>PUFA01000159.1:2731117-4096676 GCA_003508835.1 Eonycteris spelaea
AAGAGAATTAATGACCCATATGGAGTTTTGGAGAACCAGGTTTGGAACCAGTCACTGATCCCCTGTGTGAGTTATATGCGACACCAGATACTAGGTTACAACTGATCACTTTACCAGCTTGGAATCTTTTATTTTCCTGAATGCAATCTTGGCTTTGAAAGCTGAGCCCCCTCCTTGCTGGTCCCTTGGCCAGTTGCTTGGTAGGCTAGAATGCCCTGCACAAATACCTGCGCATTTGTCTACTCTGGCTTCCTCCACAGCTGCTCCGCACAGCTGTAATTCCCCTGAATTTGCTTATTTTGGCAGATTGTCCCCCAAACTTCAGTGAGATGAGGTTACCTGGTATGTGCAAGGCCTTGCAGTTTTGTTAGGGGTCACAGAAATAGTCTAGTAAGGCTGCTTTTAGGGTGGAGCGGGGTGAGAACTTCCCTGTCCGTCAACACATCAGACCCTTCAGACCTCGTGTGGCGCTGCCCCCCGCTTCAGACCCAGACTTTTACTGCCCACTGGCATCATCCCGTCTCCTGGGTCACCAGCTGCCTGATCTGAGAAACAGTTTCCCCAGGGGTGATTGACTGGCGGAAAGGTCAGACCCAAGATCTTTGGACATCACTTGCATTTTCACTGAGGTTTTTATAGTCTGGTCCAGAAGATAAACTAGCTCAGGGGGGAACATCAGACCTGGTGCCAGGTTTTCAGACCTCTAATGTCATACTCGTTGCCTGCTGTCTTCAGTAGCACCCCTTAATTGATCAGATTCGTAATGAAGCTGGTTCCTGTTTGTGTGTCTGGTTCTAGGAGAGACACCTCACCTTATTAGGTCTTCGTCTATGTTCCCTGTGAAATGTAACTTTGTTGTTTGACTCTATGTGAAATTCTGTTATGTGCTATAAGGAGTATTTAGTCTAGACCAGACTAGAGTGGTGAAGGAATCTTGAGGTATTAGGGTGGACTTGGAATACATGTGGGGTTAGTAGCTCTGTGTTGGGTCCCAAAGACACAAACATGAAGAAGACATGGTCCTTATCATCAGTACCACGATGTGTGATAGACATGTAAACAGATCATCAGAGTAGGTTAAGTGGAATAGGAGAGATCTGAGCAGAGAACTGGGAGCTCAAAGGAACCAGACACTGTCTCTCCCAGAGGAGTCAGGAAAGGCTTCCAGGGGAAGAGGATGCTTGAGCTGGGTCTTAATGGACAAGTAGGAGCTTGCTGGGTTTGGAAGAAACCGCACTTACATGGTGCCTAGCAAAGAAAGGGCCCGGTAGACATGGAGGTAAGGTGTGACTGGGGGACTGGAGATGGGGTGGGGTTGGCTTTGACTTTTCAGCAGTACAGGAACCTGTTCTTGTATGTTGGCAGACAATGGAGTGGGCATTTAGAGCTCAGGTGCGCTAAGCTTTTGAATGATGGCTCTGCCTCTTGTCTCTGCTGGCCCGTTTCCTTCTGGGGCAGTGCGACCAGAGCCCTGGGGAGGGACATTATCTCCAGCAAGCAAAGAAACCACAGTCACAAAGCTTACTCAGGGGGGCTGGGACTGTTGTTTAGTTTTCTTTTCAGAGCCCTGGCTGGTGAACTATGATGGCTCCTGCTACATCTGGGGTTTTGAACATTACCTTTAGAGTATCCAAAAGTCTGGGTGAATTATTAAGTTATTGACAAGTTTATCAGGACTTAGAGGGAGGGCGGAAGAGAGAGAAAGAGAAAGAGAGAGACACACACACAGACACACACACACACACACACACACACACACACACACACACACACAGTTAACTATTGATCAGGTTTGTTTTACATAAACTCCGGCATATGACCCAGCAGATCAACTGTCAGGATGGACACATTTCCTGGGAATCAAGTTTACATTTGCAGTCCTTCTCTTTGAGCCCAAAACCTTTGCACGAAGTTCACCACAGGTGATAGGTACCTATGCTGGTCGATTGGTCAATTGGTGAAGGTGCTTCTACAAGTTGTCCCCAGACTTCACTCATTTATTCACCACTTAATGATCCCTTGATGCATAGGAGGCATTTAGTGGATGACGAATGAATGAATGTTCTAGTATGAAAGTCACATTTGGAACCTCAAGGTGGTTATGGCCTGAAAGGGGAGATAGACAAGAAAACAGACCAATGACAGAGAAGACATGGATGCAGAGGAAGACCCAATCCAGCAGAAGTCAGGAATGGAGGCAGAGGGGAGGGTGGTTCCTCCAAATATTGTCCCTCCAGAGAACATTATTCCCAAGTGCCCTTCCTCATGGCCGATTACAATAGTGGCATTGGAGTGGGTGCCAGGCCCCAAGTTAAGGGCTCTATATACCTGTATTGAACTGATCCCCACAGCCACCCTCTGAGGTTGCTATCAGAGGAGGAAACAGGGTTCCACCTACAGCAAAAAGGCCGACCTGCGATCCGATCCAGGCCACCAGGCTCCAAGTCCTTCACCACTGCCCCAGGCAGTCTCGAGATGGTCATATTATCATCAGATAGGATGTTTTTAGAAAGTTTTCAGAAAGAAAAGTACAGGTGTGTGGGCTGCTGTGGTCGGGGGGTGGGGGTGGGATGGCCATTTCCTCCCTGTTTTTCCCCTTCCCCTGCCCCTGCCGGAGGCCCTACCCTGGTGGTTAGAAGCTCTCCGCTCTGGGGTTCAGCACCTCTCTCTTCCTCCTCTCGCCCCCACTTTGATCACCCAGGCAGCCTGTACTTTGTCCTCCAGGGCGAGAGGAGGCGGAAATGCCACTCAGCAGAGAAGTCACCATAAACTTGTGAGGAAAAGGAGGCTTTTTAGAAAACACCTGCTGTAATTTAAGCCTCTCCCCTTTGCCCTGTGCCCTCCTGCCTGTGTCACTCAGGCAGGCGGTCGCGCAGGGAACAAATTTCAGGGGATCTTGTTTCTGCACAGGGACTCTGATCAAAAGGGCTGCCTAAAGCTGTCTTCCCCTGGGCACAGACACAAACACGGCAGGCTTGTCCTTTCATTCGCTCGTCTTGTTAGGATAAGACAGGCGCGGCCACCCATGGCAGGGGGCGGGAGGGCTTCTTACTGCAAGACGCGCGCGTTGCTTTTCTGAAGCTGCTGACCTATGTGCCACATGGCTGAGCAATCTCTGTCAGAGGCTCTCTCCTCTGCTGCTGTGAAATGTGACAGTAAACCTGTGGGTGGGCAGGGTGAGTGCTGAATGGGGTGTCAGTACTGCCACTTCCCTGCTGTGAGGACTTGGTCTCTTCATTTCTCCGCGGGTCAGTTCCATGGGCGGGGGGTGGCCTGGAAATCCTCCCGTTAGAACCTGCGGCACGTCAAAGCAGCAGGGTGCACTGTGAGGACCTTGTGAAAATGTGGAAAACAATGATTTGGACATGTCCAGTCTGGAAAGACGCACATGAAGTGGAGAGTCCCTGTGAGTGGGCTCGTGTGCTCACAGAGATGGCTTGGTGGCCTTGTGAGTCTACTCAGTTCAAACTGTCACTGTTTACTGACACCTTCATGTGCCAAGCACAGTTTTAGGCCCTGAAGATACAAAGATGAACAAGATACTCTTCCCGCCCTAGAACCTCAGCAATCCAGTGTGGAGACGGGGGGTCAGAGATAGTAATGAAGCGTTTTGCTGCCCATCTCTCTTATTATGAAGTGAGTTCTCTGAAAGCAGGGGGCATATGTCTTGCTGATTTCCAAATCACTCTGGCCTACTGGGAACTCTGGCACATAGTAGGTGCTTGATCAATGAATGTCACACTGTTTTGAAATGCTGTGCTAGAGGCAATCACAGAGTGCTGTGGGCATGCAGATGAAGGACGCCTAACTAAACTCAGCTTGGACAGCAGGTGGGTTCAAGAGGACGTATCTAGGAGGCTGAGCTGGAGGCATCCAGGCTGATGAGAGCAGGGCATCCTAGGTAGAGGGACTGGCGAGAAGTACAGCCAGTAGGCAAGCATGGTATTCTCCCAGAAAAGAAAGCACTGAGCTATGATGGGAAAGAAGGGAGGCAGATCTATAATGGATGAAGTGACCACATCAGGAATAGGCTTGCTGAAGAATTTGGGTTTTATTCTGCAGGCACTGGGGGCTGCTATAGGATTTCACATACAGAGACTAGGTCAGAATTTCATTGTAAAAATAGACACCTCTAGCAAAACAGTGATTTTGGAGAAGAATAAAACAGGTGGCAAGAAGACCAGTTAGGATGCCATTGCAGTTTATAGGGGTGTGGAAAGCTCGGGGTTTGGAGTCAGACAGACCTCTGTCTACATCCCAGCCACGCCATGTCTTTACGTAACTTAGGCTTGTAGTTCGATGTCTTTGACCCTCTGTCTTCACATCAGAAAATAGGGACTCTACTTCTTCCATGATAGATGGTATGGACGGAGGTCAGGATTATGTATCTGAAGTATGAGTGTCTACTAAAGTGATCGATCCATAATTGGCATGCAATAATAGTGGCCAGTATTATTTTTAATGTGGTTACTTTTTATCATCCAGGTGAGAAAATAATGAGGTTCTATCTAAGACACTGGTAATAGGGGTGGAGAATTGGGCACACAGAGTCAAGAAATACTTTGGCAATAAAGTCGTCCAATGATTTGGTGACTGATCTAGCGGGGGAGTGAGGGAGGGCGGGCATGTAGGATGACTGGGATTTTGGCCTGGACAGCCAAGAGGAAGGATAGTAAGGCTATTCATTAGGAGCGGTAATGGAGAAGGAGGAACATTTATAGGAAAAAGGTGATGAGCACAGTTTCAGACACACTAAATCCAAAGCATCTCAGGGATGGCTAGGGAGACATGACTAGTGGCAAATGGTTTTGTAGGTTTGACATTCAGGAGAGAAGTCTTAAAGAAGATTCTTGTGCACACTTCTAACTAGAGGTAGTGATGTCACAATGTGGCTAGTTGCTCAAGGAGAGGCTGCGGCACGGGAAGAGTAATTATAATGGCTAATGCTAAATGAGTATGTACTGTGTGCTCTAAATACTATATGTGTATATTAATCTTCTCAAGAACCATTGCCAAGAAAGACTCTTATTATACCTATTTTACCAATGAAACAAACTGAAGCACAGAGATGGTGAGTGACTTTCCAGGGTCATACAGATATGAGTGATAGACCTAGGATTTTAGCCCAGGCAGCCAGGATTCAGGGCCAGTCAGGATCGATATCTGTGCCCGACTCTTGCCTCTGGGAACGGGGGGCCTAACATGCAACACTGACCTCTGAGGGAGGGGAAAGAGAGGACCTGGTGAAGGCAACAGGGGAAGGGACCCAGCAGAGAGGCGGAAGAGAAATGAGAGATGGGAATATGGGAGAAGAGAATTTCTAGGAGGGCAGAATCAATAGCATCAATCCACTAAAAATAGAAATAAAATATCCATGGATTTGAGATTTAGAAACTACTGGTTACTTAGTGAAGGGAGTTTAAAAGATGAGGTGGGTCGAGGAACAAATGTCGGGGGAGGAAATAGAAACATCAAGCACAGGCAATTTTTTCCAGAAGCTCAGCTGTGAAAATAACAAGAGAGAAGAGGGTAACTCGAGGTCTTAGGTAGAGAAAATGTTTTGGAGATGGGAAAGGCCTGTTAATATACATATGGGGAGGGACAGGGCCAGAAGAGACCCCACGACGTGGCCACAAATGTACTATGCATACTGGGAGAAGTATTTCTGTGTTCACTTTTCTCTTCCATGCAGATCTGGAATTTCTCCCCATGTCTGGACAGCTTCCAGGTGTAGAAATTACTATGAAGTCTCTGATGGTTGTTTTGGATCCTCATCTTTTATTAGACGGAATAGAGAACATTTATTTCACGATGCACAATCATGAATTATCACATGTTAAATCTAGACCGTATCAAATTCATGTACAATACGCCCTCCTCTGAATTTGTCTGTGATGTATTCTCTGAGAAGGCACAGTGTACTAGAAATTGGCGTCTGGTCTGTAGATACCAGGGTGGTAAGGATGATGGGTGGCGCAAAGCCTTGAGAGGAGAGAAGGGGACAGAGAGCATAGTTTAGGGGAGTTGTGGGGAAGGGACACTGGCGTTGAACTGAACATGAGACACCTGATCCTCTGAGCAGAGAGAAAGTTCAGTCTGTAGGAGACAGAGTTGCTCAGATCTTACAGGAAATGGGAGACACATTATAAGGAGTTTTGCTGGGTGACAACCTATGCTTAGAATGACCTTAGATGATTTGACTCCTGCCATTTAAGTTCTTAATAATGGAAAAGACTGATATTTCCTTATAAATGCTTTGCCGCCGTGCTTAAAGGACACAGGTCCAACAGGCTCTGAAAAGATGTATTTATCTAGAGCCAAAGTTGATCTCTGTGTTTTAATACATAAGATTCTTTTGTTGTTCTGAGGTAGATACCTCAGAGGATTAATGCTTGACTTAAGAAAACAAGAACTCAGCTTTGCCTTGGTTCATGGTGTTGACATCCCTGAGGCTCAGGGCTAGAATTAGGATTTGGCTCCTAACTTCATAAATTTCTCCTTGGTTGAAAAAGCATCTTTGCTCTTCTTGGAAACATCTCATGAAATGCACACACAGAAGGCCTTTTTGAATGGGGCTCTCCCAAAGAGATACTGTCCAGAAAGGTCACACAGGAAATGCCTTGGGATGTATATTTTTATATACATTATATATATTTATATATATTATATATGTATATGTTAATATTGTCCACACGAAGCAGCACCTCAGCAGAATTATTTGCTTCATCTTGAGCTCTGGGTATCAGGAAAAGTCAACAGTACATCTCTCAAGGGTCACATTTCAAACTTGAAGTTTCTTTTGGAACGGGACACTGTGAGGCAAGGGAGGCTCATTCCTGCTAAGCCCCTCCCCACCCCATCTTGCTAAGGTCTCTTAACTGGCTGTGAGCAAGACTCGGAGCACCCTTTGGCTGGGTGCGGGGGCGTGATGGACAGACAGGACACTCTCCTTAGGCACAGAGGGTTGAAGCTGCAGGAATCTTGCCCATCTTTCCTTAGTAGGCAGGAGGCAGAGGATATCCTTCTCCAGATGGCACAGCCCAGATATTGCATGCTTCGGTGCAAATGTGGACTCAATTATATAATCCTGTGTGTGGCTTTATTCCACTTCCACAGAGTATGAATTTGCTCTATGTAAATGTTCCACAGTGATTCCAAGAATGAGTGAATAGGGCTGGGTGCATGCTGCGACGTTCTCAGTGCTCTTTATGCCCATTCAACCTTTTGGACCATGGGGCTGCCAGAGGACCTGAGTGGCAGTATCCAGTAAAAGCTTTGACACTTAGATTCTTTCATTTATATCTAATTAATTCATAATTTTTTTTATTCACCCAATTATTCTTCATTCGACAAATTGAACAACTACTACGTGGCCAGTTCCAGGCCAGCTGACGGTAATGTGCTGGTGAATTAAACAGGCTTAGTTCCTGCTTTGTTGGAGCTCACAGTTGTTAGGTAAAGATTTTAAATAAAAACACAAGGAAATACATGATTACGAATTACAGTAGGTGCTGTGCTGGGTACTCCAGAGGGGAACAAGAGAGTGAGGGAGGGATCTGGTGAGGACGATAGATACATAGACCTGTATCTACTGTAGATGACATGCCACTTATTGGTGGGACATCACTGCTAAGGAAGGAGTGCCCGACTTTTGGACAGGGCTGGGGGGCAGTTATAGAAGTCTCCATAAAGGAAGGGCTAGTTAAGAAGAAACTTGAAGAATAGCTAGAAGTTTTGTTTGTTTGTTTGTTTGTTTGTTTGTTTTCTATGCAGGAAGAAGTGGTGTTCTGGTTGAAGGGAGGACTCTCATTCAGCGAGGATGATGTTAGGCTGCACGTAGTGGGAGTAATGAGGATGAGCCAGGAAAGATAGGCAAGGGCCAAGGAACACAGCTTACACTTTATCTTAGAGAAAACTCACTGGAAAGAGTGATGAGCTCCCAAGGAGAGCATTCTAGAACAAGTTACCAAGGGTCCAGCAAATTTTTTCTGTAAAGGACCATCTGGTAAATATTTTAAGTTTGAAGGCTGCATCACAACTACTCAGTTCTGCCACCATAATGCGAAAGTAGCTGAGGACAGTGTGTAAATGAATGTGTGGCTCTCTTCCAACAAAACTTGATATACAAAACGTAGGCAGTGGGCTGGATTTGCCTGTGAGCTATAGTTTACCAAGCCTGCTTAAGAACGATCATTTGGGTGGCTCAGTGGAGGATGGATTGGAGGATGGGAAGAATGGAGGTGGGGAAGCCAGTTAGGAGCCGTTGCTTTAATTCAGGGGAACTAAGGAAGCGACCATGGGGAAAAATGGTTTGTGACATGCTCCAAGGTAAAAATGACAGGACTACATGACCAATTTGATGGGGAGATACCCAGTTATTTCTTTAATAGTCAGCAAACTGATTCTTCCAGTGAAGAAAAAAAATTGTGGGAGTTCTAGATGTGTGACTCAGAACCATGTGCACATCCTGGGAGGTCACCTGCTGATCACAAGACACCACACTGGGTGCATTACAGATCACCTCAGTGGTAAGCATAATTCTTAAGGATTCTTAAGAATATCAAGGTGTATTTCCTCTTTTCCAAACTGAAGTTTAGAACTGGTCAGTCATTTACCCAAAGTCACATAGCTGGTAAATGGTGGAGCTGAGACTGAACTCGGGTATGGGGTCAAAGCCTGTGCCACTTCTAACATGTAGACTCTTCTCTCCTCCTCGCCTGTGTAGCCCCTCCTCTCCTTTCTCTTTGTCCAGTTGAGACCTAGCTAACCTTTTAAGGTTCTCAATGAGTCTCTGGCATAGCAAGGACTGGACCTGTGTTTTAGCCACAAAAACTGGTAGGTGTGAGTTATTCTGTGTTTGGCAGCAGCCATCCATCAAAACGCAGACTTGATTTGGAGTTCTAACCTGGCAATTTTATTCATGTTACAATATGGAGAAGACAACGTGGTACTGGGCCCTAGATTAGGGAATCCCTGAAGTTAAGTGCCTAGATTAGAACATTGTTTATTCACTGACGAACATAGATGCCCAGGAGATGTTTGCCGAATGGAGGTAATAGTATCAGATGAACGAAAATAGTATCAGATGAACGAAAACTGTTTGCCAAATTGAGGTAATAGTATCAGATGAACGAAAATAGTATCAGATGAACAAAAACTGGAGATCAAAGTTAATATCTGAAAAGACAAATCTGACCAGTGTGGTCAAGGAAATCAATTCCGTCACCATTCTCTATCAAATTGTCTAGTAACACCACTAATCACTAATTTAGTGTCTGTTCAGGTTCAAATAAAGACCGCCTCTGTGCTGAATATTTTAAACCAGACTTTAGAGATATCGAAATGAGCAAGAACAACTGAATTTTAACATGGATATAGCAGTCCTCTTAGGGAGACCACGATTGGGTCACATGGTAAACAGAATGGTGAAGAGACTCTCATGACAGATGTGAATCAACTGCATGACCCACATCTTGGACGGAAGATGGATTCACGACAAAGCGGGGCCCTCACGGCACAGAGGAGGGGATGCCTGTTGAGGGGAAAAACATCAGTGTCTGCCACAGTCGTTGATCTGTTTTGCCTCCCAGCCTGTATTAGTTTCCTAGAGCTGCCGTAACAAATTGGAAGGCTTAGAACAATGGAAATTTATTGTCTCACAGTTCTGGAGGCCAGAAAAAGTGTTAGGGGCCGTGCTCCCTCTCAAGGCACCAGGGAATAATCTGTTTCACATTTCTCCTCTGTCTTCTGGTGGCCTTGGGCATTATGTCTTCGCCCTGGGTCTCTTCACATTGTCTTTGCTCCCCGTGGGTCCATGTCTGATGCCCGCTTTTAATAAAGACACAGTCATGTTGGATGAGGGCCCACACTAATGACCTCATCTTAACTTGGAAAAATCTGCTAAGACCCTATTTCCAAATAAGGTCACATTCTGAGGTCCTGAGGGATAGGACTTCAGCACATCTTTTTTGAGGGTCATAATTCAACCCATAACATGTCCCTGTCCCAAGAAGAAGTGAGACTGCTTCCTCCGACTGAGGTGACTAAGTGGGACTCAGCCTAGCTCCTACTCCAAGATATCTTTTTACCTGTGGTCATTTTTCTGTTCGCTTCCTCCATACGCTGCTTGGGAAATGGGAATTCTGTCTCTATTTACTCATAGTTATTATATTTCAGATGGTTTCCTGTCCTAACCCCTCAGCCCTGCACTAGCCAGTGTTCTCTAGGCCACACTCACTGCATCTGTGCCCCCAGCCTCTCCTTTCCCTACTTCGCACTTCGCTCATTCATTTTTTAGTTCATATAACAGTAAGTGTTGAATTCCTATTGCATTCCAGGCAATACACTAGGCTATGAAGATGTGAAGATGAAAAAGGTGAAAAAGACACGTTTTGCTCTCTGGGAGTTCTCGTGGGAGGCCACACAAGCAAACAGCGTGAAACGATTGAAAAGGGAAGTGAGTGTGCAGGTTCTTACTGGGCTGTCCCCGGCATAGCGTCCCCCTTGGCTCCTAGAGCTGACAGGAGAGAGTCCGAGCTCCATAGCAATGTGCATCAGGCCCCTTCAGCAGGTTGATCTCTTGTCATTCCTTCCCTTTTGCTTTGTGCTGCACCCATGTTGGATCCACTTGCTGTATCCCAGCTATGCAGTTTTCTGTCTCAAATCTTGTCTTTCTACACAAACGCCCCCTCTGTTGGAATGTGCTCCCCCTCCACCAGCCTCAGCTCTTATCCACTTGATTAAGTCCTATTTCTTAACTTGAGACTCATCTCTAGAGTTTCCTCTTGTAGAAAGTTGACGCTGCTCCCCCATCCCTAATCTTCTCTTAGTTCCCTGTGCTCCCCTTTGGGAACAATACTGCTCTCCCCTCTCCAGAAAGAGACACTGACCAAGGCTTGTTTATTTTCATAACTTTAGTACCTAGTATCATACCTGTATTAACAGGTGCTTAATTAATAAATGAGTAAATGAATGAATGATGAATCCTAATCTCTCTTTGCTTCTGTTTTCCAGGGTGCACTTTTCCCTTCAACTCCTATGTTTGGTCTCCCCTTTCTCTCGAAAATAAGTCCAAAGACCTCACTGCTCATGACATTCTTTCTGTTACGCTGACACCTCAGCCATGCTGGCTGTAACGGTCGTCATCTCTTGGTGTGCCCCGCTTCACACAAAGCAAGGCCTGCCCACCTTCCCGCAGGAAGGAAAAGCAAAACTTCCCCTCCAGCCTTTCCTGTTTCTCCATTTCCAAAGTTTTCCCCTTCCCGATTCCAGGAACAAGGACACTCTATTTCTGCTGTATTAATTAATTTAACGAGCATTTGTTTAAACCCTAAGTTTATACCTGGGGCTGTACACATGCATACTAACTCATACCTAGTTTCTTCCTTTATAACCCAAAAGATCTGTTTCTTAACCCCTTCCTGCTTCATTCACTGGGTTTCTCCCATGTATTGAACAACGTGGTGACTTTCAATTTTTTTTTCTTTACCATTAAAACTCTTCAAATGAAATCTTATGTGGAATATCAATGAGTAAAAACAGAAGAAAGTACTATTTTGTTGTATATATCATTATTTTGTTTGACAATTCTCATTTATAACAAATAGTTAATGAAAACGAGACTGTTATAATGAATATGAAAACTTGAAATTGAGGGTTTGGGATGACAGTTGCAGCCTCACGGTCCCCTCACCCTGCACGCATCCATGTATTTTGTGTTGGCTGGGTAGCCCTGTGAACCTTGGGACAGTAACACTCTGCAAGCGATAGCACTCTTAAACAGGATGCCTTGCAGATTCAGGTTATTCCAACCAAAATAATCCAGAAATGTAAAAGAGAAATATAGGAAAATTTGAGTCTAATGTTGGTGCACTACCGCTGTGTGACAACTGTTTGTACTCCTTCATTATAGAGGAATAGACAAACAGGTTCTTTACCCACATTACAGCTTTGACAGAAAATATTTCCCCCAAATATATTTGCCATTCTGAGATGATAATTATATTATTAAAACTATTTTCAGAAACTTTAGTGCCTGTTTCTCTCTACTATTCACTTACAACCTTTAACACAGCAAATAATAATAATAATAATAATAATAATAATAATAATAATAATAATTTGATACATTGAAGTTGAAACTTCCATTGGCATTTTTATCACTGTGCTTTATTCGCTGTAGGAGGAATAGTTACAACACGGCCCTGCATTGCTGACTTGGTCTTGTTCGGCTTTTCAAAAGCCTGCCAGGCACTCTAAGAATAAAACAAGTGTGAGAGCTACCAGTAGTTCCTTACCATGGTGCCACATGTCATGTGGCCACTTATTACTGTACAGTTTATTATTATATCTTTTCGCGAGCATGGGTATCCCTGAGCCTTGCCTGGCGTTTAGTCAAGTGTGGCACACACGAGCCAGAGTGGCACTAGTGTGCCCGCTCATACGATTTCACAGCGTGAGAAGACTTGCATGGATCCGAATTGTTAAAAGACGTTTTTGGAACTAGTTTTCCTAGTTAATGACATACCTACATGTGTTCGAACATATTCATGGTGTCGGCAACAGAACCTTTATCCTGAAGTGAGTACAGAACCTTTATTCCTGAACCTGTAGCTCATGGGGTCTGTGATTGTTCACGTTTAGCATATCACACCCTTAAGTGTATCTGTTTACGGCTAAATTATATTTTTTAAATGTGATTTAAATCAAACAGTTGTGGACCCTTTGAAACAAATAGGTTGAACTCCATTGGGTTGGCGTAAGGTGTAAGGCAGTTGAGATTTCAGCTGCAGAGCTGGCTTGAGAGGGCCTCGCTGTTAGAATCAGAAGAATATCTGTCTGGCCCAGGGCTCTTTACCTCCCAGGCACGAAACCGAATTGCATAGGCATGGAGCAGGTCCTGTGTGGCTGTGGGCCTAGCAGCCCCTGGTGAGGAGATATTGGGAAGGCCTCAGGCGGAAGCTGCCCACCTCCCCAGGGATCCACACAGTTCCCACAACAGAAGACTGGTATCCCACTCCCTAGAATTTCTCTTTCTTCCAGCTCCATGAGGGATGGTTCTGGGCTTCCAGACTCCCTATAGTCAGGGTTTTTGACCCACCTTTCTGACTTTCTCAGGGTCCTGTGTTTAGGCCCCAGCTTTAATAATTATACTGGACTTAGAAGTCAGCTTGGGACTCATAAGCCAAAACAACAAAGCATCTGGTGACAAGGAATGCTTCTTGTTCCTATTCGCACATGTCTCGATTGGGTATTATTTCTGTGTTGGGCATTTGCGGATGCCTCAGATATGCTGGACTTGGGAGGCCTCACTGGTGGTAGACTGAATCCTTTGCCTAAATACTAGTTAGGAATAAAATGGCAAGCGGGTCACCTTTATAATGGCCTGGATTAAAGATCCACAAGTCTGCCAGCATGTCCTACCCTACTTGGAATTCTAGAGAGAAAGCCACACAGGATTTGGTCAGGAGTATTCAAGCACATGTTGGCGTGGCTGACCAACAGGACTGAACTTCTTTTCATGCCTAGTGTGGCAGGAAGGTTGTGATTCTGTCTGACCACTTCCTGCCCGTCTCCATGACGATTTCTTCCTTCCCCATCTGACATTGGTTTTCTCCAGGGTCTAGCCACGAGCCTCTTCCTTGACATTTGGTGTTCCTTGTCAGGGTTGCCTCATCTATTTTCATACTTCAGCTGATGATTCTGAATGCCTATAATTATCACTCCAGGATCTCATATGGCTCCAATATCGTTTCCAAAGTTGTTCCCCAAATTCTTTGCATTTCTTACAAGCTGGCCAAACTCAGTGTTCTTGGGTCTCCATGAAAGAGAATCTGATGGAAGGCCCTTCTTCTCAGAGCTTATGGCCTAATACAAATGTATAAAAAGCCCATACTTTTACCGTCGGCAAAAGATTATGGAAGTCCAAAAAAGGGAGCAATTATGTATTCAGGGTAAGATCAGAGAACATTCTGGCAGGATGGGATGTGCCATGGATCTTGAAGGATGGATAGGACCCAGAAATGCAATCGTGTAAAGAAATTCAAAACCCAGAGGTAGCACCAGGTGGGAAGTGTATGGAGAAGAGGGCAGCTCCATTTGCCTGGACATTGGGCTGTGTTGGGAAGACTGGGGAGAACTCGCGAAGAGCCTTGATTTATAGGCTCACGTTTGAATTTTACTCTGTAGGTGACAATGTAGAACAAAGGATGACATTATTTCCGAACGTCCCATCGGGCACCAGTATAAGATACTGGGGTAGAGGGAGAAGAAAATGGAGGAACTCCTGAGTTAGGCAAGTGGTAGTGAGGATGGAGAGTTAAAATGGACATACGAATAGAATTTTCAGACCAAGAGAGAGGAAAGGTTCATGATGACCCCCAAGTTTGAGTCTGAGGGATTGGGAGGCTCAGAAATTAAGAGGAAGCAGATTGGTGGGGAGAATGAATTTAGGACATTTTGGGCTGGAGAGATCTCTGGGAAATCCAGGTGGAGACTTTCATTCCCTCCTCATCCAACTTCAGTGTTCTGGACTCCCCTTTGAGGTCAGGATGGTCTGGGTTCCTGCCCTACTCTTCCCAGCAAAGACCAGATCTGCCTATTGCCCAGGCTTATCTGACCTGAAGCAGTAAACCCTTGCGACCTGACCCTTTGGGCATAATGGCATCATCTTGATGGACCAGCTGAAGGTGGGCCGTGAGAATCTCAGGGCCTATCTCCAGCCATGCTCTCTGCCTCAGAGGATCAGCTTTTGCTTATCTCCTTTCTAAATCCCTGTCCCCTTTCTGATGTTTCACTCATAGAGACCTTCCTGGGACAGAAACCCCTGCCCCCAGGCCGGTGCCAGGGCCCCAATAAACATCCATGGACAGAACCCAAAGGCTGAAAGCCAGTCTTTAAAGATAACTTCCTGGGTTTTCTGTCTGTTTCACTTATCTAGGGGACACTTTGTGGCTTCTGGTCATTGACCATTTTTAAGACTCATGGGATTGGCACAACTCTTTCCTGCAAGACCCAATCTCTAGTGCCTGTATCATCCTCAGGGATGGGCCCTGGCCTTGTTCTTATACCCAGGTGCTATTTCAAGCCCAGGTGCTACTTCGAGTTCAAGTGCTGTCACCTCACCAGTAACTCCCAGGAAATGTGACGTGTCCAGCAGGTACACAGCACATGCTGCACCTTGCACTCACCTATGACCTTTGATGAAAGCATCTTGCGTCCTGCCTCCCAGGTTTTGAGCACTCCTTTGGCTTCTCATCCCTCTGTCTGTCCCTACCCTGGTTATTCTTCCACGACTGGACGCCTGACCTTCGCACTGTACGGAGGGTTTTGAACCGCTAGTGCTGATGTTTCCTGCCTTGGTTGTCTTTTGCCGCTGGTTGCGCTTCGGTTCTGACAGTACCATCATCCAACTCCACGGGAGCTTCCTTTGTGTTACGGTGTGAGATGACAGAAATAAACTGAAACTGGGGAAAGAGCCGGGAGTATCCAGAGCCTCTGTGATTTAGTCAAACATCTTCAATTACTTTCTTCTCATTCTGAAGACTTTGCATAATTCAAACCATTCCTGGCCAACACTAAATAAATTTTGCACATGCTGCTTGAATTACTGTGCAGTCTTACCCCAGTGCGGCTTTTTTAGAGATTAATATTTCGTTGAAACTATTCCTCTGGGTAGGCTGAAGCCAGCAGCTGTGGAAACTCAACATTTGCTTTATACAGTGAAACTTTAGGACAGGGCTGCTTTTCACATTTCTCAGATATGCTGCTCACTTGGAAAAAATAACCATTCCTGGCAGAGTCCATGTGGCATGAGCCAAATATCCCAGCTTGTGTTTCTGTATATTGAGATATAAAGTAATGAGAAAATGTGGTTCAAAATGGTCATTGTAAAACTGGTGCAAAAAAGTTATAATTACCGTTTATTGAGCACCACTATGTGCTGGGCATCTTACATGTTCTGTATCCTCACAGACACCCTCTGAAGGAGTCTCTTTGCCTCTGATCTCTGCTCTGCCCTGGAGAGCAGAGGCTGACCTGGAGGCCACCTGTCTCAGGCTCCAGGGTGCTCTGGCTTCCTGCTAGGTGTGGCCGAGGGAGGCACCAGTGGGAGCTGAGAATAGAGGAAAGGAGGACGCCAGAGTGTATCCTCCCGCTCGCTCCTCATCAAGCATTTTCTCCAGTGGTGACTGCACCTCCACAGTTCCATATCCCACTGTTTGAGTCCTCCATGGTGCCAGATTCTTCTGGTGACCCTGGCTCCTGGGTGGCACTGCTCCTCCTTCTATCCTGGTGCCCCTCATTCTCTGCTTACTCTACTTCCTCCCTCCGTACCTTCAGCTCCCTGCTGCACGTTCTTGCCAATCTCTGGAATATCTCATGGTCTCATCCCATACGACCTAACTCCAGCTAATTTCACCTTTTTTAAAGCCATACCAATTCAAAATATTTATTTATTTATTTTAATTTTTATATTTTTGCTCTTTTCAATTATAGTTGACATACAATATACATGAGTTTCGGCTGTACAACACAATGATTAGACATTTATATAACTTGTGAAGTGATCAACCCGATAAATCCAGAACACATCTGACACCATACGTAGTTATTACCCTGCTACTGACTATATTCCCCAAGCTGTACGCTGCATCCCCATGACGATTTTGTAGCCACCAATTTGTACCTCTTAATACTCTCTCCCTCCACTTATCCTCCAACCCCCAATCAGACAACCATCAAAATGCTCTTTGTATCTTTGAGCTCATTTCAGTTGTTTGTTTGTTTTTGTTTATCCTGTTCTCTAGATTCCACACATCAATTTGAGATACTTAAACTCTCAACTTTGTCATCTCTTTAGCAGCCTTCAAATCTCAGCTCCTCTATCACCTTCAACCTGTATTTCTATCTTTATCGCTACAACCAATCCCCTGCATTATAATTCTTTTGATGCAAACACTTGACGCAGTGTCTGTTTACTTCGGTGGATTGAGGTAGGAACCAGAAACCTCATTTCGATGGGGAGGAAACAGGGTCAGAGAGTTAGCTAACTCAACCAGTCTTAAGATAGGAAATAGTGGAGCTCAGGTTTAAGCTTAGGCCTGATCCATCTTGAAACTTCTGTCCTTTCCCATACCTGAGCCTATGTTCTGTTTTTTGGTGTTTCACAAAGTCTGATTTCTCCTACATAATCTCTTCCTACTCCGCAAAAAGAAAAATCATCCTCTCTAAGATGTTCCCAGATGAAACATCCTCTTCCCCTTAACTGTTCCTCTGGAAGGATAGAAGATTCTGGTTGGAGAGTAGAATTTCTGAGTGTGAGTCACTCATCCAACTGTCACTCTGTGTCAGCTCTGTGTGCTTACTGTGGGAGACGCTGGGGACAATGAGAAAGGTGAAGACATGGTGTCTGTCCTCAAGGAGTTCACAGCCCAGATTTCAGAGTCAGCACTTCGCAGGTGCCAACAAGGTCAGGGGTCTGTCCCTGGAAATGGTTTGCTGCAGTGGGTTGGAGGGGAAGGTAGCAGGGATCAGAAGCAAAGGAAGCCCCGCAGCTGGCAGGCCGGCATGTAGGATGTGTCACCCACAGGTGTTTGCTGGCCATGCAGAGAAAATGGGGTTTCTCTCTGCTCAGGCGTTTCTTTGGGGCCACGTGTATCGTCTTCGCATCCCATGATGTGGGAGCTGTTTTCAGTTGTGGCCTTTGCATCTCAGACTCTGTGCGACCACTCTGAGGTCAGTCCTTAGGGTGGTTTTCATTAGTGTAGAGTGGAGGGTGAAGGCGTCTCAAAGAGCTGCTTCCACGCTTCGGCACATGAGTCTCTAAAGAACCATAGATCCTGTGCTTCAAGTTTCCTTTCCTTTCTTGCCCTTAATTTCTTTACCAGAAAAACGAAGATAGGAAGGTCCACAAATCCTTTGTGAGGCAAAGGCAGCTGGGATAAGTATCTATAGAGACGTAAATAAACCAGCAGCAGTCGGATGCTGCAAGAGTCAGCAGGAAGCAGTGACAACAAATGAATGAGTGTGTCTGCATGGAGCAGGGGGACTCCTCAGGGCTCTGTGAGTTCCGTGACTGATTTCATTCTTTCTACACACTTCTAAATGAAGCTGGCAAATAAAGGAGTTGTGTGGGATCCAGACCTTTCAGAAACACCACTGGCTTCCCTAGCTGGGTGAGCAGAGGCTTTGAGACTTCTGGATGAAAGGGACAGGCTGCGGGAATCCACACATCAGCATTTCCACAGAATTCTTGAGACTTCACTCCATGGCCCATCTGAGCACTACCCTCTGGGAACCGAATCCCTTCCTTTCCTGTTCCAGAGAGGCTGGCCTGAAACCTTCACTGACTAGGGGCCGCATGGACACATCTCACTCTAGCCATTTTATGGATTTTGGCCAAGAAGAGGGAAGAGGAAATATGCATCTTTGATTTATATTTCTAGCTTTCCTTTCTGCTATGATGTTAGAAGGTCAGTTTCTCTAGCTGTCTGGTTCAAATTCCAGATCAAACTCTGGCAGTGGGCTGTACCCTCTCAGGGGATGGTATTCTGTCTCCTCAGGGGTCCATACAAACATCACCGAGGCTGGTCTGCTCAGCAGTTCATGCACCAAGTCTAATGTATGATGTGATCTCCTAGGCATGCAATGCTCTCTGACGATTTTTGTGCCATTTCTCTCTTTTTTTTTTCAGAGCCTAAGAAGCCAACTGGAGCCAACCAAGTTTCAGAACCTGTATTGCTGATACCAGCGTCACTGGGGATGAATTGTTCTTACCAGAGACTCCTCTGTTCCTGACAGCACACCTCTCCCTAGGTAGCTAAGGAGATAATGAGATTTTTTTTTTTTTACCACCCTCTGCACACTGTGTAATGAGATAGTCCCCTGCATGAGGGCTTACACACCAGAGATGCTTACTGCTGCTACTGTAATATAAGACAAGATGTATCATCGTCAGGCACATTTCATTTTATACATTCAGTGATTACACTAGGTATAAATGGGTTTCAGAGAAGATAAATCTGCAGCACTGGAAATGAGGCTACCTCTAAAATGAAAGCCAGTGAAAAATAGTATATAATGCATGCAATTAGCCGTTTAGTTTAAGAGGTGGTGTTCATAAAACAGGTTGTCATCTTGCAAGAGACCAGCATGAGTTCAGGAAGACAAAATTCTGCGATGTAAGTCATGAAAAGATGAAAAGAAGCTACCTCTTTTCAATTGTGTTGCAGTTTTTCAGCAATTAGGTGAAGGAACTTTGGGTCATGGATGAAAGAAAGCTGTCAGAGAGGAAGATTTATAAGAATTTGTAGGTTCTGTCCAAAGAGAATGTGCTGGCCCTAGAGTGTTCTGTAGACATGATTTTTCCCTGGAATAGTTTAGGGTTAATCCAACCGGTTACCCCTGGAAGAAAGCCCTGGTGTTGAAAATATACCGCAACTTAGTCCAATTTTGTCCTCGCCAAGATAATCCCTGGGGTCAATTTGTCTAGAAGAGGACCTGATCTGGATATCATGCCAGGTGGCTCTCCAGCTATGGATCGATGAACTGGTATTGGTTGATGTTGTGCTCTCCTGAGGACGTGGGTGATGTGAGTTGTTCTCCCAGGGCCCATTCACTTCTGTCCTGGGATCACTGAGTTGCTGGCCTAGGCCTTGGACTTGTGGTGTCCTGCTCAAGGCTGCTGGGAGCTGCCAAGCAGCCCCTCTCACTGCACCTTTCCAATTATATCGGTGATGTGCGTGAGGTTCATAAACACTGAGAACCATTTAGACTGGTCAATGAAGTAATGATATTTATTCTGGAACAGAGTTTCTCAGCCACAATACAGTAATAGTTTGGGCTAGATAGTTTTATTGTTGCGGGAGGCTGTTGTGCATTGCAGGATGTTTAGAAGAATCCTTGCCCCCTACTCACTAGATGCCATGTCAACCCCCACTGCAACGTGATAGCCAAAAATGCCTCCAGACATTGTCAAGTGTCACCTGGAAAACTGCCCAAAGCTGAGAATCACTATATTAAGAGGTAGCCAGTAATAAGGAGCTTCCTTAGGGAATAGAGCACAAAATCACACTTGGGGGCAATGTGTGGTTCATGCCTCTTACATTTATATTGCCAGGTGTACTAGGGTTCTCCAGAGAAGGAGAATAAAGATTATACACATATAAAGCCAGTGGTGTAATTCGGTCTGAGTCTCAAGGCCTGGGGATCAGAGGAGCTGATGGTGTAAAGCTCAATCTGAGGTCCAGAGAAGATGCGATGAGATGGGGCATCTCAGTTCAAACATTGAGGCAGGAAAAAGGGGCAAATTCCTCCTTCCTCCACCTTTTCTTCCTTCAGGCCTTCAGTAGATTGGAGGACTCCCACCCACATTGGGAGGGCAATCTACTTTTGCAGGTCCTTTGATTCAAACCATAATTTCATCTGGAAATACCCTCACAGACACACCCCAAAATAATGTGTAATCTGGATGCCCCATGGCCAATCAAGTTAACTCATGAAATTAACCATCACAGTAGGATATGCAGAAACGTTTTAATTAGAGTGCAACAGCCAGCAGAAAGTGTCCACAGCTCCCTGGAGCTGTTCCATCGCTATTAAGGGAGAGCGTGGGGAGAGGGTTGGGGAGTAGTGTTTACCTCTGGGGTTCATCACGCCTCTAACTCCTGCAGACCTTGTCTCATTGGCAGTTGTCCTGAACAGAATCTCTTTTGCCGAATCCTGATCCCAGTCTCAGTGTCCTCACTAAGGTGCTGTTACCACTTTGAGAACTGACTGTGCAACAGGGCCGGTGAGGACTTGCTTTCCTACCCTGGATCGATGTAAAAGGAGGCACTAAGTGTTATAGCATCTTAGTGCTCAGACTGAAGGGGATCACAGAAGTCAGGTAGAGCATTAGCAAACTCTACTGAGCATCATGTAAAATGAGATTTTGATTCTGAAGGTCTTAGGTGGTACCTAAGATTATACAGATTTAACAAACTCCCAGGTGATGGCAGTGCTGTGGTCCTTGGACCGTACTTTGATTAATAAGAACTAGGCTAGAGGTCTGCAACCCATGAGCTAAACTGAGTCTATCGCCTATTTAAAAAATAATAAAGTTTAATTGGAACACAGCCACACTCATTCATTTACATATTGTCTATGGTGGCTTTTGTACCGTGATAGCAAAGATGAGTAGTGGAGACAGAGACTGTACAGCCCTCCAAGCTTGAAATGTTTATTCTCTGGCCCTTACGGAGAGATGTCCTGACCCCTGCTCTAGGCTGGCTCGTGCCACGTGCACCGGAGGGGCTTTCTGTTTGCTCTTTAGGGTGGAGTATGCAGAGGTGGTCTTTCCTCAGCCTTGGCCTGCCTTCTTTATCCGTCTTCCTCTTTCTCCGACTCTTGCAGCCCTCTCCATTGTCATCCAGGGCATGAGGTGACTTGCAGGAAGAATTTCTGTGCCACAGTGCAGCTTCCGTCTTGCATGTGGTCCCCTCATAGTCCTGAGGGAGCACCCTCTTGGAGTGCTTGGCACCCCTTCGGAGCCAGTCCTTTTAGTGTTCAAGATGGCTCACCCTCAGACCTGCTCAGAAAGCTCATGCCTAATTGTTCTTTTTGGTTTTCAGCCAGCCAGCAAGCCACCATTTACTTAGGACCTCCTTCATCAGAAACCTCATTAGGTACTTGAGTAACAAGGATTTGTGAAATGCCTCTTCAGTCTAGGAGACAAACACGTAAACCGATAATTCCCATTACAATACCATAGTGCATATTAGAAGAATATTTGGATACTTTGATACCCAAAGAAAAGATCAGGAGGATTTGGAGCTTCACTGCAGTGGGCTTTTTTTTTTTTTTTCAATCATAGATTTTTATTAAATTTTACACAAACACATTTATGTACATATCGATGTGATATTTTTTCCTTTAACCTTAAATGTGATAGATTATAATTACTAATTGTTTAAATAAGTGAGATAACATCTTTTACTTAAAATTATTTTTATAATTATTTATTTTTAAAATTGTGGTAAAATACACAACAAAATTTACCATCTTAACCATTTCAGTGGTGTTAAGTACATTTACATTGTTGTACAGCCATCACCACCATCATCTCCAGAATACTTTTCATCTTGCAAAACTGAAACTTTGTACTCTGTATCCATTAAGCAATAACTCCTCAATCCCTCCCCTTCTCCTAACCACTGACAACCACCACTGTACTTTCTATCTCTATGAATTTGACTATTATAGGTACTTCATGAAAGTAGAATCATATAGTATTTGTTCTTTTGTGTTTGGTTTATTTCATTTAGCATAATGTTCTCAAGGTTCATCCATGTTGTAGTATGTGTCAGAAATTTCTTTTTAAGGCTGTGAGTAATAATGCATTGAATGTACATACCACATTTTTTTATTCATTCCTGTGGATGGACACTTTGATTGATTCTACCTTTAGGCTACTAGGAATAATGCTCCATAATAACAATTGGTGTACAAATAGTTGTTCGACTTGCTGTTTTCAATTCTTTTGGATAGATACCCTAAAGTGCGGGTGTAGAGTTGGGTAAGAGATTGATTAAGTAGGGGTCAGATATTCTACAAGTGCATGTGTATTGTATTAAGACATTTATAGGGATTATTTGAAGGATTGGGCTGTGCAGTAAAGTGATCAGATTTATACTTTATAAAGATGACCTTGTTGGTGTAAATTAAACAGAATAGGTATTGGCAGAACCAAGTAGGAGATGTTGCAAAATTCCCAGAAATGAAATGGCATTTGCTTCATGGTAGAATAGTGGGGATAGATAGGGGGAATGGATCTGAAATAGCCTTGTCCCTCTACATACTCAGACATTTTCCAGTGGCTTCACCTCTTCTTGGGTCCTGCAGTCCTCAGACCTGAATTAAAGTTTCTGGACTCAGGGTGGTGGTTCCAGCTATTCACCTGTATAATCCAATTGTCACTTTTTAGGAACTCAAATGGTTGTTGAAGGGAGCCCTGTGTTCTTGCTCAGAGTAGCCAAGTGTAGCCAGTCCCTTCTCAGAGCCCCCAAGCTCCCATCCTCATCCTATCACTCCCAGGGCCTCTGGCTGCTCTAAAGACCTTGTGGTCATTTCTCTCTTACCTTCATGTTGGCCTGTCTTTCCCTGTTTTGGTCTTGCCTGCGCCCATGGGAGTCCACCAGAGTGAGAGATGTCTTTTCTGTTGTGACCCATGCCATCCACCTGTGCAGTCACAGCTCTCCAGGCCCTCTAAATGTGGCCCCTGTTACTGACGCCTGTGATATGCCTGAGAACCCATTTCTTCTACAGAGACTGGAGCCTTCTGCTTCTCTAGCTTCCCTCTTCCCGACATCCCTCCACACCCTGTGACTCAGTTCTCTACCCTCAGCCCAGAATAGCATTGAATAGGCATCATCAAAATCTTTGCCACTTCTCCCCGCTTCCATCCTCAGGAGCTCTCTTGTGAGGACTTCGTTGAGTGAACTGAGTAATTATAATGCCACAACTGGGGACGTACTTCCCTAGCCAGAGGCTGAGCTCCCTGGACACTGAGATCCCAAGTCTGTGGTCTGTACCCTGGTGGGCAATCTGTGGCAATGTGTGTGTGTTAGGTTAGCCCATCACATCACAGGAGTCATGAGCTGTGGGCAGGGAGCGGGCTTGAGCTCCCATGTTCTTGTGGGCATTTGAGAATAGGAGCCACTTTGTCAGGTCTGGAGTAGCCAGCTCAGATCCATTGCCAAAGACACACATTGGGTGACCTGTGGGATGAGGCAAGCTGATCAAAGTACACAGGTGCTGTCAGTGCAGAGGAAGCAGAGCCAGGTGAGAGCAGGCTGGGCTTGGGGTTACAGTGCAGTGATTAAAGTGCTGATGGGTTATTCTTGAAAGGTGAACAAGGAGAATGCAATAAAAAGTACCAGGAAAGGTGAGGGAGAAGTGCTAACATGCAAAGTTGGGAGGCTATAGGGCAGAGAGAGGAGAAAGGCCAGGAAAATCAGAGATATAAGCAGGTGCTTCTTCCTTGAAAGCCAAAATGCTTGCTAGAGCAACAAAGACAAGACCCCAGATCCCTTGCTGGGAAGGCTGGCTGGCACTGGGGAGATTGGCTCTTTGTTTTGAGCTCCGCTACCTGGAATACAGAAAGCAGAATATGTTCTCATCACTCACTTTGTGTTCCCAAACAGAAGAGAAGAGAGGGAGGGGCCACATTGATCCGGCTGAAGCATCTCCAGAAGGCTCGGGTGGATGCCACGTGGAAGCCACCCTTCTGCCGCAGCTCAGAGCCGGTGGTCACAGCGCGGGGACATGGCTTTACTCAGCAACATCCTAGCGGCCTATTCCTTTGTCTCAGGTAGTTGTCTGGTCTGGTCTGGGCTGGGCCAGGGCTGAAGCTAGGGCTGAGGCCAGGGCACATGCAGAAGAGAAATGCTATGCAATCATAGCAGAGCGTCTCTGCCCTGCTGAGTTTTGAGATGAAAGGTCCTCTGGTTTGATAGTTAAGCGTGGCATTCTCTAATTTGGCAAGTGGGGTTGGGGGTTTTAAGAGCTTTATCTTGCTGAATATGTTTTGTTTCCTTTTGGGCTTAAGTCAGTGAATGAAGTAGCCTGGGACTATTGTCTACTTCTGTCGTTATGCATTTAACTCTGATGTGAAAGGCCAGAGTGGAGTATCCTCAGCCTGGCTATTTCTATGCAGTGGTTCTCAACACACCCAGTTTCGTGTGTGGGGAGGTGGGGGTGGAGGGAGGGCTGTGTTTGGGGGGCTGTGTGAGGTGTTTGAGAACCTCCTGGAAGACATGGAAAGAGTGATATGTGAGTCTGGGAGAGTCTGATTTTTGCCCCTTCCTTGGCTCAAAGTTGTACTCATTTAAGAAAATGGCTGACTTTTCCCTTCAGATCATTTATTGAGATGCTCTTCATATAAGAGGAGCCATTTAAAAATACATGAAAATACACCTCAATCAAGCTGATTTTTCAAAAAATATATGAAAATGCTCACTGGTTTGATGACTAAAGTGATTTTATGCTGCTTGAGTGCTTTTAATTTTTTGATCATTTGTTTTTACTTCTCTTTGTTTCACCTGATGTGTCTGGATGTTATATAAAAAGGAAGGGATTAAAGTTTTGATTAGGTTTCCTCTCACAAAGACTGGTTTTGCTTTCTAGTTCTTGAGCCAGGGTTGATATGTGCTGACCTAAGAGCTCAGATGCAAAACCTGACATTTCTATTTATAATGGAAAATGTGAGCCAGAGTTGAAAATAAAGGAAGCTCATGGCTTCTGTTTGTGAGACACTCTTGGATGACACACAACCTGATTTTTAAAAAGGAGGACTTCTCAGGTCATACCTGGCTGTCTCCTTTGTGTTGGGCAAGATACAACATGTAGTCTGCACATGCTCCAAATCCAGGCTTCTCCCTCCTCAGATCGGCAAAGCCCAGGTCCTCAGTCAGCTCCTCACCTTCCTAAAAAGCCCAGTGCCTGGGGTCTCCTTCACTGGACACTCACGTATCTCAGCTTTACTCTTTCTTTGAGGCTGTTCTTGGAAGAAAGGACATTGGAGCTAGAAAAGAGATGTTTGAAACTCTGGTTCATGTTTTCACAAGCAATTGAATGATGATCCCCTCAACTCTATAGGGAAGTCACCCCCAAAATGAATTGGGAGTGCCAGGGAGGACCTGGAGTTTCCAGAGCCTCAGAGGACACTTGTAAATCAGCTGTTGCAAGAAAATATCTCGGTGAGCACAAACAGGTACTGGACTTTGGAACTCCACTCAGCATGGAAGGTACCTGGCAGTTTTCCATTTTGGCCAGCATTACCCTGGGTTGTGACCACTGAGTGTGGTAACTCATCGAATGGTCTGGTGTTTACTGTGTGTTTTGTGATGTCGTTAAGGCCGAACGGGTGCATGGCCCTGTGTTTCTCTCCCTTCCAACCTTTCTCCTTCCCACCTTACACTCTGGAATTAAATATTGCTTAGGATGCAGGAAGACAATGCTTCTTTTAAGTAAATATGGGCTAAGATAAAAAGATAATGCAAGGAAATGGAAAATAGAGTGGCTAAAATAAAATGTGTTCAATCCAATCAATAGACTTGACAGTTGAAAATTGATTCCGAGTGTGATGGGGGAGCACTGCCTGCCTGTAAAGGAAACGAATAAAGAAATTATGAAATACGAAAGTGAATATAACAGATACAAATGATCATTGTTTTAAAAGAAGAAAATAGAATAAATGGATCAAAAGCAATAATGAAAAGTAGGCTAGAAGACAGTTGTAGAAAATCTCCTAATCTTATAGCTCTGTCATGTTCTCATTTGGCTGTCTTATCTTCAGCTATGTGGGGCCCTGACCCCTCTTATTGTCTCCCAGTACATCAGTTACTGCTTATCTTGTCCCATGTGATCCATCATTTCAGCAACACACTTGCTAGTACATTTAATTCTCTTATTCCTTTATCCAGGTTCTGGTTAAACCGACAAGCAAATCCTAACTCTAAGTGAATCCTACTTTCTCCCTCTGCACTCGAGTAACCAAATGCAGCTACGACTTTGCAGATTCAAGTTATTAGAAATTCATGGTATCTGACCTCAGCCTTTCAAATAGTACTTCAGTCTCTATATTCGCTTGTGGATATATCATGTTTCCATTCTTTATAATAACCAATTCAAACTATGATCATTTCTATAGTTTTTAATATCTGTTTATCAAAATGTACCCTAAAATTAAATGGCAAATGCAAACTAAGAAAGAAAACGTAGCATTGATGAAGAGTTAAAGTTTATAATATATAAAGAGCTCTTACAAATCAATAAAGGATATGTGTAGCAAAAAATAAGTGGACAAAGGACAGGAATCAGGAGTTTGCCACAGAAAAAAATACAGATTTCTGGTAAAACATCATAAAACAGCTCAAAATCTAGCAATTAAGCAAATGCCAAATGAAAACAACAGTGAAATTAACATTTTATTTTACCAAATTCTCAAAGGTTTGCATAATTAAGTATACGACTTCAGTTTAGAAGAAAGTGTAGGGAGGCGAGTACTCGCACATGATGCTGATGAGATCGTAAGTTGCTACAATCTCTCCAGGGGATGATTTAGGAACATCTGTCAAAAACCTTAAAAGCGCATACGCCATTCAGCCAGCAAGTCTACATCTGGGAACTTATCCTGAGGAAATAATTATGGATACGGGCAAAAATTTTACTATGAGGACAGTTGATCTCAGAACTGTTTATAATAGTCAAAAATCAGAAAAATGGGTGACAGTAATTGAAATAGAAAGATGTTTATGATATGCTCTTAAGTGAATAAAGCCTGTTACCATATAGCATAGGCAGTATAATGCCATTTACGTATATGTATTCACATGTATATGTAACCACGTTTTACTGCAAATTATACTTGGATGCTGGAGTTGTATAAGCGTGTGTCTGTGTATTTTTAATTTGCCTTTGTGTAGCTATATTTTTAAGTATTCTATACTTTATCTATGTTACTTCAGTAATAAAGTAATGTTATTTTATTGGAACTTAAAACTTTGAATTCTATTATACATATATTTTTTTAAATTACCACTATCGTACTCTTTTCTGATTTTCAGAGCTGTGTATATCTATGCCTTGAACATTACCACTTGGATGTGCCATAAGCATTTCAAATTCAACCTGGGCTGGAATGGAATATCGTCCTTCTTTTTAAATATGCTGCTGCTTTTGTGCACTATCTAGGGGATCACCTATACCAGAAATATAATTTTTAATCTTTGATATATCTTCACTCTCCATATCCAATTGCTTAGGGTCATTCCACTTTGCCTCTTAATGTCCCTTGGATGTGTCCCATCCCCTTTATTTCTACCACTATGGAGTTGGTTCAAGCCTCATCTTATTTTTGCCTGCCTTGCCCTAATGGCATTTTCCATGGCTACTTGCCTCCAGTCTTGCTTCATAGTCTATGTTTTGTAGCAAAATAATCTTTCCAAAATGTAGTTGTGATGATCCAATTCTTTTTACTTTTTAGAATCCTTCAGTGGATCCCTATTCTCTCTCTGATAAAATTCAAACACTTTTATATGGTTTCACAGTTAGGATGATTTTCAGCTGCAAATAACAGAAAACCTCAGCTTAGTGACCTAAACACACAGGAGTTACCTTACCCGCAGCTACAAGGGAGGCTGGAAAAATGAGAATTTTAGTTTTTTGAACCTCCAAACCAGTGGTTCAGAACCAGAAGTGATTTTACCCTACAGGGAGATTTCAGGCAATGTCTGGATACCTTGTTGGTTGTCGCAACTGGGGCAGACGGAGTGGCCGCTACTGGCATCTGGTGGGAGAAACATCCTGCAATGCACAAGACAACTCCTGATGACAAAGAACTCGTTCAAGATATCAGTAGTGCCAAGTGGAAAAGACATGCTCTAGAGTAGAGGCGAGCAAGAGAGAAGGGGCTTGGGGATAGCTTGAGGTACTCCAAGTTAGTTTCTCACGTGCCTTCCCAAGGCTCTTAGTGTCTGACCTTGACATCCCCTTTCCTGTATTCAGTTATAGCCCTCCCTGGCCAAAACCTCACTCCAGCCTTTTTAAACCACTTGCCAGGCCTTTTCTCATGTCTTCAATTTGGCAGTCATTTCCTTCTCCAAGAATTCTTCCCTTCGGTCCTGGATGGGACAACTCCCCCCAACCTTCAGAGCACTCTCAGCATCACCTTCTCCCCTTATTCTACACGCTGGCTTAGGTGCCCCTCTATTTTCTCTCCCCCCATGTTTTGTTTCCTTCTGTCTCAGCACTTGGATTGGAGAAGTTAACATTTCTGGTTTCAGCTACTTGCAAGCAACCCCTTGGGATCATAATGTAATAATTTATAATGAGGATAATAATCTCATTAATATTAATAACTTCTAATAGAGTTGTTATGAAGATTAAATGGAATGATTGCTCTTTTTAATTTAATGGTTTGAATTGATAACACGTTTTCCAGGTTCACTTTCCATTTCCTTTAGAGTTTTCCCTAAAAGTCCCCTTTTCAGCAAGGTTTGCTCTAGTCACTGTCTACCTCCTCCCTCCAGCGTTGTCAGCACTTCACATCCTTCTACTTATTTTTCCTGTTTTCTCTTCATCACCATCTAACGTACTACCTATTTTATTCACATATCTTGTTTATTATCTATCTCCTGCTAGAATGTAAGTTCCCAGGAGCACAGAGATTCGTTGTTTCTTTTGTTGACTGCTATATTGTCAGCATCTAGTCTAGTGCCCAGCACCCATTAGATACTCAGCATATCGGTGCATGAACATGACTCAATGATCAAATAATATAAAAAGATACATACTAAGAACTCTTGCCTCAGAGCTGCCCCCTCCATCCAGTCCCCAGGTTTGATCCATCACCGGGTTTCTCTGCATCCTTTTAGAGCTCTTTGTGCGGATGTAGGAAAATATAAATGTATAATCTTACTTCTCAACTTTTAACTTAAGTAGTATTACATACATACTATTTTGTACTTTACTTTTTTCACTGAACAATATATTGTTAAGATATGTCGTATCAGTGTGTAGAGAGTGTCCTCATTCGTTTAGATAGCTACATACTATTCCATTGTATAGACAAACCGTAGTTTAATCAGTTTGCTATTGATAGCCGGTAGGAATGGTTCAGATCTTTTCAAACAGGGCAACAGAGTTGCAATAAATACTATTGCCTACATACATGTTCAAGTATATTTGTAGAATTAATTCCCAAAAGTCGACTTGTTAGATCAAAGTGTATACAAATTATTAATTAAGATAAATATTACCATATTGCCATTTAAAGAGTTTTATCGATTTAATCTTTATAAAAAGGATGAGAAGGTCCTGCGACAGTATTTTCAAACTGTCGAATTTTTGGCAGTCTGGTAAATGAAAAATACTATCTAAATGTCCTTTAATTCTGTTTCTCTAAGTTATGGGTCAGCAAACTCTTTTGGTAAGAATCAGGTAGTAAATATTTTCAGCTTTGAGAGCCATTCAGTCTCTGTTCTAACTATTCAGCTCTGCAGTGCAGCATTGGGCAGACATGGATGAAACATAAATGAACGTGCATGGCTCTGTGCCGATAACAAATAGTAGCTGGCCAGTGAAGCATAGTGTGCCAGTCTGCTTTAGGTGAGCATCTTTTCATATCTTTAATGCCATTTGCATTTCTTGTTCTGTGGACTGTTCATCTCTTTTATCCATTTTCTTTATTGGTTGATGGTCTTTTTCTTGATGCTCTTTTTAGTGTCGTTGTTTATTACTCTTTTGTCTGTGTTCAATATTTTAAATATTTTTTTTTTTTGGCATTTTGACCTTTGATTTTCCAGTAATTTTTTCCAATGTAGAAGTTTTTAGGGATTTTTGTTTTGTTTTGTTTTCATTTAACTAATATCTTTGCAGGGACAGCAGTACGGACCATGTAGTAGCTGGCCAGAAAACACATCACGTTTCCTATGAGATTGTCATAAGTGAGACGGCCTCTTAGTACTGAGGGAGCCTAGCCCACCATAACTCAATCAATAGTCACAAATTGGGGGATTTTTGAAAATACCGTAGTTTCTATTTTATATTATTCCCCTTTTACTGGGAATCCTGTGAGGGCTAGAACTTTTGTGTCTCTAGCCCTGAAGGCGTTGTGAATAGTAAATTTTGTGAAATAAATAAAGTAATCATTTATTAACCTATAAAATATTTTTAAAAGTTTAACAGTTGGAATATCCCTCTAGGATGAAAGTGGTACTTTCATACACAGCTGATGGCAAGGTAAATTAATGTGCCACTTTTGAAAAACCACTTGGCAATGTATCAAAAGGTATAAAAATATGTATCCTCTTTGACTCAGAGATTTCTGTATATACCCTGACTATAACCAAGTAAATACAAATAAATATCTACATATTTATGTGAGAGAAAAGAGAACAGAAGAAAGCTCATTTCACTATACTGCATATTCAAGTTGTGAGATTATGGTGATTTCAGAATTTTTTTCCATCTCCTACTCTTTTAATGTTGTACTAATATGTACACATTTATATGCACATATATATATACATATGTACATATATATACATATTTATTTATCTACACATAATAATTTTATTAGCTGGAATTTAGAAATTGCATATTCATGTATTCATGATTTGATTCAATAAATATTTGTAAGATATGCGCCATGAGCAAGGAACGATGTTGTATGTTGTGGAAATCCAAAATGATTCATATGGATTCTACCCTCAAATTCATCACTGTCATGTGGGGAAAATAAGGGTTACATAACTGATTGTAATACAACCACATAAAATGCTGCCTAAATTTGAGGGGCTTATTAGTCATTCTTCTTCCCTCCCAGACTCAAAAGTTGGAAAAGCATCGAAATATAGTATCAACTTACGTGATGGTTAAGCCAGAGAGAGAGGAGGGGTCAGAGCTTCTGCCTAGCCCCTTTAAGTCCTAGGGCTGTAGGATTGCAGGTTTGTCCCATTGCAGGTGAAGAAAAGTGAAGAGGAGGGATGAAGATGGTGGTAGAGTACTGGAAGGCCTCTTCTGGGGCGTATATTTCTGGGGCATGAGGGGTAGGCGGAGGGAAGAGAAGGGAAGATGAAAGAAGTAAAAGCAAAATAACACACGCCGGAAGCAGCCTAGTGGGAACAGTGATTCTCCAATACTTCTTATTCCAGAGGAAGAGCAAGTCAGGGATGGGAGGAGAAGGAAGGAAGCTTCCTCCAGCATTTCAGAGAGGGGAGAAGTGTTAGCAGAAACTTTGCTTTTCTATGGGGAGGAGCAGAATCCCATAAAGAGACAAGTGCCTTAAGAGTTCAGAGAAGAAATTATGTTGAATAATCCCTGATTCCACACAAGCCCCACTATTATCTCTAAGGCCTATTTTTAAAACTTTTTTCTTTCTACTGAAGGGATTGCAAGCTTTGGGGCCAACAAGGTAGTCCAGGCAAGGAAAAGGTTCCACTTGCATGGAGACCAGCTGACCTGGCGTGGGCTGATATTGCTCTTCTGTCCTGCGGAGTCTACTGGTAGACATGATCTGACCTCTGAGGGTGCAAATGAAATTAGCCCTGGGACCTCCACATAGGGCCTCTTCCTGCCCAGGAAAACAATGACCCTGCAGGAAGCAAGATACAGCAATATAGTTATTTTTATTTGTTAAGGGAAAACAACTGACAATAGCCTTCCCCACTTTGCTTCCTGGGCAATTAACAGCTCTCTGGATCTGCTCAAGATCAGGTTGGATCATTGGCCAAGAGGAAGTGACCTGGAGCAGAAAAGAGAAAAAAAACAACCATAATAGAGCTACAGTTTTGACTTTTGCAGAGATGATGAAGAGAAACAACACAAATTACATCAGCTCTGAAAATCAGCCCAAATCACCTGCTCAGGACCTGGTGAGGCCCAGTAAACTCCCTTGCCCTCTCTGGTTGCTTTTACTGTGCTTCTCCAGGAATCCATTTCTGAGATTGTTACAGGCAAAAAAGATAGTATCTGATCAGATAGCAGGGCAGGAATGACTAGTTAAGCTAGAGAGAGAACAGCAGTTTCCAAAATTCATTTCAGTGACCATCTTCAAAGTTAAACTGTGTAATAGATGGAATGGAGGCAAGGTGTGAAAGAGACAGATGTACACTCACAGGGACAGGTGGTTGAGATGAGAAAAGGAAGGAAGGAAAGAAGGAAAAGAAGGAAGAGGGAGGGAAATAGGTATACCAGATAGATGGATGAGTGGGAGACAGAAAAGGGAGGGGGGCAGACAGGGAGAAAGGGGGGAAAGGAGGGAGGGGGGAGGGAGGGAGGAAGGAAGGAAGGAAGAAGGAAGAAGGAAGGTGGGCAGGAGGGCAGGAAATAGAGTGAGCTATCATTTATTGAACGCCTCTCTTTAGAAGCTGATCTGCCTGATGGTTTTCCTGATAAAAGCATGGATTTGGGTACCTTTTTCTAGAAAGCCTCCTCATATCCTCATATCTGAACTTAGTTTTCCAAACACCTTTGCGTTTCTAAATATTGCTCTTCATATTTCTATAGCAGCACTTCCTTTTGGTAATAAAATGGGTGGGTCAGCTTCCCTGCTGGATTCTTAAGCTCCTCAAGGCAAGAGCTCCCTCAATCCTCTCTGTTTGCTGAATATCTACCAAACAGAGTTCAGTTTCAGCCTCCTTTACTTCATTCATTCATTCATTTATTCATACATTTTATTGAGGTATAATTGACATGTAATATTATTAATTTAAGGTGACTGTGTGATTTGATACATTTACATATTGCAATATAATTACTCTCATAGCATTAGGTAACACCTCTTTTATGTTTACATAATTATTATCTCTTTTTTTGTGATGACAATAATTAAGATCTAGTTTCTTAGGCTCGGCTAAGACTATAACTGAGTCTTAAGATAACTAGGAACAGAATTGCCCAGTCATATGGTAAATCTATGTTTAACTTAAGAAACTTCCAAACTGTTATTGCAAAGTGGCTGCATCATTCTACATTTCCACGAGCAATGTATGAAAGTTCCAATTTCACCACATTTTGCCAACACTTGTTACTGTCCATCTTTTTTATTGTAGCCATTCTAATGGGTGGAAAAATTAATCTCATTGTGTTTCAATTTCTATTTCCCTAATGAATAATGATGATGACAATCTTTCCATGTGCTTATTTGCTGTTTATATTATATATATATATATATTTTTTGAGAAATGTCTATTCAAATCTTTTGCCCATTTTTAAATTGGGTTTTCTTATTATTGACTTGTAAGAGTTCTTTATATATTCTGGATACAAGTCCTTTATTGGATATATGATTTGCAAATATTTTCTTCCAGTCTATGGGTTGACTTCACTTTCTTCATATGTCTTTGAACCACAAAAGTTTTTTATTTGAGCAAATCCCTTTTGAACTCTTAATGGGCTACAGCATTCTATCAGTTCTGAATGAATTGTTTAAAGAGACAGAAAGAAAGAGAAGTGAAAGCTTAAAAACAATAAATAATTATACTTGGGTCAGTGTGAGACAAGGAAGAAGTTGTTTTGCTAAACCATTTCCTTTAAAATAATCTGAAAGCTTTCACTAGCAAAAGTTTTGTTTTGTTTTTAACTCTTCATTGCTAAATTTATGTGGGCCATTTGAATCTTTTCTTAACTAGGGTGGCAGAAATTCAAAATTTAGCCTCACTTAGGTCATAAATGGTTTCGAACAACACACATGCATAAATGAACCCAAAGCCACAAATTCTTTGTGTTTCTATCTTCGAGTAACAGTAAATAGCTGAAAAAATCAGGATGCAGATAGTAGAGATATGAATAAAACTGTTAGCAATAAAGCATCTATTTAAAAGTTCCTTGTGGAGGAGAAAAAGAAAAAAAGAGAGAATTTTTTTAAAAAAACCTACCAATGAGGCAGACCTAGAACTTCTTTGTAATACCCAAGGCTCTGCTCTAGTGTAGCAGAGGTGTGTGGGCCTTGCTTTCAGCATAAAATGGCAAGAATTTCAATACTTTCCAGAGCCTACAATTTAAAAGTACAGCAAGTAAATCCTTTAGAAAAAAAATCACTAACTGTTAATAGGTTTACTTTGCAAGTCCAGATTTTCATCTGGCATTTGTTGTATATCATAAACAAGATACATACAACACACACACACACGTATATATATATGTGTGTGTATATATATACACACACACAAGTGTGTATGTGTGTGTGTGTGTGTGTGTGTATAATGCCATTTGGTTGCCTCTTGTTTCTTTCCCAACTTCATACCATTATCAATTTAGTTACTGATACCCAAAAAAGTACATATGATTGCACAAAATATTGAGAAGTGCTCTTATTTGACTTTATAGTCAACTTGTGTGTGTGTGTGTGTGTGTGTGTGTGTGTGTGTGTGTGTGTGTTTAGGTGAGGCAACCCTTGGTTGACCTCACAGATTGCAAGGACCTTGTCAGCTCACAATCCCTTATTTTTTATTTTTTACGCCTACAGCACTTGGTCTTCCTAGGTGGTCTCCCATCCCAGTACTAACCAGGCCCAACCCTGCTTAGCTTCTGAGATCAGACGGGATTGGGCTTGTTCAGAGTGGCATGATTGTAGACTATTTTTTTTTTTTAATGAAAACTCTGGATACAACTAAGAATTCAGTAACTACCATTGTTACATTTTATCTTATAGATGCAAATGTTGTTGCAAATGTAAAAAGAAAAAAGATCTAGTCGCTTAGCAACTCTGAAGCCTATAATACAATATTATTGTCTATAATCACCATGCTGTGCTTTAGCTTTCCAGGACTTATTTATCTACTAATTGCAAATTTGTACCTTTAAACAACATGTCACCAGTTCCTCACTCCCCATCCCCTGGTAACCAGCATTCTACTGTTTTTATGAATTCAGCCTTTTTTAGGTTCCACATATTAGTGATATAATACAGTATTTACGCTTATTAATTTATCTCAGAATTTTCTTCTTTTTTATGGCCGAGTTTTTTATTTTATACGTACACACTACGTTTTCTTTATGTATTCATCTCTTGATGGACACAGGTTGTTTCCATGTCGTGGTTATTGTGAATAATGCTGCCATGAATATGGGAATGTAGATCTCTCTTAGAGATAGTGATTGTATCTCCTGCTTTGTCCTTTATCATCTCAATAGATACAGGAAAAGCATTTGACAAAATATGACATTCTTTCATGATAAAACCTTCAATAAATTGGGTACGAAAGGAATATAAATGACAAACCCACAGCTACCATCATACTCACTGTGAAAGATTGACAGCTTTTCAGTCACATACAAAAGTTCCATCCTTTTATTACCCTCTTTATATTTTTGATGTTACAATTTACCTCTTTTTATAGTGGGTATTTATTAACAGGTCGTAGTAGCTACAGATATTTTAATTATAACTCTTCCTTTAACCTTTATCCTCTAGCCCAATGATTATATATTTATCTTTACCAGTGGGTTGTATACTTTCATATGTTTTCATGTCACTATTTAGTATCGTTTCCTTTTGTTTTGAAGAACCCCTTTCAGCATTTCTTATGAGGTAGGTGATGAACTTCCTCATATTTTGTTTCTCTGGAAGAGTCTTTACTTCTCCTTCATATCTGAAGGATAACTTTGCCAGATAGAGTATTCTTGGCTGGCAAGTTTTTTCCTTTCAACACTTTGAATATGTCTTTCATCCTCTCCTGGCTTGTAGGGTTTCTGCCGAAAAATCTGCGATAGCCTAAAGGGAGTTCCTTTGAAGGTTATAATATTTTCTCTGGATGCTTTTAGGATTCTTTCCTTTTCTTTGATTTTTGACAGTTTCATTATAATGTGTCTTGGAGAAGATCTTTTTGCATTGAGATGAAAGGGTGATAGCTTAGCTTTGTGAACTTGGATGTCTAAGTCTCTCCCAGGTTTATTTCTTTAAATAAACTTTTCTGACCCCTTACTCCTTTTTCTCTTTCTGGACCCTGATTATACTAATATTTGTACATTTGATTGAATCCCATAGATCATGTATGCTTTCTTCACTTTTTTTTATTATTTTTTTCTCTGCCTCTAATTGAATTATTTCAAAATCCGCATCATCTGGGTCGCTTATTTTGTTTTCTATTTGATCTACCCCAATGCAGATTCCCTCGACTTTTTATTTAATTTGTTGAATTTTCAGCTCCAGAACGTTTGTTTCATTCTTTTTCATAGTTTTTACCTCTTTGCTAAATTTCTCATTTTGTTCATGTATATTTTTCCTGATTTTGTTGACTTGTCTTCTGTGTTTTCTTAGAGCTCATTGTTTTCTCAGAACAGCTATTTTGAATTCTTTATCCAGTAGATTGCAAGATTTTGTGTTTTTGAGCTCAGTTATTTGAAGAATTATTACCTTTTTGCAATGACTTTTGTTTTCTGATTTTTTATGTTCCTTGTAGTTTTTGCATTGCTGATTTGCCTTTGAGGGAGCAGACACCTCCTCAAATCTTTAATAGTTGCCTTCAAGTGGGGAACTGTTTGTTGAACCTGTTATATCTGGGGTTCTCTCTGACCCTGTATTTACATACCTGCTCTGCACATTTTGCTCCACTTTGTGGCAGATTTCTTAAGCTTTTATGTCTTCTCTGGTTCTTACAATTCACCTGCCTGACTGCTGAAAACCTCTCTTTCATTTTCCGGAAGGTGGCGCTTTAGCTCAAGTTTCTGGTTTTCCATTGCCCAATATTCTGAGTTCAGTTGCTGAAGAGAAATGGGTTTATCCTGCAGCATCTGGCACAGCTCTGGTAGCCGGGCACTACACACTCCTCTCCATTTCCAGCTATGGAGAGGTCATCATGAGATAGTTCAGTCTTGTGCTCTGTCACCTTGGGGTGGGGTGTGGGGTGGGGGTGAGGCAGTGCTCAAAAGTTTCTCTTCCCCTCTCTGCTGAATCCTGATTCGTTTTATTTGTTTATTTGTTTGCTCCAATGGTTTGCTGGAATCTCCCCTCGAGAGGGATGAATTTACAAATTTTCTCTCTTCTGTGAGTATTTTCCCAAGTCAGCACTCTCCAGGTTTTCCCCAACCTCTCTGGGCAGGTTTGGGGCAGGTTCTCTGCCTATTACCAGATGAACAGGTGGGCGAGACTCCTCCCAGGTTCCTTGGCATACATCGTTGGATCACACAACTCTCACAGAAACGCTTCTGTTTGTGGATAGATGCCTAATTAGTTATTAAAGAGTGGGAGACAGAAAGTAGGGTTGTCTTACATGCCACGATGCTGCTGTCACTCCCTTTTCACTGCATTTACATCGTTTATTGATTACTCTTGTACTGACTATTTGTGTTTCCTATTTTCTTCTCTACTCATCTCTTAGTACTTATCATTTATATTTGTTTTATCTACATCCCTGTCATTTTTGTGAGGGTTTCAGAGAAAAGGGAGGATCATAGACACATGTGCTCAATACGTTGTGTTTAGACTGATGGAGCTTTTTGAGGTACACTTTAGAAAAAATAAAACTTCAAAATGCCTATGCCTTTGATGCAATTGTTCTATTTCTCAATAACTAACCTGCAGAAATAATTTTGCTTGCACGTAAAGAGATGCGTACAAGGACACAAGGACACTGACTATCACATTGATCATAATAGTGAAAAATTGGAAACAATTTATATGCCATCAATAAAAAATGGTTAAATAGACTTTGAAAGCTCTATACTACAGAACATTATGCATCAGGCAAAAAGAATGCTATTAACATATCTGGAAATCTCTCTAAGAAATGCTCTTAAATTTAGAAAGCAAATGTGTGTCATATATGAACCTACTTATATTCTTTAAAACCCCATAAAACAATGTATATTTTAATTGGTACTCACCAGTGAATGTAGATTATGGAAAACTAAATTGCAGGTGTCAGTCATGGGTCCTGTCAGAATAACCATGCCCTGTGACTCCAGACCAGGCATGTCCTCATGTTCTCACACTTACCTAGAAAGAAAGAGCTATTCACCCAAAGGCTCTAATTCTACTGAGTTTGTCATATGGGGATCATACTGGGCCCACTCGGCATATTCCTCATCACAGAATGACTTTTTCCTATCTCAACCAGCGAGAGCTCAAATTTCTCCCCAACAAATTAACCTGATAAAGTCATTCCAAAATGCCTACATTGGCTTTCAGTCTGTGATTGTATAAATTATCTATTGCTGCAAATTACCTCAAAATGTAGTGACCTAAAACAACATACATTTATTATCCCTAGTTTCCATGGGTTGGGAATCTGGGTTTGGTTTGGCTGAGTTCTCTAATCCAAGTTCTTCCACAAGGTTGCTGCAAGGCCAGGGCTGTGGTCACCTCAAGGCTTCGCCACAGGGTGATTCACGTGCAAGCTCACTGACATGGCTGTTGGCATGATTCAGTTCTTAGCTGGCTGTTAGCCAGAGACCATGCTCGGTTCTTTGCTGTGTGGACCTCTCTGTAGGGCAGCTCACTACATGGCAGCTGGCTTCAGCAGAGCAAGAGAGTAGAAAAGCCAGAGAGAGTGTAAGCAAGTTGAAGCCAGTCTTATGTCACTTAATCTTAGACTCATCCATCACTTTTGCCATATTCTATTTGTCATAAGTAAGTCACCGGGTCTGGCCCACTAGGTCCAGCCCTCAAAGGACAGGTCTTGCATAAGCATGTGAATACCAGGAGTTGGGGAGCACCTTAGAAGCTCCTACATATTTTGACAGGCCTGTAATGGTATACTGAGGATAAAAGAGATTGATTGTCCTTGATTTTATTTATAAATTTACCATCAAAAAGAAGGAAGAGGAAGAGAGGGAAGGGGAGAGGCAGGAGGGAGAGGAGAAGCAGAAGCAAAAACAGCTGCCTGCAACTGTGGTTAAAAGGTTATTCAATGGGTTGTGGGAGCAAATTCCGATGCAAAGATTTTTCTAGATAGGCTAAAATAGGCTTTGGACAGATACATCTCATATTCAAATGACATTTAAACATAGTCACTTGCTTATAGTAGGTGCTAAATATTCTTCCTTTAACTTTTCGTTTTGAAATAATTTCAAATTTAAAGTTGCATAAATAACAAAAGAATCTCATATACCCTTTACCAGATTCCCCATTTGTAGATAATTATATTTTTGAATACATTATGCAGTTTGTCACATGGGAGGCACTATTTGTAACTATCAAAGGGTCTGGTGAGAGGTATGCAAGGTACTCTGGAGTCATATTTGCTCTCCGCATATGGAGTTGTCATCTCTTGAATGCTCTCTCCTTCCTCCTCCAGAGAACCCCGAGCGAGCAGCTCTGTACTTCGTCTCCGGTGTGTGCATTGGGCTGCTCCTCACCCTGGCTGCCCTGGTGATGAGGATCTCTTGCCACGCAGACTGTCGCCGGCATCCCCGGAAGAAATTCCTGCAGGACCAAGAGAGCAGCAGCGACAGCAGCGACAGCGAGGATGGCAGCTCAGACACAGCATCGGACATCTCGGTCAGGAGACATCGCCGCTTCGAGAGGACTTTGAATAAGAACGTCTTCACGTCGGCGGAGGAGCTGGAGCGCGCGCAGCGGCTTGAGGAGCGAGAGCGCATTATCAGGGAGATCTGGATGAACGGGCAGCCCGAGGTGCCCGCAACCAGGAGCCTGAACCGCTACTACTAGGGGCAGGAGCATGAACCTGCACACGCTGGAAGCCGCTAGGAAGGGGGAGGGGCTGCCAGCAGGGTGGGCGGGCGCAGAGCTGAATGCAGTTCTGCTGCGGTTCCTGCTGGCAGCAGAGATGAGCAGAAAACACCCCCGTTTTCTAGCCAGGAGGACTGATTTCTCCTTTGTGACTAAATTTATGGAGAAGAAGAAAAATCAAGTCGGTTCATCAACCTTTCCAGGTCTTGGAATGGTGCTGAAAACCCCTCTCCAACCATGTGGATGGAGATTAGTGAAATAGGACTGTGGTTTCTCTTAATTTCTGAGGATCTCAGAAGTTCCTGCAGACTTCATTGCTATGTGTTATTCCTTTACAAAAGGAAAAATGATCATAGCGTGAAGCTAGGAACAGCAGGGTGAACTTAACCCAGTAAAAGCAATTTTCTAAATGACTCCATGCTATGGAAGTGAGTCTGATCCAAATAGCATGAGCCATGCTTGTTATTTAAGGCTGATTTTTTTTTTTTTTAATCTTGTGTTGCAATAGCAACCTCGTCCATTTTAACTGGCACCTCAGGGATTAAAATCCTATTTTTTAGTATAGTTCCCACCTCATTCATGAAAATGAATACAATTAATGTCTTATGGGAGATGTGTCAGTGAGCTAGACAATAACCTCAAAGGATGAAGGGTTTTATTTTTAATAGTTTATAAAATATGTATTAACATGCATATTTGAAAATGCTGTATAAGAATAACAGCTGTGTTTTTCCCTTTTGGAGAGAAGAAAATTTTATGATTCTAGATAATCATGATTTCAAACATTTTGTTAAAAAAAAATCCAAGGTTGGATTTCCAAGAAAAGAATAGGACCGGGAGGTGAGGAATAAAGCCAAAATAAGGATGGGATAAAAAATAAATGTTATGCAAAATCTTTTTTGTTTCATGTCCTTCTCTGTGATTACCTTAAATGGCAGCCCTTTTAGATAGATGGGTTTGGTCTTTTGCCAGACCCTTCAAATAATTGGAGAATTGGGAGAAATGAAGAAACTGGGGAATGCAGAAATAGCCCCGTATGACTAGGGGCTTTTCATTTTCTATATGTTGTATGTTATGGTTACAGTATAGTTAGGTGATTGTTAACCAAATAGAGAAATAGAAGACTTACCTAAGGCTGGAAATAAGATGGTGGCCCCATATGGAGAAGGGCAGTTGGTAGGGAAGACAGGCAGGGCTGCGCCACGCTCAGAAATGGGTTACAAAGGAGGAAGCAACCTCCTCCAGCCTGATACGATAGGTGTAGTGAGTTCTATCTGTCGACTCCCTTCACTTGACATGCATGGGCCCCTTAGAGGTGTCTGGATGCTCCAGAGCCTTCCCACTAGGAGGAGCTCCCCTGCCCTCATTCAGACCTGAGTGGGTGGTTGGGAGACTTCCTCTACTGGGGTCTCTACTGCTTTAACAACCTACTCTCTGAGATAGGGGCTTGGAGGGCTGTCTTAAGACATGGACAAGCACAAATCTCTATTTGCCAAGAGGGGAATAGAGTTTACTTAAAATCCTCAGTGGCTGGCATGAATACATCATTTTGGTGGCCTCATTTGTTGGTAACAACTCCCAAAAAATCTTTTGTCATTAAATCACCACTCTGAATCTGGGTTCTCACCCTCATAGATTCGGTCCTTTGACAGCAATGCAGGAATCATCCCATTCTTCTGGGCATTAGATGAATATCATCTATCTTGGTTTCTGCCTCTAGAAAAATAAAACAGTGGGGACCTGCCTTCCTTCCTAGCATGCACACAAAGCTGGCAACAAGGAGGGATATGGCCCAAAGGCAGGGGCTACAGGGGCTGCAGTGGCAAGGCTCAAGAACATCCGGCTTTCTCAGTTCTCACTCCCATATCCCTATGCCTTCATACCAAGTTCAAGTACATAAAGTTGCCATTTTTAGGGTGGTGGGGGCCTTGCCTGAGGCACAAAATATACTAGGTAACAATTAACCCACCGCTTCACTTCTGTATAACGACAATTCCAGCTTTTCAGCCAAAAATAGAGAAACCTCCACTCTTGCCTTCTTCCCTGTCTTGACTCAAGCAGTTTCACATTTTAGGTCTGTCACTCACGCCTGGTTTCAGTTTATGTGTCAGGACACTAATTTGCAACAGAAAGATACCTAACTTCAGAGTATCTGTGGAGTGATGTAATTGGAACCGGCTCTGTGGGATCTGGCTTCAGGGATGTTTGGGTCCTAAGGCTCAAATGCTATCAAAGGTCAGTCTTTCTCAGCTCTTATCTCTGCTTCTCTCTGGTGCTGGTCTCATTTTCTTCTACTTCTCGTGAAACTGTAGTACACGCATACCAGTATACTGTGGTTACTGTGTTGCATTACCTGCTACTGATCAAGCACCCACACAGCTCACAGATGTGTGTCAGGGTGTGGTGGGGGCGGCACAGTTTAAAGCTAGCTCAGAAGACAGCATGAAAGGGATGCTTTTGGTGCAGCTTCCCTGCTCTTCTGCGGTTCCACGGAAAAGCACGAGTTGATAGTTAAATATATGAGAAGACTTTAGGATATGTAGATGTCTTAGGAAGATCCCACCAACTCCCCTTAAGAGCTTTTTTTTCTGCGCTGCAAGGCACAGGTGGTCGTTATCAACTCAATGGCACATCTAAACCTACTCAGCTGAAGCTTTGACCTTGGCAGGGAGCATGCCATGGGCAATTCTGGGCTTACATCATTTCCATATAAAAGGACACAAAAGAGAAGAAGCATTTTGCTTCGAGGTTCAGAGTTATAATCACAGGAAAAGACTACTTGGCATATCTTCTGTAGTGTGCCCATCCACGGACCAGTCATTATGGCCCAGAAGATGGGTCTAAGAGAAAGGAGATAAGGTGTTGGGCAGACGTTAGCAATGGCCACTGCACCACTTTTTTTTTCTCTCTTGGTTTTTCTACTATCTCTCTTGATTTTTTTCAGCTTTCTTAATGTTCTCTCTTCTCCTTACCCCACTTCAATATGGGTCTGTACTTCCAACCTTGACTCACTTATCTCATTCCAAATATCCCAAGATGTCTTATAGATCACAGTGGCTGTAATGACGTACAGGCTGATGATTTGCAATGTCATTCTCCAGTCCTGGCTAAGTTTCAGACTCATAGTCCACTGTCCCTCAACTGTCTCCAACGGGAGACGCTTGTCCTACAGGTAATATTGGCAATGTCAAGGCATTTTGGTTGTCACAAGTGAGTAGGTGGGTTGCATTGTTATCTTGTAAGTCGAGGGCAGGGCCACTGCTAAACATTCTATAGCATCGAACTCAGGCTTCCGACCACTCCCATCAAGGCCCTAGCATGTGAGTGAAGAAATCTCCTTATAACTCCACCATCTGTCTCTTTCAAACCAAAGCCCAGATGTGGAATAGACAAAAAAGCATTCTGCTCAAAGGCAAATCTATCTTTTTCATCTCAGGTCCAGCAAGGTGCACAGAGCATGTCAAGTCATTATGCTTTTAGCAACTATTTATTTGAGCTCTAGTAAAGATATGCATTCACCGAACATGATTTCCTCTGCCTCCCGGGCACAGAGATGGACTTCATTTCCTAGTCTCCCTCATAGTTAGATGTGGCCATGTGACCAAGTTCTGCCCTATGGACTATTGCAAACTAAATGGACATTTGTTTCTAAATGACATTTGCATTTCAATGTTGTCTGGCTCATATAGCTTCCACATCAGCGGTCCCCAATCTTTTGCACCTGGGACTGAGGCCCCATGAGAATCTAAAGCCTGATGATCTGAGGTGAAGCTGAGGCAGTGATGCTAGCGCCGGGAGTGGTTGCAAATACAGATGAAGCTTCACTGCTCACTTGCCGCTCACCTGCTGTTGTGTGGCCAGTTACAAACCAGGCACAGACCAGTATCGGTCCACAACCCTGGGGTTAAGGACACCTGTTCCACATGATCCTCTATACTCCCTTTCTCCCTGTGTGCTCACTGGATGCACGAGATCCAGCAAAGAATTCTGAGGTTCTAAGGAGTGGTGGAGTCACAAATAGAAGGGGCCTGGGTTTCACATGACCACGCAGAAGGCCACCCACTAGCCAGGAATATGCACATTGTACTTTGTGTGAGCAGAGAGAAGTTAATGAAATAAATTTCTGAAGGCTGGAGGACCCTTGGAGCCTGGTTCCAACTCACCATTTCTAGATAGACTTACTCCTACCTCATTCTTCATGAGTAAAATTGATCCTAAACCTTTAGAGGGAATTCTATAGGTCAGAGTACTACTTATTTTGGGAACTATCTCTTTACTACTTTTAAATTCCTTTAAAAAAAATTGATAGGCATTTTTTTGTGAAACGATTGCCACAATAAGAACAGTTGACACATTCTTCACTCACATAGTTACCTTCTTTTTCTTTGTGGTAAGAACATTTAAGATTTACTCTATTAGCAAATTTCAAGTATACAACACAGATTTGTGAACTAGAGTCACCATGCTATACATTACATCCCCAGAGCTTATTCGTCTTATAACTGAAAGTTTGTACCCTTTGATCAATATCTCTGTTTTTTCCACCTCTGGCCTTGGAAACCACAATTCACTCTCTGTTTCTATGAGTTCAGCATTTTTAGATTCCATGTATAAGTGAGATCATGTAGTATTTCTCTTTCTCTGTCTGACTTATTTCGCTTAGCATAATGCCTTTGAGTTTAATCCATGTTGTCACAAAATGGCAGGATTTCTTTTTCACAGCTAAATAATATTCCATAGTATATACCACATCTTCTTTATCCATTCATCCATCAGTGGACATTTATGTTGATTCTTTGCCTTCCTTTGCTATTGTTAATAATGCTTCGATGAACATGAAGATGCAAACATCTCCTCATGATAGTGACTTCGTTTCTTTTGGTTATGTACCCAGAAGTGGGATTGCTGGATCACATAGTAGTTCCATTTTTAATTTTTTGAGGACCCACTATACTGTTTCCATAGTCGCTGCACCAACTGACTTTCGCAGTCACATGGCTTCCTTTTTCTCCATATTCTCTCCAACACTTATCTCGTCATTTTGATAGCAGCCCTTCTAACAAGTGTGAAATTATATCTTATTGTGCTTTTGATTGGTGATATTGAACATCTTTTTATGTACTTGTTGGCCATTTGTATATCTTTTTTTGGAAAAACATCTATTAGATCCTCTGTACATTTTAAAATCAGATTAATTAGTTTGTTACTGAATCGTATGAGTTTCTTAGATATTTTAGAAATTAATCCCTTATCAGATATACAGTTTATAAATATTTTCTCCGATTCCATTGGTTGACTTTTCATTTCGTTGATTTTTTTTTTCCCATGCAGAAGCTCTTTAGTTTGATGTGGTCCCACTTGTTTCTTCTTGCTTTCCTTGCTTTCCTTGCTTGTGCTTTTGGTGTCTCATCCAAAAGGTCATTGCCAAGACCAATGCCAAGGAGATTTCCCCCTATGTTTTCTTCTAAAAGTTTTACCATTTCAGAATTAAGTCTTTAATCCGCCTTGAGTTGGTTTTTGTGAGTAGTGAAAGATAAGGGTCCAATTGTATTCTTTTGTATGTGAATATTTAATTTTACCAACACCATTACTTAAAGAGACTATCTTTTCCCAATTGAGTATTCTTGACTCCCTTGTCAAATATTGTTTATATATGCAGAGGTTTATTTCTAGGTTCTTGATTCCATTCCATTGGTAAGCCTTTATGCCAGTGTCATGTAGTTTTCATTACTATAGCTTTGTAATATAATTTGAAACCAAGGCGTGTGATGTCTCAAGCTTTGATCTTATTGCTAAAACTTGATTTGGCTCTTTGGGATCTTTCGTAGTTTCATATGAATTTTAGATTTTTTTTCTATTTCTGTGAAAAATGCCATTGGAATTTTTATAGGAATTGCATTGAATTTATAGATGGCTTTGGATAGTATGGACATTTTAACAATATTAACTTTTCCAATTCATAAACACAGGCTACCTTTTTTCATTTATTTGTGTCTTCTTTGGTTTCTTCCATCAAAGTTTTATAGTTTTTCATGTACAGATTTATCAACTTCTTTGGTAAATTTGTTCCTAAACTTTTTAGCACTTTTGATAAAAATACTAATGTAAATGGTATCGTTTTCTTACTTTCTTTTTCAGATAGTTAGTTGTTAGTGTAGATATATACAATGAATTTTTGTATTTTGATTTTGTATCCTACAACTTTACTTAATATATTAGTTCTAAGAGGGGTTTTTTGTGTGTGTGTGAAATTTTAAAATTTTTCTATATTGAAGATCATGTCACCTGCAGAGATAATTTTACTTCTTCCATTTCTATTTGGTTGCCTTTTATTTCTTTTTCTTGTTGAATTTCTCTGGCTAGAACTTCTAGTATTATGTTGAATAGGAGTGGTGAAATTGGGCATTCTTGTTCCTGATCTTAGAGAAAAAGTTTTCAACTTTTCAACACTGAGTATAATATCAGCTGTGGGCTTGTCATATATGGCCTTTGTTATGTATTTGTTGAGCATTTTTATCATGAAATGATACTTTTAAATCCTTATGCTTCTTGTAGTTACTTTACGTTCATCAAGGATATTCATCCATTAAAGGCCTTTTCTCCATGCTAAATATTTTCAGATTTATTTGTATTTTCTCATGGTATTTCTTCCCTTTTATCCTAATATTTTATTTACATGTAAACATTTCTTGTATTCACCTTGTTGAAGTAGAATGGGTCAGACAATACTTCCTGCATTTTGTCATAGCTTTCAAAAAAGCTGAAGCATCATTCTTATCAGAGTGGCAGTTCTGATTAAAGGCAGTTATACTTACTCTTGTAATCAGCTTTGGGCAGAGCCTCATTTTTTTATGTCTTTCCTCATCTTCTCAACCTATTTTTAGATTGCACAAATTATAAAATGGGCTCTTCTTGAAAACTGGGGTCAGAAAAGGGGTATCAATTTTCTAATCGTTTGCCAGTTCAAACCAGTCTTTATAAAACAGGATACATTATTCCCTTGCCTTAAATATTGGATTTAACATTTAAAAAATATGACATCAGAAGTATCAGGCTGCAAATTGATAGTTTCCTTAAGTTTTCTGGGGAATCGTTTTATGAACAATATAGTTGTCTAACCAACGTACTGTATACTTGAAACTAATTTAAATAAATATATTTAAAAACATAAAAAAATCAATGAATCAAACTTTTAAAAAATCTGCATCATGACTTCACTTTATCACTAATTGTTGATTTAAAAATTTATGCTTTTAAAAAAAGTTTTGAATAGAGTAACAAAGACTCAGAGAACGAGAAATAGGACCTATTGCAGTGTGCTGCTCTTCAGAGTCTCAAAGCCTTAATTGTTTATGACAAAGATGGTTTTAAGTTTATAAAGGTCTGCTTTATCTGCTTTCATTTATTCTTTTCTCTACTGTTAACTATTTCCTTGTCTCTTTCAACTTTGGAGTCTCCCATCTTCTGGAATGGATGTCTATTTTTGAAATAACAATGACTGTTCTTAACCTCATTGATTACCAATTTTTCAGTCCCTCGGGCTTGAACAAATAAAGGGAAAGTTTTAAAGCTTAACCACTAGAGCGTGCCTCTGTGCCTCCAACATAGTCAGTCACAACATCTATCCTTTATTATTCCTTTCAAGATCATTTTAGTTTCACTTTATCCGAGGCATTTGACCATAAGATGCATTTAAAATCTCCTTTCTATAGGAAAAACCATCATTTGGTCACAGAGAGGGAACAGCCAGATGAAAGTCTCTTTCCCTAGCCATTTGTTCGTTTTTATTTTTTCGTTTGTTTGTTCAGCTGTAGAAAGAGACAGTGGTCCCAACGGTGGCAACATTGAAATTAAAAAGGACCTGCACTTCCAGTTCCCATTTGAAGAGCCCAAGGAACCTCTGAGGTTCTAAGAAAAAAGATTTCTCTGGGCCTGAGTCCAGGCACCACATTTGGAAGTCCATTCAGACTCAGAATTGTGCAACCAACTCCACATAGTACAACAGACGAGATGATGAACTAAAAAATTTCTTTTTATTCCTGAAAATTTGTATTTCTATTCATAAACTCAGGTCTTTTCATGGAAAGTATTTGATGTCTCATACCATGTTATGACACCAAATCTTATATATGTTTTTGGAATGGAAAAACTGTTACAATATTCATATATTTGTATATTTGCAAGTGAATTCTTTGAATGGGAAGAATGCATATCTAAATTAGGAACTTTTGATAGAAAGTAGAGATGCATGAATAGAAATATATATTCTCTTTATGATGTTATTGTTACTTTGGAGAATTAGAGTTTTGCATATCCAGGACTCAAGAGGCTGTTCCTGCTTTTTTGGGTACTTCTCCAAGTGAGTGTTTCATTGGTGTGTATGAAACAGTCCCCAGGATATCTGCAGGTGACAAAACCAAATTAAAATAGAAGCGATTTCTTTGTCTCATCCTTAGCACTATCATCCTCCTTACCTGAGTCCACATCTTTAGTCTTGGGCTTCTCATCATCTTTATCTTCCTCTTCTTTCTCACCTTTCTCTTCCTCTGCTTCATCATCACTGATTCAATAAAGGGTGATGGGATAACCTATGAACTGTGAGTGCTTCTTTACGACTTCTTTGACCTGCCTCTCCTCTAAGTATTCTGGTTGGCTGTCGCTGATGAGATGCCCCTACCCAAGGATGATGAGGATGCCTCTGGCATGGAAGCAGTAAACTAGAAATTTCTACCTACAGATCTTGTGCCCTCTGTATAGTATCTCCATGGCTCCCCTTAGAGACCCTGAGTGGCTCCAGGTTTTTTCTCTCCTGTCTTTCTGCCTAAGGCAGGATACAAGGGCCTCAAGCCTTCCCTTTCTACATTTAACATCAGGTTTGTATGTTGTGTATTGTGTTTTTTTATTTGTTTGTTTGTTTACTTAGTTCTGAAAATAAAGAATGCCAAAAAAAAGTAGAAGCAATCTAGTTGAATGGCATGAGCTTCAAAGGAAATATTTTATTAGAGACTGGAGAGCAGAATTTGGCTAACTACAGTGCGTAGGCCAAATCCAGCCCACTACCTGTTTTATGTACCACTTGCAAGCTAAGAATGGGTTTTACATTTTAAAATAGTTACATTTAAAATGGTTATAAAAGTACCTACATAATAGCCTCAATTTGCCGTAGGGCTCACACAAAGCCTAAAATATTTACTATTTCACCCTTTAAGGAAAAAGTTTGCTGATACCTGTTGTCCAGAACTATAAGATAATAAATTTGTGTTGTTTTAAGCCATTAGATTTGTGGTAATTTCGTAGAGCAGCAATAGGAAATCTATACATTTGTCAGCCCCGTGCTCTTTGAGTTGTAGAAGAATCATAGGCTTTACCATAGAGCTTTGCAAAATATAGTGAGTTTCCACAGGCAAGCTAAGTAAGAGAAAGAGGTAAAGTTGTGAGAGAATATTTAGAGTGTAAGACATGTAGCTGACCGCAGATTGATGTTAGAGAGCATTTAGAAAAAGCACCCAAAGAAGAACTTAATTGGAATCTGTTAGGGAAAGAAAAACTGCTGAAGGGAATGGGGCTGAAAGGCAAGGAAAAGTGAATGATTAAAGGACCTGGGAGATGAGACATAGTAGCATTAGCTAGCGTCAGCCTTCAAATGGCCTCCAACCAGGTGAACTCCAATGATGTCTCCACTGTCAAAAAAGAGAAAGATAGAAAGCCCTTAGAGTTATAAGGATGTGTTTTTGTCAGCCATATAACCCCTGAGAATTCCCTTCCAATCAGAATATTTATCTCCACCTGCCTCTTAAGTTCAGATGTATTTTCCTCCCTCCAACTAAGAATCCATCTGTTCATTGTGTTTTCAGTAATTTGTATACAGTGGTATCCTTAGCAACCAGTCATTTGTTGTAGATACAGCCTTTAGAGTTCAAAATTATGTCCCTATTCCAGAAACTATTCACTAAAACAACCAGTATTTCTTAAGACAACGTTTCTCAATTACATCCTACAGATCACTGATTACCATTCCTTGGAACTAGGGGTCCATAGAACACAGTTTGGAAAGCACTGCCTTAAATCATTAAAACTGAATGCAAAACACAGATTAAAAGGGAAATTTGGAGTAAGTTCCTACTTATGTTCCGGGCCTTGGAAGAGATACTAGAACACGGAATTCCTGAGGCTTTTTTAGAAATCTGAGTCCATACTAAATGGATTCTACAATTCAAAATTATTTATGAACAATATGAATATAAAAGCATGAGAACACAAATCTACTTTAGAGGGTCCTCTCCAAATTTCTGCATGTGAGTACAATGACCCATGATATCTCTTTTCCTAAGATGCCTGCAGCCCACAATCACCAGTCCCTTCTAGGTGATGAGAACCATTGTTAAGACTTCACTAGGGAACAGCAAGTCAGCAAGTGCTGCTCAAAGTCTCCTTGACATGCAGGATGCCCAACTCTACCCCTTTGCCTAACTTAGAAAGTGTGAAGGATTGTAAGAATGTTGATGCTCCCTAGTTGGACCTGAAACAGAGCCTCTAGGATCAACCTTGAGATATTGCAAATAAAGGCAGGTAATTTCTCAACTGAGTTTAACTGCTCAATGTACCCAGTGTTTAAGGGGTATTTTGAGGCAGGTAATTTCTTATTTAACTGTCTGTCTCCTCCAGTAGATTCTAAGTTCTCTGAGGCAAACAAATTTGTCTTTTAAGTATTCTTAGCTTCTTAGCACAATGCCATGCCTTAGTATGCACTCAGTAAACATGTATTGAATAAATGAATGTTAAGTTTTAGCATCCAAAAGCTCTTTTGAAACTCATAGGCAGTTTTGGTGTTATTGCTATTAATATACAAGGCAGCAATACTAATTGTATTTTATTGAGTTATTTTCTGCCAGGCTATGTGAGTTGCTAATAGGGAGAAAAGATCTTCTTTTGGTAAAAATGAACAAATAAATAAAATGACCTCTGGTTTTATTTGAAGATTCTATTAATATGAGAAAAGTACAATGCCTATGAAAGAGTAGAATGTTTATAAAACACACATTTTTTTTTTTATCCCTGAGAATCCTTAGCATAAGTTTCAGAGCTTCTGCTGGCATCATTTCAACAAGTGTTTACTGAGTACTTACTATGGTCAAGACACCAAGAGAATTGTGGCTTCTACCTCAACCTGCTAAAGAGATAAGAAAGAAATACATAACGGTTGCTTTGTAAAATATAATATGATGATGATAAGACTGGAAGATACAAAGTGCTGGCACTTCCAAGCACAGAGAGAACGCTGACAGCTGGAGAAAAGAGCCATGGAGCCGTCTCCACTTCCATGAAGTGCTTAGGGAGGATGATGACCCAGTGGCACAGGAAGGCCAAGCAAATACTCATCAAAGTAAATACACATCCGAGCCATGTTTTCTTTAAGCCATTACCTCGTAGCCAGTTGAGAAAATAGCATATGCTCCTAGTATTTGCCTCTTTCGTAGGAAGGGCAATCTTATCTGTACATTCTAGTTATCAGTGATGTTCGCTTCCATGTCTTTTTGGTACTCCATGCACTAACATGTGGGATTACTTACTGAAGTCTTTTATGGGTAAAAAAAGCTGTCCTCAGATACAAGAGAATCTTATAAGACAGGTATCTATCATCCAAGATTAGAAGAAGATGTCCATCTGATCCAGGCTTTCTGTCTATTTAAATCATTTTCAATGACCGTGAAACAATCCCTTTCTGAAATACCCACAGAAGTCTTGGATTGGGCCTAAAGAGCGGTAAAGGCACTGACAGAGAAGGGGAGGGGTAGCACCTTCGTTGAAGGAAGCAGCTAAAGAAAGTTCCAGAGGCAGAATGAGGGGCAGTGAGTATTTCCAGTTGGCTAGAGGCACAGGGTATATTTAGGGAAGTGAAGGAAAGTCAGTCTGGAAAGAGGTTAGATCTAATTATTGGAGGCTTGGACTTTGAGAATTGACTAATAAGATTGTCTGTTTGTCCTTAGGCAATGGCCAGCAAGGAAAGATTTATAAACCAGCAAGTTATATGACCAGCAAGTGTTTTGAAAAAAGTTAATCTGGATTAGAAAGGGTAGAGTCTTGTGGAAAGGGGTTTAGGTAGAAGACTTTTGCAATAGTTTTGTTACAGAATCAAAATGATCTGACAATTGATCAAATTTGACGGAAGACAATGGAGAAGAAGACGAAGTCAAGAAGGATCTCAGGGTTGAAGTCAGAATTATTTAAATGTGTGATATTAAAATAGTAGTAGTAAGAGTAATAAGACTTGAGGAGTACGGTTAGTTTACATAATGTTTTTACAAACGTTATCTCATTTAACAGAAACAAGTGAATCAGTGGGGAAAACTTGTTTTTTGGAGGGTGGATCATAGTTGACATTGGTTGTTTTGTCTATTCAACGTACTTTCTCCTTTTTTTCCATTTGTATAGAGCACTACAGTTTATGCGATTGATGCTAATCCATAGCTTCCAAAAATTTAGATCGATAATTAGCATATTTCCATCCCTGTAGAGGTGGTGTTAAAGATGGTCACTCAGATTAAGAAGATTCCTGCTGTTCCAAGATAGCAGGCCAGTGAAATTCAATTGTAGGGAAAAAGAAGTTCTTTCTGTAGGTTTGCTAAGGCAATGAAAGTAAGCCTAGTGCTTAAGACAGCTATAATATGAAACGGACAATAATAAGGAGACCCACACTTAGAAAGAAATCAACACAATACACATCAAAAAAGGGGGTGGTGGGGGAAGAGAGAAGAAGAAGGAAGGGAAGAGGAGGGGAAAGAATAAAAGAGACTCAATATCAGACAATACTGTTTGAGTTTCTGGATCAAGCTCAGGGTTCTCATGGTTACATAGGGAAATATATTCCTCTTTTCCCCTTAAGCTGCTTTAAGGTTCCATTTGTCACTTGCAATACAAGAGATCTTGGTAGATAACAGTGATGATGTGTTTGACTTTAAACATATAGAACCTCAGTTTTTTCCCAGAATGATATTTGTGGTGGGCTGTAACTCAGAAAAGAAGTTATAATCAAGGTTAAATATTTGAGGATCATTTGCATGAAAAATGATATTAAATCTGTGGTAGTGACTGAGGCCCCAAGAAAAGAATGTAGAGAAAGATTGGGAGGGAACAAAGCGCAGAATAATGCTTGATTAATATGGAGTGACTGAGAGAAAAGAGAAATGGTCACGTAGAAGTCAAATAGAATGAAAATTGCCACTGGGTTGGCAACTGGAAATCATTAGCTGTCATTAAGGAAGTGCTTTGTAGAGTTTTGGTCTTAACAATGATCACAAAACGATACGATTTGGATCTCTCTATATACAGCACTTTACCTAAGTCTCTGTTGGCATTTGAATAAGACTTGAGTAAGATATTCTTGTCTTATCTACCTGTTAATACTTTCTGTCTGGTACACAGTAGACACTCAATAAGTGAATGGATAAAACAAAAATGGGTAAACGTATGTACAGAATATTTCTGGTTTATATTTTCCTCCTTCCTTTAGAAAGGAAGGCATTTTAATTTGAGACAGACGAGGCTTGATCATACATGTTAACACCAACCAAATAGCAGTGATGGCCTGGAGTGCTGATAAGAGGATCGTATAACTCCCTGGAAAAAAATCCATGGCTCTGATTGAGCATTTCTGTCTGCCATAGACACGAGAAGGGGGAAAGATCATTTAATTCAGACCTCTGTTCAATGCCACCTCTTCAGAGGGGCCTTCCTGGATCATTCTATGTAAAATTATCTTCATATTTGTATAACATTTAGCATGATCCAATATTATATCACGTATGCATGTTTTATTATCCACCTTCTCTTCCCTGGAATATAAGACCCACAGGGAGGTCACTGCTATATTCTCAGCTCTTAAAACAAAGCCTTCTCAACAAATATTTGCTGGATAAGTGAATGGTTTTCATTCTCTGTATTAGTCAAACTTGGCTAAGATAAAGTTGATCTTTGAGAACAGAGAATTCAGAGGATAGTACAGCATACAGGCAGTTAACACCCCTATCGTAAAATATTTTTTACTGTGTTTTAGCAAGAGGTAAGGAGAATAGAATCCTTACAATCCATGTGTACAAGTACCAACATATACCGAAAATTAAGTTTTAGGAAAGTATGAACAAGCATAACTTTCCTTCCCTCCCCTTCTCGGAGGCTGCATATGGAACACGAGGCTGGACCACCCACAGCGCTGGAGATGTGGGTTGACACGTGTGTGTTCTATGCTGGCTCTTCTGCCTTAATGGAAGAGCTGCTTAAAAAAACAACCATGATCTAGAGAGAGAGTTAGAGCAATGAATCATAACATTGTAGTGACACTAATTTAAGATTCAAAAGGTTTGAGAGGCACAACTGTCAAACAGTGGGACTAGCTGCCGGAGCCAGCCGGCTAAAGTCGAACAGCACCTAAAAGAGGGGGGTGAAGCCTAAGGAAAAAAGAAGAAGACAGGAAAGCGCTTCGGGAGGGCATACAGTCAATGCTGCAGCCTCGAGTTTATTTAGCTCAGCCTTTACATATGTTTTAGGATACAATCGCAAAGCACAAGGTATATCATTTCAATGCTAACATTCACACAAGATCTTGTAACATTCTTGTTATCTGGGATGTAACACATTCCATTATCTTAAAAGGATTTCTTTAGGAGGCAAACCTCCCCTCCAGGGTCAGTACTAATTAAATTAACCATTTGCTTCCTTTAGCTATTGATAACATAGTCTCAGCAGCTGCTTCAGGGCTCCCAAACTATGTGACACCTTCAGTGCCTTGCAATGGCTCCCGACAACTAGCGATGCTGGGCTTGAAAGCCTCAGCTGTGAATGAGTGTGCACGTATTTACCAAGCAGCAGGACAGACATACACAAAGGGAGACCTTGGCTAAGTTATTTCACTGCTTAGGGTCGGAGGCCAGGGGGTAAGAATCCAAGAACCATGTCCCAGTTAGTCTCCCCCTAACTGAATGTTCAATTTCTCTGGAAAAAATCTATTATGGACAGAAAAGTGACTCTGATCCCAGTCGAGAGGAACAGATGTCAGGGTGGCCAATGTCTGGGAGACAGAGGAGCCATCAGAGCCCGGGTAGAGTACTGAATGCTAAACTTAGGGGTCAGGGCAGGGTGGGGAGCCAGAAGCAAGGCCAGCAGGGAGAAAATAAAGGAAATGAGAGGTTCCAAGGGTATGTTGGTGCCCGCTGTGAACAGTAACAAAAGGTGATTATGGAGATTAGGGAAAGGCCAAAGGAAGAGGTAATGATTACATGGCAATTTGACTGTAGTCACCGCAAGGGTTAAGGAATGGCTGGATGGGAGAAAATAGACACATGTGATCTATTTATTCATAGTCTGCTTAAAACTTTCAAAAAATTTAAAACCGTTTTCAAGAATAAAACAATTGCAGTGCAGCTGTTAAAATAGAAATATATATATTTATATATTTATTGAAATAAGGAAAAGAAACAGGAAACGAATTTATAAAAGGCCTAGAAAAATCTGGTTATTTAAACTGGGTGTTGACTTGGGCTCTGAATTTCCTAGTAGCCAAGGGGAAAAAAAGAGGACGGTTCTCATAGTTGGCAGTCAAAGAAAAGAGAACGGCAAGGGTAAAATAGAGAGAAGGGACCTGCCTGTAGGACGAGATGGAGTCCCAAGACGAAAGCGAAGGGGAGACAGGGTTGATGTGGACAGGACCGCGCTTGGCCGAAGCCTCCTTCCCCCTCTGACGCAGTCGAACTTTCACCTGTGGTCTGTCTTCTTTCCACCTGTCTGACTGCGGGCTGCGCTGTGGGAATGTAAACTTCTCACACCCCGCTTTCTGCAGTGCTCTGAGCAAGCACACCCCACTTTTCTACGTTGCGGTTTTTGCTGCTTGTAGCTCTGGGTGAGGCTTCAGATGCCACAGAGACCCGGAGCGTGTCCTTCCTCCTGCTGACATCAAAATGTAAATGATTCCAGGCTTCTGTCCTGGTGTCAATATTCTGTGGATGAGGTAGAACACTCCGAGCCCTGTCATATCCCACTTCTATTCTCACGGGTGGCGCTGGGTCCACCTCCACTTCCCTGTCCTGAATCTTCTTGGGTCTGACAGACTGTGTGAGCTTCCCTGTGTCTGTATTAGGGAGAGAAGGGGGCCATCATCACCTAATGATGAAGACGGGGGTGTCAGACCTTTCCCTTTCTTCAGTAGCCTCCAAGTTGACATCCATGAACTCTAATCTTATTCTCACCTGGTGACCTTTTTATCATAATATTCTTCACACTTGATTATAATTGCTTGTTTAGTCTGCCAAGTCTGCTGTCTCTCTACTAACCTTCCTCAAATACCAGAGGCCATGAACCAAACAGGCCTGTGCTTGTCTGGTTTACTGGTTCATCCCCAGCACTCAGCCCAGTGCCTGGTACAAAGCATTTAAAAAACATTCCATTTGTTTAACAAACATTTATTCAGCAACTGCGATGTGAGTATTCTTCTAAGAATTTGGGATGCGTAGTGCACAGCATAGACAAATCTGCTTTTTCTTATAGACCTGACATTCTCATGGCTTTTGGTAAGTGAATGACTAAAGGTCGAGACAGAAATAAGAAACAATCCATCAAGGAGCAAAGAGAGCAGTCAGGACATTCCGATAGTGACTCTCAAACTGGAATGTGCCCGAGAGCATATGGGGACTGGATAAATATTCCCAGCCCCGCACCAGAAACCCTGAGGCTCAAGGCTAGGAGCAGAGTCTCTCTCCTGTGGGTGGTCCTCAGGCTGCGCTTGGAAAACTCTTGCCTGGTCTCCTGGTGGGGGAGGCTTGAGAGAGGGATCTTGATGGATGGGGTCAGGCTTCATGCTCAGGTCAAAAGTGACAGTCTTGACAGAGCACTGATTTGTGAAATGGTTGAAAAATAATAATAAAAGCAAGTCAGGCTGTCTTTGGTCACAAGTGAGAAGACTCTGGCTGACTTCTGCCCTAAATCACCACAGGAACTCGTGCTACCTCTGCTGGCACGGACAACTGGGCATCAGAGAAGGCACAGGGAGGACACAGGAAAAGGCCAGTGCCATACTTTATTGCGAGGTCAGGGTGCACCTACCAATTTCTGGCTCAAACTTTCTGTTTTCTCTTCCCACATATATGAAAGTGGATAGAGAGCTAATCTATTTCATGCTGTTCATGTTCTTGGGAACTCGAGCCATGTGGCTGGGTGGCCAAAGCACCAGTCTCTGGGGTTTCTCTACCCCGAATGACTCCCCTGTCTCACCCTCAGTTCTTCATGCGATTCTTGGTAAGCAAACACATTGGAAATGGGGAAGAGAACCATCCTCCCCTCACATCCCTACTACCTCCCCCTTCTCTCTTGGCCCTCGCCAGCCCATACCTCAGCATCTGAGGACCAGATGCCAGCACTCAAAACCCTCAGCCTAAACTAGCCAGGAAAACCCAGGGGATCAGTAGGGCAAGTGCCTCCTCTCTGCCACCAAATGCCTGCAGTGCCTGTAATGCAAGCCCTCCGGTGGGCCATTCTGTCCTGGTTTCTCTTTTCTGTACAACCCTTGCTTTCCTTCCTCTCTCATTTCCAAGCTTTTCTACTATGTCCCATGGAAGCCCTATTATAAGGTGAAAAATAATTATCCTATATCATCAACCTCTTTCCTGAGGGTTTCCTACACGTCTTCTTAGAATGGAAACCTGACTTTTCGCTCCAGCCCTCTGGGTGAAGGCTGCGAAGTCCCCCAAATTCCAAAAAGCGCAGGCCCTGGCAAGGTCTGTCCTCTCCAAGTCCCTCATTGCTTCATTAAAACCATCTTCTTTGAAGTGTATGCCATCCAGAGAAACTCAACCATTTATTTCGTTATTGTTGTTCTAACATACAAACCACAGATTAAAAACAAAAATTACCCCAGTGTGCAGATGAGTGCTTCTACAAACTCCTGCTCTCCTGTGTGCCCCTCTGTCTTTTTAAACAGAGCTAGTTAGGTCTCTCTCTCTCTCTCTCTCTCTCTCTCTCTCTCTCTCTGTCCCTCTCTCTCTCTCAACACCACTACCTCAGCTTTCCAATTTATTTTCAAACATTTACCAGATTGGTTAACCTGACTCACTTCATTCTCAGCACGTGAGTTTTTGCTCTACTATGTGATAGGGCCCTGGAGGTTGGCCAGAGCATTTTGAACCTGGGCACCCTTCCACTTCTTGGCTGCTTGGCTCCTTCCCTGTGCTTCAGTGTCCTTCTGTAATATGGGGATAACATTTATTTTTGTAGGGCTATTGTGAAGATCAAATGAGTTAATGCATAGACAAATAAGAACAGAGTCTAGAATATTATACAAACTCAACTTTGTTTATCATCTTCTTTGGTGCTTGCAGGACTCCTCCTCTCCCCAGGAATGTGGGCTTCCAGGCGTAGAACCTCCAAGTGCAGGGCAGAGATGGCTCATATTTGCAGAATACCAGGAAGCTTTATCTATGTTTGCACTTACGCTCTAGTCATGAACACGCCATGTGACATCTTAAGTCTAGGTCACAGGAAATTTGCACGAAAGTTTGTATAGCCAATAACCTCCCTCCCATTGCATAATCCCCTCCCTGTTTAATCTTTTTTTCATCACTCTAACAACTCATATCCCTTAATAAGCATAAGAGGAATTTTTAGGAAAAATGCACTCTTTGCTTTGATTAAGAATTATTCACCCTCAGGGGTGTAATTTCTGCATTTCGTGGCATACTGAACCTGTTCACAAGCTCTGAACAATCCACCAGGTGGATCCAGGGGAGTCTAATATCTCTGTACCAGTGCCCAGTATTTCCCAATGCATCTAAGTCACAAGAGGAGTTCATGCCGCATGGCAAACAAACTGTTACAAAGACTCCATTCTAAAGGGCCGGGGGATGCACTCCTAGGCAGGAGCTGGGGCTCTGGGTTTGAGTACCTACCTAACCCAGCTCACCTTCATCTCATGTGCACTGACATCTTCTGTAAATCTTCCTGACGTTGGTACACTTTGTCTTCATGTGAAAGTTTTTATGTTGCAAATCGAAGTGCTATAAATTCCAAATAGTTCAGCCGGGCATCAGGGAGGGACACAGTGATCCGCAGTGAGGCACAAATATCGGATCCCAGAGATGGGCACAGTGTCGGCTCCACCACAAGCACAGGCCGATCCTACTGGCTGCCTCACACAGAACACCTGGAAGAAAACGGACCTGACTCTCCTAAGAGAAGGGACGCCAAGGGGACTCAAAGTATCTGATCTGCAAGAGAGTCCATCTTTACGGAAAAGAAGTAAGAAAAAATAAGAACACGGAAAAAGTGTCATCTTAAGAATCTCTCCTTACCACTTTTCTTTCCACATAATCTCAAATATTTTGTCACTGCTCTCTTGGTATAGACAGTGGAGATCCGCTTTCTTTTTTCCAATGCCTTAGGCCAAATCTTGCCCGCCTCTCTTTGTATGGCTTAGGAACTGAAAATGGCTTTTAAATGAACTTTAAATGGTTGAAACAAATCAAACAAAGAATAATATTTTGTAACATGTGAAAATTATGTGAAATTCAAATTTTGGTTCCATAAATAAGGTTTTATTGGAATCCAGCCATGCCCATTCATTTATGTATTATTTGTGGTTGCTTTTGTACTACAAATGCAGAGTTGAATATAGTAGTTCCTCTTTTTCCATGGTTTTCCTTTCTAAGGTTTCAGTTGCCTGTGGTCAAATATTAAATGGAAGATTCCAGAAACAAACAATGAATAAGTTTTAAGTCGTTCACTGTGCTGCCAACCCTCCTGGGACATGGGTCATCCATTTGTCCAGAATCTCCACACTGCATATGCTACCCACCTACTAGTCACTTAGTAGCTGTCTAGGTTATGAGATCAATTGTCTCAGTAACCCTTCCTTTACTTACTAATGGCCCCAAAGCACAAGAATCATGATGTTGGCAATTCAGATATGCCAAAGAGAAGCTGTAAAGCACTTCCTTTAAGTGAAAAGATGAAAGCTCTCGACTTAATAAGGGAAGAAAAAATTGTATGCTGAGGTTGCTAAGGTCTATGGTACATACAAATCTATCTATGGAATTGCCTAATGTATGACTTAAACTTCCTCAAAGGTACGTACGTACAGGAAAAAGCGTAGTTCGGCACTATCTGTGGTTTCAGGCATTCACCAGTCGTCTTGGAAGGTGTACTTGCAACATAACCTATACAGCCTGCAAAGCCTAAAATATTTACTATCTGGCCCTTTGCAGAAATAGTTTGCCAACCCCTTAGTCTAGGGCGACTGGCAGAGGTTGTTATTGGGTCATAGAGCAAGGGGCAGTGCCTTCAGAGGCCCGAGTCTGAGCAGTGGTTCTCTCCTGTGACTCTCTCTCTGCTAGTTTCTTCTCAAGATCTCTAGTGGGACTCTTGGGGGCTCTCAGGGCCTGCAGACAGAGACACTTGAAGACCTTTGCAGGTCCTAGATTCTCCTACTTTACCATGTCAAACTTTATTAAATGTATTACATCCCTCAATTAATGTAATTTCTATTCAACTAGGTGATGAAACCTTTCATTTTGTAGATATTTAAATTGAAGATGCTCTATTTAGAGAAATGTCCTGGCCTAGAGATTCAGGATTAAGGACTCAGAAACCAGATGCTTGGGTTCAAATCCTGGTCCTGCCACTTACTAGCAGAGTGACTGACTACTTCGTGCCTCAGTTTGCTCAACTGTAGCACAGAGAAGAAAATAACAGCACCTGAGGGACGCTGAGGAGCAAAGGAGGTAGTACAGGAGAAGCTCTCAGAACAGAGCCTAGGACATGGCAAGGGCTCGAGAGATGTCTGCCAACATTCCCATTTTATTTTGCAGTTCTCTTTTCATAATTTGGAGGCTATACCACTTTTAAAACAGTTCTTAAGAGCTTTTTAAAATAAGCCCTTAAAAATCCATTAGGCCTCGAGCACTGTATCTGTAGCCTGTAATGGTTTAGACAAGCTGCATTGGTCTTTAGAAAGCAATGATCCCCTCCTATTGTGAGTACGTATTTCCCTCGGGTCTACCTCTCATTTTGTTTACCTTTATTCACCAGCAGAGAAACAAGATCTAGAAGGCTGAAATGAGGGTTAAACCCTTTGGAGGAAAGAACTGGGAAAGCCACTAGGCTTGTTTTAGTTCTAAACCTCGGCTTAAGACTCCATGAAGTCAGCTTAATTCAGCAGAATACAGTTTTAAAGTAATCATGATTAGGATGTGGTATTCTGTACATCATGTAGGTTCTGAATCCTGGGTGCTACTCAGGATGTTATTATTCAAAATGTTTATTCACAGAATATATTCATAGTAAAATAATTCCTCTGACCACCATCATCCCTGAATGTAGAAATTCTCTGTATCTCATTAGCTTGAACATCTTAGGCTGGAGGCCTGTGTCCTTTGCTAGCGACTCTACCCTCAGACTGGGTTATGTGCTCATATCTGTCTGTTGCTGAGGCACTGAAGAGAATTTTGCAAAGATCTCCAAAAACTTAATTGCTGTATCGCCGTTTCTTTTTTCTGCCTGTTATATTTAGGTAGACTTCAAGCCAAAAACAACCCTAGCTGGTGTGATTTTATACCAAACTATTTTTCAAGTTCTTATTTTCATTCTTTTCCCCATGTAAATCTGAGTGTTACTATGTAATGAGTATTACCTTTGTAAGCAAGTGAGAGACCTCCCTCTACTGGACAGACACATAACAGCTGCCCACATTAGAATGAAGAATACATATTTTTACATTGTGTATTGAAAAAGAAAATGATTTATGTCTTGGGCGGGGTGGGGGGGAGCTTAACAATATAACTAACCTTGCCCTAGGAGGAATTACCACAAAATCGCTGCTTTTTTTCTCTGCTTTCCTTTATCCTTTGCTCAAAATAGAGGAAGGAGTTTTGTCATGACCCCTCATGGTAATGACCGAAGCACACCAAGCCATTGTCAGCTTTCTTAAGGCAGTGATGTGAAAAACTGATGCAGAGCTGGCAGGCAGGGTCAAAGTGTCTTTAACTTGGTCATGAAATGAAGAAATTTATTCTAAAGCCAGTTTGATTGTAGATTCAGGCTACACATGGGTTCAGATGGGTGCTAAGTTCTGTGGCTTTCTAATGCAGAATAGTGTTTCTAATGCCTTGTCAGAAGAGAAATTCTGTAACCTTTCTATAACTTGTTCTGATGACTTCTCCCTCCCCCGCAACTCCTTTTTCATCATTCTTAACAACTAGGTGTTGACCAGGCAGATGAAACAGCATGTTCATGGGCTGGGAGATAAGAACAAGCTGCGTATAGTGTGACCATTTTCAATTAACTCAGAACAACTAGGATACCAGGATGCAGAAGAGATGATGATGGTGAGGTGAGCTGGATACAGGCTGAATAGGTCTTTTATGCTGACCTTAGACTTAATCATGAGACAAAAGGTCACAATCTTAAAAGCCTATGGGGACAGGCAGACTTGAAAGTGACTCCAGCAGCAGAGTGGGGATGGAAAAGAAATTGGTCTATTCAAAGGGCTACCACAATATTATCAGCCAGTGGCAGCCATTTGCAAATAATTTTTTTAAAAAAATAAATATGTATTTTAAAAAACTAGTGATTAATTAACCTTCACCTCCCCCCTTCACACACACAGTTTAGACTACCTTGTGAGAAAAGTTAGTAAGCTATTGAAACAGACAAGTAATAGGGGCCTAGATTAGAATTTGGTCAGTGAAAACTAAGCCATCTCTGCTGTTCTGTTTCTGGAATCATAACTAACTTGTTAATTCTTCTTATGACAGATTTTCAGAATGATAAGAGTTGAGTTTCTAGTCTGGCAAAAACTGTTCAGCTTCTTCCTCAATATGCCTTGTCTAACCATAGAAGTAAGTCTATGTTTACAACGAAATTCTTTTTTGTCTGAGTGTGAACCAGTGACTAAGCACAGTAGGTGTCTAGTTTATGCCAAATAAATTAATTAATGCAAGAATGTTTCACTTCTCACAGAAAATACAGTTCCTTAGATGAAGTTCTATGCCTTCCACTATTGATGACATATGGTTTTATTTTAGGGCTATAAAATTAAAACTTGTCATTTCCAGCTCATGGCTCAATTATACGCCAAAAGAGGGTGCTGAAACTTATTCTTTTTAAGTGGAAGAAAGGGTAGATTGTAAAGAAAAATTTCAGGATATGCTGTCTTTGCAAGCCCTTGGGAATAGTCTTAGTACTAGAGGACTCAGTACTAAGAGTATTAATGAAGTAAAGTTTTCAAGGAAGGTGCAGAAATTATCCTCCAGGAAAGGAGGTTCCATTGTTAGATTGGGCTACTTGTGTGGACGCTGTCCTTTGATCACTCATTCAACGTGCCTTTATTAAGAAAGCACTCGTTCATCAGGGGCAGGAATATGGCAGTGAACAAGACATTATGCTGGCCTTTATAAGAAGATAATCATAACATAGAGTACGGGTGCCATGGAAGGAAAGGTTCTGTGTGTTTTGGGAATTCTTATGAGGGTGGGAAGGAAGTCCAGAAGGTGTTTTGTAGGTGAGTGGAAGTAATGCAGGAGAATATACTCTTTAGGGGATGGGATGGGATGCATAGGGGAGTATATCAAGAAGAAAGAAGAGTTTACTTAAAGTCCTGGAGGTGAGAGCATGCTTAGTGTTCCCCTAGAAGGGAAAGAAGTTTATTCTAGCTGGAGTTCAGAGTATAACTTAGATCATAATATCTGAGGCCTGAGCCATAATCAGAAAATAGATATTGCAAGGCCTTGTAACCATGTTAAGGAGTTTGGAATTTATTATCAGAACAAAGGGACATCATAGAATTTTAATCAAGAAACTCATCAAGGAATTCATATGATCATGTTTACATTTTAGAAAGGTCACTTTGTGAGAAGTGGGAAGGAGAATGACTGAATTGGAACAGGTTTGAAGCAGAGAGATCGATTAGAGGCTCGTTGTCATAATCTAGAGGACAGTTCAGGTGGTCTGGAGTGGAAGAGTGGCAAACAATGTAGTTTAGAACTATATAGATGTGAAGAGTTCCTAAGAGATGGAAATCTTCTCTCTCCTACACACACACATCCTTCAGGAATTGATTGGTGGTGGTGGGCTAAGAAGAAATCAGGGATAAAGTCTTCCTGTGGGCGGTATTGGGTCTAATAAGAAATGCAGGAGCAGGAGCAGGTTTGAAGTGAGGAGATAAATACAGCCTGGATATTGAGTTTATTTTTTGTACACTCAAATGGAAGTAGCCAATAAGCAGTCTGATAAATGGGTCTAAGGAGATTTGGAAAACATCAATATTTTGATGATATACAAAAGGAAGCTATATGAAAGGATGGGTAAGTATTTGAGCGATGCTCTCTTGTTATCACGGGGACAAGTAGGTAGGCAGGTAATCAAAATGTTGGTTAAGGTAGAGGATAAAAGGGGCACGTTTGTGTACAAAATGATCGAACACAATATGTTAACTTAAAACATAAATATATTCAAATGCCGATATCTGTTACAAAGTTATGGCTTTTAAAAACTTAGGTCCACAACTTGGCTTATTTATTAATAACTCATACATTTTATAAGGAACAAGGTCAATTTATTTTCTTGTTTCTGTATATCACTACACAGTTATTCTTCGAATTTCGATAAACTTCAACTTATTTTCTAAAAAAATAAAAAATAATTTTCTGATTTTATAAAAATAATAAAATAATAAAATAAAAATCTTAGGTCCAGTAATTAGAGTTTTACATGGTCTTTCTTACCTCGATCACACATAGGATACATTTTCTGTGATTTCCACTGTCAGTGTCTATAAAGTGAAATGAGAACCAAAGGTCACTTGCAAAAAATACTTATATAATCTCTCTGGATTTTCAGTTTTTTCTTTTACTTATAGTTGTCTCAGGAAAAAGAAAAATGATTCATTTGAAATTTGGCGTTAGAGCAGAGCTCTACAGATACCCTGGACCACCAGGAAGATGAACAAGTGGGTCCTAGAGCAAATTAGGTTGAAACATCTCTGAGGGCAAAAATGGCAAAACTGAAGCTGCCCTACTTTGGGCACATCATGAGAAGGCAGAGTTCTTGGAAAGGACAGTAATGCCGTGAAAAATAGAAGGCAGCGGAAAAGAGGAAGACCAAACATGAGATGGATTAACTCCATAAAAGAACACTATAGGTGCAAGTCTGCAGGAGCGGAGCGTGCCATGAGGACAGATCATGTGGACATCACTCACTCATAGTGGGCTAGGTCAGAGCCCACTCACAGCAGGTAATGCACGAAGTATTTCTTTTAAATCTGATTTTTTTAAAAGGAAGTTGTCTTTATTGAGTCTTTTTAAAGCATTCAGCTATTTCTTTTTGTAATCACATTTTATCTGATTATGGAATTACAGTGCATATAAAATAACAAGTGGAATTAGATGAGTAATAAATACTCCAGGTAAGTACACAGCTCCACATGTGGGAGTAACTGAGTAACTGAGTAGCTTGAGCGTGAGTCAGAGTGTTTTACAAGGAGAATGAGGAATATCACTTTATCTGCTAATCAGTTGAGACAGTTTAAGAGAGCTTCTACTATAATAGAAATCTTATGAATATAAACATAATTATATTTGTTTTCAAATTCTGTATTCTGTTTTGCAAAATCAACCTTTAAAATAAAGCATTTACCACTTCATCTATCAGAATTGTTGCTCTTGTCTTTTTGTTTGTTATAGGAACACTAAGGCATGCATAAACCCACCTTTCCAATTTTTCGAATAAGATTAGAATTCTATATTAGAACAGTGATCTTAATCTTATACCAGGTCTTGGTGACCAAGAGCAAATTTTATAGTCAAGAGAACCTTTGACTTTTCCTGTTTCTGAAATGTTTTGAACTTTTCCCAAATCTAATCTTATGCGCAGAATATTAAAATCACTCTTTGGTGTTTGATGTTATTGGCCTCGTTTAGCAGTTTATATTCAACCTGGTGGCTGCTGCTGATCAAAGCGGCTTCACCTCCTTCTTTGTCTCTCTCTGTCTCTGTCTCTCTGTCTGTCTCTCTGTCTGTTCTGTCTGTTTCTCTGTCTGTCTGTCTGTTTCTGTCTCTGTCTCTCTCTGTCTCTCTGTCTCCCTCTCTTTCTGTCTCTCTCTCCCCCGCCACCCCCCTCCCCAGGCATGTGTCAGATGACAAGGCATTATTTCCTAGCTTGCTAAAAATTCCCCTGGTTCCTCATCCTGCCTTGCTGAGCGGCTCTGTCTTTGTTTCTTCAACATGAATTCCAAAAAATAAAGCAAGATGTGCAGGCTGCTGCTATGATGACAAAATAAAATTTCTATTCCAGTGATAGACCTCCTTAAATATGTGTTTTGTCTTTAAAGAAACAGCTTCCCTTTTGAATTCAATATTTCTCATCCCACCTGACCTTATCCGTACTTTGTCCTCCTGTCTTCCCGTTACTCCATCATCCCCCTGTTCACCTGTGATCCCAAATCCTAAATAAAAGTGGCATCTTGGATTTCTTTCTTCTTTCAACCCCACTTCCTAATCACCCCCACATGTTATCAATTCTGTCTTCTAAATCTTCCCAACTTTGCCCTCACTGCCACTGGATTCTTTCCTGTGGATTCGGCCTAGGGCTTCTAACTTACCTTCTTCCCAGTAGATTCAGCCTGTCTTTCACCAGACATCCACTTGCCACTGAAGCAGTATTTCTAAAATGCAAATCTATACATGTTATTTATCTGTTTAAAACTCTACCCAGTTACTCATCTCCCTCAGGACAAACTCCAAGCTTTATACCCTCTCTTGCTGGTCTCTTCAGATACCTCTGCGTGTCCCAGACTCCTCTGAGTCTCCCGATTCCACAGCATGGTTTCATACTCTCTTGCATTGTGTGCGTCCCCCTTAAGCTGGAAAGCCCTTCCCTTCCTATAATACTCATGTGTCACTTTCTCCCAGCAGACATCCCGTGTCACCTCTGTTTTTTACTCCTTCCTGGGTATCATTTTAAAATATTAGTCTGCCTCCACTGTGGAAATATTTATTGGAAAGTGTTTCCCTACACGTCTATGATCTCTGTGACCACTATCTTACTCATCTTGGTTTCCTTGCAAAGTGCTGACCTCACTGAAGGAAACGAAAATTTATTAATGGTTGGTATAAATTACTAAGCATATGAATGAGTGCCCCTAGCACAGTTCCCTCTCTTATCCCTTGTTCTAGTGAGGAAAAGTGTAGTCCTGAGTAAGGAATGTGTTCTTAGCTTCTGACCCTAGTGGAATTAAAGGCAAGATACAATAGACTTCCATGAGGAAAAAATAAACTGTTAGGATACTCCTGATATTTGTCACTTCTGGGGATTGGAAAAGAAGGATGGCTGGTCTCTGTGCATACTAGACTTCCCTCACCCCACCCTCACCTGGAAACTTCACCAGCAGGCTCGTGAAATGGGACTTTTCCCGGCAGGCTTTTTGTGGAAACTACCCTCAAAAGGTCGGCTAAACTATGTATAACAATAAATGTCACTTAAAAATTCCTCAGATTTAATGAGTACTTACAGCGGTACATGGCAACCTTAGGGAGAGAGACTTGTTGGCAACAAGTAGACCTTACTGGGTCAGCAATTTGGAATGTGACTTTTATTATCCATGTGGTAAAACCTCTAAGTGCTGAGGTGACATCTGTAAAGTAGCTTTCCATCCCCCATTACACTTGTAGAGAGGAGAGTGACCTTCCAACTCCAGGACAACGAATGCAGAATGGAACCAGTGACCCCTTACTAAATTAATTAGGATTCTGGATTGTTAATGAAACGGTCCAGTGAAACTAGCATAAACAAAAACGGAAAATTTATTATAAGGAAAAAGATTGCCTCGTAGAACTCAAGAATGCGAATACAGCTGTTGGAACAACTGGACTCTGGTTCCAAAAGGACTCTGGTTCATCATACTTTCTTGTCTCTCTATTTTCTGACTTTGGTAGATAAACCATCTCTCCTTGTGGGTGAAAAAGTTTTTCTTCATAATAGATTTTATATTTTATTTTTAAAAGTATTTACAGTAAAATTTTCCTTTTGAAAAATATTTATGAATTTTGTGAAGTTTAATACAAGTATAGATTTGCATAACGACCACCACAATCAGGAAACAGAGCAGTTTCATAACCTCCCAAACTGCCTCATGCTGTCCTTCCATAGTCACACTCTCCCCATACCCATGACCCCTGGAAATCACCGACATGTTCTCCATCACTATAGTTTATCTTTTGAGAATATCATAAACAGAATATCATATAAACAGTACGTAACTTTTTGAAACTGGCTTCCCTCAATCAGCTGGGTGTCTTTGAGATTAACTCAAGTCGATGTGTGTATCAATAGTGTCTTCCTTTGTACAGCTCTGCAGTATTTCCTTGTGTGGGTGTACCAGAGTCTGTTTAGCCATCACCCACTGAAGGATGAGATAAAGTTTTAATGCTTACCTCTTTAGTTGCCTTAAAAAGATTAACTGATGTTCTTGGTTTCAAATCTAGAAACCCCTTTGAGGTGCTCATCCGCCCAGCATGGATCAGATTGCCATTTCTGTAGAAATCCACTAGGAGTTGGGGATAAAGTGTGAGGATCGGTCCATCTTGGGCCCATGTTCAGCCCTGGTGCATCATCAGTGGCCAGTGCAGAGTCAAGAGGGAACAGGACAGCTGCCACAGAAACCATGCAGATGGAGAGGGAGATGAGTGAGGGATGGAAAAATGCATTCTTAACCTATTCCCCCATGAACTTGTTCTTCATCAAACCTCTTCTCAGATACATCGGTCTAAAAGGCATGTTTCCCCAACCTTAATTCATACGATCTGAGAGCTGTGATGCAAACTCAGTTTGGTGGAAAGGATTACAGTCCTTCAAGGTCTGAGTGGTAGCAGGCAAGGCGCAGTGGCTGCGCATGTGGCTGGATGGGCCCTAAGCTCTGAGCACTGCGACTTGAGGAGGCCAGAATTCAAATAGGAGGTCAAGGAAACGTGTCGTCAAAGCCCAACGTGGGTGCACACGTGTTGCCAGCAACTCGTGCTCTCGTTCTCTGATTTGTCTTTTCTTTCCTTGAAATTTACAAGTTTTCTTTCTCTCGTTTTCTCATCTAAGGCATCTTTTTAATCAGCGCTACACTGTCTTCAAAACACGTTCATTCCAGCCAGTGCACAACAATGGCTGTGATCAGCTAAAGGTTGAAATCGGGCTTCCAGGCAGCTTGTCTCTCACTCACCCACATATCACAGGTGTCAAATAGAGCTGACTTTGATTAAATCCCTGAAGCCAAGAAAACAGAAAAGAAAAAGCTAAACCACTGTTGATCTCATTCTCAGAGGTGCCTTCGCCCTTTGTTTCTGGGGAAGGGTGCCCTGAGGCATAGGTGGACCAGGTGGGGCTCAGGGCCTCCTATTCCTTCAACCAGGGCAGTGCTCCTGTGGTCTCTGTTACATACAGGGCTTCCAGGTAGGTTTCACTGAATGAAAGAATTCCAATGCTGAAAAAAATCTGAAAAGCACTGCCTTACCCAAACCCAGAGATACAGAGATCCCTGTTACTTAAGCATCCTGGAAGCTAGTCTTGCTCCTGTTTCATCTATTTGATTTTTCTTTTAAAGATTTTTTTTTTTTATTATTTAGCAGTTGTTTCTTCAGGATCTGCTTTGTACATAATCTTGTTATTCCTTTTCGGCATATTCAGGAAGAATTTTTTTTTTTTTAGTTTTTAAAAAATTATTCAAATAATTAATGTTCATTGTAGAAAAATGATAAAATTTACAAAAGAAAAAAGAGGCAACTAAAAGCCATCCTCCAATTCCACCACCCAGAGACAGCTACTTTTAACATTCAGTTCAATACTAAATCCTATCACTGTATCTTTAATATATTTGGGAAATCCGTCCACTTTATTCCATTCTTACTGCCACCACTCTAGTTCAAGTTTCTTAACTGGTCTCAACCTGTTAAAAATAGAAATCCAATACGTCACTCCCCTAGTTAAAACCTTTCAATGGTCTCAGTGGACAAACAAGTAAAAACCTGTCCCTTGAGCCACAGCGGCTGTGTGCTTCGGCCCAGGGAATTTCTTTAGCTGTGTTTTTACTCTCTCCAGTATGTCTACTCTGAGGGTCTCAAATCAGCCCTCAGTGCTTCCTTCTGTACAATATGTCTAAGACACCTGCATGTACATGTGCTGGCACCCACCTCTGTGTTACGGTGCTAACACAGATGAGTTCCTCTTTGGTTATTTCATTGAAAATGTAAGAAAGGAGAAGAGATCAGGTATGTAGAACCCTGTTACCATTTCCTCCTTAAGAAAAACCTCCTTCACACCCAACAGCTGGCTTTGCCTTTTTGTGAAGTGCCATATACATCCCTAAGACATAAGGATAAGGTCAGACTAAACAGATTTGGCCATACTGGGTGCCAGCACACCAGGAAGAGCTGCTTTCAACACTGGCAAAGCAGTATCGTTACCATCATTGGCTCTCTCACTGACTTCAACCATGTAATCTATGGACTTAGTGTCCATGGCAAGTTCGACAGCACTGACTAAGCTGAGACTGGGAAGCCTATAATCAATGGGAAGAGCATCTCTATCTCATACTATCAAGTGGGGGGGGATGCTGCTGCTAAATATATTGTGCCGTCGACTGGTGTCTTCACTGCCTTATAGAAGGCTGGGCTTCATTTAAAGGGCCGTCATCTCTGCCCCTTCCACTAACGCTGCCATGTTTTTGGTAGCAGTGAACCGTAAGCTGTGTGGTCACTTCCTCAAGTTTGTCAGCAAAGCCATAAGCACCAACTCTTGGCTCAGGTGATTATGACAACATTGGCATTATGGAGAGATTGGTAACCATGTTCATGTTATTACTGTCATATAGAAAGCTTTAGATAGCTCCTCTGGAAAACTGGCATGATGCCTGGGGTGCTTCCTGGAACACAATCCCTATACCCATGGGCACTGCTGAGGCTGTGGGCAGGACCTCCCTGAGTTCAACAGGAAATTCACTGACATGGTCTTTCAACTTTCCACCCTAAAGTGTCTCTCATGGATTTGACCTGAAGCTCTGGAGAAAGCTGCAAAATATGACATCAAAAATATAGTGAATCAGGCATCAAAGGGTCTCCTTAGAGGCATCCTAAGTGATATCGAGGTTTTACAATGATACCCAGTCCTCCGCCTTTGATGTCGGATCTGTCTTTGCCCTCACAACGACTTTGTTGAGCTTACTTTCTAATATTATGATGAACTTGGCTATGGCATCTGTGTGGTGGGCTTCATAGACCACGTGCCTTCTAAGGAATAAACACCCTGGATCAGACCATCAGCCTCAGCATGAGAGAGAAAGGCTCTTGGCCTTTGGGGGTAACTGGCTGTTATAAAAGTAACTGTGCCCCGCAAAGTCATATATTGAAGCTTTAACCCCCTAGGATAATGGTATTTGGGGATGGGAGGTTTGGGAGGTAATTAGGGGCCCTCATGATGGCACTTAGTAACCTTTCAAGAAGAGACACTAGAGAGAAGGCAACTATTTACAAGCCAGGAAGAGAGCTCACTAAAAGTCAACCATGCTGGCACCTCGATCTTGGACTTCCAGTTTCCAGAACTGTAAGAAAATTAATTTCTTTTGTTCAAACCACCCAGCCTATGACATTTTGTTAGGATGGGCCAAGCTGCCTAAGACACAGGCCCGGCTCTATTCCTTAATCATTAAGAATCTCTCCTGGATACATTCCTATCCCAGATGTTCTGAGAGTAGGAGGGGCTTTAGAGACCTACCTTGTCGTGGATTATCAATCTCATCAATAAAGTCTACATTGTACTTCACCCCCCCCAAAAAAAAGTTAAATGAAGCAAATAAAACAAAATAAAAACAAAGCAAAACAATAAAAAAGAAGCAAAACAAATTGTCACAAATAGTTCAAACCAGAAAACAGAATACAACAAAAGAAAAAAGAAAGGTAAATGCTAGCCGCATAAATTTCCTGGCTGAAATCTTTCAGCAAGAGAAATTTTCTGAGCAGAATCAGTGTCTATGGCTTGTGACCCCAGTGGAAGACTTGTAAGGTAGAGAATTAAGGAACCAAAAATCAGAACTGATAACAAGTACTGGCAAGTCTTGCTTCTACAAGCTAATGGTTCTAAAGTACCTTACTGGAATAAATTACCTCTTTAGTAAATGACCTGTCTTTGGACCAATCTTCCCTCTCTCTTCATACATGATTCTATTTTTGTATGAATACATAGTAATGTAAACATTTGTGTAGCAATATATAGTTACAAATGATTTGCACATACATTATTTAATTCCAGTTCCTGCAATCAAGTGCTAATTAGCCACATTTCGGAAATCTCCAGTCTCAGGTCTCTAAACCCAATATTTTCAATAATTTGTATTTAAATGAGGAAGTGAATCACCTTTGAGCATCTTATTTTCCCTTCCTATGCTCCAAGACTCCTTTGTCTGCTGAACTATCCTAGTCTTTATCTGACAAAATGCTCAGCGGGTGCTCAATAAATATTTGTTGAGCGAATAAGTGAATGAATAAACACATGAATAGATCTACATTTACATTAATAGCTTCATGCATTTTTCCTGCTTGTCTGTGGCCTTTTAGTTAATTCTCCCATAGTGTCATCCCCTTTGTCCACATGTCCTCCATATCCCACTTATCTTTGTTGAAAGCACAGCAGGCAGTGTACTTTCCTCTAAGCATCTTCACTCAAGCTTTCTCTCTGCCTGGCATGCCCTTCTCTCCCACGCCCTGTCTACCAAATGAGCTCCATTCATCCATCACTGCCAGCGTAAATATCATGTTTAACCTGTGGGCTTCCCACTTCATCCTCCCAGTCAATATTAATTGCTTGCCCCCTTTGCATTTTATAGGTGCTTCTGTTGTAGCGTTTAAAACACTGAATTATAATAACTAACTTTTGTGAATGTCTTAGTCTCTTTCCTACACGGATGAATCCTAACTCAGACTGTATAGAAAATCACCTGGAGAACTTCTATCAAATCAGGATCTCCAGAATAAAGAAAGCTTGGGAAATCTCTATTTTTATTTAACAAGGAACTCAGTTGCAAACTTTCACGATCCTTTGGGCTGGCTTTAGAAAATAGTTGCTTAGTTATGTAGTCCTTAAATTAAGCAATGCGTTTTACTCAACTTTGTATCCTAAGCCTAGTGTAGTGGTGGTCTATGAGAGACACTCAATACATGTTTATTGACCAAAACTGAATTGATTATAACTTCCTCTCTAAAGCTCTCAAATTCTTGAATTTAACAGAGGAAAAGTAAGAGATAAAGAGGGAAAAATGCTAATCATGGAATTTTCAGCAGCAGTTCAGGAAACATTTTAGGTCAATGCAGTCTTCCTGACGATTGTCATTATCACCCATCAATAAGGCCTTTGCATAAAGAGAGAGTTTCTCCTCCTCAAACTTACTAAAAGATCACACCCCGACTTTGATTACAGGTTGTATGAACTGGCTAGAGGAGTCATCCTAATCACTTATGTGCACATTAGCCTCCTCCCATTCATTTGCATTGGTTACCAGAATATGGAATTTTGCAGTGTTAAATTGATCACTAGACTGCAAGATGGCTTATTGCTGCTGATCAGGTTATAAAAAGCATTGAGACATTGGAAAGTGAGTTCTCTCCTGCCACACTTCAAAGAGTTTAAACAAAGAGCTTTCAGTAGTTGTTTGTTCGTTTGGTTTGGTCTTCCCTGTTCAAGAACAGCTAAGTTTCATGACAAATAGAAAATCTACTGCTCTAATAAATTGAAACAATAATAAAAATAATTGAAAGTGTTGATAACTCCTTTAATGTCTTTATCAGAATAGTTCAAAAGCATGTTTAGAACATTAGCTATGAGGACCATGAGTAACTGTCAGATCTTCATATCTAGTCGGATTATTTAATTGTTTCTCTGGGGCAATATTGACTTTCTACTCCATCACACATTATAAAATTATAAATTCCTTACAGGTAGAGTATATGTCTCATTGCCTTTTGTATCTATCTTAGGGTTTGAACTTATGTGTTGAATTTGTTAATATAATATCTTTGGCTTTTATTTTTATGCGGTTGTTTTAATTATAAAGGTAATACAAACTTCTAAAAAAACCCTCAAATATGCATGAATATATCAAGTTAAAAGTTAAAATCCATAAAGATAAGGGAAGACTAGGATGACCACTGTGGTATCATTGAAAAAGGATTTTTTGCCCTAATTAGCATCCTACGTATAGCTACATTGAATATTGGTTATCAGTACAAAACAAACAACACAAAATTCTCTTTATCTTAGGATGAAATATATAGACTTTTTCTGCCATGGTTCTCTCCCTTCCACTCCCCTCAGAAGTTAATTTCTTTTCCATCTCTCTGTTGTCCAACATCTGACTTGGGAAAGAGGCAAGTCTCATCTTTAATACTCGTTAGTCAATTTGTATGTAATATGGTCAGAGGGATATAAATAGAGCTGAAGAGAAGTAGGAGTCAGGCACAGAGCAGGCAGAGATGGAAGGAAATGGAAGCAAGAGTGAGTGTCCAAGAGCTAATCTAATCCAGATTTCGAAAGCTGCTTCTCTTAAGTGAGGCAGTTGGCCTCTTGCCTGCCCCACCCCCATCCACGGTAGCCCCATATATACACAAGTCATTTAATGTTTCTATCAGAGTATTTGTAAGAATGTTCTGAGGTTATCGTTTACCCACTCTCTGTCTCTGTGTTTTATTCATCTTCGAGTCTCTATGGCCTGAATGGTACCTAGAATGTAGGAAAGAGCTTAACAACAGGTATTGCTTGAATGAGGGACTGAGTGGTTGGAATGTGTAAAGTGTGTGGAGGTGATCATAGTAATCTACATACATTAGCGAGATTAGATCAAATGTATCTGAACACAAAATGTCATTTCATTGAGTACCTAGGGTTGTTAGTGGTTAAAGAGAACTTAGTTTAGAATCTAGATATGACCAAAATCCTCCCAACACCTAACATAGGCACCAAAATAATTTGAATCAAGGATTTAATAGAAACCTGAGGGCAATAAATAGATCATTTGATGTCTCTTTGGAATCCCAATTTCACCCCTTAATTGCTGTATGGCCCTGGGCAATACTTCCCATCTGTAAAATGGAGCTATAGTCTAATCTACATTACAGATGTTGTGATGAGGTGCAAATGAACTGTCATGTAGTGTTTAGCCTAGAACCTGACACATATCAAAGGATCAATTATTATGGTACTTCTATAACCATGTCCACCACCCAAGGTATATCCCATTGCCACCAAGTTCTTCCAGGCTATCATTCTTATCTGCTTCGCTATCCCCCTTGCTGACCTCTCCAGTTCTGATAACTTACTCCTTCTAACCATTTCTACTATGTCCTAGTAGCAAGCCCTTACGGAGTACTTAACCTATTTCAGACACTGTGCTAAGTGCTTTCTATGAACCATTTTAATCTTCCTCATAACTTTACCATTTAAGAGCCATTATTATCTTTGATTTCCAGATGAATAAAGAGTCAGGAAATAAGTAACTTGTCCAAGATCACACAGCTTGTGATTGATGGAAACTTAGATAAACCTGGACTGTTCTCTAATCTACTATGTTAACCTTCCTCTTCTCTTTGGAAAAAAAAAAAAATCCCTTTTCCATTCCCTTCACACGGAACTCCCTGTCCTCCCACCAGGATACTCTGCTTCCTTGGGTTACATCACTTTGAGGCAGACACTGCCTAGATCCACATACTGCTGTTGGGTCTGACCGCTTGAGATGGGTTGAGTTTCAGATCTCAGGTTTTATAATATTCCCAGCCCTGCTTAGATAACGAGACGGATCAGCAACAAGATGTACTCTCTATCCCACTTCTATCTTACAAATTACATCCTCTCTTTGGTGCTCTCTACTTCTGCAGAATTTGTGCCTATTTCAAAACTGACTCCCCTCCCCCTGTTTTTATCTTGTATGTTTGATGCTTTCTCCAACTGTATATCATAATACAGAAGGCAGAGCCATGTCCTACTTTTTTGTTTTATTCTGTTCAAAGGCATTTCCTTGAAACAGAACAGTGGTTCCTGAGCCAGGTAGACCTAGAATCTACTTTCTAACTTCATGGTAGAGTCTATTACTTAACCTCTCTGTGCCTCAGTAATTAGATCTATATAATGATGATAATACCAACCTCATAAGGTTGTCATGATGGTTAAATTAGACAATGTGCTTATAAGATGCTGTGCCTAGCATATAGTCAGTACTCAATAAATCATAGCAACAATTACTTGCAGTGGCATCATTATCTGCCACTACCAGCACCACCCCCACTGAGTTGGGTGATGGGTAAGGCCATACATGCTGGACACGCCATGATGTGTAATGAATGTAGGCTGACAGATTGAATTGATGGCCAGATTTAGATGTGTTCCCTGCCCCAGCTACTTCCTCCTCAGGCTTTGGAACTGTCGCTTTTATTTGGACTTCAATCTTTCTTTGAGAATCAGGCAGAACATTTCAGTGTCTCAAGATTTTTGGTTTGTGTTTTCCATATTAAAGTGATCCCTTTAGAACAGAAGTTAGCTGTGGAGTGGTGTTGTCATTTAATCCGAAGTTGCTGATTATACTGTAGCCAATTTCTGACATGGGTGGGATGGCAACCCAATCAGAAGCTATTGTCCCTTACAAGGCCCAATTGAAATCACACCTGTGCACTTCTCGCCAGCTGCATAGTGAGGATATCAGACTTCAAAGCTGTGGGTGAGGGCACTGTTGGGGGCCCCATGCCAGTCAGCTTGGAGGCATTCACACTACCTGAAGCATCTCTATGTGTGAAAGGGTATGTGCAGCTCACAAGCCCACACCTTGCTGTGATCGGAGTACCATGAATAGCTGAGTGATTGCATTCTTGAGGAGGTTCTATTGAGGTGGTTTCAGAGAATCAGAAGGGAGGATAAGAAATATATGAGGAGGAGAAGGCAGAAGAGCTCATTTCAGATGGGACTATAGTAACACAGAATTGAGGCGTGTGTATTGGGAAGGGACCTTAGGTCACCTACTTCTAATGGCTAAAGATGAAGTGATTTGACCTCCTCAAGGTCATACTGTTGTGAGATTGACCCTGCATACCTTGGATTCTTCCCTATGGCTTTCTTTGGGCTGAAAGCATACCTGGTACATTTTGCCTTCGTTGCCCACATTGGAGTACTTGGAACAATCATGAGACAAATGAAGCATAAGTGTCTGAAGAGTAAAAGAGGAGAGTTCAAGGAGAAGCTGGTCAGTGGTACTCAGACCTGGGTGCACAAAAGAATAACTAAGGGAGGATGTTGCAAAGACACTCTCTTCCATTCTGCTCCAGACCTGCTGAATCAAAATTGTTTGGAGCAGGGGCATAGTGCCTGAAAATCTCAATTTTAAACTTGAATGTAATACTGAGGATAATATAAGCAGTCAACTCTTATATCATTATTACTAGGTGGCAAGCCATATACAAAATGCTCATATTCATTAATTCATTTAATACTCACAATGGTCTTTGTGAGTAGGGTGCATTTTTTTCCTTCTAATTTACAGATTAGGAAACAGAAGGTAAATAAGTGGCTCAAGGTCATGTAGCTAGTGAATGACCCATCTGGGAAAGGCTGGAACTCTGGTGAGGCCCCAGGGCACAGAATTTAAGGAAGCATTCTCTCTCAGGATTATGCAAGCTCCCCTCAGGGAGTAAGGGCCTCCTTAAATTTCATGCCTTAGGGGCCCCACTTGCCCCATTTGTGTACTGGCCTTGGAGCTGGAATTTGAATCCAAGGATTCTCTCTATAGCACACAAACTCCTGTCAGTAGCACATGCAAGTGCCACAGAGAAGGACTTAACAGATGGAGACAGTTTTCCCCTTGACTCTCTATAACGGCCAAAGATCTCCCTTCAGGAGAACTTGCGGCAAGTAGCTTAGCTGGTGGATAGCCTCCAAAGCTGCAGCTCAGAATCTGTCCTCACTTTCAAGCCAAGGTTATGTTCTCCCAGGGCAGGGGTAATTTTTTACTGGACCATTCCTGCCCCACACAGCTCTCGAGGACAAAATTTGCTCTGACGACTCCATCACCCTAGCCAAGACTATCTATCTCAGAGCTTCAGCACTTTCTGCCCACACCACCTTCCTGCCCTCTCTCCTTTTGGGGTGTCAGATGGGCATCACAGTGTGAACGCTCTTTCTGCCTTCTCCTGCTCCCTCCCTCTTTCTCCTTCACAGTAGTTCCACCAATAAATCTCCTGCATGTCTAATTCTATCTTGACATTTATTTCCTGGAGAATGTGGACTGATATACCACATCACATCTCTCTCTTTGACATCAGTGGCTTTAAAATATTTTGATTGAGACCCATGGTAAGGAAAATATGTTTCAAATTGTCATAGTATATATGTGTGTGTGTGTGTGTGTGTGTGTGTGTGTGTGTGTGTAATTCTGGTTATAACCCACAAAATTTCATTTAAGACCAAATACACACTAGAAATGCCATTTACTTTCACCTACTGACAGCATTTGCTGATGATCACATGACAGCAGCATTGACCCTTGATTGCTCCACCATCAGTCAGGGCAGGAGTCTCCTTGTCTTGTATTGCCCTTCCCAATGTTCTGTTTCTTGTATTGGCTTCTTTCCCGTGAGATGTAGCCCAGCTTGGATGAGTGCATACTATGACCTCAAGGAATAGATGCAAAATCAGAAGATTAAATGGGTAATTTCCAATTAGTTCCAATATCAGGAGCACCTGCAACTCAGGATGCTCTTTTCAGAATACCTTAGACTTAAAGAATTTAAGGTCATGATCTCTAAAAGTTGTGTGTCTCTGTGTATATTTACTTATTTAATGAAAACATTTCTTATGTTCCCCATGATACCAGTTTCTAAATAGTTCATCTACTACTTGCTAGGGCTTGTTATTAGCAAGCAGAAGCAGGTTCTTAAGATTGAGAATATTTGTTGGATACAAAATTCAGAAATTCTATCATTTAATTTTTGATTAATTGGGCAAAGACTGATTTTTTTTTAAAATTTTAGCTTAAAGAATGTCATTTGTCTTGGGAAAAAGTGATTCATCTACTGGGCACTGTGTTCCTCGCCCACGTGGTTCCACCAGCATCTTCTGCTCATCATTTTAAAGACATTTCAGTGCTGTTTGGTTTGTTAACTCTATTTTAAGACATCTTTCCTAGAGAAATCATCAGAGTTACAGAAAACGATTTTTGTGTGAGGAAGGTCATCATGACATTATTTCTGGTAGTGTAAAATTGGGAACAACCTTCATAACTGAGGGATGGTTCAATAAACCATGACGTATACATGGGAATGTATGATTTATTTCCAATATGTTAACAGAGAATTAAGGCAGGAGCCTGAACTGAGCATAGAATCGAAAATCTACATTGTAAAAGCATAAAGACTAGTGACAAATAACCAAAGTGTTAAAAGTGACACCTTCTATATTCTGAAACAATGGTTCTCATGGGGCAATTTCATCCCCCAGGGGACATTTGACATTGTCTAGAGGCATTTTTGGATGTCATGAGTGGAGTGGGGATGATATCCTACAGTGCATGGGACATGTTCCCTCAGGGCAATGGAGTTAACTAGCTGAAACCATCAGCAGTGCTGAGATTGAGAAGACTCGCTCTAGGAGCATGAGCCACTTTAGTTTTCCTCATCATACTTTTTTCAGCATTTTCCAAATGTTTACTTTCAACAATAAACGCATTATTTTTATTGTTACAAAATACATGAGTGATGTGTGATTTTAAAAGCTCTGTCTAAATAACGAGGCTAAAAGAGCTAACATTGTGGGGTGTTTTTTTCTTTTTTAATTGGTAATCTTCATATCTCTGTAATCAATATTTTTCAGAACTTCCTCTCTGGTTTCCCAGGGCTTTGTGCTCAGGTAGGTAGGCACCTGGTTCTGTGCCGGTTCCCTTGGGAATGTCATCCTTCTCTGGCTTCATTCCTTCATGAAGGCTGCAGAGCCCATGTGCAACTTCAAGTCTTATGAATTATTTCTTATGGGTATTTTTTGAATCCATTCTTCCTCTGTTGACAGTGACCCCATCATGGTGAGGCTTTCTTCATTATTCTCCTTTATATTGCAGTTATTTTCTGATCCATTCTCTTTTCCTCAGAATTGCCTTCAGAAATGTTCTAATAAAAGTTACTACCCAACATAAAAATCCTTGTGGGATTCCAGCAATTGTTTGTTAAATAGGTAAATTTTACATAAAAATCTGGATCCCAGCTTCTCCAGAAGAATCAGGTAATAGGGAAACACCGGCTTGCATTTATTTTAGTGACACTATGAGCTGAGAAACTGTTATTCCCTTTGGACAGAGCATAAGGTCTCTCACTTGCCACTTTCTCTGCTCTTCTCTATTGTCTAACGCCCAGACCTCTTCGTTTCGTTACTTTACCTGCCTGGTCTTGGTAGGCACTGAGATTTGGATGCATGGCTGACATTACAGTTCAGATTCCTTAGCATGGTGCGGTAAGCTGAATAATGGCTCCCCAAAGACGTCCATGTCCTAATCTCTGGAACCTCTGATTATGTTACCTTAAATGGCAAAAGAGACTACAGAGATGAGATTAAGTTAAGAATCTTGAGATGAGGAGATTATCCTAGATTATCTGGGTGGGCTCCTTGCAAGATGGAAGCAGGAGGATCAAGGCCGGAGAGGAGATGTGGATAGAGCAGGGGCTGGAGTGATGCACTTTGTAGATGAAGGAAGAGGCTATGAGCCAAGGAATGCAGGTGGCCTCTAAGAGCTGAAAAGACAAGAAAACAGATTGTCCCCTGGAATCTCCAGAAGAAATGCGGCTCTGCTAATACCTTAATTTCACCCAGAAGCCCCATTTTGGATTTCTGATCTTCAGAATTGCAAGATAATAAATCTGTGTTGTTTTAAGCCACTAAGTATGTGGTAATTCGTTATAGCAGCAAGAGGAAACTAGTACACATAGCTTTCAAGTTTGTTCTATCTCACTTCAACCCTCCCCTTAATTCTCATTTCCTTCTTTTTGCTCTACTCTCTCTACACCATATAGCCTCTCCACCCTAAATTACTCATCATTTCCCAGGACGCCATGGGCATTCTTTTTGCCTAAAATCCCTTTCTCTTTTCTCTGTCAAGCTGCCAGAAGATAAAGAGGAAACACCTTTTTTAGTATTAGTAACTAGTAAAAGAATTCCTACCACCTGAAGTATAGACAGGCTGAGGTTGATGAAAGGTGCCCAAGATCATTCCTCAAGTTTCTCACTTGAGAAAGTGGAGCACGCTAGAAGAGCTCCATCAACACACCCTAATTTGGAAGGAGTAGAGCTGGAAGTGAAAGCATATAGCTGAACAGTTGGGGGGTCCTTGGCAAGGAAGTTCTTTAAGCATTGTAGAGCGACAGCCCTGGGAAGCCCACGTGATGGGAAGTGTGAGGAAGCCTTAGCATGGAAAATGAAAAGATCCAATGGTGGGGCTTTCCAGAGACACGGCTTCTCTGTGCCTTTCTGTGCTTCCTAAGTATTAGTAATTAGCATGTCTTGCATTTGTAGTTAAGATACAGTGAAGTTAAACGAAAGAGTTGGGATTGCAGCCAGCCTATTCCCGTTTTATCTACAGTACTGGCAGGCTCAATAGAAGGTGGCTGTCCACCATGGAACAGACAGAACTGCTCCACTTGGCAGCACTCACACCTACACTGACACAAAGAAGGGAGCACCTTCCCCCACCCCGTTTGGGTGGAGGGGCTGCTCCTGCACTGGTGGGCACGAGTCAGTCAGGCTTGGCTGGGCTCACTGCCAACTCTGCTGAGCTGCTTTGTTTCCCAACATCAACAGTGCCACCGTTATGCCCGATTAATATTGCTGAAGTCTTTGAAACAGTTGGCCAGAATCTCTAGGTATGGCAGCGACATACCTGGAAAGGACACAAATCAAGCCTTGCGCGTAGTGCCCCGCATTTTGCCAGAACTTCCTCCTTTGCAGCAGGGAGACTTTTCAATTTTGGAACTGGAGCTTTCCATTCAAAGTGCCCCTTTACTTAACTCTAGAGAGCTTTCTTCTTTCACAAGCAGAGGAGTACCATCTCAGGTTCTCCACCTGCCCCTTCCCCCAATTCCTCTTTATCTGACCCTAAAGTATATCATATCGCAGCACAACGGAGCTTCCCTCGCAAACCTCAGGTCTTGCAGGGCTCCCGTCCCCACAGCGCTGCTCCGGATAGGCAGGGAGCCTTCAGAGTCCTGATTTGCCGAAGGCCTTGCTCCTCTGCGCCGTTTGCATGATGGCAGAAACCTCATCTGACAGCTACAACTGGAGAGCATTGTGAGACGCCAGCTCCTGGCACTGTTAAGCCACCTAGTGTGTCTCTGTGGGACTAAGAGACAGTCTTCTAACTCTATGTGCTTTGGTGTTTCAATTTTCAGTTGGTTTCTATGGACCTACCTTTCAGAATTTCTTCCCTTGGCCCTTGTCATATACTTAGACTGTTGTTTTTAGGGAATCGTGGACTGTAAGGGGAAAGATTCTGTTCAGTGACGATGGAGTTGTGAAATGGAGGGCAACATAGCCTTACCGGTGCCTCAAAAATCAGCTCCAGCTCTGCAGCCATAAAGCAGTTTAGATTTTCTGTTACTCACCTGAAGCTTTCCAATCAAGACACACATGGTGCGGGAAAGATGCCACATTTTCCTCCCCTCCCTCTTTTTTGATGCTGCCAGCAGGTTTGCTCTATTTCTGATAACAAAGCTTGTGTGGGCTGCTTCATCAAATTCTAATTCTCTAAGATCATTGTGAAAAAATAAAATACAATCTTTGTGATAGATTGATTTTTAACCCAAGTTGATGAAATTTTGTCTTTTCTTCCCTGTGTCCTTGTCAGCATTTCAGAGGGAAGTTGGAAAAGGCTACATTTGGGCCTGTTATCCATATCATTTGATAAATTGAAATTTTCTAACTTTCAAAAGCCTGTTTTGTTCTCTTTGATCCCTCTCACCATATTTGCCCATTTTATGGATTGTAGAAGAAAGCTAATTGGAAGTGGCTATTATAGAGAATAAAGAGCATCATTCAGTAGTTATCTTTTTTTTTTTTCCTCAGAAAAAATTCTTGATTTGAATGGAAAGCTCAGAAACCCTTAGCTTTTACATTTATGTGCTTGCTGGAGTTTTTGGTGCCAATTTTTCTTTCCTCTGGATGAGAGGTAATTTGTAGTTGATTGTGCATTGACAATGCCGTGTCTGATGTCTCGTTAACAAACAAAAAAACCCCAAATTGCATCACACATCAGCTAATGATATATCTTCTACCATAGTGTATGGTGATTCTTGAATACTGAGAAATTATCTTAAAATTTGAATTATTTTCTTTAGAAATCTCACTGCCAACTCTATTTGCCTATTTCCCTTTCAATCTTGGTCTTTGAAAGAAAAATCTGCACTTGCTGCCATATTTCCACACCCCAAACACCCCTTCACTCACTGGATTCTGGGCCACCATCAGTCCATGGCAGTTCATTTCAAAGGTCGCCATTGAATTTCTAAGGGAATTCAGTCTCCACACTTTTCAGCTCTTTGCTCAACTGAGCTCTGTAGCATATGAATTCACATCCTACTTCACAGGGAAAATATATGTGAACCAACTTGACCTTTTTCCATTTACCGTCCTGATACCACCCATTCTTACTTCCTTCTCTGTGGACTGAGCCTGTCTTCTGTTCAAAGCTCCGTTCTTGATACTATTCCCTTCCAATTCCTCTGGACTCTTACTTAGTCCAGTAGCTCCTTTCTTGTACATTTGGCCTTCCTCTGTCTCCTGGCTTCAACCTAATCAACTTATGAACATGTTTCAAGGTATCCCATCTTTAAAACATACACACAAACGTACACACGTGCACACACATGCACACACACACCATGCCCACCACCACCACCACGCCACACACTGTTCCTCCTGGATCCTGTAGCGTCCTTCAACTATACAATCATGTGTCTTTTCTTGAACAATCAAATTGGTTGACAAAATAGTTTCCACTTGCTATCTTCAAATTCTCATCTATCCTTTTCTCTTGGAATTTTCAAATGATTTTTTGGCACCTAATGAAATGATTATATTTTTTTTCTCATCTGATTCTTGTTTTGCTTTTTTTTTTTTAAATTTAGTTTGCTAATGATTTATTCGACATTTTACATGTCACGACAATTTACTCCTATGTTTTTCTTCTAAGAGTTTTATCATTTTACTTCTTATATTTAGGTTTTTGGTTTTCCATTTATTCTTAAGTCAAATTTGGTAATTTACAGTTTCCTAGACATGCTTCTAAAAGTATTGTTTCTGAACGAGCCACATCAGCTGGAACTTGTTCGACTACTCAGGCCTCAACCCCAGACCGCTGAATCAGAAACTCTGGGACTAAGGCCCAGTAATCTGTGTTCAGCAAATCCTCTAGGAGATTCTGATGCAAAGTCAAGTATCAGAATCACTATCCTAGAAATTTATTATTTTATCCATATTTTTGTTAATTTTATGGTGTTATTCTTTTTTTGCTAATATTCTTTGAATAGCATATGAAATATTTTGAATATAAAATTATATCTTCTCATTGCTGATATTTTTTCTTTCTTCCTTTTTGTTGATCACATGTGTCAAAATTCTGAATATATGATTAGTTGCTTTAAAGAACCAACTCTGTTTTGTTGATCAACTTTTCTGCTTTGTTCTTTCTTTCATACCACATTCTTGGCAGGAGTCCTACCAGATAGTGAAGGAGAAGAAAAGTAGAAGAAGGAAGAAGAAGAAATTTTAAAAAGAGGTATAGGAAATCAAAGACATTCTCAGACATTTACTTATGTGTAAATTTCCAAAAAAAATCACAATCAAGTCTTATGTCCATTTTCAGTTGCAAAAGAGGCTGGGAAGTTGACTACTTTAAATTTCCAGTCTCTAGAGTTGAACAAAACAAGAAAAAAATGTGGAAAGGAATATTAAATGATTCAAACTTCACTATCTGCCATATATTATGTATATATGTGTATGTGTGTGTGTGTATACATATAGCCACTAGACCTATCTCACTAATAAATATAGAAGCAAAATCCTTTATAAACTGTTAATAAAACAAATTTAGAAATATAATATGGGAACTATATACCATAATAAATTGACATTATCCCAAGAAAGCAAAAATAGCTTAATATAAGGAAACATATAAATGCATTTTGTCAAATGCTAGATTAAAGAAAAACTTTAGAGCAGTGATGTTAGTAACATGGCCAAATAAGACAACCCCACCTCAACAAAACAATTTGCCATCCATCCATGCATAAAAGTGCCTTTGTGGGAGCTGTGGGTTCCAGGTAGAAGACTGTGAAACTCCAAAGCAGTCTAAGAAAGAGGAGAGCCATTTTGAGGAGACAGACCCATATCCAGACAGCTGACTCGCACACCGCAGTCCTGGCTGTAGACTTATTAATAGCTGGTAACCTCGATGACCCAGTTACAGCCCTGGTTGGCTTAGGTTCTGTCATCAGCACCATATACCAGGACTCAAGAGGAGTCTCTCCCACTCATATTACAGATAATAGGCATACAGACCTCAGTCCCAGCTGTGGACCCTGAAGGGGCTCATGAACCGGCTCCAGCTCCTCCCAGCCTCAGTCTCGGAGCCCCTAGAGAACACTGACTGAGACAATCACCCACAAGGAAAAGGGCCTTTGTGGAAGTCCAAGAGTCCAAGGGAGAAGTTCCAGCATTCAGTGGAGCAAAAAATCTGAGACTGCATTGGAGAGAGTAAGGGGAACAGTCTGATTTTGCTTGCATTATCCCTCCCCAAAGGCAGTGCAGCACAGTGCCAAGGGATCCTTTTTCAGCCTGTGATTTTTCTCTTAGGGAAAAGTAAGAACACGTGAGCGAGCACAGCTTCCCTGGCTTAAGAGTTCTGCCAACAAGACCCCTTTCTCTCTTGTCCCATCTCATCCCTATTCTGAATTGTGAGGTGCGTGATTGGGGGGCCAGGACTGGATAGAAGAACAAAATCCAGGGCTTGAGGGGAATATCAAAGGAACATGAATTCTACTAACTGCTTCATGAACGCCATCAGAAGGACCACCCACAGGTCTCAACTGACCCACAGGCACTTCCAGTGCTCCATGTACCTCACCCATACCTTCCCCACCTTGTGGCCCTGTGCACATTCAAGACACTGATGAGAGCAAGCTTTTGCAGAAGGCTAGTGAGTACATGTAGAAAGCAAGCCCAGACTGTGGGTCTGGAAGAGACAATGGACTGGATCATTTAGCACTACCCTTGGAAAAGCAAAAGGGAGACTGTCAGCACCTAGCGTGGCGTTTTGAGGATCTAGAAAAGGCATACAAGCTTAGGAGTTCTGCCACAAGAGGGAGCAAGAAGTTCAGAGCAGGTGTATCCATAGAAGGTCTGAGAAAGCCAGGTTGATGGAAGGTATTTGTTCCTCTCCTGAAGTCAGATAGTAAAGATTGGAGGAGATGATGAAGACTGTAACATAAGACTTCTAGGAACATGACAAGCCAAAGAAACATGACACCACCAAAATATCATAATAATTTTTCAGACATCTGTGACTTACCCAATAAAAAAATTCAAAATAGCTCTTTAAAGAAGCTCAATGAGCTAGGGGAAAAAAAGGTAATTCAACAAAACAGTATGGTACTGGCAAAAAACAGACACACACAGCAATAGAGCAGCAGAACTCAGAAATAAACCCATATATATATATATATATATATATGTGTGTGTGTGTGTGTGTGTGTGTGTGTGTGTGTGTGTGTGTGTGTATACATATGTGTGTGTATGCATATACATATAATGTTTGACAAGGAGGCCAAGAATGCTCAATAGGGAAAGGTTAGTCTCTTTAATAACTTGTGTTGGAAAATTAGGTATTCATAGGCGAAAGAATGAAATTAGACCCCAAAAAAGCTTTCCACAGCAAAAGACACAATTAACAAAATGAAAAGGCAAGTTGTGGAATGGGAGAAAATATATGCAAGCCATCTATCTGAAAGGGGCTAATTTCCAAAATATCTACGCACTCATAATCTCACATAAAAAAAAAAGTCTGCCTGTAAAATGAACAGAGGAACATAATAGATATTTCCAAACTATTGATGATCCAGCAACACCACTCTTGAGTTTTAGCCAAAGGAAATGAAATCAGGATCCTGAGACGATATCTGCACTCTTATGTTTATTGCAGCATTATTCATAATAACCAAGATCTGTATAACTTAAACATTCATCAAAAGATGAATGGATAAAGAAAATGCAGTATACATATACAATGGACTATTATTAAGCCATGAGAAAGAAGGAAATCCTAGCATTTACAGCAGCATGGATAAACTTTGAAGCATTGTGCTAAATGAAGTAGTCTGACCAAGAAAGACAAATATTGTATGATATGATTTATATGTTCTTTCTTTAAAAAAAAAGCCAAACTCATAGAAATAGAGAGTAGAATGGCCATTGTCAAGGGTTGGGGGTGAGGAAAATGGGGAGATGTTGGTCAAAGAGTATAAACTTTCAGTGATAAAATGAATAAGTTGTGAAGATCTAATGTGATGACTATAGTTAACAATTGCTTTATATACTGAAATGAATAACAATGGTGGCAGTTGACAATGGCAACTGTAGGTAACAATATTGTATTATATCCTTGGAAGTTGCTGAGGAGTAGATCTTAAACTTTCTCATCACACACACACAAAATGATAATAGGAATCCATATAATTTAACATTAATTCCTGACAGAACTCATTTTAGAGTTCGAACGATAGGTGTTTTGTTTTTTATTTAACATGAGAAATGTGCACACACTATTGTGAAATACTGGAAAATTTCCATGAAAGACAAGCACAGAAGGATGTGACCGGTAATGTTTAACACTTTTCTGGAAGTTTCAGCAAATACAATAAGTCAAGGATAAGAATTAAGGTGGGTAACTAATAGAAATGATATAATGAAGTTACACTTTCCTTATTTGCCTAAAGAACCAAAGAAATTGAACCAATAAAGTTTTACTAAAATGGTCAGTTAGAAATAATCTATGTAATATTAAAAATGCATATATATTCAGCAAAGTAGAGTATAGTATTGTAAAGAGCCTGTTAACAATAGTAATTAAGAATATGCAGGATTAAACTTAATAAGAAATAGTCAAAACTCACTAGAATAAAACAAACAAACAAACAAACAGACAATTTAAAAGAAAAGTATGTTTCAGGATAAAAATATTCAACATAATAAAAGTTGTCTTTAAATAAATTTATACATTTGGTGAAATTAGTAACATAGTTGGGGGTGTACATGATACTGAGATTATAAATTTCTTGCAGGTAAATAAGCAATCATAGCTTATAGATTTTCAAAACTAATTCTGGTATGGAGAATTCATAATACTAGTTATTAAAGTATATAAATTTCCAATAAGAATAGAGGTTTTGACTTGTAGCTGTGGTGGAGTAGCTTGCTATAAACCAATGCTCTTGCCAAGAAAACAAAGGAAAGCCAGATGAAGTACAAAAAAACATCTGTTTGAAATTATTGGTGAACTTCTAGCACAGAGAAAATAATAGCATGGTATCTTAAGTACTGAAAGAAAATAACTAGAATTCTATATTGTAAGAAAATAATGAACAGTGTAGAGTACGAGAGGGAAATAAGCAGATATTTCGATACAGTTGAACTTTTAACCTCCTGGAAAGCTCCCCTTCCTAGCATTACAATGCCAAAGGCCTCAGGGTTGAACCTTTACTCAGGATTCATTCTCAGGGTGTGGTAAAGAGGGATATGGGCAGAGCAAGCCTGAATATCACTCTGCATCTTCCCCATAGAAGCGACATAACCCCTGTTTTTCATTCTTTCTCTACTTAATCCTTTACAAGCAATACTCTAGTCCCCGGGGTGGTGGTCATGCCCCTGTGCGGGGACATCGATGGAGAATCAGGGGAATCCTGCTGGTCTCATGTGTCCACTTCCTTAATTCTTGTCTCTGCTTCATCATATCCTCCTAGGATGAATAACAGGAGCACTTTGGTAGCTCAAAATTTTTGAAATCGCTTCCTACATTTTAAAAAATGGGTCAGTAGAAGACATGATCTACCTTTACCCAACTTTCTACTCCAGGTAAGAATTCACTCAACATTCTTCTTACCATTTCAAATGAGGGTCCGTGACATTGATCAGCCAAAGTTATGGACCAGGTAATACAATGTGCACCAAAGGACATTCTGGCATTAATGGCACAGGGCCAGGACTATGAAATGCCCCACATGGGCCGCTTCTCTTAAAAGCGGCCTCTGCATCTCTCCCCGGTCCTCTCCCCACTCCCCACACCAAGATGCTGCAAGAGGAAGCCTACCCTGCTTCTCTTCTCTTCACCTCAGTGGCAAGGCAAACCCTTCTGGACAGTCAGGTTTGAAGGCACTTGACTGGGCTGGAGGGGTAGCACGTTCAAAGCATTGATGTCAACACCGTGGGAACAGCTTCTCTTTTTTTCTCTGCCCCGCATGCATCCAGAACAGTGAGCCGACTGCCTCTCCTACCCTTCTGTGTGGCTGTGGGCCGCAGTTGGTCTGGGTGGATCAGGGAGCAAATTGGCCCTTTCTTGCCCTCTGTCTCACCTGACCAAGTGGGAGGGACTTGAATGCAAGTGATAAAATGGCCTTTTTTGCACATATATTTTCAAATCTAAGACCTGATTTGGGGGAAATTTTGTGGGAAATGAGCTTTCTTGGAGGTTCCACTGGCACTTAAAAAGGGATTTGTATATATGCTACATATGAACAAATATAAGAAGCTGTTTTCAATTCTTCTCCTGATTTTTCTTTCCTCTGGGCTCTTCAGCATGTGCAGCCTCAGTGTTGTCTGAGAGTGTGTATAGGGCTTGGGCCCTCTCTGGTCTTGCTGTGGATGTGTGTAGTCTCAGCTAATATTCTTGTCCCAACAACTAATTCAGGCTAGTAGAGTCATTGACTTTCTCCCCTGGTCCACTGCTGAGATTATCACTTCCGCTGACAATGATGCCTGGGCAGGGCCCACTTCTCTAAATAGACTATGCCAATATGACCAGGGCAACAAAATTGCTAGTTGTCATAACATCCATGAGAAGCAAGCTGTGGCGGGGATAGGAACAGTCCTGGTAAAGAACACCACAGGCTCCCATTAGTCTTTAAAAATCTGCAGCTTTTCAAACATAAATACTTCTTAAATTATGGTATGCCTTTGGTAGATTTCCAGAGCATGAAAATAGTTATTTTGTCATTTTGGTCTGGCTTTATAGTTGCTTTTCGAGGAGATTTGCTGACCTTCTGACCCAGCTATATTCTGAAGTTCCACTTCATTCATCTAATAAAGGTCTATTGAATATTTTCTTGTAAAAGGTATTTTCCTGGCCACTGGGATATCTTTATAAATAATACAGATTCTGTTCTTATGGGGCTTATACTTTAGCAGGGGAGAAACTAGTGATTATATGATTCATTATTTAATTACAAGTGTAGTGAATGCTACAAAAGAAAGGCCCTTACACTTTTGTTTTTATATCATGTCTTATTGAATTAGCCATATTCTAGAAAAGCTTCCTTGGTAATGATAATGATATGTACAATTTCCTTCTTCCTGATTTTGATAGACATCTAATGTGTAACCACTAAGATTTTTTAGAAATATGTCAAAATTACATATTTATTTCTAGTTTCTAGTATGTTTTCCCCTTAAAAAAAATGTATGGTAAAAGTTAGATTCCTTTCAGTTTCTCTTGAGGTTTTAAATAAGTTTTAATATTAGACCTATTTGCATCATATTTTGTGTTTTAAGACACTCTAATACCAAAGTACCTTGCATAATTGGAGTAAAATACTAGATGGAGGCATGCAATTATTCCAGTTTACTTGAATTTAAATTGTTGCTGCTTTATTTAGTGTTTCATTGAAAGTGAGATTGAGCTATTATTTTGGTTCTAACATATTTCAGCTTTTAATCATTTTTTACATTTTTTTATGTTCTGCAGATTTTTTGGTAAGATTTCTTTTTTTTTGAAAGTGTGACACAATTTAAACCAAAAGAAAGGAAAGAAACTAGGCAGTTTTCACATACTATATTAGTTATAGGGCAGGAATAGGAATTAGGCCTTGGATTCATGAAACCAAAGCGTTTTATCAATTGATTTTGAAAGGACTTTAAAGATATAGTTGAAAACATAGTCCTCTAGCCCTTAAAAAACCTCTGTGCCCTTAGAAGTTAATCTGGCTGGGTTTTGCTCAGTAACTCTGAATAAAGTTTTAAGTCATAACAATGACAACTCCTTACAATGAGGAAAGTAGAGAAGCCCTGCTAAATAGAATTGATTGATTCCCATGGCACCAGGAAACATCTTTCTTACAGCACTTGCTCTATAGAATTAAAATAATTTATTTACATGTAGATAATCCCCATTAACCTGCAACACCTTGAGAGCAATGATGATGATTAGATCAGGTCTCTGTCCCCACACCATGGTACCGCTCCCAGCATGTTGGTTCTCAATAAATTTGTATTATATGAAGAAATGAACAAGGTCATAGAGGGCACCTACAATCTGCAAGCCAATCCTTACTGTTCCAATGTCCCAATAAAAGACCTAAATAAGAGATTTTTATAGGGACATAGAGATGGTTTAAAGACAAGCATTAAGGAGAAGAACATGCAAATATTAAGGATTTTGCTGATGCATGAACAGCTAGTAAAATGTTCTCAATGCTTCTACTAAGAGTTCTTACCAAGGAGAGTTCTCTCCAAGCCTGTTTGTATGGAGATGTCATTAGGCTCACAGAGACCCATAAAAACTGTGTGTTCTCATGAGGGTCCACATCTGGTTTCATGAGCTCAAGTGAGCTGGATCTGAGGATTTGCTGGATCTCTGTCTTCCTGGCTATAAAGCAGGAAGGGGATTACATCTTTTCTAGAGTCTTCTTTTGCTCATTAAGATGAAAAACAAGCAGATGGTTTTTTCTGGCCATCAAAAGTAAGATTATATATTTTTATAGTAGTAAAAGTGAGTTGGAAATTGGTAAGCCACTAACCAGTTTTAAGCTTCCTTATGAGCAGGAAATCTCTACTAAAGGAAACAGAAACTCAATTCAGTCTCAAAATGTCATGACTTTATACTTATCAAGAGGAGAAATGATTGTTTGCTTTTAGTAATGTTGGACAGTTACCAAGTCAAATAAGTTAAATAGGTTTATCTTCCCAATAGTCAAGACCTGGATCTTGCTTTCTTATTTTCTGCTCTGAGAGTGTTTGATCTGGTTAATGTTTAGCAAAGGGAAAAAGAGAGAGAGAGATTGCAAATTGCAGCCACTTTTCTTCCACAGCCACAGGCTGTGATGTCAAGAAGTAAGTGATAGAAGATATCAGCTCTGTTATCTATAACCTCATGCTTTGCAATTTCCCTGGGGGTCCCCTGCAGTCTTATAGCTTCTTAAACAAGAAATAGACTGACAAAAATGTAAGTGCATTTTGCCCAGGTTACACCACAGACTCACATAGGTAGTCTTAAACAGAAGACTTCACAGAGAATTCTGACACTTTGTTTTTTTGCTTATTTGTTTGTTTGTTTTTGTTTTTGTTTTGCCAAAGAACAGTATCTCCTTCGAAAATGCTGACCTTGAGATCATGGGCATTCTCCTTAGCAATCCTCTGTTGGAAGGAGGAAATCGACACCTTTGTTTCAACAGACAGCATTCGCATTCAAGGGCACTTGGGAAGCAGCAAAGACAAGTACTATTGGAGAGTGGAGTCAGGAGGAGAGAAGAAGGTAGAGGAGGAGTCAAGGAGGAGAAATGAAATAGACTAGAACAGCCAGGGAGGAGCCTGGGAGCAATTGGCGATGGGAGAGTCTGCAGGAAGGAAAGGTCCTGATGAGAAACCTTGCCCTATCTGTGCCTACTGTTGAAAGCTGGGGTTTTGTACAAACTGTGTGTTCTCATGGGGATGCAGAGCTCACTGCTCTGAGCATTTCATGGAACAAATTGTGGGACTTTGACTAATGCTGGCAAAATTCTTTAATATCTTCCAAGGAATGGTGTATACAGGAATTTTTTTATTACACAGATCAATCATTAGAAACAGCTTCGATGATATTACTCATTCAGTTAACCTGAAATAAGTATGGTAATAGTTACAAAAATAAGCAAGAATTATCCTCATAAACTTGGAGATTAAATTAAATCTTTTTGTTAAACTCATTTGTTGAAAAAATTATCGATTCTCCCAGTAATAATGTGATTCTGTGAATTAAATTTTATGTTATTTAGGGACTTCAGAGTAAAATTATTTTAAAGCTTGTTTCTCTTGAATGAGGGGCTGTGAAATCTCATTTAGGATGCAGAATATTATAATTGCATAAGTTACACAAGGCTTATGAGATGAGATTTTTAAGACAAACAAATTGATTTTTTTGCTTTTAAAAATTCAGGGAGTATGTGGCTCCCTGATGGGATCAATTTCTTTTTGACCTTAAATCAGCTTTATTTCTTGGCTCTTCCACTAAGTCTCCTCCCTGTGCCACAAATATTTCTAAGGGAGATTCCATCGTGGGCTTTCAGATTCTGCCAAGAATAAGTGCTCCATTGCTCACACTTGTACTGATATCATTCAAATAGTTCCTATAATAGAACACTGCTAAGAGAAAAAATTACACAGGAAATCTGTAAATGTTGACTCTACAGTTGGATTGGACTTAAAAACAGACAGAATAAGCAACTAAATTAATGTCTGAAATTTCTTTTTAAAAATGGGCAAAGTCTCTCATAAGTCGAGATTGTCTTAGTCTAGATTTCTCGATATGTCCAGTCTAAGAAAAGATCTTGTATGTAGATAGTTTATTTGGGGAAATTATTGCAAGGATAGGAGTAAAGGACAAGGAAAGAAGAAAAAATAATCCAAGGGTGTGTTATCAAACTTTTCACCAGTATGGGCAGCTGAGGCTCTACTCACTTGGAAGCATCCAAGGAAGAATTTAGAATTCACCTTAGAATTATTCGGTCCAAGGAAGCAGAAAAAACACTTACCAAGCAACTTCTATCCCCCATTGGTCAATGCCCAGGGGGTATCACTGCCTCTCTTGCAGGCTCCTCCACAGATTGAAAATGTCCGAGTAAGTGCCTGTAGGCACCCGGGAGGTGCTGTTGAAATTTTCGCTTTGTTCATGCATCGCTTTCCTGACCTCGAGTAAGCATCTTTATCACTATTATTTGAAACTCTCTACCAGGTAAATCACTTATGTCTATTTCACTAAGATCTATTTCTGGAGTTTTACCTTGTTCTTTCACATTCTGATTTATTCTTTTTCCTTGACTCTGTGTTGTTTTCTGTGCATTAGATAAAACAGCCACCTCTCCCACTCTTGACATTCTGGTCTCATGTGAGAGATGGACCTTTTGATCATCCTGGCCTCAGCTTCTAGTCTCTCAGACCTTTGCAACTGTCCAAGCCTCTTCCTTAGTTCTTAGTGGCTTCCTGTAGATGAGGGTGTGCCAAGACCTGTCAATGTCCCAAATGGGAGGATTGCAGTCAGCACCTAAATGCAGGCTGGTTGGAATCTGGATCCTCAGGCAGGAGCTAGGATAGTACAAACAAGGAGAATCTGGGATTCAGGCATTTTGGCTTGTTCCCTCTGTGCTGAGCCCACGCATAGAGCTGCAGGCGGGGAGCTCCTGCGCCTTTAAGAACTGCTTCTTTGTTTGCTACAGTACTATGGGACCCATGAATGCAGACACATTGGTTCTTAGTACAGGAAGATCTGTGGACTGATTCCTCAGGTGACAGCTAGCTGTAAAAGCTGAGGAACCTGATGTCCATACATGTTCCTTTCAGGGAGACTTGGTTTTATTACTGGAGCAGGCTGGAGGGAGAAGGCAAGAGACTTCCACCAGCTTCTCCAATCTCTGGGGAACATTGCAGCCAGCCCCCGTATATATGCTAAATTAGAAGCCTGGCCCTTGGGCAGCAGCTTTTTTTTTTTTTGAGATGTAGTTGACATATAACATTATATTAGTTTCAGGTGTACAACATAAGGATTCAATATTTGTATGTATTTTAAAGTGTTTACCAACTATGTGTTGAGATGGGTAAAGTTATTACCCATCTCAACACATAGTTACACATTTATTCCTTGTGATGAGAATTTTTAAAATCCACTCGCTTAGCAACTTTCAAATATACCTACAGAATTGTTAACTATAGTCACCATACTTGTACATTACATCCTCAGGACTATTTATACCCAGAAGTCTGTACCCTCTAGCACTTTCACCTGTTTTACTCACCCCCATCTCTGGTAAGCACCAATACATCTCTGTATCTATTAATTAATTAGTTAATTTTTTAGATTACACATATAAATGAGACAATATGGTATTTGTCTTTCTCTGACTTATTTCACTTAGCATAAGCCCTCAAGTCCCATCCATGTTGTTGCAACGGCAAGATTTTCTTCTTTATTATGGCTGAATAATATATACATTAAAGTATGTAGGTAAACCTCTTTCAGAGAATTATCAGGAGATGGGTGATTTGCCTGTTCCCTCTGCACTGAGCCCTGGGAGGGTGGGGGAGGGGAGCAGCCATAATGAGTGCTTGTGCACCCCTTAAGAATGTTTCTTTGTTTACTACAGTTTTGTGGGTCTATAGACACAAGCTCCATTTGCTAGGTCTTTTGAGATCCCAGCCCTCCAGGGAGAGTCTTAGGTGTGGAGTCTAAGCCCTTTGTTCCTCAGGGAGCATCTAGAGTTGGAGAGACCTCTCGATTATATGGCAATCAGTTGGGATGTGGTCGATGGCAAGAGTATGTCTCAGCCTTTCCTACCCATTTCAATGTGGGTATTTTCTCATATATAGTCTCAGTTATTATTTAGATCTCTTTCTCCAGATGTGGTTGTATATTTGGTACATCTATCTGCAGGAGGTGAACTCAGGAGCCTCCTATACACCATCCTGGTCCATCCACTCCACCTAATTTACTACTAAAATTTGAATGGAGAGCTAGTGATTGTCACAAACTTTTGAAAATATTATTAAATAAATTATATTTTCTTTTCTCTTTATATTAAAAAAATGCCATCAAGAAAGCAACGTTTTTGCTGAGTCATCCCTTGTCTTGTAATGACCCACTCAAAACATTTGAGTTTATTGTTGCTCTGGCATAAGGCCTTAATCCTTACTTAGTCCTTTAAAAATATTTGTATTCCTTTCTACAAAGCCAGCCCTCTTCTCACCATCCCTCATATCTCCCAGATGACAGGTTTTTTCATTTTGGCCTCATAGGGTGTTGAAATCACTTCTTGGTTTACAACGGACTCAGCTCCCATTGCATGTTGCTTGACTTCGGTTTAGATATTTCATTAGGTATTTTATTGTGTTAGTTTTTTGTTGTTCTTGTTTTTTTTTTTTCATATTTTATTCCACCGTGTCACCTTACTGTGCTATATATTGAAATTGAAATTGTTTTTCTAAGAATAAATAACAAGTATTTTTTAAAATTTAAAATAAATCAAACCTTTAATCTATTTTATAGTTGGCTGTATTTTGTTCATTTTATTTCATTGGTACTATAGTCAGTCACAATGTCTCATCAATTGGCACCTTCTATTAAGGTCAGTAAGACTCGAAAATTTCATGTCACTAGTTTACTTTTGAATGCAGTACTGCAGCTGAGAGACTGAGGTTTGTTGATAAATAGAATGTTTATGTAATTGTAGAAAGTTCAGTGAGGCATATAAATTTATACTTATCTAGGCTTTAAGAGTAAAATAAACCAACGTACTTCAAAACATTCCCCTCATTTACTTTCTATTATTTAATACAAATGTGTAGAATGATTACCTACACAGAGATTTCTTATGAGCATTCAAATGTAGTTAGAAGTTTCATTTTTCTTATCAATTTAATAAAAGAAAGAAAAATAGATGAGGATATGTGAAAGAGAATGCAGTGTAGAGCAGCACACTACCATTGGGAAGGATTTTTCTGTGCCTAGAGATAAGGAATGAAGAGCCCTCGTACCTGAAAGCACATTTCTAGCAGAGTAATGAACCATGTGATTCTCAAAATATAGAACTTTTCTTTATGATGAAAGGGCAGGTAATGAATTGTTGGTACAGAAAATGACTGAAGGTGTGAAAAGGCAGCAGCTTAAATGTAATGCACATTTATACAAACTTCTAAAATATGAAAAGGTATTTTCTGTACTATGAAAGTGACTGAAATGAATAGGTGAGAGGCAGGAACATTTTGTAGGTCTGCTTAACTCTTTGTCTATAGAGACCGTCTGAAAGGATGTCTACAGCACAAAAGGCTGAGCCATCTTATATAGATTCCACACTATTGTCAGTTTGGGTTGATGTCCCAGATACTAAGAGTAAAAAGGCAGCTGTGTTTTGTGAACACTTGAGAGGGATAAAAACAGACAATGCCACACTCAGAAGAAAAATCTCACATGGATGGGAGTGGTAATAAATACTCAGGAAATCCAACTGCGATGAGCTGTGGGAAGCTTTAGCAACCTTGACAACCCTCAGGCAACGTGGAAGGCCTTTAGGATCCCAGGTGAGTTCAAAAAAGACAAAGTAAGGCTTGATTATAGTAACTTAGTAAATATGTTCTTATAGTAAAGACTAGAAACTCCACCCCCAAAAAAGAGTCATAAAAGACTGTACATTCATCTCAAAGTATTCCATTTTGACGTGGGTTTATATAGACACAAAGTCCCAAAGACACATTTTCTGGGGCCAAGATAATCAACTGCTTCTGCAGATCCCAATGTGCTTACTTTTCCATATGATAAAATGTGATATAAGTGTTTATAGACACCACAAGTACACATATGAGAGACATGTGACAATTAAGAGATCATCTAAATCTATTATCTAGGAAAACTGCAAAACATAAAAGGAAAACCTACATGTAGATAAGCATTCCAACTATTCTTCCTTAAGATGGTCTTAAAATTCTGGGAAATAAATGGAGGATGGGTGGGTAAAATTCTAATAGTTTCCTGCTTCTTTATATAGTTCATCGCATTTTATTTTAATGATAATCCTTTATAATTACACTATATTTTAATAATGACATTGGAAACATCAGTGCAGAGCAGGTAGACAAAAGTAACTTGAATCAAGACAAAGGCAGATTTTAAGGAAGTAAGAAGAAAGATTGTTTGGTAAGTATAGCTTGTAATACATACTACTCTAGAGGAGGGGTCATGATCAACATAAGAAGAGTGAAGAGTATGCCTTAGCTTAGAAAAAGAAGAGAAAGAACCTATATTTCAAATGAGAGCAGATAGAGACAAAGAGAGAGAGAGAAGAGACTCATGATGGATGGAAGCTCTTTAGCTGTCTAATACAATAAAATTGTGCTATCAAATGTGACAGTAGAAGATTCTAACAAATTGATATTTGATGCCATTGACAGTTATATGCAAAGCTTGACTGGGTCACACAGCCTCTCCCTAGTTAGAAATTTCCTTCATCTATTCTGAAGTAATTTCTCCTGCTTCACCTGTACTGCCCAGTCAGCGATAGGTAATCCTTTGCATATATCGTAATAATAAACAGAGCCTCACCTATTTCTGACAGCATTCTTTTTAGGCCTTTCAAAGCATTTAGTTTTGCTTTGTAAGAAAATATGAAACTGCAGTTATCCTTACAGTAATGAGTATTCGCCTTACTACTATCAAATTTATGCCCTGATATGCTATTTCCATACCTTTCTGTGTACTTCATAACATTTTGTTTCAGTGCCAAGTCAGAGTATATTCCTTTTGAAGACATATTACATGTCAGTTAACTCCAACACATAGAACACTGACAATGCACATAATTCTACAGAAGTGGCAACACTATTAAACTATGTCCAAGTTCATTAATGCACAAGCAATGACAACCATGTCACAATACTGATAGCAATTGCTTAATTCCATTGATTTTAAGATATAGTCTAATTTCATGTATATTATTATGTGAATAAAAGTTTCAGAACTTTTGAGATAACAGTAATATAGTATATAAGATACAGTTCCACACCCAATTTCTTTATATCCTTTCGTGTGCTCAGCCATGAAGAATTTGGGAAATTTACCCTACTAGGTCGAAGATTCTATTTGCCTAGAAGCCTGCAGAGCACAATGTAGAGAAAGTTGCTACAGTTTCAAAGAATACCCAGTAGAAGGCAGAAGTACCCCCAACCTAAGAGGGAGAGAAGCAGCATACCCTAATATAGACCAAAGTGGTCAGTTTGGGAGGTCCAGCTACGGAACCTCCATGGATATGCTTTACACCAAAAATAAAAGTGAATACAGGGCTAAACGTGGAGATAAGTACACATCGTACATGCAAGAAACAAACTGTTAGTCAGCAAGGAGTAAAAATGGAAATACATGGCTTTGTAGCTGCTAGTTTCTACTGAATAAGAAAAGCAAGAGCTAAACACACAACACCAATCCAAGTGTCACATGAAATTCACTGCAAAACTATTAATTAAAATAAAACATTGCCTTAATTGTCTCCCACATAACTTCTTAATTGTCGTTTCAGAAGATATCACCTCATGTAAAGGTGAGTGATAATAATAATGAACAGAGCTATGCAAAACTATGAAATAGTGGGAGAGGAACAAAAAAAAATAAATGAACACGCATGAGAAAAGCATCCCCATGTTGTAAATGAAATTACAACCAAACACATAAAAATACTAAGAAAATATTATATTTCTAAACCAAGAGCTAAAAGTAGAAATAAAAGAGCTCAAGAAAGAAATGAGCAAGCAACCAAATGAGATTAAAATGAAGGCAGAGCTCAGGGGAAAACAAAATTCTCAGAGAAATAAGGCTCTTAAGAAGCAGCACAAAAATAAAGCTGAAAGAGCAGTGTTATAGGTTGAATTGTGTCTCCCCAAAGTTTGTATGTTGAAGTCTTAACCCCCATCAGCTCAGGATGCAAACTAAATGGAAAAAGGTCATTGCAATTCAATTAAGCTAGGTATTAACAACAAGACACAAAAGAGAACAACACAGTTACTTGAAAACTGGAAGAAGAAAAAACTCTTAAAGAACTCTGGGCTCAAAAAGTAAATCAAAGATTGAAATGAAAAATAAATATGAATTAACAACAATAAAACACATATCAAAATCAATGTGATATTGTTAATGCTGTTCTTACAGCAAATTTCATAGACTTAAATCTTCACAAGCTCATTCTTTCCCACAGGTCTCTTGCTGGGAAGCTCCGGCTGTCATCAAGTCTCTCCACTGCTGCCACTCCAGCAAAGCTTCACTGTCTCTGAAGCCACTTCCAGCAATCCTTACCTCCAATTCTCTCCATTTCATTCCCGGCCGACAGCAATTCGATGCCAGGTGATCTGAGTGACTGAAACAGCGGCGGGGATCTAGGGTTTGGCACACCTCGATTTTGAGGAAATAGAGTAGGGTTCCTCTCAGGAAAGAAGTTTGGAAACACTGCAAAGAAATTAGTTAGAAAGAAATGGAATCTTGTTGAGCTGCCCAAATTTAAGACTGTTTATCAAGAACACTCTGATTTGACTAGGCGCACAGCGCGAGAGGTGGAGACATACAGAAAAGTAGCAAGGAAATTATCATTAGAGATCACAACCGCCTGAGGCTAGTTTCAACTTTTATGAAGCAAACTTCCCTGCAAATGTCATGGACGTGATTGTAGAACAGAACTTTACTGAACCCACTGCTGCTCAATCAAGCTCAGCAAAGGCCACTTGCTCTAAGTGGATTAGATACGGTTGAAGTAGCATGGACTGGATCAGGGCAAACATTGTCCTGTTTGCTGCCTTTCATTGTCCACATCAGTTATCAGCCATTCCTGGAGAGAGGTGATAGGCCTATATGCTTGGTGGTGGCAACAACTTGGGAATTGGTCCAACAGGTGCAGCAAGTAGCTACTGAATACTGTAGAGCAGGGGTCCCCAACCCTGGGCGGTGAATCAGTACTGGCCCGTGGCCTGTTAGGAACTGAGCCATAGAGCTGGAGGTGAGCGGCAGGCAAGCAAGTGAAACTTCAGCTACATTTACAGCCACTCCCCAGCGCTAGCATCATCACCTCAGCTCCACCTCAGATCATCAGGCATTACATTCTCATAGAAGCACTAGTCCCTGGTGCCAAAAAGGTTGGGGACTGCTGCTGTAGATCACATTAGTTGAAGTCTACATGCATATATGATGGTGTTCCCAAGGGACCACAAATATGTGATTTAGAGAGAGGTGTGGAAATATGTATTGCAACACCCGAAGACTAATTGACTTTTTAGAGTGTGGGAAAACAAATCTGAGAAGAACCACCTATCTTGTTCTCCATGAAGCAGATAGAATGGTTGGCCTAAGCTTCGAACCCTAAATAAGGAAGATTGTGAATCAGATGAGACCTGGCAAGCAAACACTAATGTGGAGTCTGACCTGGCCAAATGAAGAAAGACAGCTTGCTGAAGATTTCCTGAAAGGTTATATCCATATACACGCTGGCACACTGAAACTGAATGCAAACCACAATGTTCTTCAGATTGTGGATGAGTGTCATGACATAGAAAAGGACGAAAACATTCATCTGATGGAAATCATGAGTGAGAAGGAAAATAAAATCTTTGTTTTTGCTGAAACTAAAAGGAGATGGAACGAACTTACTAGAGAAATGAGGAGAGACGGGTGGCCTGCCATGGGTATCCATGGCGACAAGTCAACAAGAACGTGACCAGGTTCTAAATGAATTCAAACATGGAAAAACTTCTATTCTGATTGCTACAGATGTGGCCTCCAGAGGGCTAGATGTGGAAGATGTCAAATTTGCATTAATTATGACTCTAAGGCCTCAACAGATTATATTCATCGAATTGGAAGACTCAAAACAGGCACAGAACACACTTTCTTCACACCTGATAACATAAAGCAAATGAGAAACCCTACCTCTGTGCTTTGTGAAGCCAATCAATTAATCCCAAGTTCCTCTAGTTGGGTCGTTCCAGGGGAAGAGGAGGCATGAAGGATGACTATTGGGACTGATACTCCAGAAAAAAAGGGGTGGATTTAATACCTTTAGGGACAGGGAAAATTATAACAGAGACTATTCTAGTCTGCCTAAGAGAAATTTGGGGGCAAAAACCCAGAATTGTGTTTATAGTGCTGCAAATTATACCAATGGGAGCTTTGGAAGTAATTTTGTGTCTGCTAGTTTACAGACCAGTTTTGGGACTTGGTAATCCAACAGAGACTTAACAGAACGCTTATGATAGCACTCAGCAATATGGAATTAATGTTCCAAATACGCACAACGGTATGAACCAACAGGCACATGCATATCCTGCTCGGTAGCTTTGCCTGTGCTCCGTTATCCAGCGCCAAACAAGATATTCACAATAAGGCTTTAGAAGTATATGTAAAGTTCTGTTTTTTCAGAATTGCTTTTCATATTATGTGTTATCAGATAAGATAGTTATTTAAGAATCAAAAATGACTGCAATGCAGCAGTAATTATAGTGTACATTTTGTTCTTGATTTGGACATTTATCTTTATTCTGAATAAATTTTAGGTTTTTTTTTTGTACTAGAATATGCAGGCAATCTTTTCACAAAAGTGAATGTATAGTGATTTGAAATACAATAAATGAAGGCAATGTAAGGTCTTCCAATAAAAATTTTTGAGACTAAAAAAAAATCTTCATACTACTAATAAGAGAGTATAAAAATCAATGACATCTAATTGAAGTTAGAAAGATAATGCTAAAATAATGATGATAATGCAGAATTACAGATTAAAATTTTTATCTGATAAAAGGAAGAGGTACATTTAAAATAAAAAATAAAAGGGGGTTCAGAGATATAAAGAAAATACTTATGAGATGAGTTATGCAACTTTATTCAAAAAAACTGCGAACTCTTATGTGGTAGATATTTCTGAGAAAAAATATAAAATATAAAAATTGACTGCAAAGAAGTTATAAAATTAAATAGACTGATTAATACAGATGATTCAAAGAGAACTGCGGAGATTTTTTAGCATATTAGATACTAAAATGTGACAAAAACAGCACAAAAAGAAAAATGACTCATTAAGGCATTTAAATGTCAAAATATAAAATAAAATATTGGAAAATAGAATCCAGTAGCCCATTTAAAATATGATATACTATGGCTCACTGGTCCTCAAACAAAGAATTAAGAGATAGCTCATTCTGGGGAGATATATGAATCTTTGAATTAATTGATCAAAGGTAGAAGTCAAATAATTAGCTTTAGAGATGTTTGTCTTAGTTAGCTTGAGCTGCTATAACAAAATACCATAGGCTGGGTGTTTTAAACCACAGAAGTTCATTTTCTCACAGTTCTGAAAGCTAGAAGTCTAAGATCAAGGTGCCAGCAGGGCCCGCTTGGGAGAAGGCTCTCTTCGTGGCTTGTAATGTATCACTTTCTCCCTGTGACTTCACATGGCACAAAAGGAAAAGAACAAGCTCTCTGATGCTCTTAGAAGAGCACTAATCCATCCTCATGATCTCATCTAAACACAATTATTGCCCAAAGGTCCCATCTCCAAATACCATGAATTGGGGGTTAGGGCTTCAACATATGAAATTTGGGAAAGACATAATTCAGTCCATAGCAATGTCGAAAATGTATTTCATAAAATTCAACATGTACTCTTTATTAAATAGGAATGGATAAATATTTCCTTAAGATAATCAAATGTATTTCCCTCAAAACAAAAGCCAGCATCATGTTTACTATGGAAACAATAAAATAATTCCTATTGTAGATGGAATAGGTAAAGAATTTCAATACCTTACTATCTTTTTTTAATCATTGCAGATGAGAGAGCATGTACAATAAAACGCTCATATTTTAGGATTTAAGTTTGATAATGTTTGACAAATGTATATACCTGTGTAACCACAGCCCCAAAAGTTTCCTTCTTCTTTTTAATTGATCATCAAATTTTTTCTAGTTTTATGATTGTTCCCTATTATCTCACACTGTTCTGCACATACTAACTTAAACAATTAGAAAGTATGAAATATGAAGAATAAAAGCTGATAGAAAGAAAGAAAATAATCATCACTTACAGCCAATATAGTAATTGCAAATACAGAAGTCAACTGAAAAAATGTTGGGCACAAAATTAATATTGCAAAGTCAGTAGCCTTCCCATATTTAAATAACAACTAACTGAGTACACCATGGCCTTTGTTCATTTTCCACCTAATTGAGCTGCCCAATAGAGAAACCTTGGAAACCATATGTTGAAGATGGCAGAGCTGCTGTCGCCCTAGGTCCCTAGCAGACAGATCCCTCCCCTTCTCCCCACTGAAATATCCTCATTAAACAGTTATACAAACAAGAAATGAATTTCTACTGTGTTTGAGAGGAAAGTAACTAGCTGTAACAAAATCTATTTAGGGCCAAAGAAATGTGCTGGTTCTATGTGAAACTTTAGAATGACTAAACTTTATAGGAAAAAAGTGGAGAAATGGAAGGTCACATAGGTTTTTGGATGGAAGGATTTGATGTTATTTAGAGATGTCATGTTTCTCTAAATTAATTTAAATTATAAAGAGCCCAATAATATTAGAGTAGCTGATTCTAAAGTTATAGAAAAAAATAAATGTACACACCTGACTAGGAATAGTTATAAATAATGCATGAGGAATGATAAGCATTCTACTCTGTTTTACTCTATTTTTTTATTCAACAGGTATTTGAGTGTCTTCTAAGTATCAGCATAGTTATAGCCTACAGCAGTTAAAATATCTCTTGCACTATGGATTTCTAGTTAGGAATACAGAGAAACAAATATTTATGCATTCTAAACATAGTAACAATATAAATACATATATAATAGAGTATAATATAATGCCATAATATGTGCTTTAAAAAATCAGAGTAAGCTACAGAAATTAAAACAGGATGGTACTGGCTGTCATACAGGTGTACTAAGACAACATTAGATCAGACGGAAAGTTAAAAAATAGACCCATACATATACAGCAATGTAATATTTGATAAAGGTGGCACTTCTTGTGAGAGGAGGAAAGATATGTATTATTTGGTAAACGGTGCCAAAATAAAGATAGTAGCTTAGAAACAAAATTAATATCCTACCTCAATTCTTACCCCCAGAATATATTGACAAAGAATATTTAAATGTTAAATGCTAAAATAGAAACAAAACTACTAGATGAAACTATGAGAGAAATAAATAATCATGGATTTGACAAAACCTTTAGAAACATGACACAAAAGTCAAAAATTAAAGAGAAAAGTCTCTTGCAAGGATGGGAAAGGGAATCTGGGAATCATCTTGCTTCTTAACCCCTATGCTTCCTTCTCACTTCTAAAGGTACTTTGTGCCACAAATTTCTGACCCTTTGGGGCATCTTGTGGTTTTAAAAAAATGGGTGATTCTTAAGTTTCCCTAATTCTGGTTTGAGACTGTATTTAACATCCTAATTATTTGTATCCAGCTTCCAAAATTTTATGTCTTGCCCATTTTTCTTATCCTTGTGGGTTTGTGCCCTTTTAAAATTATCATTTACTCTCAGTTTATTGGGGATATAGGAGGAAATAAAAGTAGATGCATATGTTCAGTCCATCATCTTACCTGGAAATTTCCTTGGAAATATTTCTGAAAGGATTTGACTCAGTTTATATATCAATGATGACTGGAAGAAATAAACTACCTCCATAACTTAGTGGCTTGAAAATACAATCATGTATTTTGCTCATGATTCTGTAGGTTAGCAATTTAGGCTAGACTCAGCTGAGCAGTTCTTTTGGTAATGGTTGGGCTCCTTTATGTAGTCATCTTAAGGTCAACTAGATGGCTCTGCTTCTGGAAGTTTGGCTGGCTGTTGGAGTATGTAATCTCATCTCCAGCTGGCTAGCCTGGGCTTATACATATGGCAGCGGCAGAGTTCCAAGAGGTACGTGGAAGCACACAGAACTCCTGGGGAACTGGCACATCACCGACTGTATTCTGCTGTCTAGAGTAAGTCACAAGGCAAGTTAGATTCAAGAGATGGGGAAATAAAATCTACCTCTTAGTAGAGGATTTGCAAAGTCATAGTCATGGTATAAGGTACAAATTCATAGAGGCGTTAAATAATTGGGACATTTTTGCAATCAGTCTTCCATAGCTGGCATGTACTTCTTAAGCTCCCTTTTAATTTCCATCATTTCTTGATTAGAATTAGGACTGGATGACTGATAATGTAGCAACCGTATTATACCTATAAGGACAAAGTTCCCATGATAAGAAGGGTGGAGGGATGCTGTGTTAACCTGGAATCGCCTTCTCCCAGACTTCTTGTCACATGACATCAATAAACTCATTCCCATCGAAGCTGTTGTAGTAGATTTTATTATCATTTGCAGTCAAATGCAAATAACATCATCATTGCTGTAATTCATTGGGTAAAACATTTCAATTTTCTTATTGTCTTCATGCCTCTTGGACGATTTCTTCCCTTTTTAAGAGCTCTACTATGTCTCCTCTTAAATGCAGGAGTCATTGCATTTTGTTCTCGGTTCACTGGTCTCCTTATCACCAAACCACCTGATGTGGTTGCAACGCACAACCTGCATGGCCATATGTGTGGTCCTACTCCCTACATGCTTCTCTTTGTGATTTAATCTACCATTATGGGTTGAATTTCTTTGTATCAACACACTATGCTTGTGTCAGTAGATCAAATCTAGGCATCTTGCTTTCAGATGCATCTATACACATATTTGTTGGACATTTACACCTAGATGCCCCATGTACCTCAGTCTCAATATCACTCAAAAGACTTTTCATCTTTTATCCTAAATGGAGCTCCCTCCTGTGATATATTTCTTTTCAGTTGACATTATCAATAGCCAATTGGGGAAACTTGCCGTTTTTCCTTATTTCTCCATATCCTTGGCTGTCTCACTTTCAAACACCAAGTTTTGGTGATTTTTCCCCTTAAGAATCTCTCAAATGTGTGTCCTCATTCCTATCCAGGTAAACATTGCTCTGTTGAGAACCTCATCATCTCTCAGGTGGACTACTGAAAGAACCCTCTAACAGTTCTAGCTGTTTCCAATTATATCCCAGTCAAATCCATTCTCCACACAGTTGCCAGTGTAATATATTTAAAATGCAAATGAGACCATGTCAGTCTCCTGCTGAAAACATTTAATGGCATTCTATCTGCTGTGGGATAAAGTTCAAGCCTTAATATAACATGGAAGCTCCTACATTATCCTCTCCTGCTGACCCCTGCAGCTTACTTAACCTTTGGTGACTCTATTTTAAAATTCATATTCCATCCATACCCAAATGCTTGCCATTCTTCTCACCTAGCATTGTTTTCTGCCTTTTGTCTCCTGTTTTCTTAGTAAATTTAATATTTTCAGACACAGCTCAGGCTATATCTTACCTTCTCTAGGATATCTCCCCAAATTCCTTTTTATCAGTCAGCATTCTAGGTGCAAGCAATGGAAATCAAATGAGGCTCATTTAAGAAAAAAATGTGTTTAGTGAAAGTTTGGTGTCTTATAGAATCTCTAAGAGTCTGAGAAAAATCAGATTCCGGCAAAAACAGGCAAAAAAACACAAAACTGGCTTGGTGGGGGAAACACTACTACTGCAGAATTGCAATCTGCTTGGCTTTTCATCAAAATATCATAGAATTTGTGGCTCAAACAACAGACATTGATTCTCACAGCGGGTGGAGGCTACGAAGTCAAGATAAAGGTCCTGCCGATTTGGTTTCCGGTGAGAACTCTTTCTGGATTGCAGATGGCTAGCTTCTCACTGTGTCATCACATGGTGGAGAGAGAAAGCAAGCTCCCTGGTGTCTTTTCTTCTAAGGCCCGTATGACAGCCACACTCTCATGACTTTATCTTATCCTAATTATCTCCCAAAGTATCCATCTCCAAGTACTTTCACAGTGGGGCTTCAACATATGAAATTTGGAGAAGGCACTGCCAAATTTACTGCTTCTGGACACAGGATCCATCCTTAGCATCTCTGCCTCTACTGGCAAGGGGACTTGATATTCCTCCACTCACTATTGCCCTTGCCCCGGAAAGAATTGTTTTGGTACTCTCTCCTCATCATCACTTCCACATTCCAAACCTAAACAAAGCATAGCCCATTAAGTCATATGTTTATGTCTTAGCTATAAAGCAGGCTGGAAAAATAACATGTAATTTAAGGACTTCCATATTTACAAGCTCAGAGAATTCCCCAAATATAAAAAAGGTATTCAAATAATGAGCGATCAAAAAAGATTTTTTTAAATTCCATTCCATTTCATTTATTAACTTTTCAACATTTTATTTTTCTTCTTATTCTTAAAATTAAAAATGCTACGGTCTTGCCTAATGCAACAATCCCTCAATATGTTTTTAAAAATTACTTGCTACTTCCCCTAATGAGGTTAACTCATAACTGCATTTGGTTTCAAGTCCAGGACCTCTTGTATCTATTACTCTTCTAGGCTTATCACAATGCTTGCCTTAACATTTCATAAGCTATGGACTAGTGTGTCAACTACTACTAACATACTCCTAAAAATATATAAAATTATGGGGCAAAGAAAAAAAAAGTATTTTGTTTTTGAGTTTAAAAATCAATGATATATAACATATATAATAAAATACATTGTATTTATTATTTATATAGACCATATTTTAAGTGAACAGTTTAACGAAATTTGACTAATATAAACCCAGCCAGGAGACTACCTAACATATCCAGTACCACAAAAGTTCCTTTGGGCTCTTTGGGATCTTTCCTTTGTAGTCAACTCTCATGCTCTTTCTCAGGCAACCACTAACCTGATTTATATCTCATTAGTTCTGCCTATTCTAGAACTTCATATAAATTGTATCATATACTATTTAGCCTTTTGTGCTTAGCTTCTTTGAATCAGCATGTTTTTGAGATTCATTTATGTTGTATGTGTCAAAAGTGCATATCTATTGTTGATTGACATTTTATGTTATGAATATGCCATAATTTCTTTATTCATTCAGCTGTTAATAGACATTTTGGTTTTTGGCTATCATGAGCAAAGCTTCTCGGATGTTCATGTACAATTCCTTGCATGGACATATATTTCCACATATCTTGGATGATTACCTGGGAGAAGTATTGCTAGGTAATATGTTAAGCGTATGTTCAACTTTACAAGGAATGACCAGACTATTTTTCAAAGTTGTTGTATTCTATGACTTTCCTACCAACAATGTCTGAAAATTTCAGTTGATCCAAATCCTCATCAAAGCTTAGTATTGATAATTTTTAAAACTCTAACCATTTTAGTGGGTATATAGTAGTATCTCATTTTGATTTTAATTTACATTGCATGACTAAAGATGTAGAATACCTTTTCATCTGCTTATTGATAATTTCTAAATGTCTCTTCCTGAAGCATCTTTTCAAATCTTTTAACCATTTTAAATTTATTTCTTTATAGAATTTCCAAGGATTTCAAACATATTCTTCCCAGTCCCTTTAGTAATAGTCAGGATTACCTATCCCTTTCTTTTACCTTTTTGCCTAATGGCATGAAAATAACAGAATAGCCTGAAGGAATATTGGTTTACCAGATTGTGTTTCCTTCCTTCATTACTAAAAAGACCTCTAGAGTCCAGATTCATAGGCAGAGTGAAAAGAAATTTTAAGTGACTTCACTCACTTCCTCTTCCGTGTCCCTGGAACCACATTTTCTGGTTATGGGAAAACAAATACCATGTAAAACAGCATACCATCCTCACCGGGTGTGGCTTTCCACTGATGCTCCAATACTCTTCAATAGAACATTCCACAACTCATTAAGACCAGCAATTTGGGATATGAGGTAAATGCTAAAACCAATGAATCCCTGGACATCAGTCCACTGACATCCCTGATTGTAAAGTGAGTTCTTTGTTAGAAGTAATGTTATGCGAAATATCACAATGGTGAATAGGATGATCAGTTAAGTCCACAGATGGGGTAGCTGGCGTACAAAGTTTGCAAGCAGAAAAAAATTAAATATCAAGAATGAATGTTTATTCCAGTGAGAGAACATCATTTAACACCTCATGATGGAAAGAGTCCAATGCAATCAACTTACCAACGGGGTGGTTGGCTGATCCCTCAGGCTACGGCAACCTATCAAAGTTCAAGTGTTGGTTACTGCTGCTGGCATGATGAGGACTCAGCTGTGGAGTTGGCCAGGTCAGCTTTGGTGGGGAAAAGTCCTTATGACTGAGCCCATGCTTAACCTCCATCCCTGCATGATCAGTGTTTTGTTATCGAGTGCACTGAACAAGCACTGAGAGAATTGGGGAAAGAAGCAGATTGGCCTCCTCAAGACAGAGATTTCATCCACCTGATTACCAATAATCTCCAGTACAGTGTGACCTTTTGTTATAGTCACATGGAATCCAATAAGGGTTGATTCTAAGAGTTTTATTTATATAACTCATCCCCAAATCTCCTTGCCACCAATCTCTAATCTTTTTCCTTTAATATCTTTAAAAATTTAGCCAAGCCTGCAGTCACTTCCCATGCATAACTATAGAGGCATACTTTAGGCCATCTTTCTTTTCATGGATGAAATTCTACGTCCTGGAGAATTGCCCTTAGCCAATATTCTAAGTGGATCTATATCACCATAACATATTATTCAGAGCATTTGTAAACCAGGCTTAAAGTATTTTCTTCTATCTTAAGTGATCATCAGAAATTCTCTGGAAGACTCTTGATTTGAGTTGAGGAAGAGATGGCAGTGTGGCAGGAACAGGCATACAAGGGATGTAATTTACCTGCTTATGTTAATTTACTTGAGCCTTCAGGATTTGCTCAAGCCTCTTTCTTTATATAACATCACCACCTGTCCAATGGGCGTTATTGGACATGAACAATTTTATCACTTGATGAATCATATAAAACTCTGTACATTATGGGCAACTCAGATTGCATGATCACCAAGTGTTTCATGATTAGGCATTCAGTCTAGCTGGGCTCAGTAGCAAACCAGTAGCTGTTTCTCAAAGGAATATAGTACTTTAAGAAAGCATGCCCTAACCCATCAGGAAACTCTGCTTTCATTTTTCTACTTTGGCTTGCCACACATTCCGTTTAACACATTGATGTTCCACAGATTATCTGCTGGGTCCTGGGCACCAAATATCCATCTGGATCAGTTGGAGACTCACCTCTTCCTCTGAGCCTTGGTAAATAGATTGGAACAGCACACACAATTATGTTGTTAACTTCAAAGCCCAGAGATCCAAGAACAATATGCCTTTATATTTCATTTTCGAGGAAGGCAGGGATAAAGAGTGCAGCAAGTTGTCTATCAATTTAGAATGGATGACCCACAATGTCCCAGACCACTGATTCCTACAAACTATAGTGGCTCGAATCTATATTTTCATAGAAAATATCTCCTGACTTATGATCACATGTTGCTTATAACATTACCTAGAATACCATTACATTTTGCTATAGTTCCTACAAGCATGATGTCATCAATGTAGGAACCAATTGCTATCCTATGGTGCTGTTGAAATGAACAAGAAATCTAGGACTAAATAGTGGTGTAGATCTGAAGAAACAGTGTAGCTCTCATGCTTAGATGGTGAGTATACTTCTGTCTCTTTCAGTTTAAAATGATGTGCTTCTGGCATTCTGTCCTTTTCAAGATAAAGCAATAAGGACTCTCTTTATATCTGTGATTCTCTAACTTTAAACATACATCAAAATCACCTAGAGGGCTCATTAAAGCACAGGCTGCTAGACAATACCTCCAGAATTTCTGACTCTATAAGTCCAGAGTAAATAGGGATGTGATAGGAAGCAGCACTTTTAAATCTTTCAGACCACTGACAGTGTCCCTAATTCTTTTGTTCTCCCAGGGGCATAGTACTTTTGGTTTGTAATTTTGGCATGGATCAGGGAGCTAATATGGCATTTCTTCCAATTACTGAGTAAAACTCTTAAACAAATAAACTCACAGTATGGTATAGGCCCTGAACAAAACTTAAACCTTCATCATCTGACTTACATAACTATCAAAAAAATCCAGACGATATGGTAAGTACACCCCTACTGATTAAATAAACCCAATCTAAAATTAAATGCCTTCCTCTCTTTCCTAAAACTCTTAGAATTCATTCTTATACATATTCCCCAAGTTTTCTATAAGTAAAATTTTAATTGAAGTATGACATACACAGAAAGCAAAATGTGTAAATGCACAGTTCCATGAGTTTTATGAAGTGAACCTTGAAACCACTATATTAACCAATATGAACACTACATCAGAAAGTCCTCATGACACTTCTCAGTCCTTACACTGCCTGAAAAATCAACTTTTTAAACTTTCAGCACTATAAAGTTATTTTTGCCTGTTTTTGAAAATTAAACAAGAGGACTCATACAGTCCATACCCTTTTATACCTGCCTTCTTTTGCTTAACAGTGTGTCTGTGAGAGTTATCCATATTATGTGTAGTATATGGTTTTCATTGCTATGTAGTTTTTTATTTTAAGCAGTTTACCATATTTTATTTTTATATCATTTGAGTTGTTTCCGGTTTTTGAATATTCAGATGTTGCTATTGTAAACACTCTTGTACATATCTTTTGGTACACATATGAATGTCTGTTGTGTTATCAGTCTTTTTAATTTGGGTCGTTCTGATGAATGCATTAAGGTATCTCACGTGGCTTTAATTTGTATTTATCTGATGATGTTGAGCACCTTTCATTTGCTTACTGGGTATCTGGATGCCCTCTTTTATAAAATGTCTGTTTAAGCCTTTTGCTTGGTTTCCCATTAAATTGCCTGTCTTTTTTTCTTATTTAAAGTTATGAGGAATGACCTGGATACACTACCAAAAATTTATACTGCTAATCTATCTCCCAGCCTTCCCTAAAGGGAGCTATGACCTTTACCAGGTTAGCTGTATATTGGGGAAAAGAAAACAATAGGAACTTTCAGATACTATTGGACACTGGCTCTGAATTGACACTTATTCCGGGAGACTCAAAACATCATGTGGCTCAGTGGTCGGAGTAGAGGCTTATGGAGGTCGGGAGATCAAGGGTGCTCTAGCTCAGGTCCATCTCACAGTGGGTCCAGTGACTCTCTGAATCCATTCTGTCATATTTCTCCAGTTATATAATACACAAATGCATACTTGGAATCGACACGCTTGGCAGCTGGCAGAATTCCCACATTGGCTCCTTGATATATAGAGTAATAACTAATATGGTGGGAAAGGCCAAGTGGAAGCCATTCTAACTGCCTCTACCTAGGAAAATAGTAAATGAAAAGTAATACTGCATCCTGGAGGAATTGCAGAGATTAGTGAAACCATCAAGGACTTGAAAGGCGCAGGGGTGGTGATTCTCACCATACACCCATTCAACTCGCCTATTTGGCCTGCGCAGAAAACAGACAGTTCTTGGACGATGACAGTTTATCATAAGCTAAACCAGGTGGTGACTCCAGTTGCAGCTGCTGTACCAGATGTGGTTTCATTTCTTGAACAAATTAACACTTCTGGTTCTCGTATGCAGCTGTTGATCTGACAATGCCTTTTTCTTCATTCCTATCTGTAAGGTTTTCAGCTGGCAAGGCCAGAAATAATCTATATCAAGGGTATATTGGCTCTCTAGCCCTATGTCAAAATTTAATTCACAGGGATCTTGATTGCTTTCCCTTTCCACAAGATATCACACTGACCCATTACATTAATGACATTAAGCTGATTGGACCTAGTGAGCAAGAAGTAGTAATCACTTTAAACTTTTTTGTTAAGACATTTGTGTGACAGTCGGTAGGGAATAAATGCAACTACAATTCAGGAGCCTTCTACCTTGGTGAAATTTCTAGGGGTCAATTGGGTGGGGCATGCTGAGATTCCCTTTCTAAGAGGAATGATAAGTTGGTGCATCTGGACCCTTCTACAACCAAGAAGGAGGCATTATGCAAAGTGGCCTCTTTAGATTTTGGAAGCAACATATTCTTTATGTCAGTGTTACTGTGGCCCATTTACCAAGTGACCCAAAAGCCTACTCGTTCTGAGTAGGCCCAGAACAAGAGAAGGCTATGCAACAGGTCCCAGCTGCTGTGCAAGCTGTTCTGCCACTTGTGCCATATGATCCAACATATCTAATGATGCTTGAAGTGCCAGTGACACATAGAGATGCTCTAGACTTTGGCAGGCCCCTCTAGTGCCAGGCCTTTAAAGTTTTGGAGCAAGGTTTTGCCATAATCAGATAATTACTCTTCTCTTGAGGAACAATTCCTGGACTGCTGTCAGGTCTTAGTAGAGACTGAATACTTAACTATGGGCCACCAAGTTACCATATGACCTAAACTGTCCACTATCTGACCCACCAAGCCATAAAGTTGGATGTGAACAAAAACACTCCAGCACTGAAAGGAAATGGTATTATATGTGATTAGGCCTGAGCAGGCTCTAAAGGGACAAGTAAGTTATATAAAGAAGAGGCCTAAATGCCAATGGCCCCATTCCTGCTACACTGACTTCTCTCAGCCTTATCCTATGGCCTCTTAGTGAGTTCCCAAAAGCAGATAGCTATAGCACTACAGCCCCTCTCTGGGACATCTCTAAAGGACAGTGGGGAAGGGAAATCTTCCCAGTGAGCGTGACTTTGGGCAGTGTACCTGGTTGTGCACTTTGCTTAGAAGAATAAATGTCCAGATGTGCAATTATATACTGATTCATGGACTTTGGCCAATAATTTATCTGAATGACCAGGGAATTGGGAGGAACATGATCGCAAATTAGTGACAAGGAAATCTGAGGAAGAGGTATGTAGGTTGACCTCTTTGAATAGGCAAAAACCATACAGACATTTGTGACCCATGTGAATGCCTACCACATTTGACAACCAGGTAGATAGGATGACCTATTCTATATAAACCAGTCAACCTCTTTCTCCAGCCACTCTTGTCTTTATTCAACAAGCTCATGAACAAAGTGGCAATGGTGGCAGGGATGAAGGGTGTGCATGGGCTCAGCAACAGGGACTTCCACTCGCCAAGCCTGATCAGGTTATACCCACTGTCAAATGCCCAGTCTGCCAGCAGAGACCATCACTGAGCCCTCAGTATGACACCATTCCCTATAGTGATCAGCCAGCTACCTGATGGCAGGTTGATTACATTAGTTGCACCCATCATGGATGGGGCAGTGTTTTGTCCTTACTAGAATAGGCACTTACTCTGGATACAGATTTACTTTCCCTGAACTGAATAATTCTGCCAAAACTACCATCCATAGATTTACGGGATGCTGTATCCACCATCATGGTATTCCATGCAGCACTCACTAATATTCTTAGTGACCCACTAGCAAAATTTATATTTTCTGTTCCAATGACTTTATGCTCTGCTGACCTGGAGATCTTAGTTCCAGATTCCATCAGTCAATACACCCATGATTCCATTGAACTGGAAGTTAAGACTGCCACCTGACAACTTTGAACTTTGGATTCTTCACATCTCTGAATCAATAGGCAAAGAAGGGAGTTACGGTGTTAGCTGGGGTGATTGATCCTGGCTACCAAGGGGAAATTGGACTACCACTCCAAAATGCCTTCTGTGGAGAGAATATGTGTAGAATATAAAAGATCCCTTGGGGTGTCTCTTAGAATTATAATGCCCAGATATTGAAGTCGCTGGAAAACTACAACCCAATCCAGGCAGGATTAGTAATAGTCCAGACTATTCGGGAATGAAGATTTGGGTCATCCCATTAGGTAAAGAACTACAACCAGCTGAGATGCTTGCTGAAGGCAAGAAGAATTCAGAATGGGTAGTAGAAGAAGGTAGTTAGAAATACCAACTGTAACCACATTATCAGTTACAGAAATGAGGACTGTAATTATTGTAAGCATTTACTCCTTATTTTGTCATGAATAAGTTTGTGTGTATATATACATATATTAAGCAAATATCTTTGTTTTCTTTTCTCTCTTATTCTCTTATCATATAACATATATTGCCTTTATATCAGTATTTAAGTAATGTTAATTTTACATCACAGTATTTAAGTTATAAGATATCAGGAAAAGAGTAAAAATCACTCAAGAATTTTGCCTCCTCTTCTGAGAAAGCAATCAGTGTATTTTTGAATATACGCAAGATAGTTGTGTAAGGAGGAATTACCTTGTTTTTGACTTTATTTGGAAATTAAGCACGGTTTAACGAGAAGTATATGGGTGCCAAGTTGACGGGGTGGGTGGGGACTTGTGATAATTAGTTTCATATGTCTATTTGACTAAGCTAAGGAATGCCTAAATCGCTGGTAAAACATTTCTGGATGTGCCTGTGAGAGTGGTTCCCAAAAGAGAAGTGGATGGGCATCACCCAATCCACTGAGAAACTGAGTCGTACAAAAAGGCAGAGAAAGGCTGAATTCACTCTCTCTGTTTGAGCTGAGACATCCATCTTTTTCTGTAGACATTGGTGCTTCTGGTTTTCAGGTCTTCGGATTTAAACTGAGACTTATGCTATCAGCCCCCTGATTCTTGGGCCTTTAAGCTCAGACCGAATTACACTGTGGGCTTTCCTGGTTTTCTAGCTTGCATGTGGCAGGTTGTAGAACTTCTCGACCTTCATAATCACATAGCCAATTCTTATAATCTATCTATCTATCTATCTATCTATCTATCTATCTATCTATCTATCTAATCTATCTTCTATATGTTTCTCTGGAGAACCCTAAATAATACACATAGTATATATCTCTATTTACTGAGGTCATTTAAGATTTCTCAGAATGGTTTTAGTTTTCTGTGGAGAGGTTATGCATGCTATTCATTGGCATTGATGCCAAACAATCCTTGAATCCATGGAGCACCATGTTTCAAAGCCCAAAAGAGGGAGACACTGTTAGGGCTTCCTGGCATATGAACACTTCTGTTACTTGAAATAGGTCACAAATTAGGTGGGTGGCAGGACTCCACTTCCCATTAAAGAAACCAAAAAAGGGATGTCTTTCCTTTCCCTTCTCTCTGGCTGGGATGATTTAGGTATAGCCAACTGCCCCGACCCATGACTTGAAACTTGAGCTTGTGACCCAAAGAACCTGAAACAATTGGAGATTTTTCATGTTGGTAGAAGCCGAGACAAGTGGTTTCCCATTCAGACTGCTTCTGGGGCCTGACCTCAGCTGTGCTCTCAGCTGCCTGACCTTCAGTCCTGCACATTTTTCATGTCTGGTGCTTCAGCCTTCCTGTCAATTTTGTGAGGTCCCAGAAATCCTTCCAATAAATTTATTTTGTACTTAAACAATCAAGAGTCAAATTCTGTTGATTGTCTGGAACAGTTGGACAGTATTTGTTCTAGAATAAGAGATAAATAGATGTGTTCTAAATGTCAAATTCCCAGAGTGATTAGAAATATAACAGTTAAATGAAGGAGAAAATCAAGATCCTAAAAGATTTCTGGTTTCTTTAAAAAATGAGGACATATTTTCAGCCATTTTGTTCACCTCCCTTCATGAGCAGTTACTATATGTAGGGGCAGGTGTAGTAGAGGAGTCAGTAGAAGAATCAGGATTCTTTGGCTTAAACATATCCTCTTGCAACTCGCCATGGTACCTGGAATTCCAAAATAGTAAACAATAGTAAAATTCTTTTAAATTTAGATATTGCCATTTATAGGAATTCTATGTTTAAAGCCAGCCATCTTTGGGAGGGGTAACTCATGAAGTTGCTATTATTCATTTAAATTAGGTTAAAAATGACATCACTTTGGATTTTGTCTCAGTTGTTGGTGGGATGGTCCATTTCAAAAAGGCTGAGAGCTATAAAGTTGACCAGAAGCTACCAGTTATTAATAAAAAGGAAAAAAAAAAAAAGAGGGGCAGAGAGAGGGAAAGAGAGAGAGAGAGAGAAAGTCAGAGAAGGAGAGGGGAAGGAAGGAAAGAAAGAAGGAAAGAAGGAAGGAAGAAGGAGAGAGGAAGGGAGGGAGGGAGGGAGGAAGAATGGGCCAGCCCTGCAGTGGGGAGTACATAAACACTGGGCAGCTATCACCAGGAAATCCACTATTCAACGTAAAGATGAGGAGCTCAATAAATATTTGTCTTCAAAGATGGAATTTCACAGCTAAACGCAAGGGTAGGCCTACAGATGGGAACTATAAGGAAACTTGAGGAGATTTCTTAACCTCTACATGAGGAAGAGAAAACCTTTATCTCTGTGACAGCTCCATGTCAGAGATTGTAGTGTAGTGAAATGAGAAGAAATTAGTGAAGTGCAGCCCAGCAGTGACACTGATGTGGCAGTGTGCATGCGAAGCTGAACGAGCAGGTCTCTCTTCCCTACGGGGAGTACCAGCTAACCTAGAGATGAGTTTTAGAAACTACCTGGTCAAGCTTTGAAAAATGTCTGGTGATTGTGATTCAATGCTTTATTATCCCTAGATAATGGACTTGTGACTCCTTTGTAATACCACCAGCAATGATGGCTGCCTTATTGAGAATTTACAACGCGGCGGGCTTAGCATCCATGCTCCATTTATTTGATCAGTTTTACATTCTCACAAAAACTTTAAAGTGGGTATGGTTAGTATGTCCCCGGCATTTTATGGATGAGTAGAGAGAGGCCCAGAGAGATGGAGAAACTTACTTCTGTATTACAGTTAGTACATGCGGGGCAGGAGTGAACACAAACATATCTATATTTAAAGCTCATGCTCTCAATCATCACACTGAAGTGCCTTCCTAAGCTGAGTCTTCCAGGAAAAGAGGATTTTTTCTTAGAAATAGTTTTGTTATAAGTATTCTTAAACATTTCTCTGCATGCTTTGAATGAGAGAGAGAGAGAGAGAGAGAGAGAGAGAGAGAGAGAGAGAGAGAATGTATGTGTTTATAGATCTCTTCCTTGCCCTCTTTTCCCTCAAACTGACTATTGTACGCATTCCCCAAATCCACAAAGGTTGTGAGAGGTCAGGCAAGAATCTGGGCTCTGTCTCGGTGAACTGGAGTCCTTGGTGTGTGTAGCATTAAAAAACTGAAAACAATCAGGCTTAGGTGGTCTGCAGACAAGGAAGGCAGAGCTGACAAAAACAGCATGGAGAGATCTCGCAACTTCCAAGGGCAACCTCACTTACAGCTATTAGTAGACTTTGATATGACTCTACTTTAAGAGCTCTAGATCTCTGATGGTCTTAAGGTTACTGCTGATTTGTTTTGAGCCAGTGTCTCCTGCCCTTTGACCCCAGATGTAGGAACTATTGCATCAGTGTATTACAAACATTCATGAATTTTCATTTACAAAATCACCATTCTCTTTCAAAACCCAAGAGTCAAGGCCTGGAGCCTGTCAATATTGTCAATGCAAGTAATCTTCTCATTTATCAACTTCAGTTCCGGGACGGGGCCATGGAACTTTGACAGTTCTTTCAGCAGAACAATGAGCAGGATAAATGATTACTGAGAAAAGGATCAGAAAGACCCAATTTAGTTAGTGACCTCATAACATGCCTTTGAGTATTAAAGATAACATGCAGATTTTGAATTTTTGGTTTAAGTCATTAGTGAGGGAACATTATCCATTTTTAAATTTATATTTTTAAGCTCCAGGAAGAGTAACTCCAATTTTTTCTTTAATATTTCTAGTTCTCTATTCCTCAAAAGATACAGTCAAAACAATTCTTTGTAAAGCAAAAGGTTCTATATTGCACAGTATTCTAGCACATAACAAAGTTCAATGGATATTGGAGTGAATGAACAAATGAATGAACATTTGTATTAGGGCCCCCAATCCTATTCCACCTCATAGATATCTCTAAATTGATCTTCTTTCCCTGCAACTTCCCCATAGTATATCAGTTCGGACCCTCATCATCTCTCCTAAAATTTGGCAATGGGCTCTCAACTACTGGAAGTCATACGTGCCTTTAAAATGATTCCTCTACCTCCAGAAGCAGCCTGATAGAGTAGTAAGAGGCAGACTTAGATTTAAATCCGCTGGCTGTGTGACCTTGAGCAAATTTCTTAATCGCTCTGGGCCTCAGTGGTCACCTGGGTAAAATGGGGATATCAGTAAATGCCTCTGTGGAGTTGTTGTGAGGATTTGATGAGATCATGCATGTAAATGATTGGCATAGTGCTTATCAAGTCATAGATACTCAACAGATGTGGGTATGCCTTTTTTCCCCCAGGATGAGAACCATCAAATATATAGATGGGTAAATAAAAGGTCTTACCCTTTGCAGAATGCTCAGTGAATTCCTTCATTCCTGCCCATGGTGGCCCAGGTTGAGAGTAGGCACTCATTTTTCAAAAACCTGTGGCTAATTCATCTTTTTCCTATGTTAATCTAGAATGTGGCTTTACCTGCTGCAGGCTCCTGGCTCAGCTTTCACTTGAGGAAATAAACGTAAACTTTAGGCTCCACCATATGCCGACCTGCCAATCTGGGTTGTATTCATTCGTTCAATCAATCATTCAATTATTCCTTCAACAAATGTACAAATATCTATGGAAGACATGAGTGAGGCTGCAAGAACACAGCTTCTTACCTTCTCAGAGCTTGCAGTCTAGTGGGAGATACAGGTAGGTACATAAGCAGACCTTTACAATATCACGTAATAAAATGTTACAGTGGGGAAAATATAGAGAACTCTAGGAGCAGATGAAGAGCAACTACCCAGAGTTGATGTGGCTAAGTGAGATGTGGCTATTCAAAAAGGCAGTTAAGAGGAAGACAGCACCAGGTAGAGGGAACCACATAAGCAAGGTGCAGAACTGAGAGAAATTATGTTGTGTGCAAGGAAACAAAAGGACTCCATGGTAGGGGGAGACTGTACAGCACTGTGAGGAAGCAAGCAGAGGTGAGTGGTGAAGTCGGTGTCCAGTGCATGGAATGGTGCCCAGAAGGCAATGAAGAAATGGTTAAGATGTGAGTTCCAAGGAGACCCTGGAGAAGCCTGCCACCCATTTACTGTTCACTTATCACCCCACCTTTTTCCCTCTTCTCTACCTCCTTTTCTCTTTCCTTTGCCCTTCTATTGGGACACTTAAGGAATGGACTCTTTTCAATTACCTTGACAAAAAGCTTTCTGTACATCTATGACGTTCTTTCTGAGATGTCTATACTCTCCTATGACAATGAGTAAGATTGAGTAAAGAGCTGTCAGTGGCCGGCAGAGTCACCAGCTCATCCTTCTTGGCTGCCTTATGGCTTTAAGAAAAATACTGTTACAATTTTTGAAATTTATATCTGCAAACCATTCTAAACTACCTTGGAAAGATTCTGCATTCAACAGCAAATATACTCAGGCCTTGTGGATAAATCAGAGGGCCAGTTGTCCTGAAATGTCACTGGCCAAATGTCACTGGCGATGGCATATAATGCCTGTCCCTCAGCGTGCTCAGTGCTTTCCTGCATTCCCGCCAGTGGTCGCCCAGGTTAACACAGTGGGAAACTGATGAGGTACAACAGTTTTATGTTAGCCATCTTGTATGTTTATTATTTTTCTTCTAATTACTCGTTGTTTGAAATTAAATCAAGATAACATAAAACTGGTCCACTTACTAACACATCAGTTGACACAAATTAACTTTACTAGCCATTTGTCTAGAGTTGTCTTAAACGTGACATGTGTATTTGCGGTTTCCCTCTAAATGATATATATTACCTAATTTGTTCAACATAAACTTATTTAGCCTGTGCGAAATGCTCTGCCAAACACAGGAATGAACGTGCCATGGGATTTGACTTCAAAGACTTCAAAGAGTTTACAATTGTGAGAAAGATGACGCTGTGGATAACTAACTATTCTCCAAGTCATCTTGTGGTCACTAGCCTGTTTGTGGTTGTCTCCCTGAATCACACCCTAAGCCTTTCTATCCCTTCTCTCTGCTCAGAACAATCTCTCCAGCTCCTAGATCCACTCTAATACTTCTGTGACCCAGGGCAAGAGTCTAAATAGAGGCACACCTACCACTTGTACATATTTAAAAGTTATAAGTCAAGCTGGCACACTATTATATGAAAGGTATTCTGCCATCTTACCTTGATAAATATATCTTTATAATGACCTGAAGGCCAGGCTCCAACTTAGAATTTTCAGACTGCTAGGATTTCTGGGCTGGAACCTAGAGGTGAGAAGAGCCAACCTTTATCCCTAGGCATAGGACCTCGGCCCACCCCCTCTTCTCTCCTCACCCCTACAGCTAGGGCTCCACATTCATGTGCAGGAACAGCTTACTCTGCAGGTGTAAGCTCCAGCCACACAATCCAGTGTCACCTTTGGCCACCCCTGGGCCTAAGGGTGCACACACTGTCAGCACATTTTGCTTTCAAGAGGCTACACTTGGGAAAGAGGCCAGCACAGGACAGGGGTGGAGGGGGTGCTTAGGCAGGGAACTCTAAGTACTAGGTACTTAGAACTTGATCTAGACAATGGGGAGCATTGGGCAGTGCAGAGCTGGAGAAAGGCCACAGCAGGACCTGAAAGCTGGAGCCCCAAGCAGGTCCCCTCTTGCTTTATCATAGGACTATACTGCCAACCCCCTTCTTTGCTTAGGTGGTGAATTTGTGTTTATTTCTCAAGATCTAGTATATCCTCCTGACTGAATTCTTTCTTTGTTCCATCACTATACCTTGCACACACCTGTGGACTACGGGATCTATAGGAGCAGGGACTATTTTTAATCACATTTGTGTGTTCAGCACCTATGCAGAGCTTAGCATTGAAAGAGCTCAGTGAGTGTCTGCTGAATGAATGAATGAAGGAATGAATGAAATGCCAAAAGTGGTTCCACCTAATGATATGGAATAGTAATGAAAGATGTCTAACAACCAGGAGGCCTAGGAGGTCTTCAAAAAGAAGTGTTATTGGAGCTGAGCTTTGATAAAGGAATAGAATTCGGCGGGGGGAGGGAAATTGGGAAAGGGGGTTCCAGGCAAAAGGAAACACAGTTTCTTTATATACAACTCAAACCAAGTTATGTAGATCAAGCATTTCATTCAGCTATCTTCCTAATACACATGGAAGAAATAAAAAAAGCGTTTACAGCTTTGCTTAAAACCTTGATTCTGTTTTGCTTAAGTTTGTTTTCCAAATTCGTGCACTGGAAAGTAGTTCTGTCCCTTTTAAGAGCAAGGTTGTTCTATCAGAGCGATGGAGGAAGGGGGTAGGGAACCGCTGGAAGCCAGCTAAATTATTAGAAAGGAGATTAATGTTATGTAAATGTAAGTAATTAATCAGCAAGCACCTCGAAGCCAAATACCTGATGTGAAGAGCCTTCCTTTGAGAGAGGAAAATTGCTCTCCTCTGATTAAAAATGGACTATCAGACAGCATTCAGATCCGTCTTTTGCTTCTGACTTTTCCCAACCTGTCTGGAGTTGAATGTAATTTCCCCCTTCCCTGCTATAAAGAGAAAAAGAGAAGCTGTAAGACTTGAGCTGAAGTCTAGCTGATGCTCGTGGTTTAAGAAAGAACAAAGAAAATTTAGGGGGCTCTCCAAGGAGCTGAAATTATAGGACATTCAAAAGTATAAAAGAAATGATTTAGTGAATATATCTTACCATTTGCCTGCCCCTGTACTCATTCCCTTTTCTTCGGAAATAGACTCTCCTAGCCATTGGGTATGAAGCCAGGTGGTGGTGGAGGCTGGCTGCCCTGTCTTCACCTTGATCACAGATGTATGAACATGGATCAGGGCCGGATTCTGGGAACATCTCATCCTCCCAGCCTTAGGAACTGAGTCAGGTATGAGCTCACTCGAACCTTTCTGGTAGCTTTACTTGGGAGATAAGTCTTTACTTCTTTCCTGGGCTTGCTAGCTGGCATATCTCATATGCTTATAGCTGCCACTGGCATCTTTCCCAGCCTGGGGAACGAGCCTTCAGAAAAAAAAAAAAAAAACCCAACACACAAGAAAGTAGATTCAGAAGATGTAACAAGACTGGCAGGGTTCTGATAACATCGTCTGTAATCCTGGCATGTTTGCCCATGACACATTCAACCCACAGACTCTACCCAACCACTCTCCCTCTATATTCTCAAAAAAACAATTTACACTATTTCTATTACTTGTAACAGCAACTATTCTAATACAACACAGACAGAGGTTCTTGAAGTTGATGACTATGGTATCTATTGGCTGCTTTTTGTGTTTAATTAAAATTTATTTAAATGTATATGCATATAACTATGCAAGTCTTGGAGAATAAAGAAGACAAAGAAAGCTTAAATTTTGCTTTCATAATGTAGGAAAGGAAAATGTTTTACCCTCTTAGGCTCCCTGGCTGGATCTGAAAATTAAACTGACATAGACAAATTAACATTTGAAAAGCATTTAAGTGATTTAAGGTAAGTTTTATGTGACACAGGAGCCTTCATCAGGAAATGAAGACCGGAAGAGAGGGTTAAACCTGAGTATTTTTATGCTAGGTCTGATGAAAAGTGAACAGTGGTGGAGAAATACGTAGGTCAAAGAATGTGAAGTGAGTGTAGTAAACTGAGAGAAATGTAACAAGGCCTGTTTGCTTCCCTCTATCGTCAGAGATAAGGATGCTCCCTTCATCTCAGTATAAGGGAGGGCACCTCTCACAACCTGTCACATGACAGTTTCATGGCCTACTTCAGAGGATGTGGTGTGTGTGTGTGTGTGTGTGTGTGTGTGCGTGCGCACGCGTGCATGCGTGTGTAGGGGTAGGGTGAAGTCAGAGCAATCTTCCTGCTTTTGTTATTTTTCTCAAACTCCTTCAGCTTAAAATATTCAATATGCAAAAGTGCCATATTTGGGGATAGCATGCCCTGAACCCCACCGATAGATTATACAATTATACCAAAAAAAAAAAAATCAGTGCGAGAAGATCAAATTCTTAAAAATGAAATTTAGGATGGGTATATTCCATTGATAATATTTATACCTTAAGGTTAGTCAGATAAGTTTTTTAATATTTGAACGTATTGTGATTATTATTATTCAAAGGCAGAAGACACGCAGGCTCTGTATGAAGTTTTTGGCTTGCTTAAATGTATCTGTTTTGTTTAATGTAAAATGAATGAATATATATTGTTTGCAATAAAATATAATAAAAACCACAATTATGGACTTTTTAATAAAATAAAAACATAGAAAATTATATACAAAATGTATGGAGATGCATCCACAGAAATGGTTATCTTTCATGGAAATGAATGGGTAGATTTCCACAAATTTGGAGGCTGTGTTTGAATTGCCTAATTTTAAATAGGCTGTGAGACATAAACATTTGTTCAGGTGTCCCAAGAAGGCATCTTAAAGAGGTGTGCAGTAATTTCTACGAAAACCAAAATGGAGGTATGGGAGTCATAAATGAATGTCAAGTTGGAGAAAAATATCATGAGTGGTAAAATGACAGGGATAGAAGAGAGAAATGCATGCACACACAGGAAAATGAACAATCAAAAGGTGGTTTCAAGTACGTACTCCAAATCAGAACTTACAGAGCAAACTTTCCAAACTACAGCCTCTAATTTGTGGTCAAACTCTTCATATACAGCGTGCTCCCAGAAGAGCGGCAAGAATTTATTTGCCACAGCGAATGTCTCTCCCAAACAATGCCAGCAGTTCAACACTCTAGTAAACTGATTAATAAGTTAAAAGATCATTCAAATATGAAAATCGCAATAATCAGAAATAAACATAGTTAGAATTGTGTAAAGCCTGTATGAATAAAACTAAAACCAAAAGAACAAAAAGACTTGGAATTCAAAGTACAGCATAGAGTGACTGAAAAGGACTTAATTTTATAAAGTTGATGATGTCTCCCAAATTAATTTATACTTACATAATTTTATTAACCAGTGTCACTCTTCAGAAACATTGTGCAGCTCTGTCCTGTCCTAGACATGAATCATCCCTTTATCTAGTGTATCCACACTGTATACGCTCCCTGCTCCCTGTCACTTAGTAGCAGTCTAGGTTATCAGATGGACTCATCATGGTATCACAGTGTTTGCATTCAAGTCACCCTTATTTTACCTAATAATGGCCCCAAAACACAGCAGTAGTGATGCTGGCAATTTAGATATGTCAAAGAGAACCCATAAAGTACTTTAAGTGAAAAGGTATGTACAGTATGCATAGGAAAAAAACAGTATATACAGGGTTCGGTATATCCACAGTTTCAGGCACCCACTGTCTTAGAACATAACCCCTGCAGATAAGGGAAGACCATAGTAAATGTAAATTGTCAACTATTCTTTCCAGATGACCTTAAGTTTTGTTTTGCCTGCTGGTAAAGGTTGCACTTTCCATTCTACTGTGTTAAAGAATTCATTTCGAAAACTTCAAAACCTCTTTATTTCTGCCTGAGGATGCTGTCCTACTGACTGCCTCTTTGGAGGCCATGCAACAAATCAGTTGTTTTTAAGTACGGGGAATAATTTACCCAAGCAAAGCAATAAAGTGTTCAGAAGTAACTAAACTCAGCATGCCCACCCTGTCCCTACTGCTTGGCTCTGTGATTTCAAACCTATAATTAGATATGTTGTTAAGTTTTGCCAGGCTCTAATGACCTCCATTCTGTCTATGACAAAAGCCAGAGAGCCACCCCCTGGGGGAATTGCAGGGGTGGTAGAAGATGAGTTGATGAAATCTTGTTTTATTTATTTAGTCTTGAGATGCAATTTCCTCATTTTCTGATTATTCAACATTTCAGCATGTCAGAGCAATGTAGGTGTATTTTCTATGGATGTGTGTGGTGGGTAATGTGGGGCATGTGGCATGGCATGGGGAGCCATAATTCTGATTACAGCACTAAATGAGCCAAGGCTGGGTTGGAAGTCATAGCTAGACCCTACTGCTTGGGCAATGCTCTCCATCACTGTACTTTGAGTCTCAAGAGGTGGTTAATGAAAAGTTGGGCAAATTTATATTTAGTTATAGTTGTTTGGTAAATCGACAAACATCTATCACATGCCTAGTGCATGTGCAACATTGTGCTAAGGACTATAAGGCACAAAATTACAGTTTATAATCTACTTGGGAAGACAACACTGACATAAACAAAACAGGTAATGATGAAGCAGGCAAGGAAAGCACCTCAGGGAAGACTTTCCTAACCTCTTCAGGCAGTATTAAGCCCCAGTCCAAGCCCTATTGTGATACTTAGTACACTGCAATCATCATTTGTCTTCACACTTGCTTCATTACTAGACACTGAGCTCCTTGGGAACAGGAGCTATTTTTATTCATATTCCAATCCTAGTGTCTTACATGGTCCTGACATCAAGTGGGTGCTCAGAAAATGAAAGTGAGTATGTGCGGTAAAGAACATGGAACATGGCCACCTCTATTTTGGAAGAACATCCCAGCGGTTGTTGGTAGAGAGAGTCAGAAAAGGAAGCCTCCAAGGGTGAGCCGGGATGTACAAGGGAGGCTTTATGTCCACTCTAGATGAAAGGGCACCAACCAAAGGATGGGTGTAAGTGGAATACACCTTCAGTTGTGTGGGATTATTGGAAGGTGTTGTAAAGGGTCCCATGCCACCCTGCGAAGACTATTTCCTCAATTGGCCTTAAATTCCTTTAGAGTAATTCCCTTGTTACAATTGAAATCCTGTTGGGAGACTCCAGGCATCAACATCTTAAAAGTAATCACTGTATTGGATCACTTTTTTTCTGGAATACTCCCCTCTCCCCCAAAGTGTGGAAGGAAAACTAGGCTGGACACATGGAGGTCTTGCTGAGGGAGCTGGTCTGGGCAGGATGCTCAACACAGAAATGACATAAGAACATCACCTAGGAAAGACATGAGAGTAGAAGAGAGCAACTGGGGAGGACCTCGAATACAATCATGATTATGTAACCATTCTGTCTGGGGCCAATCCTGATATTAAATAAATGGATACACAGAGGTTGGTTGCTTTTTGTATTTTTCCTGTTCCTGAGGAGCCAGCAGAGTCTGCCATTTCAAGCTCAACTTGAATGAGAAGTATTTGGGAAGTAAAGGAAAATTTGCTCCTCCCCCTGGCTAGAGGGAATAACTGGTCCCATCTGTGCAACCAAGAGCCGAGGGACTGGCTTGGAATCCAATCCAAAAAAAAAATCCTTTTTTCCAATTCCTGAAAAAGTCTATTTCAACATGGAGTTTTATGACTATCAATGACTCTACTTAAGGATGAAAAATTAGCTTAGTCTACTGAAAATATTGCAAACCTCCAGAAAAAAGTAACAGAACAACCAAGCAACTAGACACTATAGGAAAATGAAAAACGACAGCTTCATCTTGAATATTATTTCCAAGATAGAAGAGTAATCAAAATTAGAAACAAAAAAGAAGACTTCACAATGGATCAGCTTTTTGCATTTTTTAAAATGAGGTCTCAGAAATTCAAAAGGGCAAACAGAGAGGTATTTAGAAACATGCTCACAGTATAACAAAAAGACATGAGGCAGACTGTGGCAGATTAAAGCATCGTAACCTTTTTTTTTTTTTTTTAATTCTGAAGGTTTTCTAATGCTAAAAAGGTTTTTTATGTCTAATAGTTCCATGTTGACTTGGCCTGACATCTTGGCTGCTGGCAGTCAAGTTAACGGCATACTCCAGGACTCTGGGTGAGTGTGAAGTACCTTCATCTAACAAGCCTCACTGCAGATGGCAGCCAAAAAGTCTGACCTTTGGCCAGAGATACCTTAGGGGCCTGTCATTTAGGGTTTGTGCTTAACTCCTGCCCAAGCCCAGAGACATGGAAAACTATCTGATAGAACTTTCTGGTATGTCCTCTTCACTCCAATCCCATAATAATTTTAAAAAGCTAATGAAATAAAGAAAACATCAGTTTAAATAAGAAATTAGTAATAAACATCTAATCTCACAAATAACCAAATCCCTTGTGTCATAGAGCTACTCAGAGACAGAAGAGACTTGTGTTTATAGTTTTCTCCCTCCCCTCTTGCTCCTCCCCCTTACTCCCCCACCCCCAACCACCACCCCCAACTCTCCCCACCACTCCCACCACTCCTGCCACAGAATAGCCACAGGAAGAAGGTTATTAGGTAAATGAATCCAAGAGCTGGCTAGAGATGGGGAGAACTAAGGCAGAACTGTGACATAGAAGTAAGGAGAAGGTACACAGAGGATGGGGTCTAAAGCTTTGGACCCAGTAAAATTGGAATGGAAGGAGATGAATAAAAGGAGGAAGAGCTAGAAGAAAGTTAGTCCAAACCACAGTGAGATAATTCAGGTGAACTAATAATTTGGCCCCTTTCAAATGGATATGCTTGCATTAGCTCTCCCTGATGTAATGTAATCCATTCTAGCTGAACTTCATAGCTATCAAGAACACATTAACAAATTACTTAAGTTTATATATATATATATATATATATATATATATAATATATATATATATTTCACTGTGCACTCAAATAACCCCCTTGCTTTTCTCAGTTACAACTCCTAAGGAAGCCAATGACAAGTCTTGAAAAAGCACTACAGAGTGAAGACCTAATTATAGGTTTTAGCAAATTCCTTCAAAATCTGCTTTTGTGACTTGACAGTCATTGAAAAAGCTAAGCAAATAGAATGTTCTTTTGAATAAGACAAATGTATTTGTATCAGATTTTGAAATGCAAAGTCACATGATAGGAGAACATTCTCCATGTTCACCTTAGTGTTTGCTCTTCCTGCACATTCTTTGTTTGCTCTTCCACGTTGATTACAACTTGTTGATTATTTGATTATTCATATCGGGTTCTCTTTCGGATGAGACCCACTGCATTTGATGATCTTTCTCAATTGATGTTTCCAATTGTTTTTTAGTGTCCTCAGTCTATCTTAACCATCTTAGAGTGCCATTTTATTCTAACATTTCATCTCTTCTCTACAATTTCATTAGCCTTTTTTCCTCAGTTCTTACACAGTCTTTTCATTTTTAGACCTATTAAATGTTGAGCTTTCGTTTGGTAAGCCAATGCTTATAAACATATTCAATTCTAAAAATTGCTGCATCCTATTCTTCACTGTCTCATTGTTTCTAATGCTTAGTAATGAACAGGCATGAGTTTCGGAAGCCTGCAACATGATTGGCCTGAGCGATTTTGTGAAACTACGCCTAATTAACTGTTGAAAAAGCCTACCAAAGCACTTCCTACATACAAATATTTACTCAAGTTTTTAGGTGAAGATGGGAATAAACTAATTCACTATTAATAAAGACTTTATATCCCATTTTTATTTTAAAAATAAAGAATTTATTACATGTCATTTTCAAACCAGGCAACTCCTGCGTGAGGCATATCATGCCGGATTTTAGCTAATATAGGTAATCAGCCTTTTGTTATGCATCGCTTCATTTCAGAATTGTAACTCGCCTGACTGCTGGCTTTACTGTCTTGCAGCTAGAGGTTCTGCCTTGGGTTGCACCATGCAACTTACATACCTACGTTACAGAAATATGCGAAATGAAAAAAAGGTGCTATTAAAGAATGCTTTCCAAACATTTCCATGAAGGTTGGTGGAGAAAATTTCAATTTATATTTTACTACTTGGGAATCTGAATTAATTGACATCATTGACACAGACTTACATCAGTGACTTTTTTAAAACAGATATTACCTGTCAAAAGTATTACTTCAGTTAATCAACTGTTTTACTCCAAATATCAATTTTAATTAAGCACTCCATCAAAAATTATTAGTCTCATTAAGCCAACCACCTCCACCTCTACCAGCCCACTTTGCTTGACTCTGATTGATTCTGAGGAGGCTATAAATCTTCAGCAATTAATTTCAACATCTCTTGTAGGAAGATTTCACAAAAATATTTTTTAAATTTCTCTACCCTTCCTTTTGGCTTTCCAAATCAACGACCCCCCTCCCCAAGCCCAACCCAAATGTGAGTCCACTGATTCCAAATAAAGCTGAAAGTTCTTGGAAATGTAAACACTTTTTTTCCCCTTTAACCCAGAGAAGAATTAGAAGCTGCTGCTTATCCATCCATCTTAAATTAAAGATATAAATAACTTAGCTACCAGTTACTTCTCCCTCTCATGCTTTCCCTAACATAGCTATTTAACCACTGGGTTTTATGAATTAAAGAGGAAAAAAGTAAAAGGAAAGAGAGATTCAATTCATCATTGAAAAGGCAGCTATGAGTAGACCTGGTTGACATCTTCACTTTCCAATGACATATTGAGCTAGATTGAGTTCCACTATGAAAAAAAAAAAAATAAACTATAGTTGGAGATAAGGGTTGATGTGGTCCTGCTCTTGATATGTGTTTCTTTTGGGGAACATATTGGTGCCCTTAGAGAGAACTGGATCCCATGCTAGCATCTTCTTTACAAGTGTAATGCCAAGGCTGCAGATTTGGTGGTTTGGGGATCTATGTCTAGCCCATAGAACTTGTTTGTTTCATCTAGATAGTCTTAAAATGTAATTGAGCCAACATTTAAAGATCAGTAATAGCATTTTAAAAAACCCTTTAATTTTAACTTTCTTAAAAAAATCAGAGTAAGATAAAAATCAGGGAAGACAACAAACAGTCTGTATTTCCTACAAACTCAGACTGTCTAGAATTAAGTAGCAGCTGTCTACCTCCCACCCCGCAGTCTGTCCATCATTCACAGTTCACTTCTTGACATTGAGTTTCATTTGCCATTTATCATCATGCTCAAGCTGCTGTTTTGCTTAGTAATAGCATAATATCATATCTTGAAATTGGGAAAATGAACGGTAGGCTGAATCTATTTTTTTCCCCAAAGGTAAATAATAGGCCATGTTTATTTGTGCAAGTAAAAAAAAAATCCATATGTTGAATAATCAAACAAGTTGGGTTTATGTCAAAGTCGACAACCTAAAGAACAACTTAAAGTACCTAGCCATGCTACTAATTTATGTTACCTTCATAGCCCATCTAGACACTGGAGTTTGCAAACCTTGAATTATTGCATCTCTCTACATCAGTGGTTCTCAACAGAGGGGTGTAAAGGGATATCAGAATCATCAGGTAGCTTTTTTAAAGTATACATCCTTCCACAATTCTGGGATGCCTGTCCCTCTGGAGTCTTCATCTGATTGTGAAAGCTGTCTAGGAGATTCTGATATAATTATCCAGTGTAGATATCCACCTCTAGTCTAGATGAGATTCACTGATGTTTGTATTTCAATTTCCCTCCCTGTCCCACCCCAAAATAAAATGCCCAATGACCCTAGAATTCAGGCATCATGCCCACTACCCATAATATAGCAAAGATGTGTATAAAAATGATGAGAAGCTGCCAAGATGCCCCTTCTTAGTGTGAAGTTCTTGTTTCAAATGGTATGGACAGTTAGCTAGAAGTCATGATATCTCTAGGTGAGTGGGTCACAAACTTGAGAACCTGGAGAGCTTATTAAATATTGATGTCAAAGCCTCATGCCTTTGTTTCTATTTAGTAATTCTGGTGTGGGTGCTGAGAGACTCAAACCAACAAACCAACAATGGTTACGCCATATATAAAAACAGAACTCTGGCCTATAACCTCTACAGCAACCAATCCATGAAGCCAAACAACCACCTCTGGAGCAATCAGCCCCAAACAGCCAGAATTTGATCAATTAACTTTCAGCTTCCCTAATTTGTGTCCCTGCTTAGCACTAACCAGAGAAAGCCAAATATGCTTTCCTAACCAATCTCATAGGATGCCCCACTTTTGGTTAGCTGGTCTCCAACTTCTCTGTGCCAACAATCTCCAACCAAGGCACACCAGAGTCCTTCCATTTTTCATTACATATAACCTTTTACGCTGCCCTGCCTGCCTTTGTGTTCTTGTCCAAATGCAAGGGATGGTGGCTGACCCTTTACTTTATGGCAAGCTTCAAATAAATACCCTTTGCTTGTTCTTACTTGGTGGTATTTATTTATTTTCATAGTTTCCAGGAATCAAGAGCAGGCTCTTCAGATAATTCTGGGGCACACCAACATTTAAGAGCCACTACTATAGACCCCTCCTATGTTTCCCAAATTTTGCCAGACTCACTTATGCATGTCTGTCGGGGGAGGGGACACAGATTCTCATGTCCCACATTAAGCCCCAGTTGAATCTCTAGGAGTTAATTAGGATCTCTAGGAGGTGGCCCATGAATTTTTTTTTTTTAACAAAACGTAAGCCTTCTCCTCTAGGTGATTCTTACCATCAAAGGCATTTAGGAGCCACTGAACTACACTATTGTCCATAGACCTGGGCCAGTTTGGCAGAATATAAAGCACCAAGAAAGCTTATGATACATAGAGATTTTCAGGTTTCACCTTTAGAGATTCTGATGTTCTACCTTGGGCTCCCACAGTGATTTGACAGGTAACATGTTTTGGGAAGCAGTAATCTACCTATTTGAGTCTCAAACAGTAACATGCAAACAAAGCCTCTGAAGATCTTGTAAAAAATAATTATATTCTGAGCCAGTAGGTGAGGGGTAGGGTCAAGATTTCACATGTCTAACAAGGTCCCATTTGCTGCTGCTGTTGCTGGTCTGCTAACTACCCTTGTGTAGTTAAGGTTATTGCATAATAAAGCCAATGCAGAAACAGCCTCAATAGTGAGACTCTAACATCAAGAGATCTCAGTGCACAACCAAGACTGAGAACACTGGTTCATCTGCACACCGCTTAGATCCATGGCTGGAACAGCCTTTTTACAAGAATGGTACACAGGCAATCTGGTTAGAATTCTGATGAAATTGGCACTGACAGGTCACTCATTCCTCAGCATGGTTTTGTGGTCCTTGAAGTTTCCAGTGAACATGAGGATGCCTGGAAGTCCACCAAATACACTGAGGAGGGATTATTCCATGGAATTCCTGTTGGGCCTTTTTGTCTTCAGCATTGAAGGACTTCCTGCTGAGGGGGAGGTATAACTGTGGCCCAGAATATCCCATGTGCTCAGCATCTAGACAACTGAGAGCTGAGACATAATGGTCTTCAATGACTGAGGGATTTTCTACCACAAGGTAAATTTGTTTTTATCTCAGAGTTAAGTGTGATTGGGAGCTACCAACTAAAACAACAACAACAACAAACATCAAAAAACCCACCCCTGGTGGTAAGATCTGTTTCTTTTCATCTTTCGTGACTGATTACAAGGGTACTGGAGATGATAGTGTTGTTGATAAGAAGTCAAATTTATATGGGTTATAATCACAATTCACCCTTCACCAGATGGCTGCATCTGTTGCCAAGCATCTGATGAGCTATTTCATGAAGACTGTTGTGGGATGGGTTAATGTCTGAGAGCCTGTGGTTTTGAATGGACCAAAGTGAAGGTGCTTAATAGATTCTTGGCTGCTCGGCTCATTTTTGCATAGAGGCTAAATAAGCTGGTGCATAATAAAATCTAAGAGAGCTTTGCTAGAAGAAAACTACCTTATTCCCAAGGATTATGTGGGTTTCCAGCAAGCATATATAACAGCAGAAATGAGTGAATTTGTTATAATAGGCCTGAAATCATTTTATGTGCATTCATGGACACAAGCTTTTAAAAAACCATCTATCCAAAATACATCATAATTGACCAATCATAAAAGTCTCATGGCTGATAAACATTTCAATCTGTTTGTGCTCTGTAATTATCTATGTTTTATCCTCTGTATCATAAATGGCCTTTGTTTTCAACTATGGCTCAGTGTATAAACAAAAGGTATCTCGAAGGAATACTCAGACATCTGCAGCCTGGGTCATGTTAGAGGAGACTGGTGAGCCAGAGGCCCCTTTGTAATTACTATGCTGTGGTGCCTCCTTCTCAGGCAGAAGTTGGGAGGTTAGCAGGGAGAAAAGAGCAGAATGCCCATGTGATAAAAAATTCTTTATCATCTGCAAACCAATGCATGTCTGTTTTCAGAGGAACAAAGTATCTCTCAAGTACTGATATCCAGTGGTGGCCTAGTGGACATGAGTCACTGGACATGAGTCATTGAATTACACACACACACACACACACACACCACACACACACACACACACACTTTATACCATGTATCTTTTTTTTAATAACAAATTTGATGTGAGTTCAAAGGTCTTCTGAATGGAGAGATCTAAAAGATGAAATGGATAACAAATTAGCTGAACTTTATATCAATGTTTAGTATGATAATATAGAAACTCCAGACCAAACAAAATAAACAATTTTTAAATTAAAGTCTTACATTATAACATGGTAGAGATTAACACTGCCTTTTTTGGCCTTCTCCCATCATTATCTTTTAATATCTAAGGAGATATATAACAAGAAAAAAGCCTAGCAAAGGTACTGAATGCAGAGATAAGAGAATTGGCATAGTCTGGAGAATTCTGACTATCTTATCAATGTGTATCTGATTGAGAAACACAATACTGAAATGCACATACCCTGCCTTACTCATCCCCACCATCTGCCGCTGTGGACAGACACCCAGAGAGCCCACCACCAACCACGCACACAGTGGGAATTTTCAGACCCAACTCTGATAAAGGAGCACAGGTGAGAGAACTGGCTGCGCCACTCTGTGTGCCAGGACATGCAGTCACCTCAGGAAAAACCTGGGAACTGTGAAGGATCGTGTACCACACCTATGAAAGAAGAGCCACACGTCAGAGAACCTGTGAGGCAGAAGGGAGAAAGTCCACCTCAGTCCAGCAGACTTCCTTTGGGACTTCTGGCCACGTCCGACATTTTGGGTCAGGAGCAGTACGTGTCAAAGTTGCCTCTAAGTTCATGTTGGAAGAGGGGAGCTGCCAGCACCCAAGGGGCTAAGTACCCCCTTAACAATACCCCCTAAAATTCTATGGATAGTTATCCTCCCTAAAGCATCAATCAGTTAACTAAAAATTAACGATAACATAAAATCAGCAAACAAAGCCTTAAGGAAAAATTCAGGTAAAGAGAATTCTTTGAAGAGTCAGAAAGAGTAAATATTTGCAAACCAGTTGCTATAGGAAACAGAATTTAAAAAAAAATTTTAAAAACATACTTTTGAGTGTTCATTGACAAACCAGAAGCTCCCACTGGCCAAAAATTAAACACTATGCTCAAGCTCCTAACACCAAGTTGATTTAACACTCTGTGGAAACCCAGAGGCCCCACTGGGCTCCTGTGAGTTGTACCTGTCAACCTAGAGGCTGGCAGGGAGAAGGCTGTGGCCGTCAGGGAAATTGGATGCAGCTGTGGGAGGCCAGGGATGGTAAAAGCAGAAAGGAGGCAGAGGTATTTACCCAGGAAGCAATTTCTTTTCTTATCTCCTCACGCTTGTCATATTTTTGACACATTTTGATTGATCTTAGACTGCATATAGAATATTAAACTTCCTGAATTTGTTTTTGTATGGTTTCTTATCTGGAGACTCTTTATGCTACTTACATGGGACTATGGAATAGTAGCTCCTCAACCCTCATCTTTTGCTTCAGTAAATCAGCACATGGTCATTTCTGGCACTGAGGATGAGACAATATTACTACTTCTTTATGATGTATTAAGCATTGCACTAGGCTTTCAAAATAAGAATTCACATGTAATTCTTGTAAAAACCCATGTGTAGGTGTGAAAATCCCCAGTTTGTAAATTAGACCAGGAGTCCCCAACCCCAAGGCCAAGGCAGGAACCAGGCTGCACAGCAGGTGAGCAAAGCTTCATTCATATTTGCAACCACTCCCTAGCCCTAGCATCACCTCCTCAGCTCCACTTTGGATCGTCAGGCATAGGTTCTTATAGGAGCACCAGTCCCTAGTCCCAAAAATGTTGGGGGACTGCTGAATTAGACAACCAGCTCCCAGGAGGGAAATATAACTTGCCTAAGGTCACCTGAAGAAGGCAGGATTTGAACTCAGGGTCTACTTTACTCCAAAGCTCTTTCTGCCAGAACCATACTTTCGCAATACAGCACACTACCAGGGGTCGATAGTTTTCTCCACAACTTCCATCTTCTGGTTCAATTGGCTCTTGGCAGAAGTACAGTCCTAGTTATTTTCTGTAATAGTGCCCTTCCCCAATTTCATTGGGTCAGTGTGCTGTGCCCATTGAGCCTGGACTTTGAGATTCACCTTTTCCTTGGCATACATTCTCTTTATGGGCCAGTCACAATTGGCTGGTGATTGTTAGCCAATTATTATCAACTTGTTAGCAATTCACTAGGCAAAGAAAGGAAGAACTTTAAGTAATCAGAAGAGAATAATTTGCCCCTACTTTTCAGACTCTGTTACAAAAAAAAAAAAAAAAAAACCAAAAAAACAAAAAAAAACTTTTAAAAAATCATTACCCAAACCAATATTACTCACCTTGATAAGTTACCTCATTCACTAAATGTGATTTCAAATGATTTTCTAAGAAAATCAAATCTACTTTCAAAGGGCAAAAATTTGGCATAATTCAGATATTCAAAAGAATGCAATATGGGTTATAAAAGCAATTCAAGGTTAGTCCAAAAATAAAATCTGAGCAATGATGGTTTGGTTGGAATAAACACAAAGTCTTTCAAAGAGGCCATGTTAAAATGCAACATTCTTTCAAATGTAAATTTTCTGGCATCTTATTGAAAACTTAGAGTCATTTTCTTATTTTTTTATTCCTTGAGAACTAGTATTTTTTCAATAAACATTATTTAATGCCTAAATTAGACAGAGCTGGCTTAAGTTACAATTAAAAACATTTATTAATGCAAAATTCAAACCCGAAGTGAGGTGTTCAAATCATAGACCTTAAAGTATGACCTTAAATAAAAACTTGGCTTACTCGGGGTGTGGAAAGAAGTATGCACTATATTTCATTCTATCCTGGCTCAGATCCCTTTAATGTACTACAGGGGAAAAAAATGGTTACACTGTTAACTATTTATTGGGATTCAGATCATATTCCTTACATAGAGCTTCAGGGGACTGGGCAGGAAATATCAGATCATTAAAGATTATTGGCTACTTCTTGTGGATTTCAGTAAAGATGACATTTGAAATATGGTTAACAACTGATACGTCCCTGGGTCCACCAATTAGAATGGATGTGGGTGTGGAGCTGGACCCTGAGGCTTCGTTGGATGCCACATTGACTCTTTAATTGTTGGTTGTGGTGTCTTCCACGAGGTACTGGGAGGGGCTAGGGCACCAGAGAAGGGTGGAGGGTAGTGAAGGAACTGAAAAGAGGCTATAACTCTTTCAATGTTTTAACAAGTTTGGTCCTGCAGGTAAACTGATTAAACATCATTTCTGACCTTCAGGAAGATCCTGCAGGAAACAAACTCTCATCCAAGTTGACCCATGTGATAGAAGCAGAAAGAGAGCAGAATGCAGCTGACCTTTCTCCTGTGACCAGTAATCCAGGACCTGTGAGGTTGAGTGTTAAATTCTCTGTAAGTAAAAGCAGGTGATAATAGAAACAGAGTGTACATGATAGAGCATAGACCTGTCTTTGGAAATGGGGAAAGCCTGATCCTTGGCCTCTCATCAGTAAGGCTCTTGCTATGCCTTTTCTTTCTGATACTTGATATAAGACAAGAATATGGGTGCTGCAGATAAAGGGACCTTGACCCCACCACCCACAAGCATTTCCTGATGAGTATGTTATGCCTGTCAGGGGTGATTATTGTTCCCACTGCTAAATACTCCCCTTTGAGTTATACACTGGGATGGGGAGGAGATGGGCTCTGCCTCCCTGCCTGGCCTCTTGCGTTAGGCTGAGCCATGGCAGTAGCAGGTTGACATTTGTCTAATGGCAGAGCCCCCAAATCTATTGCTAAGAGATGGAAACTGCAACAGAACAGGGCATTGTCCAGAGTTAAAGACCGTGATATTAGAATATATTGCTTAGGTTACTAACTATAAACTTTCCCAGGAATAGAATAGACTGGCATCTTGGTAGGTTTTTAAGTAAGTTAAACTAACAAAGAAAATCCAGCTTAGAAAAAAAGCCCAGAATACTCAACTGCTAAAACAACATTCCCAGGCTCCAAAATCAACAGGAAGGGGACTGCTAAAGCAGCTCCCTAAAGAGGAATGATCTCTGCATGTTTCTTAGCCACAGTGCTGTAGGTGACTGGATACGGGGAATCTTACCAGCATGAGAGTCAGGGAAGCTGGACTGGCCGACCAGGCGCAGAAGCAGAGGCAACACATCTCATGCTTTTTTAGTTTTCCCCTTTATAAATGGAAGCTCCCATTGTGGTTTTCCTGTTTTCCCTCCACTTTGGTTATTCAGTCTGTTGGGGGTGGTTAGATGTATCAATTAGCCATAAATCGACAGACTAAAAGAAGCCATATAACCAGACATATCCATCACTCAGGGGTTCTGGTCTTGGAGCTAGATGAAGTAACAATGTTATTTGGGGTGCTCTCCCTTTCAGGAGTGGGGTAAATGCATATGTGATTTCACTTGCGAAAGTTGTGTTATGCCAGGAATTCTGAAATTGTGAGTATGAGAATAAGTCAGTGCAAGCCCTGGGCAGCTATGACATAGAATGTAACAGACTAAGGTAGCTGCATATATCTACCTAGCAAACCTTCCTTTCCCCTTCTATTAAAAGCTTCTGCTCCCCTGGCCACCAAAGTAGCCAATGAGACTAGGCCTGGCTAATCGTAAGCCCACACTGCCCTGTGAAGTGATTTGTTCTGGTGTGGTCACGTGATCCAAGTAGACATGGGGAGAAATAAGTTTTCACTGCTAATGGTGGCTTGGCAGACAGCCTGTGACTATGGTTCCCAATGCATGAGAAGAGATAAAAACTGGACAATGACAATGCTAGTGGTGCTGAGTACCCAGTTTCAGACCCTGAGGCCCCAGTTCCTATTTTCCTAGTTCTTCCTAAGTTTTTGTGAACTACTTCTATATCCTTCTTTATATATATACTACATATATAAATATATAATTATACATATATTACACATAGAATTCTACATAAATTATATAATTATAATTATATAGGTAAACTTGTACATGTAACATATATTGTGAGTTTTGTTTCCGTTACTTGCAACCAAAAAAATACCATGCACTATAACCTTGACTTCTGTCACCAGCAGTAGAATGATCAAAATGACCCCTAAAACTGTGCAGCTATCCTGTAACATGTCTTATTTAAATAAACCAGCCATTATATTTAACATATAATGGCATGAGAGATTAAAAGCTGCTGTAATGTCTGTGACATTACTATATAAAGAAGCAGGAAAAAATTTTAGAATATATTTAGTAGACTGTTGTCTATCACCACATACCAAAATTAACTCTAAATGAATTAAGGACCTGAATAAAATGCATAGAAGAAAACATAGGAATGAAACTCAATGACCTTGGACTTAAAGAGGATTTTATTAATTTGACCTCAAAGGCAAGGGAAGTAAAAGCAAAAATAAATAAATGGGACTACATCAAACTAAAAAGCTTCTGCTCAGCAAAAGAAACCGTCAACAAGGTAAAGAGCAACCATCCAAATGGGAAAATATATTTGCAAAGCAATACCTCCGATAAGGGCCTAATATCCAAATATACAAAGAACTCATATAACTCAATAACAACAAAAAAAACAAATGATCCAATCAAAAAATGGCAGAGACCTGAACACTTCTCCCAGAGGACATACAAATGGCCAACAAACATATGAAAAGATGCTCAACATCACTAGCTATTAGGGAAATGCAAATCAAAACCACAATGAGATACCATCTCACACCTGTTAGAATAGTATAATCAACAGGACAATAATAACAAATGCTGGAGAGGATGCAGAGAAAAAGGAACCCTCATACACTGCTGGTGGGACTGCAAATTGGTACAGCCACTATGGAAAACAGTATGGAGGTTCCTCAAAAAACTAAGAATTGATCTACCATATGATCAGCAATCCCTCTACTGGGTATTTATCCCAAAGACTTAAAAAATCATATCCGTAAAGATATTTGCACACCGATGTTCATAGCAGCATTATTCACAGTGGCCAGGACATGGAAGAAACTGAAGAGTCCTACAATAGATGATCGGCTAAAGAAGCTGTGGTACATATATACAACGGAATATTAGTCAGCCATCAGAAGATATGAAATATAGCCATTGCAACAACATGGATGAACCTTGAGGTAATCATGCTAAGTGAAATAAGCCAGACAGAAAAAGTTGAAAACCACATGATATTACCTACGTGTGGGATTAAAACCTAAAAACAACAAATGAACAGGACAAACAAACAAAGACTCATGGACATGGACTATAGACTAGTTGTTACCAGAGGGTAGGGAGTGGTGGAGGAGGGGTGAGGTAGATGAGGTAAAGGAGGTCAAATATAGTGGGGTAGGGGGAGGGTGAAGGGGTAAAGGCTATTGAATACATGGTAGCTGAAGAAAACTGGACTTCGGGTGGTAAACACACAATAGAATATACAATGTTAAATTAAAATGTACACCTGATAATTATATAATTGTATTAACCAATGTTACCCCAATAAACTTAATTTTTTAAAAAGGAATGTATTTAGTAATATTCAAATCACTTTAATACCTCACTTAATTTTCACCAAAAAAGAAACAATACAGATCAGCTGGTGATAATAATAGCAATCACTTATTAAGCACCTACAGTAGTCCTCCCTTATTCGGTTTTTCAGTTACCCATGATCAAACATGGTCTGAAAATAAAATGAAAAATTCCAGAAATAAACAATTCATAAGTTTTAAGTCGCTCGCCATTTTGAGTCAGTGTAATGGAATCTCACTCTACCTGCTCTGACTCATCTCTTCATCCAGTGTATTCATGCCGTGTACGCTCCCCACCTGTCAGTCACTTAGTGGTGGTTCGGTTATCAGGTTGACCACAGCACCTGTGTTCAAGTAACCCTTATCTTACTTAATAAAGGCTCCAAAGACATTCTCATAACTTCTATTACAGTATATTGTTATAATTGTTCTATTTTATGATTAGTTATTGATTATCTGCCGAGTGGACTTTTCTGGCTGGCTGCAGAGGAAGGAAGCCTGCAGGGAGGCTGAGGGAAGCAAGCAGCTTTCCCTTTCCATTCCCAGCAGGCATAGCAGCCCCTGACAACAAGAAATGCAAATGCCTTAGTCTTGTGCAAGCTGCAAATTCTCCTTTGCTGATTTTTTTACTCTGCTCCTCGTTCTTGCTCAAAGCTAATCTTAGAAGTGATATATTTGTGTATTTACCAGCCTGATCACATGCCAAAGCCAAAGAAATCAGTCCCCAAGAAAAAAGCCCCTCCCCCCAACCTTTCTTCTGAATTATATCCAGTGTTATTAAGGCTCTTGGCATCTCTTGCTTTAGAAACAAGATGCACTTCAGAAATTATTTTTACCTAATGAAAAATGTCTGCTGAACTATACTCATTTCCCCCAGGGGTTCTGGTCTTTCTAGGAAATAAAGGAAAACCTTGACATTTTTCTCCAGCTAGAGGCATATTTTATTTTGCGATCCTCACAAAGGGACCCCTTGTGACATTCTTGCCTGAGGTACATTTCCAGATCTAACCTTGCTATTAGCCATACCTTTTGGAGAATTAGTAACACATAATGAGGAAGGGAATGAAAACACTGATTCAATAAGCTGAGCTCAGAAAACATGACCACATAAGAAATAAAGGAGAATGAGCTGTGCCACGTCAGGCTCCTGACAAGATTAGGGAGAGAGACTGGAAAACCAGAGGAGATCACACTTGTCAGACCCGACCTCATGTACACTTTGCAGCCAACGATGTCAGGACTGAGCGCCAAGAAATGATTGGCTTTGGTGAATATTAGTGAGTCAGTTCAGTTAACGGCCTCAACTTCCGTTCAAAATGGCAGTGAATAGCGGTCCCTCTGTGGCTCTTTCAAACTTTGCGTTAAAAGATCCAAGAAAGGACTTTTAAAAAACATGCAACAGCAGAAATTCAAGGCAGCTGGCAGATCATTTATTTATACAGACCCGCTCTAACTCACCAGTGCGCGGTGATATCCCACTGAAGGAAACCCTGCTCTGCGGTCTCCACCCCCGGAGCTTGACTTGAAGACTGCGGAGAAGAGCCAAAAACACTCATGGAGTTGGACGAACTCTTCAAGTCACTAATTTCAGAATTTCAATGCATACATTTTTTTTTTCCATGTAACTGAACTAAAAGTCGCTGTCCAGACTGTATTTTTTCCCCTTCTTTTGATCCCCACCTCCCACTTCCACCCCTGGCCTATGGATGTTGCCATAGCCCCGCGAGCACCCGACGGAGAGCACCTTGGAGCACCCGGGAGCACCCGGGGCCTGGCCTTTGGCTCCATCTGGGGGTGGAACCAGACCTTCTGCATGTAAAGCCTGAGCTAACCACTATACTATGGAACCACCCCAAAGACAGTATTTTACTAATGATTGAAAGCATAATCTTGATTGAAGGTAGCTTAGAAATCTTTAGTTTTAAGGCACTTCAAGATTTTACTCTTCCTTTTCTTTTTGTCCTTTTCCCTGGGACAAGGTTTAGGGGAGAGAGGCTGAGCTATCATCCCAATATGAGGCGTTCCCTCTGCTTTACAGGTCATCCTCTCTCCTCACTGGTCTGTGCTCATTTCTACATAAATTCTCCTGTTGGTGTCCGTGTCCCGCCTTGGCCTCAGGCCATAAGTGCCACACATATTGCACCTTCCTAGCCCTGAGCAGAGACCTCTTTGTGATAGAGCCCTCTCAGAACTTCTGCAGCCTTTTTGGGTGGTTCAGGAACTCCATGCTGGAAATTAGGGATACATTCTGGTTTAAGAGCCCTGCAATTTATATAACTTGAAGGGTCTCTTTTAAGAATAAAAAAACCTACAAAATTAGGAACAAAAGTGTATTTTTACTTAAAAGGAGAAAAGGAATCACAACAAATCACAACCAAATTTGTAAAAGTTGACATACCACAAACAGCACAAAATCTGGAAAAATACTTTTAGTTGTTTTTGCTTGACAATACTTTTGTTGTTTGGGGGTGGGCATATTCCTTGATTGCCTCTTATATGACAACAATTTTAGAATATTATTTTTTAAATGAAATAGAAAGCTAATTCAGTTTTTAGTAGGGTCAAAGACACATGGCATCATACACAGACACACTTTCTCAGTAGTATTAATACAAGTTTGTGCCTTAACAAACAAAGAAATTTGGCTAAATTCTATTTTGTATAACTTCCATTAAAAGAAAAGACAGACAATTGAATACATTTTCAAGAGGAGGGAGGTTCCATGTTGAAAAGATGGCAATGAGAACCAAATTCTCAGTTTACAATTTTATACATTGTTGCTTGGAAGAATTTCGCACAAATTAGCTTCTGCTGCCAAACATTTCATTTATTGTTTCTTCTCCACTACCCACATTTTTCTAGTAGTTCTGGGCACCATAGGGTCATTCATATTACAATATGTTCTTTGACTCTGCATCTTCCTATTATGATGCCAGAGGAGATGGCACAATTTAAAGTAATAAGATTATTCCTGGAAGCTATTCCTACACCAGGATGGCTATACAAGGAAGTGCCAGCAAGCCACATAAATACATCCCCACACACGTGACGGAATGTCTCCTCAATGCAGCGTTCTTTTACACAGATGCCAACCAGTCTATGGCCACTCAGCATAAGGGAACTGTGACTGAGGGGCAGGTGGAGAAGAAAGAGACAGTGGTCTTAACTAATTGTAGCTGAGATATCCTACTTGCGAACACATTGTTGGGTCTCTCCCAGACTTTGGCACCTTAGCTTCCCAGAAACCCCTCTGCTGGGAAGTGCTGATTGCGGGAAGCTAGCCTCAGGCAGGTCCACCCCAACACTTTCCTGGGACATTGCCCCTTGCCATGCAGGAGCAATGCTGAGTGAGGAGGCTTGCATCTCTTGGCTCTGCTCTGACAAGTGAGTCCCAAGGATGCATTCCGTGTTCTCATATTGGCCCTAAAAATATGGTGTGGGTTCCCATCATATGTGCGGTACCTGAAACTTGAGACAAGGGCCTGAGTCTGTTCTTGAGGATCTTGGCAGCATCCAAGTTCTCATAAAATCCTCTCTAGTTTTCCTTCCTGCTGACTGAATGCTTATCTCATTTAGAGAAGAAAAACTTCAAGACATCATACACTGTAACTGTATTTTATGGCATAAACTCTATACCATTGGTTCTCTGGGTTGGTCCTTGTTCCTTTGAGCCAACTCGTTTTTTTTGTTTGTTTGTTTGTTTTAGACTTCAAAAAAAAAAAAGTATTTCCCTTTTACTCACCTAATTCCCATAATATTAAGGGAAATACCTTTTTATTTTGAAGTCACACTATGTATGCTATTAACCAAAGATTTGCAAGACTGTTTAAAAACCCAAGAGTCAAGAAGGTGGCTCTTCATTGTCTGTGCGTTTGCTTCCTTTGAGTGCTGTTTGAAAAAAAGCTACCTCTGAAGCATGAAGTGGGGTATAGTGAAGTGTGGAACAGAGAAAAAGCAAACCGTTAATACCTCAGCATATGTTTCTGCTCTTGGAAGTACTGGTTTAAGTTTCAGATGCTAGAATGATTAGCCAGAATTACTGGTCACATGGGAGAGCTGCGGTATCAGTCAGGATCCCACTGCACATAAATAGGGGGAAAATGTAATAAAGGAAATAAGGTGCTTCCAAAATTTTGGTAAGGTTAGAGAAGCAGATTCTAGGCTGGGTCTCCAGGAACAACTTTTGGAACAAAACTGACAAGAACTGCTTGTGCCATAATTAGAAAGTTGGTGGATCAAGAAACCACTGTACCCACACTGCCTTCAGGATCTAATACCACTCCAGTTTTAACTGAGGATCACGAGGCTGCCACCAGAGAGCTGGCAACCAAGCAGTTACATGCCAGGTAGAACCACGCCAGCAACTTGCATGCTGCCACCTCCCTCCATGCAGAGCTCGTTCTAAATTCAGATCTTGCTGAGTGCATCTGATCATCCAAGTGCGGGGAAGTCTGGGACATTAATTTTCAGCTTCCAGCCTCTGTAGAAGAGGAGAGCACACCAGGAGGAAGTTGGAAGAGATGTTAATGCCCCGATCTGCCATCTGCTGGAGCTGCGTACAATAGCCCACATTAGCCCACATTTGCTTCTGGGAACCTGAATTTCTTCTCAGACTAGCTCCTGTTCGTTCCAGCAAGATGCCCAGGGCATACAAAAGAGCACCCATCTCAGGCTTGGAGTCTGTGAATCTGTGAATTTAGATCCTGAGCTACTAAACTCAACAATCAAATCTCATTGCTTTTGCCATCGACATTTTTGCCCTATAGCTTCTGACAGGCATGATCTATTCCACCTTGGCCCTTCTCCCAGGTAGGTGTATGACTTCTTATGCTTGATGGAATTTCTACGGATGATCTACATAGCCTGTCAATCCCCATGAGATGTCCTAAATGCAGGTGTCTTCTTTCATTTCTATCCAATTTGTCTTAGCTTCTGGGGTATGACTTGTTTACAACCCAATCTTGATGCTGGAAACAATCTAGTTTTACTTTGCCAACAAGCTTGAAAAGAAATCTCAAATCTCATTTTGATACAATTTCATAAAAACGATGGTCTCCTGGAAGGGTCCTAACATCAATGATTAAAATCTGACTTATTGAATACACAATAGGAGAGATTCAATCTTATTAGTGGTTCACACTGTAAATCCTACTTTTCTCAACAAGCATGCAACTTGGCTACAAAATATTGTGTGGGTTATGACCGCATTAACTTCTGTAAATAAAATTTCAATTCGGTTTATTATATTATACTAAATGATGTCAGACCAAGATTAAACAAGCCTGTAGAAACAATCATCCTTTAATCATGGAAAAATTGAAAGCTGCATTTTATTCATGACTGAACATAAATAACATGTTTAGACTTCATTTTTTAGCAAAATTTGGTGCATAAATTAGCTCTTCCGCTAATTTTATTTTATTCAGGTATGCTATTTTAATTCCTCTTAAGTCACTCACTCATAGAATCAGTAAAGGCTGAAAGACATTAATCTCACAAATATTTTAACAAAATTCTCTTTGAATTTACATGTATAAGTAGTATTTTCTTTCCTTCCATTGTGACACTAAATTAAACTATGTTGTTTGGACATGTGGTGGGAGATATAGACAAAGATTATCCCAAAGCATGTGGGTACCTGGGATCCTCCAACAGGGCCATTAAGTGTCCTTTCTGGGACATGATCTTATTTCTGTCACCCTCCACCACCTGGTCCCAGCACTCAATGAGAGGGTCGTGCTCATATGAACACATTTCACATTCCTCTTCTGACTTCCACACTGGCCACATGTGGCTGTGCCTAGATACCTCCTGCACTCTCGCTATTGCCCAGATCAGTCTAGCACTCCGCCCCACCCTCTGATCCTTGGGTGGGGTGCACCTGAGAAACCGCAGCAGTGCTCTTTGGAACCAAGGTGCTCTGCCTCAACTGGATCACGACTCTTACTCACTTTCATCCCCTCTGGATAGAGCATGGTGGAGTGCCAAATTTCCCACTGGGTTTCCCTCCCTTGCCTCACCATGTCCACATGTCCCTTGCATGTCCACAAGGAAATGAAGTCAAGGTGTTATAAGGCAAGGAAATGCTAAAAGGATCTGTTTCTCATACCAAGAGTGAAGGGTGACAATCAAACATTTATCACCTTATTTACTTTACAGTCTCTGTGCCCCTCTGAACCTAGGTCTTCCATATCTTAGATGTGGTTTCCAGTTTCTCTCTTGGTTCAACTCTTTATTTTTTTGTTTGTCAATATCCTCAAGCTGTGGCTTTTAAGAGACCATATATGATGTAACTAATATCTCTCTTTGGATAGTATATCATGAATACCACTTGAGATCGCATTAAGTTCTTTGGCAGTCGTATTGCACCGCAGGCAAATAGTGATGCTAAAACCTAAATGTCTTTTTATAGATATGTCTGCCCACCACTGACTCTCCACATCTTCATTTGTTCACTTGTTCTTTTGGAACCCAGATGTAAGACCTTACATGACTCTTCGTTAAATAAATCTTATTAGATACAGATTCAAATGGTTTTGGATCCTGATTTTTTCTTTTACATATTTATGTCTCTTTGCAGCTTTCTGTCATACACAAATTTAATCAGCAAGCCCTTTATCATAGCTATGGGCAGGTTTCTATGGTTATAAGAAACATCCCTCCGAGCTGAAGTAGAGCCATTTGCCACTTGGGGCAAATTCTCTCAATAAATTACAAATTCCTTTATTATTACTCAATATATTTTCATTTTACTCACTAAGTTATCACAGGAGACCATGGCATATGTCTTGGTGGGGCTTAACTATACAATTGCTGTATAGCTAGGGAAGATGTGGTCCAATTTATCCCAGCTGTCAGTCTCCCTCTCTTCAAGAATAAAACATAATGGGAAAATCACATCCTAATTCTGTACTTAGGAGAGAACTATTTTCCTAATTGCTCCACAATCTGTCCAGTGGTCATGGTCTTCAGTCCTATCTTTAGTGGAGGTGGCTGCATTATTGTCCCACTTAGGCATCTCCTGCCCAATCAGCTCTCGAAGCATTGGTGTTCTCTGGGGCTCTTTCTACAGCTTCATTCCTTTTTCTTCTTCACACCCTAAATCTGACATAGCAGTAAATCCCATCAGGGTCACCTCCAAAATACATCACAAATATGACTCTTTAATACCACTGTACTGCTATATACTCTGGTCCAAACCACCTCTTCTCTCGCTGAATAAATGCAGTAGCCACCCAGCCAGTCTCCCTGCTTCTGCTCTTTTCTCTCCAGCCACAGTCCATCTGCCAGGTGGTGGCAAAGAGATAATATTGTGTCACCCCTCTGCTTAAAGTAAAATTCAAAATCCTCACTATATCCTACAAAGCCCTAGCTGGCTATTACTAGCTATTACTAAAAAATTTATTACTCAGAAATTTTCTCCCCAGCCTCCTTTTGGCCCCATGTTCTGGTGGCTCTTCTTTCTGCTCTTCACCAATGCTAAGCATGTTCCCTTCTCAGACATTTGCACGTACTGTCCTTCTGCTTGGAGGACTCTTACTCAAAGATCATTCAAAAATTATTACTTTTCAAATACTAAGTCTCTTAATGACTACAGTTTAGCTACACAAAGGCTAAATTAAATTAAATTCTTAGCAACACATCATCTTCCCACTACTTTTTATCAGGAGGATGGCAATGCGGCAATTTTGACTTTCTAGTTCATATAACCTCTGTCCCTTATTTTGATGGCATGATACTGTAGCTTTTTAAGCTAAATAAGTAGATAGAGAGATAGGTAATTTTATTTTTTAAGAATTGAAGTTATTTGTCATGCTCTTGATGCACTCATCTCGTCTTTCGTGATCCCCAATCACAGGTCCTTACTTCTTGAGGAAAGAGCTCTCCATTGTAATATTTAAACAGATTCTATTAGCATTTTAAAACTATTAAACGTAAATGATATTTCTGCTACTAAACATAAAATTTCATAAAATGAAGTCAATCCCTTTCCATTAGAGATCACACGATTATAGCCTGACTGCCATCTGTGAAACTCTGTTAGTGACTTGGACACAATTTAAGTAAATCATAGAACCCTGAAGCCAAAATTAGGACTCTGAAACACACATACTGGACTCTCCGAGATGTGCCTGGTATTGTCCTCTTTTGTCATTCTTAGGCCAAGTCAGCCCTACGTAAACGGTCAGCAACCAGACTATGCATGGTGGCGGGGGTGGGTGTAGGGGGGAGGGACTGTTGGCTGGCTTAGAGTTATCCTTCTTCTTATCGTTTGTTCTACTTTAGGGGTCTTCTCTTCCAACCCCACAACTGTCACAATGTTATCTGATACATACTATAAGCACCAGATGCGATATCTGGGGCATTGTCTTATCTGGTATATTCTGATACCTTACTAAATGTTCTGGTCATTATTCCAACATGTGCTCATTTTGGGGGGGGGGGAGGGGGTCAGGGATCCCCAGATCAACGAGCAATTCTCCAACACCAGAATGGGTGTCCTATAATTCAACTCAATTCTGACACTATCTACCTGAAGATAGTATCAGATCCAGCAGGTTAAGAGTTCAGTCCTACAAAACACGTCTTCCCCTCCCCCTATGAATCAAACATCAGTCACAAGCACATGTTACCACCTGTGCTTCTTCTGACCTACAGCTATAGATTGAAGGTTTCTACAACCTCCTCTCTGGTTTTGATTGACTTGCTAGAGTGGCTCACAGAACTCAAGAAACTTGCTTTCTTATGTTAATATAAAAAATGTCCAAACCTATAGAGAATTTTTATGAGTTTATTTGAGCCAAACTGATGACATATGCTAAGGAGCAAGATCCAAATGCTCCAGAAACACAGTTTTACAGTTTCTTTTGCACATTTGAAATTGGGGGTGGGGGAGGGGGACATAAGGAAGATAACAAGAAAGAAGAAAGCAAGAGAATGATCAGATTACAAAATAGTTAAGATTGTGTGCTCTCTTGAAAACTTTGGAAAGAGGGGTCTGAAAGGAGGCATTTCAAAGGTGTGTAAACTACATGCACAGAAACAATGGACAGGGCTGACTTAAGGCAAAGATAAGCCTTTTAGTAAAGAAGTTTCATGCCTAGGGCCTGACTACCCACCTTGATCTGCTCAGTTAAGAATTTAAGATCAGATCATCCTGTGAGGTTACTATCCATAGAACCCTATTTTTTCATCCACGCTTACTTCATTAACTATTTACTGTGTGTGTGTGTGTATGTGTATGTAAACATATATTTACATATCTATCTATCTATCATCTATCTATCTATCATCTCTATGAAACAGCTAGATGAAAGGGGTGCATAAGACAAGGTATGTGGGAAAGGGCAGGGAGCTTCCACCTCCTTTCTGAGCATGACACCCTCTCCCCACACCTCTGTGTGTTCACCAACCCAGAAGCTCTCTTAACACAGTCCTTTTTGCGTGTTTATGGAGGCTTTATTACTTAGGCAAGAGTAATTAAATCACCTGCTATTTGCTTTGATTTAACCTCCAGCCCTTCTCACACACCCGGAGATTGAGGGGTGGGACTAAAAGTTCAAACCCTCCAATCACATGAATTTTTCTCCTGGCATCAAGTCCAGTCCTTAGGTGACCTAGGGGCTTTCCAAAAGTCACCTCACTAACATAATACAAGACACCTTTCTCTTTCTCACTACTCAGAAAATTCCAAGGGTTTCAGAAGCTCTCTGCTTCTAAATGGGACTAAGACCAAACATGTATTTCTTATTATAAATCACAATATCACATTGGCCAATATTTTTCTTTTTCTTTTAGAATTTTTTGGGTCCAAACATCTGCACACACTCAGAATAAACAAGCATTATGAGAATGATTCATGGTAAAAAAACATGTTTATAAATACTAATTATATATGTACCCAGAGGGGGAAAAAACATCAAAATAGATCTTAGTCCTAAATTTCTCTGTGATGTTTTTACCATTCTCCAAGAGCTCATAGAAGCTTGTATATAGAAGTTTCCACCCATCAAGCCACCAGCTGTTGAAGAGCACCTTCCTACAACTCAAGTGTCTAGGGATGCTTCAGCTCATAGGACTATCCTGCTGTAAACTCGTGGTTCTCTCTTTACAAGCTGCTTTCCTCTATTTTTCTTGTCTGGCTCCTTCTTTCTTATCCTTCTTCTTCCACTCCTAGGCTGACCAGGTGTCATAGGCTGAATAATGGCCCCTAAAGATGTCCATGTCCTAATCTCCAGAGCCTGTGAATACCTTACATAATAAAAGGGGCTTTGTAGACATGGTTAAATTAAGGATTTTGAGATGGCGAGATCATACTGGATTGTCTGAGGGCCAGTGTAATCCTAAGGGTCATTATAAGGAGGAGGCAGGGGGGTCAAAGACAGAAAGCAATGTAATAATGTCAGGAGAAGAAAAGGGAGAGGAGGAGGTGAGGGGGTAATAGAGAGAGGGAGGGAGAGGGAGAAGAAGAAAGGAGGGAAAGGAGAGGGAGAGAAAATGCACAAAATGCATTGCCACGAGTGCTCTGTGTTCAGGTGGCATAGGCAATAATCTACTAACATTCTGCTCTATCCATTTTTAGAGTATCTGATGGCAGGGAAGAAATAAAGACTTTTGAAAGTTGTCAGATACCAGACTTAAAACCTATACCAAAGGCAAACCCTGGAATATATTATTCTCATCTAATAAAAAGACTTCATTTGGGAAGAGGACAAGGTTTGTCATCTGTTGGGAGGGTAAAGATCCAACCCTTGTCCATTGATTTCTCCTTCAATATTTAGCATCCAGAACATCTAGTTTCAATATTTAGGTTCCAGAACTAGGATCAAAATGTGTTGTTGAGCAGATCCAGACAGGCTGAGGGAAAAAGTTAGCTTAGGAAGAGAAGAGCAGCTAGACATGTAAAATAGCCAATCCGAAATTATCCACTAATTCAAATTAAGGTGCATTAATTTTCTAGAGGCTGATGGAATGCTTTGTCTAGGTTGAGTGAGCTAAATGAAGCTGTTCTGTAATTCATCACTGAAATTACTGCCTATCACTTCCATTTCTCATGGGGCCTAGCCGTAAGTAAGCAGATTATGCTACTTGCTACCCAGAGGGTTGGTGTGTGCTTGTTTTATTTCTATTTAAATGCAGAACTGAATCCAAGTCTTGTGATATGATTGCTGGGGTCCTCAGTGGGGATTTAATTCTTCCAAGTGTCCTGGTGGTGCTGAGCATACATGAATGTGAAAAGCATGACCAATTAAGGAACTCATCAATCAGTTAATCAATTAATGAGTGCTAATTGAATAACTATAGAACACTGAGTTAAGCATTAGGAGGGATATAAATATGTATAAGGACTGGTTCCTGTCCTTAAATTATGTAGGAAATGCTGAAAGGCCATTTTCAGTCCAACTGATCCCACCTCACTCCCCTAATATTAACTACCTATAGCTTTTCCAAGTTCTCAATAGGCATGTTAGGCACTTCTACCCCTGAAAAAGCTCTGGGGATCATTAGCTGTGGCCATGCTAACCTGAGGGACAGCCGCATGACTATAGTAGCATGAAGACACAGCTTCCCCTTCTACCACTGCTCGTGGACTCTTCATCCAATCGGCTCTCTGCCTTAGTGTCTAAGTTTTTATTTCTTTTGTTTGTTGGTTCCTATTTCTACAATTAATGGATCCCAGCCTTGAACCCCAGCCCAGTCAGTGAAAGTCCCGATGCCCTTTTAACTTTTTGCCTTAACACTAGAGCAGGGTTTCTCCACCTTGACACTCTCAACATTTAAGGCAGGACAATTCTGTGGCTGTCCTGGGTATTGCTGGATGCTTTAGCAGCAGCTTGGCCTCTTTTCAATAGACGCTGTTAGAACCCAGTTATAACAATCAAAAGTGTCTATTCCAGACATCAGCAAATATCCACCTTAGGCAAAATCACCCTCACTTGAGAATTCTTGCTCTAAACCTCCCCTATAACTCTCCATTGACTCAGAAAGACGCCCTCGGACTATGAGTCTGTGACTGGAATCACGAACTTCTGACTCTTTACTTTTCTTTCTCCTGCCACTAGAATAGCCACTTGATATTTATCTTCTGAATGCCAGAGAGCCTGAGTATCTTCATCCTCGCATCAAGGATCGCTGGAGATAGACGCTGGCTGAAGTCGATTTAGGTGGGCAGCATCCTTTAGAGTTAATCATTTGACCAGCTAGCTAGCCAGTCATGCCTCTTATACAAGTTGGCCTGTCCTTCCCACTTCTTCTACCCTCACCACATAGAATGGGCTTGCACACCCCCTTACAACTAAGAACTCTCAGTAAGCCCTGAGATACGCCTCACTTTTCATGGCAAGCATAAAATCACAGAAAGATGCCTAACATTATAAATTACAATCAATTCAGACTGAAAGATGGCTACCATTAAGTGGGATAATTGTAGAGCATTTGTAACTTGAATTGGGCTTTAAAGAAAAGGATAATTTGAAGAAGTAAAAGTGATAGAGAGAGAGAATGCTTAATTCCAAATGTTTAATATAGGAAATATAATATTAGCCATGCAGAAAGTGAGGAAATAACACAGTACACTCTGCAGGGCCAATGTTATGAGGAAATTACCCAGATAGGAAGCAACCAATGAAGATGCTCAGGTATAAAAGTACATAAGATGTTTCTATCTAGTGATATCTGCCTATCTAGAGTGACTATTATGTAAAAAAAAAATATTTAAGTGTTCCTTAGAAGATATGTCTTCTCTGGCAGAGAGAACTTGGGGAACAGGTGTATTTCAAGTGCATACAACAAAAATGCATTGGCAAAACTACCTTAGCTCATAAGGAGAAATGAATAGCCAAAAAAAACTATGAAATTTTTGACAAAAAGGTGAATGAGGTGCTTGTCTTCCATGTCAAGAGAGAAGGTTTGGAATCTGAAGGTTGGAATAATGGTTTTGTGATCTTCAGCAAATTCCATAAACTTCAGCCTTAGAATAGGAAAACATTAAAACTTGCTTGCATGCTTGCTGTGAGTTACTAAAGATATTTGATGCATACTAGACTCTCACCAAATGGAGGCTACTTTTTAACACACGAACATTAAAACATTGCTTAAAGTTACAATGGATATCACAGTCTACTCCTGGACCATGAATACAGAGATAGAAAATAGGACATAAATAAAAACCCATGAATAAGCAATAATGCTAATAATACATAACTGAGCTAGACAAAATAGGGGGTAAGCAGAAAGCCACTGTATTTCTTCCTCATTGTTCCCTGGTAAACTGGCTCTCTCTGATCTTCTTCTACAGCACTGGATGAAATCCTAGGCAAATTCCAGAATTCTTCATATACTCAAAAGTCCAAAACTTCAATGCCAAATACCAAAACTTAAATTTTTCATCCAATTTCACACATTCCTCCTTTCTAAGTTCTGGTCTGAATCAGATTCTGAGATCTACAATAGGGAGAGGGACTGTGGGAGCTCCTTCATGATTTCTCTACCTTGACCTTCTGTCCATCTTCCCCACCTGCTCTGCACTTGGCTCCTCCAGGATCACAGACCCCCAGCTGGAGACTTCAAACTGAAGTTTCCTGTTATTCACAATGTCTCCTGCACTGGCCACTTATGTCTCTCCCTCAGCTGCTGGCTTCCAGGATAACTCAGGAGTCCCCATCTGTGCCACAGGAAATACACACTGTTATCCATTGGAAATCAAGACAGCTCCCACTCTCTATGCTGTCAGGGCAGTTAGAGGACCTCTTACCTCTGGACTTTTTGAGGAGCTCCCAACTTCTCCTTTGTGGGTGGGGCTACTCTAGCACACTGAACCCCTCTCTACCTTTTGGCAAATCCTTGGTTTGTTCTTATATCCTGTCCTCCAGAGGGCGTAGGAACTGATGATGGCAAAATTAGTTGTGCATTTTCCTAGTGCAAGTCCTGTAGAGATATTTAAGTAACTTGCTTTTGATTGAGGTGATTGATAGCCATTTTCCCAGGTTTAAGATGAAAGTTATAACTCTAAACAAAGAAAAATCCCCATCTTAATATCCTTTTAGATGGTCGAGACACAAATAAAAACTGTCATGCAGTGACATTTATTGATAGATTGTTTCCAGCCACTGTACAAATAATGACACAATATTAACTTTAAATCTCAACAGCCTTGGGAAGTAAGAACTGTTATGAGAAAACTCTGACTCAGAGAGGTTGTGCGATTTGGTTAAGATCACACAGCTGTAGTTAGGAAAAGAAACAAGAATTCAAAATTGTGCTAGGTCAGTTATTGGAAAATTAATTTCAGGTCCTTGTCATCCACTGAACTTCAAGACAAACCTCAGACTTTAAAAATAGTCATATGTTAGTGAATAAAAAGAAACAGCAAAAATAAAATAGAAATAAATATTCATTATACCCCTAGAGAACAGTATTAACATAATATCTGAAAGCACAAAAGAAAAAAAAGGTGCAAAAACATCAAATTAAAAATGTCCTTATGTCATTATACATAACAAAATTAAAAGATAATCCATGAGCTAAAGAAAATATTTTCAGAATTCATAGCAGATAGACATCGGGTTAAACACAGTGGATTGACCACACATATTTATTCCCTCTTCTTTTGGAAACCCACTTTTTAGTAGTATGTAAGAGGCACACGTATTACTTTTATAAACCCCAGAGACAAAGAGGAAGGGAAAGAAAATAATGATGGATAAGAAATTTCAACAAAATTTGGAAGAAAAAACAATGCAAATGTACTTAATGCGTCAGAACTATACCCTTAAAAATAGTTAAAACGGTAAATTTTATGTTGTGTATATTTTGCCATAATAAAAAATAATAGAATTTAAATAATTTTGAAAAAGAAACACAAAACAATATTGAAATGTAATTTTTCATTCCCAATTGGGCAAAAAAGTAAAGAACTCCAGCAATCATATATATTAGTATATACCTAAAAGAACAGAAAGTAGAGACATAAACAGATATTTGCTCATCTTGTTCATTGCAACATTATTCACAATAGCCAAAAGGTGGAAACAACAAAAATGTAACAACAAAAATGTTCGTTGATGGATGAAAGAATAAACAAAATGTAAGATATACCTACAGCAGAATACTATTCTGCCTTTAAAAGGAAAAAAATTCTGACACCTGCTACAATGTGGATGAACCTTGAAGACATCACGCTAAGTGAAATAAGCCAGTCACAAAAAGAAATATAGTGTATGATTCCAGTTATATAAGATACCTAGAGTAGTCAAATTCATAGACAGAAAGTGAAACGGTGGTAGCTAGAGGCTAGGGGGACAGAGTTATTGTTTAATGACTGGAACAGAGTTTCAGTTTGGGGAGATGAGAAGGCTCTAGATGTGGATGATGGTGATGATTGCACAACAATGTGAATGTAATTAATGCCGCTGAACCGTACACTTAAAGATGATTAAAATGAAGATGTTATGTATATTTTGCTAAAATTTAAAAAAGTAAATAGATGAAGGAGTGGCAACAAATAGGAGACTTAATGTGAATGCCTGAGGGGGAAGACAGCTCAGAGCAGCAGGCTGTTTGCCTCACAGAACTCTAGAAAGGCCCAGATACAGCTATCATCAGTAAAGCTGGGGCTGAAAATAGAAGGAATGGATTAAAGTCAAGATCACTGCACCCAGCCCACTAGTGTAGTTCTCCATATTCTGGATTTCACCAATGACTTTCATTGATAGAGTGACGACCCTCTCTGTTTGCCCAGAACTGAGGAGTTTCCTAGGATGTGAGACTTCACAGTGCTAAACCAGGGACAACTGGTCATGCTAAATCTAACATGCTCCTCTGTCTTCTGTATTTCTTTTAAATTGAGTGTTGGAAATGGAGGTTGATGAGATTCAAGTCATTTTTGTGACAAGATCATTGCATAAGGCGTGCTAGGTTCTTTTATCAGAAGGCACATAATGTTTGTGTTTTTTTTGAGCTTTATTAGCAATCACTGATGTCCAATACCTAGACTCATTAATTTTATGCATTAGTATGTTGTAATTCTATTATCTTGTCTTATTTGTTAGTAAAATACTTCTACAAAGGGAAACTTTCCCAACCCACTATTTGATTTCTTCCTTTTATTCACCACTTTTCCAAATATGTTGATTCTCAAGATTCTCTAACGTTGACTAATTAAATTTCTTTATATGGTTATGAGTTCATGATTTAAAAACTACTTGATGTGTTTTAATCTGTTGCAGTTATTTTCCTTTTGATACTCAATTCGTCCCATCTTTGGCTCTAAGAGCCTTTGAAAGTGGGCTCCTAAGTCCTTTTGACATGATACCATTAGTCATTCATGGTTTTCCTTGCTGTCTATGAGACAATTTGTTCTGGGCCAGGAATCAGCCATTTCTCTAAGTAACCCTGGTTGCTTTTAATGAGAAATGGTATTATAAGACTATACTCTAGCTGCTAATGATATTTATTGCCATTTAATTGGTCATTATTCCTGGATTTTTTCAGTAGCCAGGGCTAGGATTTAAAAAAAAAAAAAGAGAAAACACATAATCAATTTAAAATGATACTTTCAGTTATAACTCTGGACACAACTTTTACTTAATCTCTTCTATTGTGTCTTTCCTCCCATGCTGAGAATCCTACAGCACTGAGGATGATAGAAGTAGAATGTCACATAATTACTTATTTGTTTTATTTCATAACACATACACTACAGTCTTAGAACAGCAAAATCAATTTATACAAATGATCTGATTACTGAAAACAATTTAAACATATTTTGGAGTAGCTTTTGTCTTTAGACTATATACTATCACTAGTTTATAGTAAAAGTATTGTATTTAAAAATAATTTGGGATAGTTTCTCTCCTAATTATGTTTTTAAAAGCTTTATTTTGAAAAAAGAAGAGACAATTTAAGATCATCAGTTTTTTAAAGTCTTCAAAATTAAAAAAAAAAAACCTACCAAAACAAATTGACCAAAACAAACAAAAAAAAGATAGCTATATTTTTTAAAAGGCATTGATGTGCTTGAAGATAAAATTGAAAAAATATTTCAGAAAACAATTTTTTTAAAAACTCAAAAGATACCAGAGAGAGAGGGAAAAAAGTTAGAAGACCAGTCCAGTAGACTAAGTTCGTAGGCATTCTAGAAAGGTCAGAGAACATAAAAATGAGAAAATTATTGGATAAATTTCTAAAACCAAAGAACATATGTTTTCTAGGTTGAAAGAACTCATAAAAAAAACCCCAAAAACTCATCATCAAATAAATTTTTATAAACATCCATATTAAGATATATCATGGTAAAATTTTGTGACTTTGGATAGAAAGAGAAGACTCTAAAAACTTAAAGAGAAGAAAAATAGGTCTATATAAAGAATCTGCAATCTGAATAATATTAGAGTATTTAATGGCCACACTCGAAACTAGAAGACTATGGAATGATGTCTTCCAAATCCTGAGGAAAAATTATTTCCAACTATTATTCTATACCATTTGAATTAAAAACAAGTATAAGAGTAGAACAAGGATATTGTTAGACATAACTCAACTATTTATCCCTCATGTACTCTTTCTTGGAAAGTGTATTTTAGAGAAATGAATGAATAAACAAAGAATAAGAACAACAGGAATCCAAGAAACAGGAAATCCAACACAGGAAAGAGGAAAAGGAATCTACTAGATCAATTGAAACAGATTAGCATGGTAGAATCAAGAACCCAAGGAGGGAGATACTCAGGAAAAATACATTTCACTGCTAGTTTATCATATGTATTTAAGCATTCGGATAATAATGTTGGTAGACAACTGCCATATTCATTAAATAAATTTACTGGATGATTCAGAAAACAGGAAATTTGGAACATTGTTACATAAATAAATTTAAAATGAGGAAAGTATGAACTCTCAAAAAAAATTAAATATTCTACTCCTAAGGAAACATAATTGTGGCATACTATTTGGGTACACACACATATGTAATAATGTAAATGCTGACTTTCTTTTTCATAAACTTTAAAGACTTTTTTTTAAAGAAAAGTTTTAGATTTACAACAAAATTGAGAAGAAGGTATAGTGGTTTCTCATATGCTCCTTGCCCTATATTTGCATATCCCACCATTATCAATATCACTCACCAGAACGGTATGTTTTTTAACAAGAATGAACCTACATTGACATATTATAAACACCTGAAATCCATAGTTTATCTTATGGTTCACTCTTGTTGTACATTCTATGCTTTAAGGCAAAAGTATAATGGCAAATAGCCATCATTATAATACTAGATAGAGTATTTTTACTTCCCTGAAAATTTTCTGTGCTCTGTTCATCTCACCTCTGTCCCCACCTCATGACCTGCCACCTCTGCCGGGAAACACTGATCTTTGTATTGTCTCGATAATTTTGCCTTTTCCAGAATTTCACATTGTTGGAATTATACAGGGTGTATGTAGCCTTTACAGATTAGTTACTTTGACTTAAAAATATGCATTTTAGGGCAAGAAGCTTCAGATATAGCATATCTTCCAGGAGTATTATTTTCATAATAGGAAGTATCTTATGATGGAATTTGAAGCACTGGAATAGTTGCTAGGTGACATGAAATGATAAGATGCTAATGAGAAGAGCCTCTGATTCTCCCAGGATGTTTGTTATTTGTGAGGGACAAACCGCTGAGTTAAGTTGCTGGAAATTATATAGAGGGCTTTCTTCAAGCCAGAGATGTGAGTCAGATGAGAGTTGTCTGCAGAGAGGTGGTAATGGAAACTGTGAGAGTGTGTGTTTGGAAAGGGAGATGCCAAGAAAGAGAAATGAACATCTTGTGTGGTGGGCAAAGAGGCCAGGCAGAGGAAGGCAGAAGAGAAACCGGCAGAAGAACAGGACAGAACGAAGGAAGAAAGAACTTCAAAGACACAGCACAGTAGTGTCACAGAATGGATAGAGACACTGACACTTAATGAAGACTATTGGATCTGTCCACAGGAGGGACAATTAACCTGAGAAGAGCATATTTTCTAGGGTGATCAGAGCAGAAATCGCATTGCAAAGGGTCAGAGTAGTAGCAGAGCTGTGTACATAATAGCTGAGAGCCATGGGCCCTGGAGTCCCATGGAAGTCCTGGGAAGACAGCCAGATTTACTTCCCAGTTCTACTGCTAACTAGTTAGGATGTCAGGCATGCTATTTCCCTACCATCTCTGCTCTGCATCTCTGTATCCTCATCTACAAGATGAATAAAATGACAATAGTCCCTGCTATGATAGATTGCTCTTACGGACCCAATTCTTTAACACTACCTTTAACCACACCCTTTGCTATATAACCTTGCATCACCCTCCCACTCTGATTCTGGACTCAGCTTTTTTGACTTGGTTTGGCCAATAGAATGAAGTGGACGTGACAGTGAACCAGTTTTGACCTCCTGAGGCCTTGTATGTTTCTTTCCTCCATTACCTAGAGAATATACTCAGACCAGTCTACTGGAAGAAAGAGAGACATACTGGAATAAAGCTGAGTCTGCCTGGAAGCCTTGATCGACTGACACATAGGCTGCTAACAAGCCAGTCGCCATAAACAGAGCCATCTAGCTACCCCCACACACCTCTCCCACAACCCAGCTAACTTCCAGACATTCAAGCAATACCTGCTTTTTGTTGAATGCGTTTAGATTTGTGGTTGTTTGTCAGGCAGCATCATTGTGAAAACAGAAAACTGATGTATTCACCTTAAAGGTTTGTTGCAGGATTAAATGAAATTATGTGTGTAGACCACTTGGAACAATACCTAACACACAGGAACTATTTAAATAAGTTTATTAGAGAGTGATGATTTTCCTGGGGCCACATAGAACAAGCTTGGATGGGCAGGCTAATAATTCGGTGCCTCTCTAAAATGATATTTTTTTCTCTCTTTCTTATTGTTTACTTAGTGAGGAGGAAGAAAACAAATTTCTTTTAATAATTATCCTATACAAAATGATTTGCTTATGTACTAACTGAAACAGAGCTGATATTGGGGCTGGGAGGGTAGCCAAAACATCTGCCACATTTCTGTCCACTTCTTCTCTAGTGTTCTCTGTGGTTTCTGAACAAGGAGACTTGCGAGAACGTATATTGAAGGGTGTAAAACTCAGAAAGAAAAAAAAAAAACCTCTCATTTCCAGTACATAACACTATACACTATATTATTTAGTTTGGGAATTTCAGTTGAACCAGATCTGACTATTAGCTGACTGATTACATGCTGAGTCATAGAAATACTTGACAGAAATAGGAAGCACTCGCCAGAAGGGTTTTTTTGTTTCTTTTTGTTATTTCCATATGAAATCAAGGCCTGCCTCTGCAGAAGCAATGTAATTTCTTCGGATTATTACATGAAGGTTTAATATCCCTTAACTAAACAAGTATCCTGGACACCTTCACAATGAACCCACTCCTTGTTTGGCCTTTCGGCCATCTTACTGTGAGGACACAGTGTAATCAATGGCCCTTTGTAATGACATCTGCAGACGCTAGCAGAGAATTCAGGTGGTGTTATGTGGCATCCTATGTCAGTGTCTTGCTTTACAGTTGTAAAAGATTACCTGGCATGGAATGGGAGGTGTAAAAACATTCTCTGTCAAAACAAAGGTAAGAACTCTCTAAAGTTCAGTCCCCACTTTCTATCCTTCCTTTCCTTTCATTATTAATTGAAATGAAACACAGCGAGGCTATTAACTATTTCTTGAGCCATGAATGTTAGCAGAAAATAACAGTTCAGAAGTCTATACCCCAACAGGTTCAAGCTAATTATCCAATAAACTTCCCCTTCTTCCAACTGTTTCACAAGGCATGGCTCAGGGCCCTATTGAACGTCCATGGAATTTGAAGTCATTTGCCATGGCCCCATGTGGGGGGGATGGAGTCTCTTCAGTAAGTCTGTCACTCTGTTTCACTGGGTTCAAATCCCAGCTCTGCTACATATTAGTTGTGTGACCTTTGGCAAGTTACTTATCCTCTCTATGCTTTGGTTTCTCATCAATAAAATGAGAATGATAATAAAATGTCACAATATTTTTATAAAGATTCAATTCTCCATCTATGTAAAGTGTTTAGTGGTTAGTGTGACAATACTTGCTACATAGCCAGTGCTCATTTAATTAGTCAACAAATATTTATTGAACCAAATATGTACCAGGCACTGTTCTAGGCATTTAATAAGACAGACCACGCATGACATGAATCTTATATTCTAGTGAGGGGGACAACAAATGAACCATGACTAGACTAAATGGGAAAATGTTAGAGTATGTTGGACAATGATAAGTGATATAAAACAAGAGGGAAAGTAATGCAGGGTAAGGGGAATGGGAGGCCTGAGAGGGGAGTAGGGAAAGTTGTACAGTTGAATGGAGACACCTCATCAAGATAGAATTAGAGCAAAGACTCAAAGGAGGTGACAGAGGAGCTGAAAGAATGGCCATGAGGAGAATTTCCAAGCTCAAGCCAAGGCCCAAAGGCAAAGGACCAGTGTGATCAGGACTCAGGGGAGAGTGATAGTAGATGAAGTCGAAGCAGTAAGAGGATCTGATCACTTGGGACCTTGAAGGCCACTCTCAGAGCTTCAGTTTTCACTCAGTGACATGGAGAAGTACTTCGGGATTTGAGGTAAAGGTGGCATGATGTCACTTACATTTTAAAGGAATCACTCTGGATTTCTGTTGAGAATAGGTTACAGGGGGGAAAAGTAAAGCTAGAGAGACCTGTTGCTACTGCTGTGTCTCAGGTGAGAGTCAAAGGAGGCTAGAGTTAGGATGTGGGGTTTGGGGCAGGGGAGGGAAAGTAATATGGGACTAGCTAAAGAGGCGATGAAAAGTGGTCAGATTTGAGCTGTACGTTAAAGGCCAAGCTTACGCATTCCCTAGAAACTGGATCTGGAATGTGAGAGAAAGTCAAGTCATCCAGCCTGAGTAACTAGAAAAGTTGGAGTTCTGTCAACTGAAATGAGGAAGGTTGTGGGTAGGAAAGAGCGACAGACAGTCCAGTCTTGTTACTCAGAACCACAGCTACTTTTGTAAGTATCACATGCTGCCTCCTCCTGCTGTCGTAAATACATGTACCTCTTTCTCCAGATGGCAGGTACTTGAGACTAGGGACCTTATCATGCTCTTCTCTTAAACTGACCACAGCGCTACCCAGTTTAGCTGATATGGCTGCATTTCAAATCCGCATTTCACACTACTACATTCCTGGTACTTGCTAAGTTAGCAAAACAACTACTACCCATCTTTTAAAGTATGATCAGAAAAAAAAAATCAATGGAGGAAGACCTGAATGTATAGTATAGAGAACATTCCTTCTCAGATTCATGAATACCACTCCTTGGTCAAACTAGGGCATCGGGAAGCCGGACGCCCAAACAGCAACACACTGGAACTGCTAAAATACTTCAATTAACAGTATTTTGAAGTGTCGCCTTTGGCCAAGTAGAGAGAAATGTTAGAAGAGAGCAACTTTGCTTTCTATCAAGTCCCCATTTCACTCAGAGTAAAAGCCAATATTTTTACAATGCCTGACAAAGACCTGAATTATCTCATGTCCTCTCAGGTCTTATATCAGACTCCCCAGGCCCCAATATCTGGAACACTCAGCCCCCAGATATTCACAAGGCCCTCTATTTCAGCCTTCAAGACTTTTCTCACATATTATTTCCTCATTGAGATCTACGTTTACCACCGTATTTAAAATTGTAGCCTCCTCACTCCCCCAGAAGCTCCCTTCTCCTTATTCTGCTTTTACCCTTTCTGTAATGTCAAACTCTTTCTAATGAATATTCTCCAAGCATGTCAGATCCACAGGGTCAGAGGTTCCCTTCGTTTTGTCCACTGCTATAACCGCAGCACCTAAGCGTATGCCTGTCCATAGTAAGCATTTGCTAAATATTTATTGAGCGAATAATTGGCCTTATGACTAGAGATAACTGTGCTCTTGAAAATGGTTTATTTTGTGGACAATGTGAATTTTATAACTAATCATGTTTTTTTCTTCACTTTACTACTAGGAAACTTATAACCAAATTTATAGCACTTGTATAGGGCCTCATATGCATTTTTATGGCTTGTGGTAAACAACCACAGTTCTGGAGCTGTTGGTCCTGGTGTTGAATCCCAGTCCCACCAAATAATAGATGTGTAACAGGTTTACTTAACCTTTCTGTGCTCAGTTTTCTTTTGTAAATGGGTATGAAAATAGTAACTGATTTCAAAGCATTGTTGTGAGGATAAATCAGTAAATGTCACGTCCTTAGGATGGGGCTCAGTATATTGGGGAAAAAATGGTATTTTACTGGTATTATTAAGATGGTCAACCATCTCAGTTTGCCTGGGATTGGTTGGTTTCCCTGGATGTGGGATTTTCAATGTTATAACTAGGACAGACTCAGGCACACCATTCTACTTTTTTTACATTGCTATTTCCCTTTGTATCATTTTATTTTTTTATTTTTATTTATTTTTATCTTGCTGTACAGATTTTTGAAAGGCAGCTTACTTTCTTTATGAAATGAAGTGCAGTATGAATAAATCATACATGTGTTCAACATACAATACTTTGCACATTATATGTGGCTTGACAAATATTAACAAACCATATGTTTTTTAAAAAATGAATGACTGAATGAAGACTTAGTATTTCTTCTCTAACATGGTTTAAATTCTTTATTCTCAATACTGTGTGTAAAGCAGAGGCAAAAAAAGATGAGGCAGAGATGACAAAGCCTTAAAGACCTCATCATGAGCAAGTTTAGTATCATACAGTAGCCATAATATTATGTAATGAAAAGATTAACACTGTTAAGTGCCACACAAATGTTGGCTGATGTTATTATAACAATCTGGTCTTATGTTACCTCGAGGCTTCCTAAATAACAGAGCAGTGCTAATGAAATGAGACCACATGTAGAAACACAAGATAAGTGCATCTCTGCAATCTTCCACAAATTCCCCATGTGATTAGCTTCTCTATGACTGCCTTTGTTGGCATCCCCCGCCATAACCTTTGTGAATATCTGAAATTTTAAAGGCATTAACTTCTTTCTTAACAAGGTTCTTGGAATTCCGAGCATGGCAATGTGAGGCGCTCTGCATACTCCTCAGCAAAACAATTATAACGGATGAAAACTATTTAAAAATCTCTTTTAAGTCTCTGGAAGTTGTCCTAAGGGTATACATATATTCAAGAAGAATATATTCAAGAAGACCTAGTATCTTGATAAGAAGAGGAGGAGCCCATGCCATTTTGACCATCACCTCTGTCTCCCAGCTTGGCATGATGGGAGGTCTGCTATGGGCAGGTGAAACCAGGAGCACAGGGCTGCCTCCTCCCTAGCTCCCAATCTAAGGCTTTGGTATCAGCCCAGGAGGAGCAGGCCACTAACATTTCTCATCCTTTACCCCCAAGCCCTTGTTGCATAAGTTCTACTCCAAGCAAGAACAGCTGAGCGATCTGGGGCTCCCTTCTTCCACTTAAGTCCCCTCTCATAGGGAATATGATTGTGTAGCAAAAAAAAAGAATACTGAATACCCCGCAACAGCTTGTTCACAGGATGGAAGTTTTATGCCAGAAGAAGCAAGCCAAGAAGACTAGAGACTAAAATCCCACCTAGTGCCCCATTCATAAAGCACGGTGTCACTTCAATAGCCTTGGAACCCTGATCCACCTCCAACTTTGGAAACAAAAACCATATGATCATCTCAATAGAATCAGAAAAAAGATGTGATGAAACTAATAGCATTTTATGATTAAAAAAAAACTCAAGAAACAAGATTAATAGGAAACTAGATCAATCTGATAAAGAGCATCAATGAAACGAGTAAATCATACTTAGTAGGGAAAGACTGAATCATTTCTCCCAAATGTCAGGAAAATGACAAGCATGTCCACTCTCATCACTTCTGTTCAATTTTTAATGGAGGATATATCCAGGGCAATTAGGCACAAACAAGAAATAAAAGTCACCCAGATTGCAAAAATGTTAAACTATCTCTATTTGTAGATGACATGTTCTTGTACATAGGAAATCTTAAGAAATCCAACATAAAACCATTAGAACTAGTTCACCAATGTTGCATGATGTAAGATATATATATAAAAATTAATTTTAGCTCTGTACATTAGGAATAAATAATCCAAAATGAAAGTAAGAAAGCAATTCCATTTATAATGGTACAAAAATAATAAAACACTTAGGAATAAATTTAATAAAAGGTATAAAACTTATACTCTGAAAAGTACAAAATGTTATTGAAAGAAATTAAAGGACTCATAACTACATGAAAATATATTCTATGTTCATTTATTAGAAGATAATTTTGTTAAGATGGTAATATTCTCCAAAATGATCTATGAATTCAACACAATCCCTTCTGGGTATATGTATCCAAAGGAAATGAAATCTGGATCTTGAAGAAATCAATTGTACATATACATGCACTTGACACTGGAGCACCTAAATATATTAACCAAATACTAATAGATCTGAATAGAGTAAGTGATAACAATACAATAATAGTAGGAGAAAGTAATGCTGTATTTTGAAAAAAGGAGACATTACGAATGACAGCATGGAAATACAATGGATCATAACAGAATACTGTGAAAAATTACATGCCAAAAAATTGGATAGCCTAGTAGAAATGGACAAATTCCTAGAAATAAATAGCTTATAAAGTCTGAATTATGAAGAATACAAAAGCTGAACAGACCAATTACTAATAAGGAAATTGACTCAATAATCAAAAACTCCCAACAAAGAAATGCCCAGGACCAAAGAAATGCTTCACAGATGAATTTTACCAAACACTTAAAGAAAAATTAATACCAATCCTTCTTAAACTCTCATATAAATTTGAAAAGAAGGGAACACTCTCAAACTCATTATATGAGCCAGCATTACCATAATATCAAAGCCAGATAATAAAAATTATAAGAGAAGAAAACTGCAGGCCAATATCCTGGTAAATAAAGATATAAAAATCCTCAACAAAATGCTAGCATCAATTCAAAAGCCCATTAAAAGGATCGTAGACCATGATCAAGTGAGATTCATTCCTGAAATGAAAAGATGGTTCAACTACACAAATCAATAAATGTGCTACACCACATTAATAGAATGAAAGACAAAATCATATGATCATTTTGATAGAAGCAGAAAAAGCATTTGAAGAAATTTAACATCCTTTCAAGGTTTAAAAAAAAGCTCAACAAATTAGTATAGAAGGAACAAACCTCAATAAAGACCGTAAATAACAAATTATACTCAAAAACAAAAGCTAAAAATTATACTCTAAAACGAAAAGTTGAAAACTTTTCAGGAAAAAACAAGAGTGCCTACTCTCACTATTTTTATTCAATATAGCACTAGAAGTCCTAGCTACAGCAAATAAGCAAGAAAAAAAAAAGGTATTCAAATGGAAAGGAAGAAGTAAAATGTCTCTGTTTGCTAATGACATGACCTTGTATATAGAAAATCCCAAAGATTCCACCAAAAAATAAAACCTGTTAGACCTAATAAACAAATTCAGTAGAATTTCAGGATATTAAATCAATATACAAAAATCACTCATATTTCTGTCACTACACTAACAGTAATATACCTGAAAAAATAAAGAAAGAAAACAATCTCATCACAATAGTATCAAAAACAAAAAATACTCAGGAATAAATTTAACCAAGGAAGTGAAAGACTTATACACCAAAAACTATTTTTAAAAAGCTGATAAAAGAAATTAAAGACAAAAATGGAAAGATATCCTGTGTTCATGTATCAGAAGAGTTATTATTGTTAAAATGTCCATAGTACCCAAAGCCATCTATAGATTCAATGTAATCCTTATCAATAGTCCAATAACATTTTTCAAATTAATAGAAAAAAAATCCTAAAATTCACATGAAACCACAAAGAACATAAATAGCCAAAGCAATCTTCAGCGAGAACAAAGCAGAAGGCAGCATACTTCTTGGTTTCAAAGCTATAGTAATCGAAATGGTATGATACTGACAAAAAGAGATACAAAGACCAACGTGATAAAGTCAAGAGCCCCAAAATAAACCCTCTCATTTTTGGTAAACTAATATTTGAAAAGAATATTCCATGGGGAAAGAATAGTCTCTTCAATAAATGACATTAGGAGAACTGAATAGCCACATGTAAAAGAATGAAATTGGACCCCTATCATGTGACGCTCACAAAAAATTAACTTGAAACGGTTTAAAAACTTAAGCATAAAACTTGATACTATACAATTCCTAGGAGAAAACATAGGGAAGAAGCTTCTTGATGTTGGTTTTGGCAATGATTTATTTTAGATATAATACCAAGTGCATAATCAATAAAAGCAAAAATCAACAAGTAAGATATATCAAACTAAAAATCTGCACAGCAAAAGAAACAACCAAAAAAATGAAAAGGTAACCTAGAAAATATTACAAAATATTTGCAAACCACCTATCTGATAAGGGGTTAATATAAAAAATATATAAGGAACTCATACAACTCAATAGCAAAGGAAATAATTCAATTAAAAAAATGGCCAGAGCACTTGAATATACTTTAAAAAAAAATGTATGAATAGCCAATAGGTACATGACAAGGTAATCAACATCACTAATAATCAGGAAAATGCAAATCAAAACCACAAGATATATTATCTCACACCTGTTTAGAATGGCATTATCAAAAAGACAAGAGCTAACAAATGCCGGCCGGGATGTGGAGAAAATGTTAACCTTGTGCTCTGTTGGTAGTGTTGCAAACTGGTGCAGCCATTGTGGAAAACAGTATGGAGGTTCCTCAAAAACTGAAAAATAGAAGTACTACATGATCCAGCAAGCCCTTTCTGGATATATAACTGAAGGAGGTGAAATCACTATCTTGAAGTGATATCTAGACTCCTCTGTTCATGGAAGCATTATTCACAATAATCAAGACATAGAAACAACCTCAGTGTCCATTGATGGATGAGTTGATTTAAAAAAAAAAAAGACATTTATACACACATACACAATGGAATATTGTTGAGCCATAAAAAAGAAAAAAATCTTGTCATTTGCAAAAACATGGATGGACCTTGAGGGCATTATGCTAAGTGAAATAAGTCAGATAGAGAAAGACAAATCCTGTATGATCTCACTTACATGTGGAATCTAAAAACATACAACTCTTAGAAACAGAGTGGAATGGAGGTTTTTGTGAGGTGGGGGAAATGGGAGATGTTAATAAAGGAGTACAAACTATTATAGTGTGAATAAGTTCTAGGGATCTAACATTACAGCATGACTCTAGTTAATGCCGTGTTGTATACTTGAAAGTTGCTGTGAGAATAATAGTGTTCTCACCATAACAAGAACAACAACAACAAAATGGTAATTACATGAAGTCAAGAATGTGTTAACTAACCTTATTGTAGTAAGCATTTTGCATTACATATGTGTATTGAAACATAGCATTGTAAATTTACACAATGTCATATCAATTATACATCAATAAAGCTAGTAATAAAAATGGAAACAACCCAACTGGCCATCAAATGAGGGACAGATGAACAAAACATAGGGTATCCATAGAATAGAATATTATTTATCAAAGAACGAAATACTGATACATGCTATGACATGGATGAACCTTGAAAACTTTATGCTAGGTTAAAGAAGTCAGTCATAAAGGCCACATATATCTGTTTATATGAAATTTCCAGAATAGGCAAGTCAGAGAAAAAGAAGGCAAATTAGTGGTTTCCAGGGGCTAAAGAAAAGGAGAAAATGGGGGTGTATAAGGGGTTTCTTTTGGGGCTGATAAAAAAATTCTAAAATTAATTGTGATAGTTGCTTAAGTCTGTGAATATATTAAAAGCCATTAAATTGTACACTTAAGTGAGTGAATTTTATGGTATATAAATTATATATCAATAAATATGTTTAACAAGTTATTGAAAAACTATATTAATTGACTAAGAATGTGTAACAAAGTGTCACTTATTCAACGAACATTTATCAAGCATCTACTATGTGCCCGACACTGTTTGAGGCACAATGGATATAGTACCGAACAACATAAATATACATCTCTGCCTTCATAGAGCTGACATTCTGGTAGAGGAGGATAGATACTACATACATATACAAGGAGTATACATTTTTAAAATATATTATTGCAGATTTTGCAGTGAATAAAGTCCCTGCTCTCATGGATTTTGTCATCATGTATTTTCATCTTTGTATCTATGGTGCCTAGATGTCCTTATGAAAATAAGCTGGATGAAAAAGGACTTACAGATATTACAAATTCCCTTGGTACCCAAATCTTTCATTTTGGAACTCCTTCTTCATCTCCCAGGCATGGTGGCTAGAAAAGAAGAGAGATTTTCTGATCTAGCAGGAGCCTTTCCTATTTCTTTCACCTGTTCTTGGTTTTCAGGACTCAGAGTCAGCATTTTCAACACAACAATATCCCTAACTATGTGTTCAATACTTAGGACTCTATTGAAATTTATTCCACCTCCATCTCTCTGGTGGAAGGGAAAACATGCTCATACTTTTTCTCTGAATTTCCATAATTTCTCTAATGCTGAATGAATACTTGACATAGTTTTGTGACTTCTGATATTTCATCAATGGATATACCATAATTTATCTACCTAATTTTCTTTTGTGGAAGATTTAATCTCCCTGCCCTCAATTTTGGTCTATTTTAAGTAATGTGAGGACACCTCTCAGTGTAAAGTGTTCATTTTACCTTTGAATGCCAACAAGAGGCCTTTCAAGTAGATTTCCCAGAGCTGAGGAATGATTTGTCCATAGATCTTCAGAGAATTACCGGAAGCTTCAAAACTATATTTTTCCTTCCTGAGTCATAGACTTCCCATGTCAGAGTCCTGACAGAAAACAGAGGTCAAACTCAAACTAGGTAAGTTGTGAAGTTTTTTTAAAAAGCGGAGAAGACTATTAAGAGCAAGCTGAGTTTAAGGAAACACATCAGAAGGATAGGACAATAACCTGGGGACGGTAACATAGAGGAGCTATTATCAGCCTTCCATCTTAAGGGGCAAGGAGAGGAAGCAGTCATTAGATTTCATTAATTCAACAGATATTTATTGACTACATCCTATATGCCATAGGGAATGTAACTACTAAAAGTGAGATGTTTAGGTAGGCCGTGTTACTTTGCTATTGCCACCATTTTTACAATCAATGCAATGCTAAAGATATACATATTATCCCCTTTAATCCTCCAAACTGCCATTGAGGAAGGTAATACTAATATCATTCCCATTTTATGAATGAATAAATCAAGGCTCGGAGTGGTTTAGTACCTTGCCCGAGTTCATAGAGCTTGTATTTGGCAGAGCTGAAATGTAAATCCCAGTGTGCCTGGCTCTAGAACATTTAGCCTTCATGTAAATTTTTCTTCCACATGAACCACTGCTAAAAAAAAAAAAAAAAAAGAGCAAGAGCGTGGTGATCTCTACCTTTGAGAAATCTTTATAGTACAATCAGATTATTTGTACTTTATTTAGCAGGTTGTGAAATTGGTTTTTAATCCTCTGCTGATAAGCTCACATGTACTCTTAGTTGTAGTTGAATTTCCTAGATCCTCTCAGCTATTTATTTACTTAAAGATTTACCTGCCACAAGCAAACGTAGCCATCTCTGCACTCTTTTTTAAGTGTTGGAAATGTACAGGTGAAGGGCTCCACTAAGTCCCTGTATAATTCAGCTACCCATCAGATTTTAGCATCCGTGAAAATAAACCCCAGCCATTAAGTAGCAATCTCAGAGATTCCAGAGATCCTATGAAAACTATACAATTCCACAATTCTAAAATACTAATGAAAGGGGAATGGACTGAACTCAGCCCATTTAGCCATTATTTTTATTCCCAAATATTATGAATAGAACATTGTCTCTAGACAGTGATCCTCCTCGGATCCCAGCAAATTTTAAATAGCTGTTGAAAACATTGTATAATTCCTTTCAGAAGTCAGCTAGGAAGATTTACATGGCAAGATGGTATCTGAGTAAACAGAACATTTTCATAGTGTTTTGTTTTGTTTTGTTTGTTTACAGGGCTTTATGGTCTTGGAAATAATAAGCAATCTAATTAACAAATTACAGAAGTTATTTATAATAAATTTAACTATTTAACAAAGGAAAGAGTATAAAACAGAAAATAAATAAATTATTCAAGATTACAAAGCTGATGTAGAGCCAACCATGTGTGATCTTTTGAACAGCCATCTTTCCAGCCCACTTCTAACTGAAAAAGCGGACTGGGACTCATCCTGCGTTTTACCTGGTGTTAATGAATCTGTTTTGGCCCTCAAAAATACATAAACTGATCAGGGATATGATATATGCTAGAGACACAATTATAGATAGAGGACCAAAAAAATCAAGTGATATATTGACAAATTTGTCAATAAAAAAATGAAAGGGATGAAGAAATGTGTGAGTTCTATGTTGTGTTAGCAAATGCCTTTAAAAAGTTTCCAAGACTTTATTGTCTTAGAGCAGTTTTGGCTCACAGCGAATTGAGAGGAAGATAACAGAGATTTCCCATACACTTCCTCTCCCACACTGGCACAATCTCCCTCATTATTAGCATCCTCCACCAGAGTGCAACATTTGTTACAACTGATGAAACTGCATGACTGACATATCATTATCACCCACAGTTCAAAGTTCACATTTTGTCTCCTCTTTTCCAATATTCAACTTCATTTCAGATTCATCACGGTTTATTGACCAGGGTTTCCAAAAGAACATTAAATAAAAATAACTTGGCTGCATTCTTTTTCTTGCTTTTAATAAAAGTATTTCTTTAGAAGTTATTTTTTGCACTTAACTCTTTAATCTATTTGGAATTTATTTTGTTTTGTTATATTAGGTAAAGATATAATTTGATGTTTCCCCTAATAGTTAATCCATTGCCCCAAAGCCATATATTGAATTATCTTTCCCTTCCTCACTAATTTGTTACTAACATGTATTATAACTTCTCACAGACAATAAAAATGATTGAGTAGCTATTCTCTTTATAAAACTCTCCTACATTACCTCTTACCTACTGCTATAAAACTTTTTCATGATTAACTAGAAAAAAAGAACAAACTAAACCCAACATTAGCAGAAGAAATAAAATAATAAATATAGGGCAGAACAAATTAAACAGATAAAAAATAGAAAAAAAATAAAGAGTTGGTTTTTTAAAAGATAAACAAATTCAGTGAAACTTTAGCTAGATACCCAGGAAAAAGAAAAAGACTCAGGTAGCAGAAACCAGAAATTAAAAAGAAGACATTACAACTGATGCTATAGAAATGAAAAGGATCCTAAGAGTCAACTATGAACGCTGATATGCCAACAAATTGGATAATCTAAAAGAAATAGATTAATTTCTAGGAACATATAGCTTACCAAGACTGAATCATGAAGAAATAAAAATTTCTGAATACATATATATTTTTAGTTTGTTTTTGAAAGCATTTGAGATGATGGGTGTTAATTCTTTTTTAAATGTTTGGTAGAATTCAAGAGTGAAGCCATTATCTGACACTCTTAAAAATTTGAAGAGGGGTATCACTTCCAAATTACTATATGACTCCAATAGTACCCTGATACTAAAATCAGCAAAGATAGTATGAAGAAAGAAAACTAGAGACCAATATCTCTGATGAATCTTGATGCAAGTATCCTTAATAAAACAGTCATAAACCAAATTCAACAACACAGTAAAAGCACTATACATCATGACCTCATGGGATTTGTTCCTTGAATGCAAGGATGTTTCAACATATGAAAATCAATCAATGTAATATACCATATTAACAGAATGAAGGCAAGAACCACATGATAATCTAAACCAATGCAGAAAAAAACCCACATTTGACAAAATTCAAGACCCTTTGATGATAAAAACACTCCACTAAGAATAGAAAGAAATTACCTCAACATATGAAGCTGTATATTAAAAGCTAACATCATATTCAATGATGAAAAATTGAAAGTTTTTGCCTTAAAATAACGAATAAGGCAAGGATTGCCATTCTTGTCACTTCCATGCAACACAGTATCTGAAGTCCTAGCCAGAGCAATCAGGCAAGACAAATAAATAAAAGACATTCAAATAAGGACAAAGGAAGTAATGTTATCTATTGACAGATGCCATAATCTTGTATGTATGTAGAAAATCCTGAATATTCCACAAAAAAAAAAAACTGTTAGAACTAATAAAAAATCAGCAAAGTTGCAGGATACAAAATCAATATTTAAAAAATCAGTGTTTTTATAAACTAACAATAAACAACCTGAAAAGAAAATTTTAAATTATTTATAATAGCACCAAAAAGAATAAACTATTTTGGAATAAACTTAACCAAGGAAGCAAAAAACTTGTACAATAAACTACAAAACATTAAAGTGAAAGAAGAAATGGAAAGACATTCCATTTTCATGGATTGGAAGATTTAATATTATTCAAATGTCTGTATTACCTAAAGTGATCTACAGATTTAATGTAATTACCAGCAAAAATCCCAATGTGTGTAGAAATAGAAAAAAAATCCTGAAATTCATATGGAACTTCAGAGGACCCTGAACAGCCAAAAACAGTCTCGAGAAGGAAAGACAAAGCTGAAGGCCTCATGCATCCTGATTTCAAAACATATTACAAAGCTACAGTAATCAGGACAGTATGGTACTGGCATAAAGACAGACATATAGACCAATGGAACTGAATAGAGAACCCAGGAACAAACTCTCACATATATGGCCAAATGATCTTTGACAAAGGTGCCAAGGTACACAATGGGGAAGGAGAATTTCTACAACAAATGAGGCCAGGAAAACTGAATATCTATATGCAAAAGAAAAAAAAATTGGATATCTACTTTGTGCCATATATAAATTAAATTTGGTAGTGATTTTCTAAATATGACACCAAAGCAGAGGCAAAAATAGACAAATGAGACTACATCAAACCTTAAAACTTCTACAATTTAACAACAAAAAACCCCAAACAATCCAATTTTAAAAACAGGCAAAGGACTTGAATAGACTTTTCTTCAAAAAAAAAAAAATCACAAATGACAAACGAGCATATGAAAAGATGCTCAACATCACTGATCAGTAAGAAAATGCAAATCAGAACTACAAATGGATATCGGCTCAAACCCATTAGGATGGCCATTATTAAAAACTCACGTGTTGACAAGTATGTGAAGAAATTGGAACCCTTGTACACTATTGGTGGGAATGTAAAATGATGCAGCTGCTGTAAAAAACAATATGGAAGTTTCTTTAAAAATTGAAAATAGAAATAACATATAATCCAGCAATCTCATTTCTGTGTATTTATCAAAATAGTTGAAAACAGAATTTTGAAGAGATATTTGTAGTCATAGTCACTGCAACATTATTTGTAATAGATAAGACATGAAAGTAATCTAAATGTTCAACAGGTGAATGGATAAAGAAAATGTGGTATATAAATACAATGGAATATTATTCATCCTCAAAAAAAGTAAATCCTGTTGCATGATACAACATGAGAGACTTTGAGGATATTATGCAAAGTGAAATAAACCAATCACAAAAATACCAATACTGCATGATTCCACTTATATGAGATATCTAAAATAGTCAAACTCCTAGAAACAGAAAGTAGAATGGTGATTGTTAGGGACTTAGGGGAGAGAAAAAAGGGGAGTTGTCAATGCAACGATGGGCTTCTAGTTAACACAACTGTACTGCATGCTTAAATGCTTAAGGTGGTGAATTTTATGTTATGTATTTTTCTACGGCAATAAAAAGATGCTATGTCAATGTGTGTGTGTGTATATATATATTAAAGATGTTATATCTACATAGATCTATATCTATACCTCTACCTATGAATAGTTAACATAAAGAAGCAAGAAAAACATGCAACTTCTAGTAGAATATAGATAAGTGACATGAGCTAGCAATTTAACCCCCAAAATAGTCAAAAAACGTTGAAAATAATTCATCTTAATTGTAATCAATAATGCTATTTAAAACTATTTTAAAAATCAGAAATCCTGGAGTAATCCTAAACTTTGCCTTCTCTTTTCACCATTCTACCCTATGTGCAATTACTGTGGTGAATATATATAATAATAAATGTATAATACTATATAATATTATGTTATCATATAGTATTTTATATACATATACACTCACCCAAAATGACTGTACATAGAGGAGAATGGTGAAAAGAGATTATATATATATATATGTATATATATATACATGTATATATATACATATAATTATACATATAATATTTTATATATATATATAATTTGAAAATATCTCCTTCCACAATTTCTTCAATGCATTTGACTTTTTTACTACTGATATTATATATAATGACCATTTTCTTTCAATTTGTTAAGTAAAAATTCTGAGTATTCATAAAATAATGACATAAGATAAAGCTAACTGTAAACTGATAGTGTTGATGTTCACATGTTTATGTTGGTTATATAAAACAGTCTTACTCCCGTGTGTGTGTGTGTGTGTGTGTGTGTGTGTTTGTATGTGTAACATAAGGTAGATGTTTACATAAGCTTTTACTACCTACTGTTTACATATATATAATATGTAAGTATATATAATATAGCTGTAATATGTGTAATATGAAAAACACAAAGTAATAAGGCTATTTTACATAATATATGTATAAAATAAAAATTGTGAAAATGCAAGCATATGTCAAATATTTGGTAAATATTTCTTAATGACACAAAATAAAATCGCTTGGGTATTGGTAAATCCAATTCTTAGGAAACCAAGTTTGTTTTTCAGATAACCCTCTTGTTTGCAAGTATGGTGTTCATTTCCATTTATCTTAGGTAAATAAAATAAACATATTTTTTTAAAAAGAAAGTATAAAATATGTTGATGTAAGTTCCCATATAAATGATAACTCATGGTAATTTTACCTCACAGAAATTTTAATCTCAAGCTCATTACAAAGGAATTCTTTCTCTACTAACATTTATTGGGAAGAGCGGTTTTATACGGTGATACAGTTCAGCTAAGCCATGGCAACAGATCAACAAAACTTTCTCTCAGGATAGAGTATCTGGTTTTTTACAATAACTGAAAGAACATTGGACTTAAAATAACCTAACTCTGTTCTTGTACCATAGCCACTACCAATCTGTTTGCTTCGTAAGGTCTAAGTATTTTCACAGTAAAAAAGAGGTCATATGCCACATTCCTCCCAATGATTAAAAAAGCAAAGTCTATAGGAATCACTGAGTAAAGAAACATCATCTTCACTTTAGTTTATTTCAGTTTAATGAAGAAATGATGCTATGTCACACTCATTTACTGCTGAGCTTCGATTGTCCACGAAATTAGCTCAGAAACCAACTATGCTCCCACTTTTATCCCTTACCCCTCCTCCATCACAACCACAACATGTTGTACATGTATCTAAGAATTCTCATGCTTGTTCAGTGGAAGAAATAGTTTATAAGTGATAAAGAATCTTTTCACTTTTGTTCCTCTTAGAAATTCAGGATTACATAGCTTTGGCCTGGGATCACTTTAGAGTGAAAAGCCAGGTGTTTCTGAAAGTTTTAGCCTTATGCGGCTTATCGCTAGTTATAAATATTAATGTATCATGTCCTCCGTGAACATGGTCAGGGCAGACAGATGCTTCCATGAGGAAATTGCCAATGAAAGAAAATTCAAAAATATTCTCAGAGAGGAAGTACAGTGACAAGGTTGTGTGATTTAGCATTAATCATTTCATGAGTGTGTGTGTGACTATGCCAGCTCCCCACTGTGCTCTTTCAAACCACCCCAGACTCTTCCTTCAAAGTGCTTATCAAGATTCCTAACTATGAATCTATTTATGGGATCATTTGTTTAACGTCTGTCTTTCCCACTAGCTTCCTTGAAGGAGGGTGTTATACCTGTTTTACTTGGCATCATGTTTCAATTTCCCAACAGAGTGCCTGGAACATAGCATGTTCTCCGTAAATATTTGTTGAATAAATAAATGAAAACTCTGCAAATGAGGAGATCTGACTATAAGCTCCTTTTCTTTCCAGTTTCTAACTCTAAGCTATTTACTTCTCTTGAGCCAAAGGGCTTCTCGTACTGATGGACTCTAAGTATAGTGATTTAGGCTCTTTGAAGATCTCAGCCAAGAGAATCAATGTGGGTCTTTCTCCTCATGAAAAGGACACATGTCAAGAGAAGAGCATCACAGCCTAGAGATGAAAATCAGAGAGCAGGAGATCTTGGAAAGAACTTGACGTTCAAGGACTTGGAGTAGGGAGAGAGGTTTAACACTGTCCTCACATGAGCATACAAGTCGCTTGACTCAGAAAAGGGTAAGGGGGATCTAAATGGACTGAGTCCTTTTTTGCCTCTGAAATTTTAAGAGTACGTGATGACCAGAGGGCAGGGGTGTGTCTTCAAGTTCCTCCACAGAGGACCAATATTCAGTCTGCCTCTACAGGATAGGCCTCCCACCAGCTTCAGGACACTTGCTCTGTATGATATTGTAACAACCAGCTCCGAGCCCTGGTGAACCAACAAAGAAAGTAACAAGTGACCTAATGGGATAGAGGAGCTAAAGAGAAGAAAATAGAAAAGGAAAAAAACAAGATGCATCCAATGGAGTTTTCACATTCAACAATGACAAAGTGATCACACCGCAGAGCAGGGATGGGCAAACTTTTTAGGCTTTCAGGGTCATACAATCTCTTTGGCAACTACTCAATTCTGTAGTTGTGGCATGAAAGCAGCTGAATAAAATATGCAAAAAATGGACTACGTTTCAATAAATTTTATTTACAAAAATATGAGGTAGACTAGATTTGACTAGTTGACCATATATTGCTGACCCTTGCCCTGGAGTAAGAGACCAACTCTAAATCTGCCCTAATGACTTGTAAAATCAAGAGAGTGTGGAATTTGAGTTTCAACTGGTAATATGGGTTTGGGAAACACCTTAGTCATTCCAATAGATCTGCCCTAACCAAGCATAAAATCATGCCTACGCAAATTAAATACAATCAATCAATTGAACTGCTAGCTAGAACAAAAATTAACAGGAAAATAATAGAACTTGGAGTCTCTACAATATATTATTCATAATATCCAGTGTATAACAACAAATTACCAGATGTGTAAAGGAAAAAAATGCCCTCAGAGTCAAAAAAAAACATAATAGAAATGGTCTCAAAGTGCCTCTGATGTTGAATTTAAGAGACAAAGACTTTATATAGTTTAAATATTGTGAAAGACTTATAGGAAAATATTATCTTAATACTTGAACAGACAGATGATCTCAACAGAGAAATGGAATCTATAAACCAAAGAACTAAATTTAAATTTTAAAACTGAAAAGCAAAATAAATAAAATTAAAAATTCAGTAACTGGGCCTAACAACAGATTGAAAAGATCATTTGATAGGGTTCAGTAAACTTGAGGACCAATAGAAATTATCAAATCTGAGAGAAAAAAACTAAAGACAAGTGACCAGAGTCTTGAAGAACTGTAAAACAATATCAAATCATCTAACATAATTAAAATTGAAGTCCAAGAGATAGACTAAGAATGGGACAGAGAAACACTTGAAGACTTATGGTCAAACATTTTCAAAACTTGATGAAAAACATTAACTTTACTATATAAAGCTAGATTAACTCCAAATAAGATAAATGATGCAAAGAAAGCAACACTCAGAAACATTATAGTCAAATTGCTTACAAAGAAAAAAATAACGAATAAACTCTGAAAAGAGCTAAGATTACATACAGGGAATCAAAAATAAAAATAACTACAGATTTTCATAAGACTCAGTAGAGGTCAGAAGACAATGGAATGCCATAAAGTTATTTGTCTACCCAGAACTCTATATCAAATAAACATATCCTTCAAAAGTAAAGGTAAATATAAAGATAATCTTCAGATAAATAAAAGCAGAGTTAATTTTGTACCTGCAAATTCACACTAGAAGAAATGCTAAAGGATATTTCTCAGGCCAAAGGGAAATAATACCACTTAGAAACACAGATATAAAGGAAAGAATGAGGAACACTAGAAATGGTGAGCAAATATTTTTTCTTTTCATAATTTTTAAGACAACTGGTTGTTCAAAACAAAACCAACAAAACAAAAGCCCGAAAACAAAAACAGAAACAGAAAACAAAACCAAGCATTTTAATGTGGTATTTAAAATGAATGTCAAAGGAAAAGATGTGACAACAATAGTACAAAGAATGGATGAACATGGACAAATAAAATTACACTGTTATAATGCTGTTCCATTTGTGAAATGGGAAGTGTCATTTGAAATGTGAAGTAAGGTCCTATAATATTAACTCTAGATTTTGATAAATTAGAGACATATGTTGTTAATCCTGGAGCAACCACTAAAAGTAATTTTTAAAAAGAGTTATAGAAAGAAGCCAGTAGATAAAATAAAAATATTTTCAAATTAATCCAAATGAAGGTAGAAATGACAAATTAAGGATAAAAGAAAATATGCAAGTGAAATAAGAATATCTGGAGGACACAAGTAAAAACCTGAATAAGCGAATGATAGCAAGTTATTCAAAGGAGTTGAAAGCTTATGACCACACAAAAATTTGCACATAAATGTTTATAGCAACTCTATTCATAATTGCCAAAATTTGGAAGCAACTACGATGCCCATCAGTAGGCGAATGGATAAATAAACTATTGTATGTCCAGTAGAATATTGTTCACAGCTAGAAAATAAACTATTAAGCCGCAAAAGACTTAAAGGATACTTAAATGCATATTACTGAGTAAAAGAAGATAATCTGAAAAACTAAATAGTGCGTAATTCCAACTATATATCATTCTGGAAAAGGGAAAACTATAGAGACAGTAAAAACAGCACAAAGGATTTTTAGGGCAGTAAAATTTTCCTATATGATACTGCAGTGGTGGACACATATTTGTCCAAACCTATATAATGTACAACACCGAGTGAATACTTAAGAAAAACTATTAACCTAGGGTAATTATGATGTGTCAATGTAGGTTTACCTGTTATAACAAATGTACCACTCTGGTGGGGGATGTTGGTAATAGGGGAGGCTACACATGTTTGGGGAGTACATGGGAAATCTCTGTACCTCTCAATTCTGTGAACCTAAAACTGCTCTAGAAAAAGATAAAGCCTTAAAGTACAAAAAAAGAGGGGGAATACTATTAGAAAGAATTCTTAAGGAAATTCAAATGAAGCACAAAAGGAATTTCTGGAGGTAGAAACATAATTTCAAACTAAATATTCAGTGGATGAATTAAAAGAGAGAATGCTCTGTTGAGACCTAAATCAGTAGACTGTACGAGCAAATGCAGGAAACGGCTTCAAAGAAAAATATAAAATATAATGAGCACCATTATAAACAGATGACAATCGTGAGAAAAAATAATAAGTAATAGACCAAGAGCTTTGATATGCCAATAATGATAGTTTTTTAAAAATGAAAAGGAAACAGTTGGAAGGGAGGCATTAAAGAGAAGCTCATACAAAATTCTCCTGTAATCAAGAGCTCCTGAGTCTGTACACTGAAAGGGCTCCTACGTTCCAGGCAGGATTGAGGAGGGGAAAAATCCCATGCCTAGGTATATCCTGGTAAATTTCTCAAGCATTATGTATCAAGAGAAAATCTTACAAGTTTGCAGGCAGAAGTAGCAAGTCACCCTTCAAGGGGAAAAAAAAAAAAAAAAGCTCTTCGCATTGACATTCTCATCTGCAACACTAGAAGCTAGAATATAGTTGACTAATATTGAGAGAAAATGAATGTAATTTGAGAATCTTTGGCCAGCCAAGGTATCATGGATCTTTTAGGGACAAGGAAGATATCCAATACCTGTCATGAGAAATGAGGAAGAATTGCAAGAATTGCAAGAATTGAAAGAGCATATCACCTAAGCACTCATGTACATATACCACAGATGGAAAATGTTTAGAAAAGACTCTGACCAAGTAGAAAATGAATGAATACAAAGACCCTGAAATGTAAAAACAGAAGAAACAATGATAGGCGATTAATCACTCTCCATCTCTTTCTCTCCTTCCCTCATTCACTCTCTTCCTCCATCTATCTCATCTCATCTTATCTCATCTCTACTCACCTATCAAAGGCAAGAGTGGACTTGTGTTAATATGAGTGTTAAGTAAGGACTCTTAAATCAATAGAAAAATCTAACAAATAATCATTAAAAGATATCAGAAAATCTAAAAGTTGCAGTTGGATGTAGAAAGAGTAGGAATAGCAAAGGCATTCTAAATGATCCATCTAAGGAAAGGTTAGAAGTAAGAGATGAGGGGAAGAAGTAAAATTATTTAAAATACTGCATGTTTGAGTTATGTGGAAGATAGTGAACATCTTGATAGGAGAAATAGACATTTGGGTGGGGAGACAATTGGTGCAGAGAAACAACTTAACACAGCAAGTCTGACTGCTATTCTTTGAAAGGCAGGCTAACAAAAATTGACCCTTGGGGGAACCTGGTAACTTGATTTCAGGAGAGTTCCCACTGCCTTAACTAATAAGAGTATCTCACTGTTCATAAACTGTACAAATAATCTAGTTTATGCTGACCACCTGCTTTTCTTCTGGGAGTCTGGAATTTTGGTGTGTACTAGGCAGAAGGTGACTACATGACCAGTCCCAGTAAGGCTCTGAACCTTCCTGGTAGACAGCATTTCACATGTGTTGTCAATTTTGGGGGGAATTAAACACATCCTGTGTAACTCCACTGGGAGAAGGCTTTTAGAATCTTGTGTGTGGTTTTCTCCCCATTCCACTCCTACTCCTTTTCCCTTTTTAAATTTTACTTTGTACTCTTTTGCTGTAATAAATCATAGCCCTGAGTATGACTGTGCGCTGAGTCTTTTGATTCTAGCAAATCATCAAATCTGGGAGTGTTTGGGGGGACCTCTGATCCAATTGACGTCTCCTTTTCAACTCTTCTAGGCGTATAAAAAGACAACAAATCGGCTTTCATGTTATGAGTCTAACATAATTTAAAAAAAAAAAAAAAAACCTAATTTTTAAAAATGGCACCAAAAAGAGAAAGCTAGAAATTAAATTTAATTAATTAAATAACTGAAGGGTTCATTTCAAGGATGATAAAGTTGCTTTTAACAGGGTAATTCACTTCTTAGTCATAATAAAAACCAGGACCAAAGAATTATAAGTAGACTAGTTGACATTTTTATTTATAGGATAATATCTGTTCATGAGAGAAAAAGTTTAAAGTACAGGAAAAGATAAGGAAGCATTAAAATAATCACCCATAATCCGCCACCTACAGGCAAGCAATGCTACCACTTTACATAGTTTCTTCCTGTTTTTTCCTATCCATTTACTAAATAATTGAGAGTATACTTAGCATTTTTTAGCCTTATTTTTTAGCTCAATATTCTACTATAGATATGGAGTGTGCATGGTATTAGTGTAGCATAATTGATTTAGCAATTACCTATCCTATTTTTAAAAAATAATGTTCCTCCTGAGAGTCATAAACATATTTAAGCTTATATTTCTCTAGTTATTAACATCAAAACATAACCAGTGTCTCTCTAAGTTAGGAATTTAATAGCAGAATTACCTTCTCTTCTTAGGACTAAAGAAAAGTTGAGCTAGCGTAAGTCTTATCTTTTGCCACGCAAAAGGGAAAAAGCTTCAAAAAAAATTTTTCGTGACCCAATAACTCACTCAAATTCTTAATAAGGAGTGAGAAAATTTTTTTTAATTCTCAGATATGAAATAAATCTGAGATTATAAGATTTCTCTATCTGTAAGACATACTTTGATTTATATCAAAATTACTTTGATTACATTGAGATGGAATAAAATAAACAACACATAATGGTATAGTATGATTAAGAAGGTAATTGTGACTAGAAAATCAGTTAAATAATTATATATAATTACTTTATATTTTGATAAGATGTAAATGCAAAATAAATTATTGAAATAGATTAGCCTAAAATTAATAATAATAATTTGATTTATAATCCAGACAACATAAATAAAAACTTTGTAAGTGAGGAAAGGGAAGATGGAAATAAAAATATTTAAAATTTTTCATGTTTCATGAAAAAAACAATAGTTGCAATTTATTTTTAATGTTGAAAATAAAATTTAAGCTCATGATATTTTTAACTTCAAGGTATACATTAATAAAGCGACACTAGAAGACAAATATTCTTAGCTATTGAAAGGAAAAACAAAAAATAGAAGTAAATAAAATAGAGTCAATGTAAAAAAATGTCAGGGGGAAACAGCATGAAATAAGATGGCAGATAGTATTGTTGATAATAGCTAGCTTTATTGAGAATGTATTATATTCAAGAACCTAAAGTTTATATATACATTAATTCATTTAATCCTCACAATAATTCTATGAGTTAAGTACCATGTTAAGTGACTTAATATTAACTAAAGGCAAAAGATATTATTAAAACATAAAAAAACAACAAATTATATTTCCCTATTTAAAATAAATCAATAACTCTTAAATATATTTCAAAAAATAAAAACTGCATAGGCCATTTTATAATCATAGTACAACAAAATAAAAAGTTAATGTAGCATATTGAAAAATATAAAGAAATAGTCTAAAATTGCCATTATATGTTATTTAGAATATTAGAATGAGAATACTTTACCATTAAGATGTGCCGCAAGAACTTCAATAAGTCAAAACTTTGAAAAGTTTGCTTAACATAAAAAAATGAAATGAAGTGAAATAAGCCTTCAAACCAATAAGTTAGAAAATAACCTCAAAATTAACAAAAGATGAAAAATGGATAAATAAAAATAAAACCCAGAAATCAATTTATTAAAAAATAACAAAATGAGTGAATGAATGAATGAAAGTCAATATAAATGAAAAGTTCATGTCTAATCAATAAAAATAAGAGAGAAAAAAGTCAATAAAGAATAGTAATAATAGTCAGGGATGAAATCATTAGAAAGTATAAATGTTGCTCTATAATATATCTTAAACCATTCATGTGCTTCTAGAACAAATATAATTATCATAATTGCTAAGTAAGAAAGCAAACACCTAAACTGACTGAAAAACATGGATTCACTATATAAATATGTTTAAGCTGTCAGAAAATTATATACAAAAAAGCTACTGGACCAAGGTGCTTTTTTAAAGGTGAATTCAAAAGTCTAAAGTTCAGAAAATTGCCTTGTCTCAAAAACTATTCCACGTGCATGGAAAAATAATGGATAGTTTCTCAATTATATTTATAGAACCTTGGCACAAAACTATGACTAAAGTAGAACATAAAAAAAATTTCAAACATAGATAACAAAATACAAAATAAATAATAGGAAATCAAATACAGCAAAATTTTTGAGGATTTATTCTAGTAGTCTAAGAATACTGTCAAATTTTAAAATATATTAACATAATATTGTCATATGAACAGACCAATGAAAGAATATTACATATAATTTTGATAATAAATATTTAGTAACTAGGTATCATTTCCTTAGCATGTTAAAAAATTCCATATAATATATGAAGTAATATACAATTATTTGAATAACATTATATAGTATATATAGATTCATATGTTTTTATAGTCATATATGTGAAATATATTATTTACATATGAATATATTTGAGATAATATATTTAAAAATTTATCTAATAATATATAAAAATTCTGATGTGTTTTTCATCCAGTCTCCATTGTGATTAAAAGAAAAAAATGCATCAGATTTTCCCATTGAAAACAGGAATAATCTCCAAAGTTATTTAACAGAATTAAAGTTCAGGTAGATGCACTAAAATGACAGAATTAAGCACAATAATTAGGAAGGAGACAAAATATGTAATTATTAGTTGCTATGTAAACACATACCCAGAAAAAAAAAAGAATGTCAACTGTGAAAACCCCTTTCGATTGATGAGAATTCCACAGGCCTATTATATACGCTGCAGCAAAGATCCGCAAACTTGTTCTGTAAAAGGCCAGATAGCAAACATCCCAGGCTTGCCAGCCAAACCAACTCTGTCACAACATCTCAACTCTGCCTTTGCAGTGCAAAATCAGTTATAGACAATATGTAAACAAATGACATGGCTATGTTCCAATAAAACTTTATTTACAAAATCTTCATTTACACACTCAAAAAATAGTTTAATTTGTTCCTAAGCTGTATTTTGCCAATCCTTTATCTACAGTGTACAATATTGTTTACTTCTTTATTCAAAAGATTTCCTGAGTATCTATGACCCATTTAAAAATAGGAGAAAACAATCTGAATTGAAACAGTAACTACACATATACAATTCCCAGTAACAACCTTAATGGGCAGTGTGGGAGAGCCAATAAAGAAAATTATAAAAATTACTGATATTGTATAAAGAATAACTTGAACAGAGAATAAAAGGACAGGTATAGTCTTGAAGGAAGGATACAGCATTACGAAGATGTTGATTCTTCCCAAATAAGTATTGTGTTTAATATAATTATCATCAAAACTCCATGGAGGGTGGAATTTTAAAAAATTATGTTAAAATTCACCCAAAGACTGAGAATAGCAACAGTTTTTTAAAATAATGGTTAGGGAGAGTGGAAACTTTGCTCTGCCATATAGTAAAAAAGATTTTAAACGCTGTAATATTGGAGACAGTATACTTCTGACAATAAATCAATGTCTAAATTAAACTGAATAGAAACTGTGAAAATGGTCATGTGAGCTGAAACCATGCAAATCAATCTCAGTAAATCAATCTGGGAAAAGTTAGTTTTTTCATGAACTCTAAAATTCTCTGTCAAAATGTTAAAAACTCTCTTGTCGGTTATAAATGGATAGAAAAATGGAAAAAATAACACTGCTATTCAGCACACTGAAATTTAGAACATTAGAAACATTAAGAATTAAAGTGATTAATTTCTCTGTGAAAAACTTACCCAAAGTCATTTTAACATTGTCATCTTCTCATGGTTTATCGTATGATATGGAACAAGCATCTTTTCTATACTTGCTAATTTTTCACACTCCTTTCTAAGTTTGGATCTGTTTCCATTATCTTATCCTTTGCCCTTTCAATGTTGAGAAATATCTCTGAAGAGTTCATTGAACAGAGTTTTATTGTTGGTATGACTTCCTCTGGGATATCTTCACCTTTTTGTCATAACCACTTTCCTCCTTTATACTGGTAAATTGACATTCACTACGCTTCTCCGGCTGCTTATCTAGAGTTTCTCCAATGGCAGCAGTGCCAACGTCCCATGATTTCCTATGTTTTTTGTAACTGTGTTATTATGTTCAATATAAATTCCACTTCCAGTGTTATCATTTTTTATTTCTTTGTCGCACTTTTATCTTTGCTGGTTAATTCCCTCTTTTGACTGTCCAGTTTTATCAAATGTCACACACTTTTCATTCAGAGATAAGGAGGCATTATAACTAGATACTTTATGTCCGTTCATGGAGTGAACAACAGATGCACATGACCAGCCATAGACAGGCTTGAAGGAATGTGGATGGTGATGATCATGATGTGCCTCTGTTTTTCACCCAATAATTTATAGACAGAGGAGCCAGTTTGTACTTTATGCAATTTACTCACACTTCATAATCACATAGCTGAATTTGAATCATATCGTTAGGGGTTTATGTCATTTAACCAAACCATAGTAACTAAAATCCATGCATATCAGAACCATGCAAAGCAAGAACTTCCAGTGTGTGTGACTGTGTGATCATAATTCAGCACGGAAAGAAAAGGGAGGAAAATTGTATAAGAGATACTGGGACAATTGATAACTTATTTGGAATAAAGTCATGTTTATATCAGTCACACTAAACTCCAAAATAAATGTCATAGTGTTTTAAAAGTTAAAAATAAAGTAATCAAACTATTAGAAAAGTGTGAGTTAATGAGATTAAATATAGCTTAGAGATGATATAAACTGTGGTAATAAAAGGTCTGAATAACATGGTTAGTAATGGTTGAGCTCCTAACCAGTAAACTTCATTTATTGAAAAGTGCTTATTTACATATTATCTCATTTTATCCTTTCAACAATCTTGAAATATATATATATATAGCAGAGATAACATGTGTGTGAGAATGTCTTTGTTCTTATGAGATACAACTGGAAGTATTTATGTGTAATGTTTTAATATCTGCACCAGATTTTTAAACAGCCAAGCCAAAAAAGATTTATATCTATAAATAGATTCATGTATAAACAGATAGACAGGCAGGAAATGATGAAACAGTAACAGCTTATAAATCTAGATTTTTTATCATCTTAAACGCAAGACGTGGATGTGATGGTTGACTCTGTAGTCCTATAGGTTTAAAACTTTAAAATGCAAAATTTTGTTTGTAAATTCTGGATTTTATTCATTGCTTTTTGAAACAAAATCCAGGGGGAAATACATCAATGTGAACGTTAGTCTATTTCATGCTATTAGCATTAAATATTTACTGCAGTCCAGCTGTCTTTTAGAGAGACAAATGTTTTTAAGGGTTTATGCTGACAATTCGTTCTCTTGATTAAGATCTAATGAAAATAGCTCTGATATTGAGAATGAGGATGCTCATGAGTTCTTAGGAGCTAGGTGAGAGGTAAAGTATCATTTCTAGTTTATAGTCTTTTACCAACTAGAAAGTCTAATAATAGTCTTATTACTCCACCTGACCTTCCTCAAATAGATCCTCAGCTAGTTTGTACTCTACCATCGCTGGTCACTTTTTTCACCATCTTGGACACAGATGTGGATGTGACAGTTGACTCTGCACTTCCTTCCAAGAATAAGAAGTGTGCTCCAGTGTAAAAAGGCTATTTCCAACAAGATAAGGTAGGAGACACGAGAATAGATCAACCGTAGGGCTTGAATATTAACCAGGTTTCCAGCATCAAATCATAGAGAGTCCTCACTTCTTCTACTCACCAGGGGATGTTATCTACAAAAATCTGGCTTTTTAAAAAAAGTATGACCAATTCTACAGGCCATTGCTGCCCTCTCAAAAAAGGCTCGACTCCTCCCATTTCTCTGATGGTCATTGTACTTCTACTGCCAGCCAATGCCTCTGAGAAAGGTCTGTACATTTGGGTGAGGCTTTCTTAAAAGAACCATAAGCAGGACAAAGAGCCAGCTGGTATGCATAGACCTCAGATACCATTCAGGACCTTGGTCTGTTCTGGCATTGAAAGAACTTTAACTAAAGTTCTATTTTGAATCTCAAGATCTGATAATTCTATCAGCTTATTCTCTTGTCTGACTAGTGCCTGTTACCTCCTTTGCGAAAATTCATTCTCTACTCTTATCTGCCATGCTCTGTTCACAAGGGAGGCTGAACCTATGAATTGCATCAATTGGTGTCCTTTGCCCACTCACTTCCAGTTGCATTCGGACAGTGGAGATCCTGGAGGGAAGAAGGGAAAGAGATCCAGGTATTTCTTTCTCACCAGCTCCCTACTTGAAGTCCGATTTCTGGCAGTCGCAGCCTCCTTCCACACCTACAGTCCCTAGTAGGCAGCGCTTCCCCCACCATGATGGTGCCAACCCTCCTCATGGTCCTTTAAGCCCAGGAGTGCTATGGCTGTGTCTGTTGCTGGTTTCTGGGTGCCTTGACATTCTTTGTTGGTCCCCCTAAATTCCCTTCACTTAAACCTCCTCAGTTGAATGATTTGAGTCAGATTCTATCGCCCACCAGAAACTTGAATGATACAATGGTCACCTTTCCTTTTCTTCACTATCAAACCGTCTGTGCTCAATTTCCTAAACTTGATATTGTTCACTATTTACCTCACTCTTGACATTATCCACTGTCCACTCCAGAGAACCATCCAAGAGTTAAGAAATTTTCTCTATCTTCACATTCATCACAGAACACCTTCCCCACCCGACCCCCCTTCACATCTTAATTAAACATGACACCTTTCCCAATGGTACTTCTTTCCTCACAGCCTCCTTGTGGGGAACGGAACATTGCCTCACACCTGACAACTGCTCCCCACAGCTATTTGTAAACAGATAGCCCACCACCCTCATATAAAAAATCATTTTTACTTTGAGACTCATGGCACAGTCCTATAGTAACCTATTCTCCTTTTCCTCTTAAAGTGTACCTATGCCTTCATTCTTTGAGAATATTGCCATTTAGGTCAAAGCCATTCTCATTTGTCATTACCTACATGACTTCAAAATTCCTTTATCCAATCAATGTCATTCCAATTCACCTCCACTTTACCTCTAGTAATTAGTTAAGATACATTTTCAGTTGCATGGAATAGATTTCTAACATGATAATGGCTTGAAACAACTTCAAGCTGGTATGTTGGCTATGCCCTCTGAAATCTTTACAAGCCCAGATTCCTTCTATCTTGTTGCTCTGTTAACTATAGGTTATTGCTCTTCTCTGCAAAAACCATGATGGCTTGCCACCATGTCAACATTTTAGTAAGCACTAAGAGTGAAGAAGACAGCAGAAAGTATGCTGCTTCTTCCAGGAGCATGACCAGGATTGTGCATATTGCTTCTCATTTACCATCGATAGGTACAACTTTGTCACATGGCCATGTGAAGCTGTAAGGGAGACTAGAAGCATATTCTTCATTTGGGGTGTCCATGAATCTAGCTAACAATTTTATTTTAAGGAGGAAAGGCTAGAAGTGTACTGGGCTACATTACTAGCAGTTTCTGCCACATATCATATTCTAGACATTGACATCACCTAAACCTACTATGTTTTTAACACTGATCCTCTAACAACCACCTCTTATCCACATACCCCTCTCATGCACTATGTACAACTAAATTTATTTGTGGACAAAAATAAGACAACTTATCCATTGGCTCCCTCCATATTATTTTGAATTTTCAGACAAATCCTATAGCCAGCTTGAGACCACATGATGTATTTCTCTCTTGCCTATTAATTCGTCTGCTATACTTACATGGATTAATTTCTGAACAAGCCCAGTTTTCCACTTTTTCTTTTCCTGCACACAGGTAGCAAATTTCCCACAAAAACATGGGTTGATCTCATGACACATTCAAGGTTTTTGGTTGCCTAGAAAGTCTCTAAGTGTTCCTCACCAGCTTCCTCTTCAATTCTCCACAGTGAGTATTTGACTTCCCTCAAGCCCCTTGCTGTATGGCTTTCCTCTTATGTCCAGGAGCTGACAGTATTAGTTTTCTACTGCTGCAACAAATTACCACAAATATAGTGACTTAAAACAATATGAATGTATTCCCTTACAGTTCTGGAGGTCAGAATCTAAAGTCGAAGTATCAGCATGGTTGTGTTCCTTTGGGAGATTTCAAAGAAAATTCATTTTGGTGCTTTTTATAACTTCCAGAGGGTACCTGCATTCCTGGCCCCTTTCTCACATGAACCTTTGCTTCTGTTGTCACATCTCTTACTCTGACTTCCTCTCCCTGCCCTCCTCTTAGATAAAGGCTCTTGTGATTCTCTTGGCCCCACCTGGACAATCCAAAATTATCTCTCTGGCTGAAGATCCTTAACTTAATCACATTTGCAAAGTCCTTTTGGCAATATAAGGTAACAGTTTCCAGGATTTGGGAATGGCCTCATTTGGGTGGCCATTACTTTATTCGGCCTACCACACTGACCTTTCCTCCTACTCATACGCAGAATACAGGGATTCGGCATGAGCTTCCCTAATACCATTCCCACTTCCCTGGGAACACATTTATTTATATTCAGACTCATCTTGACCCCTCTCTTTCCAGTTTCAGTTGAGAAGGTATTCTTCCCAACAGAGGCTGACCTCCCAATCTTTTTCTGGAACCTAAACTTTATTCAGGTTTTTCACTTTAAATTCTTCCATGTCTGATATTAATATTGCTATTTTAGCTTTCTTTTGGTTTTTTTTTTTTGCTAATATAGCTCATTATTTTAATATAAAACTTTTTATGCCATTACCTTATAGTGGTTAATTCTCTAACTACTTGGATGTTTAAAAATACAGTAAGTTCTGATATTACATGACATATGCGCTCCTAAAAATCACCACACTGTTCAAAATGAGGCTGTAAAAATCACAGGGCTTACGAGATTAATGGGGTTTAGAGGCCCGAGACTTGAAAACTTCATTAGTAGCATATTTTTTTAAAAGAGAGAAAAAAGCATCAGTGCAGTCTTATACATTTTAAACAGTTAAGAAATACAGAAAAACTGCAGTTGGTTTGGCATTTTACCTTGAAAAAAGACACATGAACTTTGCTTGTGGAAGTAGCTGCCAGAAGAGTTGCAGCTTGAAGCTGTTGTGAGGTGGAGGGAGCAGTGTTGCCTGAAATCAGAGGGGGTTGGAACTGCAGCTGTGGATGGATGTCGCTCATGACACGTGTGGGGATGGAGATGCTGATAGGTGTTTGAAGCCTGTGTATTCTACGTGCTCTGATGCAGCTTGGTCCAGCAGGGTGAAGTTTTCAGTATCCATCTAGTGTTTCTCAAAGACAAAAATCACATAAAAACTAATTTGAAATTTGTGTTATGCTCCTAATACCCCCTAACAAATCAATTATGTTGGAATAAATGCCCATTTCTAAAATAATCATTATAGCAAAATTAACTATACATTCTGCATAGCTCTATATTCTAATGGGCATGTTTAAATTTATTTTTTTCATGATTACTATACATTAACCTGATTTTTACCATTTTATTTTATGTTTTCTATGATGTAATTTTTCTTTACCCAACTGTCATCTGTTAAATTTGTTAAATTTCTTTATTTCCCTTTCCACTACTGTTTTGAAAATTATTTTGTTTATATACTTTTTGCTGCCATCCTTAAATTTTAAAGTGCCTACTCTACTCCAAAGTTAATCAATATGTCATCACTCTACTTCATAGGTACCTTAGAACATTTCAACAACCAAAGAAAACTTCTCCTATCTTCCATATTATTGTTTAAAATATAATTTCACCTTGTTTTAAAACACTCAAGTTTTTTAAATTACATTTTCTAATCAATCATTTCCAGATTTACCACTGCATTTTACAAATGTCTTTGTTCAAGTATCACTTCTTGCCTCTCACTGCCTTTTTCTGAGTTCAGTTTACTTCTTTCTGAAGTGCATCCTGCAACAATTATTTCAGGATGGCACTGTGGGCAATAAACTTCATTATGAAAATATTTTTGATTTAGCCCTTCACCTTGAGTGATCATTTAACTTGCCTGGATTTTCTTTTCCCCTCAGCACTTAGAAGACTTTATTTCTTTGTCCTTGTCTGTCAATAAGAAATCTGCCATATGTCTGATTGTCATTTCTGTGTTTCCTTCAGTAGCTTTTAAGATTTTCTCAATATCTGTGATGCCTTCCTTTTTTTCTTTTCTTTTTTTTTTTTTTTTTTTTTTTTTTTTTTTACAAATTGTCTTTGCATTCCCTGCTGAGGATTTGGTATATCATTTCTCTCTAAGATTCACAACCACTTTTTAATATTAGAAAATCATTCATCACTATTCCTTTCAACATTCTCTCCTCATCCTCTTTAGCCCTTCTTTAAAATCCATTTAGATGGACGTTGAAATTTCTCCTTAGGTTCTTCATATCTCTTAGCTTCCTGTTCCTATTTTTCATTCTTTATCTTTGTGCTACAGTCTGGGTCATTCAGATATTTCAGTTTATCAATTCTCTATTTAGCTACCTTGTCTTATATTTAACCTATGTATTCAGTTTTCTTATTCGTACTGTTTATTTTATCTACTTGTTCCTTATTCATAATATTCTACACTAGCCTTGGGTATTTTATTCCTTTGTTTATTTCTTTAAATTTCCAAACAAATTTATTTTAAAATCTCCTTCAGAATGGTCTATTATTTGTAAATTCTGTCATTGCTTGTGCTTTCCGACTTCCTCACAGTAAAGATTGCCAACTCTCACATGGCCGCCTTGTGTACTGCGTTTTTCAGCAGGAATGTTTCCCAAGGATGAAGTCACAAGGAAACATATGCAGCATTGGCTTGACTTCATTGGTTCTGACTTCTCAGGAATTATTCTCTTCCTATCATTGTTCAGAGCAGAAGTCTTGTTCCATGCTCATTGGAGATATGGCAACCACTTCCTTGTGTCCAACTTTATACGGGGTCCCATTTCAGCTTACGCCATTGACTTTAGATCTTACATAAAAAATTAGCCTCCAGAGGATGCTCCAGTCCTCTCTTGACTCTTTTGGCATATTTAGCTCAGCACAGTGGTTTAGGGTTTTCTCTTCATTTCTGACCCCTAAAACTTTACCTTTCTTCTTTTAAAGCTTGACTTTGTGTTTCGAATAAACTTATTTCAAGTTATCTAGAATATATACAGATTAGATAGATAGATAGATAGATAGATAGATAGATAGATAGATAGATAGATGATAGAGAAACAGAGGTCTTCCCATGTCTGCTTTGTTTGCCATATTGACCTTTTCAAATACTATTTATGTGGCTGACTCCCAAGTCTCTATTTCCAACCCAGGTTTGATGCCTGAGCTCTAGCACCGCACCCCCACTTACAAATCTCCACCTGCATATAGCATAATCATGTAAACCCAGCATGTCCAAAATTACTTTTTTATATTTCTCAGATCCACACTGCAACTCTCCTCTCCATTTACATATCTCAGTAGGTAGCTCCACCGTTGGCCAAGGTGCCCAATCTAAAATCCTGAAAATCATCTTTGGATTCTCCTTCTACCTCTTGCTCTCCCTGCAGGGTTAATCTCACAGAAGATAAACAACATCCAGGTTTTTCCAAGACTGAGGGGTTCCCAGCATTTTGGACTCTCAGTGCCGATATCAGGAAGGTCTCAGGCAAACTGGACAAACTGTTCACCTTCAATTCACTTCTAAGTATTTCTCAAAACCTTTCATTTCCCTTTGTTCCCACTCCTTTAACTCAGACAACCACAAACACCGAGATTTCTTCGATGGCTCCTCCTCTAGTCTCCCTGCCTCTAATCTTATCCTTTCACATACATTCTTCATATTTTTAATAAAGCAGTTTTTCAGGGATATACATAAATCTGGTTAGTCTCAAATTAAGGCATCTACTGGTTCCTACTGTCTCAAGAATAATTTTTAACTTTTTAACATATTCCACTGCAAATCTCTCTAGAATGTGGCTCTGCTTGCCTCTCCAGTCCCATTTCTTGATCTTTTTCTCCCACACACTCACTCCAATCATATTGAATGACTCGTAATTCTTCAAAGATGACATGGGATTGGCTGCTTCTGGGCCTTCCAAACAGACTGCCTCTCAACCTGGACCACTCTCATTAAACCCTTTACCTGGTGACTACCTCATTTTCATTGAAAATTTGGCTCCAAAGTCAGCTCTTCAGGAAATCCATTTCTGATCCCCTTCTCTATCCTAGCCTGAACAAAATGTCACCCTTGCATGCATCATAAATTTCCTGTGCTTGTAGTTACCGAAGCAGTTATCTCATACGTAATTATTTATGTACTCCTCTCTATATTAAACCATGGGGTTATTGAAGGAAAGGGATGTGATTTCTTCTTTGTAATTCTACTGCTTAGTATATACCCAGCATGTGTTCCATGAATGAGAAAGGAACCAGGAGTTTGAAGGTTTGAGTAACAGTCCCGGTTCTCCCTTAATAAGCCATATAATTCCTCTGGCATCAGTCTCCTGCCCTCACTTTGCTTGGCTGCTCTTCATGCTTCAGATCTCAGCTCATGTGTCATTGGTTCTAAGATACTTTCTCTGACCTCCACGGCAAGGTTAGGGGTTGCCCTGTTGGAATCCCATAGCTCCCAATGCTGCCCTGTCTGTCTGTAAATCCCATTAACGAAGGAGTCACTTCTGTCTTATTTATCTCTGTACTCCAGCATCTAGCATAGTTCTTGGTGCATAGTGGATGGTTAATAAATAACTGTTGGATTAATAAACTATAAACTACAGAGCATCAAACAGAAGATGATCTCTAAGATATCTTCAGGCTCTAGCCTTCTGTCAAGCAGAGATAAAGCTCTATATTTCTGCAGTGACCAAGAGGCATTAAATGAAATGATGTTTGCTGTTTTTGAAAATTGCTCTAAATGTTATGGTGCCAGCCATTTCTGAAGCAAACCCACATTCTGTTAGTTTTCAGCCCAAAGTAGGGGCATCATGAGGCAGAATCTTACATAAACAGAAACTGGGTTGTCTGACAACAAAGCTAGAGAGAGAAGGAACCCTAAGGCAAATTTTGTTTCACATGAGTGTGGGAGATGATATATCTAGAACTGCTGACAGCCCACAGCAGGCCACATGGAACCTTATAATATCTAAGTATGCGGAGGCCAAGATGCTCTAGTCTGAACTTATCCATTCCACCTACCTTGACACTGTGGACAGGCAAGCCCACAAGTCAGCCCCACAGGCAGAGCAAGCATTCTGTATGCTCAGCCCCTGCCCCTGCCATTACTGATATGGAAAACCACACTGTCGCCCTCAACCCCTACTCTGAACCAAACCTCCCTGGTGCTCTAGACTTCAGTCTCTTCATTCACTTCTCACTTTTCAGAAAGCACTGTAACTTGTGCCTCTCTAGCTTACATTCCCTCTAACAGCACACTCTTCGATACTGGCAAATAGAGAGCACTCGGTCGTAATCACTGGCATCGCCATCTTGATTTTTCTATTCCTGTATTAATTTTATCCTTCCTCAGAGAGTACTTTCTGTCTCCACCAGTTACCAACAGAGTTTCCTGTCCTTTATTCTCCAGATTTCTGTACCATGTTATAGTAATTTTATATCTAAAGAGAACATAGGTGATTAAGCCTTTGTCAAATGTTTCTTAAATTATTCACCAAGAATCATTCTCAAGCCAGAATTCAAACCTTCAGATAGGCAGGCAAGATTAACACATTCTTTTAGGAAGAATTGCTTGGATCCTAGAAACTTTTCTACTTTTTCTTCCTATCATTGCCATAGCCTTTCAATTGCTTTCACTTACAAAAAATAAATAAGTAAATAAGTAAATAAATAAATAAATACACAAATTTAATGTAGAAAAATTTTTTAGTAAAACATAAGTCTCATGTCAAAAGGCTGATTTTAGAACTCCTAGGGGTAGTAAATGATGGAAATTAAGAAGACATTGAAGAAAAACTGAAATTACTTCGTTTGAGTCCTACGGAAAGAATTGCTATAAACAGAAATGGAAGGAGTTATTCTCACTGAAACACTGTGAGACATTGGGACAAGAAGGTCACACAAAGGAGGGATGGACAATGACACAATTTCTGCTTAGACTTGCAGTCAATGTGACATGTTGTTTAGGGACCTTTGAGGGTGGCTGCTCACTGATGGGCAGCAGAGACACAGGACTATGTCAAGCCTCATGAAGGAGGGCTGGAGCAGCAGTAAAGAAACAGCAAGCAGTAGGTGGTAGCTGACAGGATTTGTTAGTAAGCACCCAAGAAAGTCTGTGGAAATTTCTAGAAGTAATTGGAGTTTTCAGGGGGCAGAGGTCCTTTTAATAATGGTTGGGGCCAAGAACCATTGTAAAAAGTTTTATTGCAGCTAATATGACCATGCATTCAAGTGTGGCTTCTGTAAACGGGGGTTATATTTGGGGGGATCTAGTCCATGGTTGTTGATGAATTCTGACATAATGCCACTCTGCATAAAAGAATAATCATTATCCAGAGAATAGAGCCAGGAAGGCATCTGCATCATGACAGCCCAACCACTGGCAGAGTCACGCTTCAAAATACATGCCAGTTCTCAAGGTTTAGGCTAGTCTCACTCAAGGAAGAAAAACAATGTTGAAGCTAGTTAAGTTCCTGGGGACAAACACTGTTTATGTCTTCATTTGGCTACATAGAGTGGGACATTCACAAATTTGCATAAAAAAAAAATGGGTCTTGGGGCAGGTTGAAAAAAAAAAAAAAAGCATCCCCAAATGAATAGAGATCCTAGATGCTAGCATCGACAGAAACCAAATTTGTTAAATTATTATTTTTTTTTATAGAGCCTTTCTAGAGCTGAAAGAGAGAGACTCATGTTAGCAAATAAGTTTGGATTGATCCAAATCCTCGGCTCTATCTCTCTGGGCAGAATCCCTTGGATGGGCCTCTGTGACAGACAAGAGGGAAAGCAGTAAATCCTGGGGAATAAGCGAACGGCACACCAAATGTGTGGCGTGTTTGGGAACTCTCTGGCACATAGTTCATGCAGAAGAAAGTTTTATAATAGTGGCTACAAAACACTGCTGAGTTAGTGCTCCAGTGGCAGACCGCTGAGGCAGGGAAGACAAGAAAAATTATAGTAAGTCAATGTTTTCTGCACTAGAGGTTATACATAGCCTGAGGGTCATCAGAACCTTTGTTGTGACTGTTGAAAAGATACCTGAAGATTTAACACTGCACCAAAACACAGGCAAAACCACCACCAATTGTATCTATACCAAAAGCACTAATCACAAAATCAGTGAAGAAAGGCCAATAATTGAAGACTGGCCAAAGCAGGCCCATTTGGAACTGGTGACAACACAGGCTGTAAGTGGTGACTTGATTGTAGATACTCAGATTCTATTAAAGTCTGGAGGCTTCTTAAGTTCTTCACGTCACTGCTAATTTGGAGAGCAAGTGAACAGACAGAGAAGCATAAGAAAAGCATAAGAACACAGAAGACTTGCTTCAGGCCTTAGTGGGAGAAGCTAACGTGGATGTAACCCAACAATTTGAGGTCATGTTGGGATTTTTAATCTTTTTAGGGAATAAAATTGACCAAGCCCCATCCTTATTAATAGGGAACGCCCCAAGACACACACACACACACACACACACACACACACACACACACACACACACCACACTAGCAGGTTAGAAATCCAGAAGAGAGATGACATTGCAATTCGGAGTCCAAAGACCATCAGCTGCAGAATTCCCTCTTGCTTAGGAGGGATCAGGCTTTTATTCTATTTAGACTTTCAGCTGACTGGATGAGGCCCACCCACATTATGAGGGCAACCTGCTTTACTCAAAGTCCACGAATTTAAATAAATCTTATCTAAAAACACCCTGACAGAAACATCCAGAATAATATTTAGCCACATGTCTAGGCACCATGGCCCAACCAATGCGATGCATAAAATTAACCATCACAATATTTATTCAACTTTTTAGGTAATACTAAACTATTTTCCAAAGTAGGTAAACTAACACAGGGTCACTATGAGCGGGAGACTTTAGCTTCTCGTTAGGATAGAGTTGATATTAATAAGCAGCCTTCCCCCGCCCCCTCTAAGATAGCACCTTACAACCCTAGAGAAGTGAAAGCTAGGTGGAAATAAGGCCTTGCCTCTTGATGTTCAGTAGTTAATATCATTTTCAAGTCTCTCTTGCAGTCAACATGAGGCCAGGTTTCCACAATAAAACATGACAGGCTGATGATGTATCCGTGGCTGGGTGCTGGGGCTTCTACCTATGTGTTTCTTGTCAGTAAATGGGGCCACAGACCACACAAAGTTGCCCAATCAGAAACCTGGGTTTTATCCTTGACTCCTCCACCTGTTTGTAGCTAATTAACCATCAATTCCTGTTGATTCTACCTCATAGACTCTCTCAAACACCTCCACATTGCTCTGTCCTCAGTGAAACTACTCAAGGTCAGACTATCCCTTACCTGGACTATTGCAAGAATGTCTTAGCTGAACCTCTGCCTCATGTCTTGCCTACTCCAATACATTCTGGACTCTACGAAGCCAAATAATTTTCTAATAACTATCTATGGAATTATCACTCCCCTGCTTAAAATCTCCACTTTGACACAGGATCAAGTCCTTCCTCCTGAATATGGTTTACAAGGCTTAGCATGACGACAACCCCAACCTGGTTTTTGTTCTCTTCCTTCTCCTACCTCCTTCTTCCCATATTGCCCTCACAAAGCTTCAACTGCAGAACACTTCTGTCAGTTCCTCAAATAATTCACATTCTTTCTAGCCTCCAGACTTTCAAACAAGAAATCCCCTCTGCCTGGACTACTCCTTATTTTCCAGCCCCTTCATCTAACTGATGACTCTTAATCCTTCCAGTTCTTAACTAAGCAGAGACAATTCTTTGTCTGTGTGAAATTCAGTTTTATATTCTTTCTTCTTGGGCACATGGAAAGTATGCTTTTCAGCCCTAGTGATGTTAGATAGAGCCAAATTATTAGCTGTTACTAATCAGAAGTGATAGGTGTCATTTTCAGCCTGAAATAGTAAAAGCTTCTACCCAATTTGCTTGTCTCTTGGCTTCTCCTGTCCTGGCAAACTCAGAAGCCTCATGTTGAGAAGGCAGAGCCATTAATTGAAGAAGGAGGATCTCTGGGTGGCTAAAAGGAAGAGAAAGCCCAAGCCCACAGCAAGCTTCATGAGCAAATAACAAGAGAAATTTTGGTAACACACTAAGTTTGGAGGAGGTTCACTATCACAGCATGGTCTAGTATCCTCTGGCTAATACAGCAAATGGTATCTGGGTTGGGTACTACCACAGCAAAAGCCTAATATACATGGCATTGGCTTATCAGATGGTAAAGGTAATAAAATTGACACTCAAGCCTGAGAAAATGTTAATCCATGTTATAAAGTGTAAAATTATTTAGTAAAATTGTTGCCTGTGGTTACTTGGTAACAACAGTTTTGGTTTTCATGGAAATTGTTGAAAAAAAGAAACTTGAGTGATATGTGTTGTTTATTATTTGGCTGTATTTAGCAAAGAATTATAAGAGACTAAATCAGGAAGGAATTAAGCAGAAATGAAAAAATAGGTAGCTCAAAAATGCATGGCCTTGAAGAACTAGAAAAGTCTAATTCTCTATACCCCAAATAGGAGTAGATAATGTTGAGAAAGTCTTTGAGTGAGAAAACTCATTAAAATTCAGCCTGTCAGAGATCAGATTAAGTGTGAAGCCTTTCCACAGAAGCTTAAGATAGTCTCCATTCAGAGAGTTTAGATAAAGATAAAGAAAAAGATCAGGTGTGAGAACTCTGTCTTGAACTCTGAGTATAGGTGATGACACAAGGAAATGATTAGGATCAAGTAGATATTTTTGTAAAAGAGCTGAATTGTTAGAGAAGCCAATAAAGAGAAAAAAATGAAAATCATGAATGTTCAAGACCTAAAATGACACTTAAGCACCAGTATTATAAGAATGACAAGTACACCATACTCAGGGAAGGCATACTCCTCAATGCTCAATTCATTTGTGACCACAAAGAAAAATGAAAAATAAATAAATAACTAAATAACCTCCAAGAAAATAGAAACGGAGCCATGGATGATAATGAAGCAGGGAGGAGGATCAGGGCCTCACTGAAGAATCCTCCTTATCTCCTCATTGGGATTTCTCAGCCTGGGCACTGTTGACCCCTTGGGATCTTAATTTTCTATTGCGGAGAGCTCCTCTGTGTATTGTAGGGTGTTCGGCAGCACTTCTGACCTCTACTTGCCAGATGGATACTGGTAGCATCTTTTCCCCGATTGTGACAACCAAAAAAGATCTCCAGATATTGCCAAGTGTCCCCTAGGGGCAAAATTGCTCCTGGTTGAGAACTACTGGCCTAAGTTAAAGGAACCCCAGAAGGTCCACACATCAGGATTTCAGAATTGCCATGGACTAGTGACCACTGTGTATGTTTCCCATTCTTTTCCTTTTTGAATGAGAATGTTCTGACTGTGGTTTCTCTGTCCTATTTTACAATTACATATGGGTGTAGGGTAGAATCACAGATACTTGTCTATTTTTAGTTCATATATCTCCAGACCAAGGGAATCCATATTCACACCCAATTTACCCAGAGATCACAGACTCTTGAGTTGGATGCTGTAATTGGATGGGATACTGAATTAATTCCCTGGGGAGTGTATTCTACATATGGAAAGAAGAATAAAATGAATAACTAGTAACCAGAAGGATTGATTGTGGCAGAGACAATGCTATGCATTCAAAATTCCATTTCACATTTCTTCTTCCTGGGCACATGGTAACTACTCTTCCCAGCCTCCTTGTAGCTCAGTGGGGCCATGTGGTTAGTTTTGAGCAATGAAATGTGGTTAGATATGCTTCTTATAGAAATAAGAAATAAACTTTCGTTGGATTAAGCCACTGGAATATGGGGCTATTTGTTACTGCAGCATGGCCTAGCTAGCTCAGCTATCACTCCCTTTGTGAAGTCTATCCTGACTCCCCAGTTCTAGGCTGCATCCCTTTTTATGTGCTCCATGCTTCTCTCTCACATGGCACTTATCATGATGTATTGTACTTGCTTTGTTTATTTGGTCTCCTCTTATTGATAACATGGATCACACATATTATTTTCAATATACATATTAGTATGATTACTAATCTTAAATTAGTGAGATTGAAATTCACTAAACAGATGATAGAGAGGTAGAGCCAGTTCTTATAAGTTCATATTCATGAAAATAGTAGGAAGAAAAAGCCTTGACTGGGGCAAATTCTAACCCCTTTAAGGGTTGTGGCAGATGACAGATATTTCATTATGTTCTCCATTAAACACAGTAGTATTCCTATCAGAACATGGAGACAACTAGAAAATAACACTCAAACTTCTTTCTTCCCAAATATTCCTCTAAAATATTCCATGAGCAGCTGAGTTCAGATACATCTAAGTTTGATGACCTTTTAGTTTCCGAGATGTGAAAGAGAGATTATAGAAAGTGCTTGGGGCTGCAGCAAGATAATTTTCTCCACAAGAATATAATATGGGTGTGTTCAAGTCACCCTGCACACCATGAAGCTAAATGACTCGAGCATTGAAGGAAATATTCCTCAACAATTAATGATCTGAGGAAGCATATTATAGTACTGATATTTAACTTGGTCATTACCAGAACCTCAGATCATATGCTTTTCCAATTGTGGTTGTCAATAAGAAGTCTAGAAACACTTAAGAATATGGAGTACCATATTCTTAATTATCTGGTTAAACAGATGATTACACAGCACCAGTGTCCAAGATGTATTAGATTACAGACAGCAGTTCACTGTGTTACTATTCCAGAGTAGGTATACCAGATGCATACAGCTCTTGAAGATAAGGGAAAACTAACATTTATTTGCCTGGAAAGCTTTTATCCATTTAGGAGGGCATCTCAAGATATCCATGGCTCCTCTTAATTTTAATGCTCAATGGAAAAGGTAGTGAATGAAAAAGATCACTTGAAGACACTCACGCACAGAATGACATTAGGTGGGCAAAAGCCCTAAATCACCTGGTTAAAACTGCCTTGAAACTATCTTTGGCCAATGCCAGTTTTATCTAGACTTTACAAAATCTAGTAGGTATATAGTAGTCCAGGTGAGAGGGGGAACTGGTCCAAGAAAGATTTCTGTTATTACCTTTTGGCTATGGCACAACTGCTATTGAGAATTAAAGGCCTCTGTAAAAGTTTATGGCAGAATTAAAGGACTTTGTGGAATTTTAACTTTGTGAAACGGTATTTCAACATCTCAAAGTTCTTTTTAAATTGGGGGGAGGGGTGAAGACCCACTGAATAAATAAGTAAATAAATCTGACACAGAGGTATCAAGGTCCAAGCTGGGTAATAGGTAGAAGACTCAGGATATCATTTAAAGCCAATAAACCAAATACAGTAAGTCCTCACTTAATGTTATAAATAGGTTCTTGGAAACTGTGACTTTAAGCAAAACAACATAAAGGAAATCAATTCTACTACAAGCTAATTGATAAAAATGAGTTAAGTGCCTATAGCATATTTCTAATTACAAAAACATCACCAGACTTCTAAACTAATAACCAAAACATTTCTAGTACTACACATGGACACAAATGTGAGCTATAAATACATTTAAGAAAGATTAATAAAAACTACTAAGAGAATTTTTTCCAATCCATTTATTTCAGTTCAGGGTCCAAGGAGCTCAGAGCACAAGACAGGACTCCAGCCTGAACAAGACATCCTTCCATCTCAGGGCACCTCACACACATCCCCACACTCACTCACACTATGACAATTAGGACATGCCAATTCACCTCATGTGCACATCTTTGGGATGTGGGAAGAAACCCAAATCCCTGGAGAAAACCCTGCAGACATAAGAATGCACCAATTCCACACAGACAGTGGCACCAACCAGAAATTGATTTTTTTTCCTCATCAATATTATAACAAAATAACATTGAATGAAATGACATTATTTGAGGACCTGTTGTAATAGGAGCCTATATGAATAAAAACAGACTAAGAGCATTACAAAAGGTACTAGTATAAAGGTACCTACTAGGGAAAAAATGCGCAAGTGTTTATAAAGAACAAAATAATTTTTAAACAAACAGATCATAAAAATAACTTATACATTTGCTCATAAATCTTAAAAAATGCACTTGGAAACATAATATAAAATAATATAACAGACTAAAGACCAAACATGTTAGTCATGTCATTAAATATGAATAGGTTTAACTCACTTAAGAAAATGATTAAAAGAAAATGATTTCCACACTGGCTCAAACGGAAAGCCAATTCTATTCTACATACTAGAAGCACACATAAAACAAAATCATACTGAAAGCTAAAGCTGAAGGCATAGGCAAAGCTATTTTGGTAAGTGCAAACAAATAGAAAACAGGAGCAGTGAAAAAGGTAAACAGATATTAAGAAGTACAAACTGGCAGTTATAAAATAGTCACAGAGATGTAAAATAAAGTACCGCATAGGGAATATAGTCACTAATATTGTAATTACTATGTATGGTGTCAGATGGGTACTAGACTAATCAAGGGAATCACTTCATAAATTATGTAAATGTCTAACCACTATGTTGTACATCTGAAACTAATATAAAATAATATTGAATATCAACTGTAATCAAAATTTTTTTTTAATTTTCTTAAAAAAAGAAAAAGAATAGAAACTAACCTGTGGGGTAGAAGAAGAGTATATAGAATCATATAAATTTGAGGCATTGAATTTGCTGCTGTGTTAAGGATACCCCAGGTCTACTGGTAAAAGTAAGAACTTTCTTACTTAATATAACAAGCTCTCAAGAGGTCTTATCCTCTGATTTCTAAGTAGGATAAGGTTTGGTCAGAAACAAAGATAAATACCTATTTTGTTCTGCTTTCTCTACAGGTCCTTCCCCCACCCCCACCCCCACACCCCTACCCCACCCCATTTCTGTCCAATATCTTAATCATGATTCCGGACAAGGCAGAAAGTTTTTGCCATTTTACCCATGTTCCATAAATGAGTATAGTGTAAGGAATTTCTGTCAATAATGTTGATGATGACAAATGGAGGGAGATTGATTTTCCCAGTCAAGAGTCAGTTTCTGTGGCACTTCATTGTTCTTCCCTGTGATGTGTGGTGTTCCAGGCTGGCAGCATGCTGTGAATAAAGAAAACGGTATTCTGTAGTTTGAGATATGCCATAACTTGGCAAGGGCTGAAGGCAAGTCATGCACCTACATAACCTTTTTTTATTTTTTAATTAGTTTCAAGTATACAGTACAATGGTTAGACATTTATATAGCTTATTTTTAGTTTAACAAAGAATGGTGTCTCTCTCTTGCTCCCCCTAGGGAGGGGGGAAGAAAGAAAGAAGGAAGGAAAAAAGGAATTGAGATCCTGCAAGGCATAATTCACATCAAAAAAAAAAAAAGCATTAAATGAGACAAGGAAGGATGTTTTATAATGTTAAAGGCCATGATTTACTATAAAGACCTAAGAGTTATACATTTCTATGTACCAAAATAACACAGAAGCACCCTCCTAAATAGAAGATTGCAGATGCAAGGAGAAATAGAAGAACCACTCTGAGTTTAAGGCAGGAAAATGGATATAGAAAAACAAAGTATGGAGAAACCTAAACAATGTAATTAATTATGTAGAGCTTACATATTTATACCAAAATGCATACCTCAATAGTAGAAAATATGCGTTCTTCTCAAATGTGCAGAACATTCGTTAAAAGGGACATATATTAGATCATGTAGAATCCTCAATAAATTAGAAACGATTTTTAAAATTACCTGATCATAGTATAAAAATATTAGCAATTAACAAAATTGAGTTCTTCCATCTGAAAACTGTTTTAAAACCTCTTTTTAAACAATGTTTGAGTGAAAAAATAAGTGTAAGTCAAATTAAGGAATTTCTAAAAGATAATGATAAATAAAACACTATCAGAATCTATTGGATATAATTAAAGCAATGATCAAAGAAAAATTCACAGTATTAAATGCTTTAAGTAAATTCTTTAAAAGTGGAAGGATGAAATAAATTAATTCGACCCCCAACTTAAAATGCAAGAAGAGGAATATCAAAGTAACTCAAAATGAAGCAGAAAAAAAAGGAAATAATAATTTAATAACACACTTCTGTACAACCAATTCTTCAAAGAAGAAATTGACAGAAAATCAAAAAAAATATGTTGAAACAAATGAAAATGGGAACAAAACATGTCAAAGCTTATGGAATGTTGTAAAGGCAGTTGTAAGAGGAAAGTTTATAGCAATAAACACCTACATCAAGAAAACAGAAAAATCTCTGGTAAATGACTTAACTTTATACCTCAGGAAAGAAGGGAAAAAAAGAACAAACTAAGCCCAAAATTAGCATGAAGAAGGAAATAATGAAGATCAGAAGAGAAATAAGTAAAACAAAGATGAGAAAAATAGTAGAAAATAACAAAACCAGAAGCCAGGTTTTTAAAAAAAAACACAAAATTAACAAATCTTTAGCTAGACTAAAGAAAAAAGAGAGAAAAGTCAAATTAATAAAATTAAAAATGATACATGATACATTACAGCTGATACCACATAAATACAAAAGCTCACAAGAGACTATTATGAACAATTACATACCAACATATTGGATAACCTAGAAGAAATGGATAAATTCCAAGAAACAAACTTACCAAGACTGAATCATAAAGAGATCAAAAATTTGAATAGATCAATCATAAGCAAAGAGATTGAAAAGCAATAAAAAAAATTCTCCAATGAAGGAAAGCCTAGAATTAGATGGTTTCACTGGTGAATTCTACCAAATCCTTCTCAAATTCTTTCAAAAAAATTGAAGAGGAGGGAATATTCTTAAAATCATTTCATGAGGCCAGCATTACCCCGATACCAAAGCCAGTTATAAGGATACTACAAGAACAGAAAATCCCAGTTTCTAATTTAATAGGTATTATGAGCTGAATTGTGACACACACCGCCCCACCCCACCAGCCCCTCGCCAAAAATTCACATGTTGCTATCCTAACCACCTGTATCTCAGAATGCTACTGTTTTTGGAGACAGGGCTTTAAAGAAGTGATTAAGTTAAAACGAAGCCGGTTGGGTGGGCCCTAAACCAATCTGGCTGGTGTCTTTATAAGAAGGGATCAGGATGAAGATACACCAGGATGGGTGCCTACAGAGGAAAGTCCACTAGGGGACACAATAAGAAAGCGGCCACCTGCAGGCCAAGGAGAGAGGCCTCAGAAAATCCAAACCAGGAACACCTTGATCTTGGACTTCTAACCTCTGGAACTGTGAAAAATAAATTTCTGTGTTTACATCACCCAATCTGTGGCATTCACTTATGGCAGCAGCCCCAAGTAATGAATACAGCAGGTCTGAGGTGGAGCTCCACAATTTACACCAGCTGCATCAGATATGCGTCCATTAGGTTCACAGAAGAGCATGTGAGGAAAAAGAAAGGGCAAACCCTAGGCAGCAGCCAGCTAGAGAGCCATCCATGAGCAGTGCTGTTGGCAGGGTGGTTTTCACCCCCTCCATTCTCGTTTTCCACATATCTCACTTTTTAATTATCATAAATTACGTTGATTAAAAGAAATAGATAAAATTTTTAAATTAAGTAGTCTTCCAGATCATGTTATGGAGCCACAGTTGAACCGGGTGAACCTAATCACCATTCTTTCTAATCAAGAACCAGTGCCCAGGAATGAGTAAATGGGTAAGTGGAGCCTTCTCACAATTTTTCCTGAGAAGGAGCGAATAGGTTTCAGTACTTACCAGATCTTTGCGTGATGCTCCAGTGCGGTAGTTTGAATGAGTTTTATAGCAATGCCCTATAAACAACTGCATATGCAGAACTTGAGGAGATGGCAAAGCCCCCAAACAACCAGCCATCTCTGACTAGAGAAGGCTGAGGAGATGGCTCCATGTGACAAGGTAAACCACTTCCCTGAGCCACTAGGTGCCCAAAACAATCTTCCCCGGAGAAGGAAGAAAGCCCTGATACTCAGGTTAGCATGCCTGTAGGCACATTAGGGAGCCAAAACAAACAAATGAACAATTATCATGAATAAAACCAATTTTGTACTGAAGGCCTATTGGTTCGCAACTTTGCAAGGTGAAATTCGAAACTGGTCCCTGTAGACAGAGGGCAAAGAAAGACCAAAGACTGACCACTCCGGACTGGTAGGTGGCAGGTCCAATAAGCATGGGAACTTATATATGAGCCTTGTCTCAAGTGGGTCCAAGACGAGTATGTCTCCACACATCTACCCACCAGAACCTTAAAAGTTTACATAGAGGCCTCAACTGGGTTCAGTCACATAATCAGTCCAGATAGTCTCAACAAAACATTACTCTCTCAAGGCTGTGTCCTTGAAACAGCTCCAATTCAGAATGGCAGACAGAACATACATTCCAAGGACAGAGGAAGGGGTAAGGGGCTTTGATTGCTCAGGTCACGCTCAATGGTCAATCATAGGCATACCTTCTCAATGGCTTCCTCCACAGTCGGTTCTGCAACATGATAGTTTTGTTATTTTCCAGGAGAAGCTAGTTTCACAAGTTAAGGGAATCACTTCAGCCACTTTGATTTGATAGTACAGGTCTCCAGCAAGTATTCCTGATTTTCCAATTTTAGAGAATTTGCCTTTGAAACATTTATTTTTAATTAATATTAAAGAAAATATATTTATCATAGACGATTTGAAAATACTAAATAAAAAAGAAAAATTTAGTCACTTCTATGCTACCACTGTGAATATTTTGATGTCACTTTCCAGTTTTTTCATGTGATACATGTAATAATTTTTACAGATTAGCATCCAATTATAGACAGTTTAGTGTCTTGCTGCTTTCAAAAATTCTATTATAAGCCCTATACCACATAATTAAGGTAATACTGAAAACACGGTTTTAACAGCTAGATCACATATGGATGTGCCACAAATTATTTAACAAACTTTCGGTATTAAACATTTAATTAGTTTTCATTATTTGTGATTAAATATATAAAGTTGCAGTGAACCTTCCTAAACAAAAATCACTGTGCACATTTCTGATGTTTCCTTTAGAGGAAAAACTTAAAAGTAAAATCACTGGATCAAAAAGATAAAGATTGTTTCAAGGCTTTAAAAACCTGATTCAAATTGTCCTCCAGAGAGATTATTTCAATTTACACCTTTACCCAAAAGGATTTGCTACCCAAACCCTGCTAACAAAGAATGTTCAGTTCCCTGGGATGAAAAGGAAGGCTGGTTCAGGACTTGAAGATTTTAGATCCTAGCTATCAATTTCTTTTTATATCCAGGACAACCAGATACAAGACAAGACCAACAACAAAGTGTTTTAAAATCTACTAGCATAAGTTACATTTGGTATTACAGTTTTTCTCTCATTTTAAAATCTGTTTATTACAATTTTCACTTATTTAAAGTTTTAATCAGCAGTCTTATTTCTGAAGCTTTAATTCTTGATATATTTTTCCAAAAGGATCATCTTTGAGGTGAATTTTTTAATATTCCATTGCTCTTGGAAGATAATTTTGAGTTAATAAAATGTGAGTAAAAACCTTTTCTAATAGAGCTTATTTAATATCCCATTACTTTTTTTTTTACAATTTATCTAAACATTCCTTTAATAATTTTTAATGGTCTCTGTGTTATAAATGTATTAGTCTTTATATATTGAAAATATTTTTTAAAAAATTTTTTTTAGCATTAGAAATATCTGTCAGGTCTTCTGCCCATTTTTAATTGAATTGTTTGGTTTTTTTGTTGTTATTGATTGAGTTGTATGAGTCCTTATATACTTTGGATATTAACCTCTTATCAGAGTATCATAAGCAATACCTTCTCCCATTCAGTTGGTGTCTTTTTGTTTTGTTGATTTCCTTTGCTGTGCAAAAACTTTTTAGTTTGATGTAGTCCCATTTGTTTATTTTTTCTTTTCCCTTGCCTGAGGAGATATGTCCAAAAATAAAATACTAGTAGCAATATCAGAGAGATTACTCCCTCTGTTTTCTTCTAGAAAATTTTTATGGTTTGGATCTTTATATTTAAGCCTTTAATCCCATTTGAGTCTTGAATACAGAGTAAGTAAGAAGGTAATCCAGTTACTTGTTTTTCTTTCTTTCTTTCTCTCTTTCTTTCTCTCTTTCTTTCTTCTTTCTTTCTTTCTTTCTTTCTTTCTTCCTTTCTTTCTTTCTTTCTTTCTTTCTTTCTTCTTTCTTTCTTTCTTTCTTTCTTTCTTTCTTTCTTTCTTTCTTTCTTTTTTTGCATATATCTGCCCAATTTTCCCAGCAGCATTTATTGAAGAGACTGTACTTACCCCATTTTATATTCTTGCCTCCTTTGTTATATATTAAGTGAGTGTATAGTCATAGATTTATTTCTGGGCTCTCTATTCTGTTCCATTGATCAATGTATCTGTTTTTATGTCAGTACATGCTGTTTTGATTACTAAAACCTCATAGCATAGTTTGATATCAGGTAGTGTGATACCTCCAACTTTGTTCTTCTTTCTCAGGATTGCTGTGGCTATTCAGAATTTTTTATGATTCCATATAAATTTTAGGATTATTTTTTCTAGCTCTCTAAAAAATGCCATTGGTATTTTGATAGGGAATGCATTGAAATCTATAGATTGCTTTGTGTGGTATGGCCATTTTAATATTAATTCTTCCCACCCATGAGCATGGTATATGCTTCCATTTATCTGTATCTTCAATTTTTTTCAATGACTTATAATTTTCTGAGAACAGGTCTTTTACCTCCTTGGTTAATTTGATTCTCAGTATTTTATTGTTTTTGATGCACTGTAAATGGGATTGTTTTCTTAATTCCTCTTTCTGAAAGTTCATCAGTGGTATATAAAATGCCACTGACTTCTGAATATTAATTTTATATCCTGCTACTTTAATGAATTCATTGATCAGTTCTAACAGGTTTTTGGTAGAATCTTTAGGTTGTCTATATATAGTATCATGTCATTTTCAAATAACGAGTTTTACTTCTTTCTTTCCAATTTAGGTATTTTTTTTTGTTTTTGTTGAATATAACAGACAATTAGTTGCCTGCACTTACACTGTACAATTCAGTGAGGATTTTTTTTTCAATTATAGTTGGCATACAACACGCCAGCCAAGCTGTACAGCATATTGATCAGAGAACTACACAACTCTCAAAGCACTCATTCCACCAAATATAGCACCCCTCCTCCATCCACATATTCATTCCAACATTATTAATCATCTCCTTATGCTTTACTATACATCCCCATGTGTACTCTGCAATCATCCACCTGTACTTCTCAATCCCTTTGCCCTCTTTTTCCCCTCAATCCCCTCCCACTTAGTATCCCTCAAAATATTCTCTGTATATAAGTTTATTTCTGCTTTTGTTGTTGTTTATTTTGTTCTTTAGATTCCACATGTATGTGAAATCATGTGATATTCATCTTTCTCTATCTGACCCATTTCATTCAATGCAAGACCCTTTGGATCCATCAAGGCAATATCTTTTTCCATCCCTTCCTTTTAGTCTGTGTGTGTCTTTTAATCTGAAGTGAGTCTCTTACAGGCAGCATAGTAGGATCTTGTTTTATTATTCAATCAGCCACTCTATCTTTTGGTTGGAGCACTTAATTCTTTTCCATTTGAGGTACTTGATAGGAATGTAGTTACCATTCTTTATTCCTGATTTTGATACATGTTTTTCTTCTTAAAGAAGGCCCTCCAACATTTCCTATAATACTGGCTTGGTGGTGATAAATTTCTTTAGCTTATTTTTGTCTGGGAAGCTCTTTATCTGTCCTTCAACCCTAAATGATAGCTTTGCTAGATAAAGTATTCTTGGTTGAAGATCTGGGTTTTCATCATGTCGAATATTTTGTGCCAAGCCCTTCTGCCTGCATGGTTTCTTTTGAGAAATCACCTGCCAGTCTTATGGGTGCTCCCTTGTAGTAACTAACTGCTTCTCTTGCTCTTTTAGGATTCTCTCTTTGTATTTAACTTTGGCATTATAATTATGATGTGTTTGGTGTGGGCCTCTTTGGGTTCCTGATTTGGGACCCTCTGAGCATCCTGGGGTTTTTATGTCTATTTCCTTCACCAGTTTAGGGAAGTTTTCCATTATTATTTCTTCAAATAGCTGTTCAACATCTTGTTTTCCTTCAGTACCCCGATTACATGAATATTTTTACCTTTAATAGTATCCCATAGGCTCCTTAAATTAGTTTTACAGTCTTGGCTTTTTTTTTGGTTTTGCTTGCCTTTCTGATTGAGCGTCCTTGGCTTTCCCAACCTCTATATAGGTCATTTGATCCTCTGTTTTATTCACTTTGTTTATTCCATTTAATATACTTCTCATTTCAGATAATGTGCTCTTCATTTCTGACTGGTTCTCTTTTATAATTTCCATTTCCATTTTTATGTTTTTTATTTCTTCATTGAAGTTTTCACTGAATTTCATCTACCCTTCCCAGAAGTTCTTTGAGCATCTTTTTAACCAGTGTTTTGAACTCTGTGTCTGTTAGATTGCTTGACTCCATTAATTCTAGATCTCCTTTCTGTTCTCTCATGTGGTTTATGCTTCTTTGCCTTCCCAATTTGACTGCCTTTCCATGTCTGTTTCTATGTACTAAGCAAAGCTTCTAAGTCTCCCGGTCTTATTACTGTTAGCTTTGTGTAGTAGGTGTCCAGTGCACAGTCCTGAGGGGGTTCAGCTGCAGGCCAAATTTAGACCCTGCCTGTGCCCCTCCAGAGCTACCTACTAAGATCAGCAAGCAATCTACAGATGCTCGGTTTATAGTTGCCTCAAAAGGCCGCACCAAAACCAAGGCCAGCTGCCATCAGTGTGAGTCTTAGTATTGCTCAGCAAGGAGCACCTGACTAACTGAGGATATACCTAGAAGGGGCCGCAAGTTGGGGGAGGTAGAGTTTCAGGGGATCCTCTGAGTAGAGCAACCTCTGTTGCCCAGTTTGATGACATCTCTGCTATGGCAGCACTGAGTCTTTGCACTGGGAGTGGGCAGTACTCAACAGAGGAAAAATAGATACAACTCACACGTCTGCCAAACAGAGGGCCTCACTGCCGCCCTCTCTCCGACAACTCGGTGTCTCCTTGTCAGTCCCTGCACAGCCAAATTGCCAATGTACTCAGAGCGAGCAGGTCCGTCACCATGGAAGTCCGTTCACAGATACCGCCCGTTTAAGAGGCATCTGCAGTTGGCGGCTGCAGTAGCCTCGGTCCCATTCCGCGGCTCCAGTTGCGGGCAGCCTCGTGTCCTGGCCCTGTCCTACCGTCAGCCAGTTGCAGGGTGATTTCTTAGATTTCTCCCTAGTTGTGTAGCTTGTTCATCTAGATCCTAGGTGAGCTTTCCTTGGTCTTTGCTTCTTGTTCTGTCACAACTTTTGATTTGGTTGCCAGAGGAATGCACAGAGCCTCTATGATCTATGCCATTTTCCCCCCAGATACCTTTTATTTCTCTTTCTTGTTAATGTCCTAAACTTTAGAAAAAAGTGACAGAATATAAAAATGTTGATCAAGGCTGAGTTCCTTTTCTGTTAAATGTTATATGTGTGAAACACAGATGACATATTTTTATATATTCATAGTTCTCACCTAGAAGGAATGTAACATAGAAGCCATAAAACCCGGGGAAAGAAGCAAAAACAAACAAACAAACAAACAAACAAACAAAAAACCCATAACTGATATACAGAACTTTCTTAGATGACTGTTCAACTTACGATATTTTGACTTTATGAAGGTGTGAAAGCAATATGCATTCAGTAGAAACTGAATTTGGAATTCTGAATTTTGATTTTTCCCGAGCTGGCAATATGCAGTACGATTCTCTCTCAAGATGCTGGGCACCAGTGAGCTGTAACCTCCAGTCAGCCACAGGATCATGAATGTAAAGGACCGGTGCTCTACGGGGTAGTATTAAATGAATTTTCAACTTAGATTTTTAGTTTATGATAGGTTTATGGGACATAGTTGAGGAACATCTGTATTTATTAATTTTTCATCTATCCTGTATACGTTAGCTAGAATTTTAGTCTTTAGAGAGGAATGTCTGTTTTTATTTTATTTCCCCTTTCTTTTCTGCTTGCAAACATTTAGACTCTCATAGTCCCTCTGCATCTTCTTCAGCTGTTCATATTTACTATCCTTTAAGATTTTCCCACATGGATACAGTAAAAGGCTACAGGCCCTACCCATGCTATTAATTGGTTCCCATATCAGAAACTCACAATTATATTATTTTCATGGATGTCACTGCACCCATTGTGCCCTCTCTCTCTGCCTCACCCCCTGCCATTCTCTCTGCCTCTCTCTGCTCCAATTCAGCCTTTTTCTTGCAATTCTTATCCAAATAACAACTCTCAAACCAGTTCAGCTAAAACAAAATAATTGGTTTCAAGGCTTTTTATGACCAACTTCCTTCTCCAAAACCACCTCAGACAACTCCTAGGTCATTACTTCACTAAAGGCTGCCGATGTCTGTCTCCCTGGAAGAAGCAAAGTCTTTACATGGGAGCTTCTCAGACAAGCCCCAGCTTCTGTCCCTCCTCTGGCTGAGGACCACACTGCCCACTCCCAACCCCTTCAGTTCAGTTCAGAGGGGTCTCATATCAATAGATGAACACCATGAGGAGTGAGGGCTCTATGGAAAATGACTGGATTGAAATAAATGTTTCATGTGCCTGGAGAAGTGGGAAGGGAAGCTCATCCCTCACAGTTATAATTATAGTACCCATGTTGTTAGAAGTTAGAAGTACTGACAAAAGATCAAATAGAGTGATGATGTATAACACATGTAGAACAGTGCTTGGCAGATAGCACGGTCTGAGTGCTAACTACCTCCCCTTCCTTCCACTTCCTGTTATTGTTATTAATGTTTTTTATCGCTTGGTGTTGGGAAGATTTACACTTTGATCATTTCTGATTTGTTGTTGCCTCCCAGCCTGATACCACCTTTCTAAATTGAACCATTTTCAGGCAATTCAATCCAATTTAATACAGATGCATTAATCATCCACTCTTGGCAAAACACTGTATGGAAGGGAGGACTAGCAAATGACCAGTTGAACAGCATGTTCCTGCCCTCAGAGAATTAACAATCTAATTTGAAAGAGATCTAATGTATCCAGACAGTGTGCCTTGTGAGGAGACTGGTGAGAAAGAGAGCCCGTGACTAAACAACTCATCAACACTGGAGGGGAGAAAGGTTTGCTTCCATACCAGTGGTTTCAGGGGATCCTGGTTTATGGGGCCAAAATGCAGCTGCCCTCCCCTTTTCAGCCAATTCTGATGTCTTCTTTTATCAGCCAATGGCTTCAGGCCCTAATAGCTGCTGCAAGACACAAGTGAGCCTTGGGCTCTATTAGGGGTTGAGCTAAGAGAACAGAACTGGGAAGAGAGCTTCCTCTGCAAGTTGGGCTTTGCTGGGGAATAGGTGGAAACCCAGAGAGAGGACTAAGGCAGAAGAGCCTGGGTACTCAGATATCTGAGAACAGGGCTGATGTCTGCAGCAGGCTGGTGTACCAGAATATGTGCCTACTGCCCAATAGACTTAGAGGGAACAGAAAGGATGAGCCAGGTCTCCCTTCCTCTGAGTAGAAAGCAACAGGTAGGATGGAAAGCAAGGAGGCTTCCTGGCAGTATCACAGCAGAACTCTGAGGCCTGTGTCAGTGTATGGGGGAAGAGAGTGGCTAACCTTCTGCCCCCACTTCTTTTTTGACTTAGGGAATCTCTAAAGGCCCACTGTTTAGGATGCTCTGACCCCTTCGCCCAAGCCCTGGTAACCCAATTAAAAAACCCCAGCAACCTAAGCAAGGGTGCCTAGTAGCCAGAAAATGCAAAGCTGGACAATCAGAAAATGTGCTCAGGTAAGAGAGCAGCTGAAAAAGATAGATGAACACCTGAATAAAACATTACAATAACAGTCAGTGTCCTTAAGGAGATTTAAGTGCAGAAAAAGAAAAGATGATCTTCAGAAGCCAAACAAAAACATTTCGGCTAAAATATTCAGCTTCTGTATTAAAAGACCCAAAGGAATGCCTTGAAGATCAAGTGCAAGAGATATCTCTGAGCACAAAGCAGAAATAAAAAAAGATAAAGACCATGAGGAAATTTTTAAAAAGCTTATGGAATTATTTTCGAACATTTTTTTTAAAACTGCAATCTATGGTTTAAAAAAGAGAGAGAGAGATTTTACATTGAATACCTATTCATGCAGAGTTGTAATGGAAATAAAAACTTCACAAAACAGTACTTAACTTTTGCGTTACATGTCATATGTGCTGACATTTTCTATTCTGTTATTTCATTTTTTAAAATCCTAGTCACTACCAAGGGGTCAGGCATAATTTTTAAAACATTTAGAAGATGGACCCAGGAGATCTCATGTCTACAATGAGAGTTCCAAAATGAGAAAAAGGGACTGTTGGAAAAAAGGTAATGATTTAAAAAAAATACTGGGAGAAAATTCCTAGCGATGAAGAAAGGACTCACCTAGTTTCACATGGGAATTGAAATTGTAAAACCCACGTATTTCCAAAACTTGCTTGAAGAGAAGACTGATAAAAACACAGATCACAGAACCTGAACTCAAACCTACCAAAACAGAATTTTCAAAGGAACATGATAATAAGTTTACAAAACAAGCAACTCAAAAGATTCTTGTCATCTGAGAAATTTGGAAAACACTAAATCTATTTTAAGTTCCTCAAACTTCAATGTGCATCCAAAGCACCAAGGGCTATATTAAAATGCAGATTCTAGTTTAATAGTTCTGTGTTGGCCCTAGATTTTGCATTTCCAACTAGCTCCTGGGTGACATTACTGCTGCTGGTTCAGGAACCAGGACTGATATTTTTGGCCATAATTAAAAATGAGATGCTTCTCAATTTACTTTTTGATGCATAACACTAACACCAAAACCCAATAAAGATCGAAAAGTGAGATTAAATTTATGTCCATGTATTTTGTAGTTTTTGTTTCTATTGTAAATGAAATATTTTTTTCATTTTTTTAATTCTAGCTCAAAAAAAAACCTACTGACTTCTGTCAATAATCTCACTTAATCTCACTTAGGAAAATAGTTGCCAAAATGTTAAATAAATCATTAACAAGTTGAATCCAGCAATATGTCAGAGGAATGAGACAGCCTCTGACCTGGCAGAATTTATACCAGGAATGCTAGGGGTCGGTGTTTGGGTCAGTGTTAGGAAGTCTATCCACTTAATCCATTCTGTCAACAAATTAGTGGAAAAAAATTCACAATTATATCAACAAATTCTGAAAATGACATTTAAAAATAATAGAAATTACAAGACATTCTATTGAAAGTTCAAGGCAAAATAAAGTAGAAAGAAATTATTTAAATATAAAAGACTGTTTAGCAAATTTAACATGAAGCATTATCCTAAATGATAAAAACCAAAGCCATCTTAAGTTCAGAATCTATATGAAAATATTTGCTATCATCATTTTTAATTTAATATTGTCTTTAAAGGTAAAGGAAATTCAATGAGACAAGAAAATATAAGTGGTGTGATTGAAAACTATGGAAACTCAAGTAAAAAAAAAACATTAGAATGAATAAGAAATGTAGTAAAATGACCAGGATACACATACTCACAAACATATACACACAATACACACACACACATACATATATATGTATATATACACACATACACACACACATGCACAAACACACACTCATAAGCTATAAAATACATGGAAATAAATTTAATCAAAAAACTACCTCTATTCTAACCAAAATTATAAAATCTTTCTGAAAGGTATAAAACAAGACTTGAAGTAATGGAAAGGCATACCATGTTCTTGAATGAAAAAAGCTTAACATAAAAAATGTTAATTTTGTGAAAATTAAATTAATTCCAGGCAGTTCCATTTAGAATATTGATGCAGTTTGTTTGGCTTTTTAAAAATTGAAGTAAAGTTTAAATGTGATACCCCAAAATAGATAAGAAAATCATAAAAATAACACTCAGGTGAACTTGCCTTACCAGATATCAGAATATTTTATTCCTGTATTAGCCAGAATAAGCTATATTATGATAGGTGACAAATTAACCCCAAACCCTAGTGTCTTAACACAACAAATATCCATTCCTTGCTCATGCTACATGTTCTAATTTAGCAGAGGCCTATGGTAATATAGTCACTCAGGATTTCAAGATGATCAAAACCTGTTGTCTTGCAGCTGCATCATTTGGACTTGAGAGGAAAGAAGAGATGGAGAAGCCTTTGCTCTCTCTCACTCTCTCTCTCTCTCTCTCTCTCTCTCTCACACCACACACACACACACACACACACACACACACACCCTCTTACTTTCCTAGCCCCCTTACTATCAGGCAGAGCCTTGTGACTAATTCGGCCAATAGATTTTGAGTGGAAGTGATATGCATTACTTTCTGGCTGAAGCACAAAATGTGTGTGTGTGTGTGTGTGTGTGTGTGTGTGTGTGTGTGTGTGTGTGTGTAGTGTTACTATAAGAATAGACAAATTGATCAGAGGAAGACTAGAGATTATAAATATTAGATTGCATATATTTGAAAATTTAATCTATGACAAGAATAATAATTGAATTCCCCAGGAAAATGAATGGAGTTGTGAAAGCTAGCTAAGTATACAGGAAAAAATTATACTGAACATTTTACATGATATAAAATAATAAATTCCAGGTGAATTAAAGATCTAAATGTAAAAAATGAAACAATAAAAAGCTGCCAAGAGAATCTAGGAGACTGTGTGAAAAAAAAGCCAGGATTTGGAGACTTAAAAAAAAAATGTTATTAAAACCCAAATGATATTAAAGCAAATACAGGCTTCACAACATTGTTTAAGTTTTTATGGCAAATACATAAATCAAGAGATAAATAATAACATTAGAAAAAATATTTGAAAATCCATGATGGGCAAAGTGTTTGTACCTATAATATACAAAAGCATTCATCAAACAAACAAACAAAAAATACTGGAAAGGTATCCAGCAGAAAAAAGGACAAGAGATATGGATAGGCAATTTATAGAAAGGAAAATCTATATAGCCAAAAAAATCCTAATAGAAGTTCAAATTATCTAGTAGTCAGGAAAATAAACACTAGCTATGAGCAATGTTATATTTTACATATTTTAGACTGACAAAACTAAAAAGACCTTTAATACTTATTACTAGAGTAGATGTAGGGAAAAGGGTAATTTAATTGCTAGTTAAATGTAACAATATCATACCCTTTTAAAAGGCAATATGGCTACATTAATAGAAATAGAAATGTACAACACAGGTATATATGCATATGAATATAAATATAATCCATTACCTAGCAATTCCATTTGAAATCTATCCCATAGAAATAAAATATAACTGTGGAGATATATGTAAAAATGTTTATCATAGCATTGTTTTTAGTAGCAAAAACTGGAAGCAAAGTGAATTTTTATCATTAGGAAAAGGAGTGTATTAATTAATGGTGCATCCATAACATAAGAATAATATTTAGCCATTGAAAAGAATGAGTTAAATCTGTATCTTTGACTCTGAAGCATCTGGACAATGTTTTCAGTGAGAAAAACAAAATTCAGACAATAGTGAAAATCCTGTATTTTTATACACTTACATGTATGGGTGGTGTTTGTATTTCCTTTATACAGTATTAAAGAGTCTGGACAAATAAGGAATGATTTATACTAAGCTGTCAACAGGATTTCCTTTGAGACTGGTGGGCCTGTGTCTTGTGTCAAGTAGGGAGTTCAGTAGAAAAGAGGACCGAGGAAAAAGCATACAGGTAAAAAAATATCAACTTTTGGAGAAACAAAAACATATATAGTATCCTGTCCATACATTTGTGCAAAGTTACCCTATGTAGAGAAGAATGTCTGTATAGAAGGGGCAATGCTAGAGAAGTTCCCTCCTCTGAGCATGTGTGTAAACCAAGGATACCTTCTGCTACTGTGCTTTTTTAAAAAAAATTGTGAACCTATCATAAACATGTTTTGTTTTGTGTGTATGTATGTGTGCATGTGTGTGAAAGAAATTAACTTTAGCCAGTCATACATATTTCTAGGACGTGGCTACCTGCCCTGAAGTCTCAGGAGCAAAAAAGAGAGTCCCGGGTTTCGCCTCATCCACAAGTCAGGACTGGGAATATAGATCCTTGAAGACCAGAGCATGAAATGCAGGTGTTCTAAGTGAGCTAGGCTGTCCTTGTGGACCGTTAAGCAGAGTGGCATAGTTTGACATATAAAACATCTATCTGGCATATTCTCCCTTTCACCCTCAGCTTCTTCTCATCCTTAACACATTCTCCAGGCTTTTCCACGGATGTGATTTTCTATCATCTTTCTTGATTGCCCTCGTTGTCCCTTCCCCCTGCCCCATCTTTTCCTCTCAGGCAGAGTCTAGTACCTTTGCTTGTCATAATACTGTCAGTGTGTGTAGGTGTCTCTTCCTCCCTTACTAGACTGTGTTTGCCTTGGCTGTATCTCCGGCACAGTACCTGCCTCAAGATATCAACTCTCTCCATTAATGGAGAATAAAATGGATAAATCCTAATTTTTAAATTTGAGTTTTATTTACTTTCTTCCTCCCCCCCCAAAAAATATTGAGAAAAGTTCCTTTAGAAAATGTCAGTCTGCCTTCACTTAACAGGAAAAGAGAAATACAACTTTATACATGTTGAGAGGAAAAAATAAAGGTGAACACGCACACTCACTTTCCCTCAGCTCTGCTAGGTGATGGAAGGAGCTATGTGAGATCCAGGTAGTAGAGAAGCCTATCCCTTTGCTCTCCCTCCCCACACCCAAATAAATGGGCGCTGGTCTCTTCAATGCATCACTGGAGTTTTCTCATTGGGGTTTAGGGGTGCCTGGAGGACCCGGCGATACAAAGTGCGGTTCATATAAACGCTGAAATTTCAGGCTTCAACAGAACCTGAGTGAACTAGCAGATTTCCCATCCCCGAGAGAGGATCTGATTTTAGCGCGGCATAAATGGGTGCAATAAATCTCTACGCCTTAAAACGCTCCCGAAGACTGACTTAGCGCTCTCCCGGCAAAGGCGCGCGAGCAGGCGGGACTAGTGCGTAAACGCGGCTCCCGGGAGAGTCCCGGCTGTCGCTCGCACAAGCCTCGCGTGCTACCCATCCCCGCCCGCGTCCCACCGGTCCGAGTCACCGCAGTGAAGGCGAGGGGAGGGGAGGCGTCGCAGGCAGAGGGGTAGATGACCCCCAGAAACACTCCGAAGGTTCGAGCCGCATCTCGATGGCAATCTGGCTGGAACGCGCTCCAAACCTCAGCCTGTCTCCGCTTCTCCAAAACGGTTCGCACAGACTGGCGAGCCCTTCTCACCTCCTCCCAGTGCCCGGCGCCAGCTCGGCCGTTTGAAAAGGCCCTGGCCTGGGGGAGTTCTGGCTTCGAAGCCCTCCAGGGAGGGATAGCAGGAGTGGGGGAGGGAGGAAAGATGGGCAGACCTCCAGTTCCTAGGCAAGCCTGGGAGCCTGGAGACGAAGAGCACCCGCCTGCCACCGAGGTCCCCGCCCAGGCCGGCAGGCCCAGGAGGCGCGGAGGCGGAGACTTCCAGGTCCCCAGGCAGCGAACGCGAGGCCGCAGCGAGTGCTGGCAGAGAGCCCAGAGCCGCGCGTCTGGGTGACACACTGCTTACGGGTGGCTCCTGCGCTCACCACGCTTCGAAGGGAACCCAGCACAGTCCCCATTGCCTGCGTGGGGGACTCATCTGGAGACTTCGGCTGGAGCGCTTCAAGGAAGCGAAGGGTGGCGGAGAAGGTGTCCCCAAAGCTTGGAACATATCCCCGCTTCCCAGGGGTCGGCCCGCCAGGGAAAGGTACTAGGTATTTTAGGGGTGTTTTCTAAACACGACCTCGGAAAAGTTGTTTTCCGGACAACTTGGTTGGTCTCCTGATTCCTAGAATCGGTGGTCCTTGCCTCTTGCTTTTCCATAGCCACCAGAGCAAGCCTCCTAAAGGAGCGCGGACTGGAGAGCAGCGCGAGACCAGCGCAGGCATGTCGCCCCCACAGTCACCCGACTCCCAGAGCCACAGGCAGGCGCCTCTGCAGAACTGTCGCTCAAGGCTGCCCTCCCAGGAGGCTGAGTGTCAACCCCTACAGCTCTTTCGCAAACCATTCCATTCCACTCGGTGCATCTGTGGTTCCAGCTGCAGACCCCAGCTGGCGCAATTACTCCGAGGCCGCCTAGCGCCCCCTGGCGGAGAGCGGGGACTCCCGGCTTGCCGACTCCCATAGCAGGTAGCTGCAAAAGGCGTGGTGGCTGCGACGCTGGGGTGAGACAGTTGCCAACAGCTGGTGCAGCTGCCTCGCTGCGCACAGGGACTGGAGAATACGCAGCCCAGGTACTGCCCCTTCCCAGTGACGTCCCTGCAGCGGGTTATAAAAACCTCGCGCGTAGTCTGCGGAGGTTCAGCTAACTCCTAAACCGAGCAGGACACGAGCCAAGAGGCGCCTGCGGAGCTGCAGGCGGTGGCGGTGGCGGTGGCTGGCAGCGGCGGCGGCGGCAGCGAAAGCAAAGGAAAAATGTCTAGCTGGACACGGTATCCCAGGATCCCGGCCACAGACTCAGAACTTTTACAGGTCGTGCTGTGACGAGCACCCTCCTTGGCCCCCAAGTCCTCAGGCAGTACAGGGCTTTGCCTTCCCTTCTGCAGGCAGGGGGAATAGGAGTTGCAAAAGCAGCAGCGGGTGCAGAAGGGCGGGGGTCTCCTGATTCCTGGAACCGTGACCCACAGAAAATTTCTCCCTTTTCCAGCCCAACACAGGAGAGATGGCATCTTCAGATTTCTGAACTCAAATGCTCCCTGAAGCTTGAAAGTAGAGGAATTCAGAGCCACGAGGTGCAGACAGTGCATCAGAAGCCTTCATCTTCCAAGCTCCAAGTCTCCTGCTTGCAAGGAAAGAGTTCTGCCAGAAAGATCCTGCAGCCTCCTGTCGTGGCTAAACGGTACTCTGACTCCAGGCGCGGCCTCGGTGCCCTACAGCAAACTGGGTGCGCATACAGAGAGGACAGCTTAAGCCCTTAGCGGAGGAATGGATAACGTTCTCCCGGTTGGTTCAGGCCACTTCTCAAACATCTCCACCAACGCCTCGGAGCCCAATCAGTTCGTGCAGCCAGCCTGGCAAATTGTCCTTTGGGCAGCTGCCTACACGGTCATTGTGGTGATCTCCGTGGTGGGCAACGTGGTGGTAATGTGGATCATCTTGGCCCACAAGAGAATGAGGACAGTCACCAACTATTTCCTGGTGAACTTGGCCTTCGCGGAGGCCTCCATGGCCGCATTCAACACAGTGGTGAACTTCACCTATGCCGTCCGCAATGAGTGGTACTATGGCTTGTTCTACTGCAAGTTCCACAACTTCTTCCCCATCGCTGCCGTCTTTGCCAGTATCTACTCCATGACGGCCGTGGCCTTCGATAGGTGAGTTTGCCCTTTTGAGGAACTGGAGAAAGTGTCCACAGAGGGCAATGGCTTTGCTGTGGGGCTACGGGATTGAGTTGTGCCTGGTTCAAGGTGGAGGGAGGGTGGTCACCTGTAGACTGGGGTTTTTACTGACAGGCAGTTGTTGATGGGGGACTTTGACTTATCTCACTATTTTCTTTTTCTATTTCCTCATTCCTTTTCTCCTCCTTTTCACCCATCACCAGTCTGTTTCTTCACACACACCCTTTTTTCATCATTTAACCCTCTTTTTTTCATCCCTTCTCTACCCATCTCCCAGACACAAATTCCTTCTCTCCTTTGCCCTGAAATCCTGAAAGGGATACCCAGGGTTTGGCCAAGGGCAGGCACCTGCCTGGGGCTTTATAAACTCCTGCAGGTCTGCTTCTGCTGGGCAGCCTCTTGGTGCCTTTCCAGTTTTAAGATGCTTAGCCAAAATTTCTCATTTTCCACTTTCCTTTGAAGATTCGAGGACTTTCTGTTCCCACCTCATGTTCCAATATCATTTGGACGTGAAGAGTGTTTCATTAGAATCATAAATACTCAGAATTCTAATTCAGCTTCCCCTGTGCTGCTAGGAGTTCTAATTCAGGAATGAGAGACAGCGACGCCACTCTTAAGGGACTCCACAGATAGGAGCTTACTCAGGAGTTTTTCCCAATTTCTCTCATAATATGAGGTTGACGTTTTTAGGCTGTCTGTATCCACAGAGAAAAACATGCTTGGCAAAGGTAATTGAGAGCTTGTTCCTTCCTACAACCAACAGGTTGGCATTTCAGAAGCTGATTGAAAGTGAAAAAGGTTGGCATTTTTAAACACAGGGGATTGTGCTCTGAAATGAATGCCCCCTCGGGTAGCCTGATGGAAAATTGATTAGTAGAGCACAGCTCTATTTGTATCCACTTTTTTGTGAGAGTTCCAGGTCTCTCATATGTATATCTATGTGTGCACAAGTGTTAAATGTTTATTGAGGATATGGGGGTATGTTTAAAACACCTGCCACTGTGGTTTTAAAATGGGTTCTTTGATGGCCTTGTTGAGATAAATCAATGTGAGAAACCCAAAGAAGGAGCTGGGAGAAAAACTTCGAAAAAAAAAATTTCCAACTACTAAACCCTTTTATGGAAAGATTGTTTATGATTTACAATTGATTTGTGGTCTTTTTCGGCTTCTATAGTGAATGGGCACTTGTAAGGTCAGAGGAAGCTATGTTTCCTTTGCAGTGGAGTCCAAATGCTGATTTCTAAGGTTCATGCACACCTCCGTTTATGCAGCTCTTATATGCTTGACACGTTGTATGTAAGACAAGTTGCAGTAAACTGATTATATTTTAAACATGGAAGACAAACCAATTACTCAAAGCGGTAGTGAAATGAATTCTTTGTTAATATCTTTCATGCTACTCTGGTTTTCAGATATTCAGTTTGCTGAAAAAGAGGTACACTCGTAAATATTTGTGCACTGATTTGCTTCTTTAACCTCCCAGTGGCTCCCTTAAACTTAGAAACCCATAGCATGAATGCACACAGTGAAAATCAGTGCCTTACACCTGCTTTCTTGATAATCCCTAAATTAGAGGGGAAGTTGGTATTTGGACTTCATTGGAGCCTTGCATGAGCTCAGGAGACCTGTCAATCTATATAAGCCCCAGGTGACAGCACTTTTGTTCTGGCTTACACATAAATGACATGTTCCACAGCCCTGCTCTTTCCATTCGAACTTAGAAGGTTGGGGGTGGGAGCCAGGGTCCAATCTTCACAGTGGATTGGGTAGGGAGACAGATTTCAGCTGCCTTGACTCTGGTGTCTCAGGCTCCACTCTTTCTCTCTAGGCAAACCATTAACAGGACCCTGACCCTGTATGACCCCTGCTTAGAGAGGTCAGAGGATCTCTGATGCCGAAGCTGAGGGAAATGACAATAGTAAGAAAGGTCTCCATGTCCCTAATGTACAGATACAGCCCAAGGAGATTATCAATGACATGCACAAGGTTAGAGGTCAAGATGGAGTTAGGACTGAGGGCTCAAGGCTGTGTCTCCAAGTCCTCCCAGTGCTCTTTCAATATTTCCTTGCTCACCTCATGAGCACACAGTGAATTAATACCCTCAGGCCCTCTACTCCCCTGCATTTGTGGTCATCTATTCTCTGCCAAGAATGTTTTAGAAAGAAAGGGGACTTAAGCTCCCTTCACATGAATGATCTCTCCTTTCTCGACAGGGCAATGTAGGCTTTGAGAAAATGTTAAGCTTTTTTTTTTTTTTTTTTTTTTTGCATGTTCCTTGAATTTTTAACAGATAATCTTTGAATCAAGTCTTTAAAAAATGCAGCAACATGATTTTCCTGATTATAAAATTAAACCTTGTTCATTGCAGAAAACTTGGGAAGTATGAAGAGAGTAGACACAAAAATACAATTCAACCATTACTTCCCTATGCAAAAATAACACTAACATTTGAATTTCTCTCTTATGAATATTACACTGCATAATTGAAGTCAGATTCTATATAATTTTGTAGCTTACTTTTTCCATTGATATTAATGGAAAACATTAATAACATTTTCCCATGTTATTAAAAATCTTCAGTAACATAATTATAATGGCTTTCTATTATTCCATTATATGACTGTGCTATTATTATTTTTAAGCAATCCCCTACCACTGGGTATTTAGGTTATTTCCAGATTTTTTTTTGCTATTATTATTAATGTGCTAATAAACATTTCTGTATGATCAGCTTTTCCCCTTAGGATAGATTCCCAGAAGTGGAATTACTGGGTCAAATAAAATGAATTAAAAAAAATTTTTTTTTCTCCTAATTTTAAAGGATTATTAACTCTGAGCAAGCAAAGAACATGTCTGTTTTTTATCTCCTCAGCACAAAACAGAGTGCTTGGCACCTAACAGTCACTACATGTTTATTGAATAAGTGAATGAATGAGTAAAATAATACATGTTCCTAGAAGAACATTGGGAAAATACACAAAATTGTAAAGCAAATGTAAAAATCATCTACCATCCCACTTCTGACAAATAACCAGTTGAAATTCTGGACTGCTAGCTTATACTTTTTCTGTGTTATTTATGCCACATACAGTCACACTTTTAAGGATAAATTTTGGGTCATAAAAAACTGTTTCAATAGCTGCTTTTTTGTTCTTTTTTTCCCCCTTGACATTGTGTCATGGACATTTTCCATGTCACAAACCAGTTTTCAAAGTATCATTTTTAATGGATGCATGCATTATATTGCATGGCTATAATCATTTATTTAACCATTCCTCTATTTTTAAATGGAAATTGTTTCCATTTGTAATGATTACAAGTAACTTTGAAATAAATATCTGGGACATAAATCTTTGAGAACATCACTTGTTCTTTCTTCAGAAGAACCTCATTGAAATGGCATTGCCGGGTCAAATGGTCCTCTCACTACTCAGTCTAGTTCTGAAAGGAAACATTCAAATGATGATGGTCTCTGGACAATATGAAACTCAGTCAGAACCAAAATTGTAGTTGCTTGGGTAAGGGTAATGGTGAAGGCAAAAGAAGGAAGGAACTCACTGAGAGAGTAAAAGAGGAGCCAAGAGCAAAGAAATGCATAAATAACAAAACTCTGCTCACTGATCCCTGGTGCCCATCCCACTCTGTCCCAGGCATACCCAACTACAATTTTAGTATATGTGCTGCTGAAGCGAGCACCCAGCTACAAGTTTAAATAGCCTGCTTTCCAGGCCTCTGTTAAACTTGCAGTCTGTCCTTGAACCTCACCTTATTGGCTAGAATTAAATCCCATGTATAACTCAAGGTAGTCCTTCCCCACCCAGAGGCTGGACTAGAATCCTTTGCACTGATTTAGATGGACCTTATAGCCCATGACCATGCACCTCTGTAATTCTAAAAATGGTCATTCACTAGAAGCTTGTCTACCACAACTGGTTTGTTTTTTCAAATCAGGAACCTTGAATGTCTGAGTTGACATGAATCACACTTGAGTTTGTTACATCTTGGGTGAGTTATTTAGGCAGCTGTATCTTTCTGGGGAGGTTTGATACCCACCTGCTCCCTGCAGATCCCCAGTGCACCTGCCACATCCTCTCTCTCATGGAAGCCCCTACAGCATCCTGAATGATCAAGGCCCTTCATTAAAAAAAGAAGAAGAAAAGGAAAAAAAAAAAAAAGAAACAAACCTGGCTCAAACAAAGGTTTCATTGGAGGAAAATAAAGAGTAATTCTCAATGTAAAAGTATATAGCAGGAACACAAGACTTTGTTACTGTAATTGCTGTTGAATTACCAAATGGTAGAATGAGGTTCATAAGGGAGAAACACTCACTGTTGAACTTGGACAAAGTTCTTCAGTCTATCAAGGGATGATGCCACTATGTAATGTTTTCTAACTCAGGGCCTCATGTTTGAAGGGCTTATGCTGCATATTAAGGCAAATAAGACTGGTTGAAAGATAACTACAATACAAGATGTTAAGCAATGTGGTACATACAGACAAATTCTATAAGAAAGGAGAGGAGCAGGTCATGTCCAGCAGGGATGATTGAGAAAGACCTCAAAGGCAGCAGTTGAGTTAGTTGATTCTTGGAAATTAGATAAGATTTTCAAAGAGTTTGATAAAGAAAGATTACATTGCAGTAGAAGAAACTGTGTGGCACACGTGTGAAGACGAGAAGTTGTAAAGTGTTTGGGAAGAACGATAGGCTCAGTCAACTGAAGTGAATTCACAAGTGAATTAGGGAATGAACAGAGGAGTTAGTGGGAAGAAAATAAGCACAGTTTTTGCTGGATTTGATGTTCAAATATAACAATTAGTTAAAAATGCCCGATAAACAACTGGAGAGGTGGAGAGAGAGAATAAAAAGCCAGGAATCAAAAGGTAGATTTAGGAGTTTTCCAAATAAAAGGGCTATTGGAATTTAGAAAGTAGGACATCACTTTCATCTATATACATTTTTCCAGAGAAGAAGGTAAAGACTCACAGGAATGTCCTAGCAGGCAGTAGGAGGGGAAAAAATAAGATGAAGAAGATAGAAGAGAAGGAGGAGAAGAAGAAGAAATAGATAAAGATGTAGTGGAGAAACCAGGATGCAACAAAGGTTAAGAGAGATGACTTGTATGTAGTTGGTTATATTTATTAGTGTCATTAGTATCCAAGAACGAACAGGACATTGGATTTGGCAATTAAAGAACATTGGTGACCTGTGTGAGAGAGAGTGTCAGCAAAGTATAGGATGGTGGGATAAAATTGGATGGTAATGAGGAGAATGGCTTCTTCCTCATCCATCCATCAAACCACTACTGAGTACTGTTATGTGCCAGACACTGAGGCAGTGAAACACCGCCTCTGCTTTTGTCTCTGTCTTTGGGGGTTGGCAAAGTCACAAACACCTTTATAACCCAATGCATTTATGCCACGTTGAGGGAGTTTGGAGACAGAGCAACTTACCCTTGGGAATATAGGAAAGATTTACTGGTAAAATCAAGAAAAGGAAGAAGAGGAGATGAAGGAGGAAGAGGAGGAGGGGGAGAAAAGAAACAGCAAAGTACAAATAAAACAATTTGGTATTTAGGCTTTTTTAAAAATTAACTTCAAGAACACTGGATTGGGAATTCTTATAATGATGTACTAATGTTTGTCACGTGCAAACTAGAAAGGAAATTTCATGTTAATAAAATTATAATGATACCTTATATTTGCATTATCTCATCTAATCCTGAATCCAAATGGGAATTCGGTTTCTACCTTGGAAAGACTATTAGACACAATTTCTTTCATCACTGTTCTCTCACTCTCCAGTCCCTCGTAGCATGGAGCCCTGTGCAGTTTGCTTTAGTGCCTTAGACATCAGCCTGCATATCGTGCTCGGAGTGGCTTTTTGATGCTATATCATCTAAGGAAACCTGTCATTGAAGGCAGAAAAGCAATGTAAGGGTCCTACTGTGCAGAGAGGACTTTATAGACCCTTAGACAATTTTCTACCCAAATCAAAATTCAGCCCCACAACCACAACCTAGACAGGGCCATTGTAAGAGCATCAAATTCTGCTAAAATATTTTACTCAATTTGTCTCATTTGTTAAATTCACTCAATTTTGAGTCATTACAAAATTATTCTTTTTGTCAAACTGAAATCTGCCTCTGACTTTGGGTTGCTCCTATAGTATAATGCCTTCTGTGTGGCAGTCTTTCTAATACTTCCATCCTGAGGCTTCTCCATCCCTGGTAAACTGTCCCTGGTTCTTTCATCTTTCCATCCTTGTCTGTCTCTACTGGCTATTCTCAGTTGTTACTGATCCTCTTAACTGAGAGGTTAACTAATGCCCAGAACTGAGCATTACCCTAACACCATTACTTGTCCAGCTTCACCTGCTATAGGACTGGCATCCTATCTGGTGACTTTGTTGTCCTCCTAGATTTAGCTCAAGAATCAGGGTAGGGTCACCTTCACTAAGAAGCTGACCCTACCCTGAAAGTCTAGAGGAGGTGTCCTTATCTCTTCCCACATCATTTACCCAATGAGGTTGTAACTGTCTGTAGCTTGTTAATCTCTCCCACACCTCCAAGCCCACTAGATTGCAAGCACCATGAAAACAGGGATGCTTTATCTGGTTTCCAGATGCGATCTAGTTGCCTGACACAGAGTAAGTATTCATTAAAATGTACGTAGAGTGGTTAAACTGATGTATCTCTCTGCTGCACACATCAACCAAAATCTGAAAACCGGAACCAATGCATCAGGCAGACTGCAAAGCATACCTATGATGCCTCTGAGCAAAAAAAAAAAAAAAAAATCAGGCCAAATTTATGCCTCCCATGGAGTTTTGCTATAACACAGAATACTTTGGGATCAGAAACTTTGTCCTAGAAAAACTACATGTTCTAATTTACACTTGCCTCTTCCACACTCTACTTGACTGGGCTCCGCTGGATTCCTGACCCACGTCCTGCCCCAGTAGGTATTGTATCCCAGGGGGACACCTCTAATTGAGGAAGAGTTTATCATCCCCATCTTATCTGCAGCCTATCCAGGTATACTGGAGACTGAGACATTCCATAGACCCTTCTTGGGCTCAGCTGTTGTCAGCCCCTGGCTTTTCTCCAGCACTCCTACAAGCAGTAGAAAAGCACTTTCCATTTTACTTGTCCGTCCCGAGGCAGGACCAGCAGAAGCCTACCCTCCACCCAGCCCTCTGAGTCCTGTATCCACAGCAGTTGTCTCAATACCTCATCTATACCATAGTAAAATATCGCAGACACAGGAAGACCCAGCAGAGCGGCCCGAGAGTCAGAAACCTGGAGCACAGACTGGGGAACTGGCTGACATTGACCAGCCTCATCTCTTGCTCCCTTGAGAGGCTGCGATTCCACCTCATAGGAAGGGAAATATGAGGCTCTGTGGATGAGGAACCCCAGGCATGAAGAGATGCTTTAATGATGTCCTTGAGACATAAACCTCAGCCTGAGAGTTAATGCAGCACATGAACTGCTCTGGGAAATTTGTCCAAGCAGCCCCAAGCCTGATTCCTTGTTCTTCTCGTTCATAATTCTTTACTTGACCAAATTTCCAATTCGGCTTTATCATTATATTTAATATGTGGGACTCTCCATGGAGCGCCATTCATGTCCCCTGTGGGAGAATGCCCTTTAACGGCCTTACATCTAGCACTTAACAATGGAGTTTAGTGTAGCAAAGAGCATGGGCAGTAGGTTCCGGCAGTGATTCTATGACTTACTAGCTGTGTGAACATAGGCAAGATACTTAGCCTCTCTAGGCCTCAGTTTTCCCACAAGGATATAATAACAGGGATATAATAAAACTTACCTTTTAGGGTATTGTTTCGAAGAGAGAGGGGAAAGAAAGGGACAGAAATGGATGGAAAGTTCCTGATTCATTGCCTGATATCCAGTAAGAGCTCAATTAAAAGTAATATTATGATCTCTAATAAACCCTGACACACCATTACATCCATTATTCACACCCATTCCTGTCTCAGCATCCTTTCGGATGCTGGTGTAACAGCAACAGGGTGAAACATTTGTATCTTTCCCTGCTAAAATTATAGTTTAAAACCCTCCTAATTGGGTCAGCAAACTTTGTGCTCTGATGCAATCCAGCACCCTCCCCATCTGTGCAGATGCGCACACACTTCACCAGAAGCTCATCATTTAAATATATCACAGTCCAGAAGAATCAAATCATTTTCTTTTACATCATCTCCAAAACCACACACTCACTTCTCACATCCTGTTCGTCCCAAAGTCACCACCCTCACATGGAGTATCATTTGTATGTTTAATGCCCGAGAGAGAACTTAGTCACAGCAAAAAACTCTTACAGCTCCATATTAACTATGTTTTAGTTAATATTCAATTTGTTAAAGTTGTTTTTTTGCCTTTGAACACATAAATCTTGGCAGTTTTCTTATAAATCTACTTTATGAGTGTTAAAAGTATTAAACATTTGCTTTTTCTTATCCTTTGACTAATGCTCAATTAGCTCTTAAACCTAAGATGGAGCCTTTCCCCTAAATATTTTAACATTTTCAAACTTAAACCATCTTACATATTTTAATTTGTCTACATTTTTATAAACTTAACAAATCAAATAATCTTTAAAAATATAAATAGTACTTATAAACTTGATTAATGAAATTCCCCTAAATATGTCAAACTATAATCATAAATTTAATACATCTGGTTTTCTTAAAACTTCAAATCCCTAACAGAGAGACTTATAAATAGGAGAAACAAAATCTCCCTCAGGTCTTACATAGTTCTAATAAACCTAATAAATCAAAACCTCTAAATTTAGCATTATCGAATTGTCTTAAAGTATTTCAACCTCCTAAGAATGAAACATACAAGTTCAGTAAATGAGGTTCTTATGAGCAACCAAACACTGATTACAGAATTAATTAGTTAAATCCACCCAAGTATTTCAGTTAAAATTATAAGTCTGGTAAGTCAAATTCTCTAATATATCAGATTCTTATTGTCAACATATTAAAAACAAATCACACATAAAGTAACATATACTGATCATAAAATTCATGGCTAGACACATAATTCCTACATGGAAGTACCATTTCTTCATTATCTATTTACTTTTAAAAGGTTACAAAGTTCCACAAACAGGGTGGCAGACTCCTCTTCTCTGTAAGGGGACACTGAGGTCCTAGAATCAGGATTGAGTGGGACATCTGAAAGGCATTCCTTTCAGGGGTCTTGCCCAGGGCAGTAGCCAATGCCCTGAGTCCTTCTAAGGTGGAGCTTTGCCTGCTCAGTGCCCAAAGGACACACCTGCACCTTGCCACTGGCATCATGTTGTCCAATGTGCCCTATATCTCCTTGGCTTTCTTCAAGTTTTACCCCTTTCCACTTTTCATCTTAACATTTGATCACTTGAATCACATAGATGGAATCATGCAGAGCCTCACCACAACCTGAGTTTGCCTCCAACTGCTTTGCTACCTGAGTAGAATTAGCTGCACTCTGTAACCTGTTATGTTTTACCTTCTTATCAATCTCCATTTCAGACTTGTTTATAGACATGTATAAAGTGACCCCCAAAAACTTGCCATCTGTCCTTTGTCCTTCAGATTCTTTTCTGAGACTTCAAGGCCACGAAAAATACATGCCAGAATTTTTCTGGGTATATCCTATTTTCTTCCCATTAATCGTCAAAAATGGAGGGTTGCTTCTTTTGCCTTTGAACACATCTTATAAATCTTGAAAGTTTCCTTATAAATGTTATAGTGTTAAATGTAATTAGTATCTGTTGGTGTTGACAACACCAGGCTCTCAGCATGTTTTGGAGACAGATCACAAAACATTCTTCCTTCAGGTCCGCTGGGTTTCCCCAGTCTTAGGGCTTTTTCATACCTCTAGGAGTAGAGTTCCTTTTCCTTCCCTTCCTTCTCTGTGTCACAGATTTCAGATCATAAGAAATATGCAATGCTCTGCTCGTATAGCTCAAGCCAACGCCCTCAGCCATATATAAACGAATGAGCTGCTACCTCCACAAATCACACAGCCACCTGAGCTCACGCTAGGCAGGTGCCAAACAGTCATACTAACCGCCCCTTCACCTATCAGAGAATATAACTAATATGAATTTTTCAAAGTCTCCCATGCATATTTAGTGGCATATGGGAGATAAGATGCATAAGCTTAAATACCCACCTTGTATGACTTATTAATTTTATTTTACTGTAGAGAAAGGTCCTCTTGAATAATTAATGTTTTTCTAAGAGGATTTATCTAACTCTGAAAATGTTTAAACAAAAGAAAACTGCACTAACAGCTGAAATACTATACTAAATAGTCCCAGAGGGAGGCTTAAAAATGACCTAATTCATGATAGGAACTAAAATGGAAGCAACCATGGGGTGAAATACAATTGGTTAACTCAACAATTTAACCGGGCTCTTCAAAGAAGAGTTGACAATGACCTAGAAAACCTTGTAGCTGAATTCTCACCATGGTCATCATTTAAATTTATTCCCAAAGATGGACCAGTTCCTTTTTCTTCCCAGATGAAAGGTGAGGGGTATGGAAGTGAACATGTTAAAGACTCAGAATATGAGCCGAACCAAAGCCATCATGGGTTTTCAGTGGCCCAGTTAAGGCGCTGACAGGCTAAAACTAGGCAAAATGTGAAGAAGCCAGCAATACTATTCTCTTTCCTTTCTGGCAATTTCCCTCCAATAATGCCCTAACCAGCTCAAGCCTGCATGAAATGCTCCCCAGTCCTGCCTCATGAATGCATGGTCTCGATTTACTGCTCTGTTCTCTTCACAGCTCAATCCAATTTAGTAAATTGAGATGAACCAAGAGAATAGAGTAGCTAATTAAAATCACACTAAAGTGGCAATTATATGGACTTCTACTTCCTAAGTTCCATTTGCATTTTAAAATGGAAACGTGTCTATTCTAGTTACCTATTCCTTGAGCAAGAAAGAATGTAGAGAATCAAGACAAACTTCACCCTAGGGACCTGGGGTTTAGGCACTACAGAAGTGTCCAGAGTTTGGCGTTTACAGCATGGCTCCATGTATGTACCAGGTAGACTGCTGGGAAGCAAGACGGGCTGTTGTCACAAGCCCATATTGCTGCTGAAAGACTTTCTCCTGCAACTATCAGAATTGTCTCCACCCTGAGGTCGCAGTGAAATCAGCTCTCGTGTTTGAGTAATGAAATAAGGTTGAATTTGCTTTTGTTGTTCATACTTTTTTGAAGTCACTAATTTTCTCTAATAAACATGTAATACTTGTATAGTTCAAAAGGATATTGTCATGAGAAAGGACTTTGGGTCGCAGTTCCAGCCAGTCCGAAGGGTCTCTGGTAGGTTGTGGTTAATGGCAGCCCTTCGATGCGGTCCTGTTTAGATAGCCAGGGCTGATTCTTCATGTCTCCAGCACATCGTCAATGGATTTGTGCTGTTTACAAATCCTGGGGCCATGTTTCTAAGAGCTGGGCTTTCTGCCAGAGTTTGTCTGGAACCACACTTCATCTAGAAGCTTGCATCTTTTTTTATTCGTCCATGCCTTTCCTTTCTCCTTTCTCTCTACACCTAGATTAAAAATTTCTTAACTTCATTTTCTCACAGCTCCTCATCGGCATTTTGAAAATAGCATGACTTCAATAAATGTCACTGACCCAAAAATGGAGTTGGAGCAGACAAAAACTAAAAACTGTCATGTATAAAACGATCCAAGAGTAGATTTAAACTGCAACATTAAAATGTTAAGTATCATGATTTTCATTAAGCCGATGAGTCAGAAGGGTCCTGATAAGTTTCTTTAAGGATCTTTATTTAGTTATAAATTTAGGGGTTTTTTAAAATGAATATATTTGACATAGAACATTGTGTAAATTTAAGGTATACTTAAGCTACCTTTTTAAGAAAAATAACTTACTATTGAATGTTATCTATACAAGGGCAAATTCCCTTCTGATTACTTTTAGTGTACATACTTTTAAAACTGTTAAGTATTACATTTTCATTAAAGAGAATTAGGGCCTCACACGAATAAACAAAAAGAGTATGATAAAAAACAAAAGCAAAATCAACCCTCATCTCACTGCCCAAACACTGCTATTGTCAATTCTTAGGAATTATTTCAATACAGAACTTTTTCCCTATAGAATATTTTATGTAATCATAATCTTATGAAATATACAATTTTAAAAATTTAACATAATAAAGTAAGAAACATTTCCTGTAATTAAATGCTTCCTAGGATTTTGTTTCATGGCTACAAAGTATCATCATTTAAATGATGCCTCAGCCTGGGATTTTGCAGTTGTTTCTAGCGTTTGCTACAATATGTAATTTGTGATCAATATGTTTTAGCTAAACTTGCACTTCTGCATGATTATTAGGATATATTCTTAGAAGAAAAGTCTGTTCAGAGTGCTGGAAATTTTAAGGCTTTGGCTTTATTCTTCTGCTAAATTGGTCTTCAGAAAGCGTTAGCAATTTAGCAGCATGAATCAGAGTATATAGACTCATCATATAGGAGTGCTCCTCTCCCCATATTCCTAACAGTTTCAGAAACATCTTTTCCAATTTAAAAGATTTTAAATGTTATTTATGTTTTCATTTCTTACTAATGAGGTTATGTTTATTATTCCTTTATATTTCACTTTTTGTGAAATATTCATGATCTTAGGAGATTTTTAAATACTGAATTGCAGAAATTGCATATTAAGGATATAACCTTCTGACTGTCACATGCTGCAAATATTTTCCCATGTTTCTGGTTAAAATTTTAATTTCTTTTTCAGTGATTACCTTAAAATTAATTATTTTTTATAGTTACATCCATCCACCTTTTCTTTAATGGTTTCTCCCTTGGGTTAGTTATGCTTAGTTAGAGAGGCCTTCCTCAGCTCAGAAGTAAATAAACATGAACAAGCAATTTCAATTGCTTTTATAGTTTAAGAAGTTTTTCCTGAATCTTTAATTCATCAGTAATTTAATTTCTTCTGTTTTGCTGAAATAAATGAACTTTGGTGAGAAGCTTTTCCTCCGATCCATTTCCTAGAAGATAATGGCTTCCTACTTTCTCCCTGTTTAGTTAGCGCACAATAGTACTGCAGGTGTTCTAATATTGTTTTCGTTCAAAGTCTGTTTCATTGTAACATTGAGGTAGGAACTTAACTCTTGTTTATATCTATTCGCCTATAGTAAATTGGTTTCATTATACCCTTTTTGCTTAAAGATGTACAACCTAGCCATGACATTAAGAGGACTTACTGTCCAGGCTGTTTTTCAGGCCCTTTGAGTGAAGCAAAAGAAAAAATAAATAACAATAAATTTTTGACTCAGAAAACCAGTAGGAGTGAAGTCTATGCAGTAGTTTACAGATTTCACCCTCTGTTGAGGAGCCGCCCCAGCCAATGATATAAAAGCAGGGAAAGAACCCCAGCCACACACTCCTGAGGACAATGAATGCAAAAGCCAGCCCCAGAAAGGGCATGGAAGGGCCCAGCAGTGGTTCTCAGTGTGCTGAAGCCCCTTAGCTAGCGGGAGGAGCTGAGCCTCAATGTTCCATCCTTTTATCTGCCACAGTATGCAGTGTCCCAGGAGAGACACATCCTCAGAGGCAGACACAGATTTTGACAAAATCCAGGAAAATGCAACCAATAAGTAAACTATAGCAGTGCAGACTTTTTCAGCTTGGGGCGCATTTTTCTAAGACTTTTAATGGGATTGTAACTAATAAAACTGTTTATTTAAGGACCTCATGTTTATTTAATTAACAGTGTAGAGGAAAAAATAAACATTACAATTTTTAAAAATTAAAGTTTACCTTTAGAACATTAAGTTTTAATTTTTCTGGATTTTCCCCTCCCATAAACAATACAAATGAGGCAAATATGTAGATACTATTGAAGAAGAAATATAAATAAATCTTTCCTTGTGGTTTAAAAAAAATCATTATGCTGGACGTGGTTCCAAAGTACAGTGGTTAGCATGTCTGCTTTACACACAGAAGGTCCTGGGTTCACACCCCAGTAGAGCCACAGTCCATGGTCTATGGTCATGCCACCCTGAACAAGCCTGATGTCTAATCTCGGAAGCTAAGCAGGGTCGGGCCTGGTTAGTACTTGGCTAGAATACCACCTAGGAAGACCAGGTTCTTAGGCATAAATAATAATAAATAATAAAAAAATAAATAAAAATAAAAATCATTCTATATACAAAATCATATATTACTGGTTTAAAAAAATGTATCTATTACTTGTTTCTAATATGTTATTGTTAATACAAATTGAGTTTGGCAAGTTTTATTTCCATCACCACTTTGCTTTTAAGATGTTAGTTGTCATGTTCTACTAACACCAAACTCCTTCATCCTGTGCAGATGTCGATCTAAATATTTATAGAACCAATACCATACATGCCTTGGCTCCAGGGATACAATGGTAAGAATCAAGCCTGATTTCTGCTCTCAAACGGATATTAATAAGACATTATTCCAGTGATTATTCAAATCAATGTATAATTGCAAACAATTAAGAGCTATTCAAGAATATTAATGTTATGAGAGTATATAAAAATTCAATTTTTCTGAATGGTTTTGGGCAAAGATCTAAAGGATAAGTAGTAATTAGGGTGAGCAGTGTGGCAGACACTGGATTGGCTACACAAAAGCCATTTACAGCCCCCTTCTCCTTTGCCATCCTCTACAAGAGACACTCTCAATGTCTCAGCTGTCATTAAAGGGACCATTGGCCATATGAGAAAGTGCAAGGTGCAAACGGAAGTTTCCACCTAGAAGTCTTTCTAGAGAAAGTCTCTAGGTTGAGCTTCTCTTCCTAAATAAAAAAGGCAATGACCACAAGGAGAAATACTGTTTTACTTTTTGCTGTTCCCCCTTTTATTTATTTATTTGTTTGTTTGTTTGTTTGTTTGTTGGCTCTAGAACAAGGACAAGAGGCCTGGAGGCAGCAGCACATTTTATCTCTGAGAACAACCTCCACCCACTAAGGGTTGTGGATCAAAAAGTTAGAAAGAGCCTGGAAGCCCAAGTGCTTCATTGACCCACATAACAGCCTGAAACTACCTTGCTTTGGCCTTCCTTCTTGTTATGAAAAACAATAAAACTTCTATTTCTATAAATGCTTGATAAACAGATTTTGTTGTTGTTGTTATTTGAAACAAAACACAATCCAACTAATTAGGAGTGAGGTTGGGTGGGGTGGGAAGAGTTCTAGACAAGTTAACTGCATATATGAAAACCCCAGGCAGGAGAAAGTATGATCTATTGGAGGAACCAATGTTTTTCATTTATGCTTGCCATTCATCACATAAAGAATTTATTCTCGGATAAAATGAAAAGAAAATGGAAGAAACATAAAACCACAACTCATAAGCACTCTGGTAATTTATTACAATCCCAACTATTAATAAAGCCTCAGTAACAGAAGTTCACTGCAAGCTGTGGCGTAAGCAAGATAGGCTGAGAATTACAGAAATTTTCACTGTAAGTCCACTGAACTTTATTTCAAACGCAAGAGCAAGTAAGTGACATCGCCAGAGGAATCATGTTGAATCCACTTTTTTTTATGTTTAATAATCTTAACATTTGATATTATATGAATAATAATTATCCAAACAGTTAAGAACCAATAAGCTGAAGTATATTTGCTTTTGTTGTTTCTTATTATTGTTTTTCCTTTTGTACACCTTAAAAGGTTATATTTCTTTTCTTTTTTTTTTAAAAAAAATTATTTCCTAGATGTTTTTCAAAGCAATTTGAGAGAGAAGTTTTTCAAAGTGATCCCTCAGTGTTTTATCTAACTATAAATACATATTTTTGAAGTTAATAAAATAAATAGAAGTGGGAAGATGCTCTAGAGTAAGAAGAAACTACTGGTAGGGATTCTAAATAGGAAATTATTATACTATTGAGGTAAAACAATATCAGAAGTAAAGGACTGGGAAAAATGAGTTCCAGAAACTTCAGTGTGAAATTGTAGGATATATCAGTTTATCAGGCCATTTGCTGTTCGGAAAGGAGTAAGAGTTGGAAATAAATGAGAGAACGTTGTTGAAGCTTTTCCCAGTTTACTAACTGGGAAAGATGGATGGATATATGATCAAATCAGGAACACAACAAGATAAAGAACATCTTCATACCCTCCGTAAAACATCAACATATCCACTGTAGACATTCCATGGTTATTTATCGAGCCCCTGGTTTATTAGTTATCCATTGCCACAATGATGCTGTACAACAAACAACCATAAGACATCAGTGGCATATGACAATAAATTATTGTTTAGTTCATTAGTCTGCAGCATTCAGCTGATTTGGACTGGGTTATTACAAAGTCTGAATCATGGCTGGGCTCATTCTCTTGTCTGGGGCCAGCCAGCTGCCAGCTGCTCTCAGCAGAGATGACTGGGACAGCTCAACTCTGCTCCACGTGTTTTTCACCTTTCTATAGGCTACCCAAGGTATGTCTTCAGTGTAGTGGTAACAGTACAAAAGGCAAGCAGACACATGTAAGCACTTTTTCAAGTCTGTACTTGTGTCATATTTACTAATAACTCCACTAGCCAAAACAAGTCCTCAGAATAGACCAGGTTCAAGTTTGAGGAAGCAGATTCTACCTCTTTAGTGATAAGGACTGCAAACAGTCCTAGCAAAGGGCAAGAATACATGGAGGGATAAATAATTGGAGTCATTAATGCAATTAATCTACATGTCAACTAGGTGCCAGGCACATTCTAGTCCTTAAGGATACCACAAAGAACAACACACACACACACACACATACACACACAATAAGCAAATATATACACACACATACACACACACAGTAAGCAAATAAACTAAAAATATATAATTTTTAGCACTGTTAAGTGTTGTGATGAAGAGGGTAAGGGGATAGATTGTGGTGGAAAGTAAAAGCAAACTAAATAAGCAGATCAGAAAAGCCCTTTCTGAAGAAGTGATATCTGAACAAAGATCTCAATAGTGCGATGGAGTCTGCCATGAGATGATCTTGGGCAGGGACTTTCTAGATAGAAAGGACAGCTATAATAAAGGCCCTGAAGTAGGATTGGGTTTAGCAATAAAACCTGGGTATAGTTGGATTGCAGTATTAGGGAAGAAACTAATGAGGTTAGAGAAGAAGGCCATGTAGACCACATGTATTTGTTAGGGTAGGTGATGATACACCATAGTAACAAGCAAACCCCCAAATCCAAATGACTTAATACACAAAACTTTATTTGTCACTCACTCTAAGTCCATTGCAGGTCCAATTTCTCTCCTGGGAAGCTCCCTGAAAACATTGCTTGATTGTAGGTGATTTCCATCTCATGGCTCAACCATCTCAACCTGAGCTCTTTGGTTGCTGCAGTAAAGGAAGAAAGAGCTGAGAGTTACACAGGAGCTTTAACCTACCCCAGGCCAGAGGTGCCACACATCACTTCTCCTCACAATCCATTAGCAAGAACTAGTCAGATGGTCTGGCCCAACTGCAAGGGCTCTGGAAAATGTGGGAGAGCAAATGAATATTTAGTGATCATTAAAATTTTCTGTCACAGCAAGATAAGTTTGGTTTTTATTCCATGTGTGATGAGAAGCCACTAGAAGTTAATGAGCAGAGAAGTGACATGACCTTAACCACACTTTTAAAAGGTCATCTGCCTATTGTGTGGAGAAGGCAGTAGGGAATTGAAAGTGGAATCAGGGTGACCAGGTAGACCTCTCCTATGGAGAGAGATTACAGTGGCTTAAACCAAGATACAGTAGTAGAGGTGGTGAACAATGATCAGATTTGATATATGTTTTGAAAGTAAAGCCAAATGGTTTGCTAATGGAATAGCTATGGGATAGAAGAGGAAAAGAGCAACTGAGAATCACTCCTAGGCTTCCGGAGGCTAAGCAACCGGGAGAATGGTGATTCTATTTACTAAGCTAGAGAAGAATGGAGAAGAAATAAATTCAGGAGCAGAAATCAGGAGCGATTTTGGCCCTAATAATTTCAAGATAGGCAGCAAACAGACAAATGGAGATATTAGATGAACAGTTGATTTTTTAAAAATTATAATTAACATAAAATATCATATTCATTTTGGGTGTACAACATACTGATCCGATGCTACATACCTTAAGAAATGATCATCGTGATAAGTCTAATACCCATCTGTCACTGTACAAAGTTATTATATTATGGACTGTATTTCCTATGCTATGCATTATATCCCTATGACTTATTTATTTGATAACCAAAAGTTTTTACCTCTTGACCCCTTTCACCCATTTCACTCCCCGCTCCATGCCTCACCTCTGGCAACCACCAATCTGTTCTCTAGATTTATGAGTTTGAGGGGATTTGGGGTTTTGTTTTTTCAATTTCACATATAAATGAGATCATACAGTATTTGTCTTTCTCTGTCTGACTTATTTCACTTAGCAAAATGTCCATATTGCTGCAAATGACAAAATTTCATTTTCTGGTAGCTGAATAGTATTCCATTGTACAAATAAATGTACCATATCTTCTCTATCCATTCATCCATCAATGGACACTTAGTTTGTTTCCATATCTTAGCTATTGTAAGTGGTGCTGCAATGAACATTAGAGTACATACATCTTTTTGAATTATTGTTTTCATTTTCTTTGGATAAATACCCAGAAGTGGGATTGCTGGATCATATGGTTGTTCTAATTTTGATTTTTTGAGGAAACTCCATACTTTTTTTATAGTAGCTGCACCAATTTATATTCCCACCGACAATGCATAAAACCATAGGGCTCTATACTATCCCCCAAGGAAAAGAGTGAGATAGAGAAGATTGCCACTTATTGAGCCCTAGAGAACTCCATATTTGGAAAATCAGGAAGAAGAGTAGGAACTAGCAAATATGACCAAGAAGGAATAGCCAATGAGCTAACAGGACTAGTAAGTGAGGTGTTCTGGAAGCTAAATAAGAAAGCCTTTCAGGAAGAAGGAAGTACCTACTGTGTCATAAGCTGTTAAAAGGTACAGTGAGATGAGGAGTAAGACTGGACCACTGGATATGACAAGATGAGATCAACACTGACCTTGACAGAGGTAGCATCAAAAAAGCAGTGGGAAGTGACTGGGATAAGCTTACAGAAGACTGTGAGGGGAAAAGAGGAGTTATAAATGGGAGAAGAGGAAAAGTATAGCAGGCAGAAGGAATATTAGGTTAAGGAAGAAATTTTTTTAAGCAAAGAATTTACAGCATGTTTGTATGGTGATAAGAATGGGGAAACGGAGAGAGAAAAGTTTGTGACACTGGTAAGTATAGAAACAAAGCTTTTGAGTGAGCAAATGGGGACGGCTCCAGGGTTGGTGTTTGGAAGGAAATGAGACAATACACTATAGCTATAGGAACAATGGACCTATGGGTAGAGGCGAAGACAGGCTGGTGGATTTAATAATAAAATTACATAGTTAATTTTTATTGCTTCTATGTTACCAGTGAAATGAAAATCAAGGTCATCAGCTGAAAGTGAGGACGGAGAAGGTGTCTGAGGCTTAGAAGAGAGGAAAAGCTGTGAAATAAAGATGTTGTGAAGAGTAAAGCGACTAGAAAATGCTTTAAGATTGTTAAGCAATAGGGAAGGGCCAGGCGAGATGTATGAAGTAACAAGATAACTTAGAGAGCAGTTAACATAATATGCGTTGTTCTATAATGTAGGCTTAGAGAAGGCAAGAATTATTAGCATTGGGATTTTGTAAGATGAGTGAAACAGAGAGAGGGAGGAAAGTGGAGTAAGGGTATATGCAAGGAGTGGTTATAGCGATGGACTGTAGAATCCAAGCTGGTTGAATAGAGAAGCAAGGGTGTGAGGGGTGATGGTTAAAAGTGGTAAGATCAATGGACTGAGGATCCTGATGAATATTAAGAATTGCTGGACTTGGAGTGCCAGACAGCATGAACTTAAAAGATAAGAAGTGAGAGAGAGTAAGAGGTTTGATGTCAAAATTTTGAAAATGATGTAATTACTGGTGATGAAGAGTCCAGGTAAAGATTCCCGGTAAGAATGGGAGGCTAGAGACAGATGGGAAAAATAAATAAATAAATAACTGGAAGTAAGGAAGTCAGAGAAATGAGTCAGGAAGTTGGAATGATCATTTATGTGGATTTAATGGTCACTAAAAGGGAAGAGAGAAGCAATAGTGCGGAAGAAGACAGTGAGCCAGGGCTAAAATCACCAATGGATGAGAAGGAATAAGCGATAGATGAGCCAGGGGGTGGCTGCAACAAGGGTAGCACGTGGCATAGCCCCATGTTATATGTTTCAAAGAGGCCAGGGTCTCAAAGCGAAAGAAGGAATGGTCTGAAAGTGGAGGTGTGGAGCGGTGAGTTCATCTGCCCCTCATCCAAAATCTATGGTGAGAGGATTGCGGAAGAACAGCCACCACCTGGGACGAGTGCAGTGGTGGAGGTAATATCCTGAAACAGCCACATTTTAGGCAGCAAAAAAGGTGTAGGGAGCCTTTGAAGAAGAGGGTGAGAAGTTTGTTGATGACAGACCGTGTGTTGCATAAAGTTGGAAGGGTGGGAGGGTGCATCAGGCTAGGGACATGTTTGGAGCCATGCTGGAGATAAGAGCCAGCATGGGAACTGTTAAGTGGAGAAGCTCAGACCTCTGGCAGTGGTTAGAGGTATGGAGCAGTAAGGTGAGATGGTACTAACTCTGGCAATCATTAAGAAGGAAGCCCACAATGTTCCTAACTAGAGCTTCCCCCTTGCTATTGGACACTGAGGCATCCCGTAGTGGTAAGGAAGGGACAGGGTAGAGGTCTTACCAGGAGACTCAGACTCCATAGCATTGCCTGAAATCCTGCTGTGAGAAAAACAGTTTTTCCAGAGTCTTCCTTCAGCGACCTTCCTGCAAAGTTGATGATCTTGGGGGTGGTGTGCTTACCAGAACTTTAGACTATGACAAGGGGGCACTGCTTGATGCCCTTAGCAAGAATAGATTCAGTGAGGTTTTGAAAGAGACTGAAAGGAGTGAAATCCAATGCCTACATGATAGCGTGGCCAGGAGGAAACAGACTTCTTCCATTGAGATAGTCTCAGTTGAATCTGAGAAGCACACATCGAACTCAATGCCATTCTTTTTAAATAATATTTACTGTACAGAAATAAAATTTATCAATATTTAACCTACCTAGACACATATTTTCAATGAAAGAAATCAAAATCAACATAAAATCCTAACTATGTTATAAAAAAGAAGAGAAAAACAATTTATAATAAAATAAAATGTATTTCAATATGGAAATGTTCAGGCATACAACATTAGGACACAGGATAAATATGCTGTGCTTATACTTTTATTTAGAATAAAGAGAATGGGACAGCAAGAGAGGCAGGCAGATATAGTGGTGGGTTTCTTTCTTCCTTTCTTTTTCTTTTCTTTTCTTTTCTTTTCTTTTCTTTTCTTTTCTTTTCTTTTCTTTTCTGCTATCCTTGACATAATGTTCTTAAATGAGTATCAATTATTGGTAATGAATAAAAAATGATCTTTCTTTATTTATATAGTAGTTAGGTTCCTAGAAAATTCAGGATGCTTTTTTAAGTTCAAAAATACTCTACATTGTAGGCAGAGTAATGGTCTCCCAAAGATGCCCAATCCCTGGAACTGATTGTTAGCTTATGTGGTATTAGGGACTTTGCAGATGGGATTAAGTTAAGGATCTTGAGATGGTGAGATTGTCCTGCACTATCTGGTGAACCCAATGCAATCACGATCCTCATAAGTGAAAGTGGGGTCAGGAGGGTCAACATCAGAGAGAGATCTGAAGATGCTATGCTGTTGGCTTTGAAAATGGAAGAAATGGCCATGAGCTAAGCAATGCAGGCGGTCCACAGAAGCTGGAAAAGGTGAGACAAGACTCTCCCCTAGAGTGTCTAGAAGGAATGGCAGCCCTGCTGACACCTTGATTTTAAACCAATAAAACCCATTTCAGACTTCTGACCTCCTGAACTATAGATTAATAAATTTGTGTTGTGTTAACTAGTAGGAAATGAATTCACTTTATTTATATAAATAGCAAAGCTAGATTCTGGATTTGGCTAATTATAAGCAGATTTTTTACCTGCATGACTATCTGGAGAGACAATAAAAAATCATTGGAGGGTAGGACAATATTTCTTTGTGCAGGAATGCATCACTCTTTGCAGGACATCCAGAGTCTTAGCCCTCACATCTAACTGTCAGCATCTCCCCCAAGTCACCGTGACAACCAAAACACGCCTCTACAAATACTCAGTTTGCAAAAGAAAATGCCCATCTTCCAGAAGCAAGGAGAGTGAGGTCATTCCTATCTGAAGATTTCTCTGAACTAGAAACCCATTTTCAAAGATACTTTCATGGACCTTTACTTACTTGGCACTCAGTAGCTTCAAGGCAGACACTGTTTCAGAATAAAGGTCAATAAACTATTGGAATTCTGATCAATCAATAAAGACTCCTGATTGATTTCATAAAAGCCTGCATTTAACTTCTGCTCATCTCCTGCCACTGCAATTGAAACTGAGAACAGAATCTCCATTTGATTATAGAAGTCATTGCAATCCATAACTTTCTAATTTCCCAAGGAGGCATCTAATGAAATCTCCAACAAATAAAATTTCACAAGTGGGGAGAATTAATGCAATTAAGGTAGAAAAAGAAGTGATTCTTCTTTTAGTCTCCATTACTGTGGATAACTAGGAAAAGAAGAGAATCGTTTTTGATATAATACCTCTTCCTTCCTCAGCAGCCATGATTGGCTACTGTCTGCATGGGTGATGCATATATAGCAACTGCCTTCAGAAGAGAAATATCAGAATGCAATTCATAATAGACCTCTGCGTTATAGTGGGTGCAATAATATCAATGCCACTGGAGGGGCCACTTGGGAATTCTCCATATAACACAAAGAGGAAAGAACCACAAAACTCAGAGAGAGTAATGTACAGATGAGGAACAGGGACACAGAAGTCCTTTGGTTGGGAGTGCGGCACAGGAGTGGGTGAGGAGTCAGGCAAGAGAATGACTGCTTTGTTCCTGATTCCTGAGTTCCTGAGGCACAGTGTGTAATTAGCCCTCACCAGGGAGACTAGCACCAGCACACTGTTTAGCACATCAGGCGTCTGTCCTCTGGGAAGGCTGCATGGCTCAGAAGAATGGAGCAGGATCAGACAGCTCATTACAGAACTGTTCTCTGCATAAGAACGAGGTCTAATTTCTGCTTTTCTTTCTGCTTAATGTAGTCTGATCATTACCAAGTCAGGGAGGCTCTTTCCAATGAGGGGAAAGCATGATAAATATTCTTTCAAGTTAAAAGAGTAGATAATTATTGTATAATTAAACAAAACTTCACCTTATGATTTGCTCACTGCTCACCTCCACCTGAAGGTTGGGGAAAGAGTTGTTTCCCCCAGTTTTTGCCTGGTTCATGACAGAGAAATCAGCTGCTCAATTCCCCCAATGATCCCGTCCCTCCTTCATTTTTCGCACTCCTTTAGTTTATCTAGATTTTTTTTTTTGTCCAGGAGAAACACCTTTCTAAGTGGAAAATGACCCCTACTCATTATTCAGGATTCAGTAGGTAACCCCAGGAGGACATTAAGACACTTCTCAACGGGAGTATGGTAGAGGTGCAATGGCATAGACTCTGATGCCATTATAATAATTATGATGTAATTATTATACATGTAGTTACATTGTTTATCAACAAATTCATTTATCAACAAATACAGATGATTGGCACTTCATTTAAGCTGGCAGTCAGTTGATCACCCCTGACAAAGTCTCTTCAGGATTTTTGCTTGCAATATATACTCAGCAAAGTAGATAAAATTATGGAAACCTGCCAACAGCTTTGGGCACTAGGGTTAACAGCTGAATGTATGCCAGTGTGTGGGGGGCAATTTGCGCTGGGTTGCCAGAAGTTTACCAAGAAGCGTAAGACAGTAAGTTTCTGTTATTTAAGCCACTCAGCTTGTGGTACTTTGTTCTGGTAGCCCTAGTAAACTGATAAGAGCACTTTCTGCTGCTAAGGTAAGGAAAAGGGTGTTGCAGCATCCAGGGCAAGTCACTATTTTTGAGGTGACCAAAAGAGCATATTCATCCGGTCCTCTTTTCCACTGAGAGTATCTTGACCTGGGAGGCTACAATGCCAGGGTGAAGGGACAAGTAGGAGACAGGGAAGGGACAGGTATTGGCACCTGAGCTGTGTTTCCACACCTCTTAGGGAAAATATGGCAGAGAGCTAGCTCTAAAGGAAGAGGGTTCAAGGAGCTGTTGTTTCTCATATTCCTTCTCGGATCAAAAAACTATGTGCTCATAGAGAAATGGGCATTAGGGGCAAGAGAAACTCCTACCTCAGTTCTAAAAAAAATAAACAAGATTAATATTTGCTAGGTCCAAAACATGGGCAGAGTCTGTTCAACCTACCTTCCTGATTTAGATTCTAGAAGAGATTTCTACCTGCTCTCAAATGCTCAATGGACTCTTGTCATGTCAAATCCGGATTTGGTTGGCTCTCTATTCCAGAAACCAATCTGAGGCTTATAAAAAGATTCTGCAGCACAAGGTGAGGAAAGCATTCTTCTGAAGAATGAAAGAAAAATTATTATTTTAATAATTTAACACAAGAAAAAGGAAAAATCAGAAAACATCCAAATTGCTTTCTCTGAATACACACACAAAAAAATGCCTCTCAAATGTGGAAGTCAGATGAGAAGAAAATCAAAAGGTTAAAGATAAAAAAAGGATCTGGCCAAGAGAAGAGAAAACTGTAAGGAGACTAAAAAATGCAATTTCAGAATTAAAATAGCATTGAAGGTCATAAAAAGCTGAACTGACACAGAAAAGTCAAATCAGTCACATAGAAGAAAAATACAAGTTGTTCCAAAACAAAAAAAAAAAAAAGAAAGAAAGAAGGAAAAAATAAAATTTGGCAGAGAAGTTACTAGTCATAAAAATACATTCCAGAAATCCAACTTCACATACAAGGTATTCTTGCAAAAGAGGCCAGCTTAGAATAAAACTTTTCTGAGCAGAATCTACTTTCCAGAATCTACTTAGAATGGGCTCAGATATTCAAAGTAACACAAATGAGAAAAAAAAAGTCTATACTCATTAATATGCCTTTCGCTTTCTGGTAAATTATTGAATTCTAAGTTAAATTTTAAAAATCTCTTCATATATCCCCACAGGAAAAGAAAAAATATCTAAAATGAAACAAAAGTTACTCTGACCTTAGCCTTCTAGTAGATGGCAATAAATAGATAAATTTAGCGGTGCCTACACAGAATTTTAGCAGAAAAATTATGTTGTAATTATTATACATGTAGTTACATTGTAATTCATGGGTGAAAAATATTTTCAGATATGCAAGGACTTTGAAAATAGAACAGTTGTATCCCTTTCCTGGATAAAAATTAAGTCAATACAAAGACATATTACAACCAATGAAGAAATGAATTAAAATTTAAAACTCGAAGGAGGAAGAACTGCTACAAAAAGAGTGATAATGAGGATTATCTGCCAAATACAATTTCCACCCAGTTGCAGTATTGTAATGAAATTAGAAGCAAAGTTAAAATTGAAAAAGAGAAGTCTAAGAGATATTTATATTTTATTAAAACAGTAATACCATAATAATTTTCAGTAGCATAAGACTAGAATTTAGGTAAGGTTGGGAAGGTAGAAGTAGGTGTTTGCCATAAAAAGGAAAGCCATTGTAAATTAAATTTTTATTGGTGGTTTTATTAGTAACTAAAGAAATATAGCTTAAAGTGTATTTTACCTAATGCTCATTTATATTTTCTTCTGAGTACAAAGGAAATAAATTTTAGAAAATCTGGAAAATAGAAAATCAAGTAAGAAAATAGTCTCAGTTTCAGCATCCAGAAATAACCCTTGCTACATTATTTACATCTCATCATTGGAACTAGGCTTCCATACTTACAATTTTGTACTCTGCTTTTTACTTTAACTAAATAAATCTTAACCAATGTGATTTTTAATTATTAACAGCAAAGTATCCCATTTGTATTGGTTTCCTATTGCTGCGGTAACAAATTACCACAAACTTAATGGCTTGAAAACACACATATATATTACCTTTCAGTTCTAGAATTTAGAAGTTTGACATGGGCTTAAATTAAGGTGTTGGGAGGGTTATGTTCTTTTCCAGCACTCTGGAGAAGAACCTGTTTCCTTGCCTTTTCCAGCTTCCAGAGGCCACCTGCATTCCTTGGTTCATTGTCCACCTCTTCCATCTTCAAAGCCAGTAACAGTGAATCCCTCCATCCATCCTCCTGTTGTCATGCCTCCCTAGGACCACAGCTAAGAAAGAGTCTTCACTTTTAAGATAACATGTAATTAATTGGACCCACCTGATAATCCAAGAGTCTCCCCATTGTAAACCCTAATTTAATCGCAACCAAAATGTCTCTTTGCCATGTAAGGTAACAAATTCACAGGCTCCTAGGGTTAGGACTTGGACATTTTGTGGGTAGGGGGAGCATTATTCTGCCTACCACAATATTTATGGCTGTAATTCATTTAACCAATTCCCTTTGGTTGGACAGATGTTTCAAGATTTTTAAAATAATCAATAACAAATAAGTCTGTGCAAACTGAGTATTTCCATAGGGCAAATTTCTAAAATTGGAATTCCAAATCAAACATTTTTTTTTTAATGCTGAAGCACTTGACATGTTGTTAAATTTACTTCCTGAAAGGTCTAAACTCATCTCTCTCCAATGGTGTATGAAAACGCCTGATTTTGTACCTTGGCAACTGTGGACTATGTATCTATTTTTTAATATTTGACAAATTAGTAAGTGAAGTGGTATCACATTATTGTAAGCTACATTTCTTCACTTACTAATGAACCGAAATTTTTTTTTCCTATTTCTATTGGCCATTTGTGGTTCTTATGTTTTGAAACTGGTTTACCGCCTTTGCCTATTTTTATATTAGGGTTTATTTACATATTTCTTAAATTGATTTGTCAGAGTTGTTTTTACATCGATGATGTTAACTCCTTAATAAAAGATCTAAATATATTTCAAGTCTGTTATTCTTAAATTTTTCTAAGATACTTAACAATGTTCAGAAGTTTTATATAGTCCATCTATTAAGCATTTCTTTTGCTATTGGTGTTAAGTTTAGAAAGTTCTCTGTTATCCCTAAATTAGGTATTTACCTATATTTTGTTCTAGTTTTTGTATGTAGTGAGGTTATAAAATATTTTTCCCAGATAGTTTACTAATTGTACCAGAAAGATTTCTTGGCAAAACTTTCCTTTTTCTATAAATTTATAATGTCAGGTTATTTTACACTAAATTCTTATATGTAGTAGTCTGTTCCTATGTACCATACTACAATTATTTGACCTATATTTCTATCCTTCTGTTGATACTATACCGTTTTAATCATTTGGGCTTTATGTTAGTATCTGTTGGGTTGGAAGATGCCTCCCACCACCAGCCGCCCGTGCCAGACTGATCTATTGTTGACTGACTGGACTCTTTTGCTAGTTTATTCTCCCAGATAAACTTTTGAATCACTAAGTCATGGTCCAAGAAAAATCGCACCATAATTTTTTTCTGAATTACATTAAAATATAAAATGATTAGGAGATAACTGATTCCCTCACCATAGTTAGTCTTCCATTCTTAAGTTTTTCATTTCTTCTCTGATAAACCCAAAATGTATTCATTATGCAAATGTCCTGCACATTTTACCTAAATTATTTGTGTAGTTTATGTTTCTGTTGTTATTGTGGAAAACTATTTTTTAGTATCATATATATATATATATATTTACTTATTATTTTATGTGAGTATACAAAAAAATCTATTATTTTGTAAATAACTAGCTGCCTCCTTGCATTAGCTCAACTCAAACCACCAAAAGCAAATGCACAAGTTTTTTTTGTAAAAACACTAAGGCACCTCGCATAACCTGAAGGCAGGACTGCAGCTGCATCTCAGAATGAACTAGAACTGAGCTTTTCTGTCTCTTGGCTCTCTTTGTCATCATTTCTCTCAGCAAATAGCTTACCTCAGATAACTCGAACCAAATAAAAGAGGATGTAATCTTTGACAGCATCTAAATTTTATGTTTTGCATCTCCCGCCGCCTACAGTCTCTAGCCTACTCATTTGCTGTGCTCTCATTCCCTCACTCTTGCTCTGTCTCTTCTAAACTTGGGAAGAGACTATTACCCAGATTGATTGCAGTTTCTACTGCTGGAGGAGTCAGTGGTGGCCCAGAGGCCAAAGGCTAGTTACTGCTTTTGTAGGGGGACAGAAGGGTGCTGATTGCTTGGCTACCAGCCAAGTAAGTGTCCGTTACAATCCTCTTGAATTTTCAAGTTAGATAATTATGTTATTGTACTGAATTGCTTAAAATATCTATAATATTAAACCATAGGAGTAATAGCAGACATCCTAACTGTAATGGGAATGCCTTTATAACTTTACCATTCTGTATGTTATTTGTTGATTTTTGATGCTTTCTATCCTGTAAAGAAAGAATCTGCCCTAGTTTCTAAAACTGTATCAAGAATGAATATTGAATTTTATTTAGTCCGTTATTCCTGTCCTCTATCCAGATAGCCAATTTTTTTCCTTATAATCTAATGGTGTGGCATTTTGTTATTAATGAATGTCCTAATAGTAAACCATTCTTGTTTTAATAGAGCAGTGTGCCTATATGATAGTGTGTTTTGGATGGTCCCAGAGTCTCATTCTTCTTTAGTTACAAGAGGGGGAAAGACTCCCTTTAGGGAAGGTTATTTCGATGACTCTTTAATTAGAGGATAAGGACAAAGGGGAAATTTGTGTGCCCCTTAATAGATGTTCACTGTTTGAATTGACTCATTAAAGTATGAAGTTTTTCTTCTTGTTAGAAAGTCATCCTGAAAGGTGGGAGCCTGACAAGAGAGTCCACTGTATAACAAGGCACAGGAAAGCATGAGCTGGGGAGTAGTTCCTGACAGAATGTGTCTGTCTTCCTGCCTCCACTGCTGGTCACTTGTGATATCAGAAGGACAGAGACCTGGAGCTGAAGAAGTTGCTATGGTGAGTGAGCAGCTGAGTTAACCAGGGCAGGCATGCCCTGAGTCAAAGGCACCTCCCAGGCTAATTGACCTAGAGAATATAAGGTGGGACGTCAGCCTCCAGTGAGCATCATCCCTTGACTATTCACAAAGAGTTTGTAATGAGCAGATAAATCATTCTTCCCCTTATTCTTTCATGATCTTTTACTCCAAAAGGGCCAGAGCTGGGCATTGTGGCTAATTTATGCTAAGACATTTTATCTTTGTTGTTTTCCTTTTGGGAATTCAATTCAAACCTTCATCTAGATTCTGACAGGTCAAGTCCCTTTGGGAGGATAGTAAGACTAACACGGATGCTCACGCAATTCATCAAACATTCCCTCTGTGCTGGGTTCAGGGCATCCACCCCTCCAACTCAACACACCTACCGCTACAGAAGAATCATGAAATTCCTGAACAGGATTGGTGTTAGCTCAGTATCAGGTTGTCACAGACCCAACCTCATGCCTTGGCTTTTCCCACAGCATCCTTTCATTAGTTTTTAAAAATAAAGTGTTGATGGAGCTTGGGACTAAGCATTTTCATGAGCCTCTGCAGAAGCCAAATCAAGGCTCAAGCTGAACCAATTAAGAGTAAACATTGTGGACAAGGAGCCCAACAGACTGGGTCTTCTTGCAATCCTAGGAATGAGGTTACTATAGTCATGGATAATTCTGCTTAGACTATGATATGTTATCTGCCATCATACCTGTGATTTATATTGTAAATATTTTATTTAGCTTTTTTGAATTGAGAGAAGACTCATGAGGTCAGACCAATGACTCATTTACCTCTTTTTCTTTGTGTTCATATAGCATAGGAATCATATGATTTCTAAAAAAAAAAAAAAAAAAAAGTTAACCTATTTAGCTCTAGGCCCAAGGTCTTTCAATAGATAATTTTTTCATTTTCTTCTAAGATTATTATTATACTTTTTTAGATTGCTGGCTTATTCTTTAATTGGTTTGGGTAATTTATATTTTCCCAGAAGTATTGTTCTTGGACCATGATTCAAAAGTTTATTTGGGAGAATAAACTGGCAAAAGAGTCCAGTAAGTCAGAAACAGAGAGATCAATATGACATGGATGGTTGGTGGGAGGCATCTTCCAATCCAACAGTTACTAAAATAAAGACATAATGATTAAAACAGTATTGTATCAACACAAGGATCGAAATATAGGTTAATAATTATAACAAAGTGCATATTTCATTTGCTGCATTCAATTTTTATTATTGTTATTTTTTTTAGATAACGTCTTTAATCCTTACAAAATAATTCATTTAGTCATAATTGTTTGTTTTTATTACTTTTATTTTGTCCAATGTTTATATGGTCACTTCTGCTTTTTTAGTTTGTATTCACTTGATTTGTCTTTGTACATTTGTTTATTTTTTAAGGGCATGTGTTTTTATTTCAAGTCCAAAGTGACAGTGCTTACACCACTTTAGGAAATAGAGGAACAATTATTTTGTACAAAATATAAACTGGTTAACCTATATGGAGAAAGTTAAGTGATCCTTTTCAAATTACATTGAATAGAATGAATAAAGTCATGAAGAGTAACAATAAAATGTTATGTTAAGAATCGATATCACTCTCCCTCCCATCATTCCTATTAAGACATCTACATTTTTGTACTGAATAGGCTTCTTCAAAATAAATCAGAAAATGCTTTGAATAAAAACAAAATGGTATGTTATATTTTTGATGTACCTCTGCACTAACTTTCTGAGAATTAGTCATTAGAAGGTTCAGAATTCAGTGTCTCTATCTCCACTTGTTTCCTGTTTATCTGCTAAAGATTTAACTTAAAAAAAAATAATAAATCTGGCAATATTTTCTTTTGCCCTACTAAGCAATCAATGTAGAATTGCATTTAATAGAACACACATATGTGAAACACAAAATTAGTTATCAGGGCTTACGTAACTGCCTTTATTTTAGCGTTTGTAGATTTTAACTGCTATAAACTGCTTCACATTTTTCTTCAAGATAAATATTACAGGTTTTAAGGAACTTGGGTCCAAAGGAAAGCACAAAAGCATGTGTTAGGGTAAGTAATCAATGGCAGGTACAATAAATAAACCCCGAATTCTCAGTAGTTTATTTAGCACAACGGTTTATTGCTTGCTCTCCCAAAGTCTGATATGAGCCCGAGGGGGCTGTCCTCCAGGTGGTGACTCAGGAATCAAATCTCCCTTCATCTTGTGATACTATCAATTTGGCATGTGACTTCCAAGGTTTCCATGAGAGATTGAGGGGGAAATTGGAGGTGGCACATCAACTCTCAACCGTCTTCTTAGCTTGGAAGTGACTCACATCACTTCCATTCACATTTTGTTGGCTAGACTTAGTCACACAACCTTGCCTAATTGTGAAGGGACCAGGAATTGTCATCGTTCATGGGACCAGAAGAAAGCAAATAACTGGGTATGGGAGAGCACTAGTGGTCCTCACACTGCTTCACACTCAGTGTAGCAGACTGTAAGTGGAATCCTAGCCTGAAATTTTAACAACCTTGAAATATCAACAAAATTTCTTTGAGTCATCTATCTTTTTAAAAACGGTAATATAAAATTAATGTACAAAAAGGTCTTAAATTTTTTTTAAAATCATCATCCTGTCTTTCACCCAGACATAAATAGTGCCCCCAAAATGTTAAAAATATAATCATCTTGACCTTCAATTACAGGAAACTGTATCCTCAATCAAGAAGTCATGCAATATAATTAAATATGTCTGAGGTATAACAAAGCTCAAATAAACCTATCCCTTTGATATATTTTTTTCATTTCTAACTGAAGCTTCTCAATTTCCACTGTGCATTTTATTGTTCTAGTGCCAAGGTTTACTTTCCTAAAATAAGGTAACTAAATATTGTAGATTTTCATATGCACTGGCTTTCTCCTGGTATTATTTAGAGATTCAGAACCATTTGCCATTGACTTAAATTAATTGAGGTATGCTATACTGCGTGCCTCTATCACGTTTAAAAAAATGCCATTTTTCTTAAAGTGGGGTCATGAAAACATGCAATACTTTGGGATGCTTTTGACCATCATAAATGTGATTATGTAAACTTTTTAGTGCATGCTGTCTTCTTAATTTGTGGGTGTCACAAAGGAATAATATTGTACTCTAAAGTGTACTTTCAGAACATTCTTTGGTTCATATGCTGCAAATAGATTTCCAATATGCTCCTGAGTGATATTAATGGAAATTTTCCAACTTTTTTTTTTAGTGATAGTGTATACTTGTTGGGTTTCTCTGCTTCAGTTTTGACATATTCATCCAATATTCACTCTGGATTAGTAATTACCTGATTCACCCACTTGCTCTTGACTCAACACTGCCCACGTTTTTCTCTGCAGCTGCTGAAGAGATATGGCTCAGTTCCATAAGCTGAATTTGTACGCACAGTGTCCATCTGTTATTTTGCAACTTTTTCTAGGTAATAGTTTTTTAGGAAGTCTACATAGTTGTTTATATGCTACTGATCGTTCATGTCATTTTCTTTTAGTAAGAGTGTTTTATCCATTAATGTTTCTTGTCATAATGAATATGCCTGGTCTACTTCTGCTTCTGTTTTATATGATTTTTATCTTTTTACTGTTTTCTTTTTTAAACCCTTTTTACTACATGAACTATGTTTTCTTTGACTTTGTTTCCTCTAGTGATTTGAAAGTTATGTGCTCTGTGGTTATTTTTCTAGTGGTTAAGTTTACATTTAAAAAATTACTTGAAACTGTTCTTATCACTGCCAATACCAAGAATAAAACTGTATTTATTGGCTATCTCTATGAAAGATTAACATCTTAGCATGCATTTTTAATTTCCCTTTTCTTTCTCTCATCCTCCCATATTTTTAGGCTGTATTTATGCTGTATATTTTCTTTTAAAGAGCTATTTTTAATATTTCTATCAAACCCTTTAATAATATTACTATTATTAAGCTTTAATTTTCTATTTAAATGGTTGCAGTATGAGCCATAATCCTTTTAGTCAACAATTTCCCCTTTTTCATACTATTTTGAGCTGCTGCTCTCCAATTAAATAATGTCTTTAAATGTTGTTTGGGGGTTTGTCATTGTTATCATTTTTCAGGGATGGTATTGCTGATATGCTTTCTGAGCTCTTATGTTCCTGAGTTCTTTCTATAGCCTTAATGCACGAATAACTTAGGTCAACAATTCTCAAACTATAGGATTTCTCCTTTCATAATTTTATAAATGTGCCTCCTTTATTTTCCTGGCATTATAATAAGAAAGAATTATAAAGCCAATTTGATGCTTTTTTTTTTCCCTGTAGGTAAAATTTTTAGCTTCTTGAATGGCTGAAAGAATTCCTTCTTTACTCTTGAAATAAGAAAAAATATATCAGAATATCTAGAGGTGTGTATCCCCTCTCCCACACACATTAATTTTGTTTAATAGAAGCAGTCCCAGCTCTTTATTCAATTCAAGAATATTTTTCTTCTATTATGTCTTAAATCATCTCTTCTAATTGTTTAGTTCTAATGTTCAAGAAGCCTAGTTTCCTCATTATTTTTATCTTGTCTTTTTCCTTTTAATTCAAGAACAACTTCTACAGCTGATTCATTCATTGCTAATTTGCTTTTCTGCAGTTTACTTATTCTAATGTTGAATTTCATTTTGTAGCTGCATTAACTCTTTCAAAGTTGTTTCTCATCTCAATTGACTTTTTTCATTCCTGCCTTTTTTTTTTTTAGATAGATGCTTTTTTTATTTTAGCATTTATTCCTTCAATCTCATCTTTGATTTGTCTCATACAGTCCATGTTATTCTGAATAGATTTTAAAGCCCAAAGCAACTGCACTATAAAATTTATTTCTGGAACCTGTAGTAAGTCGTTTTTTAAAACTGTGTTCTTTGTCTGCCTTTTGAGCATTTTGTTCTCTTCTTTTTATAATACATACTTATAATTCATTGGCTCGTAGTTAAAATTTTTTTCTATTTATCGTTTAACATAGAGAATTTTTCTCAGGTTAAGTTTTACTCTAAATGTAATTTTTTAACATGGTTCTTCCCCTCACTGTTTACATAATTACTGACAGACTTTTCAGTTTAGATCTTATGATCAAGTGTTGTTTGCTATTCATACTTCATAGCTCATTTTTTGCTATTTTGAAGTCTTTTATTTAGTGTGTATGTATTGCCAGGAGGAGACATCTAATTCCACAGCCTGTTTATCTTTTCATGAGTGGCAATGATCCCTGCATAATTAGACATTATTTATAGTTTTTTATTTACCTAAACTAGTGAATGGTAGGTTTGCTTAGCACATAGTAAGTGCTCAGTAAACGATTCCTTCCACATTCAGTAGAATTCTCAGAATGTACCACAACTCTGTCAGGCTCAGTTTCTCCTGCTGCCAACCTGACTCTCCCAAATATAAACAATCCCAGTCACACTGCATTGTGGGTAATTATAGTCCCAGAATTGATCCAAGAGAACAATACTTAATGACAGGGAAGATGTAGTGAAAATGGTTCTAATTATTCTAGAAGTCAGATCTAGGCTGGCTTCTCTTCTCTGATGGAAATACTCCATGTTTCAAAGGAAAGGATCTGTATTCAACATAGCTAAATCAAATTCCTTAACACCCTTTTCCTTTGTCCTGCTTGTAAGCTTCTTCAGAAATTTGGCTAATAGAAATTCTGTTTCCTGGTATATCATTGAGGAATACTCATTTTATTTAATTTTTCTTAATTATTTCATAGTAAGCTTGGAAGAGACAAAAATCACAATTTATTAGATTTTTTAATAAAAAGAAAATACAACAATTAACCATTCTTTGGGTTTAACTGGGTTCAGTACTCATCAGTTGCCTTTTATAGCATGCCTTTTCTATTTGAATTCTTCACTTTTATTTGTGCCTCAGTTGGCCCTAGCACTTACTACTCTACTTAATGATGTAACTAAGGAAGGCTTGTGTTGGAATCTGCTTTTCAAACCCTTACAGATCTATAATTGGTTCATAGCCAAGCGAGACAAGAAATCAGGTCTCCTACCTATCCCTCGGCCTTTTCTATGAAAATTGCTACTTTACTTATTCCTCTAAAAAAAAAGAAAAAGAGAGAGAGAGAGAGAGAGAGAGAGAGAGAGAGAGAGAGAGAGCTAGGGAGGGAGGAAAGGAGGGAGGGAGGAAGAAAGGAAGGGAAGGAGAGAGGGAGGAGGGAGGGAGGAAGGCAAATTTGTTTTATCAGCTCGTGGCTGTATTAAGAATTAAATGAGATAAGCTATCTAAAGCACTTACTACAACATCCTTAGAAGTTGGTGCAATTACTATCTCTTTTTTACAACTGAAGAAACAGGTATTCAGAGATTAAGATAACTTACTGGAAGCCACACAACTGGTAGAGGCAGAGCCAGGACTGGAACATGGAACTGGAACCAGCTGAGTTCAGAGAAGCTCAGCTCTTACTAAACAGCCACAGCAAGCATCGTACTGACCACTTATTCCTCTTTCAGTTCTGCTTCCTCTGCTGTCCTGAGCATGTTAATTTGAGGAATACTCAGCTTTCGGGGCCCAGCTGCCAAATTAGATTATGATGCAGATAGCTGTCTCCCTGTGCTACACCATATACTCAGCAGGCATTTCAACAAAAATTAACTGATGAAAATATATGGCAGTCACCCAAAGCTGAAATAAACAACTTTTAACCCTGTCGTTAAAAACTAACAGATTCTAAGGTTAGAATTTTGCTTGAGGCCTGGAATAGAGACCCCCTTCTTAGGATCATTTCCATTTTTTGCTATTATCTAATTAAATACATATTTTATCTTGGAAAATAGCTGTCTTGTTGCCACCTCTTATAATATTCCTTTTTCTTAGGTCAGACCCTAGGAATGCACAATATGCATGATCTGTCCAGGAAAAAGGCAGCAAGGCAAGGGGAGTTAGGAAGCCTTAGAAATTTCTTGATGTCTACTTTGCCTAATTGAAATTGTACAGATTAGGCGGTTACTTGGAATAAAGCATTTCCCTCATAGATGCCCAGGCCTTCCCCCAGCTGAAGATCTCAGAGACATTAGCCTGAAATGAACTGGACCCCAAAGTAGTGAGGAGTATTGGAGAACCAACTTGAGTCATAGTTAGAGCCTCAAATTCTCTGTCCTCAACTATCTCTATGATCTTAGATAAATTTCCAACATAGCTAGGCAACATTTTCTCATACATAACAAAGTTTAGACCTAATCCATGAGGTTATATTGAGAATACCAAATCCATGTGTGTATGTGCAAATTCTTTGAGAAACAAGCTCTGAACTAAAGCTCATTTCCATGGGAACTCGACTCGGAATGCTCTTATCTCCCTCTCTCTGGGTAGAAATGTTGTAAATTGCTTCAATGTTATGAATTCTCTCTCAAAGATGAGAAGATTTTCATTAAGGCTTCTTCCCACATCTTTCTGATAATGGTCAGTAGCCAAAACTAAAAGAACAAAATGGAATTTTTAAGTTGTTTAACACCCACCTCTTTCAGAGGAGCAGAACTGAAAGAGGAATAAGTGGTCAGTACGATGCTTGCTCTATGGCTATTTAGCAAGAGCTGAGCTTCTCTGAACTCAGCTGGTCCCTTGTCCTAGCCTTGATTCTGCCTCCACCAGCTGTGTGGCTTCTAGTAAGTTATTCAATCTCTGAATATCTGTTTCTTCAGCTGAATAAAATAAATACATCCATGGGTTAATGGGGATGACTACAGTGGGCAGAGGGTACAAAGGAAAATGGAAGGCAAGGTGATTAGTTCAGACCTGGTGGAGTAGGGTCAGCCTTCTTCCAAGTCTTGGTTTGCTTCAGGGACACTCCTAGACACCAGCAGTTTGGTGCAAGGTAGTGTCCTTTCCTCTTTCACATCCTCCTTGTCGCCGTAACCCCACATCCTCCCACTACGACAAACCAGAATAAAAGCTGAGGAGGTCATCCCTTTCAGGCACTATTTCCAACCGCCCTTGATCTGAGGCAGAAGCTAGGATGCGTTGGAGAGATGAGTCCTTTGAAGAAATAGATAGAGCACCCAGTCCCCACTCCCACACACACCCCCAACTCATGAAGGGAAAGGGGTGTCGGCTTCACCATGTGGAAACACACAAACTTTCTCATTTTCTCATCCATCTTAAGTTAATAGAAATGCAAGTATCCTTACATTACACTACCTCTTTACCTCCTTTAGGAAAAAAATAAATTTGAGTGTAACAAAATACAATGTAGAAATACAAATTGAAACAAGTGTTGGAAAACTTTCTGGAAAAGGTCAATTTATTAGATTCCTAGTAATTTTGTAGCAAATGACCACAAATTAAGTAGCTTAAAACAATGGAACATTCATTTTTCTCACAGTTCTGGGAGTCAGAAGTCAAAAATCAAAGTGTTAGCAGGGCCACATTCTCTCCAAAGTCTCCAGGAGAGAATCCTTACTTGCCTCATCTAGCATCTGGTGGTTCCAGGTGCTCCTTTGCTTGTGGCTGGATAATTCCAGTCTCTGCCTTCATTGTCACATAGTCTTTCCCTCTATGTCTGTGTCTTCTCCTATTCTGTCTCTTTTGTGAACGCTTGTCATTGGATTTGGGGCCCACCCCCAAAATCCAGGATGATCTTACTTCAAGATCCTTAATTTCGTTGGCAGAGACTTTCTAAATAAAGTTATACACAAGGGCCAGATATCAGGGCAGGAGCATATCTTCTTGGGGGTCAACCCACTACGGAAAGGCAGTAAATATTTTAGGTCTTATGGGCCATAAATGTCACAATATTTTATGTCCTAACTACTCAACTCTGCCATTGCAGCCATCATGAAAGCAGCCATAGACAATACATAAATAAATGAGCATGGCTATGTTCCAGGGAAATTAATTTATGGACATTAGAACTTGAAGTTCACAGAATTTTCACACATTACAAAATATTCTTCATCTTTTCATATTTCATCAGCATTTAGAGAAGTAAAGACTACTTTGCCCATAGGCCATATTATAAACAAACAGCTGGCCAGATTTGGCCCACGAGCTGTAATTTGCAGATCCTGGATTAGAATTATAGACTATATTTTAATGTATCTTGATTTCTTTTTGAAGGTCTCCAATAAACTTCTGATAAGGCCAACTATCTTTTCTCTGTCTTCATTATTCTAAAGTTTTCTGTGTCTTTTGATATATGTTATAACCACTTTGCTTTTCAAAACTCTCCCACCAGCCATGTGAATATGTAAATGTGACTTCACAAGAAATATAATCAGGGAGGATAATAAGGTGACTTCCACAGCAGGAAGGTGACGATCTTGACCTTGTTTATGTGCATCTGAGCTATGTGACCCATAAGAACAAGATACGGTGACCTCTGTGGAAGAAAGAGAACTTTCCACAGAGGACCTAGTCGAGACAAGCTGATGATGTGGGCACGGAAGATGAATGGGGCACTTGTGAGGAGCTAATAAAATTAGAGAAGAAATAGAGATACAGGAAAAGGAAGGAAAGAAGAGAATGTAAGCAAAGGGAAGGGGAGACAGGAGGAAAAAAAGGGGGAGAAGAGACAGAAAGATAAGATGAGGTTGCTTCTGGCAAGAGAGGAAATTCAATCGAGATGATGCTGAGTGTGAGGCTCATTAGGCCATAGCAGGACAGAGGGCAATTAGAGACATTTAGAGCTGAGAATTAACATGGGTTGGGAGCTGAAATCCCAGGGATGGAGATAGCATCCTTGATGGTTAAGGGTGGGATGGGCAAGGACACTGGGCTTGGGGAGAGTTCTTGAACATTTGGGGTTTGCTTTTGCTATTTTTAAAATGGAAGATGAGGTATAACAATCTTCCAAAGTAAATAAGTTGTATTTACCAGCCCTTTCTTTCCTGTGAAAAGGTGAGGGCAGAGAGGACTATGCTCAGCCTGAATGTGGCAAGCAAAGGAGTGGGGAGAGCACAGAGTGCCAGGGAGAAGGGAGCTTCCACCTCTGGCGACTGAGGTGGGAAATGGGCCAGATGTAGCCCCTGAAGCCAGCAGCCTAGGGTATGTCAGAAGGAGTAATGGGGACATAAGAGGAGCTGAGCGTGCTTTGGAGAGTGCTTTAGGGCAGCAGTCTCCAACCCTTTGACACTAGAGACCAGTGCTCCTTTGAGAATCTAATGCCTAATGACCTGAGGTAGAGCTGAAGTGGTGATGCTGGCACTGGGGAGTGGCTGCAAATACAGATGAAGCTTCCCTTGCCTGCCTACCACTCACTTCCTGCTATGAGGCCCAACTCCTCACAGGCCATGGACCAGTACCAGTCTGTGGCCCGGGGGCTTGGGGACCCCTGCTTTAGGGGGCTCCTCTGACAGAGAGAGAATGAGGCAAGAAGGCCAAAGAACACAGGACAATTAGGAGCCTCTGGCCACAGTTCACACAGCATGCACCAGGACCTGCCCTCCAAGTGATAAAACAGAGGAGAATGATAGGAAAGCCTTGTCAAGGAGGCACCGTGGCTAGGTGGCTGACAGGCTGGCATTTCTCACTTGGCTATGCTAGGTTTGGTGTTGAATCCCTAGTGGTGGTGGTGGTGGTGGTGGTGGTGGTGGTGGTGGTGGTGGTGGTGGGTGCTGTTGTTGTTTGTTGCTGTTATCCTTTTTTTTTGTTTTTTGATTTTTTTGTTAGTGGTGGTGTGGGTTTTTTTGCTTGGCTGATTATCTCCCTAGAGCCAAACTTCCAATTAGAAATCTCTCAGAGCAAGTGGCTTCGGCAATGCGGTCCTCCCTTGTGACATGCTCAGTCTGGAGGTTCTAACTGCTCCCAAGTGGGGCCCTCAAGGGTATCGTGGTATGGGGAATTTTAGGAAGAGGACGTTCATGCGTCAGCATTACTAGCATGACTCCGATCATTCGGATCCGAGGGGAAGCCTAGGAGGGAGGCAGCATGGGGCTCAGCCTTCCTGTGGGGCCCTGTGCTGCTTTGCGCACTAGGAGGGGGCACTCAAGGAAGCTCCTGTTCTGCACAGCAAGCTCCCTCCCCACCCTCGCCCTCCGGGTAATCTATTAACCAGCAGGCTCAGCCTTTATTGAATTCCTACAGTGAGGCCAGTCTCCTACCAAGTCAATGATGTCCTCATACAGCAAGGCCCGCCCCAGTCCCACCCCAGTCATTACCTTTGTACAATGCCCCGGATAAAGCTGAGTCGTGCTGGCCACAGTCAGCGACTCTAGTAAAAAGTTTCATGTGAGTGATTAGGGTGTTAACATGACGCAGATGACCCGGAGTTAGTGTGAGTAGTAAGAAAGGACATGTGGGGAGACAAATTCTTTCACATAGGAGTTAAAACTGTCTCCTCCATTTTGTTTCCTGGGTTGTCCTGCCTGGATCTTCTGCCCTGACAGGGGTGACAAGGGTTAGCAGCCACGTAGAAGGAAACGGAGAATGGGTTTGGTGTATTTCAGAATCATACTATTGCTTCTCCCCCAGTAGCCCACAAATCTTCTATGAATTAAGAGATCTGTATTAATAGCTTTAGTTCTGACTCCAAAAATGAATCCCAGATCCTTAGACCTGGAAGAGACTGCAGAGCATAGTTAGCCAATATTGACAGATGGGGTCAGTGGCCCTTAAAATGGAGTGACTTGTCCTGAGTGAGTTACCCCATTTCAGTGTTAGGACTATCTTCCTAGCAGCAATTTTTCAAAATGTCCCACTGAGGTACAGATGACTTCAGAAGGTTCCTGTCAACTCCTGCTTCCATGCCATGGTGTCTCTTAGATTCAGTCAAGGTGACTGTGACCATGTGCCATTCCTGGCCTGTTCTCCTGTTGAGCTTTTACCTAAAACAACTCTTACAAGAAGAGGTCTCAATTGGGCGGGGTGGGGGAGGGGCTTTAATAGTCATTGGTCCATCTGCTGAAGACAACAGAGTGTGATGTGTAGTCCACCTTCCCAGGGAGCATCTGTCATTATCCCTTAGAAATGAAGTACCCTAATGGGGGTAGAGGTGAGGTGATTAGGAGAGCTGTAATCTATGCCTAGGTTTAGTGGAATTCATTAATGTTTTATTAAGCATTAATTGAATACGTACTATGTACCAACTGCTAACTAAGCTTGCTGTTTTTAGAGTTAGAAGGAGTCAGAACTCTGACATTTTAACTCCTGGCCTTTTAACTGAACTGGCAGGCTGGATGCCCCTTTTCAGGGTTCCCATAGCACTTTGCAAATACATGTATCAATGTTCTTATCTCATTGCATTGTAATTAAGTGCTACCATGCTTCTCTTTTTCACTAAACTCCCAGCTCTTCAAGGGCAGCTCAGTGTCATTCATCTTTGTGAACCTTTTCTCTGGCAAAGTGCCTAGCAGTTCATAGATGCTTAACAAATATACTTTGTAAGGATGGATAACAGAAAGAATGAATGTGTGGCTAAGCCCATTATGTTATGACCACTTGATAGTTGTCACCGACATGTTCCCACCAAGGGTCCAGAGAAATGTCAGCCCAGTGACTATTTGAGATCCTAACAACAGGAGGAAAGGACAATGGAAATGTCAGTTGGTTTGGGCCATTTGCCAAGTATCAGGGTTATGTTTGATGGAAGTGCTTTTCAGCTAAGTTCTGGGAAGGAACATGGTGTTTGTTTAAGTGCTGGCAACTACTTAGACAAACAGGAAAACATTCTGCCACCCAACTTGATTGGAACTGGAATTCTGCTCTCCATCTGATGGCTGAAACAACACAGGGCATTGCAAAACATTTCAGATCGGTTGGCTTCCCTGGAATCCGGGTTTGCGTCAGCGCAGAAGCACATAGCAGATCGTGTTTCTGTGTTAAGGAGTCTGTGGCACCTGCTTTCAGATGAAACACACTGGGACTACAGAAGAATCGATGGGGCAGTTTTTCAGGGCCATTGTGTCAGTGCCGTCTTCTTTAACCCATTTCGTATTAAAATAGTGCCTGGACGATCTCCAAAGCTAAAAATAACACCATCTGTTTGTACAGTGGATCATGGTTTATAAAAGAGCTCACAATCATTATCACACATTTTTTGGCAACTGCACCTCTACTTTATAGGCAGGAAATTGAGACGCATTAGAATTTGATGGCTTCACACAAAAACTACTAGATTCCATGTGTACTGTCCCCTCAGTGGTTATCGGCATCATAAGAAATTCAACGCTCCTCACTCCACTTTAGTACTACCCAATTCCACAAAAACTGTTCTTGCTATTGTGACCAGCATCTCCTAGAAGCCAAATATTGTGGACTCTTTACCATTTTTATCTTGCCTGACCCTTTTGTAACAAATGACCTTGTGAACTGCTCGCTACTTCTCAAGGCTATCTTCTTTGGTTCCTAGGATGCTGCTCCTTCCTGGTTTTTCTCCTTTGTCTTAAATCATACCTTCTCAATCTCGTTTACTGGCACCTCTGTCCCTGGGTCCCCTATAAATATTGGTGTTGTCCAGAATTGGTTATTAGCCCTTTTCTCTTTGCATTCCACACTCTACTAAGGAATTTCACCCACGTTCATGGCTACAACCCTTAACTCTGCAATGGTAACTCCCAGATCTCTCCTGCCAACCCAGATCTCTCATCTGAATTCAAAATATATATCCTATCTGCTTTCTGCATCTGTTCATGTAGATGTGCAATAAGAGCTTCAAATTCCCACACATGATTGTTCTAACATTGCAGTATATAATGTTTCTTCACTTATTCAAGTTTCCAATATTTCTTTCAGTAAAGGAGTATTTAGTAGTTTTCTTCATATAGATCATACATAATTCAATAAGTGTTTAGTCTAAGTATTGTACACTTCATATCCATTGTAATATGATATTGTTTCCATTATATTCTATATATGGCTAATTTTTATAGAGAGAAGCTATCGAATTTTATACATTGTCTTGAAACCATCTTTTGAAATCTCTAATTAGTTTTACCTGTTTTTCAGTTGATTCTCCTTGGTTTGGTACCTAGGCCATCATCTGCATATAATGATAGTTTTCTCTTACTTTACATGATTGATGCCTCTTACTCTTTTTTCTTATCTTAATTGCATTGGCTAGCATGCCTAGGACAATATTACCTCTGGTAATAATGGTCATTAGATCACGCCTATTTTTCATCATTAAGTTAAAAATCCTTTCACCATTAAATTAAATATACTTTATTTTATTAATGACACGCCATTCTATTTCTATTTATATTAGTAAAAGATGTTAAATTTTTATTAATTGTCTTTTAGTTATCCAAAGAAATTATTATAAGTTTTTTCCTCCTTTGATCTAGTCATATGATAAATGATATTAATAGAATTCCTAATGTTGAATTGCCTTTACAGTAATTTTTCTTCTAGAAAGGGCCCATTTAACTTAAGAACTTAAATTTTTATTCAGCTCAGGGACTACATTCTACATATATTGATTATTGCTTCACCTTCTAGAATTCCTATTATACTGTATTTTATCTCCTAACCTATCCTGTCACATCTCTTAGATTTTTATTATATTCATTTTGTCTTTTGCTTCTGGGTTTTTACAAAATTTCTCAAATGACTTTTGAGTCATCGTTATGATTTTCTATACATCTAATCCATTATTGCAAATAAAAATTTGAAGTATAAAATTTGAATCTACAAATGTATAAGATAAAATTACACTTAAACTTTTTATGTTTAAGAACAACATTTCCCAGTGTCGGTGATTGTTTTTAGATGGGATAGATGCCCAAATCTCAAGTCTCATTGAGACTGTGAATCGATTTTGTTTTGCTTCTGGTTCAATCTTAGTTTTTTGGAGTAAACTGCCTCCAGAGACCATTTGCTCTGATTGTTCAGATGTGTTTCCTCTTTCAAACTGCTGAATCATTTCTTATACCTACTGACTTTTTTAAAATTTGTATTTTCCAAATTTCCTGAGAAAGTACTGTTTAGGGCTACATCAGAGATCCTAGGGATGCTTATTCAAATCTTAAGTCTGAGGAAAAGAGAAAGGGAGAGGTCTGCGGCTTGGCTTGCAGCAGTGCAGTTGGCTGTGAGGATTGGGACAAGGCCACAAAAGAGAACCTCGCGTTGTGCACAAGGGTTCCTTCCAGTCTACGGTGACGTCTGCAGTTCTCTCAGAGCCCCACAGGTTGTGCCCACACTTCAGTTATCACGCCTCTCAAGGACAGGAGGGCTCTGTCTATCACTTCCCACTGCATTTCCTGGACACTTATGAGGGACCACGCCTTTCGTCCCATTAGTGGCCCCATGGAGTCCTGGTCCTGGTGCTCAAAGTTAAGTACATTTGTGCCAGGTTGGAACTCTCCTCCACCGTGAAAACTAGGAAAGTGATTATGACCAAAGGCAGACCCATGGCAGGGAGCTTCACTGCTGAGCTCCTTTCTTGTTGTCACAGGTATCAGTGTCAAAATACTCTCCTGTTGGAAGACCTTCAAATGTGGAAGTTAGGGCGGTTGTGCTATATCCCATCCACTCACCACCTGGATCAACTTCCCTTCGCATGCACAGTGTTGAGCACATTGGTCCACCAGTCAGTGCAGACCACTAGCACCATGTTTTCACAATACACTCGGCAGTATGAGGCTACGAGTAAGTGTTCAGTCTCTAGGCCAGACTCCTTGGGTTTGAATACTAACTCTACAAGTGGCGGTAGGACCGGTGGACTTAGTTACTTTCTCTGTGCGAGGTTTCTTCACCTGTAACGGGGATGATAAGAGCCCGTCGGCATGAATAATGGTAGCACCTCCCTTACAGGGTACCATGACACGAAGCATTGCAGACGATGCCTAAACACAGCAAAGCTCAGCCAGTGTCAACTCGTGCAATAAGTGTCAACGCTTCTGGTTCAAGGAAGGCAACCTTCCCTGTTCATTCTCTTTTTTATATTTCTTTGCATATTTTCATGGAAATTTTAAAAAGAGAAGAGATTAATGTGTAGGCTTAAATGTCCATCATGTTCTAGAAATTCTAAAGTAACCTTTCTGAAACAAAAGCTAATCATTTCATTCCCTGATTTAAACTGTTGAATGGTTATTTATTTCAAAGAGGGTAAAATTCAAACTCATTGGCGGGATCAACAAGGGCATGTGGGATTCAGCCCACCTTCTGGCATTTCTTTAACTTGGTCCTCTCACACCCCAAGCTCCGGCTCATCATCATGATCTGTGTTGTAAGGCCTCTACTCATTTGGAGCCTTCCACCTGGAAGCCCTCCTGCCTCCCCAATCTCACCACCCCTGTGTACCTTATTTGCACTATTGCAATTCTGAAGGCTCACTTCAGATATCATCTCCCCTAAGAAAGCCCAGAATTGCACCAGCAAATACTTCCTTGCAATCCACACTGCACCTGGTGCAGATTTCTCTAAAACGTGCCTGTGACACTTTATTCTCAGTGCCATGATGATTGTTGGACTTAACTATGAAGCTTATTAAAAAATACAATTGATGGCTCTGGAAGACTCCAATTCAGGAATCCATGAATTTATAAAAACAATTGAGGGGACTCTGAGGACCAGCTAGGTTTGGGTTAATAATACATCTCTCTGGTTACCATGGGTCCTCTCTGGTTAGGCCCCCCTTTCCGGTTAACCTACCCTCCCACTGGTTGCCAGTTAACCTGCCCTCCACTCTGGTTAACTCACCTTCCTCACTGGTTATTTTGCCCTCCCCTCTTGTTAGCATGCCCTCCTCTTTCTGCTAGAACATGAATTCCTTTCAAGCTGGCACCACATCTTATCTGTCTTATGTCCCCAGCACCTAACACAGTTCCAGGCACTCAAAAATGTGTTGCATGAATGAACGAAAGACTGATCGCTTCTTCCCTAAATGCTTCAGCCTCCAGCCCCTTAGGTGTTTCCTTCCTTCACTGTTCGTTGTCTTTGCCCACCCTATTTGACTTTCAGGGACTTAATTGAGGGGCTTATAAGTGAGGAAGGAACCATTGTTTCTAGTTTGGCTACGCACACCAGACTTGTTTGTCAAACTTGCTGTGAACCTTCCATCTTCTTAAGAGAGGAAGCCCAGCAGATTAATAGGGCCTATTGTGTAACAGCTTTCTCCTGAGACTTAACTAGTTGGCAACCTCTAGCTTGGCATGAGATTTGGCATGAGGAATGAAAACCTGAACACTCAGAAAGCATGAGCCAGAACCTTAAATGGACTTCATGGTGTGCTAGATAGGATGTGGGAGCCAGGCTGGGGACTCTAGACTGAGCCCATCTCCCCTCCACTAGCCTCCCTGAGTTACTTGAGGCAAGTTATTAACCACTCTGAATGTCAGAGTCCTCATCCATAAAAGAGGGATGAAATGGTTTACCACAGGTTTTTATGAAAATAAAGTGAAATAGTATATGTGAAAGCACCAAGTACAGTGCAAGAAAGTTTCCTCTCTCCTCTCTGTCACATCTTGGGCTGTGGCCTGGGAAAGTGCAGGAGAATAGTGGAGAGCCGCCAGGCCCGGACTTGGACCTTCATGGTATGTTGGGGCAGACAGTGGGGTATGCAGCTGCAGGAAACCAGAGAGCCCATTCTAGCAAGCACACCACAGTTCTAGGAGGCATGAAAAATAGACCACTGAGATAGACCAAGCAAGCCATCACCTTAGGATATCCAGGAAACCCTTATGGGGTTGCTATAATAAAAGATGGTGTGACACATCTCCAGCACATTTTGTGCTCTTTGGGGAAAGGCGCATCCCTCATTCATCTGTGTAGTTTTAGTGCCTAATACAGTGCCTGACAGAGGACCAGTAAATGTTTCTAAGTTGAACAGTGGGCGGATGAAGCATAGCTTGACACTGTCTCTCCCTTGTTCTTTCTTAGTTCCTCTGTCCTCCAAATTATATGTATGGGAATAAATGTTCACTGAGGATCATAAAGCTTATTTGGTCTATGCCTCTGCCTCCACACCTGCATGTGGTTAAGCCATCCCAGACAGAGCTCTGTTTCCCGTGCTGTTCTTCAAGGTGTCTAGTCCACACAGCTTCCCCTGATGACACTGACTTCCTGCTCTCAGATTAAGACATTAGTCATGAAAAAACACTTTTACTAAGGAAAGAGTCTTGTTGAAGAGCCAACAATTGAAACAAGTTTTGTTTACTGTAACAAGGAAAAGTGATCATTTAAAGCTCTAACTGTTCTCTAAGGAGGATGGGGCCCTATGAGACACTATGGATGTGGATTTGCAAGCTGGAAGAGTAGGAGGGTTCAATTCTGAAAGGAGGATGATTTGGGGTTTCTGAGGCAATTCAAGGGGAGATCATAGAAGAAGGGTGAGCCAACAAGATGGTGTGAGCTGCCCAATGAGACCTTCCTGTGATCTCTAAATCCCCAGTTCCTACTAGACACACCAACTTAATTTGGAAAGGAGTAAAGAGTGAGTTTTGCATCAAGGTGAATGAGGGGGGAAAAGAGATAGTCTGTGCAATTAGGAACTGGCCACAATAGGAACCATGAAAAGAAAGACCATGAGAATCTCCACATATCATGTACAGGGCTGTGGATTTTGCCAAGATTACTGACAGCTTAAACCAAATTAATCCAGACTACTGATGGAAAAGCAGTCTCAAGTGATACCTGCATCCTCTGAACCTGGCATCATTCTAGACACCACAAGAATGCCACCTGGTCCTTGTTCTCAAGGAGCTTACAATCTCATTGTGTAACAAGACATGAAGCATTGGACAATGTGCCTTCAGGCTGCATTTTGGTCTCAGTAGAAAGTGGCAGAAGTGATTAGAGAAAGGAGTTGAGGAAAGTTTCTTGCAGAGTCACCCTGAGTTGAATCCTTAGAAGGGAGGTGACAAGCTTTGGGTTGGCAGGTATGGGAGCAGCCTTTTCAAGATCTCCCTGTCAGAATGTCCTATTACAGACCAGCTGAGAAATACCCAAGAAGACTCTGCCCCCTTCATTTAAAGCACATGCCTCACATAACCTGCCCGTGTGAACTCAGCAGCCACATCTGGCTTTCTTTTTCCTTATAATGACCTTTAAAGCCATTTCTCCCAATGGACATTTACCTGCTTTCATTCCTTTTCCAAAATAAAACAAAATAAACAATCAAACAAACAAAAACCTTTCTGCCACTTCTAGCATCCCACCATCACTTTCATTTGCCCATGACCTTTCTGAGTTAACTTGAGTTGGAGGAAGGCATGCACATACCACCCACCCAGCCCCCTACTCCTACGGTGTCTACACACAACTAAGAAAGGAGGCTACTCTGAGAAATCCCACGTTGTAACTTCCAAAGTCTAATGGGTAAAGTTGAGTATTTCCATTTCCACTGCAGCCAGGAAAGGTAGAGATAATCATACAGTATCCAGAAAATGGCTGCTCCATATGATGGGGCTTCGATTTCCACTTCAAAGGAAATAAGTTGATATAATGAATAAAAGCAGATTTCTGAGTTATATGTCTTATCTCCCCATTAGAAACCTGGATGTGCATCTGGATTAATAAGCTCCTTCTTTTTTCTTTTTTTTTTTTTCTATTTCTGTTTTGCTGGTGGACATTGACCAGGGCTATTGCATTACCTGAGGTCTAATCTTTCTAGTGCTTAGCTCTTCACCTCACTTCTTCCTTCTCCTGAATGAGATGTTAGTATCTTGGCTGTGTCTCAAATAAACTTAGAATTCAGGTTTTTATTTCTCCCCCAATGGAGCCTCTCAAATCCCTTATCTTCAGCTCAAAAGGAAGGAGATTACTTTGTTAATTAGACTGTTGAATGCTGGTAATTTATTTATTTATGGAAAAAGAAAGCTCCAAAATATTTGATTTCATAGACAATAGTTCCTGATTCTCTATGGGGAGAGCCAGTGTGGCTGAAGTATGTGGAAAGACACTGCTTACACAGCTTCGCCGAGCAGGGAGGGAAGACACCAAAGCTTGTGGATCAGACAGAGCTAACCAGACCCATACCTTGTTGTCACAGCAGGGAAGTATGGATGCTGCTCTCATTTTAGTGGAAAATTATAGACACTGAAGTCAGACACCAGACTAGAATCCTGCCAGATCCCTAGCTCCCGCCTGATAGGCCTATTCAGACACCTGCTCTACCCGAATCCCTCACTAACCATGTGATGTTGTGAGGATAGCTTGATTACTTTGTGCCTCAGTTTCTTTATGGGTAAAACATGGATGATAATACCTGGGTGAGGGAGCAATTTAGAGGAAATAAAAAACACAAAGAATGCACCATCATGCCTGAACGGTCCAGTTTGTTAAGTATCCCATATTAACTGTTTAAACAAATGTAAATTTCATTTCCCTTTCCTTTAGAAGGCTGAATTAATATTTTAACTATTTAGTGCAAGGGTGGGCAAACTATGGCCAATGGCTCAAATCCATCCAGCCACTTGTTCTTATAAATGCAGTTTCCCTGGGACACAGCTACGGACGTGCATTTCATGGTCTGTGACTGCTTTCCCTCTACACATCAAGTTGAGTAGTGGTAGTCAAGACAATATGGCCCACAAAGCCAAAAACATGGACTGTTTATCTCTTTAAGAAAAAGTTTGCCACCCCTGGGTTAGCAGAAGGAGCTGTGTTTTAGAGAAACAGATTCCAGTCCTGACTCCAGTGTTTATTAAGAGTGAGGCATTGAACAGTAAGTAAACTTTCTGAGCCAAAGTCTCATCACTGTCAGATGAGAATAATATTACCAGCCTCAAAGGGCTGGGCTGAGCATTAAGCAATAGAAAAATAGATCAAGTATCTTAGTACTGTGTCCGGTTCTTGCTGCTCCTCTTGTAATTGATAAAAAGACAGAAAGACAAAAATCATTATTTGGGGGCAAGAAAGGCTTTAAAAGTGATCTACTTCAATCTATGAGCTCTTCAAAAATACTGATTTCCAGGCCTCTCCCCAGAAATTCTGATTTGGTAGGTCTAGAGAAAGAATGGTATCCACTTTTTTTGACAAATCTTTATTTTTTTTAAGTTTATTGGGGTAACATTGGTTAATATAATTATATAATTTTCAGGTGTACATTATCATTTGACATCTGTATATTCTACTGTGTGTTTAGCACCCAAAGTCCAGTTTCTTTCAGCTACCATACTGAGAATTCTTTAGATAAGTGATGACCAGCTTGGTGTGGGAAGCGGGGATGCAGTCCACACCTAACACTTTACAGGTAAGGAAGCCAGTCAGTGAATACAATGCTATCACAGCCTCTGAGGCCCTGGTCCCAGGTCAAGGAAGTCCTAGTAACATAGAAAGCACAGACAGCCTTCCTTTTGTTTCTCTCTCCCTTGCAGCAATGAGACACAGTGAATAGACTTTTAATGCCTACAGAGGCTTCACCCAGACCTGTAGCCACCAGTTCCTTCTGTGGTATTTCTTGAGGCTCAAAGGACATAGAAGGCTGGGACTTCAGTTTTCTAACAGAGCCACATGAGTACATGTCCCAGATGGTCATGAAGACTGAAAGTAAAGGGTCCAAAATGACCCCAAAGCTGTCACTCACGGACCAGAGTTCAGCAAGCCAGAGTGGGCTCTTCAGGGTACAAACCAGGCTACCCAATCCTCACCTCAAGAACATGCAATGGCTTTTGTTCCCACTCTGTAAAGACACCTTCTCACCCTGCTCACTGCTCCAGAGCCAGGCATAGGATTGGTATCCTATGACCTAGGGTGCATGACTTAATCTCCCTGTGGCCCCATTTCCTCATATGTGAAATAACAGCATTTACCTCTTCGAGTTGCTATGAAAAACTAAAGAAGTTCACATAAGCCTTTAAATAGCACCCGGCACTAAGTAAGCACCTGTGGTATTAGCTATTATCATTACCTCACACCATTCTCCCTCTCGCTCCCAGTGCTCCAGTGCCTCAAACATGTCAGTCTCTCTCCCACCACAGGGCTTGAACGTGCTGTTCCCTCTCCATCTGTAGACTCACTCCACCCCCAGATCCAACTCACCTCGTAGGTCTCAGCCCAAATATCACTTCTTCAGACACTCTTTCCCTGACTATCATATCTGTCTAGGTCCCTTTGTTACTTGATCATGTGACCTTTCTTCTTCATAGCACTTACCACAGCTGTAATTGGATGCTTATTTGTAGGTGTAGTTGGTTATCATCCATCACACTCATAGGACCAGAGTTCCCTGAGATCAGGGGTGGTATTTACAATCTCTGCCTCTGCATCTCCCACCCCTGCCATAGTGCCTGGCTCTAATAGGCACTCAGTAAATATTAGGCTGAAAGAATGAGTGGGTGAGTTTCCAGGCTGCCATCCAGTGCTGGGTCAGGACCCCAGAAGTGGCCAATGGGCACGGAGTTCAGGAGAGGCGGTTTTCCCACCCTTTTACATGACTACAGCCCAGCAGAAGTTCATTTGCCCCAGTGTGTAGTCATGTGGTACAGTCCAAGGCTCCATTGGAACACAACCACCTCGGCTGGGTGGCACCCCCACCCGCCCAGGATGAGTCTGTTCAAATACCCCTCAGTTTTGAGTCAACAAATGGAACACCCCTTCATAGGTGAGGAACTAACTATTCCAGCTCTGCTGCCTATTTTCACCTGAGTAATGATCACCTTCCTTGGGAAGAAGGCAAGAGTTCAGGCTAGGCAGGTTTAGCAATGAATAGGAAGCAGATATTTCAGTGAGCTTGTTCACTCATTGTTCTGCCCAAAGTGGAACTATCTCATGACACACAGCACTTAACACATAGGAGGTGGTTCAAATAAATAACTGCCTATGCTAAAGTCTGTGGCTGGGTCATTCCCAGTCCTGTCTTTCCACAGGACCTCTGAACTGGAAAGGACTCTGCCTACCCTTTCCAAAGCGTGGGTTTTAGAATCAGACATAACTGATGGGTTAGGGTCCCATCTTTACTGTGTAAGTGCTTCATGAGCCACAGTTTTCTCACATGTTGTCAAGGAATTATGTGATGAAAAATATGTTTATCTTTCCCAATACCCCTCTCTGCTTGTGTTCGAAGTCAAAGCCATTTTATTTGAAGCTATTAAGTTGTCTTAGATGTGCATAAGTCCTGAGCAGCACTGGTGAAACCTACCATTGAATACTCAATATTCTGCAGTGTCTCATCTCAAAGATCCTATCATGAACAAACATGTTAAAGATCTAAGGGTATGGGACAAGTAGATAGTATAGGAAGGACAAAGACACCCTAACATCTTGAGCACTGGAGAACACTTTGAGCCAAAGTTCTCCATGGGCAGCTGAATCTCTAAGGAATGTTTTTCTCTTGGACCTATAGGAGGAAGAGAATCGGAGGTAGCACCATGTGTGACCACTCTACCTACATAGCTAAGATTCTGTTTATAGAAATACTACTTTATAAATATTAATGTTAAATAACTCTAGGGGTGGACTAAAATAGTTGTCCTTCCTATTAGAAAGTTTGGCCTTGCTATTAAACTCTGCAAAGACATGAGATGTGTTGTTGGACATCCTAACGATGTCAGAGATCTCCAAATGCTGGGAAAGTCAATGACCACAGGAAGATCCGGTGCCCCCCAAAATACCAACATGGTACATGGGATTGGTATCCAGGCTAAGACTTGAACTCGCCACCTTACTAGGGCAGGACAGCCATCACTTATAATTACTACACGTAGGTCCAAGAGCAGTTGGCATTTTTCAACCCAGCAATACTCCAAATTATAAGCCTCTCATTTAAAAAGTGGTATTTGCTCCCATTTCTATGTGTAGCCTCTCTGGCTCTAGCCTGAGTTCATCACTCTTGAAGGACTTTACAAATACGGCAAAAAAAAAAGGAGCCCATAAATACCATTGGCCCTAATGCATCAGGCTCTAGTGGCTTGAGATCTGACTTCCAAAGTGCAGCAGGAATGTGTTGACCAAATATGTCACCTCTGCATAACAAAGGTCACCAAGTTTCCAACCTGCAATTGCTGAGCCCTTAATATCTGCTTTCCTTTTCTCCAATAATCTAATGCCATATTTTAGGTTCTGTTAATTAGGGTATCCACTTATAAATACTAAATTTTGTTTTCAGTTAGATTCGAATCAAATGGGAGTACCTGAGACCTGACTGCTATGTTTTAAGAACACAAGGGTTTATCCAATTACTTAAGACAATTCCAGAGGGAGGCAGGTCGACATTCTAAGAATGCCAGACACATGCAAATGCTAGATTTACTTAAAAGCCAGTGGCCGCACGAAGACAAGTATGGTGGCTCCAAGTAGCCATCAGACATCTGGGTCCTTCTATCTCTCTGTTCCCTCACACGTGGCTTCTGTTCTCAGATCTCCTCTTGGTTTAAAGTGACTGCTGAGGTTCTAATCATTGCATCCAAATTCTAGGCAGCAGAAAGGATGAAAGGAGAAGGGGAAAAGGTGCTCTCCCTTCTCTCCCTCTTGGGATTCTTACACAACTTTCCACTTAACATAGCTTTGGTGAGAACTTACCTGACTCAAATTAGGGCTTTGTAACTAAGGAAGAGAAGGAGAACAGAGGTTGTGATGGATGCCATCTGGCTCTGTTCTAAACAGTGACTCAATCTCATATCCTAGAGGATGTTGAATTGCATATCTGATACAAAAGACACTGTGCTCAGAGAATCTAAGGTGGGCACTGTTTTCCCAGAAGAGGAAGAGATGTTTGCTGGCCCAATGGATACCCAGGCATAAACAACTGTAACTGGATTAGTCTTGACTGCAAAGACATGTTGATGCTATTAGAAGTCATAGAACCATTACTATTCCAGATGTTTTAATAGGCTCTTCCATCTATTTCCTGGGCCCCAACCTATCACTCATCCCCAACAGTTCCTTAAAGATGAGCCTGAGAGAAGCAGAGATAATGAAATGGGAAAGGCTTGAGGATTCAGAAGTGATTTTCTGCATATTACTTGATATCAGAAAACCTTCCTACATGTTGACCACATGATGTTTCAAAAAAGAGAGAGAGAAGGAGAAGAAGAAGAAGCAGTCATGTCAAATCTGTTAGCTCGGCTCAGTGACAGGGCTACAGTGAGATTCCAGGAGCCACTTGGAATATAAACTATCCAGAACCTTTTAAGACAATAGCTCTGAAAGTGGCCCATGGCCATCTTTGTGGTTGGCCAGTCACCCAAGAGACTTGTGGCCACTCAGAGTAAATAGTCAAAAAAAATAAAGGAGGAAGGAAGGAGGGAGGGAGGGGAGGAAAGGGAGGGAGGAGGAGGGGGAGAGAGCGAGAAAGAGAGGGAAGGAAGGAAGGAAGGAGAGAGAGAGAGAGAGAGAGAGAGAGAAGGATGGAGGAAGAAAGGAAGGAAGGAAGGAAAGAAGGAAGGACGGAAGGAAGGAGAGAGAGAGAAGAAAGAGAAAGAAAGAAAGAAAGAAAGAAAGAAAGAAAGAAAGAAGAAAGAAAAGAAAGAAGAAAGAAGAAAGAAAGAAAGAGAAAGAGAGAGAGAGAGAGAGAGAAAGAAAGAAAGAAAGAAAGAAAGAAAGAAAGAAGAAAGAAAGAAAGAAGAAAGAAAAGAAAAGAAAGAAAGAAAGAAAGAAAGAAAGAAAGAAAGAGAAAGAGAGAGAGAGAAAGAGAGAGAAAGAGAGAGAGAAAAGAAAGAAAGAAAGAAAGAAAGAAAGAAAGAGAGAGAGAGAGAGAGAGAGAGAAGAGAGAAAGAGAGAAGAGAGAAAGAGAAAGAGAGAAAGCGAGAAAGCGAGAAAGGGAGAAAGAATGTTGGGAAGAAGACCTCAGCTCCAACTGGGTAGCCATGAAACAGAAACAGAAAACGAAGCTATTCAAACATAGGTCTTTAATCTGTTTGTGACACCTGTTGCCTAGGCAGAGAAAAGGCCTTCGAAGGTCAGAGCCCTTCAGCACACAGTGGGAGAGAGCTCTTTCCTGCCCTCACCCTGGGCACTGCAAAACTGACATAAAGTATCATCTTTTCTGTTTGCAATTATTATTATCAGTAAAATCCCATCGTAATGATTCTGTCAGCTCTCCACATTGCTTTTTAGTAATAGCGGTTGGTATGAATGAGTTTATTGCTAAAAATCACTTTCCTGATCTAAATCTGAGCATGAGATGAAAGTGCAGGTGTCTCTCTATTGTAAACATCCCTTGGCAAGGCTAGACCTAACTCAGCTCCTCCACTGCTCCCTGTGACCCTGGCAGGGGCGGGGCTGGGGCAGCCTTGTCCGGAGAATGGGCTTGGAGCTGCATAGAAACAGAAAGACCTGTCCTCTCCCCCACTTCACCTGCAAATGTTCAGATGGCCACATCTAGTGGAGAGGAGCAGGAGACAGAGTCCTTGGGCACCAAGTTGTGTTGGTACCAGAGAGTGGCTTTAGTTCTCTCTCAACTGCATCAGCTTTTCTTCCTATCTTCTATATAAACTGTCGACACTTTCAAATCTTATGTAAAGTCTTACACAAAAGCAGCTTCAAAACAGCCCATCCCCTTCCCCTCAATCTGATTTTTTCCTTAGCCCTTTCAATATAAAAATTCTGGAGCCACCACTAGCTTTAAGCACAACTTGGACTTAAACTTGACTTTGACGATTGTTCTTGCCACCTCTCTGGGCCTCACACATCTAGTGAAGGACTGGTCTGAACAACCTTTAACTCCTCTCGCATCCTAACAGCCTGCATAGTCACTGAGGTCTCATGTGCCATCAGCATGCAAGGAACACAGACACGCTCACTCCAGTCTTTGGTCCAAGTTGCTTCTAGTATAGAGTTGATCTAACAATTTCTCCGAAGGGACCAAATAGCAAGTTAGGATATCCTCATCCTTATCTGTTGAGGTTCCTGCCTATCAGGTGTGGGCAGTACAGGTTTCTTAGACAGCAGGCCAGCCATTCTTCCCTGCCAGCATCCACCCCAGTTGTCTCTGGTCTTTTAAAGCTCTAAATGTGACACAAGATGCCTCATTGAGTTATACTTCTTCCTGTCTTTCTTGCGCCTGAATGTCTGTTGGTGAATCTCCCTAACAATGCCTTAAATAATCATTATAAGTCCTTAATGTTTGTCTTATTTGATCTTCTTAATAATCACATAAGATGGAAAAGTTAGAGTGCCTGTTATAAATTTACCCTCTTCTGATGGTTTGAAAGGGACTTTGAGAGTTGCTGGCTGAGAGTTCCCGTAATACGGGGCAGGAATCAGGGAAGGGACAGGCCTCACTGGAAGTGAGAGAAGTGGCCCAGCTCTACCTTCAGGGCTGAGACTCACAGCAAAACTCATATTCAGACCTTATAGAACATCTGCAGAAATTGCTTACAATGAGGAAACCAAGACTCGGAGAGATGATTTGCCAAAAGCTCATACCAGCTGGTGGCAGAAGAAAAAAAAAAGACTAGAACTCAGTTCCTTCTGCTTCATTGGCAGAGGAGTTTTTGTTGTTGTTGTTGCACTATTCCAATAAGCTCAAATTTGATGTGTCCTCTACTGTGGGCTGTTATAAAAATGAAGATGAGGGAGCCAACCCTTCAGGTCCCCATCTCCTGAAGGAGCAATCACTGTGCAGGGCAGGAAGGCAGGCCAGAAAGCAGGCTGCACAGAGGACTCTGGCAGCTTGAAAAGAATGGGCTGTGCCCCGTCGGCTGACATACCTGGGCCCTCCCCACAAGGCTCATGTCCCACCAATCCCACCCTCCCCATGCGCTTCTGTCTTGCCTGGAGAGGTGCTTTGCTCCTCCCATGCAGCACCCACCTTCCCAACCTGTGTGCTTTGTCCTTGGACAACACCCCACAAGTTCCTGGTGTCGCAAGGTTCTGGGCGAGTCTCTAGCAACCATCCTCAGAAATGAGATTTATAAAAAAAGACAGTGAAACAGGATACCAAATGGAGGGGAAAGTCATGGGGAGGCAGGAGAGGGTAAATCAGGCTCTTCCTTCCTGGAACCTGGGTATTGAGGTTCCCATGCAGGGTGGCAATTCATTCCAGCAAACCCTAGAGGAGGTCTAATGTGTAGCTGGCCAAATTTTAGTGTCCCTTTGCCAGCTTGTGACATCATGTTTTAGCAATTATCATCCTTAAATGTCTCCATGGAATTCACACATGGGGACTGTGGGGATGAAAACTACTGCTCCAATTTATTTTTTCCCATGAAATACTATTTAAGTTATAAATTCAGTACTTCAATTCTTGACAACAACAATTAAGCTGACGCCACTGCTTCATTGGCCTTCTGCTTTTGTATCTTTGAGTATCTTTGGGTGCCTGGCCCTGGATCCAGCCTGTCGTGCTGACAGTTTAAGCAGTATAAACATCTGGTGCCCTAGGGACCTAAGTTTAAGCTAAGCACTGCACCTCTGAAAAGACACCATGGTGCCTCTGGGCATGAAGCATCACAAAGATGCAAGGGACATGGATGGACCTTGAGATAATCATGCTAAGTGAAATAAGCCAGACAGAAAAAGTTGAACATCACATGATATCACTTATATGTGGGATATAAAACCTAAAGCAACAAAGGAACAGGACAAACAAACAGAGACTCATGGACATGGACTATAGACTAGTGGTTACCAGAGGGTAGGGGATGAAGGGAGTGGGGAGGAGATGGGGTACAGGGGGTGAAATTGTGGTGACAGAAAGAAATCTAACTATGGGAGGTGAACACAGTGTAAATGTATATGCCTGATTGTTAAAGTGTAGAGCTTGAAACTTATTGGATTCAATAACAAATGTCACCACTAAAAATAATTAAATGAAAAAAATTTTTAAAAGATGCGAGGGGAGACTGACCACATGTCCTGTGCTACTTGCATCAGACGCTGTCTGTTCCCTTCTCATGTTATCGCAGTCAGCCATCACTACCTAGTAAATAAGGCCTGTCTTTCTTTACAAGGAGAAAACTGAGACTCTGAGAAATCACTTGAAGAGAGTAAGTCATGAAAAACAATAAGTAAGAACAAGGGGCAGGGAGAAAGAGGTGTGTTCCATTACGAGAGTTTCATGGGAGGAGGAAAGTTATAACTCAAATAGGAGGGGCTCCAACCGGGGGAAGGCAGACTGAGATAGCCCTACATCACCAACCAGATAGGCCACTGGGTGGTCTGTAAATACAGACCTGGAGAGTGTTTACTTTCTGAAAAGCATGTTTCCCTCTCTCGGGCTCTTGTTCTGTTTGGCAGCCCTGGTCCCAGCATCCTTCACATGTTCCTTAGAGGCTAACATCATGTCTGGCCACTTTTACCAGCAGAGGCCAGAAGACTGTGTTCTTCCCCACTCAATCCTCTTCTTTGTTTTTTTGTCAACATCTAGAGGGAGCAAACTCAGAGGCCAACATCTTCTTGCTTATTAGAGGGAGTGTTAAATCAATTAGCAGGTCATCACTAAGGGCTATGTTGGGTCTGGTCGGGTGCCATGGGGATTCAAAAGAATAGAAGATGCAGTAATTGATTTTTACTATAAGTATCTAATAAAATGTTAGATATAATTAAAATAAGCCATTTCTTGTCAGGTCCTTGGACCTGTGTATTGCTGTTGTCATCTTTAGAAATTACGTGGCACACCGGTTTCCATAGATGTACATGCCAAGTCTTCTTCAAGGTCAATTTAAATATTACTTTCACTGAGAAACTACCCACCCAGGCTTGAAAGACCTCTCTGTCTTCTCCATGCTTCTGAACACTGTAACTCTAATGAAGCTGTGTATGCTTTCATTATCAATGGAAGTGTGTACCACCCCCACTAGAACAGACTACTCCTTCAAAATATAACTAGACCGAGCTGTGACCTGATACATAGAAGGAGGTCAAATAATGCTTATTGAATCAAGGAAGAAATAAAAAGCAATGCAGGAAAAAGTATATAGATTTGCATGTGCAGACAAAGAAGGTTGCCCCATTGTTGTGGTTATGAGAGTCCTGGAGAGTGCCATGATTAAAACAAAACAAGGCAGCGCAGAAAAAAAGGCAATGCAAAATCTCAAAAGCCAGACGGTCACGTTTAAACCCAGCCCCCCACTTGGTAGATGAGTTAATTTCTCTGGGCCTCAATTTCCTCATCTAGAAAATGGGGGTCAAAATAGTAGCTGAACTCAAAGAGCTGATGAAAGATAAATGAGTTAATACACAGACATCACATAGAGGGGAGCCTGGCACTTCCCAAGTGCTCAATGTGTTAGCTATGTTTTTTCTCATTGGGAATAGAAGTGGAAAGAGGTTTTCCCTTTATCTCTCTTGTGTTATTAGAATTTTTACTCCAAAAAATTAGACAAAAAAGAAAAAAAAAATAAGACAGCATAACTTTTGGCTCTCAGCAAAAAGGCAGACTAGATATCCTAGTTGATGCTCTTGAGATAAACTATAAAATTCTGTATAAGATACCACACCAAAACAAAACAAAAACGAAACAAACAAACAAGAACAAATCCTTATTGAATGAATTATCTTGCAAGAAAAGAGGGAATACTCCGGTCAAATTTAAATGAAAGACAGAATTTCAGAGTATTGGACAGAGCAGTGAAGCTAGCTTTTTTCCTAAAGACAGTCAACTTGACTTTGTCTCACAGGCTGCAGGAACAAGATAAAAGCCTTGAACCTGTCAGTGTGGTTATCTAGTGGGATACATTCTCTTACAGTTGAGAAGCAGAGTTATACACTTGGTGTGAAAAAGAACTAGAAACAAATGCTACCCTGCCAGGGACTGCAAGGAAATTATCCATTTCAAGCCTTATGTTGAATCAACAGAAAAAAAAAATCTCTCCTGAAAGTTTGCAACAGAAAAGAAGCCTCACATGGGTATGCAAGCAGATTCATGTCAGTTTCTTGGTCTAAAAAAAACCTTTTCAAAAATCTAGTTCACCAAAAAAATCATCAGATTTGTATGGAAGCACCAAAGTCCTCAAATTGCCAAAGCATCCCGAGAAAAAAGAACAAGGCTGGAGGCATCACTGTGCCCAACTTTAAATTATACTACAAAGTGACAGTAATTCAAAACAGCATGGTATTGGCAGCAAAACAGACACGTGGACCAGTGGAACAGAATCGAGAGTCCAGAAGTAAACCCATATTTATATGGGCAAATAATTTCAACAAAAAAAGCCAAAAACATACAGTGGAGAAAGGAAAGCCTCTTCAATAAATGGTGCCATGTGCAAAAAATGAAACTAGACTGTTCTATCACCACACACCAAAATTAACTCAAAATGGATTAAGGACCTGAATATAAGACCTGAAACAATAAAATGCATAGAAAAACATAGAACTAAACTCAAGGACCTTGGACTTAAAGAGGATTTTATGAATTTGACCTCAAAAGCAAGGGAAGTAAAAGCTAAAATAAATGAATGGGACTACATCAAACTAAAAAGCTTCTGCTCAGCAAAAGAAACCATCAACAAGGTAAAGAGACAACCATCCAAATGGGAAAATATATTTGCAAGCAACACCTCTGATAAGGGCCTAATATCCAAAATATACAAAGAACTCATACACTCAATAACAACAAAAAACAAAGATCCAATCAAAAAATGGGCAGAGGACCTGAACAGACACTTCTCCTAGAGGACATACAAATGGCCAACAAATATATGAAAAGATGCTCAACATTGCTATTAGGGAAATGCAAATCAAAACCACAATGAGATACCATCTCACACCTGTTAGAATAATAATCAATAGGACAAGTAATAACAAATGTTGAGAGGATGCGGAGAAAAAGGAACCCTCATACACTGCTGGTGGGACTGCAAATTGGTACAGCCACTATGGAAAACAGTATGGAGGTTCCTCAAAAAACTAAGAATTGATCTACCATATGATCCAGCAATCCCTCTACTGAGTATTTACCCAAAGACTTGAAAACTCATATTTGAAAAGATATTTGCACACCAATGTTCATAGCAGCATTATTCATAGTGGCCAGGACATGGAAGCAACTGAAGTGTCCTACAATAGATGATTGACTAAAGAAGCTGTGGTACATATATACAATGGAATATTACTCATCCATAAGAAGAGATGAAATACTGCCATTTGCAGCAACATGGATGGACCTCGAGATAATCATGCTAAGTGAAATAAGCCAGACAAAAAAGTTGAAAATCACATGATATCACATATGTGGGATATAAACCTAAAAGCAACAAATAATAGGAACAAACAAACAGAGACTCATGGACATAGGCTATAGTCTAGTGGTTATAGGAAGGTAGGGGATGAGGGAGGTGGGGGTAGGTAGACAGTTAAAGGTGATCAAATATATGGGAGTGGGGAGGGTGAATTGGGGAAAGGAGATAAAATATATAGTAGCTGAAGGAAAACTGGACTTCAGGTGGCAAACATACAATAGAATATACAGATGTCAAAGTATAATGTGCACCTGAAAATTATACAATGGCATTAACCAATGTTACTCCAATAAACTTAATTTCAAAAAAAAATCTAGTTCACTGTGATCCCATCCTAGAAGTGCTCCCAGGTTCTTGGCAAAAACTATTACAAGACTTCTGTGAAGGAACCCACCTTCAACCCAGGCATCAATGAATTCTCACAAATAAAGTTCCAAGGAAGATAACGAGGATACAGTCAAAATGAAATAGATAATTAAACAATTCATAGAATCTGCAGAAACTGACTCACAGATTTCAGCTATTAGAGTTAATAGAGACACAGACTATACACTATGTTTATCAGTGTGAAGAAAGTTAACAGAAAGTTAACAGAAATTTGAAAATATGAGGAGCAAGTGAAAATATAATGCCCAATCCTGTTGAAAAATAAACAAACCAAAAAATTATAAAATTGAAAAATAATAAGAGTTGAAATGTAAGTCATAGACAGATTGAGTGGTAATTAAAAATGCTAAAGAGAGAATTGGTAAACTGGAAGATTGATCCAAAAAATAAATTATCCAGAATGCAACACAAATACACACACACACATTTAAGAGACAAAACCAACTTGTGTAAGTTGATAAATAAGTTTCCTCTGTGTTTCTTTTTAATGTTTTACCAAATTTTGATACTGAAAAATTGAAGTCCTACCCAATTACATACCAGTCCATTCTGATACTAAATATAACTTATGTACTAAAAAAAATGGAAGAACAATCAAATGAATTTTCCCATAAGTCAAAATATTCCTAAAAGCAGTGTAAGAATTTCAAAATTATATGGTGCACACCATAAAGCTTTCATTGTTTACCTTGTGCAGTTTCTCTCTTGCTTTTATAAGGATAAATTTTTGTTTGCCAGATTTATATTTAAGAATTGCAGTCTCTAAAAGCTTCAGAAGCTAAAGTGTTGGGTATTTCATTGAAAACATTTTCATTAAATTTTTTAATTATGTTAAAACAAGATGCACCCAAAACTTATAGTACAGTTACAAAATGTTTATCACTATTATTTCAGTGAATTCACAGAACAGTTTGTCAAAGGCTCAAACACTTGTAAAATCCTATTAAAGTATATTTTTTATTTACCACCACCTTTATCACCAAAAAAATCTCAATATTCTGTACCTACAAAAAATCTTATAAATTTCAATAACTATAGCTTCTATTTCAGTTGGTAAAATATCACGACTTGTTTGGACACAGTGGCAAATTACAGGTGTCCACAACCTATTCCAAATACATTCCTGTTCCATAGGCTTCTTAATTTAGTAAGGACATTATTTTTACCACATTGTATTCATATTAGTGCCAAAACAAAGCAATTTATCTTCACTATTGGAGTTTAAAATGGTAACAGTCACAACAATGTCAGTTGTTTCACCTTCCAACAACTTTGAAACCGTGACTGGGAATAAAAAAGATCTGAACCATTATTGGAATTAACTGATTTCCTATTTGAAAATCTGATGACACTGATATAAAAATTAGAATCATTTAGCTATTTGCCAAGTTCTTTTCTGCTAACTGAGCCAACATATTAATAGCTATCACTTGAACTTTTGTTTGTGCACAAGAAATATTGGAACCGAAAAAAAGTGAAATTAATTTAGAACAGTCATTTCATCTAAGTGAAAAGTCATGCGTCATAGGACGTTGGGCAAACACATCCTTTGCACTGCATATGGTAAATCAACATCTTTGGACCCACTCTTAAAATAACTACTAACTTTTGGCATACATGTTGCTGCTTCTTCAGTAGATTTGTGTCTTCTGCTTTATACATGTTCAAATAGAAAGTAAATGGCTAAAATCCCTTTATGCAGGTTATACATCCATCATTAACTTTCATGAAAAGTAGAAATCTAGTCCTTAATTTGTTGTTAAACATACACTTTTGTTTATTTATAACTTATTGCTGTCAAAGTATTTTTTAACTAAGAAAGCACTATCAATCAATCAAGTAGATAGTGTGGATTTGCACTGGACAATAAAAGGCAAAATCACCATAGCAAGAGTACCCAAATTACTCTATACTCTCTACAGCAGGATTGCTCAGCTTCCATCCTGCTAGTGATTATTTTCCAGGCTTCCCATCAGACCTGCCACCCATGGTCTGGCGATCTGGGGTATTGCAAGGCTGCAGGCAGAGAACACAGCATAACTAAACTGGTAACCAGATGGTTGACAAGGCCAGCATCCTCCAATAATAGTTTCACCACTACCTGAGTCCAAGCACACCTCATTTTTATCTGACTGTCCCTCTCGTGTACTTGAGTACAGAGCCAGGATTAAGGTAAAGCAAGGTAGGCACTCACCTGGGGTGCAAAACTTAAGAGGATACAAAAAATTTGGCAATTGAGACAAATAATATTTTAATATAACATTTTAAAATACCAAAATTAGTTCAAAAAAATCTATGCCGAGCTAAATATCAAAATTTTCAACAAAGGCAAGATTCAACACTGCATTTGTGCAGCCCTAACAGTGAATGCCTCACTCACCTCACTCAAATGCCAGCCCATGGACCCTACCTTGATGGGGTGAGTGAAGGAGACCTGCAAGGGAGGAGAGACCGCCCTGAGAAGGGGAGGCAGAAACGTGCCGTTGTCCAGAATCCCCACCCTTCCGTCTCAGGGGGCCCTGCTTTACATTTTCTGCTTACTGAGATTAAAAGTCAAGCCTATGGTCATCCGAAAACATGCTTGTCACTCTGGGGAAGTAGATGGCAGAGAATCAGGGAAACCCTAAACACACCTGGGTGAGACCGTGGCGATCTCTATATAGTTCACTAGGCCTGATGAAATGGGTGTTTCAGCCCAAGAAATGCAGCTTTGATATGTGACCTTCCTCTCATTGTTAAGTTGCCACTAAAACTGTAAAGTTCAATAAATGCAACCCCCCCCCACCTTGTTAGTAATTAAAATCTCAAGAAGTTACATTCTAAACTTCTCTCCACAATTTGCTTTTGACTCTGCCACTGGAGATAAAGTGGCCCCATCAGCATTTCCCAATCAAATCTCTGTACATCTGAGTTTCTCATGTGTCATTATACTTTGAGCTTTAGTTCTGAGTGCCAACAATGGGAATGTCACAGAGGACTGTAACATTATGTTAGAGTTTGTCAGTGGCATCATCCTGTGATTCAGGAGACAATTATCACTGTGTGTGTCTGTCCCATGCATACTAGCACAGGCTCAGGACCCACTGGTGTCTCAAATGCAAGTATGAAGACTCTTGACAGGAAGACTCAGTGGTTAGAGGTTCGCCAAGCTAGTAAGTGGCTTCAATCAATCCTTAGTAAGAGCCTTCAGGTTGGGGAGGAAAGGTGTGTTATTTCTCCTACCTTACATCGCTCTGTGGACTTGCCATCATTTCTCTTCTCAGTTTGAGAAGATGCATGTTCTGTCCTCTTGCTCCACCTCAGCTACCCCACCCTGAGTCCTACCACCGAGGGGTTGGATTTCTATCATGAATCATTGACTTCCCAAGATCAGCTGACTGATACTTCAGGTGTTGGTGTTCCCAGTGGTAACTGTCTGCTCGCCCAAATCTGGCCCACCTTTGCTGACAGAAACACTTGGGTTTAACAATACTTGGTGTGGCTCCACACATCTAAGATTCATTTGATGGCAAATTTATCATGTTAACCATCTTTTACCATTTCTAGATGGTGTTTAGAATGGCTGCAAGCTTTTCCTTGATATTTTTCAGTGACTAAATCATAGACTTTTCTTATAACACACCTCAGTTGTCAGGAAAAAAAACAGAAGATCATTAGATCATTGGTATATTTTCTGTTCTAATGCTGAGTCATCAGGGTTCAGGGTATTTTTAATTTTTTAGGTATAACTTACCTACAGTGAAATGCGCTGTACCTCAGTATAAGTTCAACAAGATTTCATGAAAGCATAGCACTCAGTTACCCATGCCCTTATAAAATTCAAAATATTTTCTATCCCTCCTCCCCCACCCCCACAAAATTCCCTCATGCCCACTGCTACTCAGTCCTCTGCCCCACCCTAAGCAATTGGGGTTCTGGTTGCTAACACCACAAATTAGGTTTGCCTGTTCTAGAACTCCATGTAAGAAGAATCACTAACATATATTGTTTTCTTGTCTGGCTTTTTCAACTCAACATAATGTTCTTTGATATTCATCATGTTGTTGAGTGTGTGTGTGTGTGTGTGTGTGTGTGTGTAGTTTATTCTTTTTACTCATTCTCATTCCATATACCATTGTATGACTATACCATATTTTGTTTATCCAGTTGCATACGTATGGACATTTGGATTATTTCTAGATCTTGGAAATTATAAATAAAGCAGCTATAAATATTCCTGACTAGAGAGTTTATATCTGAATCATCTTTAAACCATATGTGTGCGGGGCAGACCAGCTTGGACAATGGTCAGTGACATCCCCTCCTTTAGATTGTTCTAAATTATCGCAGGCTCTTGGTTCCATCTGTCTCTGCATCCACTTCTTATAGCTCATTGACTGTGCCCTCGCTGTCAGTTGGCACTTTTTTTAATGAGTCCACTGACAGTGCTATTAATTTGCATTGGACTTGAAGATCAAAACTTGTGCTTTATAAATTGTGGATAACACAGCAGTGAGGGCTCTGCTATTACCGAAAATGCTTTGGTAGTGTGATAGAGATGATATTCAATCATCTCTGTTTGGCCTCTTTGGTTAAGTTTTGTGAGCTTGAGCTTAGTTGAATAGACAAAGTTGCTGGTCAAGTGATCTGGCTAAATGAGGTCCCTAGATTATGAAAATTAAATAAGCGTCCTGGAAGAAAACACTGACTGATGAAATATTAGTGGTCTCAGGTAGAAAGACTGTGCTCCCTGACAAAGAAGGAGGTGAGGAGTGAGGAGTGGGAGGGGAAAGGATGGAGCAACATCTTGTTCAGAGAAGAGCCAGAGAGTGATACCAGAAAGACCGAATTCTGCAGAGTTCCCAACATCCTGGTCAATGCAGAAGTTGGTCAACTAATACTTGCTGAGAATTTATTTAAGGGTTTAATGTCAAGAGTTAGGAAATTCTGACAACCTAGGTCCAGTAGGGTCACTTCTATAGGATAATCCTGGCTGTCTGTGTAACAGAAAACATTGAGCGATAATTATTCTTACATAATAGTCTTGACATATGTTCAAACTAGAAGGAATAAAGTTATGCAAATACATTTCTCCCACTGCATTTATTTTCATTCAAAAACCATTTATGGAGCCCTGCTATGTGCCAAGAAATTTGCATATTTTATTTATTCAATTAAGCTTTCATCAAGTTTTTACTACATCTTAAGCTGAGGGAGGCCAAGGAGACCAGCGTGAATAAGTCACAGCAACTGCCATCCTCAAAGTATCTGTGAGCAATGAAGATAGAAGTATAGATAGATGTGCAAATAGATAAAGTGAAGTGTAGTCGGCACAAGGTTAGAGGTCTTCACGTCAGTAAAAGCAGGGCACTGAACGCAACCACGAGGACATACTGACTGGGCCAAGCCATGAAATAAATAGGAACCAGCCAGGTGGAAACAGGAGGAAAAACATCCTAGGCTGAGTGACAACTATATTCTGACAAGAGACAGCTGACCACCTTACTGACTGCCTGTGGGCTGTAAGATTTAGCCACTCAGTGAGCTTCAGTCTTGGAGACCTGCATGTCAAATAGGGCCAAGTCCAGCCTACCTCCTGTTTTTGAAAATAACATTTTATTGGCACATGGTCATGCCCAATAGTTGCCTTGTCTGTGACTGCTTTCACACTATAAAGGCAGAGCTGAGAAATTACGACAGAAACTGTATGGGCCACAAAGCTTAAAATACTCACTATCCGTCACTTTACAGAAAACAAAAAAAAAAATGTCTACCTTAAACTAGAACATAGTGGCCATGCTCTCAGCTATCATCGCTCCTGGTCATTTGAATTCAGAAAGATATGGTCCTTTAAAGGAGACTTGAACCAACACAGGAAGAAGTGAGTGGGGATAAGAGAGGGTGGGGACCGGAATTGGAAGGGAAAGACTGTGTAAGAAGGGCACCCTAGGACAAATCTCCGGGGGAAGAAAGGCGCCTTCTGTACCAGAAGGGCTGGTACAGGAGGAGTTATGAGGCTACCGCGCTTGTCAAAACATCGGGATACTGCACTTGTTAAAAGATTGGGATTCTTTTTCACAGCAAGGTAGTTTCACTCGGCCTTTTAAAACGCTGTGCAGACTCACATTTTGCCAAATTCAAGGAACTTTATGGAGAGTTCTTTTTATAAAGCATAATCATGCATGAGAAAGACAGCACCTTGGGTTTTTCAGCGGGGAAGCCACATAAAATTCAAATCAGAGCCGATAGTCCTCCATGGGACTGGAATGACTGGAAGTGGAGAACGTAATCCACATCTCACACAGCCTCAGACCCCTATCTCCGGCAGCCTGATGATTAATGCACAAACTAGAAAGACGTTTCAGTGACTGCCTTCTCGTCTTGTGAGCACAATGCAGTCGATAAATATTTATTGAGTGTATTTTCCTAGGGCTTACAGCACTTGCTCCATGATAACTTATAATCTAATAAGCAATAATTGTTCAGGGTGGTTACAAATACATATTAATGTACATTAATGGGACCCAAGCTAGGAATAGGCAGTAGAAAAGAAAAATATGCTTCCATCTCCAGATGAGGTACCAAGTGGTACTAGCTTTGAGGTAAAGAAAAAAGAAGCACGTCGCACAAGCCCCAGAAGTGAGGATCGCAAGAGAGAGAAGAAGAAAGAAAAGAAAGGAAATTTATAAATGGCTTTATTTTGAACAAATAAAAATATATATACGTTTTTAAACCAATCTTTTTTCTCTCTCTGGCTTTATGTGGGTAATACTTCCATCTGTCACTGAAATGGCTCCTACACTTGAGTAACGACAGAGAGTTAAACGAAATGGGCTCCCAAATTGCAGTTTTTTGCAGTAGAGATAAAATATGGCTTTCTGCCACCCATTTGGAGCTACAGCACCAAATACTGATTCAATCCCCCTTTAGCCCCAGCGCATTAGATTCCAAATAGTGTATCACCAACTTGGGCACGGGAACGGATATCAGGGTACGTTTATTAAGATTGACCGCTTATCCTGAGTTAAAAGCAAATTAAAATATCGCATTTGAGATAATACTTAAAAGGGGCAATGTAATTACCACATCCTCCCCTGTGCATCCTCTTTAATTTCCTGAGAAGCCTGAGAATGCACAGCCTCAGCGAGAGCAGCGGCCCGGGTGGTGCTGAAGAGGAAAGGCATCTTCATGGCTGCGAGTCCAGCTGTGAAGAGTAAAGATTTTGCCCATGGGAAATGATCCAATAAGCAATCCTACAATTTTAATGCAAACACTCAGAGATTCCGGCCATGACCATCCAGGTCTAGCCCTTTGCCAAAATGGAAAGAGGACAAAGATAGTGGTTACACAAGTCTACCTCTGTTGACTCTAATTTTGAGGTTCCCCATCCATCACAACCCCATGACTGAAGAAGAAAGTAATGCTTTATTGTTGTCAGATAGCAAGAAAGAGGCAGATCCAGAAGGAAAGTCAAGAATTCTCAGGGTACTTTCCGGAGGCCACCCAAGAGATGCCAGGTCATCAAGTCTATAGCATACAGGACCTCCCTTGGAAGTAGCTGTGGCTCCTTGGAGTAACCTAAAGAAGACAGGCAATACTTGATTCACAGCATCTTAAGAGTTGTTTTTGACCTTTTGATGCTATGTAGATGGCAGTTGAGTCATAGGTTGTATGGCCGCAACTCAACCAAGGAAACTTACCCAGAGATTTATAAATTACTCAGCCCCCCACAATATCTTTTTCAAGTCTCTTCCTAATTCAACTTTCCTCTTGACTTCAAGACCACCTACTCACTTTGAAAAGAAAAAAAAAAGGAAGAAGGACAAGATTCTGGGGTTTCCTTCCTAGAGGTTATCATCAGATCCGATGATACATGTAAAAGGCTAATCTGAGACATCCTGAATCCAGCCTCCATACACCTAACCCCTTCAGTGGCCTTGCTCTTAGAAACCATAGAAAGAAAGCCTAAATTTCTAGCAAGAAATGTAGGAAAGGTATTGTAAAGTGTCGGATTCTAAAAGGAGAAAGCCTTCGTTAAAATGGAGCCATCAAGCTTCCTGGCAGGAAGTCCAGAGAAGGGAGGGATGCTCTGAATGATTCCTGCCTTCCAAGCCGGATACTCAGCAGGTTCACCCCAAACCCAGCTCTGCACACCTCCTCCTCTCATGTAATGATCTACCTGCCATTCTAAGGCTTGATTACCTCTGCAGCCTCCTAAAGGCTCTAAGGTACTTATCATATTACCACTGGAGGTCATGAATTCTACTGTCGTGCTGTGGCTGCTTATTTATGTGCCTATTCTCCCTGGAGAAATTAGAAGCTTAGTGTCCGGAAGGAAATGCTGTGTTCTGCATGCAGCAGGTGTCCAGCGTGAATAAATTGAGTGCATACAGAATGAAATTGCTTGTCACCCTGGCCCTAGCTCTGGCCTAGAGACTCTAGGAGTCCAAAGAGTGTAGGAAAAGATTTATGTGGGATTCTGCAGAGGCAGCTGACAGCTGTGAGGCTAAGGACTCTTTTCTGGTCTCCACTGAACATTTTGTCCCATGGAAACCAGGAATACCTGCATATCAGAGAATCAAATGTGCGATTCTGAGATTTTTTTCAGATAATATTTATATAAGACATAATTCCTTCTGCGAAAAAAAAAAAGGCAGACATATTTTAAGGGTGGATCCATAAATGTTGCAAGAGAAATACACAAAAGAATATGTCTTTTTAAATGGAGGCAGAATTGATGTGATTATAGTGGATATGAAATGCTGATTAAAATATTTATTATTCCTTAAAGATCTGCTGCACATCAGAGGCTGCGCACGAATTCAAACACATAGACACTTGCATTCGGAGGAAAACATTAAGTGCCTGATCCCAGGTGTCAGGAGATGGAGGCTCGGGCTCCAGGCACTAAGTGGTTGTTCTCTCTGCTTTCCTTCCCCTTCCTTCAAGGAAGTGTTATGTACTATGGCCTTGGATTTGCAGTGTCTGTCTCAGCAGGAAGAGACTGCCTTTCTCCTCATAAAAGTCTTGTTAGCCACGCTCTGACTTCTAGATGTCCAAAAAATTAATGAGGATTTCTCCAGGAGCTGTTGTTTTTTGCCGGCTTAGGCCACTGGTTTCTCACACATACACAAATTGTATGGGTCTCAGGTAGAAGTGTGCAGCCTTTTAAATTTCCACATGAAGACTTTAAAAGATACTATTTCTGTAACCATTATTCTTCAATCTAAAAAAAAATAAAGGTAGGTGTTACATTGAATAACTACATTTTTTTTCTAATTCCACTCTCAGCCACTGACCTAACTTGGACATGGTGTCCCTAGTGTGAGCATTTCTATGATGAAAACTTCTCTCGTAGAATGTTGCTAGATGGGTTCTGAAATAATTAAAAATATGACTGAGTTTTCTTATGGGATTTTAGCATTTAATGTCATAAGAGTCATAAGGCTTAAGGACAAAACATGAAAAAGGTATCAGAAAATAGTTGTAAAAATCACCAGGAGTCAAGGGTTTCCGGGAATTTTTCATTGTCAGGAACAAGGCGTAATCACTAACGTAGATTTTGGTGACTAAATCAGAACTCTGTCTTTTCTTCTCTGTCCCAGGTACATGGCCATCATCCATCCCTCCAGCCCCGGCTATCAGCCACAGCCACCAAAGTGGTCATCTGTCATCTGGGCCCTGGCTCTCCTGCTGGCCTTCCCCAAGGGCTACTACTCAAACCACAGAGACCCTGCCTAACAGGGAGGTGTGCATGATCAAATGGCCAGAACATCCCGACAAGGTTTACGAGAAAGTGTGAGTAGAAGCGACTCCCAGTGCCCCTTTGTCGTTCCGTGCTCCTTCTTTCCTTTCCACATTCTTTTGTCAGTCAGGATTTAACGTGTATCTGTAAGCATCCTTCAGTACCACTCTGATATGGGGTTGATGTGTCCATAGTTATATAGGACTATTATGTCCCAAATACTATTCTGGACTTCAAAATAAATGTAAAACAAACAAACAAATAAAAACATAAGACCTGGAGCCTGTTATAGCAGACCCTTTGAGTGGCCTTCCGTATCCTTCCTGCTTTTTACCAGTGCCTTTGCCCTGTGATGTCTGCATGTCTTTGCCTGGGAACTTCCTCCTGAGTTACAGAATGCCACTCTGCCTTCTTGCACAGCATGCCAGAGGGTGGAGGACTGATGAGAGCTGCGTGTGAAAACGTCAGCTCCCTCACCCCACAGATGAGAAGCCTCCGAGGTGTGTGTTTTACACTGTGTCTAGGGTTTCCTCTTGGGATTAAGCTACAGTTGCCTGGTGGCAGCTGGCTCAATGATGCACCCGTGTCAGCCACTTTCCCTTCTTTGTACCATGTCCCACTCCCCACCGGCGTTTATTTCTCAAGTTACTTGCACTTGAATCTTTATCACAAGATCTGCCACTGGGGGAAACCAACAAAATGCTTACCTTCCAGGATTTTACAGTCGGAGAAATGAGACATACACATGTAAAATGCAACGGGAAATTGAGAACTTACTGGTTACACGTTCCCTACAGGGCAGGCCTGCTTAGATTCCAGGGGTCTGACTGAGGACATTTAGGGTTTTCCAAAGCTATCCTTGTAATTTTCTGCAAGAGGCAACATTGAAATGGTTTATCTTTGTTTAGTTCTGCTCAAGTGAGCAGCAAGGTGACATTTATAATATCATCAATTTTCTGTATTCAGAGTGCTTTGATACTGTGGGCCTTTTAAAAACTCCTCTGTAATTCTCCAGTCTTGAGTGTATTGTGTGAATTGTAGAACAACACTGATGTTAGAATCAGCAGATATCAGTTGTAATGACAAGGTTGCCAATTACTAGCTATGCGACTGGGCAAGGATCACAGTCTCTCCTCCTTGTTAAAATGGCAGATGATAAAGCACTGGTTCCTATAAACAACTGCTGTGAAAAAGCAAATAAGAATAGTGTTTCTCACATGTAAACTAGTAAATGCCATACAAAAGGTAAGATATTGTTGTTGAACCAAATTCATCAGGCAGCAGTATAACCATTACAGACTTTTGAACTTATTAAACGGTAAAATGAGACACTATACCTGTCAGCCCCAGGGTTTGAGAGTCCAAAAGCCTGTTGCGTACTGTTGTCCTGTCCTGGAATGACCCAGGGAGCAGGAAAGTGGCTTGCCAGAAGGCAATACATAAAGCTCAGACTTCTCCTTCCTGACGCAAACAGTGGATTTAATCAATCAAGCCATGGGGGGATTAATGCTCAGTCTAGAAGGAGATGGAAAATTATTCTTCCAAATGAAACTACAAGCCTGAGCAGGGTCTCAGCAGAGAAATAAAATAGCTTTACAAGCTGTACAGGACACATGAACACGTTCGAGACAGAAAGTTCCCTCAAAAGGGAAAATTATGTATATAAAATGTGGCCCTCTGAATCAAAGCTTATTATCCAAACTGCTTTAAAAACTGCCATCGACTTCATGGACATTCTTAGTTGTCATGATCTTTTCAAGGTCTGATCACCTTTCCACAAATGTTATTTCAAATACACACAGTTCTTTTATTTTTCAACAAATTCAAAATTTAACTTGGAAATAAAGATTTATCTTCCCACAGGTTTCTGGGGTATTGTCCAAGAAATTAGTGTTTTACTTTTGAACATGTTGCTGTTTTATGCTTATTAACAACTAGAAAGCCCCTTCGAGAGTCAACACAGTGTGTCGAGTCTCAAATTGTCTTTTTCCATGCTTTGAGAATTTCTGGTAGCTGCTACTGTAGGCATGGTTAGGTTTGTCATCATTGTTATTTCATGATTTTATCCTAAAAAAAAAAAATTGGTCTGAATTAAGTCTCTGATTTTATCTACTCAATATGTATAAAATGTCTATGGATACAGTAATAAATTGAAAGAGTCCATATCTGCCATTCACATATCAGTTATGATGCAGACATAAGTCAAGTGCATAGTAAGCATCAGTAAACCTATTTTCTGTTTGTCAGTATCCTTCTTAATCTCATAATCGTTATGATATATTTTTAGGGAATTTAAATTTTACCAGCTCTAAACTAACTACTTAATTATACTCTCTCCTTTAAGAATTGATTGCCATTTCCACAGCACACCTTAATCCCAAATTAGAAACTGGAAGGAAACTTTGTTTTGAGGCAGTATAATAATTAGCATAAGCACACAGGCTTTGTAGTTAGATGAGGGAACAACTTCCAGCCACATCACTCACTGGTTGAGTCGTAATGGTTATTCCAGACTCTAAGCCTAACAGTGCTTTCCACACAGAGGTATTGAGAGAAGTAAGTAAGATACGTACTTAGCCCAGCACCATGTACATGTTAAGAGTCTGGTGAATGTTAAGTACTGTCACTAGCATCACTCATCAACCTGGATGTATAGGCAGATGACTGGCAGCAGATAGTTTGGCGAGCTGAAGCTTAGGCCCAATTTGTCTGATGAATAATTTGTCCAGCAAATTACATAAAAAGGTTTTCTGAAAAATCTTAAATTTCTGCATTTGCCCTCTGGCTGCATGGTGAACTTCCAACCATGATTATTAATCATTTAGACTCTTTAGTAATAGATGGATTAAATTAAGCACTATTAAAGAAAGGCAATACAATAAAAGAACAGGCAAAGGTTTTGAACCTGCACTTCACATAGAGAAATATCTAAATGACCAATAATATACAAGAAGGCACACAACTCCATTTGTGACCAATGCAAATTAAAACGATAATGAGATCCTACTACACACACCATTTGACTATAAATGTTAAGAAGCCTGACTAAACTACGCACTTAGAACTTTGGGTGAAGATAAGGAACAATGAGAACTTTGTTGACTACTAGAAGAAGTAATGCATTGATAAAACCACATTGGAAAACATTTTGTAGTATCTAGAAAAGAAGATGCTTATTTATGCCCTATAACCCCCCAATTTCACTCAGAGGTAATTACCCTAGAAAAACTCATGCATCAATGCACCCACCTAAATCTAGCATACTTTTCATCTTATCACATTGTTCTTTATTTCCCAAACTGGAAATATTCCAAATGTCCATTATCAGTAGGATGAATGAAATACTGTGGTACAAGCATGTAATGGAATACTATATAGTTAATAGAATGAATAAAAGTAGCTCCATGCAATGTAGATGACTTATAAACAAAGTTTTTAAAGCAAGCAAAATGAAAGTACATCTTTCAGAGGACTTAAGAAGGTGGTAAAAACGAAAAGTGCAAGCCCGAGAGTGAGGGCCATGATTACCTCTCACGGAAGGGAAAGGGGTATGATCAAGAAGGGACGCTCAGAGGTACTTGAGGAAATGGCATTGTGTTCTTGGGCTCAGTGGTAGTGGCATGAGCGTTTGCCTACAACTTACTCGTTATACCAGGTAATTCGATTTATGTACTTTTTCTGCTGTGTATGTTTCATACTTATTAACATAAAATTAAATTCTATTTAAAGAAGTTTGCTTTTACAAGCTCTCAAGAGATTGCTATCATTGGGGTAACCCCAAAATTTCTCCATAAGAAATTATCTTCCGAGGTCTGGGGCTTTGCCTGAGATGACATGTCAGTTTATAAAGTTCCTTTTTTTTCAACTACACAGCACTCCATATTATAAATATACAATGTTATTTAACCAGCCTCTTTGGGGAGACTTTGAATTCTCTCCAACTTTTTGCTATTAAAGAGTGCTGTCACCAATAATCTCTACATATATCGCGTAAGGCTATCTGTAACGTAAAACTTCCAAAATTGGAATTGCTGAGTCAAAGATACATACCATTTAATTTGGATATTTGTCCTCTATATTGGATTGTATTAATTTACATTCCCACCAGCTATATAGCAGGGTCCCTACTTCTCCACAGCCTCATCATATCATCAAGCTTTTAGATTTTGTTCCATTACAGTTAAAATTTGCATTTCTCTTATTAGGAGTAGGATCGAACATTCTTTCATAACTTAAGAGCCTTTTGTATATATATCTTATAATCTGTTTATTTCATTTACCATATCATAAGCTATTTCTTTTGTCATTAAACATGTTTCTACAATTTGATGTGACTATATACACACGTATGTGTATTTGTGTACATAAATAATAATTACTCCAGTGGTTTATCTTAGCTGACTAGTAAGGTAAAACACCAGCCTTCAAGTGGGCCCTTCCTAGCTATATCCCTAGATCTTGAGGGGAGTGGTTCAGTGTTCTCTGCCACCCTGTTTATGTTTACATTCTGCAGGTATAGAAAATTACACCAACATCATAGCATTCATAAAAGTGGACACTAGGGCTTATAATATGCAATATTATTATATTATGTCATCGAGTCCTGCAATAATTAGCAATGTGACAACTTAGCCGTGGTTACTCTTGTGAAATTGTGACACTACCCAGGAACTCCTATAAAGGTAGAGTCGATTGGCTGGTGAGGAAAAAAGATTTCATGAGTAACCAAAAATGATGCTCCTTGTGGAGAAAAAAGCTCAGTGAAAGAAAAATGAAAATATAAGGAGAAACGTTTGGCCTTGCAAAATGCATCGACCTCTCTGCTCTGTTAAAACTAGGAGGGATGTGCCATAGCTTTCCAAGTTATTCATTGGTCAAGCCCACTCCTTAGGATGCTGTATAGGCCATCGGGTTCCAATCAATGGTCCAGGAAGTTCTGGGGCAACACCCTGAGGATGAGGAAGATGAACAAGCCAATATTTATTTATCAGAGGGTTCACCACCAAGGCCGAGAAAAAGTCTGTAATGAGGATGAAAAATGAGAAAACATCCTAAAGAATGAGATTCAAAAAGCCTGAGGAATTTCAGCTTCCCTGAATCATTTATTAATATTGGTCATATGTCATTTTCTGTTAATTAAACTTCTTTGTACATAACTTTGTGGTAGATTTTAGCATGAAGTGAGACATGCCTATTCTGAATTCCAAATATTACAGATACACTGGGAAAAGGAGGCTAGTTCAGAAAATAGTGTCACTCATGGCTCTAATTACCTGGAGAGTTTGTGGACATGCACACAAATGTAGATATATTAACTCTACTATAATTCTCTATAAGTACCAGTTATAACAGAAAACTAGAAAAATATGCCATTGTCATTATTACAGCATTTTGTCTTTTGTATGTTATGATCCATCATCAGAAATTAGCTAAAATTTTTTATTTGTACATATTCTTTACTTTCATTAATAATAATGATAATAAAATAATGAAAATTGGAAGTCACTTAATTGACAGAGTAAGAGGGAGAAAGGAAACATTAGAAAATGTTTTACTTCTCAAATTTTTCATGTTCTTGGTTATTCACAAATAAGAAAAGAGAAGTGGGGATCCTTTTCAGAGCTGCTCCAGGCCTTGGCCAAAGGGGTGTCAGCATAATTGTGTTACAAGACTAATTGTTTATGTTAGCTATTGTAATTAATCTTTACTGACACCTACTGCTTATAGATATAGCCCAGGGACCCTAATGGTCATCATTATTAATGAAAAACAGTTAAACCAAAAATGAAAAGTGCCTTGACACTTCAGGAAGAAATTAGAACAAAGTAAAAAGAAAGAGAAGGAAGGGATTAAGGAAGGGAAGGAAGGAAGGAAGGGAAGGGAAGGGAAGAAGGGGAAGGAAGGAAGGGAAGAAGAAGGAAGGGAAGGAAGGGAAGGGAAGGAAGAAAAAGAAAGAAAGAAAGAAAAGAAGAAGAAAGAAGAAAAAAAAGAAGAAAGAAAGAAAGAAGAAGAAGGAAGGAAGGAGAAGAAGGAAGGAAGGAAGAGAAGAAGGAAGGAAGGAAGAAGGAAGAAGGAAGGAAGGAAGGAGGAAGGAAGGAAGAAGGAAGGAAGAAGAAAGAAAGAAAGAAAGAAAGAAGAAAGAAAGAAAAAAGAAAGAAAAAAGAAAGAAAGAAAAAAGAAAGGAAAAAGGAAGAAAAAAATAGGAGGAGAAGGAAGGGGGGGAAGTCTATATTAATGCAGAAATTAGGAAGTTGCAATACAAATTCCTGACACTTACCCCCATTTCTTGTAGATACTGTGTAGATAGAGACTAAAAGGAGAAAGCCACCAAGGGCTGTCAGGGGCAGTACTTACTAGCAGCCCCTAGGAGGTGCAAGTATAAGCCTGAGAAAGATGGGGCCACCCATTCTGGAGATCCTGTGGGCTGCCATGGTCAATAGTCAGAAGCAGCTGCCCTGAGACTGGGCAAGGGTGACCGGGCCGAGAGCATAATTGACAGGAAAATCAGATGAATGACTTTCCACAAAACTGTAAACGATCAAATTGATGCAGTTTGCGGGGAGAGGTATGAAAATACGTTTGAGAATTACATTTATAAAAGGCACTGGGATCAAAGTTAGTGAAGAGAAATTTTTTCAAACGCCCTATAAGCTCTCTAAGAGTTCAAAACCATATGGAGAGCTTGGAAATTTATTATACACATTAGGCACGGCCTAAATGTAAAGACTGACAAAGAGGACTCTGAAACCAAACTTAAGGGCCAATTCCATTTACAAATATAGTTTCAAACATCCTAATTAAAAGAGTCACCAAAAATATTTGAAATTATATTAAAATAGCATTGCTTTGGCTTTGAGCATGACATTTTCTGGCAAATAAGTTTAGTAAGTTATTGGGAAATCTGCATATTTTATCAAATTAATTGGTTCAAGGGAAGCACCTCAATAAATACCAAAAATAAATTGTTAAAATGTAATACCTATTAAGGAAAAAAGTAGCTTATATCAATAGTAATCCTTGAGAAAATCGAATAAATAACAAATCTCCTTTAAAACAGAAACAAACAAACAAAAAACACTTAAAATAATTAAGAAATATAGGAATTATATGAAGAAAATGAAAGCATTATGCTATTTTAGCCTTTGCAAAATGGCAAAAGAGAATATTTGTGAAATATATTTCACATGTTTCAAAACCTGGAACGTATCTAAGGGTATAAAGCAAATAGTCTCCCTTCTAGTTTTACATAATTGCATGAAGCTATCAGTTCTCAAACTGTTCCCACAAATACGTTTAGGTGGTTGGTAAAGAAAATCGTTTGAAAGAACAAATGGATAAAAATAGCTCAAGAAAAGATTGAACACGAAAAATTAATTTTGATGTCAGCAAAATAATATAAAAGAATGGCAAGAAGTAAATTGCTCTTTCAGATTTTAATATACTCAGTACTGGCGGTAGATTTGGCCAATAAAAAAACAGAAGTCACAGAGAGAGAGAGACAGAGAGAGACAGAGAGACAAAGAGAGAGGGAGGGAGGGAGGAGGGAAAGAGAGAGAGAGAGAGAGAAGAGAGAGAAAGAAGAGACAGACAGACAGACAGACAGGCAGACAGACTGACCCAGGACTATACATTTTTGTATTTAGTACATCATGCTACAGATAACATATCAAATCTATAGGTATTATTCCATAAATTTTCAGAAATCCTAATAATCCAAATTTATGTAGGATTTTGTACTCAAATAAGTTTATATGTAACTGCATAACCAACCACTACCCCAACGTGGAGTCACATTTAAAAAAAATTTTTTTTTAGTTTGCTTTTATATGTCATATATTTACATGGTTTAAAAACTGGGAAGTATAAAAGGGTGATCAGAAAAAGGTTTCTCCCTCCAAACATTGTTCTTAGTTTCTTATTAGCCTTCTAAAGTTTATTTATGCTTATTTTTAAAAGTTTGAATATGTAATCTAATCTCCTTAACACAAAATATAATATATAATACACTCCATCCTTGCTTTTTCCATTAACAATTTATCTCAGACATCCTTTCTATCAGTATAAAGTAAGCATTCTCATTTTTCCTTTACGGCTGCATAGTATTTCTTTGCATGGCAAAAGCATAATTTATTTATCTGGATATTGATGTACATTTGGACTGCTCCTAGTGTTTAGCTCTTTCAAATCATATTGCAATGAATAGGCTCCACTCTGACAAGTTTTGCAGTAAAGAAACCAGGTGGTTTTTCTTAAATCTGTGTTTCTCAAACTTATTAGGTCATAGAATCCTTCTTTTGATTAACCCCTGGAAAGATCCTACAGAAATATTGTCCATAAAACATATAATAGGGAAACTCTTGGACTAATCATTCAAACCAATATAAATTCCAAATAAAATGAAATAAAGAAGAGGATTTCAAAGAATAACACCCAAGGCAAACAAAGTATCAGAGATTGCTGGTTTTGAATACAGACATAGATATAGACATATTTGTTAAATGCTGTGTATCAGAAAACTCCATGAGCAAGTTCTAAGGTCTGCAAATGACAGACTGAGAAAAAAGGGGGGAGGGACAACATATGCGACAAATTATTAACGTAATTAATACAGAGGAGCTCTAGCTAATCCAAATAAAGCAAGGATCATAAAACTAAGAGCTCAAAAAGAATCTGAATAACTGTATTTCAATAATGGATACGGTTTTCTCTATTTGACTAGCCCGGTAAAACTTAATAAACGTGCTAAGTATTAACAAGGTTATGGGGAAGGTGAGCGCTGTTTTCAGGAGAGTAATTTGAAAATATCTATCAAGGTTTATAACCATATACTTAATTTAGATCAGCAATTATACTCTTAGAAAGTCGCAAGGGCAAAAATATATATGCATGACATTGATGTCAGCATTGTTTACAAGGTTATAAAATTACAAACAAACGCCCACTTATAGAGGACTGATAAAATTAATGGTGGATTATTACACAAAAAAACTATGCAATCATCGGAAATAAGATTGTGCAAATATTATTAACATGAAAATATATTCGTGATATTCTAATCAGTAATGCCCTTAAAAGCAATATATGTAGTACAGTACCACTTGTGTGTTTTGTAAAGTATTTACAGGTATGTACAGGTTTAGGGGAAAAGTCTGGAAAGGTATGCAGCAAAATTTAATGCTCAATGTTATTATCTTATAAGTAGAGTTACAGGTCATTTGAATTTTTTTATTTTTGTTTTTCTGTAATTTAAGTTTCTTCAAACGAATGTAAGTTATTGCCTGCACTACATTCTTAAATTCAGTAATTTGAAATTTTTAAGGCATCCACTTCTAGAATAAAAATAGTCACTTGAAAAACATTCACTAAAGAAAAAAAGTTGAAATAAAAATGAATATTTTAGCACCTGAAAAATAGTTGGCTAATTGTTTACTTATTAGACAAAAATCACTTTCTCTCTAAATTATTTAGACATTGTTCTTTGGTCCTCTAGCATTTAGCTTTGTGAAGAAACCTGATGCCTTGCAATTTTTTCCACTTTAGATAATTTGTGATTCCTGCCTAACTGCATGTAAGATTTTTCTTTATTCTTTATATAAAAAACAGCAGAATATAGGGATATTTAGAGATCTGTGTTGTGTTTTTCTATTATTGCTGAGGTATTCCAATCTAAAGTCAGATCTGTAGTTCAGGGAAATTTTCTTTAAAAAAAATTTTTTTTTGAATCGCCTTTTCTCTCTTCTGCTTTCCTTTTCAGAGTTAACCCTATGTAAAAAATTATTTTTCCTCAAATCATTTTTCATCTTTTTTTGTTTGTTTCTAGATGAATTCTCAAACATGTCTAATGAAGTTGTAAGATCGAGAGATGATCTGCTCTTCACTCTTTCATTCTGTTTTTATTTTGTAATCATGCTTTCTTTGAAAGCAGTGTTTCCTGGCCTTTTCATAGGTGTAACAGCCTCTCAAGTCTTGCTTTAGCAACAAATACGGAATTACCTCTAGTTTCCACCTGTTTCTTGAAGCAAGAGCTCTCACAAGGAGACACTTTCATCTTCTCAAGATTGATTCCCATTGTGGGTTCTACCAAATATTGAATTATTTTCTCTTTTCGCTCATCCCTGTAAAGTGTTACTGGATGTGAGGAGTTAGGATGGGTTCGGAGTCGTAAGGGTCTCTCCTCAGCCCTTTCAATGACTAATGAAAGAAGAAGGAAGTATAAGGTTGCTGTGGTTTTCCTCTTCCCAGCTGCATCCGCCCTGTAGCACAGCGACACAGCCAGCCCAGCGCTATTCACAGTCTTGCCCCTTCTCTAGTCACTGGTGTTCATGTCCCCAGCTTTCAAGCCTGTGGGAGGCTGGGCACTGGTCCCTCAGCTGGCACTTTCTTACCAAGATGCCTACTGCACATCCCAAAACCGGAAGCAGGATCGAGGCCTAGCCTCGCGCCTCCCTGGAGCCCTTCCTCAGCGTCATCCCAAAGCCTTCTGCACTGGGGCAACTTCCTTACACTTGTTTTTCCCAAGTGGGTCGTTCTTTCTCCAGCTGGCTGGACCCTCCCTCCAACAGGTCTCATCTCAGCTGCTCAGTAACCCCGTGAAATTTGCTCTGGCCTAGTGGGTGATACCCCGCACTCGTTTTCATAGCTGAAATGAATTTTCACATTTCTTTGACAATTTCAAGGACTATTCCAGTGGGAGGAAGAATTAATCATATCGGGCTTAAACTGGAGTATTAAATCCAAAGTTTGAAATGATTCCTTTTATATTTTTCAACTAGTATCATAGCAAAGTAACTTGTTTTTATGAGTTTATGTTTATCTGGCCCCTTTATTGATTCTAATAGTATTGAAGCCTGATTTTTTTCTTGGAATATAATCATGTCATCTGCGATTAGTAATTTTTGCCTCCATCTTTTTAGTGGTTATACCTCTTATTTCTGCTTCATGTTTTAAGTAATGACCAGAACTTTTACAGCATTAAATAATGACTTTGTTTAGGTTCTCACTTTTCTAGGAGTGCCTCCAGAACTTCACCATTAAGTAGGTTTTTGGTTATTCGTTTCACATTTAAGTTTAATATTGGGCACTTTATATTAAGAAGATGGTTTTTCAATATTAATACATTATGTTATTTTAAGGAGCATTCTTCATTCCTAGTTTGGTAAAGAATTTTATCAAAATATATTAGCATCTGTTGAGAAAGTATTGTTTAATGTACCATACGAATGCAAATCATTATAATTCTGTCTCTGTATCTCTTAGATAAATCTAGTTGGTCTTGGTGTATTATGCTCTTAATACACCGACTAGTTATCTCTAAAAAAATTCTTACCTCAATATTTAAAAATAATATTTGTCATTTTTGTGCTGTTTTGTCAGGGTTTGGTATCAATTTTTAGCTATTGACGTCATGTGAGTTGACATTATGTTGACATTTATTGACATGATGTCAATAACAATTCATTTTTTACTTCTATGTAAAAGAATAAGAAACTTGTCATTTTCTACTTCTTTTGCCTTCTTTTCTCATAGATTTATAACCTGTGCTTTTTGTAATATAGAGCAGTCATTTTCAAAAGTATGACCAAGGGACTCCTAGAGGTCTATGAGGTCAAAATTATTTATATGAAAATATGAAGACGTTATTTGCCTTCTCACTCTCATACCCTCATGAGTGTACAGTGGAGTTTTCCAGAGGCTCCGCAATACGTCATATCACGGCGCATTGAATGCAAAAGCAGATAAGACAACTCAGTTGTCTTCCATTAACCCAAACAGTAAAGGAATTTGTAAAAATGCAAAACAACACCACTCTATTTACTAGTTTTTTCAAACATAGATATTTTCATAAATATATCATTTAACTTCTGAGTTTATTATTGCTATTTTTAATGAAGTTTTCATTTTAGAACAATTTTAGATTTACAGAGAAGTTGCACAGATAGTATAAGACTTCCCAAATACCCTACCCTGCTTTTTTAAATTATTATTATTAACAGCTTTTTAGTATGGTACATTTGTCACAATTAATGAACTTAATGTTGATATAATATTAAGTTCATACTTCATTGGGATTTCCTCAGCTTTTCCTTAATGTCCTTTTCCTGTTCCCAGGACCCCACCCAGGATGCCACGTTACATTTAGTCATCGAATCTCCTTAGGCCCCTCTTAGTTATGATGGTTTCTTAGATTTTCCTTGTTTTGGGTGATTTTGACAGTTTAGAGGCATACTAGTCAGGCATTTCACTGAGTGTCCCTCGACTTGGATTTCTCTTGTATTTGCCTCACTATTAGATTGGGATTGTGGATTGTGGGGAGTAAGACTGTAGAAGTAAAGTGCCATTCTCAGCACATCATATCAAAAGTACATGTTATTAACATGACTTATCATTGATGACAATCACCTGGCTTGGGTTAGTGTTTGTCAAGTTTCTCCACTGTAGAGTTACTATTTTTCCCTGATCCACACTGTAACCTTTGGAAAGAACTTAGTACGTGCATCCCACACTGTGTGCTCCCTCTCTATGAGAGCAGAGGATCTACACAATTTATTTGAAATTCTTCTGCATTAACGATTTGTCTCTTTTCCCTCATTTATTTGTTTCTTTAATCATTTATTTTTATCAGTATGGGCTCGCGAATATGTATTTTGTATTCAATGGTATAATCCCTTCGAGTTACTTTACTTTGTCACTCAAACAGTCTAGCTTCAGTCATCGAGAGCTCTTTCAGCTGGCTCCTATATCCCTGTGACATAGTCCATTGTGACACATCAAATAAGTTACTGTGATTTGGGGTTTTCTTCATTTTATTTTTCATTTTTATTATTGTTGTATTGTGCTGTGTTTTGAGCACTTTTATACTTTGCGGTACACAAGATGCTCTGGGCTCATCCTATATATTTCTTGCTGTCAGCCATTTCTCTAAGGAGCCCCGGTTTCTTTTATTGGAGAATGGTATTAGAAACTAGGATCTAGGCTCTAGATGTATTACTGTTATTTTTTTAAAGACTTAAAAAACACTAAAATCTTCTCAGTTTTCATTTCTAGTGTTGTAAATATTGATAGGCAGAACCCACATGAACCAAAGCTCTTTGAGGTCCTCAGTAATTTTTATGAGTATAAAAAGACCCTAAAACCAAAGAGATTGAGAACAACTGATATAGATCTGCCCTCTCAAAAGTCTTTTCTGTTTCATTTTATAATTATGGTTTGCAAACCATGGTTTACTGTCATCTCTATTTACTTTTGTTTTACTAATCATCACCAGTTTATTAGCTCTGTGACTTGCTAATTTTGAATTCTCAGTTTGATTCATCATTCACTGTCCTGGAACATGTCTATTGGTATTTTCTTAGTGGAAAAGAATACTTTCTTACATACTTGAGAATACTTTTCTCTTGCATATACATACAAATGGAGGCTTGATTTGGTACAGATTGTCAAATATCAAGTTTTCTTTTAAGCCCTGCAAAGACTCTATAGTTTGAAATCAAAATGATGTCCTTTTTTGTGGATAGCCTGAAATATACCCTAAGGTATTTATAAGTTTATACATTAATCTAGGGAATCCAAAGAGGATTGAAATATTGCATCTGCTCATAGTTGAATTGTCACTGTCAATTTTCAGGCCAAGATATATTTTAGATATGAAAAAAAAATTTTTTTATTCTATTATAGTTAGTACTCTTTTGACTGCAAGTAATAGAAACTGAAGTTGGTTAGCTGGTCTGGCTTGTGTCAAGTCTGTGAACTCTCTCAAATGTCTTCAATCAGCTGTGGGTCATCTGGCTGCTGGATAACCTAGGAACTCTTACATATCTGGCATTTGGAAACTGCAAGATTGACAGGGTGACTGAACCATGTGTTTCTCATCATCCAGTAGGAGCGTTCAGGTTCCTTCACATGGTGGCTAGATTTCAAAAGCAGCAAGAGAGGACAAGCCTCATTGCACTAGTGCTTCTCAAGTCTCTGCTTGCTCCACTTATGCCAGCCTGCCATTAGCCAAACAAACCATATGGCAGAAAATACATACATGGTTTTACTTCAGTTGCTGAAGAGAGCCTGGCATTTATTTCTCTGATACAGTTTCAGAATTATGATGATGACTTGCCCAACATGGATTGCTCTCAAAGTAATCCATAGTAGGACCAACTTTCACCAGTGATGTGACTTTGGGAAAGTCACTTTATCACTCTTCTGAGCCTCAATTTTCTCATTTGATAATTGAGGATAACAGTACCTACATCATGAGCCATTGTAAGGATTAGATGAAATAGTGTATGTAAAGCCCTTACACAGTGTCTGGTACGTATTAATCATTCAATAAATGCTGATGGCCACTAATTCTTAAGTTGTTTTATTTAATTATTATAATAAATATGGTGGATCTTGCAGCACCATTGCTGGAAAAAAAACTTGTGGGGAAAAAAGATACTCATGATATCTCTGTTTTTTGCTTTATCTCTATTATTCTGATCTCTTTCAAAGAATCATTTGGTTAGTAGCTAGGATCTCTGGGAATCTCACTTCTATTTCTATAATACTTCTTATCTTTATTTTCAACTTCTTTTCCTTTCTCTAAGTTATTCTCAGAGAATAATCAAGTTGTCCTCTGCCTGACTACAGTGGTCCTCCCTTACTCATGGGGAAGTGTTCCGAGACCCCCAGTGCATGCCTGAAACTACAGATAGTACCAAATCCTGTCAATACTGTTTTTTCTGTACATACATACTCTTACGGCTTCTCTTTGACATATCCAAATTGCCAACATCACCACTCTTGTGCTTTGGGGCCATTATTCAATAAAATAAGGGCTGCTTGAACACAAGCACTGTGATACCACAGCAGTAGGTCTGTTAACCAAGACTAATGGGTGGGTAGTGTGCACAGTGTACATGCACTGGCCAAGGCATTATTCACATCACAGGCAGATGGACTAGGATCATGCGAGATTTCATCACGTTGCTCAGAACAGTGTAGAATGTAAAACTTATGAACTGTTTATTTCTGGGATTTCCCCATTTAATATTTTCAGGTTGCAGTTGGCTGCAAGTAACTGAGACCTGCAGAAAATAAAACCAATAAGAGAGACTATTGTAATCGATTTTTTGCCTTGTCCAATATGTTATTTACTGTTTGTTTTCTTAATTCAGTGACCATGATTTTCATCATGGTTGGCAGTATTTAGATGTTGGAACTTATTTAATGGAAGTTTCCTTTTGTTTCTTAAGGACAGTATCTTATTGATTATTTCTAAGAACATAAATTAGCTATTTTGACAGTATTCTTTTTTTCCTTGTAGTAATCTATTTCAGAGAATGCTTATTCCTATCACCAGGGATGATTAGTGAATTTGGGGTTGCATTCCTCTGAATCACAAGATTATGTCATAGTTCCCATAAACTTTCTTTTTTGACTTATTCTTCCTTAAAAAGGAGAGTGAAAGTTATGCAGTGTTATTTATCATTTCATTCACTCACTTAGAAAATATTTAGCACTTATTTAGGGCAGGTACTATGCTGGAGATACAACAGTAACCAAGACACCTTCCCCACCTTCAATGCTCTTAGAGTCTACTGGGCAATCGAGGGGTACAGGGACATGTGAGTCCATTGGTGTGTGCTGCAAGGATAAAATGTCCACAGTGCCAGGGGAGTTCCAAGAAGGGGTGCTCTGAACCTGGGGTCATGAAATGTTCAATAGACAAGTTAGTAATCAGCTAGGTCCTGGAGGTTAAGTCAGAGTTAGTCGGACAGCATGTGGGGGTGGAGAGAGCGAAGTGGTATACAGTGTTCAGTAGAAGAAAGAATTCCAGGTTGAGGCAACAGCACACTCTGAAAAAAAAAAAAGATCATATACTATGTTAAAGAAACTAAATTAAAAAATGATAATCAGCCACATTCATTAAACACCTACAGTGTTCCAGGCACTCTGCCAAGAATTTATAGGCCTCATCTCCTTTCATCCCCGCAGCAGCTTAATAAGGTAGGATAGTTGTCCGAGATTCTTTAGCTAACAAATGGCATAAGCAAAACTAGAACCAAGGAAGTCGGACTTTAAGGCTCACTCATTAGCCACTACCTCATCCTAGCTCTCTGAAGAAATTTGGCGTGGCTGAGTAAAGTGTGTGCATGTGTATGGGTGGGGGGAGGGTGGAGGAGAGTATATATGGTCTAGTGTGGTGTGTGTGTATGTGTGTGTGAGGGTGACGGTCTCGTGGTGTGTGTGTGTGTGTGTGTGTGTGTGTTCTAGGGGTAGGGCAGAATGGAAATAAATGAAGAAATACCAGGCTAGGTTAGATACCATCAATAGCTCTGTAGACTCACTGAGGAGTTTTGACTTTACCCTGACAATAATGGGAGCAACTGCTGGAACAGGAAAGCCTCGAGCTAGAGAGAGGCCAGGAGACACCAGCAAGATGCATCCCAGTGGACATATGAGTCTAGCTCACGAGTAAGATCTAACGTAGAGATATAAAAATATGAGTTATGAGCTCATAGGTGGATCTACAACCTTGGAGATAGATGAGTCACCTGGGGAGAGCTAATCAGAGAAGAAGGTCTGGACAAAGCCCTAAGAAAGTCACAAAATAGGAAGACTCAGCCAAGGGGACTGTGAGTCAGTGGCCAGCGGGGTAAGAGGAGAGCCACAGCTGTGGAGCTCCAGAAGAACAAAAGGAAATGGCCCAGGAATTGAAAGTCAAGTCAGTCTAGCTCTGCACGTGTCCCCCAGTACTCAGTTCTGGGGCAGCAGCTGATGAGCATGTGGTTGGTTGGGTTCATCTTGGGCTGAGATGCTGTCAGGTGAACATCAAAATAGATGGAAAAGGTAGAAGAATCCGAGGCAGCTGCATAGCAGTGATTACATCAACAGATGAGGAGGGAAGTAAAACCGGAAAAGGCTGGGGGTAGGACGAAAGGGGTAGGCTCAATTGATTTGAGTCCTCACTGAGACAGAGAACTAAGCAGTGGAGGTACCTTGGGCAAGTGAGCCAGGAGATGGACATGGTATTTGTGGAGGGGCTGCTTGAAATCAGCATCTCAAAAGTGGAGCATGGTCCAGGTGTGACCAGGGAGGCAGAGGAAAGAGAAAGGTCATTGGAGATGAGGAGCCTAAGAGCTGAGATGCCAGGGTGCAGGGCAGTCTTCCGAGGAGGATGAAGTCACTGCCACGATGCAGAGGCCAGGTGGAGAGGAAAGCTTCCAGCCAGAGCTAAAGTCCTCAGTAACTGGGGAAGAGTGACCAGGAGGTTAAATGGTGACAGCAATGAGGGAGAGAGATGATGTGGCCAGATACATGCTCCTCAAAGGGATGGCATTTGATGGGACAAAAGAGGAAAGTGTTCTGGAAATGACAAAGAGCAGAGAACTCCCCCCCCTTATCTCCTGGTTCTGGGGGCATAAATGTGAGAACCAGGAAAAAAAAATGGCCATAATTTACAAAGGAGTATGGATAACACATGTTCTTAGGGGCCAGCCAGGGCACTAGTCAGGCTAAAAGTACAAGAAACATTCTTAAAACACTGGGAATAGATGGGAGTTTACTTGCCACAAATGAGGAGTTTGAAAGGAAAATGGGAAAGACTGGGTCAGCTAATAGGATAAACCCAGTACCAGGAAGATGAGAACAAGCTCCTAGGGCGACCTGGAAGTGATGGTGAGGATGGTTGACCAGGACATAGGTTCTGGGACAGAGGCCTGGGAGTCTCTCAGTCAATGAGAGTCACCCAGCTCTGCTCTGCGATCCTCGAGGCTTAGCAATATTGAGGCAGCTGTTCTGGAAGTTTCCCTTCATCTTCCTCCTGAGACCGCTGCTTCCTCAGCAGTATTTCTGGGAGATTTGAGGATGTTTATTAAGATAAACAAGGTCATTTTTATAAAAAATCAGAAACAACGCTCAGTACCATAAGATGGACTGATGTGTTCATGCATTAGAATATTATGCAGTTGCTAAAATGTTTAGGACACATTTATAATAACAGGGGGCTTATGTTATGTTGGATACAAAAAAGAAACAGAACCAACGAATGATAACAACCATGTAAAAACTAAACATTAAAAGAAATCTATGCATAGAATTTTCTCTCTTTCTTTGAAAATAGAATATATCAGTTTATTAAGTCTTTTTCTGGGTGGGAATCTCCTAGTGCATTTTTTCTCTGCATTCTCCCCTGCATTTCTATGATTTTCCTGTTTCCTGTGGAATGTGTACTGCTTCCTTAACAGAATGCGTGACATTTTCAGCTGTGTACTAGAGCCGGCTTGCTAGAGTTGGCACACATGTCTCTTCTCAGTTCTGTGTTCAGTGACATCATGCTGCAGCTTAAAATTGGCCATGGCAAAGGTATTTACACCACAGAATGTTACCAATTAAAGATTTTTCTTTTTGGAGATCCAGGTATTACCAGCATAACACCCACTGTGCACCACCACCAGGAATGCCTGATGAAAATTTGGCTACACCCAGGAGCAGGCAAAGATTTGAAAGACTGAACACCCCATTTGTCTTTACTCTGAGGCAGATCCCTAGAGAGGAAAGAATAACTTGTTCGTGTCTCAGCTGAACAACAGGAAGAAATAAAATCTTTCGGATTTAGAGATAAAAAAAAAATAGCTACCTCAATTTCACGTGCCCCCAAGCCAGGCACGGATAGTGGTCAGCTCCTCATCCTGGACTGGGAGTGAGGAGGGTGCCTGAAATGAGTGCAGCACCCCACCCCAGTCTTGACTCCTGCCCCTTTGTGATGATCTATCTGCCTCCATCATTGCTTTTCACATGTCGAGTTCTGTGGTTTTGTCATTTATTTTAAAAGATCTAGGTTGGCTCAAATCCCGAATGTGCTGTTTATTAGGTGAGAGGATGTTTAGCTCCAGTCTTCAAACACACTTCACAGAACAGAAATAGTTTCATCACCTACAGTAAAAAAAAAAAAAAAAAATTAAAAATCAATGAAGCAGTGGCATTGCTGAAAACCCAGAGTAATAAATGAGCAAAGAAAACATACTGAGTTTTTTCATCTAGTTCCCTGGTTGTAAAACTTTTTTTTTTCTTGATACTGTGCACATACTTAGAACAAAAGACTCCAAAGAATCACCTTCCTTTCTTACCCACATTCACCACAGTGAAAAGTTAACTAGCTATCTATCATCAAAAAGTATCTCCTTGCATTCTTCCCGTTCCAAATGAGCATGGGAGTTGAAGCGGATAACTTGGGCAGTTCTTTCAGAAATACATGTGGTAAAGAGGAGAGAAAGATAAGATTTGACTATGAGGCAATATGCTGGTGGAGGTGTTTTTTTTTTTTGTTTTGTTTTGTTTTGTTTTGTTTCCGGATGCAAGAGGCTTGGATACATTATCTGACTAAGAGGATAGAACCACTGGAAGACATGAGATAGAGCTTGATGGATGGAGCAAAGTTTTGAAGGATCTGACCCAAGTGCAGAGAAGAGCACCATCTTCCTCTGGAACAGGAGACAAGGAGAGGATGTAAAAAGACATAGAGAGAAGATGAGCTAGCCATGTTGGAAGTTATTGATATTCTCAGTGAAATGAGAGGCAAGGTCACCTACAGAAATAAGTGAAAAGGTTCTGGGATGTACAGCAACACAAGCAGTGTGAGAGAAGCAGTGAGGCCCCCAGTGAAAACAGCTTTGCAGCATGCATGCATAATTATGAACAAACCACACATGTTTGCAGAGTCCCATAAAGTTCACCAAGCATCAATCACACATTTTATTTCTCTATTTGCACAATAGTCTTATATAGTAGGAAGTACAGTTATTATATCCAATTTCGCATAAAGAATACAGCCCAGAGAGGTTAAGATGTCTACCTACATTCATATAATTAGTAGGTGGTGGAGCCAGAAGTCAAATCCAGATCTTCCAAATCAAATCCTCTGCACTTTCATGCTACTGAGCTATTTTCAAACTGGATTCTCAGTTGCATTGGGAATTCTGAAGCACCTCCATTGGCTGGCTGATGTTGAGGGAGAACTAAAGGGTCTTGCTTCCTAACCCCCTGCTTTGATGAGAGTTTCACCCTTCATTTCAAGGGTGAAATGGTCAACTCAGCCACTCCTGGTGAAAAGGAGAGGTATTCATGGATTTTATAATTAACCGTTCTCCCCAGTGTCCAGAAGAACACTGTACCATCTGGTTGCACATGAGAGGAAGCTTCATGGATAAAGAGTACGTGGCCTTGTACAAGTCCTTCTACCACCACCCCAAGTCCCACATTTCTCTCCTTGACCCTGAGTCTTAGAGGCTGTCAGCAGAGTTGCCCTAACAAATTAACTCAAAACTTCAGGCCCTTATCACAAAGAAATGTTATTTCTCACTCACAGTGTAAGTCCTGGGTCTTGCTCCTCACCATGCAGAACGTGGGTATGCAGCTTCCGCCCTCTCGTAGCTGCACCAGCAGGGCACTTCCACGGGCACCACAGAAGGGACAGAGGGGTGTGCACGAGCACCCTGGCTATGAGTGAGGTGTCACTTCTGCCCGCATTACTGAATGCTTGCCAGAGCTCACTCACAGGGCCTCAGCTGACTGCAGGGGGAACCAAGGCATGAAGGGGAACACGTGAATATAAGATGAGCACCAAGTGTCCTGACTCGGAAGCCTCTGCCCTAAGGATAAGACCAGCATTTTTACCTGAGGAGTCAAAGCCTCCTCTGGTCTGACCAGAGTGAGCCTATCTAACAGCCTCCACATGCCTTCACTTCTGCAAAACTGATCCGCTCATTTCAGTGCCTAAACTTCAGCCCCTAGGTTCTTGTCTTCGGAAATACCCTCCCTCACTGTTTACCTAAACCCTATCCCTCCTCAAGTCTCAGGTTAAATATCACCTCTTCCGTGAGGTTATCTCAGACTCACTGCCCTTCAGTGAGTTCCCTCCTCTAAGGGGGGTTAGGGAAGAAGCAGTATACAATCCTATACCCCCTAATCAATTACCTGGAGCCTGACCAAACTGTGGCTGTGAAAAAACAGGTCTGTGTGGGTGTGCCACTGTTTAAGCGTGCACTCACGGGAAGAATGGAGGGAATAGGAAAAGAGTAAAACCCAACCACATGGTCACCTCTCTAGCCAGGGTGACTCAAAACAGCTAAACAGATTTCAGACATTTTCAGACACCGACCACATACTAGGCTCAGTGCCAGACTGGAAAAGCCAAGTAACATGATACACCGCCATGTCCTTGAAGAGCTGGTCACTGCACAGAGCATGACTCCTGGATCCCCACACCCAGTCAGGTTTCAAGTTCTGTTGAGCCACAAATGACTCTCATATCTCCTCTCACATCTCTATCGTAAGGACTACTGTCCCCAGTGGGTTCTTCAGCTCTTTTGCTTGAATGATTCTAGTCATCTAGCTATTCTCCTTGCCATCCTGGGTAAATACCCATTCAAAATTCCTTTCCTACTATCTCAGGCTTTACCAGATGACCCCAGATATACCTTTCTAAGGTTATCTTTCACAATCTTACCACATTGTCAGTCACCCCACTTCCCAGCCAGTCAGAGAAATTTACTGATCTCAGCTGAGCTGCTTCCTCAGCTTGGAGTTTCCATTCCTGCAAATTTCTGCCTGTTGAAAATCCCCCCTGTCTTGGAGAGCTGAGTACAAATGGCAATTCCTCTTCACTACCACCAAGAGCACCCTCACAGCTACCAATACTTTACCACAATTTCTCCTAGGACCCCCATCCCCACCACTATTGACCACAGCTGCCACCACCAACACAATCACTACCATTATCACCACCAGCACCGGCACCAGCAGTACCATCATGGATACCCTCACCACCGAAAGGTTTAGATGTCATGAACTAAGATTTGACTTTAAGAAGCCACCCACCACTCGTGGAAATGTCAGAAACCACCATGGTCCCTTGTTGTTGGTGAACACCCTTTCTGGTCATGAGCAATTTCAAATTTAACAGAAAAATTAAGAGAATGGAAACTTTTGTTCAGTATTCTTAATATTTTATGCAAATAAATCCCATAGCCTACTTGTCTTTATTTTAATTTAAAGAGTATATATGGAATACTTAGTTTGGACCTGGAACAATGTTTTAACTCTTTTATTTTTCAACTTTATTTCTTCCATTTGGAAAACTTTGTCCCCCCTCCATAGCACCCTACAATTAAATCACCACCAACAGCATTGTCATTATCAATCACAAATATGCTTTCAGGAACTACTTGCATGCAGTGCTATCTGCACATGGGATAGGGTATCTTAGACATAGCCATGAAAACAGTGTCAGGAGAGGGGGCTACTGCTAAGAGTTAGAAGATGGGTTCTGGTCCTCGCTTGCCTCTCACTACTGTATAACTTAAGTAAGTCTCTGACTTTCTGTGGGCTTGCTCCACAAGTGCAGAAAGAGAGACCTTTGAACGGGATTATTGCTAATGTCCCAAGATTCTAAGGCAAAAACTTTTAGCCCTCATCTTGTTATTCCATGGGTAAATACATAGGAGAATCATGAAAATTCCCCAATTAAAATACAAAAAAAAGTTGATTTTTTAGTTCTTATTTGTAAATTACTATCTGCCAGATATCCTATATGGTAAATGTTACAAATCAAAGAAAAAGTGTCAATCATAATTCCACAAAGACTTGGAATTACCATTCCACCAAATGCAAGGCAGAGACAGATTCTGCAGATGGACAAACAGAGTGACTTCAGACTCCTGTCGATACTTCACAAACGTTAAGGCCTTTGATCTCCGATGCCAACCCCAGAGCCCTTTTTCAGTGCCACTAACCAGCACAGTCTTGACTTTGTTGAGAATTCCACAGGGGGATTTACAGTAGCTCCTATTCATTCTGCTCCAAGTTTAATGTTGGAGAAAATCTAGCTTAGAGAGCAAAGCTTACAGCTGTCATTCGCAAACCTTTTGGTCCTTTCCGTTGCTCAACCTCTAATTCCTGAAATCTGTGAGGTTTTCACTGTGTAGATACTATGCAAGGAAGTAAACTAAGATCTTCAATATTCAGGGGAATATTATTTCTGCTCTGTGGTAAGTCATGCAGGAGGAAATGGGGAATTGATTTGTGAGGAAGAAGAGAATCAGGATTAAATATCACTAGGTTGTTGTAAATTATAAAAATGAATCACACATGTTCTTCTGTCCCTTCTTCCTTTGCAATCTTAAAGAGCCCCACACCCAGACACTGTCTATGCCTTCTGTTGCTTGCCTCCCATTGGTGGTATGATTTATTGCTCACTAAGGTTTTAGAAATGCATTTAGTTAACCACATATAAAATAACTTTGCCTGTAGATGGCAAGTAGTTGAAGACTCTTGATCAAGAATTTTCTGATGTCGATAACTTTAACTCCATTTCTCAATTCCTCAGCAATTCCAAATGATTTCTCTGCTCACCCCTTCCAGATAAAGGATCTGACCCAATATATGATTCCCACTTATGATTCCCACTTAATTCTCAGAAGGAACACTCCAGACAAAGATAATCACACTGACAAGGTAGATTCAGGCAGTCACAATAGGAAAGATTGATCGGTGCGACTGATCTCATGAACCAGGTTATGGAGGACCCCACAAATCAGCCCAGTGAACTGTATACTTAAAAATAGTAGAGATGATAAGTATTATATTATGTGTATTTTATCACAACTAAATTTTTTTAAAAACCCCACACATTTATTTCCTTATTTAAACTTCTCTTAACAAACCTAGGATATAGATGTTATTGTCCTTATTTAATGGAAGGAAATAATTTGTAAACGGAGGCTTGTAGAATGTATGTAACCTGTCATATATTACTGAGTGAAATAATGACTTCTTCCTCATGAACCAGGTTATGGAGGACCCCACAAATCAGCCCAGGGAGTGGGAGGAACTCTGATCCTCTAGGTCAGGCAATTCCAAGCAGATACGGGAGTCCCTCTCACCCCCACCCAGGAGCTGTCAGATGAGCTGGATATGGGAACTGGATGGAGTTCTGGGTCACCAGTCTACATTCAACCAGTGTGGAGTGACAGATGAACTTCAGTTGCTGGATATAGTTGGTTCAGTTTTTCTGAGTGCGAGAGGCTGAGTTCCAGAGCTGCTTTATCCAGATAGATGGATTCTCTTGATCCATCTAACACTCTTCTGAAAATTGGATTAAAATGTCTACATTTCCCAATCTCTAGCACTTCTATCTTTCTGCATCATTCTTTTAAGTTACCTATAGAAGTTTTTGTTGATGAAGATGATGATGATAATGTACAATGAAAATAATCTTTATTATTTATAACCCCAGTAACTACCCAAAGGGAGTGAGCCCTGTTAACAAAGCAGGGACTTTGTTTTCTGAGCACTATAATGAGTTAGAAACATGAGTTTAGAGGTTAAAGCTGGTGGTGTCACCCTGCAAGATCATCAGGGAGGCCTTGCTACTCACTAGTGTGTGTGCTGTGCGTGGTGTGTGTGTGTGTGTGTGTGTGTGTTTTCTTTTGAGAGAATCAGAAGGTGCACTGAGTTCTGCATCCAGGTTGGATTGAAATAAAAACAAACACCACGTATAGAGTTTCAGTTTTGCAAGATGAAAAGAGTTCTGAAGATGGATGGGGGTAATGATTGCATAAACAAAGTGAATGTATTTAATACCAGTGAACTGTATACTTAAAAATAGTAGAGATGATAAGTATTATGTTATGTGTATTTTATCACAATTAAATTTAAAAAAAAAACCCACACATTTATTTCCTTATTTAAACTTCTCTTAACAAACCTAGGATATAGATGTTATTGTCCTTATTTAATGGAAGGAAATAATTTGTAAACGGAGGCTTGTAGAATGTATGTAACCTGTCATATATTACTGAGTGAAATAATGACTTCTTCCCCATGTGGCTGCCTTCTGCTCAAATGCTAGTATCAAGGAGCCCCCCAGAGGGTACAGCCTGGCCCAAAAAGCAGTCAGGTATCAGAGCCTAGCAAGAAAATTCAATTGGATTTTTCTTCTACTTTTGGAATACAACTCAAAAATCACCTCAGATCTGTCACTCATGGCCAAGAGTAATATAAAAGAAATATAAGGCAAAGGACAGTTGAGGAAGGAGAAAGGAACACAGGCTCTGAAATTTGACAGACTCTAGAGTCCCAGCCCTGTTTCACTAGCAGAGTCATGCAAGCGAGTTTTTTGGTTTTTTTTTTTTTTACAGTTCTAAGTATTAGTTTTCTCATCTATAAGATGAGTATAATAGTGCCTCCTTTGTAAGATTATTGCAAGGATGGGAAATGATGCAGTCAAAAGGGCTAGCAGGCAGTGCGAACGAGAAAACGAGAGCTGTGATTGTTATTGCTGGACTCGGACCCTGTACTCGAGCTGCTTCTGATCTTTTAGAATGCGAAATCTGGAGAGGCCGTGAATATCACCTAACTCAGCTCCTTATTGTAAAGTGAAAATATGACGCCCGGAGGTTGAGAAATTTCTCACGGTTGCCATTGAGCTATGGCAGCGATAGATCATTTCCAGTGGGAAATTATCCTTTTACCTCTGAGCACATAAGAAATGGAAGTTGACAGGAGGAGTCCTCTCCAGCCCTGAAATGCATCGGATGAACAAATGTACTCCATGAGCAACCAGGAGGAGGCAGAACCGTTGCAAACCAGAGCCAAGAGAGAACTGACGGGACCCTGAAGGAAGAGTGGCATGCTACTGACAGAGGGGATGCCCGCGCCGAGCTTGCATTCCAGCAGAGGCGGACAAGAAACAACAGGTAAACAGCAAATAAGTAAGTTTTATAGCATGTTAGAAAGTGGAAAGTGCAATGGGGAGAAACGAACAAACAGAGAGGAATGAGGGAGGAGGCAAGAAGGGGGAAAGGAGTGGGCTGCACTTTGTGGTAGGAGGATCATGTCAATGAGAAGTGACCTTTGAGCAGACCTGAAGGCGGTGGAGCACATTTGTTTTAGCAAATGTATGTGACAAGTTCTCACATTGTTCTTATGGACAAAACAATGCGATGTGGACAATTAGATGAATGGGGATGATGATGATTTTGATGAAGATGAAGGTGGCGAGGAGCTGACATATTTGTTGCTTTCCACACTGGGGAATATGCTGTGCTTTCCAGTAAGTTATTTATTTTAGCATTCATAAAGCCCTTGTAATGCACTGGGTGGAAGGGGGGCGGGGAAGACATGGAATGGTGGTGGTGACAAAGCCAAGGCCTCTACGCCCGATCTCCCTTCACTGCCTCCCATTTCCACATTAAGAATTGAACCTCTCTTGGCATCGCTCTCCTAACCTGTCAGCTAAGACAGTGACAGCCTCTGCCCCCAGCATGTGCTCACATGGTCGACATTTCATTTCCCTAAGATTTCTAAAGTAAAGATCTTATAGATATAATTTTATTCAATGAAAGGGCTCCACTTATATTTTTAAAGTTTGAAACCATTGCCCTTGCGTCTATGGTCTCTTGTAAGCCATTGGATGCTCTCCAGAAGGAGCAATAATTCTTTGGAGGGTCAGAACTGGCCAGTGTTTCACCATAATCTCAATGGTCCGCCTTTCTGTCTTCATAGAGGAAAGCAGAGGTTGGGGTGGTGGCTAAATGAAAGGTAGGGGCAGACATGCAGAGTCCATGTACCAATAAGATCACGTGAGGAAAGTCCTGGAGCAGATGAGAGCAAGCCATGTGTGTCCTGAAGAGCTAGCATTCCAGGTAGAGAAAACGGGGAATTCCAAGAGCAGAGGCAGGACGTTCAAGGAATCGGAAGGAAGTCAGTGTTGCTGGAGTGGAATGAGCAAAGGGAGAAGAGTAAGAGACTTGTTGGGAGATGGATGAGGGGCTGAGGGGCTGGGTGAAAAAGGTGAAAGGATTGATTAAGAAGTACAAATTGCCAGTTATAAAAATAATCACAGAGATGTAAAGAACAGCATAAGAATATAGTCAATAATATTGTGATAACTGTGTATGGTGTCAGATGGATACTAGACTTATGGGGAGATCACTTCATAAGGCATATAAATGTCGTATCGCTATGTTGTACACCTGAAACTAATATAATATTATCTGTCAATTATAATTGAAAAAATAAATTTCAAAAAAGAATGTATTAGAGCCAAATTGGCAATTTGCTGTATAAAAATTAGTAAGGAAAAGGAAACTTATGTCTAACTTACTTGAATGGCTTTTATTTTTCCTCTTAATTAATAAGATATCCAAACTCTATAATTAAACTCCTTAATTGAAATTAGGTTGGGGAGGGCAACTGCATGAACTTCACCTTCACTCTGAGTAATCTGCTAGAGGATCTTTTTTCTCCCAATTACATCGATGCATAATTAACATATCACATTGTTTTATTTTTAGGTGTACAACATAATGATTTGATATATGTATGGATGTAAAATGATAACCACATAATTTTAGTTAATGTCTATCACCTCACATGGCTACAGACTTTTTTCTTGTGGTGAGCACTTTTAAGATTGACTCTCTTACCAACTTTTGAATTTGCTGGCAACATTAAAACATATAATACAGTATTGTTAACTATCATCACCACTTATTTTATAACTGAAAGTTTGTATCTTTCAACCATTTCCACCTATTTCCCCGACCCTCCCACCCCCACCTCTGACAACCACCCATCTATACTGCTTCTGTAAGTTCGATTTTTTAAGACTTCACGTATAAATGAGATCATACAGTATTTGTCTTTCTCTGTCTGACTTATTTCACTGAGCATAATGTTCTCAGCATATTGTCTCGAATGGAAGGATTTCCTTCCACTGGAAGATCTTAAGCAGAGAAGTGTCATGGCTGAATACATTTCCGTAAGATCCCTCGGGATGCAGTGTTGAAACAGGGAAGCAAAGACAGAAGAAGGGCTACTGGGTGGTAATTCTGGGGGGAAATGGCCATGGCCTGGGCCAAAGTGCTGCCAGTGAAGGTGGTGAGAAGTGGTCCAATTCTTAATATACTGAAGGGAGAGCTGGAAGATTTTGCTGATGAAGAATTTTGCATTTTTGTAAAAGATGAGTCATGGTGTACCTGATACATAAAATCGTGGCAGATGGGATCTCTGGGACATAAAGAACGCTCTAATTAGTGGCCTCATCTGAAACTCTGTGCCTGGCCCCCAGCCCTGCGTGCTGGGCCAAATAGAGGAGCAGGTGATGAGCCTCCCTGGTAGCTAATTGAGCCTGTGCTGGCTTGCGTGGATCTGTAAAAACTAGAAACCACTATAATCAGATGGAAAAATGTCTCCACATGCCCTGAGAGCTTGATATTCTCCATGGGAAACTACCAGACTAGCAGGAAGGGGGCAGCATGTGGCGAAGGAGGGAAGGATCCACAAGAAGCTCAAGCAGAAGAGCTGTGAGAAGAAGGAGAAGGTTTGAAATCCAGAGAGAAGGCAATCTCAGGGAGTGAGGAGAAGCAGCTCGGGCCAAGGGAATGAAGAAGGGAGGAGTGATTGGAGGTTTGGGCCGGCCGGGGATACGCCATAAGTCATATTTTCCTTGTGCCTGACTTTATAACTGACCCACTGAACTCACCATCGCCCCTCATGTGGTCCTCACTCCCACCAGTAAAGTTCCAGAAAGTCTGCAGAAAGAGCAGAGCAAACACGTGTATGACTTTGTCCAGCAAATATTTACTGAGTCTCTAGCCTTGGAGATACAACAGTAAACAAAATAAAGATTATCCCCACTTCCAGGAGCTTAAAAATCAAGTGGCCAAGACACATTCAAATTCACTTCACACGATGACATAAAACCATGTATCCTCAACCGTTAATGAGCATTACACTTGACAAAAGACAAGGCCAGGCTTACCACTAGAGGAGCAACTGAAAAGAGCTTTGGCGTTTCAAGGAAGATGCCCAGAGGAGCCAAGCTTTGAGGATGAGTTGGTGTGTGAAGGGGGAAGGAAGGCGGACTTATTCCAAGCAGAGAGGCTGGAGGCAATAGGACACGATCAAGGCCAAGAACCAAAGGCAGACAGGGTGGCTGGAGCGAGGTACAGGGAAGAGTGGCCTGAGATGTGGCTGCAGAAAGGGGCAGAGGCAGGTCAGACAAAGTAACGCTGGCTACGTTGATGGCTTAGTCTTTATCCATCCATCACCAAAGGGGTAGGTTGGAGCTGCCAGCTGAGGTCAGCTGAAGATGCAAGGACCCAGGACTGCAAGTGAAGAAAGTTCATTTCACCCCACAGGAGAGCTTCCCTTGGCAGGATTCCAAAAACAATCCCTGAATGCCTGCCATTGGGGCTCAAGTTCCTTATCAGAGAGTAGCTCTCTTTGTAACACCATGTAGCACTTTGCTGTGTGAAAATACTACAAATAGCAACTGGGCAATTAGAATCCTGAACCTGCTAGAACTGTAACAGATGTTTAAGTAACAGTACCAAAAGAGTTTCGGTTCCTCCAGGTGGACAGACTAAGTTATTTAAAGGACCAGGCTTCAGCAGAAAGGAAGCGATTAGGAATGACAAGGAGCAGTCCAACTATTTACTATTTAAAATGAGAAGGAGTAGGGGAGTCCAGGAACAGCCTACAGATATAGCTGGGGAAGTACTGACTAGTGCAAAAAGGAGTTTAATCACAGATCTCTGCTTGAGGTTGTTTGGGACTGATGGAGTTTTTTTAGGCAGGGGTTTTAATTAGTTTCAATTTGAATTTATACTTCTACAGCTTTTCTCAACGGTAAACCTGTCAAATATATGTGCGAATAATTGTACTTTCCAGCCATCCATTAACAAAGTCTTCCAAGTATCCCAGAGAGATAAACATTGTTTTGCAAAGGGAAGTTTGCAAAGGCTTGTCCCTTGTACTGCTTAGGAAAACGCTACCTGTCCATCTTCCTGGATCTGTGACCAAGTCATCTTACTCCATCAGTCTAGTCAAGCACTGCCTGGTAGAAACATAATGTGAATTACAAATGCAAGGCATGTATGTCATTTAAAAAATTTTAGTAGCCATATTTTTAAAAAATAAAAAGAAACAAGTGAAATGAATTTTAATAGTATATATTATTAAACCTAATATATCCATAGTATTATTTCAACATGAAATCAATATAAAAATTATTAATGAGATATCTTCTATTTGGGGGGTGTGGGTATGGGTGGGTGTATGTGTATACTGCCTTCAAATTACTGTGTGTATTTTATACTTACAGCACAGCTCAATTCCAACTGGCTACATTTCAAGACTCATCAACCACATGTGGCCAGTAACTACCTTATTGGACAGGATAGGTCTAGACGTGATGGTGTCTGGTATCAGACGAGGTGTTCATATTTTGCATGTTACATCGACAATGACTCTACCTGTTGCATGATGCATGTTGAATTGACCATTTCCTGTCATCCTGGGAAGGTAATCCAAGAGTACCTGAAACTGCCGTTGTCATGACAAGCTCACTGCCAAAGCTGAATTAAACATTGCTTGCCTTTTGAAACTTTCCCATTTCTAATTATCTTCCTTCTTTGGGGTCCTCATTCATAGTCAGTGTTTTAGTCTCTTTCAGTCTTCCCTCTCCTACATGCCAACACTCTGACAGGCCCTCTGCCTCACACATGGACCATTGAAATAGCGATCTAATGCCCAGGTACTCAAATGCAGGCATGCTTCCTCCTGGGAACATAGTGCAATTGACTGGGCATATGAGACCCCCACCATGGCTCATTCATTCAGCAATATTCCTTGAGTGTCCACTATGTGCCAAATGCTGTGCTTGGCCCCAAGGATGATTCACACTTTATAAAACTGGCATGATAAATCTTCCAAGAGAGTCAGTTTCACTCAGTGATAAGTAATTTAAAACTTTATTTTAACAGATACAAAAATGTGTCATGGAGTAGGATATAAAATCTGCATACATTTTAAGATAAAACAAGAGGCCTCACATAAATGTCTAGGCTTGACACACATGCCTTAGGGCTATGCCCTCGGAGTCCCTGGAGGGTGCGTGTTCCCAGTTCCTCTACTTCAGGAAGCAATTTTGATCAAAAAAGCTAAGAAGGCAAAGGACTGCTCCCGCTCCTCCATTTTCTCTCGCTGACTCAAACAACACAGACTGTCAAAATGACCTTGTCGCAGCCTCGTTTCATTAATCACTCTGTGTTTTACTAAAAGGTTCTTCGTCTCCAGGAGGTTCTAGCTTTAGGGAGACAAAACTAACACTCCAGAATTACATTCTAAACAGGCTAGTGCCAACGAATAATGCAGTAGGTTCTCTAAAAAATGCTGGGCCTGCTGATGGTGTAGAGAAAGAATTGCAGTTTTGATCAGAAAAGGGAGGTGATTTTATGGAATGATGAGACCCAAGAATGCTCCATGGAGGAAACAGGGCTTAAGGAAGATGTGAAGAAAGGTCAGGAATTTAGCTATATGGAGAGTAGAGAGAGTGTTCGGGGCTGAGGGAATCAATAATGACTGACTCCAGCCAGGTCACCTCATGACCTCCGGGACTTTGCTCACTCATTCCTGGGGCCTGGAATTGTTCCCCAACCTGGACAGATACTTCAAGGCAAAATTCCTGTCCCACCTTTTAGGGGAAGTCCTCCCTGATGCTTGCAATCAATTTCAGTAAGAATTAGCTTCTTCCCAATCTTAATATCCTGAAATGTAAGTAACAGACTTGGAAAAACCTTTTGCAAGATTGGAGAATAACAACTTCTTCTGGTGCTGTGATCTGTGGGCAGATCGGCTGAACTGCTTTCCAGCCAGCTTTTGGCCAAACTTCCCTGCATCATGTGGTGCAGCATCATGCCCATGACCATGCTGCTCAGGAAATATTGTCTCTTCCTTCTCCAAATTACAGTTGCCCTCAGGCCTGCTTCAAAGCTTGCAGGTCAGAGACAAGAGTGCAGCCACACACCATGTTTAAATATTCAAAAATTATTAATCAAACTAACAAAGCATTAATTAAAATCTCTATCTTCTTTTCTTGAAGAAATATATCTTAATGCCGACCTGCAGGCCAGGTTTGAACCTTTTACTCCTGAGAGTTCTTTGTAAAAACATGGCCTTGCTGGACAACACAACCCCTAAATCTCACCCTGGCCCACTCTCCTTCCCACCCCTGTCCCCACTCTCCACTCAGAGAGGGGTCTTTACCTCCAAGCGCTTTCTACATCCATACACAGTTGCCCCTCGGCCGCCCCACAGGTGAACAGGAAGCATTGTCCACCTTGACAGACAGTGGTCAAAAGGAAGAGGCCCACACAGACCCTAGAAGTGGCTCTAGAAAATTCTGGGGTCCCAAATACAACAGCATGATGAGGGAAGTAGTGTCACTTGTGTCTTTTTGACCCAAGAAGGACATAGACGCCTCATTCTATGGGAGTGAGCCTAGTCATGGAAGGGAGTAGGTGGGGTCCCTATAGCACAGGACACAAGATAGTGGCCCCCTCATGCCTAGGTTTTATCTTTACACAATTTCACATAGCTTATTATACAGTTTTATTCTATTTCCTGTGTTTACATCCCCCAGGGCAGACTTGGCTTTTTTGTATTCCTCCTAGCACCTATGGTGTGATTCACTGAGGGACTGATGCATTGATTAACATATCATTGTTCTCTCAAACAATCTGTTATGTGGCCTAGAATTAGGGCAATCTCCCAGTTGGCTTTGTGAAGATGATCCTTTCCTGACTCCTTCCGACTAATTCATTATCCTCATGGCATCTCCCTATTTCCATATCTGGTCCCTGCCAACATCTTGCCTCCTCCCAACCTTCCCCATTCAGGTACTATGTTTAGGAGGTATTGTTTCTGTGCTAATCCATCAGCTCATAAGGTTAAGTAATGGTTACATCAACAACAATAAGACCTAGGAGTATCATTCTTTTTCACTTTCCTAAATACTTTCACATCAGTTATTTCTATATATCCTCACAACGGTCCTAAGAGGTAGAGAGTGCTCCTGTTAGCCCTGTCTGCAAGTATGAGGGGATAAAACATTTCCTCAGGCCCACAGGATGAGTGAATGGATGAGCCAGAATTGAAGCTCTGGTATTCTGTCCTCTAGACTTAAGTGTTTTCTCCCCTCAACCAAGTAATAGCTCAAGTTACTACATTAGCTTCTGGAGCCACCTCATAATGCTCTTGTGTGGTGGGTAGTTCAATACATTTCCAAAGGTATGAGTTAGAAAGACTATAAAATGTAGCTATAACTGGCTCAATGGACTAGCGATTGTGCCACTACGAAAGTCCAAATAAATAGCTATTTCTGAACACACCAATGTGATAGGTGCTCCAGGGAACAGATGGTGGTTGCATACATGAGTATATTTGTATACATGTGCTCTGTGTGTGTTCAGCCTTTGGAGGCATCTAACCTTTGTTCCAGAACGGAGTACCTGAGCACTACGTTGTTCTTTTTCCTGAGCACATTCAAGGAGACATTCAGTGTTCCATCCATTTGAAATGTGCGTTATATTCATAAATATTTATACCAACTTAATTAGAAAGTTCTAATTGCATTTTGATTTCTAATTTCAGTAAGAATTATCTTTGCCCCAATCTTAATATCCTGAAGTGTAAGTAATAGACGTGTAGCAATCCTTTGCAAGATCAGAGAGTAATGACTTCCTCCTGTGCTGTGATATATAGGCAGATTAGCTTAATTACTTCAAAACCAGCTCCTGCAACTTCTCTGCACTTTGTGATGTAGTAACTTGCCTGTGGTGATATGTCTGTTTCTCCACTTACAGTCTTCTTTCCTCAGGATAACGCAAAGACCACACTATGAGATCAATCTTCCAGAAGGCTGCTCCAGTTGGGCCATCTTCCTGAACCATAACTCTCGGAAGATGGTTGGGAATGATTTACTCCAGAATGAGACCAAAAAAAAAAAATGTATTCATTCTAGAAACACAGAACTTTTCCCGAGATGTAAATGAATCTCATTTGAATGCAGAGGGCGAGGTGGAGGAAACTTCTAGAGAAAGAATAGTATGGAACAAGTGTAAACAAGGAGGCAGAAAATCACTAGGTATTCCTGGCACTGAGTTGTCTGGGGACTAGAGATACTACTAATACCACTGGAGTAAGATGCGGTGAGAGCTGGTGTAGGAAACACAGGCCAGCCAGGTTGGGCCAGCAGTAGTGAGCAGAAAGGACAGGGCAGGTGGCAACACACTAGCTCAAAGGCCAAAAGTAACATTCAAATTTCAACCAATAGAATGTAACTCGATTCAGGGAAGAGAAATCTGCCAAGAGTGGGAAAGACAGGTTGGAAGGGAGAGGATAGACACAGAGACATACCAAGGAGACTTACAACAGCCCTTTGCACCATGATGGATGATGCTGCCGCAGCGGCCACGTGCTGAGAGAGAAAGGGGTGCATATGACAGAGGGAGAAAAAAGCTGTCACATGGAAGACGTGTAGGACTGACTTTGGGTGGTTCCAGAGGACAAAATGAGGCCAATGAATGGAAGTGGCATGAAGGCATGTCACGTGGCTTCCACGTGAAGACAACTTCAGGAGTGATTAGTCATGGCGGTGCGCGCCCCACACTGTTAGGGCCTCAGGCACAGACAGGGTTCTGAAGCTTGTCTACGTTTGTCAGAGAGCTTGCCAGTGCACAAGGCAACATTAGATGCACTTTATATGAACTTTAGAATATTTTGTCACATTTTCCCCTTTATGATTCTGACAATTCCCAGGATTTGCTACTAAATAGATAAACAGATGGTGGGTGGAGACAGGAAACCAGAGAGCTCTCACGCAGAATATCCATGGCGCTGAGCACTCGGCACACAGTATGTTATCAGAAAAGGAACAAATGGAATCAAGAACATCCATAGTTTGAAAATCACTTAGAATTACTGCTTGCTTTTATGAAGCCCAAATAAGATCCTCAGTTCCCCTGAATACGCCCTTGCAAGGGCCCTGGTTGTATCACGTGCTCCATGATGAAGAAGGTGGCGGGGATGGTGACTGGAGCAGGTTTGGGGTGGAACATAGAAAAGCAGACCAAGATGCCATTGTACATTTTGCCTAAAAGATGACCTTATTAGAAAGGAGAAATAATAAAATTAATATAAGAGGAAACCAAATAGCAATGAAACACTCATTATTTCAAAAAACTTAAGTTTTTATCAAGCTCTAACATGAACCAGGTACTATGCTAGGCACATTAAATGAATAATTCCATTTGGTCCTCACAACCTGCTATAAGGAGGGCTATAACATAATATCCACTTTACAGATATATTTTTTTCCTTTGTACTTATTTTATTTTTATTTTTAGCATTCTATTTTTTTACTTTTCCCCCCTTCCCTTGGTAAACGCTAGTCCATTGTCCATGTCCATGACTTTCTGTTTGTTTGTCCTATTTGTTTGTTGCTTTTAGGTTTATATCCCATATGTAAGTGATATCACATGATTTTTAAACTTTTCTGTCTGGCTTATTTCTCTTAGTATGATTGTTTCAAGGTCCATCCATGTTGTTACAAATGGCGGTATTTCATCTCTTCTTATGCCTGAATAGTATTCCATTGTATATATGTACCACAGCTTCTTTAGCCAATCATCTATCATAGGACACTTTGGTTGCTTCCATGTCCTGGCCACTGTGAATAATGCTGTTATAAAAATCGGTGTGCAAATTTCTTTCCGGATATGAGTTTTAAGTCTTTAGGGTAAATACCAGTAGAGGATTGCTAGATCATATGGGAGATCAATTCTTAATTTTTGAGGAAACTCCGTGCTGTTTTCCTTAGTGGCTGTATCAATTTGCAGTTCCCATCAGCAGTGTATAAGGTTCCTTTTTCTCCGCATCCTCTCTAGCATTTGTTATTACTTGTCCTGTTGATTATAGCTATTCTAACAGGTGTGAGATGGTATCTCATTGTGGTTTTGATTTGCATTTCCATAATAGCTAGCAATCTTGAGCATCTTTTCATGTTTGTTGGCCATTTGTATGTCCTAGGGAGAAGTGTCTGTTCAGAACCTTGCCCATTTTTTGATTGAATCCTTTGGTTTTTTATTGTTATTGAGTCGTATGAGGTTTTTGTACATTTTGGATATTAGGTCCCTTATCAGACGGCATTGCTTGCAAATATATTTTCCTTTCGGAATGGTTGACTCTTTACTTTGTTGACGGGTTCTTTGCTGAGCAGAAGCTTTTTAGTTTGATGTAGTCCGATTCATTTTTTTTAGCTTTTACTTCCCTTGCCTTTGAAGTCAAATTCATAAAATCCTCTCTAAGTCCAAGGTCCTTTAATTTAATTCCTATTTTCTTCTATGCATTTTATTGTTTCTGGTCTAATACTCAGGCCCTTAATCCATTTTGAGTTAATTTTGGCGTGTGGTATAGAAAGCAGTCTAGTTTCTTTCTTTTGCACGTGGCTTTCAGTTTTCCCAGTACATTTATTGAAGAGGCTTTCCTTTCTCCAATGTATGTTTTTGACTTTTTTGTCAAAAATATTTGCCATATAAATATGGGTTTACTTCTGGATCTCAATTCTGTTCCACTGGTTCATGTGTCTGTTGTGCTGCCAATACCATGATGTTTTGATTATTGTTGCTTTATAGTATAATTAGAAGTCAGGCAGAGTGATGCCTCCAGCCTCGTTTTCTCAGGATGCTTAGGCAGTTCGGGTCTTTTCTGTTTCCATACAAATCTGATGATTTTTTGTTATTTCTTTAAAAAATGCCGATGGGATTTTGATGGGGATTGCATTAAATCTGTATTATGCTTTAGGTAATATGGTCATTTTAACCATACTGATTCTTCCAATCCAAGAACACAGGAATATCTTTCCATTCTTTGTATCTTCTTTGATTTCTTTTAACAGGGTCTTATAGTTTTCATTATATAGGTCCTTCACATTTCGTTAAGATTTATTCCTAGGTATTTTTCTTTTTGTTGCAATTGTGAAAGAATTATTTTTTCCACTTCTTTTCTGACACTTTTATCATTAGAGTATAGGAACACTATGGATTTTTGAACATTGATTTTGTATCCAGAAACTTTACTGTATTTGTTATTGTTTCTAGTAGTGTTCTTGTGGAGTCTTTAGGGTTTTCTATATAGAGAATCATGTCATCCACAAATAGTGACAGTTTGACTTCTTCGTTTCCTATTTGGATGCCTTTTATATCTTTCTCTTGCCTGATTGCACTCTCTAGACCTCCAATGTTATATTGAATAACAGTGTGATAGTGGACAGCCTTGCCTTGTTCCTGATCTTAGAGGGAAGGTTTTTAGTTTTTCACCATTAAGTATAATGTTGGCTGAGGGTTGTCACATATGGCCTTTATTATGTAAGGTACTTTCCTTCTATACTGATTTTGTTAAGTGTTTTGATCATAAATGGATGCTGTATCTTGTCAAGGCTTTTTCTGCATCTATTGAATGTGATCATATGATTCTTATTTTTTAATTTGTTTATGTGGTGTATCACATTAATTGATTTGCATATGTTGAACCATCCCGTGCCTCTGGGATGAAGCCCACTTGATTGTGTGTATATCTTTTAATATGTTGCTGTATTCAGTTTCAGTATCTTATTTAGGATTTTTGCATCTGTGTTCATGAGAGATATTGGTCTGTAGTTTTCTTTTTTGTGTTATCTTTACCAGGTTTTGGTAAGGTAATATTGGCCTCATAAAATGAGTTGGGAAGTATTGCCTCCTCTTCGATTTTTTGGAAGAGTTTGAGGAGAATAGGTATTAAATCTTCTTTGAATGTTTGGTAGAATTCACTGGTGAAGCCATCTGGTCCTGGACTTTTACTTTTTGGTAGGTTTTTGATGATTGTTTCAATTTCCATACTGCTGATCGGTCTATTTAGATTTTCCAGTTTTCTTGATTCAGTCTAGGAAGGTTGTATTTTTCTAAGTACTGGTCCATTTCTTCTAGGTTATTAAATTTGGTGTTATATACTTTTTTCATAGTATTCTTGTATGATCATTTGTTTTCTGCAGTGTCTGTCATAATTTCCCCTCTTTCATCCTGATTTTGTTTATTTGTGTCCTTTCTCTTTTTTCTTTAGTGAGTCTAGCCAGGTTTGTCAATTTTATTAACCTTCTCAAAGAACCAGCTCTTTGTTGCATTTATTTTTCTATTTTTTTGTTGTTGTTTTGTTTTTTTTTCAATTTCATTTATTTCTGCTCTAATTTTGATTATTTTCCTTCTGCTGACTTTAGGCTTCATTTGTTCTTCCTTTTCTAGTTTTTTAAGATGAAGAATTGTTTGTTATTTGGCTCATTCTTATTTTTGGAGATAGGCCTGTAATTATATGAACTTTCCTTTATGACTGCTTTTGCTGTGTCCCAAAAGTTTTGATATGTTATACTAGTATCATCATTTGTTTCTATGTCTCTTGACTCTCTTTTTATTCCTTCTCTGACCCATTTATTCTTCAGTAGTATGTTGTTTAATCTCCATGTACTGTGGTTCTTTCCACTTTCTTTATACAATTGATCTCTAGTTTTAAAGCATTAGATCAGAGAATATAGTTGGTATGATTTCACCCCTCATATTTTTGAGGCTATCTCTGTCCTAGTATGTGGTCAATCCTTGAGATGTTCCATGTGCACTAGAGAAGAGTAATAATAAGCAGCTGTTTTGGGATGAAAAGCTCTGTAAATGTCAATTATGTCGACTTGGTCTAATGTGTCATTTAAGGATGTTATTTCCTTATTGATTTTCTGTTTGAATGATCTGTCCATATCCGTAAGGTTTGTGTTGAGAAGTTCACAATAATCTAATGGGTCTTCCTTTCTAGGTTACTGTCTTCTTTCCCTGGCTACCTTGAGAATTCAATCTTTTGCCGTTTAATATTTGATAATTGTATTGAAATGTGTCTTGGTGAAGGACTTTTGGGTTGAGATAATTGGGTGTTCTATTGACTTCTTGAATTCCAAGCTCCAGCTCATTCCTTAGATTTGGGAAATTCTTATCCACTATTTGTCTGAAAATATACTTTCTAATCCCTGCACCTTTCCTCCCCTTTGAGAATTCCCCATTATTCTTGTTTCCTCTCCTGATGGTATCAGCTAGTTCACGTATTTCTCTTTCATTATTTTTCATTCTCCAGTTTCCCTCTTCTTCCTTCTGATTTATTTCTAGATTTCTGTCTTCGGTATCACTGACCTTTCCCCATTTTGTGACTCTATTCCCAAGCTTGTTATTTCATTTTTCACCTCTTGCAGTGTGTTCTTTATTCCAGAAGGTCTATTCAGTTCTTTTTCAGGGTTTCAATCTTTTTGTCTAAAAAACTCATTCTGCTCATCTAGTTTTGTTTTTTTAATTCCTGAAACCGTTGATATGATTCATTTCAGATCTCACTGAGTTTTTTCAGAAGTACCATCTTGAATTCCCGATCGTTTAAGTCGCATTATTTCTATGTCTGTAAGATTATTTTCTGGAGGATTTTCTCTTTCTTTCTGAGCTTCCTTGTCACCTTGGTTGTTCATGGTTTAATAAACTATTTCTCTGCCTGGGCATTAATGGAAATGTATTCTGCTTTTTTTCCAGAAAGAGGATTTCTTTATATAACGGCTCCCTTTAGCCTACTGCAAAGAAGGCGCTTTTTTGTTGTTTTCCAGTAGGTGGGGTCTAAGCCTCTTGGCTCTCTGCTTTATATAAAGTCTTTTATTCCTTATAGATGTTTAATCATGCTTGCTACTCTCAGTTCAGTCGTTCTGTAGCACAGTTTCAGTAGCGTTTGCTCAGATTTTCCTGGGGCTCACAGTTTCCATCTTGGAGAGTTTGAGGGAGGAACCCTTTGGGTTAGGGGATGGGGTCTGCAGCTCAGCCTTTTTTGCAACTGTGGCTGGTAAAAATCAGCTGTTGTTTCTCCATCCCCACTTTTCTGCTGTCCCTGTTTCTCTGCCTTCTTCCCTGATGACTGGGCCCTGCCACTGCCACGTGGAGTTCACAGTACTGCCAGACAGGCTGTTCAGGAGAAGTACTGCACCTTTTCCTCTCCCCCTCCTACAGGGTTTCCGGTGGCTGTGAGAAGCAAAGCTTCTTTGCTTCTTCTAGTCCACCGCCCAACACCTGAGGTTCTGACATGTGGTAGCTCTGCACAGATCCCATGCTCAGATGTGCTGGTGTGCAGTTTGGATATTTTTTGTTGAGTTTTAGATGTTCAGCTTATTGTTTCAAGAGGAGAGATCTAAGGACATCTCTCACTCTGCATGTTTAATCCAGTCCCTCTTACAAGATATAGTAACTGAGATTCAGAGTTTAAAAATCACTCAAGGTCATGCAGCTTACAAATCATGCAAAATCCATTATTTCAACTCAAATGAGACAATCCCTGAGAACCCAATATGGAATCTGGACAGGGATGTCGAATTTAGCACTGGACTCCTAATTCAGTTGGGAAGGGTTGTATTCATGATCATCACAGCCTGACAGCTCTGGGCCACTCCATGTTGGTGGTCAGAGGCCTTACCTGGGTGACCTAGGGATCTACCCACTTCCTGATCTGAACATTGTCCCTGCTCCTCTAATAGCAGACACATCAGTAGAGAAGTGGTTCATTTGATGTCAGATTAAAATGCAGATCTTCCAGAAGAGGTAATGCAATCCACATGAATGAACTGTCCAACCTGAGTCAGTGGATTCCTAGTATGATTATCTTGAAGAAAACCATTAACCAGAACTGGACTCAGTTTTAAAATGGAGATCGAAGGAGAAGGAAGAGGAACATTACCATTGATAGGTTACATTCCTGGGACCTTCCCTGAAACCTCTTGTCTGGGGAGGGCCACCTCTATGCTCCCATGCGACAAGTACTCTCCGCCATCCCAGCATCTTCACACTATATTGTATGCATTGTCCACTGCATTACAGTACTGCCTAGAAGAGATCGTAATAGAAAGGAGAAATAATAAAACAGAGTAAGAGGAACTGACATACTGAAACCCCATTACAGATCAGCTACTGAGACCTCAGCAGGAGAACTAAAGAGAGCAGGGATGGGGTCTATGTTGCTCGGAGCTGTATACCCAGAGTTTTAGGCCTGTAAATGCTCAGAAATTATCTGACCAATGGATACAGGAATGAATAAATGCAGATGCTGACCTGATGACCTCAGGGCTCTGCCTCAGGATGGCCTGTTAAGCATCTCTCGCTGGGATATTTGTATATTTGTGTGCTCCATTGTCAATCGTCAAATACGCATAGATTTTTAATGCCTTGTCAGCCATTTACCAACAACCTCTCCTTCCTTCTAGCCCTTCTAGAAGAGTTCCACCTTATAAGGAGAAAAAGTCACAGCAGAATTGATCTGACCTCTTAGTAGACATGTCCTAGCTACATAGCTGGTGTAGTAAAAAAGCACTGTCTGTAGTGTCAAAAGACCTGAATTGAATCCTGTCAATACTGCTACACATTAGTATTCTCTGTCTGAGCCTGGTGCAAGACCAATAAAATAAAATCATAATAGGGCTGTGGTGAGAAATATATGAAATTACTTGTATAAAGCATCTGGAAGCTGGTAGGACCCCATAAATGTTAATTAGCTCCTTTCTTCCTACTGAGTAAAAAAAGTCAATTAACAAAAGAACTAGCTCACCAAAACTTAGAGCTCTCAGTCTGGGAAGGTCTTCAGAGGTTAGAAACCCAGTCCATCACTTATAGATAAGAAAGAGATGCGGAGAAAAGCACCAGCTAGGCCATCATTGCACCAGTGATCATCAAGGCCAGTAGACCAGTTTCCATTACCACAACCAGTGCTGCCCAATTTGTCCCTTTATGCTGCACTTGGAATTGCCACGTAGAGAAGCTGCACTCCCACTCTCACAAGATGGCTCCTTCCGTGTTCTCAGGGGTATTTGCCCATATTAATGCCAGCGTCCTAGCAGCCAGCTTGGACGCCTCCCTCACCCTGTCACTGCCTAATTGATTTCAAGAGGCAAACCAGGCATGCAGTTTCCAGAAGCTGGATCGATCGTGCTGTGCTTTTGCTCTCTTAGCCCTTCAGCTGACAAGAGGTTTATAAGCCTCGGTATGTGTAAGGCTGCCTGGGATAGGCAGGATGGTTTGAAAAGTGGCATTTGCAGGCAAATTAGCAGGTGATAGATTTTCTGGGACATGCTGAGTAAAAGCACCGGTGTCACCAGCTCAGAAGCATCTATCATGTGACGAGGTGTTTTCCATGCCAGCATGGAGTGGTATTTCATGGAATCTTACCCATTTGTCCAGTCCCTTCTTTTCAGATATGAGAAACTGAGATCTGATGAGGAGGAAGAGGCTTGCATAAGGTCACATAGGAAAGTGAATGATAGAAGAGCAAGGCAGATTTAAGCACACACCGCTCTCACTTGGGCTGTGTTAAAATCTCCTACCCACCATTTCTCCCAGTAATTCTTTTGCACTTTGCTTTATACCTGGTGAACTTATATTATACACATTTAGATAAGTTCAACTTTGATGGTAATTTCATAGAGACTCTTTTGATTCCCAAGTTTACATAGGACATTAGATACTCCTAATTCTTGCCTTAATTTGTTTGATGTTAACATAGTTATTTCCTACTTAGAATATTTCTTCTGCCCTTCACTTTCAATCTTCTGTGCCCTTATATTTTGTGGGTCTTTTATAATGAGCATGTAGCTGAATTTGTTGTTGTTTTTAAATTATAATCTTATTATCCCTGTCTTTTAACCAGTGAATTTAGTCCCTTTACATTTATTGACATATTTTGATTTATTTATACCTTATTTACCTAAAACATTTATTCTGCATTTTTTGTTTTGACAAATGAATGTAATACAGCACAGAGCAAATTTCCTGAGTCGGTGCAAGACCAAGCCCTGTACCAAGAGAAGAAGAGGGTCTTTTGGCAGACAGTGAAGAAAGAATTCAACAACACATGCCAAAGTTAGAGTCAAAAGGAAATCTTCTTAGAAAAGGGGTAACACTCCACGCAGACAGAGTGGTGGTCTTTCTCAGAGACAGAGAGTGAGAAGGGCCGCAAATGTTCAGGAAATTCAGTTTATATATCATTCTTTAGTTCCCATTTCCATTGATGATGACGTACTGTGAGGAAGGGGAAGGGGATGAGTATGTAGCTTGCTGGCCTTCCCAGCCTCTCATTCATAGGTTCCCTGTGGTTTTAGCCATAAGGATGAATGATTTTATTTGTGTAGGTGTACCTCTGTTGTTCCTGTTTTCCCGACACAGGTGTGGGGAACGGGTTGGTAGCAATCCCAGAAGAAATCTTTCTTTGTTCTGCAGGGTCCTCCTGGCCTGGCAGCAGGGCTGATCAGCATATTGCAGTCTCTTAAAGGTAGCTTGATTAACCTTTTAATTCTCTTTCCTCTTCCCTACATTAAGTATATGTAACATATATGGAAATAATGGAAATTGAAACGTTTGACTCTAACAGCTGTCTTGTGAACTAGAACATTATTAAGCCGTGAAAACCGTCCCTGCTCCACCACCCCGCCCCCCCCCACCCCGGTGCTTGGTGTATCTTCCTAAACAACAGCTTGTTTATTTTTGCTGCTTTTTCACCCTTTATACAAATGGTGTCATACTGCATATAGTTGTTTTATGGTTAATTTAACATATTTGCTCAATATTTTTGCGAGATTCATCCATGTTATTTGTATGTAGCTCAAGTTCATTCGTTTTTACTGCTGCATGTGTTTGATGTGTAAATACTCCATAATTTATTCATCCAGTTCTCTACTTACCATCATTTGGATGGTTTCCAATTTTTTGCTGTTACGAACTTTCTGTGTGTATGATTCCTGGGGCCAAGCAGAAGAGTTTCTCTAGGGCATATATCTTAAAGTGCAATTCACTTGGGTTTGCACATGTTCAACTTTATAAGATCATGTCTATAAGATCATTGTTTTCCAAAGTGGGCATACCAATTCACACACCCACCAGCAATAAATACGAGTTTTCTATTGTTCTATGTCCTTGCCGACACTTGGTGTTGTCCAGACTTCTTTCTTTTTGCCTGTCTAATAAATGTAAGCTGTCTTGTGTGGTCTTAATTGGCATTTCCCTGAGAAAGGAATCAATCTTTTTGAACAAGAGGGAGTGATCAGATGTGTAAGAACATTGCTTCCAGCTGTAATGACTTAATGGGTTACCCCTCTTCAGGTATCTGCATTTTAATATGAGACAATGTCTTTACTCAAAAACATGAATCTTAAGTAGTGTACAATCAGCCCTATCACAGCCGTGTGAAAGGGCAGATGGTTTGGAAGAGGAGCAGGTTCACAGCAATCCTACAGCTAGGTGACTGACTGATCAACTTGGTTTGCCTGGAACTGAGGGATTTTCCTGGATGCAGGATTTTTCATTTCATTTTATTTTATTTCATTATTTCATTTCATTTTATCTTATTTGTAGGTATGGAGGATGGGGGTACTTTTCATGTTAAAACCAGGAAAATTCCAGCCAACCAAGACAGCTTGGTTACCTATCCACACTGCGCGCGTAGATGCTCTCCTACCCTGTTAGTCCTAAAACACTTTATTTTATGCAAGGAGCTGAATCCTTATGCGCACACACACACCCCATAACAGCCCTGGCATCATGTGCCATTTTATAGGCTGCCATCTGGAGCCACCTTATCACCTGAAAAATATTGCTCCAGGACACCTGCTCTTTGTAGATAAAGTGGGTGAAGAATTTTATTTCTCACTTTTAAAGAAAAATCCGGATCATCATTGCATTTTTTTGTCAATGCATTTTTCAGTAGCTGTTTTTCCATAGTCCCTATTTCCCCAGGCTCAAGAAATGTGATGTCTCAAAAAAGACATCTCAAGTATGATGCAGGGTCCAGGCCAGTCTGCTGAAGAATCAGCCACATGCCATGAGCCAGGTTATGTGGACACAAAGTCCAAGCTCTGCCTCTCATACAAGTCCCGAGTACCTGAAAACACTGCCCAGGAGCTCCTGATGTGCCCGCGTCTAAAAGCAGACTTCGTAGGCTTTCTTCAGAGGCGGGTTCAAGGGAGTGAAGAACCGCAGGGACCCCCGTTGTTGATTCTTCTCCTTTGCAGCAAGTTTCGCAGCACCAGCAACACTTGTGTCGGTGGTTCTCACCTTGCAAACAAAGTGTGGTCCTCCTGGTGAGCTGGAACTAGCATTTGGCAGGAGCTCATGGCTACAGCTGCACTGGCTGCAAAATATTTTAATACTTCCCTTCATTTGTAAATAGTGTACACAATGAGTGGTAAAAAAATAATAATATAACGAATTAGTAACATAAATTCTAGTATGTGTAGTTTATATCAGGCACTGTACATGCCATATTATTCCAAGATATTTTTGGTTTGGACAGAGCACAGAATGGGATGGGTGGGGGGGCACCACAGGAATACTTTATTTGTTTCAGGGCTTTGTGATGTTGCCTTCGTGTACTAAGCCCCTTGAATAGCAAAGTGCCCCTAAGCTGAGTCAAGGAGAACCTATTCTGTAAATGCCTCTTTATGCCCCCACATAAATGGTCCTTCGGTGGTTTTGAGAGCTTTACTTTATTTGGCCATATGTCTCTTGGTGAGAGATGGCCATTCCTACGTCAGCTGTGGAAAAGGAATCTGCTCAGAATCCCACTAAATGGCCAGAGTGAGTATCTCAGGAAATAGTGGGAGGATCCTTTCACTGTCTCTCGCGTCCACAGTGACTGGACTCCAGACATAGGAGCCTATCTGACCATTCCCTCCTGCCAGCCCAGCCTCCCTGGTCTCCAGACAGGGAAAGCCCTCACCTGTGAGCAACCACCATGTCCTCATCCTTTATTCCTTCTTCTTCTTTCTCTCGTTGGCCTTGGTCTCACTTAGAAACTGGGCTCAAACCAGTGCTGCCTTACCAGCCAATACATCATTGTGTGTGTCCCCTTGTCACACACACTTCCTCAGAGGGGAGGTCGACATCTGATGTGACGCCAAGCCCTGGTGATCAGCATCGACCAGTTCACCAACCTTCTCATCCTTTTGTTCTCCTCCTCTTCTTGGAAATAAAGTCGCCCTGGAGCTTGCACTGGGAGCTTCCACACAGAGGATGCAGGAGCTGACTTTATCTCAGATGCTGCTCTGTCAAAGTGAGATTGCCAAGTTTGGGAGCAGCCAAATGCCCCAGTCCGGGTGATCTGTGAAGCTGGGCTGCACTGCAATTGTAAGTGAGTGGGTGGAAATGAAGAACAATGGGGTTAAAGTTCATCTGGAGGGCGGCTACAGGCAAAGAAACAGAATCATTGCCCTTGACCAGCAGCTCAGGATCCTCAGGCGTTTCCAAACACTCTGTGGGTAGTGAGTTTCTCTTCTAATGTACGAGGGTTTTTTTTTCATTGAAAGGCCTGCCTTTTATGGTGGAATTATTCCCTTATTTCTTTCCTGTTGTTAAAATATAGCTTCCAGAATGGAGTGGCGATGACAATAGTCAATATTTTAGTTTAGTTGAGTTTACCTTAGCTTAGCTTAGGTTAGTTTTTAACATCTTCTGGGCACGATAAGAGACAAAGGGAAAACCTCCATCAGTCCCCAAACTTTGTTTAAAATTTTCCATGCATTGTGGAAGACTGGCAACCATAGACCATGAGGATTTGGTGAAAAGAGCCCTGAAAGTTGGGCTCACCTGCTAAACCATCTTCAGGACAACAAAGGTATGCTAGGCACTATGCAAAGGCAGGGATGTCCCTGCAGGGGCAGGCCATGTCCAACCCCCTGCGAGATAGAGCCTCACTGTGAAGCAGGGTGCACCTCCCTTTCAGGCTCTCAGAGTCTGATGTGAGAAGCCCTGGATTCAGCTAACCAACCTCCTGGTGCCAATCTGATGATGTGATCTGCAGCCTATGGATTTGGCCAGCACTAACATCCAGTTTGCTTAGCACTCATTTTTCTCCCTTAAAATGGTTTACAGATCAGATCCTGAAAACATGGTCAGCATGTCCATGCCACTGAGGCTATGCATGCTGACAAATCAGGGTCTGGAGCTCAAAGCGGGGTAACCCCCGCACTAGAGAAAACTTATCAAGGTAAACACTCTTTGGAAAGTCTTTTCGGGGCCCAAACAGCCCGTTAGGGTCACAGCCAGCCAGCTGTCCCTGGAACACCATTTTCTTTCAAACTGCAGCAAAGTTCACTGATGAATGTCGCTAAAAGTTTGGATGACTGCCCTAAACTAGAAGACACTGGAACTTAAACTGCTTTACGCTAGTAAATTTGGGTTCCCTGTTAGAACACTGTTTTCTTCACATGTGGGAAGGGCCACCGGCCTCAGAATCACTGAGGCGCTTGTTAGAATTCATATTCCCAGGCCCCCCTCAGAACCTCCAGGGTAGGACTCAGGAATCAGTATCTCTAAAAGCATGTCATGGTTAGAAGGGAGGGTGGGTGTGGGTGAAAAATGTGAGGGGGAATAAGAGATATAAACTTCTAGTTTTAAAATAAATAAGTCACAGGGATGTAATATACAGCACAGAAATATAATCAGTGTATCGGCAATAACTTTGTAGGTGGCAAATGGGTACTAGACTTATTGTGGTGATCACATTATAAGGTAGATGTGAATCACTATGTTGTAACACTGAAATTGGTATGATATTGTATGTCAACTATGCTTTAATTTTTAAAACATCATGCCTAAATTGATTTTTTTTTTCACATTCTGTTTGAAAACAGCTGTCACGGAGATAGAAGACAGAAAATAGGTTTTCATAAGATGGGAGAAAATCTGTCTTTCTCTTTCTAGTCCCAAGAATCTGCCTTCTTTCTTTATGCTTTAAAAACATGTTTGGTTATTATTGTCAAGTTTGTCACAAAACAGATTTTCACACCACAGGGTTATGCTCAGAGAGAATCTGGAATAAACCTGGTTGTCCTAGTCAGTTTGGGCTACTGTAGACAAAAATACATGGACCCGTGTAGCTTAAACAAAACATTTATTTCTCACAGTTCTGGAGGCCAGGAAGTCCAAGATTAAGGTGCACCAGTTTAGTTCTAGGTGAGAAACACTTTTTTCTAGTTTGCAGATTCAACTTCTCACTATGTCTCACAGGGCAAAGAAAAGAGATCATCTCTCTCTGTCTCTTCTTATAGGGCACTAATCTCATCATGAGAGCCCGCCCTCATAACCTAAAACCTTCCAAAGTCCCCACCTCCTAGTGACAGCCACTGGAGGTTTGAGTTTTAACGTGAATTTGTGATGGGGACACAAACATCCAGTCTGTAGCAGAAGTCTTTCCAGAAGTCATGGTGAAGAAATCAAAAGTTCTTGAGATTGGACCCTCACTGGTCCCTTTCCCACTCCTGATATTCTGGGACGGAAGGAGGGAACACAGAGAGTGGCCAGTTTTCCATCTGCCTGAGGTTCCCCTAGGTGGTGCTGCACCCTCGGGCTCTGCTTCACACCAACATTCAGTAGAGCAGAAGCACCACCCATGTGACCGGGTGGACCAACAGGCGTTACTTGAATGTGCCATGGTGAGGAAGCTTATGTGAGTTGAGGAATGAGGATGCTAAACAGTCTCTTAGCCCTATCAAAGCTTCACTTAGCCCCTCAATCTGTGGTACCCCTGGGGCCCTCTTGGGAGACCATTTCCTAAGTGTGCAGAATGGTAGCATGGGAAAAGAAAAATTTCTGGATTAAATTTCAGCTCAAATCATATCAATCAAGGAACTTTTTGAATTTCAAATTTAATTGCAAAATTGAAGGTGATGAAAACTCCCACACAGCAAGAATTGGTGTTGGGCCTTAACAGGGTAGCACATGATAATTTCCTGGACTTCAGCTGGTGCCAGATCAAAGGCTGCTCAATAAACTGGTTCACCAAGACATTGTTCCCATGGCCTTCCATGGTCTTCATGGCCTGCCCAACCTCCACTTTCCCACCCCATATTCTCCTTGTATTTTCTGCCCTCTCACACCTCAATATCCTGGAATGCTAGAAAAGTCAGAAAACCAAGCTAAATGTGGCCATATTGGTTCATGCTACTTGGCAACCTTACAGCACTTCTCTTACTGATGTCATCAGCTCCCTCGGGGCCTGTGATCAGTCTCCTCAGGTCTCGAATCCCATCCTGCACCCTTGATTCAACAGATGGCTCCTGTAAAACTCACTGAGAAGACAGAATGTGGACCCCTCTTCCCCCCTCCCTTCTCTCTCCCCGTCTGCACTTGAGCGCTATTCCTGCTCCCTAACTAAACCCCTCCCAGTATTGCCACTGACTCCTTCCTTACCTTTCACCCATGAAGCCATGCAGTGCACCCCCAGACTCAACATTGCACACGCCCCTCCTTCTCAGCACATTTATGCTTTGCTTGCTGTAGTTATTACTTTTTAACATACTCCTTTGTTCCTGCTTTCTGGCTTTTTTTCCCATCTCGACACTGTCATCACTCATGAGTGACCTCATCACGTCAAATCCAGTGGTCTTTTCTCAGTTCTCTTGTAATGTGGTAAGAGCATAAGAGAAATCAAAGCAAGGGAGGGCAGGAGGGTACATTTCCTGAGCGACCATGGTGTTAAAAGCTCAAATCTGGGCACTAGTTAACTAGGACGAATGGAGTGTAAGGATTACAATAGAGGGCTGAAATGTCATGCTAAGATGTTTGTGCTTAAGCTGGCCAGCAGTTGGAGTCCTAAACAGGAAGGGCATTTGTATCAATGATCAAGGCCGGGTTTTGAAAAACTTCATCTGTGGCTGATGGTGGAGGGAGTGGAGAAGGAAGACACTCATGGTCCCTGCTTTCAAGGAGCGTACAGGTAACTTGGAAGATAAACTAATGTGCATGAAACAAAGAACCATGTAAGGCATCAAGCAATCAAAAACTAAGTAGATATTAAGTGGTCTGGGACATCAGAGGAACAGGAGGGATGATGAAGGCCAGACTGATCCAGAGAAGCTCTTAGCAGCAGTGGACAAACCTTGAAGAAGGGCAGGAGTTGGGCTGGTGCCAGACAGAAGGGAGAGCATCCTGGTAGCAGAAGTAAGTCCAGCGAAGGCGCGGCATTAGCCCGTGCTGCCTCCCTCTGGAATGGTTGTAACTCAGCCCCTTCCCTTTGCAGTGCAATGCAGCAGGGGTTGGCAAATTTAAGAGCTAAGGAATAATATTTGGGGTTTTATAGGCTCTACAGTCTCTGTCCCAACTATTCCACTTGGCCACTGAAGCAGGAAAGCAGCCACAGACAATACTTAAATGAACAGGCATGGCTGTTCAAGAAAATTTTATTTATGAACACTAAAATTTGTATTTCACATACCATGAAATATTATTCTTTTCTTTACTTTTTCTTATAATTTAAAAATGTGAAGACCATTCTTAACTCACGAACCATATAACAACAGGTGGTGAGCTGATTTAACCTGTGGGGTAGTAGGTTAGTGCCGTGGAGGGCTAATGTGGGGCTCTGGGAGTCAGAAGACATGGGTCCATGTCTGACACCAGCATCCCCCTCACCAGATGTGCAGCTAGGCGTGAGTTACTTACCTCTCTGTGTCTCAGCTTCCTCACCTGCAAAGGAGATAAAGAGAGCAGCATCTGTCTTCCCTGGTTGTGATGAGGATTAAACGAGTAGGAAGTCTTGAACAGATGAAACCCACCTGGAGGAACAACAGAGTTCAGAAACATAAGTGGGTTGGAAAAAACTTGAGGTTTTGAGTCATGAGACTTAGGATTTGGTTTAAGGTCTGCTACATGACCTTCGGAGGGCAGTTTCTCTGAAGAGCACGGACAAATGCAGCAGTCTAGTCCCAGACCCCACCCCATCTCGCCCAGACGAAAGTGCAGCTTCCCAGCTGGGACAGGCTTGCGTGTCTAACACTGCCCCCTCCAGATTAAAGCTGGATCATATCTCATCCTTCTTATCCCCTTCAGTGACTTACCTGGGCACTTCAAGTGATGGCCCAGGTCCTGAGAGCACAGGCCACAGCACCCTACATACTGCGGCCCCTGCCCACATATCACAGCCCTCAAATCCTACACTCCAGCTATAAAAGCCTTCTCTCGGCTCCTCCAGTGTGCCCAGCTCATGCAGACCTCAGGGCCTGTGTCTGCTCTTGTCTCTGCCTCAGGCCTCACCCACCCTGAACTCTTTAGGTAGCTGCCTCACCCTGCAGGTCACCTCGTCAGAGTGTGAGCCCTTGTATTCCCGACATTTGGTTCCTTTATGTACATAATACATTTATGATTTTATATTTATTTGCTGGCAAATTTGTTTATAATCTGGTTCCCCCACTATACTTTAAGCTTCTCAAGGGCAGGGATTATGTCTGTTTTACTCACCACTGTATCCCCAGAATCTAGCACAAAGTTGGGAGTTCATGAATAATTCCATGGCTGAATGGATGGGGCCTGGGGGTAACCATACGGCTTCTTTTTTCCTATGTTCTTCACCCATAACCGAAGGTGCTACCTCAACACAGGGCTGGCCTCCAAACTGAACAGGTGATTTTGCTAACAACATGTGCAACCCTTACCAAGCTGAAATCTGCATGATTTCGAATCTAAGCAGAATCAAGATCAGAAAGCCTAGTTTAATAGGCAAAAGTTATAAAATAGAAATGCCATTAAAAATGCCCAAAACAATTGTCCACAGCATAACTACCAAAGATTGCCTGTCTCTGCTTAGCTCCTACTAACAACCCACTGCGGCTCCCCTCATGACCACCCAATGAAAACCTCCTTTTCACATCCAGTCCACACGCACTTTCTGTCTCTGTTGTATAGATCAGCTTAGCTTTCCTTCCAGCAATAAAGACCCCTCTTTTATAAGAGGAGAAGATTGCATAAAAGATGGGCCAAAAATTACTACTTTCTCTTTGGCCATCTTGGGAAGGTACAAAAATCTGTCAATATCCCCACGTTAAAAATGCTTGTCCTCTTGCATACAACTCACAGCAGACTTCAAACTGACTAATGGAGTCTCCTTGATAATTTCTAGGGAGACATAAGTTTCATTGCTCAGTTTGTTAATGGAAACTATAGACGGTCTGTCTATGTGGCGTGCAGAGTAATAGTCTATTGTCCATGCTGAGAAAATTTTGGCTGAGAAAAGAAAGTGGGGTGTTTGTCTTTCCCACACATTTCAGCCAACTGAAGTTCTCTTTGGGTTCAGGGTTCAAGATAGAAAAAGGCTATAGAAATACAAAAAATGAGTACAGATGTAAACTGGATTCTAAGACTTGGCCACATTCCAAATCACCCATGTAGAAAGAATTGAATTCTGGGTCTGATGGTTTAAGCTATGCTATTTTCAATAAATTAGCTGCCATTATTAAATGCTGGAGACAATTTTCGTGCTTGATGTATGTGTTCATTCTTGAAAAACTGTGGCTTCCCTGCTCTGAGTGACATTTATTCATTCTTCTTCTGAGCTCATCTGAGCAGAAAGAAAAAAAAATACAAAAGGCTGAAATGAGAATGGGACAGACCTGTTTTTTATTCTCATATCAACTGCGAGTAACTTTAACAAGGTAATTACCTTCCCTGTGCCTTAACTTTTCAATTTGCAGTGGGGTTAGCAATATCTGTCTCTTACTTGAGTCCCAGAAAGGCTGAGATGAAGTCAATCCTCTTTCCAGAAACACCTTTACAAAAAACTACTGCACACAGAAAATTTTTCCATCTTCTGTGTTGCATCACACTTGACACTAGATTTTATCAGAAGAGTTCATCAAAATAAAAGTAAAATGGCCACTAACTGGCCATTCGTTAGAGGGTGTGGTGCTCAGATTTACCTTCTGTGCAGGAGATGCCTTCAGAGCACAGCAAGGAATTGGGCGCCCAGCACGAGGGCCATGAATCTGGCACTTGGTCCGGACTGGGGGACATAAATGATTATTAGTCACAGGTTATTGTGATTAGGAACGTTTTGATTATTTTAAGTGTTTTTCAGACCCCAGAGACTAGAGGAGTATAAAACCAACCAACCCTCACATTTGTGGTACAAGTTATACCAGGAAATGCTTACTGATACCAGATGGCAACAGTCGAAGCCCTTTTTAAACAATGCCCCACCAAAAATAACCGTATTTCAAATGCCCAACAGAATGACAAAGCACAAACTTCAGTTCTGCCACATGCATCCAAGCTTTCCTCAGCTCAGCATTCATCAGAGCCTGTAGCAACCAAAGCAGAAGCTCGCCCCAAATCTGCCCCTGGCCACTCATCCAGCGAGAAGTATTACTCCTGCAGTGACAGTCAGCTACCCCAACCTCAAGCAGAACCTAATACAACAGAGTTAAAAACTATCCAGAGAGGTTGAGGGTGGGTGAGTTATATCAGCAAAACCTTAACCAGTGCCCACTGATACTCAGGAATCCGTGTCATAGAGAAAATGCAGTCTTGTTCTCATTGGGGTTATAATAATCTAAGGAGGTTGGGCCAAGGCATTTACTAAGAAACTATGACACTAAGGGACTGGAGTGGTTGTGCAATATACAATGAATGCTAGCACATACAATAGTGCATGCTGCTTTATTGCTGGGTTCTGAAATGCCAGTAACCTAAATGGAATACTTACTGATTGGGCCTGCTGCCACCTGGTGGCGGTTGTCTGCTAGGACTTCAATATCTGGGCCCTGTGGCTGGTTGGGGCTTCTGGAACTACCATGGGGATTACGTGATTTGATGTCATTTGCCAGACCAGAAAAATTGACCAGGAAGCAGAGTACAGATTCAGGGACTCCCTCACTGTCTCCCTGCTTCTTGAGACAGAGTGTCCCTCTTTACCACATTCCTACCCTACCCAATGTAAGAATTTTAACCCACTCTGAGAAATTTGTGGCCACCACCGTCTCTGGCCAACCCACCTGGCTCCACTCAGGAAACCAGTGGATTTCCTCAAAGCCCCACTGACACAGATTTTGCCAGGTGAGGTGTATCTTACAGAAGATTTAGGGAGTGATTAGAGAAATCAGAGAAGTACAGCATAGAACAGAGTTGTATGGCCTTTGAATGTACTCTCAGGTAACCACACAGTTCCTTAAAGCACTTGAAGCAGTTCCCACCACAGGAAATTTCTTATTGGCTGTGTCTTTTTATAAGTCCCTGCTTTCAACCTGGGCCTCTCTCTCTCTCTCTCTTTCTTCTTTCTCTCTCTCCCTCTCTTTCCTCTCTCTCTCTCTCTCTCTCAATCTCTCATCTTTCTCTCTTTCTTGTTATCTGTATTGTTAATATTTATTTTTCCCTCACCGAGACCAACTTAGTATTTTTAACCCCACCCCCCAATTAGGCTTCTGGCCTATCTTCTCTTATCTGAAAACACAATAAGGTCTTCAGCCAAACCAACTGCCACTCAGCAATTCAAAGCTTGCAGAAGCTTTGTAGTTCAGAGTTTGTTTTCTCTTAAATATATCCACCAAATAAAATGTTCAAGCAGGAATATTAACCACCTGCCTCCACCCACATCCTCACCCTGCCCATGAGCAGACAGGAGGGAAGAAAGGTGTGGGCGGGGGAGCTGAGTGTCTTTCTGCTAGAGTCCAGTGTTTAAGTACCTCTTGTTGGAGCATTTCCAAACTCTGGGACCATTCCTGGCAACACGTCTTCTTCAGGACCTTTCTTCAGGATCAAGAAAGAATTCAAAACAAGGACATAAGGCCGTGGGCAGATCAATAGCATCTACAGCTAACCTTCAGCATGAGAGTCAATGCTGAGATGGGCCGGGGAATTCACCGTGCAATGTCTTCTGGGACGCTGCAAAGCCTGGCTGCAAATAATTGAAACCATCCCTTGACCTTTTTAAGAAATGTGCTGATCTGGAGATATTTTATTTTTTGGAACTAAGTAAAATAACAGGTACTGCTATAATAAAAGATGTACTACAAAGCCGCAAAAATCGAGATGTTCAGAGTTGGCACCAAAAAGGAGGGATATATCAAGGAAATAGAACAAAAGCCAAGTATATGTGTGAGCGTATAAGGTACAAGTGCAACTTCAAGTCCATGAGAGAGGATGGCACGTCTAACAGTAGTGCTGGGGAAACCGTAAGCAGCTATTAGAGAGAAATGTGGAGACTTTTCTCATAAGACTCATCAAATAAATCCCTGATAGACTGATTGTTACGTGCAAATAATCAAATAAATAAACCGGGAGGAAGTCTAGGCAAACGTTTTTATGATTTCGGTCTGGGAAAGGTCATTCTAAGTATAATATGATAGAAGCCATAGAAAGGCCTTACAAGTTTGTAAAGATTATATGAACTCTCCAAATGTAAACTGAGTAAATTATACAAGCAGGGGATTCACAAAAGATGAAATGACGATGACTAAATAGCATAATTATAAAATTTTAATTGACAGTGAATCTAGGATATTAAATGTAAAGTAGGGAACCATGTATAAACTATCATGTTGTCAAAGACTAAAAGATACAGTAATGCCCAGAGCAGCCACGCAGAGGAAAGGGAAATTTCATAAAGTGCTGCTAGTGGTATAAATTGGCATATATTTTCTGAAAAGTGACAACATACACCAAATCCTTAAAAACGCTTTAATTTAATTCTGACCAGTTAATCCTTGGCAAACAACAATGAGAGTGAAGGCGTATATTTGAATATTAAATTATGACATTAAACAAATATCAAAACATTATAAATAACTCAAATATTCAAATTAGAAGACTGGCTACCTAACCTTATGCCTCCATAAAATAGAAAACTTACAGTCATTAGAAATTTTCTTATAGAAACATATTTATTGGCATTAAAAGACGATTGTTACATAGTACACAATTTTTAAAGTAATCTAAAACGTGCTTATGTATGTACAAATATGAGTGTGTGCACAGAAAGATATATGTACAAATATGAGGATTATTTCATGCTTGTCTGTATTTTCAAATCCACAATGGATAGATTGTACTTGTAGTGAGAAAACCATTGATTAAAAAATGAAGAAGCAAGAATCGCTCAGGCCTCCGGGCTCTCTGCCTGCAGGGTCTGCGTTCAAGCAGATGCCGGCCCTCTCCTGCGGGACGCTTCCCGGGTTTGCTGGGCTGACAGTCTCCCTCTGCAGTCCCATTGCTCTGCGTGCGCTTTATAACAAAACACCTATGATAGTCAAGGTAATTTAAAATTTTTCAATATATTTATATATTTTTATACTTTATATATATATTTTTAAAGACCCCGGACACCCCTACTCAATGTCCCTGTGCCACCATCAATTATGCCTCATGTCACACTTTGGGAGTTCTCTGTCCCCCTCAACAGACCGAGCTCCTGGAAGGAGACCAAAGGTTGAGAGTCTCCTTCATGTCCCCGGCCTCAGTTACAGGGCCAGGTATATAAAGGTGCTGAACAAACACTTGCTAAATGTATTAATCAGTCCGTCTCAGTTTTCACCTGCCTCCAAGAGGGCTGCCAGGGCTCTGAGATTTGCCTCTAATGCCTGGAAATAAATAGTAAACCAAGAAATATAGGGGCTTTGCTTTCATTTAGTACAAAGAAATCACATTTACCAGCAGAGAAGACAATTTTTTGCAGGAATCAGAAACTCAGCACCGTGCTCTAAGACAGCCTGAGGGTCGCTGGAGGAAGTTTAAGAGGATGAGGCTACTCTGCGCGTCAGATGAGGAATGGCCTGGGAAGTCCAAGACACAAAGTTAGGGCTCAGAGGAAGGGCGCACTCCTAGTCACCTCAAGTTGGCAGGACCATTTCAGGAGGCAGAATCAGCTTGTTGCTCATGACCTAAGATGAAGTAGGCCAGATTTTTACTCAGTTGAAGAGGAAGTACATCAGTCACAGCTGCCAGCAGAAGACTCAATGACAGTGACTCAGTGCCGGCTGTGTGCTTCAAAATTGAACTTGCACATGAATCACCAGGTAGTCAGTTTTGTTAAAATGCACACTCTGATTTGGTCTGTCAGGGGGAAGCCTGAGTTTCTGCATCTCTTAATAAACTTCAAGGTATTCCTAATGGAGCTGGCTTTATAGCTAGTGAGCAGCATGCCACAGGGGGTATTCAAGAAAAAAGATGATGATTATGGGTATCGTAGAGAGGGCTTATGCATTGATTGGGGACTGGGATTACACAGTGCTCTTCAGCCTCCCTGTAATAGCTGAAATCTTCCACCACCACCTCCACCAAATAAAGTCACCCACAGAAAGCCAATATAAAAACCCAACAAAGCCAAGCTGTCTCACAGAGTGAAGCTGGAGAACCCAGAGCCCTGCCCTCTTGGCCTCTCTTCCCCCACCCCACAGCACCTAAAGTCTCTGTAAGGTTTATTAGAAGACACCTTGGCTACTATTTAATAAATCTATCTATCTTCACTAAAATGCTGAGGATTATTTCAGGAACTAAACTGTTGATACTTGGACAATGAGTGACTCCATCTAGTGAGCCCTCAGCAAACCTGGATTAATGATCATTAAGGCGTTAAGGCGTTAAGGACAGGAGAATCTGCAGGATTTGCAGCTGCACCGTTCCATATTCAGCAAGTTTATCCTGTAAAATGTGTCAAGCCTTATTAGCTGCTTAGAGGAGTGCACCGGAGGGAACAAAGACATGAAGCTGTTCCACGCACTTTCCTGCTGAACATACTGACAAGTCCATCGGCAGGATTTATTGACTGAAAGCAATGCAATTGCATCAAGTAGGAACCAAGCAGTCCCTTCTGTTGCCGTCTCTTGCAATCGCTCTGGCTTTCTCTGGCTGACTTCTGGTGCATCCTGGACCCCTGATATCTTCTTCCAAGGCGGATATTAATTTTGAGAATCGATAAAATCCTGCCTAGCAGGAACCTAGGGAATATCAGATTCAAGAGCCAAAGAAAGCATGGAGCTGCACGAAGGAGGATTACATTTGCTTCATTGAGCAGCTAGCTCTCTAAAATGATGATTTTGGCAAAAAATAAAAGAACAGAGTTACCTCCAATTAAGCACAAAGATATGGTAAAATTTCCCTTAAAAGGTGTCAAGGTGGAAGAAATACATTTATTTTCATATTGTTAATGATTCATTTGACCTATAATGATTTAGAATTTTCAATAAACTGAATGTGGTTTGGATAGAGTATTTTCAATCTTTTTATAAAAGGGGTTTATCTGACCGAGATTTAGGAGGATGTATTTAACCTTTGATCCTGTCTAAGGATCCAACTTGTAGGGTTGTTTGTTTGTTTTATTATTTTGGAGGGGGAGATTACTGAGGAGTGCCAGGCAGGAGCAGACGACTACAAATTGGGAGACCCAACTCAGCTAAAATGTTCCTTTTTAAATTAAATTTGATTAATTTTGATAAAACATACATAAAATTTACTATTTTACATCCACAAGATTGTGCAACCATCACCACTATTTGTTACCAGAAATTTTTCCATCCCGGATTCTGTACATATTAAACAATGACTCCCATCCCCTCCCTTCTGCCCCTGGTGACCTCTAATCTACTCTCCGTCTCTGTGAATTTGCCTATTCTAGATATTTCATATAAGTGGAATCACACAATGTTTGTCCTTTCGTTTGGCTTGTTCACTTGTCATAATGCTTGCAAGGTTCATCCATGTTGTAGTATGTACCAGAGCTTTATCCTTTTTTAAGGCTCAATAATATTCTACTGTATGTGTATATTACATTTTGTTCATCCATTCATCTATTGAGGGACATCTGGGCTGTTTCTGCCTTTTGGCTATTGTGAATAGTGCTGCTACGGGTGTTGGATTAGTTAGTTTGGGTATGAAAGACACACTAGCAGGAGTTATCGCTAAGAGCCTGGGGAGTTGTTAAAGCGACTAGAAAAGTGTTAAAACACACTTTAGTGAAGTCAGAAAATCTCAAGCAGTGGTGTCCCAGCAGGCTCGTGGACCTTGGATCTGAAGCATCAGCTGTCAGCACTAGATGTACACCCGAATAACTCGGGCGATTTCCCGAAATATGCGTTCCTCCTCCCACACTCAGGCCAATTAAATGAGTATCTCTGGGCACTGATCATTTTTAAAGTTCCTCTGGTGATTCTCATGTGATTCTGGGGCTCAGTGGAACAGCATTTCTCAGCCTGAACCTGGACCAGCTGCATAGCCTGGGAACTTGTGATAAATGCAGATTCTCAGGCCCCACCCCAGACCGGCTAAGTCAGAAACCCTGGGTGCGCTCCAGCCCTCTGTGTTTGTACCAGCCCAGCAGGGAATCCTAAAACTGCGTCAAGTTCAAAGATTACTAGTCCAGAGTAAAAAGCATGGGTGACTTGTTTGCAGTGTCCTCCCTCATATCCCTGACGCTGACATGGATGCCCAGTGCTCTGAGGCAGTGGCCCTGCCACAACTCAGCTAATGGGTTTTATCACCAAACAAATATCAGTCTGCATAAGATGGGGCTGTTCTTACAGAGAGAAGCAGGTGCAGCCTAGAGGTTCTCAGAGTCTCCCTGCCCGCATAGCCACTGCTTTGATTGCAAATGGTGTCTACACAAACCAGGAAGGAGGCTGAGATCAAATAGAAAACACACTATACAGTCACTGCCATGATGGCTGGAGAAATCAGACGTTCTCAGAGAAGGTGACAATCCAGGGGAACCTTAAAAGCCTCATGAGACTGGAGCAGCACAAAACAATGCACTGAGCTCCCTGCTTTGCTGAATCTGGTTTGTTACTTAAAATCTCTTGAAATGTCTTCAGTTACAAATTTTAATACTTGGAGTAGTCTTTGAGTATTAAATTGTGAGGCTTTGCAAAGCAGTTGAAAATAAAGTATGGATAAAGAAGAAGTTCAGTGAATAAATGAGTTTTCCCTATCAGAAAAAAATCACTGTGGAGAGTAAGCATAAACGGAGTGGAAGAAAATATCATTGGGTGACTTTTCTCCAGTGACAAGAAGCTGTTTTGAAGTCTGTGTTCTAATCCAATCTCCTCTTTTTACCAGCTGGGAACTTAGGTAAGTTAATTAAATTCTAAATTGTGGTTCCTCCTCTACAAAATGAAATCATGACGATACCTCTCCAATCGTTTGTTCATAACATCAGGATTGAATAAAGTAATGCTAGTAAAGTGCTTTGCATTGTGCTTGTCACTCAGTGAGATCTAAATCCCACTTCTGCTATGAATACTATCACTGACATTATTATTAGCCCAGTGAACTAGAGTAAACCCCTCAAAGTATTAGCTATTAATATCATTATGATTATTATGACTATTATTACTACTACTACTATTAAGAATGCTGAGCCCCTCCATTAAACTCACATCAGGAGAAAGAGCTATAACTAGCCAGACATGCCAAGGGTCCCTGAGAAAAATATTCTTTCTCAAAATTCAAAACTTATTTGAATGTCCTACCTAGAAGGAGCCTTGCCTTAAACAGAACAGGATACATTATGCTGTAGTAGCAAACTTCAAAAATCTCACTGCAGAGGATTATTTCTCACTCATGTCCCAGTCTGCCTCAAGTCAGTTGGTATCTGTCCTCCAAGGGGTAACTCAGAGATCCAGGCCGCTTCCATCTTAAGATATATTTTTAAGAATAAAATTTAGACATGGCTTACACTTTATGGCTTTCTCCTACTGATCCTAGACTAGGATAAGTCTTATCTCTCTCCTCTAAGGTAATTATTCTTATATCTGTGAATCCATTCGCCACATAGAATGGATCAGGGCTCATCAACCATTGTAGTGGTCTCATCTGACTGTAGTAGCTGGTCTATATCCTTGCACCAAAATCGAGCCTAGGTGTAATCTGAAAGATATTAACTGAGTGGTACAATCACCTCCTTCATTCTAGAAAACATATCTCTATTAATGAAGCCTGAGGTCGCATTCTTTTTTTTTTTTTAAGGGAGCGTGTCAACAACTGCACTTAACACCAATTAAAATTTCCTTAGGTATATAGTGGATTCAATTCACTCTCGCAAATGTTTATTCTTCTCTTTTCGATACAAGCAGGAATCTCCATTATGGAAAAAATTCACAAGAAAAACACGTTGAAGAGGTTTGCTTTCTCTGATTTATCCATTAATATATCTCCCACTCATCCAATGCAGGTGGCAAGCCTCGCCGAGGGGTGTCTTATCCAAACTTTTTAATGGCAAATGCTGAAAAAGGTAGCCGTCAAGCCTTGATCGCCGTTATTTCTTAGACTGACCCCTCCCATCTACTTCGTTGCAGGTACCACATTTGTGTAACTGTGTTGATCTACTTCCTCCCCCTGCTGGTGATCGGCTATGCATACACCGTAGTGGGAATCACACTGTGGGCCAGCGAGATCCCCGGGGACTCCTCTGACCGTTACCATGAGCAAGTCTCTGCCAAACGCAAGGTGAGCAAGGGACCGGCAGCATCTAACCCACCCTAGCATAGGTGACAGGCTGGCAAGCATATGGGCCTCAGGAGGCGCAGAGGCAGCGGGCACAGAACATCCCTGGGTCTGGGGAACCGCGGAGGGAACAAGAGGAAAAGGAGGAGGGATCTTTTTTCAATGTATTTGTAACCTAGGCCTGCCTGCACAGGTGAGAGCCATTTTGCTCGCACCTTTACAGTAATTGCAAACAGTCAAGACATTATCGCGCGCGCCGCGCACACACACACACACACACACACACACACAGTATTTAACTATGAAAGCATTGAGGAGTTATTCATTCATCTTTTTGTTAAACTTTGGCAAAATAATACATCCGCTTAGTCAAACATCAAAAAGTATTAAAAGAAACATTATAGTGACAGAGAACAGATCAGGGACAGGGGGCGGTTCATATTGGGGGGAAGTCTGCCTATAAAGGACAGCATGAGTTTCTTTGTGGTGGTGGAGCAATTTCATATCTTAATTGTGGTACTGTTTTCACGCACCTATCCATATAATAAAATTTTGTGGAACTACACACCCCCCAAAATGATCATGTGGAAAAACTGGCAAAATCCAAATACAGTCCGTAGTTTAGTTACTAATGCCGGTGTCCTGGTTTCGATCATGTGGTGTAGTTATGTAAGATTATATCACTGGTGAAAATAAGGAACTCTCTGTACTATTTTTGCTACCTTTTAGAAATCTTAAATTATTTCAAAATGAAAAGTTAAAAAAATATTAAGAGTCTTATCATGAAAAAGCTCCCTCGTTAGGTGCTCTATCTGCCTTATTCCCAAGCGCACATGCTCATGTACTACCGTGACCACTGTTTCTTATTAATCCTTCCAAATGATGCAATGCATTTATAAGCCAAATAAATTTTCTTTCTTTTTAAACAAATAGTAAATATACACTTTCTGCCCTTTACTTTTTTCACTCAACAATATCTGCAAGACCTTTAAAATTTAAGATATAGTTTCTCATTTTCTTTGTTTTGGTACTCCTTTGCATAGTATTTCATTGTGTGGAGACTAGACAGTTCTTCACTGATTTATTGGGGTAAGAAAGAAGGAGTTACATCACCTCGTTGTAAATCCCCTTTAAACATCTGACGCCCTTGCTGCAGCCAACCAAATCCTGCCCCTATCCCTCCCTCCTGCTGAAAGTCCAAGCAAGAAGGCTGCCCCAGCTCACCACCTCTCCCATCTGGTGCTTCCCCACTTCCCAGGTCTTTCCTTCCTGAACCCCATTTCCCTGGTCTTATTAATCTGGTTTCTTTGTCTTCTTCAGTCATTGCCTAGAAGGATGATATAACATGGTGGTTCTTGAGCATGAGTGTGCATCAGAATCATTGGAAGGGCCAGCCAAACACAAAATTCTGGGTCCCACGCTCCAAGTTTCTGATTCAGTAAGCCTACGTGTGGTCCAAGATTTTGCACATCTGACAAGGTTCCAAGTGATGGTGATGATGCTGGTCCTGGGGACCACACTCTGAGAACCACTAACATAACCCAAGTCTGTTGGTGCCACCTATAAAAGGTCCTTCTTCTTCCTCTAAGCAGTTATTATAAATACTTCCCACTACATGCTGCATTATGCAAAGTGAGAGGGCAGGAGAAGAGAGAAAGTAGGCATGAGAAAAGGAGGGTGCGCTGGTGGTCTCACCTGTCTCACCCTCTGGCCAGGTGGTCAAGATGATGATCATTGTGGTGTGCACTTTCGCCATCTGCTGGCTGCCCTTCCACGTCTTCTTCCTCCTGCCCTACATCAATCCAAATCTCTACCTGGAAAAGTTCATTCAGCAGGTCTACCTGGCCATCATGTGGCTGGCCATGAGCTCTACCATGTACAACCCCATCATCTACTGCTGCCTCAATGACAGGTGAGGACTCCCCCCACATACTTTCCCTAGGTGCCATGATATATAGTCGTCGAGCAGCCAATCTAAATGAGCAAAGTTGGCTGTGAGACAAGAGGGAGAGGTGGGGACTGCAGCCAACTAATCCCCGCATTACTCAACCTCTGCTGATTATCACCATGCAGGAATACAAGCCCAGCACAGACAATATTTTCTTTTCCCAGAGGAACCAGAAATCCCTATTTTTGTACGGTATTTTTTGACTTTTAAACACTGGCAACTAAGTCAGTGGAGGTTGGTGTGTGGATTTAAAAAAAAAAAAAAAGCCTCTGTGATTAACAAGCATAGTCCACTAGCTGGTTCCAGTTCGTGGACTGTGCATTTGTTCACACTGCCCTATGGATCCAGTGCACGGGGGCTGTGCGTGGAGACAGAGACAGAGTGAGAGAGAGACATATCGAAGGAAAGTGACTGGCAGAAAGTCACCCTTCAGGCAGTGAGCTACCTGAAGGATGCTGAATTGACCCAAAGTTGGCTGACCCCACACCAGCAGAGGCAGCATAGTTCAGCAACTGCCCTCAGTAAAGACATATTTCACTTGGATCTAGGTTCTAGTCCTGGATTTGACCTTAACAGCCGACCTTTAAATCTTGTTGGGCTTAGCGTCCATTGATTTTGAAAATAGTAACACAGAGTCACACTTGGCTGTGTCCATGTGTTAAAGAGTGGATGAAGTGGTAGGAACACCCTCCGAAAGCAGGCTGTCCCCAGGGTCACCTCTCCGCCTGCTCTCTCTCCAGGTTCCGGCTGGGCTTTAAGTACGCCTTCCGGTGCTGCCCCTTCATCAGTGCCAGCGACTACGAGGGACTTGAAATGAAATCTACCCGGTACCTCCAGACCCAGGGCAGCGTGTATAAAGTCAGCCGCCTGGAGACCACCATCTCCACAGTGGTGGGGAATCACGAGGAGGAGCTGGAGGAGGGCCCCAAGGCCACACCCTCATCCCTGGACCTGACTTCGGTCGGCTCCTCTCGCAGTGACTCCAAGACGGTGACAGAGAGCTTCAGCTTCTACTCCAACATGCTCTCCTAGACCCCAGCGCCTTCAGCAGAGGCAGCCACCATCGTCTTTGTCTTGTTTCACTTCATGCATGAATAATTCCTTGATCTGAAAACCATCAGAAACACCCCAACGCTGAGGCTTGTGAAAATGGTCAGAATGGTTTAGGAAAAAGCATTCCATCCCGGACTCAATAAACCTGGATTCTTCCCCGTTTTTTGTCACCCCCATGCTGTGTGACCCAAGGCAAATCAGTCTCTGAGCCTATAGGATGGGAAGACTGGGCTCAATTTTCTCTGCCATTCATTCCATGATTCTGGAATGAACTTTGGTTACATGTAAGCACTCATTTCAAGATGAATCCTGCAATGCAGCCACAGAATCAACTGATCTGTTTGCCTAGAGCCTCTGTCTTACTTTAGTACTGTCATTCTCAATTATGTTCGGATCACCTTCCTTTAGCTGGTAGCCTCTTTCACTTGATAGGCTGAACAAAAGAAGGAATGAAATAAAAATCTGAATGAAAGATTTAACCCTATGTTACACGCTCCCGTGAAAAGAAGACAAAGTGTACCTTTTGGACATCTCAGTATTTTAGGATATTTAGACATCATGGGATTGAGAGCCTTATATTCATCTGCCTTATGTCTATGTCCCTAGTGGCTGTCCTGAGAAACTGATGCAGGCAGAAAATTTCCATTGATGCCAACTAATGTCTGTTATGGACCAAGAGTCAGGAGAGCTGCACCATCTTTAATTTGTCTGAGACTTTTTCCTTATTCGCAAAACTGTGGGGCTGAACTAGATCATCTAAGCGTCCCTTCAAATTTTAACATTCAATGGTTCAAAGATTGCATGAGTTTTTGTTTGTTTCACCAAAGAATTGTGGCCTCAAAGAATAGGAGCCGAGAGTCTAGTGACTTAACACTCAGCTCCTGGAGAAATAGCAACTGCCAAGACCAGTGTCAATACCCACATCAGACATTCTCTGATTTATCCTAAAACATGGGTAATTTTTTTCTCCCAAAAGGCTTGGGCCTTTACAGAGCTGAGGACTTGGTGTCAAAGACTGCATCTCTGCATCAGGCTAAGCCTGCTGCTGAAGATGCCATCAGGAAAACAAACTTGTGGGCTCCCTGATCTGGCCTTTTGTATCTTAGGACAGGGGTACAAACCAGAGTCTTAGCTTTACATTAGCATCCAGCCTGTACTCAGATGCCCAGTGAGCGAGGGACCTCTGGGAAGAGGCTATCTGACATTTTCCTTCACACTCTCTGTATCTCCCTTCCCTGTCCCCATGGCTTTGTTGGCCTCTTGTCTATCAGAGGTGAGAAAACACACCAGCCCTATGGAACAGTCCATCGACCGAGAGCCATGAACTTAATGCTTCACGTCCCAACACAGCTTCGGAGTTTCCAGCAGGTGAGCATGCAGTTCCTTTCTGTCCCGAGATCTGCACTTCATCCTGATGTAGTTGAAAGCAGAAACCTCATGTCACATCTAGGAACATCCTCCTTGTGGTTTGAAGAATGGATGCATGTGTGCTCCACCGTGGTGTGGAAGGGGAACACCACTGCCCTCAGGATTTACAGCCTTTACCAGCTCCGCTGGCTCTAGCCCTACCAAGGCATGAGCAGGACTGGGGGGAGTTGTAGAGCAACAACACAAGCAAGAAGGACCCGAGGACCATACTCTGCAAATCCTCATGGGAAGGATTAAATAAATTAAGTAAAGCCAGCTCACTGCAGATATATGGTGGATGATACAATTTAGGGGCAACAAAAGTCAGTGCCAAAAACATTAGACATACTTGCAATGAGACTGGTGGCAGGCATGGATGATTCACTTCAGAGGGATAAAAAGAACAGCATGATTATGAGAGGCACCTAAAAAGAAAGTGTCAAGGAGTCAGGACATCCTCTCTGTGGAAGAGTTAGAGCTGAATACAAGAATTATTGAGCGCCTGCTCTGGACTTGGCCCTGAGCTGGGCACACACAGGTCCTTCCACTCCTGAGGAGCCTACTGGACTGGCCGTTGCTAACTCACCAGTCCTAGTGGGTCCAGGCTGCCCAGCAGGCGTAGAGGCGGCTAAGAAGCAGATTCTCCCAAAAATTCTAGAGACACATACTCAACATGGGTAATCAAGCCAAGGGCTGAGACCTTCAGAGAGCCTTTTGCAGTGAGAGTTCTCTGAGAGAATTCCAGGGGACCTACCGGGATGTGGTTGGACAGCATGTCACTGCAAATAATTAAAGGGAGTGTGTGATGGTACTGGGCAGTTTCAAATATGGCAAAATAGCCCCTCTGAGCAAGCCCAGCAAGCCTTCCTCTGGCCCGCTCTCCAACACCCATTTAACTTATAAAAATGTCATCAGCAACCATGAGTGAGAAACATCACAATTTGCACCGTGCATGGGTCTCATTCTTATAGAAATGTGTCGCCCTGTGTTTATCTCCTAAGCATTTTTCCTTGGTGTACTATTCGGTAGTAATAAAGACATCATGGGGCCAATCTTTGTTATGATACTTCCAAAATGTGAAATCCAGTTGCTGTCAGTTTATTCTCAGTATTGTGCCAATCTCTCCTCCTCATCATCTTTCACAGAGAGGAGCTCATGTATATTGTGGACTCACAGTCACCACAGTAATTGAGGGGTGGGAGGGGGACCTTTATGGGGGGACGAAAGGGCAGGAGTCCTTGTCCTCCCCCCACCCCAGCTGGAATGTGAAGGCATGCTGGAACACCCTTTCTCTGAGGTCCTTCCACTCCTGAGGAGCCTACTGGAAGGACTGAGGGGACTCCTAGGAAAATGGGAGCTGGCTTCAGTTGACCTGGGGAGAATCCTAAAGGTGGAGCCAGGTTGTTCCTGAGGTTTCCATTTTCCAGCCTGGGATCCTGGAAAGAACTTCCATACAGAAATAAAGTATGTGTTTGATTATCTCGTGTTTCTGTCTCATCTCCATACCGCACAGGAGGTTGAATGGGGTGGTACTACGAACCCTTGTAACCTGCATAGTCAGAAAGATGAAACTCAACACCCAGCAAACTCCTAACCCTGTGACTAAATGAGATGTGGGGACTGTTTCCAGGTGGGGATCTGGGAAGGTAAGGGGGGATTGTGTGAAGTGACCAATGATGTCACCTGCAACTGCAGGTCCTCCCAGAAGCAGACACCGACACAGAGTTAGAAGTATAAGAGGTTTACTGGGGGGGGGGGGGGGGAATACCTGGGAAAGATAAAGAAGGGAGGAAGCTGGAGTAGGCAGAGGAAGCCTGAGACCACTCTGCAGATCTGACACCTGTGAAGTGAGGGGAAGGGGAGGGTGGGCAGGAGACGCCTCACACTGTGGTGCCGCTCTGAGAAAGTCTCAGTTGGCCCAACAGCATCTAAAGATGCCCACAAAGAAAGCCTGTATTGGCATAAATGGCCAGGCCTGGAACTCCTGGGTCATTACCTGGGAGCTCTCTGGGGAGAGAATAGTCTGACTTGAACACCGTGATGGGTCCTGAAGGTGCTGCAGCTGACAGCTGACAGCACTCCCAACACCAGGCCTCTCCTCAAGGGAGGTCTGAGCCAGGATTCCCACAACTGCCACCAGAGCTTTGGTCAAGGCCCCTGTGTTTGGAAACCATGTCAGGAAACCCGTGGAAGGATTTGAAACTTTAATGATAATCTCTGTCAGCCTTGGCAACCTGCATTCGATTCCTGGGCCACCCTGTGCCACCTCACCTCTCAGGCACGTGCCCTCAAAAGAGCAATAAGCAGCTGTTCACAGACTTGCAATAACAACGACAGTAAAGGCGCTGAAAGAGGGTGTGACCCAACGTACTTTGTATTAGAAACAAATAATAAAGATGCTTCTGTTCACACTAAGGCAGCTTAAACTGAGGTGCCCAGATAAGCTTCAGTGAATCCACAAATCCCCTGCACGATCCCCATAAATCATATGCAAAACATTGTGTGTGTGAGCCTGTGTGCAACACCTAATTCTTCTCAGAACTCACTCACCCTTGGCCCACCAGAGAAAGAGAGAAATTAAGCTATTTATAGGAGAGGGGCAAGGATCCATGAGACCTTCAGAGCACAGTGAGAGGTAGATGTGCCCCAGGAGAACCAGAGGGGCTGCCGAGAAACTGGAAGTAGTTTTGGAACAAGAACATAATTCACCTCAGGCTCCTGGAGGCGTTAAAGCTGTAGAATGTCATTAGAGATGTTTGTGCAGTAAAAACACCAAATTTATAATTAAGGGAGGTGCTCACTTTTCTCCATGGGAATATGCGTATTTGTTGGCTGAGAAAAGACTAACTTTATTTATAGGCCAACAAATAATGCCGGCAGTGGAGTATGAGTATGAACATTCCCGTGGAAACGCGAGGGCGTTTTCACTTATTTCTGTGTAGGCGCAGGCTACACACCAGGGACACGTGGCCTCAGGAGCCCCCTGGCTTTGGTAATAGCCACCCCTCTGCCCGCAGGACTCCTCAAGTCCCTTTCATGGAGTCCATGACCTCCTCAGCTCTGGAACCCAAGAGAGAGGATTCAGTCAAAGCCCCAAGTCGAGGTGAGCAAAATAGTACACGCCCAGAATGTCCCTCTCCCTCCTCTTCAGAGGTGACGGGAGCATCTGACTGCTTTCCTGGACCCATGGGCAAAGGTCTGAGACAGCTCATGTATTTCTCCCCAGTCAGGAAAAGAGGGAAGACAGGGAATGAGGCCACGGAAGGGCATGCCTCATGAGTTGCAAATGCAACATACGGCAGTTGCAGCCTTTGGTCCTGGCTACTGTCTTGAGCAACTCAGCAGCAGAGAAAAGGCTCCTAATTAGAAACAAGTGACTAAAAGGACCTCAGCACTAATGCCCAGATGGGCAGGCCAGATGGGTGGGCTGCCCTGGCCCCATCACTCTGGGACGTCATGTTAGCAGTATATATTCTGCCAGCTTCAGAGATTTTCGTACAGACAGATTTAAGCCCAGGTCCTCTTTTTTATGCCCAGTTTCCCCTTGTTCTCCACTCTTTAGTCCAACTCTGTTCCTATCCCTGGAAACCTATCCCTAACACAGCCTTGGCTGGAATCTCTGGGTTTTCTCTCCACCACTCTGGATGTCTTCCTGGTACACTCGTTCAAAAGGAGAGGATTTGGTGTGATAGTGAGAATCCACCATCCCTGACAAATCTTTTTCCATCTCCCCAAATCTTCCGTTGCTCACTCCGAGCGCATATCCACCCACACTTTTTCCTTCATCTCCTAATCCCTAACTCCCACTCACCCACTTTCCCAAGTTGAGGTAACTTTCACAATAGGGCTCCTGACTTAGTTCCAATACTTAAAAGAAGCAGCTGAAGCAACAGATCCAGCCTCTAGTCTCAGCCGGGAGAAAGGCACACTCCTAAAGGACATCAGATTCCAGGGCTATCCTCTCCTAACCATGCGGACACATGGATCTGAAGGAGGATGTTAGTGCGTGGAGAGGCCGTGGCACCCAGTGCAGGAAGGAAGTGCACACTCCTGCCCTGAAGCCCCTTCCGAGATTGATTTCTCCTCTACCCTCTGCTGACTCACTGGCCCACGCCCATTGCCCTCTGGTCCCATACCCACCACCTGGAGGAGCACTTGTTTGGCAGAAGTGTCCTGTGAGGCAATAACTATTCCTCCAAGACGGCAGCCCCCCTGGGCTAGTCCAGATAGTCGAACACAGATGTCATGAGGGACCATTGTGAACATGGGCCTGTTTTGCCCTCAGAAATTTGAGGACAGTCCAAACACTTTCTCGAGAAGAGAAGCAGACCTTTTCGGTTTCTTTTATACCTACAAGGATTTGGCCCCAAATATTTCAGCTTCATCCACTGGGCATTTGCCTGGCACCCATGACGTGTCAGTAGCTCTGCAGGGGATTTGCAAATATAAATTTCAATAGCATGTGGTCCTTGCCCTTAAAAAGTGCACAGTCCAGAGGGATAATTAATTAGTCAGTTCCACAGCCCAGCGGGAGGAGTGTCAAAGGAGATGCGCCAGAAAGCACTCTTGATATCACGTTCCACCAATCGATCGTCGTCATTAAAAGACGATGAGGGCTTGAGCCCGATCTTTCCCTCAGTGGCAATGCACACACTCACTCACAGAAGATGTTTGCCTGTTGCCACGACTTCCAAAACGTCCTGTTTTCTCATATCTGATGGACATCTTTGCGTCTCAGGGTTATAATGTTCAAAATTCCTCAGCCCATTCACCACCATCCCTTACTACTGATGGTTATTCTAATTGAGTCTATTGTTGATTTTAAATCCTCCCAAATCAAAATCCGGCCTCTCAGCAGTCCCAATGGAATGGGCCGCCGCTGCTTTCTGGGATCCCCGTTACGGCCCCATGGTTGCTCTCTGCTGCCCTCTGCAGGACTCTCTCCATAAAAAACGCACAGGTTACGGATGCAAACGAAGCACCAGACGCTCAGGCTATATGCACTCTGCCAGCAGGTGTGGAACTCACTTGGAAGTGGCCCAGGAGTCAATGCTGTGAGCAAGATTCTCCTGTTCCTGGGCATTGTTTGGGTTATGGATTCAAAGAAAGGAGGACGCACGTTAACGCATGCAGGGCCTGGAAACTTGTCATCATGTACGTATCATCATTCTGCTTCTGTTTCCCCCAGAACTCCCGAACTGACGATCATGGGAGTCGACCACAGGACTCCACAACGGACTCCTCGTGCCCTTCTCCCTCCCCTAATTTGATATAAAGATCCTGCATTCCTAACCATGATGGGCACCTGCCGACTCCCAGGTGCCCCTAAGTGGATCCTAACGTTCCAGTAGGAGTCGTCACGTGGGAAGTAAAGAGCAGGAAGCTATGCCGCTGCCTGGGGATAAGCGAGGTAGGGGACGCAGGCTCGCAACCACTCACCCAGAGATGCCATGCAAGACCCTCTCTTTAAGTTTCTAACACTTTTCTGTGTTTCTTATGCTACCGCTGATGACACGTTGTGGTAAGGCCAGCTCAGCTGCCCATCCAGGACAACACCCGTGGGGCAGGAAGTATTTATTTTCTGTTGGATTCTTTAGGTTTAGCAGGGCCACTCTTGGCTCCACCCTACACTGGCCTTGGCTTTGGAGCTGTATGCCATGTCTCAGGAGCAATCAAACCTCACCTGCTTCTTACCCTTACTAGATAGTTGTCATGGACCTTCTATAGATTTCCAGTGTAGAATTCCGTCCATGTGTCTCCTAAGGAACTGGGAATAAATACTCAAAAGGATGACAAGTATGAGAAAGAGGAGAATTCCCCCCGGGTGTGTTCTGGGAGGCCTCTCTCACAGAACCTGTCTCACGGCTTGAACAAGAGATGATTCTGTCAGCTAATTTTCCAGAAGAAGATGACGTTTAAGGTTGTATACCAGCATGCACTCACACCGCAATCATCATCAAGACCAGACAAGTGGATGGCCTCCGCTTTTTCCCATTTGTTCCCCAAGAGCTTGAGACTTCTTTGGTCCTGGGTGTTCACATTTCTTACATTTCATCTGTATACAAAACGAGAGGGGAGAAGGGATAGAGTAAGATATCCCCAAGGCCCTTGTTGATAGAAGAAAAGGGTATGAGAGTAAAATAGAAAGAAATTTATGCTCAGCAAAGTTTAAAGCCTTGGACACTGGAAGAATTACTTCTCCCCTCTCCCCACCTCCAATGTTATAATAAAGACAATGATAAGAAGTACTACACTCAAGATCTCTTGTGCCAAGCACTTTATGCACATTATCATGCCATGAAATCAATATTATTATTGCCCTTAATTTAATATGAGAACAATGGAACATAGAGAGTAAGTTGTCTGAGATCCCATTGCCAGAAGTGATTTTCAGAGCCACCCAATTCCAAAGCCCAAGGTCTTAGACAAAACCCCTATTGTCTCTTTAATTCATCATGTTCCTAGGCCTCTATCTTCTCTCAGAGGTGCCACAGCCCAGGCTGGAATGACCGCTCCAAACACATTGCCAAAATGCTCATTCAAAAGGTGATGTTTCCAGGAGCAGCAAACTTTCACAGCCCCATTAAATCATCCAAAAAGTATTTCAAAGGGAAATTGTCCTTGTTCTCTGTGTAGTCATCCCCACAATTAGGCAAGACATGTGGCCAGGTTCTAACTAAGATTTGAAGAGTGGATTTCCAGCTATGCTTAATCTTGGCACATTTAGCCTTAGATGCACATTAGATGTGTATTTCCCTAGAGGATAAAGGCTTCTTTGGGAAAGATTAATGTCACCAGGAAGGATAATATCTTATGTTTACAACTAATGACTTAGGTATCCATGTCCTGGCCAGAAGGCCAGACTCACTTAGGTACTGGAAGCAGGCGTGGGGGTGGGGGGGCCTGCTGCACTGCCCATGAAAATGTGCACAGGAGGAAGGCATCCTGGGGCCCAGATGAACCAGAACATGGCCTACAAGATCACTGGGTCAGGAAAGAAAGGTAAGTCCAGTACTCAAGCTAGAAAGTTGAAAACTAGAGGAACCAAGTCAATGGTTTCAAATCCTAGTGGATATAAAGATCACTTAGGGGAGTTGTTGAGGTCCAGATTCCTAGCTTCCTCTCTAGAGATCTTGACTTAATAGATCTGTGTGTTGACAAGCATATCGGTGATTATAAGGCAGATGGCCCATGGAACCACTGGCCTAAGCAAAATGTAAACAGAAAACAAGTTGGAAAGTCAATGAGGATGGGTTTTGACAGAAAAAGATAAATTACAAGTAAGAGAATGGAGAGGGTTCCTAACACACTGACTTGCCTCACCTGGTCAAGGTGGACCCCCAAAGAACTAGGCTTAAGAAGTTGGATAGGAGCAAGCCTCAGGGTCAGCGCCACAAGAGGGGAGAGGAACACTGAGATGTAAGAGGAGGTTAGGGCTCAGTCCACTTCACAACTTTGCCCTGTCTGAGCCTCCATTCCCAGTGCTCCCTCCAATATTCCAGTACTATCACTGCGACACTAAAAAGCTTACCATCTCCCCCACCTCTCCTGTTTTAGTCTTCCTTCATGCAAGTTTACACAATCAGAATTAAGGTAAAAATTTTTCACTTTCCAGATTTCTAGTCTTCCATAGCTGCCAACTCCTGGGAGGCCCCGGTGCTTAACTGTGTCCAACAGGATGTAATTGTTTATTTTTCTTGAATTCCAAAACAATTCCCAGAGCATTTTACGGGAAAGAACTTAATGTTTTACAATCCTAACAATCTAATTGTTTTGCTTTTTAAATTATTCGCAACTTTCCACTTATGACTAACTCAGATTCATATCTAAGCAAAGAAAGAGGTCTACATGCTGGAGCAGTGTTGTTTATGTGCATTGTGAGAAACAGGGAAGGAAGGTCAAAATATAACTAAGACAAAAGCAGCAGAAGTTGGATGGATATGTTTTCTTTCTACAAGTAAAGAAAAGAGACTATAAACCACAACTACCTCTAATTTTATCCCTCTTTAGATAAAAGACATAGTGAAGTTCCATTAGATATTGTGATGACAAAGACAGCACCCAAGATGTGGTTGATAGCTGGGGTGCACGATCTCTGGATGCTCTTTCTTGGCTACATAATCAGAGCAGGGCGAATTGTGAGGTTCCCTGAAACTCACTTTTTCAACATTTACTGAATCCCTAGAAATATCCCCTCACAGATGATGAGTAATTTCCACAGAAGAGATGTTGGTGCTTTGTACTCTAGAAATAATCTCCAGTGGCCCTAGTGACAAGAAATATGAGGTTTCCTTCAAGTATTAGAGTGCTTAATTCTTCATTCATCCACTCTTTGATCTCCTAGAAGATATCAGGCTTTGTTCCAGGCATCAGGGATGCCACAAGAGTGAAAACAGACATGTCCCCACTTCCAAGTAGCTTTCAGGTTAATGGAAAGACTTGCAAATCAAATAATCTCACAAAGGATTAAAAACTGAGATAAGGACTATGCAAGGAAGAAAGGCTCTTTCGTGAGAGCCTGTTACAAAGGAACTAGACCTAGCATTTGAGGCCAGGGAAGTCTTCTCTAAAAAAGTGAGGCCCTGAGAAGGTGTGAGAGTGCGCCCTGACAAAAGGAGGAAAGAGCTTTGCAAGCATCCGGAATGGCATGGAGAAAGGCCTGTGACAAGAGAGAAAATGGCATATTTAAGGTACTGAGAAAACAAGACCAGTGTGCTCGGATGGAAGAGGGAGGAGAAGTATTAGAAACAAAGATGGTAAAGAGGGAGGCAGAGGAGTTTGGAGAACCTTATGGGCCTTGATGAGAATTTTAGTCTTTAGTCTTAGAGCAAAGCAAGTCTTAGAGCCAAGATTTAGGAAGTAATGGGACCAATCAGCTTTCGGAGATCACTCCAACTACAAGGAGACCAATTAGGCTGTGATTGCTATGGTTCAAGTAAGAGGAGAGGGGGGCTTGGACTGAACCATTGGGTGTGGATGTGGGTGCAAGTGGATGGATTTGAGAAGCCTTTAGAAACTATATGAGAAATATTTATTTGGTGATGAACTGCACTGGTTGTGAGGAAAGGGAAGGTTTCAATGGTGAATTTGATGTTTCTTACTTGTATAACTAGTTGAATGACGACACCATTTACCACAAAAAGGGAACATTAGGTTACCAAGTTAAGGAAGGGAGAGGCAGAATATTATGAGTTTGATCTTAAACATGTTGAATGTGAGATAACTTTGAGACATGAAAGGAGATATCAAGTAAGCAGCTGGATATTCATATTTGTAGCTCAGGGAGCAGTCTGGCTGAGGACATCAATTTGCAAGTCAGTTACAGATGGCGGTTGATGCAATGCACACGAATAAGCTTGCCAGGTGTGATAGTAGTGGGTAATCAAATGTAATATTTAATAGCTGGGTAGAAGAGGAATCAGATTGTGCCCAGAGAGATGGGGCGGCAGGGGTGTGGGGAACAGGGAATGTGGTATATTGGAGGCTCATGAACAGAATACTTTGAGGAGAGGATTCTGTGATGTTGAACTCTGCAAACAAGTGGGAAAAGAGGGGATATGGAAAATGCGTAGGAGACTTAGTGATGAAAAGATCAGTGGTAGCCTTAGTAAGAGCTATTTGAGTGAAGTCCTGAGATAGAAGCAGACCGCAGTGAGCTGAAGAAGGCATGTTTGAGGGAGAAATAGGGACTCGAACCTACAGACCCCTTCCAAAGGGCTAGTTTAGGAGGAGAGAAAAAGAAGCTAGAGGAAATGTGGGACCAAGGATGGTATTTTAATTTGTTGTTTTAATTTGTTGTATTTATTTGTCATTAATAGAAGAGACTTGGACATACTTCAATGCCTACGGATTAATCATTTTGAGAAGGATCAGGTGAAGTTACAGGAGACAGCAATTAGCAAATAATTTCTAAGAAAGCGGAAGGGTAGTATGCAGAACACAGCTGGAAAATGGGAGACAAAGAGTAAAGAAAGATTAGGAGATTTGAAAACAGGAAATGAAGGAAATTCCTCTAGGTGATAGTTCCAATTTTCTCTGAGAAGCAAAAAGTAAAGTCATCTGCTGGTAATGGGGCAGGAGGCTGTAGAACTAGGCTACAAGCTAACGAATAGGGAAGCATATAGAAAATTTCAAATGATCATTTCAGATTCCCCAGAACGCTGATTTAGTGGTTCTGGGCAGTGCCTCCGAAACTACATTTTTAACTAACAACATGGCTCGTTCTAGTACAGGTGGTTCAGGGACCAGGCATTGCGAAACTCTGGCCAGGATTTTGAGACATGTCCCCTTTCATGTCCCCATGTGAAACACACCATCAAAAATGAAAGAAAGAAATTTTTCCAAGAAGATGGTACTGGAGTACGTGACAATCTCTGTGATTCTGTGGACCCACATGGCCTCACTCCCCCAGGAAGGCTGTTTGACAAAGGCAGCTGTTGGAGAGCAAAAATTTCTCCTCCACTCTTCGGTGATCTTCTGGCTGGTCTAATTTTGTACATACAGAGGCTCCATGAGAATACGAGGCCCAGAGGTATCAGGCAATCAAGGCCTATATGCTATTCCAAGCTATGGAGAAGAGGGTAGGAGTCTGGGACTTCAAAGGGGAGAAAAACAATTTATAGGAAAATGGGAAAACAAATGTTTGTTATGCAACACAGAGACAATGGGACACAGAAAAAACTTTGAACAAACAGGCCTTGCTAAATTTCCCAAGTCTACCACACCTGGCTTATATTCTTCATAGTTATCTCTGGTGATAGTTCTCCTCCTGGGCCAAATCCTCTGTATAAATTCTTTTAGGCAGTTAATGGGGTGTGGGGAAAGGGGGGTAAAAACTCTTTCTGAGCATTTTGGGCCTCAGTTGTCTTCAATTCAAAGTAATCTGCATGCCAAAGTGACGTACTCTGGGGAGGCCATTCTGACCTCTACACAGTTCTGGAGTCATTTCTGATCTTAGGCAAAATTTAATAAACTTTAATTCGGTTCTGAAGCAGCTCCACATTAACTCAAACTCGTCTTTTATTCTGAGCTTAGGCCCTGGTTCTAAACCTAGGATTGTATTTTGTCCCTAGAACCATGCCCTATTGTATTTAACCCTTCTATTCCCAGAGTTAAGAGAAATTACAACATTAATTATCCAACTTATCTATGATAATTCCAAGGTCTGACTCAAAGAATACATGAGTATGCACACAATTAATCTAATTATACTTAGCTATAGATTTCAAGCAAAATGGATCAGACCAAGGCTATCCAGCTTAATATTGGAAGAAGAACAATGGTTCAAGTTTTGGAACAGCAGTGTAACCATGCCAATATCATACATCTTGACACATAAACCATGTGTGTTTGTGAAGTTGAAGCCTGAAAACAGATCAGCGAATTCTGCAGAGAATATTACTTGGGTTTTAGTCAATTTCTTAGTGAACACCCATTTATCCTTCGAATCTCCGATCAAGTGTTACTTCCTCAGAAACGTTTCTCTCTACCCCCAACACTAATGGAACCCCAAAATAGATCTGCATTGCTATTCTCTCATATCGCCCTGTTCTTTTCCTTTGTGGCACTATTGCAATTTGCAAGAATAAATTATTTGTTTGATTTTTTTTCAAGTTTGCAATCCCCATTAGGCTGTAAATCCTCTGATGAGCCTGTTAGTTTTGTCATAAAATATAGACCCATTTCCTAGCACAGCATCAGCGCAAAGGGCTGATTTTACATTCATTACATAAGTTCAGTATTTACTGAATAAATGAGTGAATAAATAACTGGGATAGAATGATGTTTAATAGAGGTTAATAATAGTATTGCTGTCTTTAAAATCTATTTATTCCTCACACTAAATATTCAGTTAGGAGACTCAAACTTGAAATGTGTCTCCAGAGTAAATCTAGCAGGGGGATTTAACATTACTAGCAAGGGAATAACTCTATAATTAGGAGGAATAATTGGTTACTCTTTTTAAAGATGGATAAAACCCATTTTGAGTTTTCAATGGACACAAGGAGCCATATCATTTAATATTAGATGGTCTACAGATGGTGATGTGCTAGTAAAAGTTTAATAACTGGCTGTATGGGAATAAAATTTTTGACAGCATTTGTTGATTTCCCTGATGTAAATACTACCATCATAGTCAATCTCAAACTACCAAGAGTTTGACAACCAGCTCACAATTTCTCAAAAATTGACAAGGGGCTTTCACAAACTGGTGTAGGACATTTCAGCACACCACCATCACAGGCCTATTACCGAAGTGATGAAAATGTTCAAAGTCATCATCTTCTCTGTCGTGTTTGCTGATCTTGGTGACTGAATTAAGGACTTTGTCCAAGAGAGTAGATCAAACTTCTTTCTGAGAGAAAAAAAAAAATCTGGCTTTCTTGAAAATATCCCCATAGCTCATCTCTTTGAGGCAAGCAGAACTCCATCCAGGGAATAATACTGTAGAAAGGCTTCCAATTTTAATAAAATTATATCACTACCTTCAGTCATTTGAAACATTGCAGAAGCCACATACACATTAGGAAGTCAACCCTATCCTATCTTTGCTGGTTTCCAGAGCAACATGCAATGATAGCCCTCTAAGCTCTGGTCACTCCAGCTGGCAGAATGATATCCAAGCAAGAGAATCTAAGGCCAGTGACTCTCAAACCTTTCTGACTGTCACTTAGTCAAAGAAAGCTACTCTAATAGACAAAAAAACTGTAAGAATAACACACTGAACCAAGAACATTTTGAGGGGATAGAATAGATGTTAACTATAACAATACTGTTAATACAAATAGAAATATAACTCACTGAAAACAATCCTCAGAAAAATAAACTAATACGTTAAAGATCAAGAGTAGTTGCCATTGAAAAGCCCAGTAAACTCAAGATACTGCTATTAATGAACCAATAACAAGGCATCCACTCTCTGGCCTTTGCAGCATTACCAAGCACTGTGGAGAAGCCAGACTTCTTGATAGAATGCCAAATTAGGATCCTCAGGAAATTCTAGTATTGTGTTAATGTGAAGTTTTTGAGTAACAAATAGTAGTAACTCTCAAAAATATTCATAATAGTTGCTAGTAAGCAACTTACTAAAAGCTAATGGAATTGCATGCCATTTGCCTATAAAAACTTGAATTTTCAGATTTGTTCCCTGCTCTTCTGATGGAGCCTCATGGCTTATTGGATGACTAAGAACCATATCTGAGAATAATTGGTCCAGAAGATGTGCGGTCAGCCATTTCTCTAGGTCCCCACTGTCCTGTCCTTTGATCCAATGAGAGGAACAGACAACCCCACCTTTTACCACATTAGCTGTGCCTCCTGTTGGCCACTTTCACTGAGTCATATTAATGTCATGCTCTTGGCTAGAGCTGTTTTAAGAAAAACTAAATGAAAGCCACTTTTGCATTTGCTATAAAAGTCACTGTAAATATTACCAATGTTAATTATTATATAATTGTCATATAATTATATAGCCTCATGCCCAGAAGTCACCAGGACAGAGTCTATAGGCCCTGAGAAAAGTAGAATTTTCTACCTATAGATCTGAAAACCCAGTGGATAATTTTATACTCTTTCTCTTGAAGTTAAACAAACATACAGAATAGTAAGGCTACATACAGATTGTAAGTCTATAGCTCAATGAATTGTCACAAAGTGAACATACCCATGCAACAATCCTGCAGATCAAAGAAGACCATTGCCAATTCCTAGGAAGTCCCCTCATACCTGTCTCAATCACTTCACCATCCACATCCCCTTCCCAAGGGACCACCATTCTGTCCTCCAATTCTATAGGTAAGTCCTGCCTGTCTCCAACTTTATATAAATAAAGCATACAGTATGCATTCCCTCTGTTTGCCTTCTTTCAGTCATTACATTTGTGAGACTCGTCCATGTTATTTAAGTGAAGGACTAGGTTGCTATTAGAACTTGTAGGGCCTTGGATAGAAAACATCCTAAGGACTCAAGCTTTTATTCCAAGCAAGATGGAAAGCCAGGATGTTTTGAGCAGAGATGTGAAACAATGACAAGTTTCTAAATGATCATCCTGGCTAAAGTGTTAAGAATAGCCAGGAGGGGTGCAAGGGAGATGAGCGAGGAGGCTTCAGCAGCAACCCAGAGAGTGAAGGGGGCTTGGACCAGGGTGGGAGCTGTGGGAGTGGGAGAAGTGGTCTGCTTCTAGATATATTTTAAAAGTAGAGCCAAGCAAATTTTCAGTGTGAGAGAAAGAGAGGGGACAATAACAACTGCAGATGTTTTGGTCCGAGTTACTGGAGTGTCAACCTCTGATCTGGGGAAGACTGCAGAAGCATAGTTAGGTCAAAAGGTCAATTTGAGACATGCTAAATTTGAGACGCCTAAAAGTCATCCAAGTGAGAACATTGCATAGGCAGTTAGATATGTGAATATGGAGTTCAAGAGAGACGTCGAAGTGAAGTTAACAACCTGAAAAGCATCAGACTATAGATAGTATTTAAAACCATAGGACTATATGAGAATAGAAAGGGAAGACAACCATGCAGCCAGCATTTGAGCTGAGCCTACAGGATGCGTGTGATCCCAAAAGTAGAAAAGAAGGAAAGGAGATATTAATAATAATAGTAGTGGTTGGCATTTAGTGAACACCTAGTCTGCATCTGTCTCTACACTAAGCACACACATCATCATTGCATTTAGCCCCCACAATGGCCAGGTTGGGCAAGAGATATTTGCCATCTCCATACTACAGATGGGAATACTGAGACTTTGTTGAAGGTCTGTAAGTGGTAGAAGTGGGATCTGGTTGCTAAGTGTTATTCTATACCAGCTCTCCATAGACAGTCCAGGCAGGGCTAACAAAATGAACAAAGGTATGGAATATTAAGTGTAAACCAGACACCAATTTCAAAATAAAATGATCAGCCTACTATCACATGTAAAGACAGAATCTTGCCCACCTTCCCGGCATCCTTAGGAGGCTCATGTTTTCTCAGAAGTCTTTGGGAGTAGAGGTTTGTCTTATGTTTACTCCGGAGTCCAAGCCATGCCTAGCTGTGTTATCCCTTGTCCCCAGACCAGGCCTCCCGTTCTGTGTTTCTGATCAGTAAATTTTGCTCCTGTTTGAAGCCCAGAAAACATGGCTCATCACCCCACACACCACATGTGCATCTCCACATACATTCTCAAAACATTAAAACACTAAAAAACTAAAAACCCCCAAAACACTAAAGCAAGGCTATAGTTGCAGCAGCCTTTCTTAAAAGTTAAGAAAAATGGTGGGGATAAAGTAGCACCCAAAGGTGAACATTGGGCATCACTGTCCTGTAGTTCCCACGCCATCCCTGGTGAGGGTGTCCCACCAGCTACCCAGATGCTCAGGGCCCAGCTGCACCACTCCTTGGACTATCCCATCTCCTCTACCTCCACTTTTCTCCTCATCTAGAACTCTCCATAGCCATTCTTTGTCTTCTCTACCCAACGGAGAACACTGAACATTCCTGCTACTTTATTATGCACAGCAACGTCAATGTAAAGTTTATCAGACTAAATAGTACCCTTCTAGTCTATGGGAGGAATGGCCCCTTCATAACAGCTCAGATCCTTTTAAGCGTTTTGTTTTTTTGTTTGTTTGTTTACCCACTAACAAAAGAGCCACCCACCAGTGGTCATGATCTTACCTGTGCAGAAAATCAGCAGGAGCTTAGAAATTCCAGGGTATACAGGGTATTGTCCCACCTCTGGCACCAGTTGAAAATCTCAGGTAGAGCCTCCCTGCCAACCAACCATCTCTGTAAGCAAAAGAGCGTCGAGAGAATACGCTCCCCTCTTATCCGGAGCAGATTCACAAGAATTCTATGGTCGTGGCCACAGGGGAGGCAGAGTAGGAAGTTTCTTCCCCTTACACATAGAAAGGGTAAAAGGTAAAAACACTTTATTAAAAACAAAGTAGCTACTATTTTAAAAACTAAGTGCTTTACGTAGATTATTCTTAGAGTCCACAACATCCCTGTGAACTTTGACCTTTAATCTAATCACTTGACTAGGCTGTCCTGCTGGGAGAAGCCAAGGAGCTCTGGCTACCCTGTGTATGTCCCACCCCTCCTCACCTGCTCAGGTAGGATACACTTGCCTACCCAGGAGAAAAGTTGCACCGGATGATCAGTTGTACGTGTCACCTTGACTGGGGCATAGTACCCAGCTATTCAACAAAACACTAATCTAGGTGTTACTGTGAAGGTATTTTGAAGTCATGGTTCACATCGACAAACAATTGATTTAAATTAAGATTATTCTTGATAATATGGGTAGGGATCACCCAATCATTTGAAAGGCCTAAAAACAAAACTGGTGTTTCCCTGAGGACGAATGGCCTTCTGCCTGCAGACTTCAGAAGCAGCTCCTGCCCAAGAGTTTCCGGCCTGCTGGCCGCCCCTCAAATTCCAGACTGTCAGCCCCCACAGTAGCATAAGCCAATTTCTTGAAATAAATCTCTTTGTATATATGCATTTATATATACACACACACACATATATATTTAAATGTGTATACACACACACACACACGCACACGCACACATATTCTAGTTGTTCTCTTTTTCTGGAGAACGCTGACTAATGCAGGCTTCCTGCTAGCTAATGTGGTTTGTTGAGAAGAATTAGCCTGAGCACTCTGCCTGTAACCAGGAAAAGTAGTCACGGGCTGCCAACTGCTCCTTTCTTCTCTTTCTTTTCTTTTGTTTTTTTTTTCTGGCCATTTATCATTTATTTTCCACTTGGTGCAATGGGCTAGTTGTTGTAACTATTGCCCTTCAGCAACAGTTGTTTCATGAATGAGGTGGCTGAAAGCAGAGATGCCAACCAGATGCAACTGTACCATCATCATCATCATCATCATCGTGAGATTTCTCCTCAAACTGCTTGAAATTTTTTACAAGGAGGCTTCGGTGATCCCATGGAAGAGCTTGGAGAGCCTGTCATGGCTGGTGTTATTTGTGACAAGAGAGCAAACAGGAGATGCCTCTTCCCAGTGGTGTCAGACCTCCCACCACACGTGGTACCTTGGTGCTCCCCGTCTCTGGACACCAAAACCTTGTCACCTCATTGCTCACCCCTCTGCCTGAAGCCATCTCTGAGGCTCCCGAAAGCCATAATTATTCCTGAGCAAGTCCCCCAACTCAGGTGAAATAAAAATAAATTTTTTAAATGTAGTTATTTGTCCTAAAGTTTAATTCGTTTTAATTTTTAAAACTGTTCTTTATTCTGAGATCATATCCATTTTTTATATTAATTTTTAAAAGTTTAGTTCAAGTGGGAGTTTGCTTGAAGAGAATAAAATGTTGACCACTGTAGATCAGTTCTTAGATTATTTAGGGAAGTGAGGAGGAGGTCTATTAAATCCAAAAGGGTCAAATAAATCATTAACTTAAGGAACAGAATTTTACTTTTGAAAAGCTTATTTTGACACTTTTAAATAGATTGGAGTATCAGAAGAAATCCACAAGAATGAAAAGAACTGCAATAAAATAATCAAAAAGCTTCTTTTTTCTAATTCATATTTTTATTTAAAAAGAATTTTATTTTTTATATAAAATTATATGTGTTCGTTACAGGACAATTAAAAACACAGAAAAACATAAGGCAGAAAATTTTAAGCATCTGCTCTCAATAAATAATCTGTTGTCATTTAGCCATAATCCCTGTGGACATTTCCAGGCATTTTCTTCCAGGTTCTTTTTCGAGCACATACACTTACGTTAGAAGAGCAATGTTTTGAAAATTATTAATAGGCTTTTCTCTTTTGTCTTTCTGAGTACATGCATAATTTTTCCAAGATTTAGTACAGATAAGTGCAAGGGGGGGGGGAATGAGTTAATATTTCCAACACAAAAAACAAGATTATACAGCAAAACAAAAGCCTTGTAAGTCCATTGTAAGGCTGTGGAAGGAGGATAGCCGGCAAGCTTTTATCTCTCTCTTTAGCAGATCAAAGACTGACTTAATTGAACCATAAAGCAAAGATTCTTGTAGGAAGAGAGAAGGCGGTGCCCACTTCTCACAGGGCCCAAGGCAATGTCGGAAAAGAAAAAACAAGAAAGTAAACACTTAGAGATACATTCTGATTTTACCTGACCAAAGGAGAGAATAACGGCCTATTTAGCACTCTCGTTAACCAGACAAAAATAAACACAAAATTTTTCCCACTGCTTGGCTGGTAGGGGTGACATGAAGAGGATGCAGTCAAATATAGACAAAATAAAGGGCCACCATTTTCTCTTCTCATTTGATGTTACATTTTTTAAATATATGTTTAAGAACAATACTATATACAGTTTTGTATCTTTTTCAATTAAAATTAACTCATAACCTTTTTCTCTTGTCATTAAATATTCTTTGTAATCATTTTTGTATTTTCAGAATACTTTCAGAGGTTTGTATCATTTGCTTAACTGTCACTTTTAGGTTTATTTTTCTAATTTTTATTGTTATAAATAATTAAATGATAAGCTCTTTGCATTTCTGCTTCTTAGAAGTGGAAAGTTGAAATTAATTAATATTTTAGGGTTCTTGATAAGTTCTGCCACATTGTTTTACAGAAATATGATATTAAAATTTACCATTACAGCAGCAGCAGATGAATGGACTAATTTCACCAAACCTACAATGATTTATTCAACAAATATTTATCGACGGCCTATTATGAGCTCATTGTTATTCTATATGCTGGAAAAGTACTAGCAGACAAGACAGAAAGCCTCTCTTTTCTTAGGGATTCAGTATATGGTATGCCATGTAGTAAGCGCAGTGAAGGAAACGAAAACAGGGCAAAGGGATAGAGCAGGGCTCTGGCAGCCTCCGAGGGGAAATCTTGCCAGCCACCTGTTTAATAAGTCAAGTTCTATTGGAACACAGCCACCACCATCCATTTACAGATGGTCTGTGACTACTTTCACCTACAATGGCAGAGTTGAGTAATTACAATAGAGACCATATGTCCCACCAAGCCTGATGTGAGTAGACCCCAAATGTATGCTGGCTCATACACAAGAGAGTTATTTCTTGATCACATAACAGTAGCAGGTATGTGAATCGATTGCAGGTCTTCCAGGGACCCAGAACTGACAAGGCTTTGCTTTCTTCAACTCTTGGTTTCCAAGGCTACTCTGGGGGGTTACCTCTATTCCTGCCAGCCAGAAGGAACAAAAAGTATGGTATATTTACACATGGAAGGTTTTTACAGGTCAAGTGCAGAAAAGACTTATACCACTTCCACGAACACACCATTGACTAGAATCCAGCCACAGGGCTGTACCCAGCTGCATGAGTTCCTGCACTATGTCCCCTTTCTGCTCAGTTCTTTCCAGTTCTGCACTCTGGAGGGGAAGGACACAGATTTAGAATGGTAGAGGTGACAGCAGGCTTCCACTGTCTCAAGATACAGTTTCCAATTTACAGTTTCCAATTTCTAACAAGATTAGCAATTCATATTGTTTCATTGTGCATTTATTACATTGACACTAAAGTTGATATGTATTTTTATGTTTCTTAGCCACTTATAATTTCTTTAAATTTCCTGTCTTCATATTCTTTGTTCATTGTTTAATTGAAGCCTTGAAATTTTTAAAATCAATTTTATATGTTCTTTAATGATTAAAAACCATAATCCCCATATGTTATTTTTTCTTTTCATTTTTATGTAGTTTTTACAGGTGGAATATTTTTAAATTGTATGTAAACAAATCTATTTTCTACTTGGAAATCCCTAACTCATTCATAGGCCGTCATCTGTTTCCTTCAAGTTTTAAAGGTTTTACGTATGCTTTAAAGTGAGATCCTAAATATATTACTTTTGAAAATAACAATCTTCTCAACACCAGTTATTAAATAATTCATGTCTTTCTTGTTGATTTGTAATGCTTCATTTGCTACACTTTAAGCTATTTTGTGCTCTAGAGTAAAGATGTCTATTCATGCCTTGAATCAGTACCATGAAAATTTAATTATCATCTTTATAGCCTTTTTATATTACATTCATATCTGATAAGGTGAGTCATTTTCATATAGCTTCTTTTCCCAATATTTCTTAGCTGTATTTACTCATTTACTTTTCTCATTGCAAAAGCAATACTTGTGCACTTTTATTTCAAAAAAATACAATGTGCAAATAAAACATTTTGGGGTAACTTAATAATTATTATTTAAATTCCTTTTAAATTCTTGTTAATATTTTTGTGTTTACATTACATTAATAGATTAATCTGAGAAAGTAACATCTTTCCAACCTTGAAAATGCTCCTCATTTGTTCTTTTCTGGTCATTAGACATATTTTTTTGGTTTTCTTCATAGAGATTGAGTACATTTCTTATTAATTTTATTCCTACATATTTTATGTTTTCAATAAATATGACATTTTTCCTATTTAATTTTAACTGATTTTGTTGATATATTTTTAAACTATTAACATTGTAGCTGACCATATAGTTTTTAAGTTGATTTTCTTAAATTTTATAGGAAACAATCCTATCGCTTGATTTATTTTTGTAACGAAACTTACAGCTCTTTTTTATTTGTCTCCATTTTTGGTTCTTGTCTCACTGCATCCCCTAGGGCAGTGTCGCCCACTCCGCGGTCCGCAGAACCGTAGCACCCCATGAATTTGGAAAATGCTGGTACTTTATCTTCCTCTCATGGGTTCACAACTTACACTTGAGTGCTGAGAGCTATGAAAAGTCATATGGTAAAGAAATCTACTTAAACTTATTTAAACTTGCATCAACAGTGCACCTCGTGCCCCAGAAAACATTCGTTAGCGCACTGCAGGACAATGGCAGCCGGTCTCAAACATGCCCGTCCCACAAGCGCACGTCCTTTTAGTCTTTCCTTTTACAGTCACCACTGTTATAAAATCATGGCTGAAGTTAGTGATTCTGAACAATAATTTCCAAACAATGTTGAAATAAGGTGGTGCTAAAAAAGGCATCTTTTTTTTTATTAATGTGGCATAATAGTTAACTTTATGTTTTTTTTTTTCTTGAATAAACTCGCCTGAGGTTTATGTAATTGTTTGGGGTTTTTTAAAAGAGTTTATTCTTTGATATATCAATTCTATAATTTTGTATCTTTTCATTCATTAATTTCTGCTTTTATCTTTACTAGGTTTTCCTCCTGCTTTCTTTGAATGTACTTTGCCCTCATCTTTTCTAATTTGGAGAGTTAGGTTCTTAGTTTACCTATTTTTATATTTTCAACGACATTAAAGTGTATGGGATTTAGCCAAATGCTAAAATGCTCCCATTACTCCAGAAAAAAAAAAAAATGAGAAGGGGGGGAATTAACTCATTATATTTCAGGCTCATGCTTCTCTCAATACAATAATTGAACTTTATATTTAAAAACTAATTTAGATAAGTATAAGAACTACTGGCTTTGGGAAACAACTTTGAAAAATAACGAGGTCCTGGGAACCCGAACACCTGGATTCTCTCCAGTTCTGGGCAAATCGGAATCGTACAACAGGCATAGAATTGCTCAGCTGAAACAAATACACATCATCAGGGGCCCTTCTGGAAATAAAGGTTGGCCTTAAATTCAGTCCAAATTTGTCTAAATGATTTAGAAGCTGCCTTCATTTGGGTTCCTCCAGAAGCCAATCCTGAGGCAAGAATTTCCAAGTGGTTTATATGAGAAGCAATTCCAGGAAACACCACTAAGGGAGTGAGCTGAGGAAGGAAGGAAGGAAGCCAATAAAAGGAACATTATCAACAAGTTAGCACTGTGGGCCTCTGGAGTTTGATTCTGCTATGGAACTCCAGGAGCCGATGTAGAGCAATGTCTCAGTGTTGTCCCACCCTAGGGGTGAGGAAGCTGGGGTATTTATATACACATCAATATACATACATCAAGTTGGTGCAGGGATGCTGAGGTTGAGGCCACTTACCGCTTGCACAGGAAATGCCCACAAGTAAGGAATGAGGGTGCTGGCAGTCAGAAGTCAGACCAGAGCCATTCAGTAATAAGGGTGAGGAGATCAGATGGGGGCAGAGAATGAAGGGAGTGTCCCAGAATGAAGGGAATGCCCCAACAGTTACCATAGGGGCATTGAATTCCCTTCCCTTCAATCAGCCATAAATGTCCCACCCAGGCTCCAATAACAGTACCTGGAGTAGTTTGTGGGCTAATTTGCTTTCTGGGAGACATAAAACTTTAAAACGGATTTGATTTTAGTCTAGGTGAGACTACGAGCTACTGTAGTCTCATCATCAGAGAAGCATCCTCTGGAAACGCAGTGAAGAAGGAGCAAAGGTCGAGCCCACAGAAGCTGTCTAGGAGCAGCAAAGCTGCGTGGCAGTCGTAAAGAGGAAGGTCCCTCTTCAAAGTCAGGACACATCAGAGATCCCTGAGGTGGACAGGGAAGTAAAACAGGCAGAGGAGACGAATTGCACCTTCGTGGTGACTTTATCGTCTTAATAATTGTTTCACTCTTCCTGGGACTCCTCGTCTTACAAGTCCCTAAACCGTAGTTAAGAAAAACCATTCTCTCTCCTTGGTCTAGTTCAATCTAGACAAACGTGCATCAATTTCTTCACCTCTGGAAAGGGATGGAAATAAAAACTGCTACACCTGGGAGTGGCTATAACAACTGACTAAATGTAGGGAAAGCCTCTGCATTAATAAGTGCTTCCTAATAAAAGCAAGTAGTTCTCACAAGAATTTGCTCAGCTTAATTAGTGTAGCAATCTGTTCTCCAAAGCACAATGCAAACACAGTATAAGTAAAAGAGATTTGACCCTGTTTATTGCAATTTCCCAAGAGTGAAGAATAATAAAGTCTACATTGCAGTCAGCTGTTTTACACTGATGAATTTACTTTCTGAAATGGTATTTTGAAAGTTTAAATGTGTTCCCATCAACAGCATGCCCTTTTAATAAATGTAGTTCTCTTCTATTCATTAATTGAGTTTTATAAACTACTTTCTATGGCCACAGAAGAATAGTCATAGTACTGGCCTTTGTTTTACTACATGCAACTCTGAGTAGATACCATCAAAATGCTTTTCCTCTGCAGAAAGTGTTTTACCTGGGTCATCGCCAGTCTTCTTTTTTGATGAATGGCTTCCTCAACTAAAGTCCTCACACGCCAATTTGCAGTTCTATTGTTTCCGTCTCATTTCTGGCGACAAACAACTATGTCCCCATGTAACTCCTTTCCTGATTTCAGCTTAAATTAAGAGGCCACAGGAAGATTGTGCAGGGCTGGGCTCAGTTTGTGCATCACTCAGATCTGCCCACACACCTTGCTTCTAGCCCTAGAGACAGCTTGTGGCTGTGGAGCCAGGTCACTGCCCCCACTGCTACAGATTCGAAGCCCCACACACAGGGCTGCCCCTACAAACCAGCTAACTGCTTGAAGAGGCCAAGTCACACAAGCTAGAGTATGGTGGAGCTACATCCCATGAGGTAGGTGACTAACCAGAGGGAAACAGACTAGGGGTTAGAGCTGGAAGAGAATTCCTTTTCTCTTTTTCCCCCAGATGGAATATTTGGGGACTCTAAAAATGTCCAACGAAACCAAGCAATTAGCTCTGCTCGTTAGATGCTGAGACCAGCTAAGCTATTTTTAAGTGTACAGTACAGTAGTGTTAAGTATATGTGCAATAGAACTCTAGAGTTTTTTCATCTTTTTCATCTTACAAAACTGAAATACTATACTCCTTTTTCCCATCTCCCCAGGCCCTGGCACCTTTATACCATTCTGGGGCAAAGAATGAGTAAAGGAAAAGTCCCAACATTGATGAGGATCAATTTCTCTCATGCAGCAGTATAGGGACTGGGAAGTGATTTTACTTTGATTTAAATTTACATAGTGATGCCTCTGATCACAGAACACAGTCCCCTCCAAGTCTGTCCTGTTTTTACCACTTAACAACCCCGTAACAAATGGGAGGAGCACTGGCAGAAAAGCCAGGGGCTTTATGGAACATCGAATATTTAAGACCAAGGTCTTTGTCTGCTATTGAGTTCCTTCCTTCCTTCCTTCCTTCCTTCCTTCCTTCCTTCCTTCCTTCCTTCCTTCCTTCCTTCCTTCCTTCCTTCCCTCCTTCCTTTCTCCCTTCCCTCCTTCCCTTCTCTCTTCCCTCCTTCCCTTCTTCTTTCCTTCCCTTCTTACTTCTCCCCTTCCTCCCTTCAGATGACTCTAGGCCCCTGCCAACATCCTGAGTGCAAACGAATGAGAGATGCTGAGCCAAAACCATTTAGCGAAACTGCTCATTTAATTTCTGACTGTTAAATCTGTCGATACTACAGAATCTACATCTACACAAAGCTGCTCCTTCTTCTGCAAACCCCCATGCAGCCCACATGCTCCGAAGCCTCTTTCCTCTGTTAGTGTCCAGACTCTCCTGCTTGCCCTTGCCACCACTTGCTCATTGCCTGCTCCCACACCTGCATTCAAGAAGGTTGCCTGTTGCTCATGCAGTAACTCCAGACCAGCTTCAGGCTGGGTAAACCAACAAACTTTGCTGCTATTGGCTGGATCATACCTCCTTCCAAGTTTATCCTTCCTTGGGTGCTCTCCTTCAACCCCCGGATTCCATATATTTTCCTTATTTCTTATTATTTCTTATAGTGACTCTTTTATCGTGGTTAATACTTGTCATACAAAATTCCAGTATCCCTTGAACTTAACCCGGAGTTTTTACTCTCCCTCTGGATGAGAGACCATGAGGCCATCTTCTCACGTCTGTCATCCCCGGTCACCAAGATTTGCTCAGCCAATCTGGCACATTAATCTGGTGAACCTTTCTTCCTTCACCTCTCTCTGTATATCCTTTCTTTGGTCTGACTCAGAGCATTCCCCCGACCCCAGAAAAGAACAGTGGTTAGGAGTAGCGGCTCCACAACCCAAGTGTGCGGCTCAAGTGCCACCTCCGTGACCAGCTCTGTGTCTTTAGATATACTGTTTCACCTCTCTGTGCCTCAGTACTTTCACACGCTTAATGGGGTGATATACAAGAATCTAGGTCATGGGACTGGCAGAGGATTAAATGAGTTAATGCATGTAAGCTTAGATTTCCTGTCCCAAAAGTGCCTAGTAAGTTTAGCTCATATTATCACTCACTTATAGTCATCTTCATAGGAGTTTTTATCATCCATAGAGATGAACCATCAAACACATTAGCCTTAGAGTTTGTCCATCTTAGTTACATAGATCCCTCACCCACTCTGATTTGGGCATTATATTCGTCTACTCAGGTTGCCATAACAAAATATCAGAACTGGGTGTCTTAAACAATAGGTATTTATTTTCTTACAGGTCTGGAGGCTGGAAGCCTGTGATCAAGAAGCCAGCAAACTCAGTTTCTGGAGAGAGCTCTCTTCCTGGCTTGTAGACATGACCTTTCTGCTGTGTGCATGTGAGCAGAGAAAGGAGGAGGAGGAACACTTCTTCGTGTCTTTTCCTTTGCTTATAAGGACTCCAATCCTATTGGGTTAGGACCTCACCTTAATGCCCTCACTTAACCTATTTACCTCCTTAAAAGCCCCATTTCCAAATATAGTGCATGGGGAATTAGAACTTGAACAATTGGATTTGGGAGGGACACAGTCCAGTCCATAACAGTCACAACCTGGAACATGTCACCACCTGGAAACTTTAACACCAGCCATAATTTCCTGACCTGCAAGCCCACGATGCCCTTGCTCTCACCACATCTCTCTCTGACTACCCTGGATTCCTCCATTCCTCTCCCTCATCACCTCTTCTGCTCCCTGCTCATGCACTTCTTTACCCCCTCTTTTCCTGAGCCCAAAACTGTTGCCCCATAAGCCCCTGGTCCAGGAATTTTAAGATACCTATTGCATCACCACTTCTGGGCCATCTCCAAGAAACACGTGTTTAAGAATCCACAAGTGGACTTCTGAGCCACATCCTGTCTCCCCAAGTATTGCAGGGATGTCCAAAAAGATGTTGCCTCCTCTGGAAGGAGGCTCTCTAGGATACTCAAAGATGTCCAGCAACCCAGGAGTCCATCAGGTCCTGCCAATAGTTCATCCCTCGGTTCTCTGCCAGGACCCAGCGTAAGAAAATAAGCCAAGAAGAGAACTAATCCTCACCATCTCATGTAGCCAGTAAATAGAATGGGCTTTCTAATTCCTGACACTCCTTAATTGTCCTGCTGCTGGGAAAATTAGGGATCACACTGAACATGTATCTGCCCTCCTCCCACCTTCTATTCATCCTCAATCAGCTTCTCTCAGCTTCAAGTTTCTAATATATAAAAATGTAAAAAGAGATACCTCTTAGGAGACAAAAGAAAATTGTTTCAGATAATATATGTAAAATAATATCTAGCCCAGTAGCTGAAACATAATAGCCCCTCAATGAATGCTAGTGCTTGTCCCATTTCTTAACCATTCTTAGACTATTTGCATTTTATGTATTTATTTTATATACTGAAAAGAAAATGGGAACATTATTTGGGTGGAATATTTTAAAATCACCAATAATTCCACCACCTTTCCACAGCTATTTCCCATTTTATGTGTACCCTTCCATTCTTTAATTACATGATTGTGTTTTTTTAGGGCATTGCAATCAAGAATGTACATGAAATTTCCCATCATTATGTGCCTATGTTACTATCATCTCCATAATTAAAATTTTCATGACTGCACAATATTTTATCATGGGAATATAGTATAATTTAATTAATTATCCTCCTACCATTGAATAGTTAAGTTGGTTCCGAAGTTTCCATCTTATAATAAGAATGGGGTATAATGAATATTTTTGTTTATTACTTTTTTTCCTTACTTGGGGTTATTTCCTCCTAATGTATTTTTGCAAGCAAGCATAATTTCTGTGTCAGAAAATGTAAATATTTTTAGAGCTCCTGACGCATTTTGCCAAGTTGCCTCTCAAAACATTTCCAGCAGCTTCCACTGCCACTGGCAGTGCCTCAGCGGGGGCAGTGACATTTTTACAAGGACATTTGTTATTCTCTATATTTGTTTCAAGTGCTTAGTTAGCTAAAGAAATTAGACCAAAAGTGGTCAGCTCCCTTAGGCGACTTGACCTGAAGGAGAAGACAATATGTATATACTTTTATTTTCATGTGGTGCTATTTCCTCTAAGATCCCTACTCTCCAGAGATATCTTCTTTCCTCTTTTTATTACTAGAGCCTCCTTTTCTGGACCAATCTTGAATTCTCATCATCCCAGACACAGGCTCTCTTGTTGATCATGGAAATATAACGGTTTGGACTTGAGTTCAATTTCATGGCTGTTCTCATTACTCATAATGCAGGTTCAGTTCTGCTAGGTAACATCCGGGGAAGGGAGATATCAGAGGAAGCAGATGGACAAGTCCTCCTTACCGGTGACACTTTTGGAGGGTCCCCAGAATCCAGAAACAGGTTTTTAGCTTTTCAAGTCTCAAAATTCCATCTTGCCTGATCTCCTGCCTTAAGGGAAGGCCGTAAAAAAAGTGGATTCACACAAACCAAATTCCGGTAAATCGGTGACTCTTATTAGTGATTAAAGTACACAGATAACGTACAAATTTGAGAAGCAGTGTTCCAAAAAAAGATCCAAGAGGAGAAAAAGAGTTCATAACTGGATCATTTCAGTCTGCAGGGAGGAGGGAAAGTAGGGGCTACCCATCTGGTAACTTGGTAAGATGGAGAAACCAGAGAGCCAGAGATTGAGGAGTAGAAATATGAGTTAAGAGGGGAAGGGAGGATAAAGGTGAGGAGCCTGCATATTGGGTGAGTGCTGACACTGGTGCTGAGGGCACAAGGACATGGCAGAACTGGAATGTCAGAGGAAAGGACATTCAGGGTGAACATATACAGGGAATTTGTAACAGCAACGGCTTTCTTCAAATCCCCCAATTCAGACCAGTTGCCCCGGTCTGAACCAAGGGTCCTTGGGAAAACATAGAGGTCAAAAAGTACCAGCTATAGCTGATGTGGAGGGTGTCAAGCGAGCCAGAACCGGAAACTGGGGAAGCGTGACCTCTTCAGGAGGCCTTTACACCCCCAAGAAAAGGTTATGGCCACAAATCTATGTGAAGGGGAGAGGAGCTCGACCATGACCTTTGGGTAAGCTGTAGCTCCAGGGCAGTTCTGGACTAGCAATGAATACAGCCATCCTTTGGATAGCCTGGGGCTGGACTTAATATGGAAGCAGAGGTCAAAACCAGTGAAGTCCTGAGAGTGTCAGAGGAAGAGTAGGATATGCAGTGGCCTGAGGGGCAACATTTTTGTAGGGACCCAGGCTAACAAAGATCATTATAAGGATGAATCTTGCTGGCCAGAACTTTGAGCCACCCCCCCCCACCCCCCCCACCCCCGCCCAGCTTAAACAGGCCTTCCAGGCATTCTTCACCTTCTGAAGCATCCTGGGAGGCCCCAAACCTCCTTGGTTGGTTCTGTGGTGCTTAGGCATCCTCCAGTACTTTAGTTCAATTTTAGTTCTCAATTCTGTAGTTGTAGGAGAAAGGTTGGGGTTGAGGAATTTCCCAGTGACAAATTGCCTTGCTCTCTCTTCTAAGATAGAGTATTTGCCTGTTGGTTCAGTCAGCCTGAAACTCAGCAGATGGCACACAGTTCCCAGCTGGTGAACACTCCAGTGGGAATTGGGCAGAGAAAGCTAATCAACTGGGAAGAAACATTTGGCATTAAAATAGGATAATTTGCTTTGAAGGACCCAAGTCACCCATAATGATATTATTCCCCTCCTTGTGGTGAAAATCAAAACAACAGAGACTTTTCTCAGTCCTGGGGGGCTTCTCCCTGGAATGCAGAAGATTAGCGTGGCTGTTTGCAAGGTGGATCCTCTTTTTTTAGGGAATTCTGGGGTTGTGGTTGGGGCATGTTTATCAACTGGAGTATTTATTCATTAGACATTCCCATAATGTCTCAGACAACTGTGTTAGCATTTTGGTTCAAGTGCGTTTGGCTGCAAAAAAACAAAATCCTTGAATGACAGTGCCTTAAATGATGAAGACATTTAATTATCTTGCAAAACCAGAAGTCCAAACATAAGCAATGCCAAGATTGGTGCAGCAGTTCAACTATGCCAGCAGGAACACAGGCTCTTCCCATCTCCCTCCTCTGCTACCTTCAGTGAGTCAGCTATATTTCCCTCATGGTTTCAAGATGGCCTCCACAGCTCCAAGTATCACAACCGTATGTGATGCTATGGACTGAGTGTTTCTGTCCCTCCAAAATCCATATATTGAAGCCAAAACCACAATGTGATAGTATTAGGAGGTAGGGCCCTTGTGAAGTAATTAGGTCATATGGGTGAAACCCTCATGAATAAGATTTGTGCCCTTAGAAAAAGAGAGAGATCCTTATTCTCGCTCTCTCTCTCTCCTCTCTCTCTCTCTCTCTCTCTCTCTCTGCCATGTAATGACATAGCATGAAAGCAGCCCTCTGCAAACCAGGAAGAGGGTTCACACCAGGAACCAAATTGGCTGGCATCTTCATCTTGGACTTCCCAGGCTTCAGAAATGAAAAATAAATTTCTGTAGTTTTAAGCCACCCAGTTTATGTTGTACTTGTTACAGCTGCCCAAGCAGACTAAGATATATGACAACATCCTAAGAAGGAAGGAAAAGATCAGAGGTGAAAGAGTTTATGCCTCACATGGATTGCTATTTTCACTAAGAGGGGAGATCTTTCCATAAGACCAAAACTGGGTCACATGGCCATCTGCAGACCAATCAATGGCAAAGGAGAACAGGGTGACTTCATTGGCTTAGGCAGCCATGGTATGTCCCTTGGTGATGGACATAGTACCCTGGGAACAAAACTGAAATTCAGTCACTAAGGACAAGTAGAACAGCTGAGCAGGGGAAGCTACACACACTTTTGCCACAGCCAGGCACACACGACATGACACAGTGGCAAATATGATAGACATAGTCTCTACCTTCATGGAGCTTATAGCTTAGTGACAGAGACAGGCAGGAAACAATCATTAAATAAGTATATGATCTGAAATTGCATTAATTGCTATGAATAAAAAGCTGAGTTTTATGAGACAAAACTTCGCTAAGATTAGAAGATAAGGTAACTTCCATCATTACATCTATCTTTCATTGTGTGGCAGCAGGGTGGTTTGCCAAGCCACCTGTTTCAGACAAGGTTCTCTGGCTTAAATCCGGAGTGGTGGACAGAATAATGCACTACCACCTCAAAGATGTCTGTGTCCTAGTACCTAGAATGCGTGAAATGTTATCTTACATTACAAAAGGGACTTTGCAGATGTACTAAAGTTAAGGATGTTGAGATGGAGAGATTATCCTGGATTATCCAGATGGGCCCAATATAATGTCCTTATAAGAGGAAGGCAAAGAAGATGTGATGATAGGGGCAGAGACCAGAGTGATGTGGCTGCAAGCCAAGGAATGGGGGCAGCCTCTAGAAGATGGAAAAGGCCGGAATGGACAGATTCTTCCCTAGAGTCTCCAGAAGGGATACAGTTCTGCTGACACCTTGATTTTAACACCCTAAAACCCCATTTCAAACCTCCAGAACTCTAATAAGTTGATATTATTTAAAGTCACTAAATGTTTGGTAATTTGTTATAGCAGCAACAGGAAACTAATACTTACACCCCATTAGTCCCAGTTCAAACTCAACACAAGTGCATCTACCTATAAACACATGTAGCTGAAAGCCAGAGAAAGTACATCACCAGGGAACATAGAGGAAAGGTCATGTCAATCATTTTGAACAGCTTTAATCTAAGGATAGCTGACATAAAATGTTATATTTTTATCTCTAAACTGAACTTCCTAAGTGCTCTTCATTAAATATACATAATTGAGAGCATGATTTAGGATCATAACTTTCCTCTTGGAGAAATACAATGACAGTGAAGAGTATTTTTCCAGCAATTCCACAGAGCTGATGCTGGTGCTCAACATACTCTCTCTAGAGGAGAATTCTGACCTGCAGCCCTCCTGTGAGCCATGAGTGCAAGTCAATCCCTCAAGCCAACATGAAGATCAAGAGGTAGATACAGAGGTCTTTGAAGAACTCAGGGAAAAAATCCAAAGAGAAAAAGGCAGCCAATCTGCATCATTTGGAGAGAGAAATTATTATAATTATTATTATTATTATAACACAAGCCTAAAAGATAGTAAAATAAGCAAAAATGAAACATTTAAATAAAAATAAAAATTAAAAACCGTATAATATGAAGAAGTGCAAAATCCCGATGAGGAAATACTGCCATTGAGGGCCCAAAAAGTCATTGTATGGCATTTAAATAGCAAGCGAAAGGCTTTGTCTCCCCCCGCCCCCACATTCCTTCCCACCCAGCCCTGTGCCACTGCCTTGGCACCTGCTCTCTACATCTCTACCTTCACAATGAAATAGCTTCATAACTCATCCTTCTACTTCATCCCTTTCAGTTAATTTACCACTGCTGCCAGATGGATTTTGAAAGTATTTATCTTCTCACATCACTTCCCTGTTAAAAATAATCTTCTGACTCCCAACACCAGGTACCTGGTAGGAAATGCAACATATGTATCACCTCCATCCCTGTATGAGTTGGCCTCTCACTCACATGGCTTCTTCCCTTCAGACTAGAAGTTGACCACGTTGAGCTGCCTGAGCATGCCATGCTCTTTCAAGATTCATTCATACATGCATCCCCATCTGTCTGGAATTCACTTTTTCCCACCTCACCCTAAACCCACCTATCAAACTCCAACTCATTTTTTAAGACAAACACAATAGCTGTCGGTGGTCTTCTTGGCTCATTCAGAGTTGATCGTTTTGATCTCCGGTGCTTACCTCAGCAGCGGTGATTATCATAGTGTATTATTATTGTTTTTCAGATGTCTGCTTTCTCAACCTGACTGTGAGCTTCTGGAAGAAAAGACTAACTTATTCACTCTTTTACCCCTGGCAGCCAACACAAACTCTGGTATTTAATGTTAATTGAAAGCAAATCAATCAGATGCTGTTTGGTTGCATATAACAGAGACACAAACATACATTTATGGGAATTATTTTTTTCTCACATACTTAAGAAGTCTGGAGGTTGGAAGTCAAAAGCTGCTTTAGCAGTGTCCTAGTGGCATCAATACCCCATCTCCTCCTGTCTTCTGTTCCTTTTCCCTGGGCTCAGTTACCACAAGTCATCTAAAGTCAGCCGTCCATGCCAGGAAGCAAAAAAACAGAGGATGTGGAAAAAATGAGAGGAGTTTTGCTTACATCATGAAAGCAAATCTTTCCAAAATATCCCCAGCAGACTTCTTACATCTCGTTGGCCAGAACTGTGTCACATGGCCACCCTTCACTGCAAGAACAACTAAAAAATATAGTTTGCTCACTGAGCACATTGCCACTTTGAATAAAATCATCATTTTCTTAGAAACAAACAGTGAATGAATATTAAGGACACAATGAGCACAGAATGCATGCATGGGAGCATTCATGAGGAGCTGAGCTTTAAAAAGGACTTAAGACATTAATATTTTGCAAGGTATACTTAGAGCTTCCCAAGGTCTGGGTGTCCCATCCAGGATCAAGTACAGAGAACACTTATTCTAATGGTTCTTCCCTAAGTTGCAAAGCTTTTTAAAAATACAGATGCCCATACCCAACCCTTGTGCCAAAGTATCAGAATCTCAGAGGTCAGGAATCTAAAATGCAGATCTGCTGTGCACATCTGTGTACAACCGATGCTACCATATGGTGTGGCCCTGCAGACGTGTATGACTTTTGAAAACTCCACAAGCATTTCTACTACACAGCCAGGGTTCAAACTCTGCCTTAGACTCTTGCCCTTTGGTGCAAGCTAAAAATTTAAATTGCAAATAAAAATACAGGAGTGTAATGCGGTGGTTAAGTACATGGACCCTAGAGTCAGACTCTCTTAGCTCCTCCCCTTACTAACTGAGCAAATCTAGAGTAAGTTAGTTGATGTCTGTGCATAATTTTCTCATTCTCAAAATAGGATAATGATAGTACATACCACATAGAGTTATTCAAAGGATCAAATGATATCTGTATAGAATTTGGATTGCAGGCTGACATATTGAGCATTCAATAGGTGTTAGGTACTGATATTATTAAACTAGATCTGTGCAAAGAATAAAGAGATTTCATTTGAATGGTTCTTTAAAGATTTTTTTTTATTAGTTTCAAGTACACAGTACATTGGTTAGACATTTATATAGTTTATGAAACAACCTCCCTGATTACTCTATCTTCCTTCTGGCTCTACACACAGCCGTTACCTTACTGCTGTCTGCATTCCCTATGCCATGCTCCCCAGCCCCGTGACCCTCTATCAACTACTAATTTGTACTTCATTAATCCTTCACCGCTTTCTCCCAGCCCCCCATGCCCCTCCCCTCTGGCCATCACCAGAATGTCTTCTATAATTGTGGACTGTTTTCAATAGTTTGTTCTTTTTGTTCTTTAGATTCCACATATAAGTGAAATCATACAGTGTTTATAAAGATTCTTTTTATCAGGGTGAAGAAGTCTCTTCTTATTTCTAGTTCATTAAGAGTTTTTAATCATAAATAAGTGTTGATTTTTGTCAAATCTTTTTTCTGAATCTATTGAAATGATCATTTGATTCTTTTTCTTTTATTCTGTTAATACGGTTATTGCATTGATTTTTTTTAATGTAAAATCAAACTTGCATTCCTAGAATTAAACCCTACTTGGTCATGATATATGATCCCTATTTATGTTGTTTTATTTGCAATTTACTTGCAAATTGTCAAGAATTTTTGCAGCTATGTTTAGAGGGACATTTAGCATGAGTTTTTTGTTTGTTTTCTTATATCTGTCTGGACTTGGATTTATAAAATGAGTTGGAAAATATTCCCTCTTCTAATTCCTGAGTTTATACACAATTGGTATTATTTCTTCCTTAAATAGTTACTAAAAATCACTGGTGAAACCATTTAGACATGGAGTTTTCTTTGTGGCAATGTTTGTAATTACATATTCAATTTATTAAGAAATGCAGCACTAGTGATTTTATTCCATTGGAAATAAAAATCTCAGCATCTGTGAAGATACACCACAATCCTGCCTTCACTCTTCCTCCCAGCAAACACTCACAGTGACCCAGAACCCCTTGACTAAGGCTTGCCCCCTGGAAGCAATACTGCTCGCTACAACCCAGGACCTGCACTTAGAGTCCAGCTGACCTAAGGAGGAACCACCATCAGGTGTGGGCTCGAATGTAGCTTTCCTACCAGCTTGGCTTGTGTGAGGAAAAGATAAGCCAGGCAGCTGAATTTAGGTCCACTGGGCCCCTGCTGGGGCCACAGGTGCAACTGAGAACACTGGATATTGCGCAACTCAGGGGGTGGTCATTTTCATTACAGATATCATAATTTGGATATTCGTTACAACAGTTTTCCAGCAGATGTCAGGGGAAGATCTCAGGAAATGTGTGCCTGCCTCAACTGACCAGTGAGGCCTGCGGCAGCCTTGAATTGGCTCCGGTGGCTAAGACAGTATATAGGGTCAACCGACTTGTTTAGTCCTTTGACAGATACATATTGTGTGCCTCTTATGTGTATGATACTGTTCGTTCTTAGAGAAATCTAAGTCCTTGGCTGGACTCCAGGATCTACAGTTGACAAATTATGCTACTATCTCAATTATTTCTGCTGTATCGAACCGTCTCAAAATCTTGGCTTAAAACAACACCATCTTGCTGCATACAATTTTGTGGGTTAGGAATTCGGGCAGGGCTCGGCAAGCAAATCTCTTCCATGTGGCATTGGCAAGGCTCCCACATGTGGCAGTATGCAGCTGGTGACTAGGCTGGGCTGACACATCCCAGACGGCCTTGCCCACAAAACCAGGCCTTATTATGGGCTGTTGGCTGTCACACTGTGGTTGTCCTCCACGTAGTCTCTCTCCACGTGGTTTCTGTTACCATATGGTGTCTATCTTCAGCGGGATAGCCTGGACTTCTTTACATGGGAGACAGTGTATTAGGGGAATGAAAATAGACTCTGCGAGGCCTCTAAAGGCCTCCACCAGAAATTGCGCTGTATCACTTTCATTGAGTTTTATCGGTCCCAGCAAGTCACAGACCAGTCCTGTTCAAGAAGGAATATAGACTTCACCCCTAGATAGACATGACAAAGTCAACTTGAAATTTTGGAGAAATTGTTGCCACAAGGACTTTTACTTAGACTTTCTGTGCCTCAGTTTCCCCATCTGTTTGGGAGTGAGTGAATACTAGCTCCCAGGTTAAAAGTTATTGTGAACACTAAGCGAAAAAAAAATAATATAAAGCACGTAGATGGATCTAGAACAGTGATTCTCATACTTGATGTGCATCAGAACCATTTGGTGTGGGGACTTATGAAAAAGAGAATCCTGGACCCCACCCCCAGAGTTTCTGACTGAGCAGGTCTGGGTAGGGCCAACAGATTTGTCTTTTTAACATGTTCCCAGGTGATGCTGATGCTAGTTTTCAGCCACATTTCAAACAGCACCAGGCTGGCATATACCACGCACTCAATCACTGTTAGCTACTTTTTTATTTTACAAGAAAAGGGAAAAAGGATTATGGCAGCTTTGCTATTTAAGCCCTGAAGTCACAAGGAAATGACATTTATTATCTTTCTCCCCCTGACCTCGAATGGAGATAGTTTATGTGTGTAAAACGTACTACAAAGTGGGACTGAATGCTCGGGGAAGCCTTTCAATGCTGGGGTTTGTGGGGGCCAGCGGATGGGGAAGCCCTCCCTGAAGAAGGGCTTGGAGCTACATGGCGAAGGACGGATAAAAACTAGACAAGAAAGGGATGCACCCTCCAGGTAAGGAGGAATTGCACGAATAGATGTTCATCACTCACAGTCACTGTGTGTCTGTTGCATTTAAAGGGTCACTTTTTAAATCAGGCAGTGTGGCAGAACTGTAAGGGAATAAAAGAATATTCATTTCATCCAATCCCCAGGCCTCCGCAACCCCATTTTTCTCATCTAGAATCAGGATGCCAAGCTTTGTCAGCTCAGTGGCGTCGTCAGCCTGAGCCTCTCTAAGTTGTCATGGTAACTAAAAACCCTCGTCCCTCTTTTTTCTCACAAACTATTCAAAAGAATGAAACGCCATGACACTAGGAACTCCCATTTCTCAGCTGAATTTCTTTCGAAATTGCGTGTTCTCAAGAGCAGATTCACAAGTTCATGGGGTTGGGTCCTCCCTTCTGTGAGTAACCACTGTCAGGAAACCATTCCTTCTGAGTTCTAAAGCAGTAAATGACCTTGTGCTTCAGGTCTGGGAGACCTTGACATTTGCAGACTGAGTGTTCTCTGAAGCTCTGAGTGTATCTCTGTTTTCTCAGTGAGAAAGAAGTATACACAGTTTTAATACCAAATTCATTCCATCCCTATGCCATATCACCCAGCTTGATAAAAATCCTCAGACTAGGAAAATGAAAACATAATTTACCTTAGCTTCTGATACTGTAAGGATTAATCAGGTGTTGTTGTTGTTTTTAAGAGTCAATTCTCATGGTTTCGTACCATCTATTTTGATTTAGGAGGATCCTTAAAGTTGTGTTATTTATGTCATGTATGCCTGTGGTTCACACACTTGAACCTACATCAGAATCTCCCGGAGGGCTTGTTGAAACAGACTCCGCCATTTCCGGTTCAGCAGGTATGAGATTGGGGGCTGAGAATTTATATTTCTAACAAGCTCCTCGGTGATGTCCATGCTGCTGGCCTGGAGACCACACTCAGACATGTCCACGGTCGCTGCGGCTAGTTAGCAAGGCGCTGAATAACTGACGACTGGCAAGCTCCTGGAAGCACCTCTGGGTAGCCTGTTGAAAGCAAGGGTGGGACAGAGAGAGGCTCTCAGTGCAGATAGAAGACGCCGGCTCTACATCTACACTCCCCCACCCCACTAAGTAATAGATCGCCTGAAACGTGTCATAAAGCGCTCTAAGCCAAAATTCCTTAGAAAAAATAACATGCCCTTACTTAACCTCACAAAGTTATTATTCAAATTACATACACAAAGTGTGGGAGGCTGCTCAGCCAGCAGGGAACCGCCAGACACATAGAAGTTGTCAAGAGTGCAACTGCCAAGACTAATTATTTTCATAACTGTGGAAGTGAAATTCTATCCATCCCTCAAGGCCACATCAAAAGCTCCTTCCTTAGGGGCGTGATCCCTAATCCCCACAGACGGAACTGATCCTTTTCTCATCAAAACTGCCACAACACTTGGTTTATACCTCACTTTTGACACTTATTTTTGTCAGGTGTAAAATGTGATCAGTTTCTGGCCTGTCCCATCCCCACCCCCTATCCCCCCACCATAGATTCTGAGCTCCTGATAGGGCACATTTGTTTTTTCACTTTTCTGTGCCCCACAACCCATCTTTATTCTTTGCACAGTGTTGTGCACTTTTAAGTGTTTCATTAATACTTGTTTGAACTAATTTAAAAAATGAATAAAAAACTTTACATATCTCTGACTTCAATCAGATACGGTAACATATACACAGTGTCTACCTTCATTCTCCCACTCTTCCCACACGATCTCACCATCCTAAAAGTATGTAATATATATGCTATGTATATTATATTTAGTATATTGTTTATATATAAATGTGTTCCCACACAAGTAATAAAGATATAAACACATTCACACTCACATACACACACCACACACACACACACACACACATACATAATAAAGAGTGAACTCAAGAAGCTCAGACTTATGGCCCTCATGGCTGGCGTGAGCTGGGCTTCTAGATTCAGCAAGGATCGCCCAGTTTTTGTGGTGCAGGCACCTTCACAGTAGATTCTTTGAAAAATGGAAGTGAGCTTGATAGTGAGCAGCTCCCATCCCCAAACCAGATGGTTGACTACTACCAGGACCAGCTCTTAGAGAAGAAGCTACAGACAGAGATAGTCAGACCTAGATCTCCCTTGATAGTATAGTGTTGTGCTGTGGGCATTGGCCTTGACCATGCAAGCCTAAGTAGAGTCAGGAAAAGAAAAAAAAAAAACAGAATTAGTGAGGATCTATGTTTTCAGTTGCCTTAGCCACCAGAATCCTGCAGCTGCAGAATGCCACCCATGCCCCCCTGTCTTTCTAATAGATCTTGGTTATGAAAGAAGACAGGGTGGAAAGTGGGGAACAAAATCACTGTAATTTTCATGAAGCCCATCCAGGAAGCATTAGATGCTTTTGTCTAACCAGGAAGCCCCTGCACCTTGTCAGCATCTTGGCTAGTAGAAAGGGAAGCTCAATGAGCCCCTGCCATGAGCAGATGTAGATGACTTGCCACTAACCTTGGCCTCAAGCTCAGAAGAGGGGTCACTTCTTTTTCTCCACATCTGGACACACTATGCCCTAGACAGCATGTTTATGTGGAATCCTTGGCATGGGGTGCAGAGGTCAGATCCTGATGGAAAACCTTGGCAATGCTGACTCAAGAAATGTGAGATGAAGTAGAAGAGATGAAGTAGAAGGGACCTCAGACAGAGGTGGCCACAAATGGACCAGAAGATTCCAAGAAGCATGGCATTTACTAAAATATGGGTGACACTACACTAACAAGCACTTTATTGTGGTCCTCAACCCAGATAAGGATTTTTAGAATAAACTCTTTTGGTGGCAGACAGAAATTTTTCATCATTGTAGAAAGTTGTACTGAACAACCCTGGTCTAGACTATGTTTGATAATAACATGGACCCCCTCATCACCTGGGCCCTGAAGGCAGGGGTGTGACTCTCAGCCAAGTCTTCACTGGATGAGCTAATAAATCTGTTTATAGCAACAGTCCCCAACCTTTTTGGCACCAGGGACTGGTGCTCCTATGAGAATCTAATGCCTGATGATCTGAGGTGGAGCTGAGGCCGTGATGTTAGTGCTGCAAATAGAGATGAAGCTTCACTCACTCGCCCACTGCTCACCTCCTACTGTACGGCCCAGTTCCTAACAGGCCATGGACCGGGGGCCGAGAACCCCTGAACTCGATTTGCCAGGAAGTCCCTGAACTGGCCCACAGGACAGCACTTGCTCATGGGAGGGTATATGGCTACAAAGGAACCTACCTAGCAAACACTGGAGAGATATCTTCCCCTTTAAAGACAGTACAATTCAGATTCAAAAGTTCTTTTAGAATCTCTACATTGCTGCCCCCAGCTAACCCCACTCATTCCTTAAAGGTCTTAGAAGATCAATTGGCAATACTGACAGGGACAGAAGAGAGATAAGGAGCGTCTCAAGGAAGATCCTGTTCTCGCACCTGCCTCAGGACACGAACCTTTCCTCCTACGGAAATGTTTTCTCTCAGAATGAGGAAGGATGATGATACCAGAGCTCCATCCCCACTTACTGGAAATCTAGGTTGGAGACCACAAATGGGTGTTTGCTAGTGCAGTGTCAGCCTTTCCCCACCCGCCCCCCATTACAGCCCACATTTCTTAGACTCTCTGGCAACATCTTCACAACTGTACCATACTGTGGGATATATACTCTCTGCTTACACACCCATTGGTAGTCCCACGTGAATTTATCCCAGCCTAGGACATTCAGGGACTCAACAGATCCAAGCAAGTGCTAAGACATCAGAGGCAAAGAAGTGATTGGTTCATGGCATTACTGTGAGGGCGAGAGTCAGGATGAACCAGGAAGGTATTAAAATACATACATGTTTTACAAATAGAAGATTCAGATAAGAAAACAAGGTCTAGGCCAAAGGATTGAGCATGAAAAAAAGAACAGAGATGAGCGGTCTGGGTACCGAGCCGGGTGCCAAAAAAGGAGCCCAGGATTCCAGGCCACTGGAATAAAGCAAGAATCACAGTAAAGTGAGTCATCATCTTTTTGCTGGCAGAGGGTCTTGCCTTAGATTTGTAAAAACATACATCATCCATGAAGCTCAATAAAGCAAAGCACAATAAAACAAGGTATGCTGTACACAGTCAACGAAGCCAGAAGCTGCTCATCAGGCTTTTTTTTCCTCTCCCACCAGCCCACCACAGCCATGTCCCTTCACGGGTGTGCAGCACAAATTCCCAAGCCATAATATCTGATAACTGCATCTATTTCGAATCTAGCTGAAAACCAAGTCTTATGCAAGCATAAAGGCTTCCAAACAGCCAAAAGAGTGGTGTTAAACACACTCCTGTGGGATTAGTCTTCAATCTCTCATTCAGGAATTATTGATCTTATTTTACACCCCACAGCAACAAGCTTAACTATCTGGCTTACCAACCCAAAATAAATGAAAAGCAAAAATATAGACGAGGAGACCTAAAATTGTAAAAAGCAGCTATACGATCAACTCAGAAAGCACAAGTTGAGGTCATTCGATATGGCTTATTAAACTGCTCCATTTTATAACAGTGGCTCCTGGTAATTAATGCACAAATGATTTAAGTTCTGTCCAGTGTTCTCTGCATAAGTCACAGATTTGCCACACGTAGTAGTTCAGAGATACAGATACTAGTTTATGTGCTAAGCTGTATCTTTTTTTTTTTTATGTTGAACTTTAATAAAAAAGAATAAGCTGCTTTCCTCTCTCGAGACCCGAGGAGACAGAGGCCCTGACACTGCATCTGAAGAACTCTTAAGCCAGATCCTGCAAAATGATGACCCCATCACAGAATAGAGAGGGGAAAGGGGAGGTGGTGTTTAATGGACATAGAACTCTGCTTAAGATGATTTAAACACAGTTCTGGCAATGGATAGTGGTGATGATTGCACAACATTGTGAATTAATGCCACTTAAAATGGTCAAAATGATAAGTTTGATATTATGTATATTTTGCCACAACAAAAATAATTATTATTTAATTAATTAAAGATAAAAAGGTGGCCCAACAAAGGGCTAAAGAGAGAGCTAAGGGGAGAAGGCCACCTCCAGGAAGGACCTCTGGGAGGCTTGGTCTCCACCATGCAGGTCTGAATTGTCCTTTTCTGCATTGTAATTACTGCTTGTTCTCACTAAATCTTCAGTAAAGACTACTCTGTTCTTTGGGTAAAAAAAAGAAAAAAGAAAGAAAGAAAAAAGGTAGGTCATTCTTGAACTGTGACATAATAGAGCACAGTGGTCACCCAGAGAAACAGTAATGAAAAGTACTGACCAGCAGAGCAACTTTGTGCAGGGGCCAGAAGGCTTGAGGCTGCAGGTGGGAATGAATGACATGGAGGACACATGACCATGCCCCGAGCATCTCACTACCTGGGTGCATATCAAAATACAGTCCTCAGAGTCCTTGCTCTAGGGCACAGCATGGGACTGACTGGTCTTGGCACTATACTGTGTAAGCCCTCTCAGGTGCAGCTGAGGGCTCTAACACCAGGTGTGGATGCTGCTTAACTACTTCCTACTTAAGACTCACTGAATGCACCTGGGCACAAGGAGGCTCTATCAGCCAGGGCCTTAGCTTGCTAAGCTGAGATGGCACGTGCAACTTTAGATACTTTGCTGGCAATTTACTAAAGGAACTATTACAAAAGTGCAGGCAAGGAGCAGGAAACTCATAAGGAATATTGCAGTATCCCAAAGTCAGAAACAGCATCCATCTCACCCCTAGGTGTGTAGCAGTAAGGGAATGTGTGATTAAGGAATCTGAAGATGGAAAGGCTATGTTGAGAGGGGCTTGCCAAGAGCTGAGACTTTTGGTCAAAAGACAAAGCAGCTTGTGTCCATCCCACAGAGAGAGAGAAATAATCACATTGGCTTCACTCTCCTTCCCATCTCCTGTGGGGATCCTCATGGGCTGAACTCAACCAGCAGCCGAAGAGTGGGAAGCCCACTGAGGTAGAGCAGATCAGCTTCCTAGGGCACAGGGCAACACGGAAGAATGGAGCATGGATGATAACCAGCCAGTGTCCCTGCCCTTACAGCGAAGCATCACTCACCTGCATGGTGCTGGCTAATGTGTACCCAGGGTATGATGGGGACAGAAGACTAAGGTAACATATGTCCTACATAGTTGTAAACTCATACATTGAGACACAACCCCAAAGAAGAGAAGGAAGGAAGGAAAGCAGATTACAGATTTGAGCAAGCCATCTTCCTGACCACATTCTCACACCCCCAGCACTGGGTACAGCTCACTCTTTCCTTTCTTAATCACTCAATACTGGCTAACTTCCCACTCAGAAACATAACTAACAAAACAAATTTTTTAAATCAGCATGTAGACTTAAATAGGAATTTTATAGAAAAATAAATATAAATGGCTTATGAACACAAAAAGATGCTCCATTTCATTTATTACTTATGAATTGCCAAGTTACTATTTTTCTAACCTCTCTTACTGGCAAAGATTTAAAAATCTGATAATCCATAACATCTGTGTGGTTATAAGGAAAATGTGGGTAGCAATATAAATTGGTGCAATTTTTTCAGAGGCACAATTTAAGATACATATAGTGGTTAATTTAGCAATTTTACTTCCAGAAATGTATTCTTCTAGATACCCTGCCACATGCAACCAAAAAACTGAACAAGAATAGTCATTGCAACATTGTATATACAGCAAGTATTGGGAAAAAAATCTTAATTGTTTACCAATAGAGGAATGGCTATAACATGGTTTGTGCATGCAATGGACTATTATATAATCAACTTGAAAATAAGTGCAATTATATACTGTAAGGAAACATCTCTAAGACATATTATGAGGTAAAAAGCAAAGTACAGACCAGCAGGTGTAATATGGCCTTATTTGTAGAGGCTTTTTGGGTTTTGCTTTTTTTCGAGGGGACGGTTATTTTTCGGATGGAGACATAATCAATTGGAATAAGGCATAAACTCATCCTGTAGATTTGTTCTTCTCAAGCATGATGTTCTTCCCTTCCCTATTCCAGGAGGACATTGCTGGCAGTTTCTATAGTGTTTCAGCCACTCCTAGATTATTTACAAGCCTCCCATCGCAGAGGGAGACAAGATGAGGAGGGGGTTACCCTGACAGACTCAAGAAAGCTTCAATGTGTACAGGAACAACATACCTTCCACACGGGGGCTGAAAGCATGAAGCTTGGTTGAAAGTCTATTTATAGGGACGTCAGAATCCCTTAAGTCCCTCTCCAGTCTGCCAAGATAAATAAGGGCCTCTACTCTCCTACCAGATACTATTGATTTAATCTCTGGGAATACAGAAATTGAAAATTTAAATGACTTTCAAGCTAGCATCTAGCCTATACCCAGCCAAACTATCAAGTCAGCATGAGGCTGCAATAAAGACATTCCTTGATATGCAAGGACTCAGAAAACATACTGTCCTGAAGAAGTGCCTCTCAAACTGTCTTCAGCATAGGAGCCACCTGAGGATTTTATTAAACTACATATTCTGATTTAGAGTCTACATTCCTAACAAATCCTGGTGATATTGGTGCTGCTGGTCCCTGGACCACACTTTGAACAGCAAGATGCTACCACAGTAGCAGTTTTCAAATTGTGGCCAAGGGACCTCTGGAGACCCCTAACATCTTTTCAGGGATCAGTAAGGTCTTCGCTTTTCCAACTATATATCTTTGTCAAGACTAGATTTTCTTCATACATTTCAACTATGATACTACATCACAATAGGTATGAGCATTGAGCTGACTTCCATTAAAACAGACATTAAAGAGATTTGCAAAAATGTAAAACAACACCTCTCTTCTCAGTAATTTATTGTTTAAAAATATATTGTTCGTAAAGAATGTTACTTGTGTTAATATATAATGTGTCTTATTGTTATTTTGAAATGATTTATGAATATTTGAAAATTTTCATCTTTAATTTCTAACAGGATAAATATCAATACATATAATGTATCTACAAACATTTGGGGGGGGTGGTCCTCAATCATTTTTAGAGTGTAGAAAACTCCTGAGACCAAAATGTTTGAGAACAGCTGTAGGAGAGAGGATGCTCTGAGAAGAAGACAAAGGACTTAGACAATCGGAACTCCAAGGCAGGAAAAATGAGAGTGAAGCCCACAATCACAGCTGCACTAGTTTTCCTTGCTGATGTAGCAAATCAGTACACAATCAGTGGCTTAAAACAACACATTTATTATCTCACAGTTTCTGCAGAAGTCCAGGTAAGCATGGCTTAGCTGGTTTCCTGTTTGAAGTCTCACAAAGCTAAAATCAAGATGTTGCAGGATGCAGCCCTTCCTGGAAGCCCTAGGGATGACTCTTCTTCCAAAGTCCTTGAGGTTGTTGGCAGAACACTGTCCTATGTGGTTGTCTGACTGACATTCCTGATTCCTTGGGGTCTGTCTCAGCTTCAAGTGGCCACTCCTATTCCTTGGCTTGTGGCTCCCTTCCTTCATCTTCGAAGCTCAACACAGCAGGTCAAATCTTTCTCACGCTTCAAATCTCTCTGACTCAACCCTCCCTTCCACCTCATCTTTCCTGCCACATCTCTGTGCCCAACTTTTCTGCCTTCCCCTTCTGCTTTAAAGGGCTCATGTGGCTATACTGGGCCCACCGAGATAATCTCCCTATTTTAAGGTCAGCTGATTAGTGACCTTAGCAATATCTGCAAAGTCCCCCATGGTAGCACCTTGACTGGTGTTTGACTGACTAATCAATGGATAGGAATCTTGGGGAGGGTCATTATAATTTTGCCTGCCACAACCGCAACAGGAATTTTCCAGACGATAGCCGATAGCTAGTCTAAATGCAAACCCATTTAGGTTAGAACAGGCAGACCGAGGAATATAAACTAAATAGAAGGAACAGATACATTTGAGCATATCGAAAATCTTATTGAAAGGCATGATACATAGACGTGAGAGTGCTTGGATAAGTTTAGCAAAAAGCTCGTGGAATGCTAGGCAAAGGAAAAGGCAATGTGCTTATTACTCCAGAACAAAATAAGAAATTTAAAAAGAAGGGAGGCACGATGACCATAAACCTCTCAGTTAGACAGTGAACAATTTTTGCTCACTCATAATCATGTAAACACTGACTACTGATTTAACAAGAACAAATGTGTATTACTATGACAGGAGTGAAAGAAGGGGCAGTGGTGGTTAAGGAAGTCAGGCCTTTGCACAGAGAGCTAATGATGCAAACAAAAATAAATCAAAAATTGGCAGTATAGGTCTATTATTTAGAAAAACCAAAGACAGTAAATACTATAGACAAAGACAAAAACTAGAAGAGCTGGTGGCCGCTGTCTCTGAGAGCAGGATGGGGAAGGGAGCAGGTGGGGCACGGTTCTTTCTCATTATAAGCCTGTTAGTACTGTGCCAGGCCTGGTTCTCTCCGCCCCACACAACCACGGGCCCCTCCTCACCCACTCTCCATCCTTCTCCCTGTGGGAGGCCAGGAGGCTGACCTTGATGCTCCCTTGCCCCTGGGTTCTGGCGGAACTCAGCAACCGGAGGCATTGCAGAGATAAAAGGGTGGAAGGAGGGAGGAGGCTCCCATAAGTGGGAACTGCCCCACTCTGGGAGTGTTTCCGGTCTGCGTTTCTGCTCTAAGCTCCAGCTCGCTCCAGCTCTCCTGCAATGTCCTCTCCCCTTGCCCTTCCGGTCCAGGAGTGGGAACAGCTTCTCAATATCCTTTGTTGCATCCTTTAATCCTGCCCACACCTTTGAAAATTGTCTCTTTACTAAAGTTTCCTAAACTGTCTAAGTGTCTTTGTTTTCTGCCAGGACCCTGAACGGTGCAAAAACTACAGTGTGTGGCTACTTAAAATTTTGTACATGCCCAAAAATTCTAAAACAAAAATTTAATTTTCTTTAAAAAGTCAAAATCATGAATAGCAAAGTCTAAATATCTGATACAGAGTAAAGATGACAAAAAGACATGAAAACCAACTAGAAGGAGTTGTCCTGGATTGCATCTGGATCAGAAAAAAAATTACTACGAAAATTACTGTAAAGGACATTACTGAGAAAATTGACAGAATTGGAATAGATGCCATAGATTAAATACTAGCTTTGTAATAAGTTAAAATTCCTGATTTTTATCATTGTGCTTTTATCATTGTGGTTATGTAAGTAAACATCCTTGTTCTTTGAAAATAATTATTAAAATAATTATAAGTAAAGGAACATCATATCTGCAATTTACTTTTAGATGTTTCAGAATAAAAATTATAGAATAATAATATATGTAATAAAGAGAGTGATAAGTAAAGCAGATATGAATCTGGGTGAAGGATATATAGAAATTCTTTGTACCAGTCTTGCAACTCAAGTTTGAAGTTATTTCAAATTGTGAAGTTTAAAAAATAAAATATATATATATATATATATATATATACACACATTAATTTGACAAAAGATTTAAATAAAGTTTGGTACTAGTACACAGATAGACAGATCAATGGACCAGAACAGAGAATCCATAAATACACATATCTGAGAATGGATGGGATTTAATACATTCAAAGGATGGTATCTGAAAACATCAAATGTAGTGGTAGGGATGGATTATGTTTAAAATATAGGAAACTAAGTAGGCATCCAGAGAAGAAGTCAAGTAGTTTCTCTGTCACTCTATAGGCCAAACTAAATTCCAGATGTATCAAAAACTTAAGCATTAAAAGAAAATAAAAAATACTGGAAGAAAAATCACAAGAGAGGAGTGGCAGTGAAAAGTAGAGGCCACCTGTCTAGGCATCAAAGTTGCCCAACACCTGCACGTCCAGTCTGTCTGCACCTGGCTCTCTCCTCCTGACTCCCCCTGCCCAGTACCCTGACGGGGCCTTGTACGGAGAGTTAAAGATGCAAACACCGGGAGGGGCCAGGGTGGACCCCATTGGGACACTGGTAGCCCTGACAGTAGCATTGGTTGTTCAGAGGCAGCACCAACAGAGGCAGTTGGGACGATGGAAGGGTGGGCCAAAGCTTTCCTGGGCACGCTGTCTCTGGTGGCCCTGAATTCAGCATGAGGATACAGAGAGGAATGAGACATAGTTTGTACTCCAAGGAGCCCAATGTGTTAGCGAATGTTCTCAAACTTCTGTATACAAGTACCCGCAGATGACTGAACATTCCTATGGAGCCCAAGGTGCTGGGGAAGCCTGTACATTTACCGCAAGTGAGAAATTTCTCCAAAGTCGACACTTTTAGCTTACAATTCATGTGATTTGAGTGTGTTATTATATAGCCTACACACACACACACACACACACACACATATTGTGCTTTTTATAATAAAAAAAGGCTATTCCATAGCTCATATATATTATATATATATATATATGCTATATATATGCTATATATATGCTATATATATATATATGCTATATATATTATATATATATAGCTGTTTTATGAAAAAAGACTATGTTGCCCCCACATATTTTAGGGAAGACAGGCCATTCCAAGCACGTGCTTTGGAAAACATCTTCCAAGAAGTTCTGCTTAGCTCTGGCCCAGTGAGGGGACAAATAGCCACTAATGGGACACAAGAGGCCGTGAAGGTGTTGTTACTCTTCAAAAGTAAGAGTGTGCTAAAGAGGCTATGGAGAAGGCACTTGCCCAGGCTCACAGAGTTTGTTAGCAGCCTCTTTGTACTTGAACCCCACTGCCTAATGAGCCTTGCTGTGAGCTGGGCCTCCAAGGGGCTCACTGGCAGTCATGAGAAGGCCTGCACATGTGGTCAGAGACCTAAGGTGTATGTCACATCTGATCCTTCCATCACTCCACCAAAGTCACCCTCTGGGCTGCACACCGCAGGAGTCTCTGCTCAGGGGACAGGGGAAGTGTCATCACGAAATCTATTCTGTGGGGGAGTCCAACTGTGTTGCTAGTTGTCCAGCTCCTGTTCTGCACACTTTGCACACCTGCTTCTTTAGCCTACTGCTGAGTCTATGAGCAACTTGGCATTAAATTCCTTTTGTCTCAAATCAACCATGATTCATTTCTGTTGCTTTCAACTTGTTAACCACACACACACACGCACACACACACATACACATTTTTATATCAATGATGTATGGGTGCATAAATCTACACCTATATATCTATACTATCTATATCTCATATATATCATTATGCAGCTTTTTAAAATATATTATGATTATAAAGACACATACAAAAAGGTTGGAAGGCTAACAGCAAACTGGTAACAGTAGTTACCTACAAGGATGAGGAGTTTAATGGTGGAGCTGTACTAAAGGGAACTTCCACTTTCAATCTTCTGTATTGTTTAAATCTTTTACAATAATCAAAGATTACTTTTTTAATACTATAAATATTTTAATGCTTTTTCTCAAACAAATCTTTTCCTTGTCTTACACCAGAGCTTGAGAAGGCGGACCCTTCCCCTCCCTCGTGGAGCCTCAGTCTGATGGGAGACATAGACAGGGAACCACGCACTGATTCAACAGTGCAGTGGGTCCTGTGATGGGGAGAGGAGGGGCATGCGGGAGCACAGAGCACGGGCACCTACACTCACCGAGGACAGTGGCCAGGAACAGATTCCCGGCCTTAGATTTGAAAAGAGAGTAGAAGTCAGGAGGCAAAAGCGGAAGAGAAGGATGAGGAGTAGAAAAGTACAGCAAGCAGTAGGAATAGCATCTGCCAGGCCCCAGAAACCAGGGCCCTCTCGGGAGACCTCCAGAATGGCTGAAGCACAAGGAGAGGAGGGAGGGGAAACAAAAATAGAGAGGCGGCAAGGTCCCCACTGCAAAGACCTCGTAAAGTCTTATTAAGCAGACCGGACTTTACCTTGAGGGCCAATAGGTAGTCACAGAGGACTTTAAACAAAAAGAGCTGATCAGACTTGACCTTTAATATCATCACTTATCAGCATTTTTCCTCCAATTATATCAGCTGGGAAGCAAGGCATTCTTATTCTCAGTGTCTCACAACTGCAACGTTTTGTTTTATCCTGTAGAACACTGGGAGATGTCTTCCTAGCATCACCTGAAAGAGTATCATCTATCCACCTCTCCCAACTGTGACTCCTGGCTCTCACTGCCAACTTCAGTGGACACTTTCCCCCAGGGCATACTATACCATCATTCCTAAACCGCTAGCTGTAAAAAAATCCACGAGAATCAAACCCCAGGAAAAACCCAGCCCTTTCCAGTTTAGCACAGAGGAATCCCCTTGCGAATTCCCTTGCAAATTCTCCACAGACAGAACTGTGTGGCCACGCTAGGCCTTGCGGGACCCTGGGCTATGTTCATGAACGTTGTGGCATGCCACCCTTGACTTGTCCTTGTTAGCACAGATACTGATTTGCTGGCATATTCACTCTCCTCTTCCCATCTCCCAGTGCAAGACAAGGGTTCCCTCTTGTCTTGCGCCCAAGTGTCTGCTTCTAGGCCACGGGCTCTCTCTAAAACTCTGAGCTTGAGGGTTTCCCGTGGCAGTGAGCTCTCTTGGGAAATTTCTCTCTCCATTCTGTTATGTCTGACATTTTTCTCTATTAGGACACACATTGTGACTTACAGATCTTTTCACTTTTACAAACTGCTTCGTGAAATCACTGTGATTCATGTCACTTGCAATTAGGGATGACAATCAGGAGGCAAACCAATTTAGCTTCTTGCTTTTAATATATACCATATAGTAAAAGTGACAAGAGGAGGAATCCTGAAATTATCCCCAAGATTTTCATTCAGCATTCACCTGAAGGAGTATTTCATGATGCTGAAGCATCGAAGGTACAAAATTTCTTTTATCAGGTAAGGCAAATAAGAAATATCATCACTATTGTTTTGAAATACTGTTTCACAGTTGTTTACTGTGAAATAATGTATTTCTTTAAAAGACACTGAGAGTCTTTAGTGAATTCATTATCTTTACTCATGTAATTTAAGAAGCCAAACATTGATCTCCGCTTCATGTGACACCCCTGAGCTGAGGACAGATTACTTCACAGGTGCCCTGCAGTGCCCTGGTCAGGCTCTGACTCTTCTAATATGGTGGATATGTGCTCATTATCAGCACATCGAGAAGATACCGTGCACTGATGGGCAGAGATATCGCTTTCAAATCATGTCTTTCTCCATTTGCTCTACTAGACTCTGTTAGGGAGTGAAGAGCAAAAGGGACATGCTGTCTTTCTTGCGCAAAAGCTCTCCAGAGTCTCCAAAAAGGTCCTTCACGGTGACATTAATGATTTCACTGAGTATGTCTCAGGCTAAGAAACCTGGGATTATAAATACGTCAAGATGAACCTTTTACTCAGAAGCAAACTCATTAAACAAACTCAATGTCAGTTTGCAGACACATCTCCATTTATGGTGTTTCCCTTATGGCTGTTTGAAAGAGCCCCGATTTCTTAGAGTTTTTATTCCCAAAGGCAAGCCACCTTCAGAATAGGAAGGGCTGTAGTGCTCAGCAAGCATTCCTGAAGGCTGACCCTGGAGTTAACAAAAGCTACAATAACCATGCCCAGTGTTAACTCAATACTATGTGCCTGGCCTGATGTCGAGGACTTTATTAGCACTATCTCATTGTGACCCACACAGTGACCTTATGGAATAGTGATTGTTATGCTGAGGCTTAGAATTGTTAATGTGAGCACAGCCCCAGAGTAAAGCATTGTAAAGATGAGATGTTGTGACTGAGACTTCTAGATGTTCACCAAAATCTGTCTGTCACTTGACCATAATAATAGAGTTGTAGCTGGGCACATGGTCCCCTAGCCAGAAACAGTATTTCCTCACTGACCTTGCAATTATATCTGGCAAAATGACAAAATATGGATCAATGGGATTTGAACGGAAGTAACATGTGCAATATCTGGGTCCTCTCCAACATAAAGGACAAGCCCTCCATCCTACTCACACTCTCTTCCTGCTTCCTGTGAACTGGAACTGAACCTGGACACCATCCAGCTTTGGCCTAGAGTTACTCTGTCAAATACAGTAACCACTAGACACCTGTGACTATTTAAATTTAAATTAAGTAAAATTAAAAATTCAATTCTGCAGTTACAGTAGCCAGATTTCAGATACTCAAAGCCCCATGTGGCTGGTGGCTGCCATATTGTAGACCATGGAAGTAGAACATCTCCATCATCACAAAAAGTTCTATTGGACGGTACAATAGCAGGGAAGCAGGGAATGACAAAGCAATAAGATGGAAGGAGCCTGGATCCCAGAATGACCCCATGGAGCAGAGCTGCCCTGCTAGCCTAGACCAACTGAATTGTTACATGGAGGAGAAATAAATTTTTACTTTAGTTAAGCCAGTGTGTTTGGGGGCATATTTTTTGCAGCAAATTAGCCTTTACCTAATATAGAAAACCAGGAATATCATTGCCAGGCAATTTGACACAATAGCCAGTGAGCGGCAACGCTGTCTTTCTCATCTGCCCCTTGGTTTCCGCTGCCTTGAGACTGGACATTTGTGTGTTGATTATTTTAGGCCAGGTCCATGGTGTCCCACACCCTTGACCTGTGCAGATCACCTTCTCCCGACTCTGCGGCACCCCTTCCTCTTTTTTCCTGTACCAACACATCTGACAAATTAAAAAATATATATAATTTTATAAATAGGGGCATAACGCAGCCTTCAGATTCTCCCAAATGTGACAAATGCCTCAGTTCCCTCCTGGATCATTTCCTGTGGAAAATTTTCTTGTAACATGTTTTCTGGCTGTACACAATTTTCCAAGAACACATCCCTTGCCCATGCCCCTTGCTTGGCAAGTCAGTAACCTACAATGTGAAACAACTCTCAGAAGGACTGTATACTCCCAGTATATATGGCCACCATATCCTCTCCTCTCCTTTAATGATGTAACACGGACAGACAACTCACAGATGGAAATGGTCCTATTAATTCACAAGGAGAAATCACTGTCACGGTGAATGGAAATAGCTTCCCATGATCAGTGCCTTTTCTTTCTGAGGCAGAGCTACAGGGGGAGTCAGATTAGCAACAAACCATTGCCAGGGGAAGGTGGGCTCAGAACAAAGGGAGATAAATACATGATTCCAGTGTTTGAAGGCTCCTGAATGGGACAGGCTGACACATCTGGCCAGTAGGACTGCGGTGTTTAGAGGCACTGGCTAAGGCTTAAGCTACCTACCTAGTGGGCGATGGGCTCTACCCAGGTGTCTCTGGGATTCCTTCCTCACTTTCAGTGCCCACTACGACTGACACATTCTTCTGGATAGATTTGATCGGACCTAGTTGGGTCTGGAAGCAATTCAGCCTCTGAAGTGCTTGACTTTGAGGTTCCACTTTCAAAGAGCAATCTTCCTACCTCTTATTTCCCAATTCTTGGGGAAAGCCCACCATAGTTCACATACTGGAGCATATTATTATAGGCAAAAGGCTCTGGTCGTGGTATTCTGCAGGGCCTGGCGCTTGTTTCCTTTGCTCCGCACTGCACTGCACTTCCAAGCTGGAACAACACACTTCTGCGGTTCAGATAGCCCGTGGTGAAAGAAAAGTAAAGCGAGGGCTACAACCTCCTCTTCATTTCTTTAAAGTAGTAATACGTAGCTTTTGAACTCTTATTTTATGGAATTTATATTTTTATGTTCGACTGTAATCCAAAACATTCACAAGGAATTTTCTTCCGTTCCTTGAGCAATGTTTTCTTCTAGATTTTCTTATGGTGTTTTGGACACTATGTTTCTGTGTCAACTTGAAGGTTAATTTACAGTCCTTGAGCTCACTCCACCTTGCTGTATTCCAATCTCCTCAGATGGAGTGTCCTTGCCTTTAGGTTCATCCTCTAGGTTAGCCTAGACCCTGTCACCAAAAATGGTTCACTTGCACCTGCCTCACACTTCTCCCAGTGACCATTTCGCTTCTCTTCAGGCAGAAAAAGGAAGTGTGATACCTCCTCAGTTTTCGTTTCTCCTGACTGAGAGTATAAGTAAGCATTCTCAGGATTTTGGTGACACATAGTTACGACTTCTAGAAAATGGGGTTAGGAACCTTTTTATGTGACTCACTTCCTCTCAATTCCAGGGTCTTCTATGTCATCCCTTTGTGGCTCCTTTTTGAAGTTTGTGGCACTGACATGTATTCCCTGTTTGAATACTTTGCTAATTTTGTATGACCTTGGGGGGTAGTGATTGTTCATTTATTTAATTAGGTAGGTATTGGAAAAGGGAGACTGTGAAGAATATTCACTCTGTCATCCTGAATCAAATATGCATACCCACTATTTAGAATCATTGTTTCTTGAAGATCCCAAATTACCAACATTTTATAGATCTGGCAAGGGAAATAAGATCCCCATGGGAAAGCAGAAAGAAACAAAAAACCCTAAAAAGTAAAACTATATCCAAGATGAGGTAGAATATATCTGTATCAATTAATTGTGAAAATAAAGAAAAATGCTTTAAGCATGGGGCTATTCGGAGCTATTTAGCCTTGAGTAAGCCACGTCAGATCCCTGGTTCAAATGCACAAAAAAGAAGGAACAGGGACAAACTTTAATTTTTTTTTTTGAATTTTTAGCATAATTTACTCTGATCCTTTTAGAATATTACGCTTTTGTATTGTTAACACCAGGTTTCAGTAGCTTGAGGCCTTCACCCTACTTAATACCTAGTAATGGCTTCATTTGCCTTCCCCCAACCCCACGTGTGACCTAAGACACCAGGAAACTCCACACTAGCACTCCCAGCCAGCTACACTGGAACGCAGCCTCCCTTCCTGACCCACTAGTCCGTGCCTGATAGACGAACAACAGGGCAGGAGAAAGACACAGGAGTTGCTGACCACGAAGGAAGCTCTACTTTTCCACAGGCCTTATACAGAAATATCAAAACAGCAAGGAGTCCCCTGGAAGCCACAGGCGCCTCACTTAGTCATTTCACCAACAAGACCGAATGCAGTTAACAATTATTTATAGGATTAAAAATAATTAATGTCAGGTGGGACTGGGAGGAAATATTTGCATAACACGGATCTGATAAAGGACTTATATCCAGAATACAAAGAGAACTGTCAAAACTCAATTTAAAAAATCAGGGGGGAGGGGGAAAAATCAACCTAATTTTGAAAATAGGAAAAAGATGAGGGCAGACACTTTACCAAGAAGTCATATAGTGACAAATACATATGAAAAAAATGCTCCACACACAACTCATTAGGGAAATGCAAATTAAAACCACAATGAGATGGCAGTACATACCTATTAGAATGGTTTTTAAAAAATTTTTAAGTTAATACCAAATGCTAGCAAGGATGCAGAATACCTGAAATTCTCAAACACTGTTGATACAAATGCAAAATAGTACAGCCACTTTGGAAAACAGTGAGTCAGTCTTTAAAAATTAAACATCCATTTACAATAAGATCCAGCATTTCCACATGTATGTACCCAAGAGAAATGAAAATTTATGTTCACACAAAAACCTGTACACAAATGTTTATAGCAGCTTTATTTATAATCACTTGACACTAGAAACCCAAACATCCTCAGTTGGGGAATGGAGAAACAAAATAATGACACACACATTCCATACAAGGGAATACTACTCAGCAATAAAAAGGAGCAAACTACTGATACACGCAACACAGATGAATCTAAAATGCATTATGATAAATTTAAAAAGCCAGACTCAAAAGTCTACATGGTGAATAATTACATTTATGAAGGCAAAACTATAGGGGCAATAAATAGATCAGTGGTTGCCAGGGGCTGAGGCACCAGTGGGGTGGGAGAGGAGTTTCTGTGGTATGTTAACTGTTCTATACCTTGATCGAGTTGGTAATTGTATGCATTTATCAAAACTCATAGAATCGTACACTAAAGGGGGCAAATTTTACTGAAAAAAATAAAGTAGTTCATGATAGAAAAATGTCATGTGGAAGAAACTTTAGAATAACCCACTCAACTGACGAGAGAAAACTCCAGAGGGGTTATTGACATGCTGTCATCTAAGGCAGTAGGAGTGGCAAGATAAGTCTCTCGGCTCCCATCCATGATCCTTAACACTACAGCAGTTATTTTCCAATTTTTTTTTACCTTGAGCCTCAGTAGAAATACATCATTACCATAAAGTCAGCAGCTTAGAACGTTCATTTACCTCAGTTCTCAGGTCAGAAGTCTGGCACAGTGCGGCTGGATTCTGTGCTCAGGGTCTCACAAGGCCAAAGGCCAAAGTGGAAGGATGGGTTGACCTAGGCTCTGTCTGCAGATTCTAGGGAAAAATCCATTTCCAAGACCATTCAAGTTACTGGCAGAATTTTCAACGCAGTTGCGAGACTGGTGTTTCCTTGCTCACTGTCAGTGAGAGGTTGTTCTCAGCTTCTAAAGGCTGCCCACATTCTTTGGCTCATGGCCCTCCCCCATCTTCAAAGCCAGCAGCCATTGCTCCTCTTTTTAATGTTCTGAATCTTTCTGGCATTCTCTTCTACCTTCAGCCAGACGCTCTGCTTTTAAGGGCTTGTGCGATCACCTTGAGCCAGCCCAGATAATCTAGGATAAACTATTTTAAAAGTCAACTGATTACTAACATTAATTACAGGCATACCATGTTTTATTGTGCTTGACTTTATTGCACTTCACGGATATTGCGGGTTTTTACAAATCAAAATTTTGTGGCAACCATGCATCAAGCAAGCCTATCAGCTCCATTTTTCCAACGTTTGCTCGCTTCATGTCTGTCACATTTTAGTAATTCTCGCAACATCTCAAACTTTCTCGTATTTGTCATGGAAACTTCAAGACTTCAGTAGAGTATGATGGAATAGCAAGAGAACCAGAATTAGAAGTGATGTCTAAAGATGTGACTGAATTGCTATGATCTCATGACAAAACTTTAACAGATGAAGAGTTGCTTTTCATGAACAAAGAAAGTGGTTTCTTGAGATGGAATCCACTCCCAGTTAAGATACTGTGAAGACTATTGAAATTACAATAAAGGATTCATAATGTATAAACTTCGGTAAAACAGCAGCAGGGTGAAAAAGGACTGACTCCAATTTTGAAGGACTGTCTACTGTGGGTAAAATGCTATCAAACAGCATCCTATGCTATGGAAAAATCATTCGTGAAAGGAAGAGTCAATCTATGCAGCAAACCTCATTGTTGTCTTAAGAAATTGCCACCGCCCCCCAACCTTCAGCAACCACCACCCTGATCAGCCAGCCACCATCAACATCGAGGCAAGAACCCCCACCAGCAAGATGATTACAACTCACTGAAGGCTCAGGTGATGATTAGCATGTTTTAGCAATATTTTTTAATTAAGGTATGTACAGTACACTTTTTCAGACATAATGCTAATGCACAATATAGTGTAAACATAAGTTTATATGCACTGGGAAGCAAGAAAAATTGTGACTCACTTTATTGCAATATTTGCTTTATTGCAGAGGTCTGCATCTGAACGCACAGTATCTCCGAGGTATGCCTATACATCTGCAACAACCCCTTTGCCATGTACCATATTCAACAGCCATGACAACCAGGGGTGAAGGTAATGGGGAAATTCTACCCACCACATACATTTTACATAATGACCTAGTATACACACATATAAACAAAACAAAAATTAAAATACTTGCCCTTACTCAACACTCTGATGTTTTTAATATATTTTAAAAAGCCAGTGGAAACATACTACATCAATTTCCTATCCCACTAATGGGCTACAGCCTCTAATTCATCTTAAAAACAGGCCAGCAGGCCCTTTTAAATTCCTATTTGCAGTAATAATAGAAGGCCCATGGAAGGGCCTCAGGGGTCTGTGTAAACTTTAACTTATATGATAAGTTATGAAACTAATCACAAGAAAAATAAACACATGTTGTGGGACATTCTACAGGACACTTCAGCAGTGCTACTGAAGGCTGTTATGGTCATGAAAAATGAGAAAAGACTGAGAAATTGTCACAGATAAAAGTAGACTGGGGAGACGTATCGAGTCAATGTAATATAGTATCTTGGACTACCCCTTGGAACAAAAAAAAGTATAATAGGAAACCTGGAGAATTACAAAGTCTGGAGTTCAGTTAATAATAAGTACATGTCAGTTTCTGAGTTTTAATAAGCACATCTGGCAATCTAAAATGTTAACAGCGGAAGTAGGTGAGGAGTACAGAAGTGAGGAAATAGGTGGAGTATGTAAGAACTCTGCACTCTTTGCAACTTTTTTCTGAAATCTAATTATTACTCTAATATAAAGTTTATTTACAAAATATAACAGGACTGAGTATCTTGCATTCTAGGGAGAAGATCTGTGAACTCTGTATATTCAATCCATGATCCAAAAATACTTAAGACCCACTCTCCAAGGCTTCTTGGTGCTTTCCTTAACTACTATGTCCTAAATATTCTGCCTCTTTCCTGCTATGTCATCCATATCTTCCCTGCAAAATCCAAAATTTAGCCAGGGGCAGGGGCAAGGGAAAATGAGTTACTGTTTAGTGAGTACAGTTTCCATTTAGGAAGATGAAAAATGTTCTGGAGATGGATGATGGTGATGGTTGTACAACAATATGAATTTATCTAATGCCATAAAACTGTACACTTAAAAATGGTTAAAATGGTAATTTTTATGTTGGGTATTTTACCACAGTTAAAAAATAATCACTACTGACACATACTACAACACAGAAAAACCTTGAAAACATTATCTATGTGAAATAAGCCAGACACAAAATACAAAATTCTATTCATATGAAAATGGTCTAAAATTGTGAGTTACACATACCTGTAAAAATACTAAAAACTACTAAAATGTACATTTTCAATGGGTGAATTATATGGCATATGAATTATATATCAATAAAGCTGTTAAAATGTTTTATTTACTTTTAAATTTAGGATCACATTTATTGGCATTATGAACATCTTAAGTGGTATCCAATAAATTCTAGAACCAGATTCTGGTGACATGCTGGAAAAATGCAGAATAAATGCAAAGGCTTAGGTTTAGAATGGCTGGCAGGGGAGATCAGGAAGGTCTGTGACTAGGCATGGTAGCTCTCCAGCCATGGCAGTGAGAACAAATGCAAGACTATGAAACACACTAGCTTAAAGCTGATCAGTGACTTTTATTCTGGTCCTTACCATTCATTCAGCAATCTACACCATTCATCTTATTTCTGCCCCAAGCAGCAGCAGCTGCATCCGGCCGGAAATGGAAGACACAAACAGTGGAAGACCTTGTAGAGAAAAACTAACAGGTGAGATCTGTTTACTCCGGCTTAGGTGAAGGTAGAACAGGAAGTGTAAGTGCAACATTCCAAGGACTCTTCTTCAAAGCTGAGGCCAACAGAGAGCTAGCTGAAGGATGCAGGTAAAGGCTCCCAAAACTTCCCTGCTCAGCAATCAATCCAAAGTACCTAAAAAGACAAAGAACAACGCGTAAAGCAAGGTGCCTTAAGAGCTGGATGAGCGTAACAAACTGGAAAGGTTAAAGTGGAAGCTGCTTTGGTACTCGTAGTTCTCTAAGACCAAAATACTTGTTCTGAATACTATCCATCCAACAGATCCTCGGGGAAAAACATGTCGGAAGAGAGGGTGGGCAGATGGGAATTATGCATACTGCAGAGTTAGAACCAGAGGTAGGGAAAGGGATAAGAAATTGTTGTTAGTTAATGAGCATTTATGAAAATCATACAAGGGGTGAGTGATACAAAATACATAAGTTCTCTAAGCCAAGAGTTTATAACCTTTTGAGAAAGTTCCAGTTCAAGATGAGATACTAAGCCCACAAGTTTTTATGCCTTCCCATCCAAGATTCCACTCAAAAGGAAAAAAATGTTATAAAAAAAGATATAAATCTACCAAAAAAAAGAGTCCATCAGCAGATAGGAGATTTCAACAATAAGCTGAGTAACAGAAATCTGACTGAGTATGTTTATAAATAGTGCAGAGGAAATATGAGCCTAAAAAATACACGGATGGAGCTGCAGTAGAGGTAGGAGCCCATCTGCCTAGGAAACCTAATCGTGGAGGCTGCAGACCCAGACACCAGGCATAAGGAAAGAGATGCAAAGCTAAATGGGTTAATGACTCAAGGGTCTATATGAGAAACAGCTGACCCCATCTCCCCACAACCCTCCCTAAATGCAGCACTCCCAAGTATTTAAAACCTGGCAGAGGAAAAAAAAAAAATCAGAGGGCTCCCTTCTAAAGAACTAAGTGAATTATCCAGAGAACAAGAGCAGCTTCTGAAAATGCCAGTTCCCCCAGTAAAGCTTTCTGCATTCTGGTCTTTGGGGCCTCCAGCATAAAATCTGGTCCTCTCTCTGCTCACCCTAAAGTAGAAGTGTCAGGCAAAAACCACACAAAACAGTTTCCAACAGCCTTCTTATTCCCTCATTCTGAAACAGAATGAAAATTACCAGGCCTACAAAGCGAGAGACAAAATTTATTTTTCTTAAAAATGTTATAACGCAAATTCCTGCTGAGCTCAACTGATAAAGTTTATTAAAATACTTTTAAAATCCTACAGGCACTGAAGAAGCATCAAGAAAAGGCAAAAAACCCAAATCTAGAAAAGGCAAGAACACAAAATCCAGCCTTCAAAGCTTCTTTTGCCCTAAGGGCATTTGCCGATCCAAAAGATAGAGAGCTGAGAAACCGCGTTGATTTTGAAAGGCTGAGCAAACCAAGTCAAATCCCAGTCTGCCCAGTGAAAAGGCATGATAACCTGCCCCCACACACACTTTTTTAAAACTGAGTCCCAAAATAGCTACACTCTGAGAGTAAGACAAAACCAGAATTAAAGAAGCCCCCTCACAGGCTTATAATTAGGGTTCGTATCACCACAGTAGACCATAGATACTCAAATCTTGGCTTTGGATTAAAAGGATTAAACTAATAAATATTCCTAGGTGCCTTGCAGAAGCACATGAAAATCTTCTTTGGAGAAAGGTTTCATAATACAGGCCTCAAATCAAATTATCCAACCATGAGACAGCACCAACAGAAACAAAAGACCAAAAAAAAAAAAAAAAAAGCCTTCAAAAGGCTTTGAATTAACAAAATTAACATAAAATCAATTATATTTCTATTTCTAGTAACCCAGAAAATGAATTTTTTTAGAAAAGATACCATTAACAATAGCATCTAAATATTAAGTACTGACAGGAAAACATCTAACAAATATATGTGAAGACTTCTTCAGGTAAAATTAAAAACTTAATTTTAAAAAAAGTAAAGCTTTAAATAAATGAAGACATGTACTATGTTCATGGACTGAAAAAGTCACTGTTGTAAAGATGTCATTTCTCTCCCGAAGTAATCAACAGATTCAATGCCATCCAAACCTATTCCTTCTAGCAGAATTTGAAAAGCAGACTCCAAAACATACATGAAAATGCAAAAGAATCAAAAATAGCCAAAACACTTAAATGACAAGGTGAGAAGATTTGCTCTCACCTAAAGCTCCTATAATTGAGACAGTGTGATAGTGACAGAGAATAGACAAAAAATTTCAACGAGAGAACAAAAAGCCCCCAAACAGCCTTAGTTTATAACAAAAGTAGCACTAAAAAAGAAAAATGATATAGATAAGTGAATATCTAAATAAGAAGGAAAAAAGAGAAATTAGAGCACTACCACAATCTGAAAGACAAAAAGTCAACCCTAGTTTTATGAAAGACAAGACTATAAAGATTTTAGCATGTAGGAATTCATGACCCTGGGTTAGAGAAAATTTCCTTACTAAACAGGAAACAAATAGTACTATACACAGGAAAAAAACACATTTGACTACCTTTAATTAAGAATTCATGTTTATCTAAAAATATCCTATAGAGTGAAAAACACAAATCATAAATCATAAACCAGGAAAAGATACATCCTTCTCATATACTGAATAAGATTCATATTCAGATTATATATGTAATATTATAAATTAGTTAGAAAAAAAGTCAAAATATCCGAGAGAAAAAAAAAACCACCTCCCATCCATAAAAAAGGACATGCATATGAAAAGATGCTCAATGTCACCAGTAATCTGGACAATGCAAATTAAAACCACAATGCAATTATCACTTACATCCCTATCATACTGACAAAAATAAAATTCTGAGAACATCAAGCGTTGAGGAGCAATGGGCATTATCATATACTGCTTGCTAGCAGAAATGTGAATCAGAGGTACAAGAAGTTTGGCAGTACCTACAAAAGGAGATATACATATCCTATGCCCGACAATTCTATACACACACACACCCCTAAAGAAACATGTACAAGAATGTTCACAGCAATTAGTCATAAAATAAAAAAAGGTTATCTAACTATCCACATTAAAATGGTTCCAATGTGGTATTGTCACACAATGGCATGCCATACAACAAAGAAAATGAACAAACCAGAGATGTGTGCAACCACAAAGATGAATCTCATAAATGTGTTAACCTGAAGAAAACAGCTCTGGGATAGATGCTAACCAATAAATACAACAGTTTAGTTCCATTTGTAAAAAATTCAAAGAAACATAAAAACTAAACATTATTAGTATTAGGGAAAATCCTTATGTGGTAAAACTAAAGAAAATCAAGGAAGTAATTAGCAAAGTCAGGATACAGTCAGGCAGGGCATGAAAAGACATGATGAATAATATACATGGAGCTTCTGGTGGCTGACAATATTTATCTCTTGGACTCGTTGGTATTTACGACGTGTTAATTTTATAATTTATTGACTTTAAATTTCTCTGTGTTACATTTCATAAGGAAAGGCTTAGGAAAGAATGTACATATTCTAAACATATTTGCATAATACATCCAGAAGGAAAGCTATTCGCAGTACTATTTTTCAACCTCTACACTCAACAGATAAAGCATGGAAGATTTAATTGTGGTAACAGCCTTAACAACGTCAAAGTATACATGACGCAAAGTGAAAGCTAGAAGCGGGCTAAAAACAGGAAAGGAAGAGACAGATACACTAAACGTCACCCCTTACAAAGTGGGAAGATAAGAAATATGTTGAGAGTTAGGTACAACAAAAAAAGTTTCAGTACGTTATATTAACTATAAAGGTAACAAAGGAACTAAAAATGACACAACTACAATTAAAAGAAATGTGCAAGAAATTTGTTTAAGATAAAAACCATGAATAATAAAATAGCAATAACTATGTATCTATCAACAATTATTTTCAATGTAACTGGGTTAAGTGCTCCAATCAAAAGACATTGGGTGGAGATTGGATTAAACATGGCAGCACGAGAGGCATAACCAGATCTCTCCCTTTTGAAACAACAATAAACTGAACTCCTAAAACTCAACAAAAAACCCCAAACTGCACAGCAGCACATCTGAGCGTAGGATCTGCACATAAGAGCTACCACAGGTCAGAACTCTGGGTGTTGGACAGTGACCTGGGAAAAACAAAGAAGCTGCCTCTCGGAGCTCCCTGTAGGAGGAAGGGAAGAAGAGAAGGTGCAGAGTGACCTGAACAGCCTTGCCTGGGAGTGCTGTGAGCTCCACACGGCTGGCGGCAGAGCCCAATCATCAGGGCAGGAGACAGAGAAACAGGGACGGCAGAAAAGCAGGGACGACAGAGAAACAACAGTTGATTTTTAACACCCGTCGATGCAACTGAGGCTCAGCCGCAGCCTCCAACTCCCAATCCAGAGGGCCCCTTCCGCCATACCCTCCCAGACATAACACAACAGAGCCCCTGGGGAATCTGAGGAAATGCTACCTAAACTGTCACTAACACTGACAAGAACTGAGATTGCGGGTAGCAAGCATGATTAAACATCTATAAAGAAAAAATAGATATTATTAACACTTTATATAAACAGATACTCAAGAGGCTTATACGCCACCTACCGGAGACCAAATGAAAAACACTTTATTTACAACAGGCTAGAGACCATTATATAATAAACCTTCTCTGTGGAAAAAAGAAAAAAGCATAACACACTAACCACTACCATTTAATGCCCAGGCAGAGAAACAGTCCATTAAACACCATGAACAACCAAGGTGATAAGGTAGCTCAGAAAAAAAGAAAAATCTCCAGAAAATAAGCTTACAGACATAGAAATATGCAACTTAAATTCTGGATGGTTACTTCTGAAAAAAATTCAGTGAATCTGAAACTAATGATATCACAAATTCAGGAATTAAAAAAACAACTAGATAAGTAGAATGGGTTCTTTAGCAAGTAGACTGAAACCTTCAAAAAGAACCGAATAGGCCTTCTGGAGATAAGACACTGCAAGAGTTGAAAAATGAAATAACAAGCGTGGGATATAGAGTTACAAATGGAGGAAAGGATCAGTGATATCGAAGACAGAAATCTAGAAAATAAATCAGAAGGAAGAAAGAAACCGAAGAATGAAAAATAATAAAAGAGAAATACATGAACTAGCTGATACCATCAGGAGACGAAATATAAGAATATATGGGAATTCTCAAAGGGGAGGAAAAGGAGCAGAAATTACAAAAACATTTTCGGACAAATAGTTGACAAGAATTTCCAAATCTAAGAGAGTGAGCTGGAGCTTAGAATTCAAGAAGTTAATAGAACACCCAATTATCTCAACCCAAAAGGCCTTCACCAAGACACACCATAAGAAAATTATCAAAAATCAACAACAAAGAACGAATTCTCAGGGCAGCCAGGGAAAAGAAGACAGTAACCTATAAGGGAAAACACATTAGATTATCTTCAGACTTCTCAGCACAAATTGACATTTACTGAGCCTTCCATCCCAAAACAGCTGCTTATACATTCTCTCTAGTGCACATGGGACATTCTCAAGGATTGACATATTATTCTCCAAAAATGTAAGAGGGTTGAAATCATACCAACCATATTCTCTGATAGTAATGCTTTGAAATTAGAAATCAACTGTAAAAAGAACGTGGAAAAGAACCACAAATAAATGGAGATTAAACAACATACTACTGAAGAATAACTGGGTCAGAGAAAGAATAAAAAAGGAGATCAAGAGATAAATAGAAACGAATGATAATGATAGTACAACATATCAAAACTTTTGGGACACAGCAAAAGCAGTCATAAGAGGAAAGTTCATATCATTACAGGCCTACCTCCAAAAACAAGAACGAGCCCAAATAAATAACCTTAATGCTTCCTCTTAAAAAACTAGACAAGGAAGAACAAATAAAGCCTAAAGTCAACAGAAGGAAAGAAATCATCAAAACTAGAGCAGAAATAAATGAAATTGGAAAACAAACAAACAAAAAACAACAGAAAAATAATAATGCAACAAAGAGCTGGTTCTTTGAGGTTAATAAAATTGACAACCCCTGGCTACACTAACTAAAGAAAAAAAAAAAGAAACAAAACAAATAAACAAAATCAGAGATGAAAGGGGTAAATTAACAACTGATATTGCAGAAATATAAGGATCATACAAGAATACTCTGAAAAAGTATATAACATCAAATTTAATAACCTAGAAGAAATGGACCCGTACTTAGAAAAATACAACCTTCCTAGACTGAATCAAGAAGAACTAGAAAATCTAAATAGACTTGATCAGCAGTATAGAATTGAAACAATCATAAAAACCTACCAAAAAATAAAAGTTCAGGACCAGATGGCTTCACCAGTGATTTACCTAACATTCAAAGAAGATTTAATACCCATGCTCCTCAAACTCTTCCAAAAAATCGAAGAGAAGGCAATACTTCCCAACTCATTTTATGAGGCCAATATTACTAATTTCAAAACCTGGTAAAAATAACACCACACACACACACACAAAACTACAGACCAATATCTCTCATGAACACAGATGCAAAAATCTAAATATGATACTAGCGAACCAAACACAGCAATATATTAAAAAGATTATTATACCACCACGATCAAGTTCTTCTTTCTCAGAGGCACAAGGATCAATTAATGTGATACACCACATAACAAATTTAAAAATAAGAATCATAAGATCACATCAACAGATACAGAAAAAGCCTTTGACAAGATGCGGCATCCATTTATGATTATGAAACACTTACAAAATTGGTTATAGAAGGAAAGTATCTTAACATTATAAAGGCCATATATGACAAACCCTCAGCCAACGTTATACTTAATGGTGAAAAACAAAAAAATTTCCCTCTAAGATCAGGAACAAGGCAAGGCTGTTCCACTATCACTACCTTCATATAACACTGGAAGTCCTAACAAGTGCAATCAGACAAGAGAAAGATATAAAAGGCATCTATAGGAAACGAAGAAGTTCAAACTGTCACTACAGATGACTTGATTCTCTATACAGAGAACCCTAAAGACTCCACAACACTCCCAGAAACAATAAGCAAATACAGTAAAGTATCTGGATACAAAATCAACGTTCAAAAAATCCACAGCATTTCTATACCTCTAACAACGAAGCACCAGAAAAAAGAAGTGGAAAAAATAATTCCTTTCACAATTGCAACAAAAAGAATAAAATACCTAGAATAAATCTAACGAAATATTTGAAGGACCTATATAATGAAAACGACAAGACCCTGTTAAAAGAAATCGAAGAGAGATACAAAGAAATGGAAAGATATCCGTGTTCTTGGATTGGAAGAATCAACATAGTTAAAATGACCTATTATCTAAAGCATTATACAGATTTAATGCAATCCCCATCAAATCCCATTGGCATTTTTTAAAGAAAAGAAACAAAAATCATCAGATTTGTATGGAAGCACAAAAGACCCCTTTGAATTGCCAAAGCCATCCTGAGAAAAAAGAACAAGACTGGAGCATCACTTCTGCCTGACTTCAAATTATACTACAAAGTGACAATAATCAAAACGGCATGGTATTGGCAGCAAAACAGACAAATGGACCAGTGGAACGGAATCGAGAGGCCAGAAGTAAACCCATATTTATATGGCAAATAATTTTCAACAAAAAAGCCAAAATATACAGTGGGAAAGGAAAGCCTCTTCAATAAATGGTGCTGGGAAAACTGGAAAGCCACCTAAAAAGAATGAAACTAGACTGTTGTCTATCACTACACACCAAAATTAACTCAAAATGGATTAAGGACTCTGAATATAAACCTGAAACGATAAAATGCATAGAAGAAAACATAGGAACAAAACTCAAGACCTTGGACTTAAAGAGGATTTTATGAATTTGACCTCAAAGCAAGGGAAGTAAAAGCAAAAATAAATGAATGGGACTGCATCAAACTAAAAGCTTCTGCTCAGCAAAAGAAACCATCAACAAGGTAAAGAGACAACCATCCAAATGGGAAACATATTTTGAAAGCAACACCTCTGATAAGGGCCTAATATCCAAAATATACAAAGAACTCATACAACTCAATGACAAAAAGAAAAAAACGAATGATCCAATCAAAAAATTGGCAGAGGACCTGAACAGACACTTCTCCCTAGAGGACATACAAATGGCCAACAAATATAGGAAAAGATGCTAGCTATTACGGAAATGTAAATCAAAACCAAAATGAGATACCACCTCACACCTGTTAGAATAGCTATAATCAATAGGACAAGTAATAACAAATGCTGAGAGATGCGGAAAAAAGGAACCCTCACATACACTGCTGGTGGGACTGCAAATTGGTACAGCCACTATGGAAAGCGGTATGGAGGTTCCTCAAAAAAACTAAGAATTAATCTACTGTGATCCCAATCCCTACTGGATATTTACCGCAAAGACTTGAAAAACTCATATTTGAAAAAGATATTTGCACACTGATGTTCATAGCAGCATTATTCACAGTGGCCAGGACATGGAAGCAACTGAAGTGTCCTATGATAGATGATTGGCTAAAGAAGCTGTGGTACATATATACAATGGAATATTACTCAGCCATAAGAAGAGATGAAATACTGCATTTGCACAACGAACATGGATGGATCATGAAATATCATACTAAGCAAAGTAAACAAAACAGAAAGGCTGAAAATCACATGATACCCATATGTTGGGTCTTATAAACCTAAAGCGAAAGAAATACAGGACTAACAAACAGAGACTCTATGGACATGGACAATGGACTAGTGGTTACCAGAAGGAGGGTGGAGGGGGGAAATTAAAAAGTAAAATGTTAAAAAAAAAAATTATGTATATATATAGTATGAAAAAAATAATGAGCTGGAATTTTTAAAAAAATTGTAAGAAAAAAAAGAAATAGGGTGGCCAAATGGATAAGAAAACTAGAACCCTTACATATGCTGCTTAGGAAAGACTCACTTCAAATTCAAAGACACACACATACTGAAAGTAAAGGTATGGAAACAAATATTTCATGAAAATGGAACAAAAAAAAAAAAGCTAGGACAGCAATACGATACCAGACAAAACAGACTTTAAACAAAAATAACAAAAGACAAAGAAGGACCCAGCAATCCCCTTCGGGGTATTATCTGAAGAAATCCAAAACACTACTCCAAAGGGACATCATGCATCGTATGTTCACTGTAGCATTATTTACAATAGCCAACGATACAGAAGCAACCTGGGTGTCCATCAATGGATGAAAGAAGTGGTGGTACATATATACAATGAAATATTACTCAGCCATAAAAAAGAATGAAATCTTGCCATCTGCAACAACATGGGACTAACTTAAGGATTTTTATGCCAAGTGGAGTAAGTCAGACAAGAACAAGTTGCATTTGATTTCACTCGTATGTGGAATCTAAAGAACAAAATAATAAAACAGAAACAAATTCATAGATACAGGGAAACATTTTTAATGGTTGCCAGATGAGAGGGGGGTTAGGAGATGGGTTGCAAATGGATAAGGGATTAAGAAGTAACAATTTGGTAGTTACAAAAAAGTATGGAGATGTAAAGTACAGCATAAGAAATATAATCAATATATTGAAATAACTAAGTTATGTGCCAGTTGGGTACTAGATTTCAGAGTGATCACTTCGTAAGTTAAATAAATGTCTAATCACTATGTTGTAAACCTGAAACTAATAAGATATTATATATCAACTTATAATTGAAATGTTTTAAATTATTAAAAAATAATTGATACACTACCAAAAAATGGAAAGAGAGAAGGGATTTATGGGGTAGTATAGGTTAGACAAATCTTCATTTGTCATAGTAGAAGTCACAGATAACATCTGAAGTTGTAAATCAAGGAAAAGCATATTATTTAGAAATATAGGTAACCACCTAAACTAAAAAACAAGAAGGGTGAGGGGCAGCAGCTGTATTTCATTTATAAAACATTGAGGTAATTGAATTTCTAAGCATGTATACACATTGCCTTTATTAAAAAAGAAAAAATGGTTTTCCTACTTTAGAACACACACTAAGGATGTTAACATTTACTTTTACCAGGTACAAAATAATATAAATGGGACTGTATGCACAGGGCCAAAATTTTAGTCTACCAGTGTAGGATAAGCAGAGGGTTCAATTACTGAGATAACTGGATTGGAAGATGAAATGAACACATCCACCACTCAATAAATGGTCATTATTAAAATTCAAGCTAAGCATTATGCCATGGAAGAAGCTAGAGTGGAAAACTGCATAAGATCCTCCCACTTCTATTCCTGATATCGCTCATCTCTTTGAAAGCTCGTAATTAAAAATGAGCAGGTAGTCTCCAAACATTTCTGAATGGAAATTTACAGAAAGTCGGTCCAACAAGCTGTTTGCCTTAGGTAGATAGCTAAGAGTTATTTTTAGAAAAAAGAGGTAGAAAGAGAAGCTTGAGAAAGATCTAAAAATTAATAAATGAAGCTGATCATTAGATACATGGAAATGTATCTTAAAAAACATTTAGAAAAATATATCAAAAGGGCAGGAGCCTAGATTATATAGAGGATCAAACAATACCATTAAAAATAAAATAAATCAAGAAAAGATTTTGGAAGGTAATGAGGTTTGAAGAGGTTAATGAGAACACCCAGATATGGTGAAGGTACATGGCTTTTCAAAAAAAACTAGTCAGTACATGTAAGTAAGAGTAAACTGATCAGATTTAGGAATTAAGTAGCAGAAACTGCTCTAAGAGAAGGCAACTAAAATGAGGCATTTCAAATTTTGCTATTTCAAGGACAAAGATTTAGTTTAGTAACATGAGTTAATCTAAAATTCTAAGAACAAATAGAGAGGCAAGTTCAGAATCTCACTGCAGCAAAATAATCACTTACCACTAACTACTGAAGAAGAAAAAGGAACAAGTTGCAACCCTTTAAATGTTGGCAACTGTCTCTGATCTCTGGCATTATGATGAGGGGGAAGATTTGTATCTAGGAATGGAAATCAAAGTAGGAATCAACCTTCAGAATTCAGTGAATCCACTGGGGTCTTTATTTTCTCCCCATTTCAGATAGAAGCATTTTCAGCTAAATCCACCATAGTAGCAATTAGTTTTTCCTATCTTAATAGGAAATAGAAAGAAACATCACAAACACAGCCATCCATTTCAGGTTTTGAACTCAGATTATTAATAGAAAAGATAAGTGGAAGTAATTACTCATTGATAGAGAACTCACCTTCCAGAAAAGCAAACTCATCCACAGCTTCTATTGCATTATCTGAAACACAAAGCAAAGGGACACCTGACTATCTCTGGTCATCTAGACATCATCCCCTCAAAAACACAACCCCTGCAGGGAATGAGGCCGTATGCAAATCAGGGCATGTATAAATTTGTCTTTGCTATTTTGAATCCATGTCTTCCACTACCAAATCTTACATATCAGCTGTCCTCTACAAGAGTAAGAAAATCCTGGTCAGTGGAGGGAACCTCTTTGCTCTGAAAATACATCAGAGAAGAGTTGATAATATAGCAGGGAACATGAGAATATGATATATGAAGCTTACATATGTGTTAAGTTACTAGGCTAGAAAAGAGAGTCAGAAAATCAAACGTCCAGTCTCTAGGAGAAATAAAAATGTTAAGCCTTGCACAACGTGGCAGAAAGCATAAAGGGGTCTAGTCGGTTTTGGCAACCACTAGACTCCTTTCCTTGTTTGTCCCACACCCCTCTAACAACACAAAGCATAAAGACTCTAAAGGTAGGGCTTTCTGGCACGTGGCAGTCCAACAGAAAACATACAGGGAGAGACCCTGAAACATTTCCCATCTTACAGGGATGCCTTCTTCTACCAAAGGGAAAGCCTCATCCAGCCCTGCCTTGGACGCCCGCAATGCCAGATACCACAGTGACACTTTACCCAAGTCCCTCCTCTGGAGGGTTTTCTCTTCCCTTGTTGAGCACAGCAGTAGGCATCTTTTGCAATGGTCTCCACAAACAGTTCCTGTGAAGCAAACAGGAGAAGTGTACAGTAAGTCATCACGGAACGTATACAATAGGTTCTGGGACTTTAAGCGAAAGGACACAGTAACGAAACCAATTTTACCACAGCCTAATGATATAAACAGTTAAATTTCTAGGGTACCTCTCATCAACAGTATATGAAAAAAAATGTTCAACAACAAAAAAACGAAGTTATTCGGAGATCTGCTGTATCAGTGGGTTCTAGCACCATTTGTGAGAGCGAAAGAGGGCTCAGGTGCACGGGGAAGTTCTCAGGGACTGCAAGTTCTACTCCACTTTCCCCTCCCTCTTGTAAATCCACCCCACTCATTATCTGCGACTACAAGTTCCAAGTTAGACACGGGAGATGCAAACTAACGTCCTTGGCCAGGTTTCTATGATGACGCAGGTGTGTTAACAAAGCAATACAACTCCTGTATGTGGCCCTTTTCCTGTCTTCCGTTCCCACACTCACACCTCAGATTCCGGCCTGGGCCCTGCACCTCCCAGTCCTCCGCTTATCCGGTCCAGGGCCTCTTCTTCTCTGCTCCCCAATCTGGCCCACGCCGCGGCTAAGCCCCGCCCCTCGCCACGCTCCCCGCCCCTCTCCTTGCGCCCTCGCGCTCACCGCTCACCGCGGCTCGTGCCAGAATAAAGATGGCTTCCTGTCCCGCGAGCGTCACGTCGGGGTCCGCCTTAACCAGGCCTTCACTCGTGCAGAGGCAGCCTCGAGAGACGAGCCCGGGGACTGGTCGAGCTTGGGGTGCGGGGCCGCTGCCTCCCCACTGGGCCCCTCCTCCTCCGGGGCGTCCGCTTCAGCAGCCACAGCCGCCATCCAGGAAGCGAGCAACCTGCGCGCGGGCCGGCCGACTGTGCGCGCGCATGCGGCGCCGGCGCCTTTCCCCGCGCGCGGAGAGGCCACGCCCCCTGTGGGCACGAGTGCCGCCCTTCCAGCAGCATTCGGAAATCCCAGCGAGTCGGACCAGGTGCGGTGCGTGCGTGTTTGCTCGGTTCCACTGCACCGCGCCACCACTGGCTGTAGTGGCCCCGCTGGCCGGTTCGGTGACCTCCGGCGCGCACCTGGCCTACTTGAGCCAGGCATCGCCTCTCAGTTGAATATGGTGGCTGGGCGCCCTGGTTCTGGAGGAGCGAGCGCGCAGGTATGGAAAACCTAGACCTTGGCCTGCCAAGAACTTAGTCAATGCAGAATTGATACCCAAGGCTGAGAAGGGCATGTGCCGGAGGGAGGCCCGAAGGTTCCCTGGGGCCCAGCGTGTGGAAAGAGGTGCCAAGGAGGGCGCGAATCCGGACCAGCTTCAAGGAGAACAGATGCTCTTGACAGAGGGTAGACTTTGGCAGCAGAAATGGAAGAAGCTCAGTCCACGGGAAATCACAAGAAAAAGACATAGAAACTGGAAAACACAAGTTGTGGCAAACACAAGACAGCCACATTCATTCGATCATGAATTACATCCAAGTCTTGCTTCTCAGACTTTATTCACGATACTTTACTCTTAGAAATTATTGAAGACCCCAAAGAGCTTTTGTTTCTGTAGGTTATATTGATACTTATTGTATTAGAAAATTAAAACGAAGTTAAATTATTCCTTTAAATAACTGATACATGTTAATATAAGTAACATTTTTAATAAGTAACTAATTTTTTTAATGAAAAAAGCCTCTTTAATGTTTATCTAATAGGAAGAAAATGGATTTCTAGCTGCTTTTCACATAGAATCTGAAAAACACCTGATCGAGAGAATGAGAATGAAAAGAGAAAATTAACCTCTGCGTATTTCATTAATGAAACCAGACCTTAATGTTCTTTGTGTTGTTTCTAGAAATACCAATATCTCCTTCCCAGAGACTGAGCAACAGCCAGGCAAACCTGGCCCATCGGATTAGTGTCCATGGCTGGGAGTCTGCAGAAGGACTATGGTTGTCCAGCTGATGAGCTTTCGACGTAAAAAAGCCTAAAAGTTCTCCCTCGGATCATGCTAACTAGTCAATTTCTACACATGTGATGTATGAAGAGGCATGGAGCCTGGCCGCCCACATAGGAGAACCAAAGACTTCCATCAAGACTACCCAATCATCAGACTCTCTAAGCTTTACCCTCCTTCCTCTCCACCTAAAAATACTACTAGTTCACTAGTAGGGGAGACTAATTTGAGCCTTGCTTTGGTGTCCATGTGGCTGCCTCACAATTAGTCTTCTCCGAAAGACCATTACCTCTGGATTTGGCTTTTTCAATTGTACAGTCAGCAAAGAACCACTTACTCGGATTGATTACATTAAGGAAATAGTTTTGACTTCACAGACCCCTAAAAAGGGTCTCTCAGAAACACACACACACCATTGGTCCCCAGACCACACTTGAGAACTGCAGGCAGAGGAAGAGTTGGTATTTGCAAAATAAGTTTAATATAATCAATTGTTTAATAGCTTACATTTTTTCAGCACTTGCTATGTGCATGATTTCACGTGCTTTACATTTATGTATGTCATGTTGACTTACATCATTTTCATAATACCTATTTTGAATAAGGTAATTTCTTAGCCTTATTTAGCAGGTGGGGAAATTGAAACAGTTTAATGACTGAGGGACAGTAAACAATAAATGGAGTCGCCGTAGTCAAGCTGCTGAAATTGCTAAAATCAGTAGGTTGAGGTATGAGGAAATGATTATACTTTTGTTTTAATTAGCTTGGGTAATCTTAAATTTTTGAACTTTTGCTGTTCTACATCATGCCTCAGGTACCAACAAATCTCCAAATACCCTCTGATTACCCCAAGAGACTAAGTAAGAATATTCATGCATCTAGACTACTTGACATCCAGATCACCAGTCATCTAGAAATTACGCTCTTGGACTAACCCAGAGGCTAAGAATGCAGAACTGATTCTTCTCAAGAACATTCATTTTACTATAAGAAATCCTACCGTTTCTTCTTCAGAATATTCTGGGTATTACTAATTGTGTTTCCGGTTTACAAACCTAAAACCCTTGAATAAATCTTTATCATTTATTTCAAGCCAAAGCCTCCCGATTTCACTTACATTGGTGCACATCACCAACAGCAGGATGTATAAAAGTCAAGGTTGACTGGATTAGCAGAATAAGGCTTGACCAAGATTACAATCATCAGAAGGGGGTCTGAGTCACTGAAAATTTCACATAGCTCATTTAGGACCTCAGTCCTGACCATCTTCAAATTACTTTGTGGATGCTCCTGTACCAGAAAGCTCCACACAAAATTTATAAAAGTGTGGCCAGATTCTTATGTCACCTTGAAGCAGAACTTCATGGGCAATATTTCAACAATGTCAAAGTAGTTAGTACTAATGGCCTAAATTCTAAAATTAATACAATGAAGAGTTGACCACTGTGAGGAAAGGATTCAGTAAGACTTCCTGAATGTTCTAAGTCAGATTGGTTTTGGAAGATTGTCTCTTTAAGCTCCCTTTCTTGCCAGCTTTTCTGTTACTTTATATTTTCCCTACCTTCCTTTAATTTCCTCCTCTTCCTCTCCCTTTTCTCCCCAAAATGCCCATTTTTTCCCACACCCTTGAGTATTATATCACTTGGCCAAGCCCCTTACTTCCTTTTCCAAGTTTTACTGTGACTAACAGAAAGAGGTTTTATTTAGACCACACAGGACTTTCTGACTATGAACACTAAAAGGCATTAAATTGTGTTAAAAGGGGAAATCATGCTTTACTGTCTGAATTTCAGTGGCAAAGGGGGCAGAGGAAACAAAGGTCAAAAAAACCACAAACTAAAAAGAAAAACCTTGCATATCAATCCATGTAGAAGGAAATGCTAAAATTATATTTTATATAAGCTACGAAAAAATGCAAAAAAAGAATGTCATGTGAACATTTTATATAATAAACTAATGGTTAAGAACTTACCATCTACCTCCTAAGGTAAAAGTTCTATTCAAGGGATATGTATTCAAAGGAAACCAAACACACATCCATTGTATAGATACGTACATATTTGAAGGGTCAAATGTTAAGTCATAGGGAAAACAGAAGATATGCTAAGGTGAAAAATAAATAATCCATAGGACTTTTTAAAATGAAAAAAATAAAGAAAAAAAGTATTATGAGCTTGGCCATAGAAACTTGGGATGCAAGAATTGCTTAAGTACTTAAAAGTCAAACTATCAGAAATAGAAAGCATATTAATAAAAAGAAAAAAAAAAGGAAACTTTTAAATCTTGAAAAGATAGGTCTTAAAGACAAGAGAAAATTTTGCTTTTCATCAATGCAACGTTTGAAGAAATTGCTTAGGCAAAGTTCCCAATTTTTCCCTCCTAACTTTGATTGAAGTATTTTTTCTCTACAAATCTTAGCATTATATTTCTGGTTACAATGAATATAATTACCCTTGTTATTTAAAAATTGCAAAACAATTAATTTTAAAAAGAAATTTTTCCCATTATAGTAGGACTGTAAAGAAACAAGAAATGGTTTACAAAGGGTGGCTAAATATGTACTGTGTACTTGGTGAACAACATACCCACCTAGATCAAAGAATTACGATAAACACATCTCCTCTTCTTCCAGGCCAGACCAGGTCCTGCAGGATGTCAATAGTCCCAATCATCACCCCAAAAGCAAACATGGCAGAAGGGGTCAGAGCAAACTCCTTTGATGTGAGGGCACTAAGACTAGAAATCTTGGAGGTAAATTAACTCCGCCACTCTTGAAGATGTTGCCTCACATTTCTCGAACACCAGAGCCAGCAGAAGTGAATGGATTTGTCACTATGCAAGTGTCGCGTGCAGCGTGTGTGTGCATACATAATATATAGAGAAATGCAATAATATATTGAAATAGAGATTCCATGGCCACTAATTTATTTTTTAATAAATAAAAATTGTACAATTTAAGGTATTACAGCATAATATTTTGATATATGTATACATTGTGAAATGATTACCACACTCAAACTAGTTAACAATTCATCACCTCCCATAGTTACCCTTGTGTGAATATCTTAAAACACTTGAGATCTATTCTCTTAGCAAATTTCAAATACACAATACTTAATTACTAACTATAGTCACTATGTTGTACATTAAGTCTTCAGAACGTATCCATCTGATAACTGAAAGCATGTACCCTGTAATCAATATCTTCCCTTTTCCTCCAACGCCAGCCTCTTGGTAACCACCATTAATTATATGCTCTGTTATGAGTTCAACCTTTTTTTTAATCCACATATAAGAGAGATCATGTGAAATTTGTCTTTCTGTATCTGGTTCATTTCACGTAGCATAATGTCCTCTGAATTTATTCATGTTGTCGCAAATGTAGGATTTCTTTCTTTTTTAGGGACAAATAATATTCCATTGTATATTTTTTGCACATTTTCTATCTATTCTGTCGATGGACACTTAGATTGTTTCCACAACTGGGCTACTGTGAACCATCTGCAATAAACATGAGAGTTTGGATATCTCTCTTCAAGATACCAATTTTATTTCTTTTGAATATATGCACAGAAGTATAATTGCTGAGTCAAATGGTAGCTCTAGTTTTAATTTTTTTGAGGAATTACCATATTGTTTTCCATGATGGTTCTACTAATTTACATTCCCACCAACAGTGCATAAGTGTTCCTCTTCCTTCACATACTTGCCAACACTTTTGACTTTTTAATAATAGCCCTTCTAGCAGTTGTGAGGTGATAGATAGTTCATTGAGGTTTCAATTTGCATTTTCTGGATGATTAGTGATAGCACCTCTTCATGTATCTGTTGGCTATTTTGTACTTCTTCTTTGGAAAAAGGCACATTTAGGTCCTTTACCCATTTTTAATTGTATGTGGGTTTTTTGCTATTGAGTTGTATGAGTTTTTTTATATATATTTTGGATGTTGATCTCTTATTAGATACATAGTTTGCAAATATTTTCTCCAATTCTGTAGGTTGCCTTTTCATTGTATTGATTGTTTCCTTTGCTGTGCAGAAACTCTTTAGTTTGATGTAGTGCTACTTGTTTATTTTTGCTTTTGTTGCCCATGCTTTTGGTGTCAATTCCAAAAACATACATATCATTCTCAAGACCAGCATTAAGGAGCCTGACATTTTCTTCTAAGAATTTTATGTTTCAGGTCTTATGTTTAAGTCTTTAACCTGTTTTAAGTTGATTTTTGCAAGTGGTATAAGATAGGGGTTCAATTTCATTCTATTTCATGTGGATAACCCGTTTTCTCGAATTCTACCTCCTTAAGGTATTTTATTAGTAGAGATCATACTTTCCCTTTTTAAATCCCTTTAAAGATATTCCCATGGAAGTAGGGAAATAGATTATTCAAGAGGGCCAACTTTCTAACAAAAAATATGCCCCACTCTTATCTCATCATAATTGCCACCTCTATAAAAATAGTTTGTGAAAATGTCAAAGTTCAGTCCAGAGATGCAGCCCAAACTCCAAATTTTAGATGAGAGGGAAGATTCTGAGGGTACAAATATCTCATGGGGGAAGTAGGCAGGTGGAACTGATTAAGATCTTAATGTCAGAAGCCCATGGCATTGACCACAGATCTGATCAGTGAGTGGGGCTGGAATGATGAGGACATGGCTCCTGATACAGAGGGAGTGTTGCCTAAGAGTCTCTGATGTTTAAGATTTCTATAAATACTTGTCTTCCCTCGGAGTTTACCTTGATGCTTGTCTCAGATGCTGGCCTTTAGTAGACCTCAGTAGCTAAACTCATCTCTTACCTTGACCCTGCCCCCGCCTCTGGAACAGCTTCCTAACAGCCACTTCTAATGTTTCAGCCAGGGCTCCTGCCTGAGTCATCTATTGCTTGTCATTCCACCTGACTTTCACCTACCCACCCACCCACTTTACCTATGGCTGCTGACTAAACCTTTGCCCTACCTGACTTTCTTCCCAACTTATACGCCCTATTGACCTCCCCACTGTCCTGTTTTTTTAATTGATCCAGACTCTAATAAGAGAAATCAAACAAACATCATTAGAGATAAGCCCACAAATAAAATACCAATAAATGGAATGAGTTGCTCTAAACTCTGTCTCCTCCACAGGCTTCTTCTAGCCAAATGACTCTCAGTTCTCTTCCCCTTTTGGAAATCTTAAAGAACTATGCTGTCCTCCATTGTTCCTTGATTTCTTTGTATATTGACCACTCAGTTCTCCCCCAAAACACTAATTTCCTTTAGACAGAGCTGATGTCCTATTTTTTTTTCTTTTTGTATTCTCCACAGCACCTACCAGATGTTTTTTATATAGTTGCTTAATAAATGCTTGCTGGTTGGTTGGTCTTTGATTAAGTCATTTAGAACTCAATTATTTTTTTAGTTATTAAGCATTTCACAAAGAAGGTAAGCCCAGCATTTAAAAATCTGTAGAGAAAATGTACAGAAAAAAAAATAGTAATATCAATGGATATATATATCAATTGATGAGATTTGGGGGGTCATAACTGTGGAGTGTATTTTTTGTTTATTTCTTTTGTTTTGTTTTACCTTGTAAGAGGAGAGAGCAAACACAGAACTAAGCATATTTATACTTTATTCAAACCTTAGGGTATTTTATCTCAATAAACTTAAAAGATTTTTTAATCCAACTCCCTCCAAGCCTCCCATTTAAAGTAAAAAAGCAGAAACATGGGCGGTTAGGGAACTATTCAACTTTCCAACAGAAAATTACCTCCTGGTTCTGAATTTTTACTTTTTGGTAAAGTTTTATTCAATTTCTATTTTTATAATTTCTATTTATAAACATTTATTACATTATTTTTTCTTTTTTTTAAACAATAGAATTTTCAAACATACAAGGAAGTTGAAAGTACAATAAATACTTTTTCATCCTCCTGGATGCCTCATAGGCACCTCATACTCATCCTGATAATCTTCTCTCTTTTGAGACTGGGATTATATGCATGTGCTCTCCTAACCAAACACTTGAAAATCCCCTAACTGATATTTTCTCCCCCTCCCCACAGCCAATCATAACCTTGGTCACCCCCACCAACCATCTCATGTATCTCTCCATCTACCTCAGTTGAGGTCCTCATTAAACTCACCTATACTCACCTCCCAACTGGATTCCTTGTTTTCAATTTTGTTCCCTGCCCATATGCCAGAGAGAGCTTCATAAAATATAGTTCTCATAGTCTTTCCCATGCTTAAAATCCTTTAGCCACTCCCCTAGCCTTCTTGACAAATTCCGTGCTCTTAGCATGATGTGGAGTTTAGAAAAGAGTTGGGAGGTGGAGATACAAGCTCTGAAATCACCAGATGTGGACAGAGGTGAAGCCATGACTGAGGTTGAGATCTGAGAAGGAAGAGGAGAGTGCCCTGCATTAAGCCCTTTTCTCTGCACCCCACAGAGAGACAACTGCCTGTTGGACAGATTCCACACTGTGAGGGGTCGGGTCCTGTTGACCATCACTTAACTTGGAAACAAGCTTTCTGCATTCTTTGTAAGTTTTCTAAAAGAATGAGTGATTTTTTTTCCAACTCTTTAATAAGTTAAATCACATCTTTTCTGTTACTTTTGGCAAAACTTCCTTACCAGCCTTCCAGAAATAACTATTCTAAACATTCAAGAGGTGGAGAGGTAGATCAGTGTAAAAGGAGTCAAATATGTGGTGCCAGAAGGAGATTTGACTTTGGGTGATGAACACACAATGCAATCAATGCAATATACAGATGATATCTTATTGAATTGTACACTTGCAACCTAAATAATTTTATTAACCATTGTCACCCCCAATAAATTTAATAAAAAAACAAAAACAGACAACAACAAAACCCAAATACATAAGATATTTATTTCTGCAAGAAAAAAAAAAAAAGATCAGCTGGAGGGTGAAAAAAATGGGTGGTTGTGTTGGAGTTAGGAAAGGATTATAAATTCAGAGGTGGATCTTGAGGCCACACATAAGTTGCGATGGCAAGTAATGGTCAAAGCACTGCCCTGGGGAGCCACTGAGCTGGCCTTTAGCCAACTCTTTCTGCAGGGGCATTACAAAAGTCATGCCATATCTCTGGACCCCAGTGTCCTATTCTATAAAACATAAATAACTGAAGTTTTACCTCCTTTCCTGAAGCCTTAGGTCTAATCCCCCAAGTAGATTTAGAACCCCCCTTCCCCACTTTCTGAGCTTCTGCAGAACCTGTCCACAACTGCACTAAACTTGCCACATGTGTCTGCAAGATTTGCTTCCACTAGACTGGAGACTGTAAACTCATATGCCTTCCTGGGTGAGCTGATGATACAGATCAGGAGATGGAAAACTATGGTTCGTGGCCCAAATTGGCATGGCCATCTCTTTGTTTTGTAAATAGTTTTTTAAAACACAACCATACTCATTTGTTTATGTATTTTTCATGACCGATTTCATGCTTCAAAAGCAGGGTTGAGTACTTGTGACAGAGACCACGTGAGCCAAAAAAGCTCTAAATAATTATTATTACTAGAAATGTTTGCTAACCTCTGATATAAATGATGATACAACCATAGGGAATGCAAATTCAGATTACTCTTCCAACTTTCCAAAACTTCCTATTTTTAAAAAGGTTTTGTGGAGCCTGCCAGCCACCTCTTTGTTACCTCTGCAAGAAACCATCACTCCTAGAAAGCAAGGACCCATCATTCTGCTCGGGATCATCAAGCCCTAGCACAGTGCCTTGCATATAATACAAAATCATAATTTATGGAATAAGTATAGGTGAGGCTATATTGTCTCTAGATTCTCTCAGTACTAACATTCTATAGTTTCCATGCCATCTGAGAGCTTTTGAATATAGTTTAGTGACCAGCTGTCATGCCATGTTTAGCAAAATGTGGTTGGTCTTACATGCTTTAGAGAAAAAATGTGAATTCCCTGAGAAGCACACTCTTTTCTCAAGCCTTCAAAAACTATGGTTAAAACTCTTCCTTCCAAAAAGTGTTCTCAGATAGCTCCACAGTCTCCAGCTACTCCTACTTCAGCACCTCCCAGGACCTCTGTAAGGGCAAGTTGATGCGTTTAGGGACTGCTGGCTGTATGTTCCAGCTAAGCCATGATAAAAGGATCACGGTACTGCAGACTTTACAGTATACCCGAGAGAGGAGAAGCACACAGGGAGGCACTGGAGAATAGATCAAGGCAGTGTGGCTTCTATGGTATAAATTATGAGGACTATAAAGATCCAGAGAGGGGAGAGAAGATGGCTGAAGGAGGAGGCCAGAGAGAGCTTCAGGATGGAGAACTACTCTGGACAATGGGTAAGATTTGGATAGAAGGACATTCAGAGGGAAAGAGCATCACCAAGGTAGGGTAGAGCTTTGGTGTGAAGCCCCTTAAAAACATCAAGCAGCAAATTAAGTTTTTACTGGCTGAAAACGAGCTAAATGTTTAATCAAAACAACTTTTGGTGGCTCTATATACTTAAAGGCGACTTTAGCAGGATTTTACCATTATGGAAAGAAACACACTCTGTCTCATGACGGTCCCTATTGCCATTTGCATTATCCTCGTGTAATTGTGTGTCTCAGGGAGAATTAATCAGTGAGCCAGTTTAAAAATTAATAAGTGGAGGAAAAAAATGGCGCAGATGATAGAGGCTCTGTTCATCCCTCGTGGCGACAAATCAAAGTTGTAACGGAACTTTGTAACAAGGAGCAATAGCAAGGAAAAATCACCTGGGATTTAGATGAACAAGCCATACAATCAGGGAGAAATCCAAAAACTCACCCCACAATGGCAGAAGGTAGGACAGGGCAAGGACGCGGGGCTGTCCAGTCTCAAGTGGCTGAGTGAGATGGAGCTGCAGCAGCGGAGCGGCATACGCCACTTAAAGGGGCCATATCTGCGAGTGGATTTTCAAGGTGAGCAGACCTGCTCACTCTGAGCACCAATGCCAATTTGGCTGCATGCAGGTGGCACCAGGGACTTACAGAGAGACATTGTCAGAGTGGGAGCCAAGGCGAGACTCCCTCGATACAGAAGTGCTGGTGGTTGCCATTGTTCGCCGTTGAGCCCTCCCCACTCCCAGTGCACAGACACAGCGCTGCCATACCCTTGACGCCATCAAACTGGATAACAGAGGTTGCTCCCCCCAGACAATTCCCTGAAACCCCGCCTCCTCCAACCCACAGCTCAACCCAAGCCACATCCAGATATATCCTCAGCAAGTCAGGCTCTCCTTGCTGAGCAGCGCTTAGACTCACACTGGAAGCAGCTGGCCTCAGTTTCTGGTGTTGCCTTTTGAGGCAACTATAAGCACAGCAACTGGGGTGCTTGCTGAATCTTAACAGGTGGCTCCGCAGGGGTAGAGGCTTGGCTAAATTTGCCTGCAGCTGAACCCCTCTCAGGGCTGTGCCACTGGACACCTACTTCACAAATCCTCGCTAAGAAGACCAGGAGACTTAGGAGTTTAGCTTAGTACATAGAAACAGACATGGAAAGGCAGCCAAAATGGGGACAAAGAAGCAGATACTATATGAGAGAACAGAACAGAGATCCAGATATAATGAAGTCAAGTAATCTAACAGATGCAGAGTTCAAAATACTGGTTATAAAGATGCTCAATGAACTTTTGGGAAGTGTAGAGAACTTCAACAAAGAGATTTTAAAAAACATAAGAATGGAAATGAAAATTTAAAAGGGAACCAGTCTGAAATGGACAACACATTATCTGATATGAGCAGTATATTAAATGGAATAAACAAAGGAATAAACAAAGTGAATAAAGAAGAGGATCAAATGCCCTATCTAGAGGACAGAAAAACCAATCAGGACACTCAATCAGAATGGCAAGAAAAAAGATGCCAAGACTATAAAAATAATTTAAAAACTATATTGGACACTATTAAGTACCAGAGCCAGCCGGCTGAGATCGAACAGCACCTAAAAGAGGGGGTGAAGCCTAAGGAAAAAAGAAGAAGACAGGAAAGCGCTTCGGGAGGGCATACAGTCAATGCTGCAGGCTCGAGTTTATTTAGCATAGCCCTTACATTTCTTTTTGAACACAATAGCAAGGCACAGAGTACATTACCATAGGAATGCTGACATTTACATAAGTTCCTATACATCCTTCCCTCAGGGTACAAACCTCCTTTCTGTAAAACATTCCACTATCTTAAAAGGATTTCTATAGGAGGCAATCCTCCCTTCCAGGGTCAGTAATGTTTAACTCAAATCCCTGCTTCCTTGAACCATTGTTTAAGCAGTCTCAGTAACTGCTTTATGGCTATAAGCTACGTGACTTCTTCAGTGTCTCAAAATGGCTCCCGACAATTAAGGCTCCAAATATTCATCTGATCAGCATAACTGAAGAAAATCAAGATGTTAAACAGCTATTTGAAGAAATAATGATGGAAAACTTCCCTACCTGGTGAAGGAAATGGACACAAAACCCCAGGAAGCTCAGAGAATTCCAAAAATCAGGGATCCAAAGAGGCCCACACTAAGACATGTTATAATTAAAATGCTAGAGGTTAAATACAAAGAAAGAATATTAAAAGCAGCAAGAGAAAAACAAATAATTACATATAAGGGAAAATCCATAAGACTGGCAGCTGATTTCTCAAAAGAAACTATGCAGGACAGAAGGACTTGGCCAGAAATATTCAAAAGGATGAACCCAGGATCTATGACCAAGAATAATTTATCCAGCAAAGCTATCATTTAGAGTTGAAGGACAGATACAGAGCTTCCCAGACAAAAATAAGCTAAAGGAATTTATCACCACCAAGCCAGTATTACAGGAAATGTTGGAGGGACTTCTTTAAGAAGAAAAACATGTATCAAAAACAGGAATAAAGAATGGTAACAACTACTTTCCTATCAATAAGTACCTTAAGTGAAAAAGAATTAAGTGCTCCAACCAAAAGATAGAATGACTGAAAGGATAAGAAAACAAGGCCCTTACATAGGGAAAGGAAGGGATGGAAAAAGATGTTGCTTTGACGGACCCTCTAGAAGGTATTCAAGTCAGACAGAGAAAGATAAACACTATATGATTTCACTTATATGCGGAATTTAAGAAATAAAAAGAACAAACAACTGTTTGTTTAATTAATCAAAGCAACTATTATGGCCAATGTCCAAACTGATGGAGTGGGTTGTACACTCCCGAGTCTCAGGAAGGATGGGTAAGTCATGCAACGGGCAGAGTCGTGTCATTCCACTACAGAGAAGGAACTAGTAGGCGGAAACAATAGTTTATTCTACCACAGTAAATTTAGAGTGTATGTATATATATATTTTTTATTTTTCAATTATAATTGATATTCAATTTTATTTTTTATTTGTTTCAGATGTACAGCACAATGGTTAGACATTTATATAATTTATGAAGTTTCTTCCTGATTGGTCTAGAGTATATTCTTCTGAGGAACTTAATTGTAAAAGCAAACAGAGCAATAACTAAAGGAAACAAAGAGCCAGGTGTGGGTTTCCTTTTGTTCCATTTTTCAGAATAAAGAAATTTGAACAAGTTTAGGTGCCACTGGAGGAGGAGACAGTAAAGTAGGGGCTATAAAAGTATGGGAAGGAAAGAATCAAGTAATGGGCATTACTTCAACAATTCTTTCCATTCCTCATGACACACCCGCACCTGTATCAGTTAGAGTCCAATTAGGAGACAGAAACCACACAAGGTTTGAACAGGGAAAGTTTTAAATAAAAAATTACTGACTGTACAGGGGATTGACTACTAAGGGGTAAAGAGAAGTCTAAAAAATAGAAAAATGTCCTGTATGGGGAACGGACACTACCCTAGAGCTAGGGCGAAAATCCCAGGCATGGAGTGAACCAGGAGAGCACCTCTGCCACCAGACCTGAGACTGAAACCTTGGTGGAGAGGGCACGGCCACGACTCACTGAGCAGTGAAGAAAGTCACTGATGTGCCTCCTGGCAGGGCTCGCTGGCAACCCACCTCCTGGGGCGCTTTGGGAAGATGCCTGTGCACTGCCGGCCACAGTGCACCCCAAAAGCCTGCTCCAAAAAGAACACACTGGAACCTTGGTCCTCCAGCACCCTCTAACGATGGAGCATGACAACGCGTCACCTGGACTAAGAGAAACAATCCACTATCACAAGCAAGCAGTGAAGGTGGATTTGGAGTTGAGAGGCAACAGGCAGACAACATCACACCAACACTGGTGAAATCAGTTCTGCGCCCATTCCACACTGGCACCATGCAGCTGTATGTGGATGAAGAAAACAACATCAGTAACAATCACAAACCCAATGGGTTTCTCTGGTCTTATCATTAGTCTCAAGTGCATGTCAGGGCGGCCAGCACGCCTGCCACATTTCCCTGGGCAGCTCATTGCCTACTCACCCAGACACTTATTTGACGCCTTGTCCTCACTCCTCAGACATGTAACACCTGCTCCCCAGTCCATGCACCATCTCTCTTGATGAACACAACTCCTGTTTCACAGAGAAAATAGAAGCACTGAAAAGAGAGCATCTGCCCACCCTCACCACCACCCACACATCTACCAGTACCTGCATTTCCACCTGTGACAGGCTGAGATGTGGGTGTGTGAATGCAGAACCAGCTCAAACTGGTCCTCACCTGTTTCCAACAAAGCCTGGAAACAAAGTTTAAACCTTGGATACTCCACTTAGGAGTAACACTTGTGAACACCACTCACGAGTGACACTTGTGAGCCCTTAACTGCTCCCCCTCATGGAACCAAAGGACAAGGCCATGACGGGAACCTGAACACCAGAACTCTTTCAAAAGCAAAGGGTCCACTATCCAGGAAGATCCAGTGCTGGAACCCTTTAAATCTTGCCCTGAACTCTGGATCCAGGAAACAGATTTGAGCCTTGCCTTCTGTCTCCTTGCCAGACAAACTTGGAGAGAAAAGCTCTCCCTTTTCTCAAAAGCTGGTGCCACAGTACTGGCTCAGGTGCACGGTGGGCGATGGGTGGTGAGCCCCAACTCCGCAGCAGGCGCTCCTCTTGGAGGCCACCCCCTGCCTCTCTCCCTTAGAGTCCCATCCCCTCTTGCCTACTCAAGGAAATCACTCTGGCATTTCTTCCCTTTCTCTCTCCTACAATATTGGCTTTCCTCCCTCTGCTGGACCATTTCACCAGCATACACCTTTTTAAAAAAACATACTTGACCCCACACTCTTCCCCAACTTCTGCCTTATTTCTTGGCTCTTATTTACAGGAAAAGTCTTCTTAAAACTTGTCTATATTCATTGCCTCCAGTTTTTCTCTTCGCACTCCCTCTTATATTTAACTCCAACAAGGCATGTATCACCACCACTCCACTGACACAACTGTTTCCATATCACCAATGACCAGGGCACCCCTGGTGTGCAAGGCCCTAAAAGATATTTTTTGCAGGACTCTTTTCTATCTAAACAATTTGATTTAAAACTGTATTTCAAAATGTAAGGACCCATGTGAGATGATATTCATCAATGAAGATTTAGAACCATCGATAGCAGAGAAGCACTTGCATATTTGTTCACTGTTCTATCACTGCACAAAAAGATCCTTCGTAGAGTCCAGGTGCCAGAATTACTTCTGTTCAGATCCAGGAAACATCTCTGTGTGCTCTTTTGGCTAATATTATATTTTTCACAGTGGGAAAAGGGCAGCAACGCTTATTGCTCACAGTGTCAGGGCTGTTTGAAACATGTTTGCATTGAAACGACATGGTTTGAGGTTTGGGTTTTCTGCTGGTTTGGCTTTTGTGTCTGCCTCCATGCCCTCTAACACCATCCTCTTGCTACTGTTGGCATCATCACTCACAACGCTGCACCATCCACCTCGGCACCTGTGAGTACTGGCTTCCAATCATTCTCTCAAAGGTTGTCTTTAGGCTTCACTGATGATGACCAGAAATGCCAGTCTCGCCCAGAATATTCAGGAAAATGTGAATGATAATCCATTTTCTGACTATATTAAGTTTTATGTTTTGAATTCTATAGGGTTAAACCTAGAACAACAAATCTTCAAACCGTGACTTCTAAAGTCTGTAATCACTACATCTCTGGAATGTGATCACTTCTAATGCTGCCCACGCTCCTGCTTCCACACACCATGACCAACAGGGAGGAAAGGCAAGGAGACATGGACAGAGCAAGAACTTTCCTATGCACACAAGGAATGTTCGTTCCAGGTTGGGCATTTGGAGGCAAGAGAGGACATTGGTAGGAAGAGCCTCTTGGTATTGCAAGGCCATGGCCTTAAAGGCCCTCAAAGTAAATAGGCACAGCCACCCCTGGAGGATTTCCTGATGTGTGGTGAGGAGCCTGAGGAGGGTGAGGGGGTGACAACCCTAGGTGCCAGTGACAAGGTATACAGGGTAAAGGATGCCTGCCAGCATCCCACACCTTCGAGTGCTATAAACCAGAGATAACATCATGGAACACAGATGGGTAAGAGCTGAGCCATAGGGTCCACACAACATGGCTCAAGCCCAATTATTGGCAATCGTTCACCAGTAGCCCAGTGCCTTGAATTCATCCTGTGTCTGATGTGAGCATCATCCCAGATCAGTGTGCCAGCACCATTCTGGTGATCCAGTCTTACATAATTCAACACCAGCCAGCAGGAGCAATCCAAGGATAGGGGTTCACACAAGTTCCTGTCTAAAGACAGGGGCCATGAATTGTCCCCAGCAATCAGAGGTCTGCTATGACTAAGTCAACTGTACTGGAAGAGGAGATCAAATAACCCCATTTACATTTCGCAACTTACATGGTTACCGAGCTTTCCTCCAGGGATCCTCATATTTGTTCTGGGCTCTACCTTACCTATGATCACTTTAAGGCCCAGATACAAAAATTCCACATTGCCAAGAATTCATTTTTACAGTGTTTGGAGAGACCCAATGACTCATTGGGAAGCTCATTTTCCCAAAGATACAATAAAGGCATGGAATTTCCCAGCGTGAAGGGATGTGAGACATCCATAAAAATCACAGAAATTAGGACCTGGAGGGTCATTCAGATCAATTCTCTCTATCTGAATTCCCTCTTTCCAAGCCTCCTCTCTTGGTTTCTAAACCATCCAATGCTCAGTTTCCTTCCTGTCTTTTTGGACACTCCTTCTCAGTCTGCTTTGCAGGCTGCTCTTTTCAGTATTTAATCTTCATACTCTTCTGTTCACTCTAGATTCTCCCCAGGTCATCTCATCCAGGCCCATGGCTTTAACCATCATCCATATGCTGATGATTCCCAAATTTACATTTCCATTACCACACTCTCCCCTGAGTTTCAAGCTCCTATATCCAGGTGTCTATTCCTAGCTTCTCATCTATCTCACAAACATCTCAACCTTCATGTGCCTAAAAAAGGACTCTGGAATGTACCTTTCACCGGTATCAATGAGTCCTTCCCTTATTCTTCCAATCAAAGGATGTTCAAGTCTGCAACTTGAGAGTGCTTCCTCTTACCTACTTTCCTTTCCCTCACTCTCACATCCAGTCTGTTAATAAATTTTTTAATAAATTAAAAAATGATAAATTTTTTTCATCCTTCCCACTATTTCTCTTCATCTCCAATGCCAACATTCTTGTTCTAGTCATCATCATCTCTTCTCCAGGCCACTCCAGTAGTGTCCTAACCTGTTTTCTCTATGCCTATATCCCCTCTATCCATTCTCTGCAGAGCAATGGGAGGATTCCTAAGAGATGTGAACATAAATCTTAAATCTCCCAACGGCTCCCACTGCACCAGGATAAAGTCCAACCTCCTGTGACTGCCTAATATGGTTCTGTCACATCTAACCTCATCTCACACACACCCCTTGCTCACCATGCTCCAGCTTTGCTGGCCTTTCATTGCCTTGAACACATCAGGCTTTTTCCACCCTAAGGGCCTTTATATACTAGGATCTCTTCCTAGAATGCTCTTCCACAAATTTCTTCTTTAGATCACAGCTTGTTGTAGTTTTAAACACATCCACAGATTCTTTGACTACAACCTGTCAAAAGGTGAATTATAATTCCCCTCCCCTTGATTATTGACTGGCCTCAGCGACTTGCTTCTAATGAATAAAATGCTGCAGAAGTGACTATATAACTTCAAAGACTAAGTTTAAAAAGATGATACAATTTTCAACTTGGTTCTCTCTCTCTGGAAGGCTCACCTTTGGAACCTAACCACTATACTGTGACAAAGGCAAGCAGGCACATGAAAAGGCCATGAGCAGGTTGACAGCCCCTGAGGTCCCTGCCAGTAGTCCACATCAACCACTAGACATAGAAATGAGAAGGTCTTCAGATGAGTCCAGTCTCCAGCCTCTAAGCCACCCCAGCTAATGCTAAGTAGGGCAGAGACATACTGGCCCCACCGAGTGCTTCCTAAATTGCAAATTGGTGAGCAAAATAATTGTTGTCATTGTTTTAAGCCACTAAGTTTTGGGGGTGGTTCGTTACATAGCAATAGATACCTGGAACCCAGCTGATATGTCCCCTTCTTGGAACTGCTCTCCCTGATCATCCTATCTAAGTGTCCTCTGGCTTCATCCACCACTAGTAAGTGATTAATTATTATTAACCTCTATGCCCAGCCTAGCACACAGGAGATGCTCGTGAATATTTGTGGAATGATTGAATAAGTGAATAAATGCTCATCACCTTTGAAGTTATTGGTCATTGATAAATTGGAGGTTCGTTTTATCATTTGCAGGGTAATAACATCAAACACCAATTTGTATAGAGGGGAGGGTGGCTATGAAGCATGCTCTCCTGATACTGCTGTACAGGGAGGGTGGGCACACTTGTTGACCACTCGTCAGGGTCCTAGATGACCAGAAGTCACTGAGACCTACAAAGGTACATAGGGGACCCCAAAGACACTAATCCTGGTGTCAGTGCAGCAGACAGTCTGCCTTATCTGTCGTTGAGGAACCAAGTGACTCTTTGTTCTGTCTTGCCTGTCAGCACATGTCTTTCTCAGAGGTGGGTGTATTCCTGATTTGGGAAAGAGAAAACAGAGGATTGAGGCGGGAGAAGTTTCCGAGAATCATTCTTGCAAGAGATGCTGCACTTTGGCAGTTAATAATGACAAGCATGTCAGATAACTGAGTTTCAGGCTGGTTCCTGGGGGCCCTCTTCATGGCTTTCTGCTCTGACATGTGTTTCCTCGGTGACAGGATGGCAGCCTGGTGGACAGCGGCTTTGGGGCCACTCAACTTGCTCTGACACTAACTGGCTCTGACAGCTTTGATTGGAATGAAAAGATCTGGGGTCCCTTCTGGCTTTCTCAAATTAAACCCTCCCTCCTGGAGTGAGTCTGTTTTAAAAGGTTGTGTTAGGTTAGGGGACTTTGCCTGTAGTGAGGGAATTCTTTTACCATAGAGGTTGACTTGTTGGGCAACTGGAAAAATTTCTGAGATCAAGCTTCTCAAATCAGCCCAGTCAGGCAAGGCTACACCCTCATCTGCTTCCAGGCAATATCTCTGAAAGGGATCCACCAGTCTGAGTTTCAATCAGAAAACAGAAAAAACACCAGTTGTTTTAACAGAGAAAATTTAATTTACATAGTAGGTGAAAGCAGGCATTGGAGGCGAAATGGTGAAAAGGAAATATCAAGATAAACACTAAGGCAGTAACTGCAAGAAGCAGCTACATTTCTGGGGTGAGAGAACAAAGGGAAGAGACTGGGGTGCTAATCACTTAGAAGCTTGGAAGAAGGGCTCTGCACAGCTGGCCCCAGATCTCCAAGGCGGGTCTGCTACCTAGTATTTCTGAGGCTGGTTCTGAGACTGTAGAAAAAAGGAAAAAAAACAAAAACAAAACAAAACCAGAAACTGGAATGCATTGCTTTTGGAAGAACTGTCACTGCAAGGTGAAGAGTCATTGCTAAGGTGATGCTCACAGAGTCAAGAAGCACTGAGGAAGGAGCAAGGCCCTGCTCCCTCCTCCAACCTTACAATCCACCTTATTGGCAGAGCTGAACCTGCAGCCAGCTGGCCACAGAGAATTGTGTTTGACTAGTTCCCAGTGTCACAGGGTAGAGTAAAGAAGGATGGTCCGGAGGTGAGAGAGGTAAAGGGAATAACCAGTAGGGAATCTGAACAAGAAAATCACAGTAGATGACAAGATAGAATACCCAGACCAGGAACACCTGAACCTGCCATCTCACAGCCGCTATGGCTGTCCCTGAGGCCTGGCGAGCCTCACAGACCAGACATGAGGAGGACCCTCATGCAGCCCCGGAAGAGGTTGGGACATTTGGACAGGCAGGTTGGCAGACTTGGCCTGAGGACTTCTCATCCATGGCGGGGGAGTCAGCCCCACCAGGCCAGAGCAGGACTCCTGAAATCATAGCTCAGGACTGCAGCCTGAGAGAACAAAAGAGGCCGTCTGCACAGAGCAGAACCAAGGTGGAGGGGTGTCCATGCTGCCAGCCTCATTCCAGAGCCCCCACCCAGGCACGCATCCCTCTGCCATGGCAAGAAGCAACAGAAGTCAAGGTAAAGGGTCAGCACTCAACGGCAGCGTTTAAAACACAGAGGGCAAGAGTGGCCACAGCAGTGCAGGCTGGCCAGGGTGCACTGGCTTTGATAGAAGTCTGGGGAGCTTCTTCATTCAGGCCCATAGAGCTCCCAAGATCCCAGTAAGACACATGAAGAAGGTGGGCTCCCCAGAGATGGCCATTGGAGGCACCTTGTCTTGGCTAATGTAAGGGCAGGGGGAGGGTGAAACAATGACGGTTACAAATAAATTGTGGAAAAGCAGATATGTGATGTTTCTTCACCTTGTTGCACTCACCATATTAAGGTCTCTTCCCAGGTCTGCCCACCACCGACCGCACTCTCCTATACTCACAGTTCTTGTATTTACTGCCCTTCCTTTTCATGCCTAATATATATTTTTAAACTTTTTCCTATGGAGAAATGCAGACAAAGGCAAAAAGTGGATTGAAGAGTATGACTCACAAGTAGTCAGCAATCCTCAGCTCATACTCGGTCTTGTTCTTTCTAAATTCCTACCTATTTCTCCACCCCCGATTATTTTGTGGAAACATCAAATTTCATTTGGTTTCTTCAATTACTATTTCAGGTTGTATCTTTAAAAATGATCCTTTAAAAAATATAACCTCAATACCTCTACCACACCTAAGTAAAAATGTCTTAGAATCACCAAATATCCAGTTGGTATTCTCATTTCCACGTGTCTCCTGCATACCGCTCGTGATGCTCTGAGTGGGGCACCGACATAAGCAGATCGAAGACCCAACAACAGTGGGTCCAACTGCGGCCTGGACCAGGCAGTGCTAAAGGCTCGAATGGGGGAAGAAATTGCTCTCTGGCGATACCCAGAGAGCCCGGGAACTGTGGGAAAGCAATGAGCAAAAGGGGACGGAATCCTCTCCCACTCCTTCCCAGCTAGAGATTCAAGTAAGAAAGGACTGTCAGAGAACAGCCAAGTGGATTTTCCTTTTTGAATGCTGGGTACTTCTGATTCCAGTCAACAGAAGTGTCCCTTTGGCAGGTTCTGAGGATGCAATCGAATTTCCTCAGGAGATAGTCAGTGTGAAGGGGATGGGGGAGAAAATGAGAGGGCAGGAGGGTTGGTTTTGGTTAGTGAATAGGTGTGAAGACTAGCCCTGCCCCTCTGGAGAATGAGATAGAAAGAGAAAGGTATGACTTTGCCCTCACACCGACCTGGGCTTAAAGCCTGCCATTGCCAGTTACTAGCTGTGTGACCTTGAGCAAACTGCTTAATCTATTCCCTTATCTCTAAAATTATAAAATGGGAAAGCAAAATCTCCTGAAAGGTATAGTCCAGGAACACATGTGAAATGCTTCATTAGCTCTTAGCCAGAGAGACAGGCAGCAGCATTCCCCACCCTTTGTCTTTTCCCATAATGTCTAGATTCAGTCACACAGGCAGCTGAGGAAATCAGCCTTTGAGGGTGGTCACTGTGATAGAGATTCTCTGTCTTCATTCACCATGGCACATGGTCCAGATGGCTTTCACACTGGTGGGAACTCCAGTCTTTCTCCTCCACCGGAGAACCTCTTCCAGAATGTGAGTGAGGCTGAAGGTATGTTGTGTGGGACTGAGATGTTATGGGATAGCTGAGGACAGCAGTGGTGGCTGGCCGATGGAGAGGGCAGGACAGCAGGTGTGAGACACCAGGGTAATCATATAGCCTTGGAAGCTCTGTGAAGGTTTGAACCATGTTTATGAACTGGCACTAGGGTTTCACAGGTGTGTGACCTGAGCAGTTACACAGGGCCCCTTGCTTAGACGGGCCTGGCACTTAGTTTAATGCTCTGTTGTCACCATTTTGAAATTCTTAAAATTTTTAACAAGAATCCTGATGTTAATTTTGCACTGGGCCCCACAAATAATGTAGCTAGTCTGACAGGGCACCAACCTGTCGCTGTGTGAATTTCCTGCAGCATCCCTAAGCATAGTAGTGAAAGAATAAAGGAAGCAGATCCCAGATGATTCAGGCTGGTGGAATTCTAGTGCAAGTGTTTACAAGGAGACAGAAAAGCTGAGGGGCCAACAAGAAAATGGTTCAAGTGATCAACATGACATGTAGATAAGGAAGCAAAGCCAGCAGGGGACTGATGTAGTGAAAGAAAAGGAAAGAGTCTAGAGTCTGCAGGTCTTACAGACACCAGTAGTTGGAGTGGAAGAAGTGTGATTGTGCCAGGAGCTTAGGAAGCTGGGGTTGAAGATTTCAGAGGCGAAGCAGAAGGTAAGGCTGGCTGGGGCCTGGAAAGCAGAGCTTAGGGGGGATCGGGCAGCTAGAGCTATTGATAATGGGGCCAGGATAACAATGAGAAAGTGGGGGCAGGGGCAGGGATGTGTCAATTGTTTGTCTAATCCAGTGGAGCACAGTCCTTGATATTTAGAAATCTAGGCAGTGAGCAGCACTGGGGAGGTTTGTCAGTAAAGGCAAGGGTCCCAGCCCTGTGTAGGGGTTCCAGCAAGACCAAAATAGGGGGTGCTGGAACCAGGACAGGTTGCCAGCACCAAGATTGGAATACTGGTGGAGAAAAAAAAAAAGAAAAAAATTTAAAAAAAGAAAGCAAATTACAAGAATAGGACACAAAAAATGTCAGGTGGGCTCCTAGGGAGGGCAGTAAGAAGGCTGGCATCTCATTCCTGCAGCTCCTCTCCTGGATATCGGCTTAGCACCTCCTTTTCCCAATGTTTTGGTCTCTCTTGACAGTTTGTAGGCTCCTGAAAGGGAGACACTTTGTCCCTTCACCTGCTCATCCTCAGCTCAAAGCAAGGTACTTGGTACATAGTAGCTGCTTAATAAATGTAGTCTGGCTGGCTGGGCAACAGCTGGCTGACAGTTAGATGGCCACTCAGCTCAATGGAGGGAAGGAGGGTTGCAGAGCGGACAGTCTGCACTCACTGGCGCCTGACTGGGGTGTTCTAACCCTCCTCTACTACTTGCTAAATCGGCTATCTTGGCCAAGTTATTTAACCTCTGCACCTGAGTTACCTCACTATAAAATGGGGATTTTATTTTTTATTATCTCATATACCTTTGAGTTAATGTACATAAAGTATTTAGGACAGTACTTGACAACTAGCTAGTGTGCTGGGCAAGCCACTCACTTGCTGTTACTATTATGACAGAAAAATAACAGTGTGTGTGTGTGTGTGTGTGTGTGTGTGTGTGTGTGTGTGTGTGTGTGTGTGTGTGTGTGTGTGTGTGTGTGTGTGTGTGTGTGTGTGTGTCGCAACTGTCAGCCGCCAGCAGAGATGTGGCTCCTTCCCCTGCTGGCACAAGTGGCTTAGACATCACCAAGAGAGACCGGAAGGCGGCAGCTCCCTCCTCCTCCTCCCCACTCCAGTTAACATTCCTAAAATATCTGCGAAAAGGCGCAAGAGACCAGGGAGGCGACGCACCCCTGACGCAGGCTGTGCGTCCGCGGGAGGAGGCGGCGTGTCCGTGCCCCCGCCTCCTCGCAGGGGACTCCTGGTACTGCTCTGCGCGGGGCGGGTACGGCCTCAACTACGGCCCCCGCGACTGCACCTCTGCGCGGCGGGCGCCACCTGGAGGCCACCTCGAGATATGCGGGGTTGCCAAGTGCCCTTTGGAAAGTGGCGGGTTCCTTTCATTCCATTTTATTCTTGAAACCTTTATTAAACCACTGCTGTGTGGTAGGCTCTGGTGACGCGGGTAGAAATAAAGTCTCAACTCCCACGGCATGTGTGGCGCGGTGAAGAAGACAGACACTCAATAAATAATTCAGTATGCAACGCTAAGGGCTAGGAAAGAGATCGATACCAAAGGAGGTAATAACCAAAGCAGTCATTCCCCAAGGTGTTTATTGGTGCCAGGCGCTGTCCAAGGCACTAAAAATAAAGAAAGAAACACAAGGAGCTCCCAATAGGCATAGACAAGCAAGCGTAGGGGTCGCGGACAAAGCTAAGAAGGAGCCGGCCGGGATCAGAGGTGTCTGGGGAGAGGTCGGGAAATCCTCCAGGAAGACGCGTTATTTAAATTGTATCTTGAAGAACGCTTAGGATTTCTCCGGGTGGGAGGCAAGGGAGGGGTATCTTTTATATAATCTGGAAGAGAAAGGAAAGGATATTGGTTGGAGAGTGGCAAGTTTCTGAGTCCGAAATAAAGGAATGTGGAAATTCTGGGACAGCCAGCTGGGAACGGAGATGGAGCCAGGTCGTGAAGGGCTTGGCGTGGCGGGTGAATAACTTCCAACCTCATCCGAGCGCAGCAGGGAGCGTTAAAGCAGAAAACTGCGCTGTAGGAAGCTCACCGGGAACTCAGAAGTGAGGGTAGGTGAGAACACTAACGACTCAAACTCATGCGTGCCAAGGACGTGCTGAGCTCTCGGCACCCACTATTCATTTCAATCCTCTGGATGCGTCTGTGGAGTAAGAACTATTATTATTTATATTTCGCCGATGGCAAAATACGGGCAGCCATCAAGTGCCCACTAGATTCCAGCTTGACTCAAACTCGAGCCGCCCTGCAGCGGGGCCTGAGCTCTGCTGCGGGCTGAGCAGAGCGAGCGGCGCGGGCAGGGGCAGCCCAGAGGCTCTGCCAGCACCGACGCTAGAGCCGCGACCCGCTGAGCGGGTGAAAACCGTGCTGATCGAGCTTCTGGATCTGCAAGACGAGGGGTAGTAACGAGCTGACGACGAGATGACAATGAGAAGTTCATTTTAGAGATCAATTCTGAAACCTGAAAAAAAAAATAACAACCACCTTACCCCGCATCCAAAACGACGCCCCGGCACCGCATCAGCCTACGTACGTCTGCACCCCCAATTCTGCGTCCCCCTCCCACCCCTGTCTGCGAAGGATAAGCGCTGCGCGTCCCCAAGTGCAGGCCTACCCCGGATCTCATCCTTGTGCCACTCAGACTCTCCATCCATCTGCCCCTCTCGCAATAGCTGAACAATTTTATCTCTCTACTGAATCATTCTCCAAAATGTACGCGTGCGCTCTAATTCCCTCGTCTAAAAGAAAAAAGAAAAAAAAACTTCCTTGACCCCAATTATCTCCCCACCATCACCATTCTATCACATCCGTCCTCTTCAAAGGAGTTAATCATACTCAAACTGCACTTTTTCACCTCTCGTTCTTTCTTGAGCCCTCTTCAATCAGTTTCATCCCCACAATTTCATCCCCAAATCACTCTGGGTGAGGTCACTAATCACTCCACATTGCAGTCTCCAGTCGGTTAAAAATTCTCATCTCAGGCGATCTGTCGCCAGCATTCAACACAGTTGAGCCTCAACTCAGTGTGTTAAATCTCTCTACACTTTCCTCTACCTACATGCACTTCCTAGTGATCTCACCTGGTCTCAGGCTTACAAGTCCCAAATGTATTCGCTGGTGGCCTGACCTCTCCCCTGAAATCCAGACTGGCGTATCTAACTGCTGACTCAACATCTGTGCTGGGTGCCTAAGATGCATCTCCATCGTAGTGTGTCCAAAACAAGCTCCTAATCCTCCCCCCAAAACCTCTCCTCCTACACTCTTGTCTCAAGAAATGAAAATCCCAATGCTCTGGCTGCTGAGAACAAACCCTTTCATCCTATTATCTGTATTTGTCAGGATCAATTAGGTTATGCTGCAGTAGCACAAAACACTGAAATCTCAGAGGCATAACACAACAAATGTGTATTTTGTTGCTCACATCCATGCTGGGTTGGCAGGAGCTCTCTGCTCAGCGTGTTCACTCGGAGCCAGACCAAATATTCCTACCTCTGTGACACAGAAGAAGGGGCGTGTTGCAGGGGCCTGCACTCGTACTTAAATGCCATACGCATCTCTCCTGCTCGCATTTTGTTGTCCAAAGCAAGTCATATGGCCACATCTAACCTAAAGGAGGAAGGGAAATGCAAACCTACTATGTAACAAGAAAAGAAAACAACCAAAATCCTGTGAACAGCTCTAGTGACTGCACCCCATCATCTGCTGCTCCTCTTTCCCTCCCACTGCACATGCAATCGACCAGCATGCCTTGTCTTACTTTCCAAAACTACCCAGAGTCTGACCTTTGCGAACACCTCCACAAATGCAGCAACGTCATTCCCCTAAATAACTGCAATAGCTCCTTGACTGGACTTTCTGGCTTGCGCCCCTTCAACCTATTCTCTGCCCAGCACGTGGGTGATTCTTTTAAATGTGCCGGTCGTCTTCTCAGACCCCTCCAATGTTTCCCATCTGAGAGTAATAACCAGAGTCCTTAGAGTGGTCATGAGACTACATAACCTGCCAAGCCGTCCCCTCTTCTCAAACCTAATCTCCTACCACCTTCTCCTTTGATCACTCTTGTCCAGCCCTGTGCCCCAGGGGGTTGAACCACACTGAGCTCCCTGTGTGCACTGAGCTTTTGTTAGAGGAGCCACACGCAGATATCCAAGAAGGCTGATTCAGCCAGTGTTGATACATTTTTGATTGGTTCCCAAGTGTCTACCAGACTTCTTATTACTAACATGATAGAAATAAAATGTGACTTAATATAGGCAACTATTTATGGGGAAAGAGGGCATGCTGATCAACAAAATACAGGATCCAGAGCTCCTCCAGTTACTTCATCCCCAGCTCCTGCTCTGGTCCAAGCTCCAATCCCAGCCTTGCCTCTGGCCTCCTCCTCAGACCCAGAGACAGCATTTAGACTTCCTGCTCCAGCAAAGCCTGGCCTCAGCGTGGACCCTGGTGCTGACTGGCTCGCTCTCCCCACGTCCTTCCCTGGTGTGTGGTCTGTGTGGTCCAGCCATACCTCATCATTGTGTCCTCAATCATGGGCAACTAAAAGGGCACGGTATGAGTTATCGGCTGCTGCTGGGAACTGTGGACACACAGCGTTGGAACTGGAAGCCACCAATGCCTTGCAGTGCCACCCAGTGAGCGTAAGGAGAGGGTATGTGCTAAGTAGGTACATCCCCAGCTTATGCCTCGTGTGGACATAGCTCCAGAATGGCCATATGAGCATCGAAGCCACATCAGCAATTCATAGCGTCCCTGAAAAGACCATAGGGGTGATAGCCAGGCCTCTGACAGTGAAATATGTGTTTCATGACACCAAATGCATCGTAGTTAACTTGATCATGAACCTGTTTCAGGTGCACATGAGTGATCCAGGACACCCAGCTAGCAATTGCTCCTCTCTCCCCCATCGTTATATATTCTCTCCTTTTACTGGATCATTCTCATCAGAATAAATACATGCTGCAATTCCTCCCTTCTTGAAAAATAATCTGTCAGCCCCACACTCCACTCATACCTGTCTCATTTCTCTGCTGTTCTCTTGCAAAATGCCTCTAAAGATTCAACCATGCTCACTGTCTCTGGTCTCCTCCGCCTTCCAGAATCCATTCTACTCTCCCCCAAACTGCTCTGGTCCACGTCAGTAATGACCTCCCTCTACCAAATGCAATAGCCAGTAGTGTAGCTCCTTTTCTGTCTCACTTTCCAGACCTCTCACTCAATTTTGGAAACACCCTGATATTTTACACCTAACATTTCTTTTCTTTTATTGATACTCATTTTTAAGGCGATTGCATCCAGTTCCTTGATTTTAATACATTTATAAATTTAAGACTTCTTACTTTCCTCTCTATTTTTAACCTTGTTCTGAATTTCAGTCCTACATACTCAACTACTGATTCAACATTTTTGTCTGGATATCAGATTAGCAGCTCAAACATGGCCCGCACACAAAACTTGGTCTCCTTTCTTTCCTTATCCTCTACCTCTTTCCCTTCTTCACTATTTCCTCTTTCTTATTCTTTTTCTTTTTGTCTTCTCTCTCTCTTTCTCTCTCTTTCTCTGTGTGTGTGTGTGTCTCTGTCTCTCTGTCTTTGTCTCTCTCTCTCTCTCTCTCTCTCTCATTCACTTATAACGAGAAATTTCAAACATCCACAAAAGTGGAGAGAGTGGTATTGTGAATTCCCATATGCCCATTACACAGTTTCAACAATCACTAACTCATGTTTCTCATCCTTCCAACTCTGTGTTATTTTGACATAAATATTGCATCATTTCATTTGTGCATGTTTCAGTAGGTAGCTCTAAAACATAAGGCCTCATTTTTAAACATGATCATCACACCATTATAACACTCAGAAAATAACGATTCCTTAATATCACCTGATAACCAGTGAGTGTTCAAATTTCCAATTGTCTCACAATTTTTTGTAAGCACATTTGTTTGAATCAGGATCCAAATAAGATCTACAGAGTATGATTGTTCAATATATCCTTTAAATGTATTTTAACCTATCGATTCTCTTTCCCTCTCTCTTTTTATTTTCATTTTATTTCTTGAAATAAGACCATTAGTCCCAGAGTGTTTTTCTGATTTTGGATCTTGCCGAATGGGATAGTTCAACATGTCCCACCTTCAGATTCTACCAATCTTCTTCATCTATTAGCTGAAATACTTTTATAAAAAGAAACGTTTTCTCATCTACTATTTGGTTACCCTGAAGTATATGTGTATAGGAAAGGCAAGATAAATGCTCAATTCTTTCCCTCTATTAACCGGTTTTCAAAACAATAAGTCAGTTCTCTATCATTCTACAAAAGAGACCAATTAAAAGACCAATTTTAATATCATCATAAACTCATAGATCTTTGATGATGTTTTGATACATTGCAATTTTATCCTTAGTTATGGTCACGCTTTCCCATCTTTTGAAAGTGGCCTAGTCCTTTTGACAGGAACCCGACTGTCTTTAATAATCATTAAGGCTTTACAAACCATTGTGAGTTTTTGGAATCTGCTCCAAGTGAAATGAGAAGTCATTGGAAATGGTTTTGAGCAAAGTTATGCCAAGATTCTAGTTATGTTTTTAAAAAGAGCACTTTTGTTGCCATGTAGAGAATAGAAAACCAGGTAGACAAAGAAAAACCAGTTATGAGACTATTGCAACAGACCAGGTGAGCAAGAATAGTCCTTGTCATCTGCTGCTTCAAGATGCTCTGGAATAATCTAGTGAGATTAGCTAGCCCAGGAAATGGTATTTCAAGCTCACAGTCTAGGTGCTAGGGTGATCATTGTTCCTGAGTTAGTTCAAAATAGATCTCTTGATTTCATCCTCAAAACCTGCCCCTCTGCCAGCTTTCCCCATCTCAGGGGATGGCAACTCTATCCTTCTAGTTACTCAGGCCAAAAACCTAGGGTTAGCTTTGATCTTCTTCCTTCACATCCCTTATCCATTCTAGCAGCAAGTCTTCTAGTTTTATCTTCAAACCATATCTGAACTTTGACAGCTTCACACCTCTGGCACTGTCACCCTCCTGGACTATCATCTCTCACCTGGTCTGTTGCAATAGTCTCACAACTGGTTTTTCTTTGTCTACCTGGTTTTCTATTCTCTACATGGCAACAAAAGTGTTCTTTTTAAAAACACAACTAGAATCTTGGCATAACTTTGCTCAAAACCATTTCCAATGACTTCTCATTTCACTTGGAGTAGATTCCAAAAACTCACGATGGTTTGTAAAGCCTTAACGATCTGGCCTCCAACTACCTTCTCATCTCACCTCTCCCTGCTCTCCCCTCTGCGCACTCTGCCCAGTCACTCTGGCCTCCTTGATGCTCAACAGCTCTTGCTGTTCCCTCAGCCTGGAAAGTTCTTCCCCACATATGCACATAGCTCTCACCTTATCTAAAAGGCCTTTCTTCTCTCCTCTGTATAAAACACCCACACTGCCTCTGCATCATCATTCTGCATTCTCTTACCCTGCTATATTTTCTGGATAGCACTAACCACATGTGACATAATATATGTTAGGTGTTTACTCCCTCACTATAAGGATGTAAAGATGTAAGGCAGGAGTTGTGTATTTTGATTACTGCTGTGTCCTCGCATTGAAAACAACGGTCCTGGGACGTGCTTAACCAATATTTGTTGAATGAGCGAATTAAGGCAAGAGAGAGGAGGGAACATCTGGAGGTGAGGTTGGGCCTCTGGGGTAATATGCTGGTTGTGAAGTTCCAAGTGGCAAAGTGGAAGGGTTGAGAGGGGGAAGGAGGGAAGGATTAGATGAGAAAAAGAAAAGTGCAGAGCAATCTGAGATGTCAGGGCCAAAGAAGGGGGAAGGCTTCAGTGAGGAAATGTTTGCAGCACTGCCTGATGAAATCAGGGGTGTCCTGTATGGTGAGCTTACCCACCACCCTAAGCAGGCAGATGCTGACCCTAATGAACAGAAAATCTGGCTCTGTTTACAGTGGTCTCTGCCCAGTGACAGTAGACTTGGGGCACCTGGCTTGTGCAGTAAGGGGCCTAGAGACCTCTCCTTTAGCCTTTGGTGGGGACGGTATTGATCTTTGACCTTGCTTTATATCACGAATGGAAAATATCATGAATGGAAAATATCAGAGCTCTCCCTCGTCCCACACGCCAATTAAAATGTCCCTTCCTAGTCTCCTACAAAAGTATTCCTCATCCAATATTCACACAAGTCAGGATTCAGCATTGAGCCATAGCAAGAAAATTTATTGCAGAGAGCTAGAAGGAGCAGTGATACAAAGATGAAAGAATTAGTGTGAGCGGGAGGAAAATAAGCACTCCTGGATTTCCATAGACTCAAGAAAGCCAGAGCACCCAGAAATCTGTATGCTGCTAGATGCCAGACAAAGTTGGGTGAGGCCCTTGATAGCGTCTCAGCAAAAGGCCCGGGGCCATCCAGGTGCGTATTTCACAAGAGCACACTTCTTCTCAGTCGGTCTGCTCTCTGCTCCCACCACAATTTTAATTATTTAAATTTAATTATTGATTTACTAAAAAAAACTGATTATTGATTTATTAAATTATCGATATACGGTAGACAACTGTGTTTTTTCTTTTAGACTATCCAGGGTAGATCACTTGCCTTGGGAAATCTGTCTCTTTAAGACAACCAGCTCCCTCTAGTGGTAGATTCCTGCTTTTGAGGGCACCCATGCAGGATGGGGACCTACAAGATGAGGACTCAGAGGTACTAGGGATGGCAGTGGGGTTCGGGCAGACAGTGCTACAAACACACACACAGCCAAAGTCCTCTGGGGTCTCCCTGCAGCTCACAGCCCTCACCGCTGTTTCCCTGCTCATCCTCTGGAGTGTTCAAACCTTTTTAGCAACTTCTCCCTTCTCTCCCTTTCCTGTCCCCTCCTCTTTTGAAGAAGTGTCTTTAAAGCAGGAAATGAAGGAAACACATGATTTTAAAGTGTTCTGCTTCGTTGAGAGAACCTGTATTAAAAATAGCCATATAGTGTCTAAGGCTGGAGCAGCCTCCGGTCTTTAAGGTGAACCAGAGACCTGCAAGAGGAGTTTGGGGGGGGGGGGTGCAGATGCAAATCAGGACACAACCGTGGGATGGTTCCTGCGAGGAGCTGGTGCAGTTCCCATATGTAGCCACATGAGGCCGTCCCTGAGGCAGAGCTGCTGACAGCACTGGAATGGGCCTTGTATAAATGGGGTGTCCATGCTGCCTCCAGTGGCGCCATCTCAGCAGGGACTGGGCCAGCGTCTGTGCCTGGTGGGGCGGATACCTAGGCAGGGGCCACAGCAAGCAGGCAGGCACCTGGGGCTCTCCGAAAGAAGTTCAAAGGAGCCACAGTGCACCAAAGACTGGAGGCCCTTTCTCAGGGGCCTCAGATCTGTGTCCGCCAGGGACTCTTACTCCATCTGGGAAGGAGGATAAGAGCACCTCAATAATACCCAATATAGCCTCCTGGTGAAGGAGGACTCAGAGCTAATTTCAATACTGTGACATTTCTTGCATCCAAGTGTTGTGAAGCAAATCCATACTTGCTTCATGCATAATGTATGCAAACTGAATAATACACATGCACAAACACCATTTTCCTAATATTTTCACTTTATGGAACATGGGAAAATGGCCTTAAGGACACATGAGGCATAGAAATGTGTAGTAATTGGCCAAAGTCAGGGTCGCTTGATCCTGCCTGGATAGAACATGGAGCTGGTCCACTAGAGCAATTCTGGTGCCAAGGTGAAGACATTGCTGGCATGACTGTGCAAACGGGAAATAGAAGCTCCAGAGCCCACCGGTATGCCCTCCCCAGTCCCCAGGGTCAGTGGGTAAGCTGCAGACGGCTCTGGCATTTCCCACTGCTTTATTAAGAAGGAAAACATTCAATAAAGCAGAGAGCACAAGCTTGTCCCTCAGTGGGCCCAAAGTCCCAGCACTGCCAAGGGCGCTGATTCCTATTTGTTTCAACATTCCAACTGGCGCCATTCCTGTGTGCTTTCCCTGAAAATGAGCTCGCAGCCTGGAGAACATAGCATGATGGGAAAGAAATGTTTATTGCTAAACGAAAGAAGGGGAAAGGCCACAAAATCTCCTGATAAGGTAGTGAGGAAGGCCTAATCTCCCTTCCCCTCTCCCTCCCAACCACCCCCACCTCACGGGTGGGATCAAGCACTCTCTCCAGGGCCAGCTGTGTAAGGTTTCCTGCCGCGCTGGCACCTGATTCTAGACCATGGTCCATGCTCCCAGAATCTTCAGGTAACTACGCCAGCAGCAGATGGAGTTTACAAATAAACAGCAAAACATAAATGTTCAAGTTGGGCAGAAGCTTAAATCTCCTCATTTTACAAGTAGGACAGCAGGCCAAGTAGGGTGAATGTGTCCCCAGCATGATCTACAGTGGTAAATGTCACCCTTTGTCCCTACCAGTGCTTTTACCCACCAGAGCAGTGGGTGCTACGTGATGTAAATATCGAGAACATTTGGAAACATAGATAAGCACAAACAATTGCTGTCCAAGAAGAAAATAAAGGCCATCTATGATTCCACCAGCAAGAAACTCAGAAATAACTCTTTTAATGCTGTGGAATATACCCACAGACACTGTGCCTGTGTGCTTGTGTTTCCCTGTCTCTTTAATTCTATGCCCAGCACCAGGTAATACAGAGTTTTAAGACACATCTGGAAAGGTTATAGCATTGCCACAAAGGACGACCTGATAAATTCCAAAAATTCAATATCAAATAGACTGTATTCTCAGACCTTAATACCAAAAAAAAAAAAAAAAAAAAAAAAAAAAAATTAGAAGTGAATAACAAAAGGATCATTTTCAAAGACATATTACTGGAAGCTAAATAAGAAAATATAAATTTTAAAAGGTTAAAAAAAGAAAACATACCAAATTACTAATTACTTAGAATTCCAATACAATGGCAATGTATTAAAACTTGTGGGACTTAAACAAGAGATATAGGATTTAACTTCCCATACAAACTAAACAGTTCACTTAAGAAGTTGGAATAGGAGAGACAAGAATTATACATTTCTCTCTTAATTGATCTATATATTCAATCTAATCCCAATCATTATTAAAGTCTTTTCTTTTTTTGGAAGTGTTGGCAAAGTGATTCTAAAATTCATACTAAGGCTAAGTTCTTAGAACAGCCAAAGCCATATATATTCTTTTAACTTTGATTTTATTTTCATGAGTAGTCAATTTAGAACAATATTACTCTATGTGTACATTTTTCCTATTTGTCATGCTTACGTAGGGTTTTTTTAAATTATTTTTGTTAGACATCTGTATTTTTCATAAAACAATTCCCTCAATTGCTCTCTACCTCCCCTGGCCCTCCACTTAGCCATCATATTAATGCTACCTGCATTCCCTGTGTCGTGCTCCCCATCTTCGTGCCCAACTATCAACTACTAATTGGTACTTCTTTGATCCTTCACCCCAGTCCCCCAAACCCTCTCCCCTCTGTCTGTCACCAAATCGTCCACTATATTTGTGAGTCTGTTTTTGATTAGTTGGTTCTTTTTGTTCCTTAGATTCCACATATAAGTGAAACCATATGATATCTATCTTGCCTGACTTATTTCACTCAGCATAATAACCTCTAGGTCCATCCATGTCATTGCAAATGGTAGGATTTCATTTATTTTAATGGCTGAGTAATATTCCATTGTATATATGAACCATAATTTCTTTATCCAATTATCTGTTGATGGGCATTTAGGTTGCCTCCATATCTTGGCTATTGTAAATTGTTGCCATGAATATTGGAGTGCATAGATCTTTATGAATTATTGTTTTGGTTTTCTTTGGATAAATACCCAGAAGTGCAATTGTTGAGTCAAAAGGTATATCCATTTTTAATTTTTTGAGAAACCTCCATACTGTTTCCATAGCGACTGTACCAATTTGCAATCCCACCAACACTGTGAGGGTTCCCTTTTCTTCGCATCCTCACCAATATTGTTTTTGATTTGTTGATGATAGCAATTCTGACAGGTGTGAGGTGATATCTCATTGTGGTTTTAATTGCATTTCTCTGATGATTAGCAACCTTGAGCATCTTTTCCTGTCCGTTAGCCATCTGTATTTCCTCTTTGGAGAAGTATCTGTTCAGATCTTCTGCCCATTTTTTAATTGGATTGTTCGATTTTTTTGCTGTTGAGTTCTTTATAAATTTTGGATATTAACCCTTATCAGATGTGTCATTAGCAAATATCTTCTCCCAAACAATCAGTCATCTTTTTGTTTTGTTGATGGTTTCCTTTGCTGTACAAAAACTTTTTAGTTTGATGTAGTCCCATTTGTTTATTTTTTCCTTTGTTTCCCTTGCCCTGAGGAGATATATCTGAAAAGAAATTCCTGTTAGTAATATCAGAGAGTTTACTGCCTATGTTTTCTTCTAAAAGTTTTATGGTTTCGGGTCTTACATTTAAGTCTTTAATCCATTTTGAGTCTATTCTTGTATATGGTATAAGAAGATGGTCCAACTTTTTTTTTACATGTATCTGTCCAATTTTCTCAACATCATTTATTGAAGAGACTGTCTTTACTCCATGGTATATTCTTCCCTCCTTTGTCATATATTAAATGAGCAATACAAAGCAATATTTTTTTAAAAAGTATGAAGTTAGGAGTACTACCTTATTTCAAGTTTTATTTCAAGATCCAATATAGTAATCCAGGGAGTGTTATTGGCTTAAAAATAGACAAATATATTAATAGAACAGAATAGAGATTCCAGTATTTAACATACACAAAACTGTTTTTTTGACAAAGTTGCAAGGTATTTCAATGGAAAAAGATAGCCTTTCAATAAATGGTTTTTAAACAAGTAACTCTATGTAAGAGATAATGGACTTTGACCTTTATCTCCATCGCATACAAAATTTCTTCATTGCATTAACAAAACCATTCTTGCCTCGCTCCAATATGTCTAGCGCAGTGCCTTGCCCAGGATAGATATGTAATAATATTTCCTAGATCCTGAATAAATAAATATTCTAACTTGAGAAAATATGCCTGGTATCTTGAGAATTTCTTTTGTCTTGTTTGTGTGTTTTGCTTGTGTTTGCCTAAAGATGCCTAGGCACACCTTTCTCTAGACTTCAAAAGTCCAGGGGGAACCAGCAGTTCAGTCATTCTTTTGAATCTATAGCCATGCATTCAAAAAACTTATTTAAAATGTGATAATGTGATGCATGATGAGAAACTTAAAAAAAATTATTAAAAAAAAAAGTTGGGTAAGAGGGGGAAAGCGAATTCAAAAACAAGAAGAAAAAAAAAAAATAAGGCCAAAAACCAATGCAATAGAAGGGGGGGAAACGAAACAAAAAAGTTAGCAAAACTCCTAAACTAATTATCTTTGAAAAGACTAATGACATTTTGTCAAGAGTAATCAAGATAAGGGGTAAGAAAGAAATTACAAATTGAAATACGCAAATACACAACGAAAGGGGGTTGGGGAGACAAACATGAACACAACAAAAATGAAAGAATAATGCAATAACCTCTTTGAAGTAGTCTTGCTAAAACTATTAAATCTACAGCTGCTCATCGCTTTGGAGTTGAGTTGAGAACAAACTAAGCAGTATAGAAAGATTTACAAGGGAATGCATCAATGTTATTCATCACAGTAAAGACTAAAGGAGAAAAACCATGTACCTCTTTCAATAGATGCAGAAAAGAATTTAAAATACTACAAATCTATTTATTTAAGATTTTATAATTTAAAATCTTAGCATACTAGGAGTAGAAAAAAGAAGTGCTTTAAATTGGTACCAAAAACCTACCTGAAGCATTTTTCTTCACGGAAAAAAAAAATGTAGACACATTCCTCTTAAGTTCAGGAACAAGACTAAAAATGTACTATTACTGCTATTACATACAGTGCTGGAGATCCTAATCAATGTGGTAAGAAAAAAAAAGTTTTAGAAATTTGAAGGGAAGAAAAAACTGCCATTATTTATAAAAGTATGATCATCTACATAGAAAAACTGACAGAATATAGAGCCTATCACAAATAATAAAATTGAACAAGGTTATCAGAGATAAGATCAACTTACACAAATTTCTACTATTTCTCTACAGCAGTGGTTCACCACTAGGAGTGATTTTGCCTTTCAGGTAGGATCAATAAATTGAACAAATAAAATTTAAAAGGACACTCGGTTAAATTTAAATTTCAGATAAATGATAAATAATTATTTAGTAAAACGTATCCTGTGCAGTATTTGGCACAAAATACTGGGTGTCGGTATTTCATGTGGCAACCTCAACCCCAAGGGACATTTGGTAATGTCTGTAGATGTTTTGTCACAACTGGGGAATGGGTGCCACTGGAATCTGATGGGTGTAAGCCAGGGATACAGCCAACATCCTACAATGTACAGTACAGCCCTCACAGGAAAGGATTATCCCACCCCATATGTTAATAGCACCATGCTGAGAAACCTCCAATAATCAACCAAAAATATATAATAAAAATCAAGAACCATGCACAGCAGGTATAAACTGAGGAGTTTAGCAAAGTTTAGCAAAGAATTCACAAAACCTCCATAGAGAAAACTTTAAACCTCTAAGAAAAGGCAGAAAAAAAATGTATGAATACACAGAGAGTCATTCGCTACTCTTATAAACACACTAATGGTCAATTCTACCCTCCAAATCAGTAAAATCATTGCAACTCTAATTAAAATTTAAGCTGATATTTTTTTCAGAGATTTGATAAACTTACTCTAAAATTTACAAGGAAAATAAAATACCATGAATAGCACAGACGAATTTAAAAAAGAAAAGAGGAGAGACTCACCCTGCTAAATATTAAGGCACGCTAGAAAGTTGCAGTAATAGAAACAGTCTGTTTCAAAAATAAGCAAAAGAAATTAATGGGGCTGAAAAGAGGACTCAGAAGCAGACCAGGCCCTTGTGAACTTTTGTTTCTGTTTCCCCCCACCCCCAGCTTTATTGAAATATAATAGACAATTAATTGCTAATATTTACATTGTACAATTCAATGAGTTTTTAAAATTTAGTTAGCATACAATAATACATCAGTTTCAATTGTACAGCATAGTGATTAATATCTATATAACTTACAAGTGGTCACCCCACTAAATCTAGTAACCCTCTTCCCCCTTACATATTTTTACATTGTTGACTATTCTCCTATGCTACACTTTATATTTCCATGACTATTTCATAACTATCCATTGGTACTTCTTAATCTCTTTGCCCTTTTTCACTGTTCCCCCATCTAGTAAACCTGAAAATATTCTTTGTATCTGTGAGTTTGTTTCTGTTTTTGTTGTTGTTTATTTTGTTCTTTAGATTACACTTGTGCATGAAATCATGTGGTATTGTCTTTATCTGACTTACTTCATTCAGCGCAACACCCGCTAGGTTCATCAAGGCAGTATCTTTTTCCATCCTCCTCCTTTTAGTCTATGTGTGTCTTTTAATCTGAAGTGAGTATCTTGTAGGCAGCATATGTAGGGGTCTTGTTTTCTTATCCATTCAGCTTCCCTATCTTTTTGTTGGAGCACTTAATTCTTTCACATTTGATGTACTTGTTGATAGATATGTAGTTATTACCATTTTTACTCATGTTTTTGATACATGATTTTTCTTCTTAAAGAAGTCCCTCCAACATTTCCTATACTAATAGCTTTGTATTAATTCCTTTAGCTTAATTTTTGTCTGGGAAGTTCTTTATCTGTCCTTCGAGTATAAATGATAGCTTAGCTGGATAAAGCATTCTTGGTTGTAGATCCTGAGTTTTCATCACTTTGAATATTTTGTGCCAAGCCCTTCTGTCCTGCAAAGTTCCTTTTGAGAAATCAGCTGCCAGTCTTATGGGAGCTCCCTTGTAGATAACTAACTGCTTCTGTCTTGCTGCTTTCAAGACTCTCTCTTTGTATTTAACCTTTGGCATTTTAATTATGCTTTGTCTTGGTATGAGACTCTTTGGGCTCATCCTTTTTGGGACTTTCTGAGCTTCCTAGGGTTGTATGTCTATTTTCTTCACCAAGTTAGGAAAGTTTTCCATCATCATTTCTTCAAATAGATTTCAATTTCTTGTTCTCCCTCTTCAGATACCCCTATGACATGGATGTTGTTACCTTTAATTTTGTTCCATAAGCTACTTAAATTATTATTATATCCTTGGTTTCTTTTCTTGCCATTTTGATTGGGTGTTCTTGGTTTCCTTGTCCTCAATATTGGTTGATTCCCTCTATTATACTCTTCATCTCAGATTATGTATTCTTATTTCTTACTGGCTCCCTTCTCCAATTTCCATTTCCATTCTTTTTTTATTTCTTTGTTAAAGTTCTCACTGAATTCATCTACACTTCCCCTAAGTTCGTTGAGCATCTTTATAACCAGTGTTTTGAACCTGCATCTGTTAGACTGCTTGACATGTTATATCTGGATCTCTATTCTTTTGTCTCATATGGTTTCTGCTTCTCTGTCTTCCATTTTGGCTGCCTTTCCATGTCTGTTTCTATGTTCCAGCAAAGCTCCTAAGTCTCCTAGTCTTATTAGTGCAGTTTTATGAAGTAGGTGTTCCAGTGGCACAGTCCTGAGAGGGGTTCAGCTGCAGGCCAAGTTTAGCCCCAGCCGTGCCCCTCCAGGGCGACCTGTTAAGATTCAGCAAGCAATCCATTGATGCTGTGCTGATAGTTGCCTCAAGAAGCTACACCAGAAACCAAGGTCAGCTGCCACCAGTGTGAGTCTTGGTGCTACTCGACAAGTGGCATAGGACTCGCTAAGGATACAACTGGATATGGCTTGGGTAGAGCCATGAGTTGGGGGAGGCAGAGCTTCAGGGAATCCTCTGGGCACAGCCACCTCTGTTATCCAGATTGATGACATCTCAGCTATGGTAGCACTGGGTCCATTCACCGGGAGGGGGAGGGCTCAACAGAGAGACAGTGGATGCCTCCAGCATCGCCTCCACCCAGGATCCAGCGACTCAGAGTAACCCTATAAGTCCCTGGTGCCCTGGTCCCAGCAGCCCACCCAGAGCTGGTGCTCAGATCAAGCCAGCCCATTACTGGGAAAGCTCAATCAAAGACACAGCCCCTTTAAGAGAATGTCTGCCCGGCCAGCTACAGCTGCCGCAGCCTCCGTCCCACTCAGCGGCTCTGGACAGATAGCCTTGTGTCTTCGCCCCCTCCTACCTCCTACCATTGCATGGTGATAATCTCTCCCTAATTGTAGGGCTTCTGTTCTAGACCTCAGGTGATTCTGCTTGCTGTTTGTTCCATGTTTCTGTCAAAACTTAGATGTGGTCACAAGAGGAGTGAACAAATCTTCTACCATCTACATCATTCTTCCAGGCCCTTGTGAACTTAATGCTATAGTTCAGAAAAGCTGTCACAAATCAGTAGGCAAAGGCAGACCAACTCACTAATGACACGGAAAAAAAAAATTGGACTCTACCTGATATTACACAGAAAGACGAACTCCCCAAGGATTTACATTAACCCTTTAAAGTACAAAGAAAAAATATAAACAAAATTAATAGAAGACAGTGTTGGTGGGCTAAGGGTGAGAAAGTTCAAAAGTACAAACCATAAAGCAAAAGGGATTGGTGAATTTGATTACAACAAAAGAAAGGTTCTTAGTCAACAAAGGATGGTGTGAACAAAATTAACAGATGGGGAGAAGATACATGCCATATGTAAAGCCATCACGGGACAGACGTTTACATTAGACAAGGGATTCTAATAATCAACAAGGAAATCAACAAGGAAAGAGAAAGAACCTTGGTTGAAAAATCAGCGAAGAATATGAACAGGTAATTAACTGGAAAAAAAAACCCTATAATTAAAAGGCCTTTAAGAAATATATGAAGAGATGCTCAACTCGTAGTCATTAGAGAAATTAAAGCAGCCATGCAATGCAATCTCACTTTACACTCAGCACATTGGTGGAAATAAAAAGCTGGATAATGCCAAGCATTGCTCAAGATTCACTGCTGGGGAACATGGGGGATTGGGGCAGCCTTTTAGAAAAGTAACCTGACAGGGGGGAGGGTTCAGATTAAGCAAATGCCCAACCTACGATCCAGCTCTCCTGCCCCTGGGTACATGCTCAGAGATGATCTCAAAGATGATGAAGGGAACATGTGCAAAGATGCTTGTTGCCAGGATGTTTGTGCAGCCGAAGCTAAGTCAATCCACCTGTCCATCACTAGGAGCATGGATGGAAAACGGAGTGCATGCATACAATGAGATATTATGCAGCAATTGCAAGTAATGAGTTGGATGTGCACAGAGCAGCATCTATGAGTCTCTATGAGTCTTTAAAAGCATGATGCTTTAAAAAAAAAAAAAAAGACTTAGACACTAGTATTTTGTAATTTACAACACTTCACACAAAACAATATATGCCTCACAAAGACAAATAAATTGCCTATCACACAGTAAGTACATGATTGCAGGTCATGAGTGGAGAATGGGAAAGAATGAGGATAAATGGCAATAAGAAAATTAAAAAGCAATAAAATTTCTTTCAGACTAGAAAATGCTCCAAACTGGGGAAGAGTGCGAGTAATTTAGCCTTTTGCACCTCCAGCCCAAACTTAAAAAAAAAAAAAAAAAAAAAAAAAGCTGAATGGGCTTGGCTGAAGCTGGAAAAGCTATTTCCAAGCTGCAAGCATCTTGGGTGCAGACTGTCCAGTTTGTTTGAAGTAAAATGGATTTCTCCTGTGCTGAGGGACCCATGGAGGAGGTGGGAGTTGGGCAGGGAAGCAGCCCCAGGAAACCCATGAGCACAGCTAGTTCAACAGTTTTGAGGGTCTCCAAGCAGGAGCCCAGTTTAAGTTCTACACCAAGAAAGTCCCCTTCCGAGCCTGTCCAGTATTATAACCTGTGAAGCACTAAGGATCTATGTCCACCCTGGACCCCCAGGAGAAATAGGAAAGCAGCTCTAGCCCAAAGCTCTGCAGTGGGGTGGCAGTAACCTAGGGAGGGCAGATGCTACCAAAATTGCCCTGAGCAGCCTCTGGCTGGGGCTGGCAGGCCAAGCAGAACTAGGTGCTCCGGAGCCCCTCTGGGGTGCCCAACTCCTGGGAATCTGAGAGGCAGCTGCTGAGGAGTGAGGCAGAGGCCATGGCCACATAGGTGGAGGTCTCATTCGTGCCCACAGTTCAGCAAGGAAACTCGTTATATCTCGTCCTGTATAATAATTTAAACAAAAACGGGACCATAAAATACTGTTCTGCAACATACTTTTGGCAGGAAGCAGCATGCTGTCAACATTTCTGATACCAAATATTCTTCTATAACAATATCATGGTTTTATCCAGTACATGCCAGTTACTTATTGTCAGCCCCAGGCCCCAATTCCTTCTCGTTCCGAGTCACAGGCACTACATTTTCCAGGCTCCCTTTGTCACCTGGCTTCCTGCTAGTTTCAGCCAATGAGATACACTGCAGAAAACTAGAAGGCAGGAGAAGCCAGGGTATTTCTAACCACTCCCCTAACCGCTCTGTGGTTCCAGCTAGGGTACCCCCTGCCCAGCTTTCAGACTCTTAGAGATTTAGGAAAGACTATTCCATGGTCCAGAACATCAGATATCTGGAAGATTACCATCTTGGACCAATCCTGAAGCTAAGAATACGGAATTGATTCTTCTCAAGAATGTGCCTTTTCTTACTACAAAACTCTCCACTTTTCTTTTTCTGGAGAACACAGTCTGGGTATTACCTGGTAGTCGTGTTTTCTGAATTGCAATTCACTTAAGGCCTTGAATAAAACTGTCACTTGTTGAAACCTCCTGGTTCATTTATGCTCAGTTTACCCCTGTCAAGCATATACAGTCAAAATCACAAGGCCCGTAAACTATTCACAGTGGCCAAGTACTAATATGCCCAAAAGATGACTGCACTCTTGTAAAAGCTCATGAATCACACATGGAATATTTTGGAAAATGTTAAAATTTATTAATAATAGTTAACATCGCATAGTTAATTCAACTAGTTCTCTATTGTACATAATAACATCTTCATAGACTGAGTGTTTGAGGATTTAAGATGATCCGCCATTCAGCACACCCCAGTCCTGGATGGAGATTCGCTGTATTTACATCAGGCAAAGCAGCATCAGCAGGGAACTGTCACCTAATTGTGGGAACATGAACGTTCAAAACGCACTTCCCGGTGTTCCTTTTTGGAAACTAACACATCTCTTCCATAGCCACACACACAGTACTACCCTTTAAAAAATGTACAATTCATAGATGGAACCTAACTGTCAAGTTTAAAAGTTAAAATTCATCGCTGTTGCTTGGGCATCCTTTAGTTATACACAAATCTAGACACTGTTCTCAGTACAAGTTTGATTGTGCTATTGATTCATTTCTTTCCATCTTTCTGTTTTGATTCTTGCATCCTATTCAATAGTGTTACAAGGCCATTTCTTCTTTTAAAACCTAGTATTCAGGTTTCATTGTGTGTGTGGGTATCATACTTTAGGGCAGAAGTGGGCTTAATAGTTCAGAACTAACTGCACTCCTGAAAGGCAGGATAGGGAAGGTTTTATGCCACTCCTTCCCCAACTTCTCCCACCAGCCCCTGCCCCCAGCAATTTGAAATAAATACTGTGCATAAAACAGCTCAGCCTCGAAAAGCCCACAAGCTTCTTGCAAAACATTTACAAAACCGATTTTGCTAGGAGGACACTAATTTCCAAAATTGCTGTCCCTGAGTTTTCGTTCCTTTGATTGTTTCATTGTTTTGGTTTACTATCAATGGTCAGACACGATTTTTTTAAAACGGTTTTTTTTGGTGTCTTCTTCTATCTTGTTAAGGAGCTTTAAAATTCTACAGACTGTCCTAAGCATGAAGATTTCTAAGCCATGAGCCTGAAATGATTCCCATTTCCTTTGGTTAACATCCCATTTTCTCAGGAAAGTCTCTACAGAGAGCAGCCAGTGGCTGTGGCTCCTCCAATCCATAGGCCCAGCCTCCTTCACTCTGTCCCCTGCTTTCCAAGTTTCTGAGTCTGCAGAGAAAGGAGGAGCCGTTGGAAGGTGCTTAGCCATTCCCTCACCCCAAAGAGGCTTCCCTTCTCTTCCCGCAGGCGAATGAGGTATTTCTGGAACCAATTAGTATCTTCGCCTTCCATCCTTTAACTACGCGGATCTACTAATGAGGCCAGGTCTGAGGAGACCCTGTGTATCTATATACATGACAAATTAACACATAAATACATTACATAAACAACTGATCATTACATACAGTGTCCAGAGGAAGGAGCAGATGTATTTTGTGAACTAAATAAACTTCAAGCATAAATTAAAATGAAAATACAGTGTTTACACTTCTGCAGGAAAATATTTTTAGATGGACCGAAAAGCCCCCCCTAACCTCCCTTAAAAGTCCATTGCTCATGAATGACTCATGAACTCCCAAGGAGATGCGACAACAAGCTCACTTGTCAGACATGTCAACCCGTGGCTGTGGTTCTGCTTGCTCAGACTCAGGATACTTTGATTCCAGGAAGAGCAAACTGCTGTAACCCCCCAGGCAATGTCTACAGATGAGGTTGGAAGAGGCCTGCCACATGGCTACCCCGTGGATTTTCCCCCCTTCGCGCCCCTCCTCCCCCCCACGTGCTGTCTGTGTGAGAATCAGGCTGAGGTTCATGGAACCTCCCAGGTCTCTGAGAAGAGAAACAGTATCAACCTCTGTGCTGCAGATGCTCTCCACCTAGAATGTCTGTTCAGGGTCCACTGTGAAGCAGCCAGGTTCAAGGTGAAACAACCCGATCTTTTCATTAGTGTCTCCATCCGGTAGGATTACGCAGCGAATGGCCATTTGGCCAGGGGCTTATTAAAGGTTAAATTTGCTTAAAGTTTTAAAATAATCAAGGGGAATGGTTGTGATGAGCGTGAACAAATCCTTACTGCATATTGTATTATCTCTGGAGGACCAAGGGGGCACCAAACTCTACGGTAAGACACACGAGACGAAACACAGATCCAACAGGTCCTCTCTGCCAAGGTAGAGCCGAGGGATCCGTCTCTGACCCAGGGCAGGGCATCTCATAATTTAAAGCAAGGAAGAAGGGGAACCAAAGGAAGTCTCTTTCGATTGCAGGAATTCTATCGCTGTCCAGCCTCGCGGATGCGGCAGGCCACGGCAGTGATGAGAGCCGCCCCCTTCCCACTGCCGTCCTCTGACTCCAGGAAGGACACGTCACATTTCGGAGCCAGGTCCTTCACTGTTGCATGCATGACTTTGGCAAAGCTGAAAAAGTTGGGAGGCAGACACATAAAAAAAACACCTTAGTCATGATCGATTTGTGTCCTCAGAGATGAGACTCTATGAAGTGAAGCTGGAAACCCGAGAATAACTAAGATGAAGAAAAGAATGACAGCTACCATGTATTAGAAACACTTACTCTGTGTATTGTGTATCAGAAAACTGAGGGTGGAGGGGCTAAACCCTCCCTACATCACAGTGGACAAATGGGAAGCTAAGATTCAAATGTCTGAGATACTGGCAAGTTGTGTTCTTAAAATAGAGCAATGGAAGAGGTTCAACAGTCAGTGTCTTCCAGAAGTGCATAACCTGTAAATTCTGGAGAGAAGGACCAAGTCCCACTCATGTGACATTCTATTTTCCAGGAGTACTAACTCACATCAGACCCAATCTAATCCAAAATGTCATTAAAGGCAAAAAGAGCAGGCTCAGGCATTGCTGTTGGGACCTTGAATAGATCTGCCTTTCACATCTGTGAAGTCAGACAGAGGCTCCTAACACCAAGCCCCAGTGCTGGCGGCTCAGTTCTATCCCCCTCCCAACCCTCATCTGTGACGGAGGCGCTGATTTTCACAGCGACATCCACAAGAGAGACTTGGAACTTCTCAAGGGCCACTCTTTTCACTACCAGTGTAGACTCTGGGAATGTCTCTCAACCCCTTGAAGCAATCATGGTGAGAGCAGATAACAATTCAAGCGATGAGTCTCTCCATCTTCACCCTATCCCACCAACTGCCCAGGCCAGGGGCTCAGCTCTATTCTTCTAACTTCTAGCCAAAAAGCTTCCAAGGGAGAGGGCTGACATTGAAATAATGTATTCGGAACACAGGCAAATGAGTAAAGAAGAAAAAGAGAAATGGTGATAAGAGGAGAGAAAAAAGATGATGGAGGAAGACAGAGAAAAAAGTAAAAATAAAAGGGAATTCAGTACGTCCATACTGGGAGCGGGTTGTGGTAGGAAACCTTTTCTTTAAAGACCAGACAGTAGATATACTTTCAGCTTTGTGGGCCATAGGGTCTATTGTGACTACTCTGCTATTGTAGCTGAAAGCAGCCATGGACAATACATAAACAAGTGGGCATGCCTGCATCCTAATAAAACTTTATTTACAAAAATAGCCATGACTGCAGTCTGCCAGTCTCAGCTCTAGACCGTAGATAAAAATCTTGCTCCAGAGTTTCAGCATCCCTTTATTAGAATGTTCACAGAAGCGCTATTTGTAATAGTCAAAATCCAGAAATAACCCAATATCCACTAGCAGAATAAACTATAATATATTCATTGAAAGATACATTATACAGCCCTGAAAATTAATGAACTACAAATGCATACTTCCATACAGATGCATCTCAAAACCAAAGATGCCATGTGGGAAAAGGCAGTCATGAACGCAGAAGTGCCATATGATCCCCGTGGCAGGTCTAAAGCTAAGTGAAACTAATCCATGTAGAGGCCGACACAGATACATGTGGAAAAATGGAAGCAAGGGGCTGAGTCGCCACAGCACTTAGCCCAGGCAGGGGGAGTGAAGGGTGCAACTGTGGCGGGGCTCAGAGGGCACTTCGAGGCCAGGTGGGGTAACACAGGCCGCCTTCTGGTTGTTAATATTTAATCTATAATATGTGCATTATGTATACTCTTTGGGAATGTCTGCTTATTTGCATCGAAGTGAAAAAAGAGAGAAGGGAAAGTAAGAAAAGAACTGGGAGGTGGAAGAAGAAAGAGAGACAGAGAGGGTGGAGGTCAGGTACTCACTGAGGATGTAGCTTGTAGAGGGTCCCATCCACGCCCACCGTCACTTTGAGAGTGTCCAGCCCACGGTTCTCTCGTATTTTGTCCACCACGGCAGCCAGGCCTGCGCCACAGAGCTGGGCTGCCCGCCGCGCCACCACCGTGCACACCTCCTTGACAATGATGCTGTCGTCACAGGTGCTCTCGAGCCCCAAGTGGTGCAAGATAGCACGAACCTGCAGCAGGGCCAGGCGGTCACTGGAGGGGGAGACAGCAAGTGGTCAGTCACGTGCCAGGGGGGCGCTCATCACTCCAGAGGCCCCAGCCATCCAGAAGCTGAGCATAAAGGCCACTGCCCTGCACGGCGGCTCCTGTTCTTGAACTCAGTTTGGGAACCAGTGCCACCCCAGTGGACCACAGACTCAGCATCTGAGTGTGACAGGAACCCGAAGAGACAGCTATCTATTCCAGTTTGCCCAGATGAGGTAGGGCATTGCTACTACAACACCTATACTCCAAACAAAAGGAAGTTCACTGTCTAGTATTCCACTTATTTGGAAATAATAAAGACAAGATCATGCTCGTATGTGGCCATTTTCAGTGGCAAAGCCCCCTCATGTCCACTCTGTCCTTGCTGTGCACGGGTCAGCAGGACAAGCATTGCCAGCCACCAGTTCTATTTCTACTCCCCCACCCCGGGTAGGCCGAAATCTACTTGTGCACTATTTAGGAAACAAACGTAAATAACACTGCAGGAAGAAAATAAACCCTATTACATAAAGGGAACTACTTGAGAACCCGGGAATCATCATCTTGCACACGTAAACAGACATGTAGAATGTGTCCTTTCTGTACATTAGTGCAGAGAGCTTAGGGCCCCACTCATGTCAGTTCCTATTCTTCTATACGCCTGAGAGTAAAGACGCAGCATTAATTTTTAAAGGGCTCTGAAATTCACTATTCTAATTTGGAACAGACTTTTCTGCCATTACACTGGAAGGGGGAGGCTTTGCTTTAATGAGCCGCCACACGGCATGTTTCTGCACTGCCTGAAAAGCCACCTTCGCTCAGTCTCAGTTGCCTTACTGCAGCCAGCGCTTAACCCCCCGGCCACGCATAAGTGCTTTAGTAAGTTATCTCCCTTTGTGAATTCTGATTTGCATCTTATGAGCAGGGATCTTTCTAACTTCGATATTTGTCTAAAACCCAATTAACATTACTTTGCATGGACTCATGCCAGTTAGCGTAATGTTTTGTGAGAATGTTATATTTTCCCTTAAAATGCCAATTGTCTGTAACGTACTTGAAATACACACTGGAGATACAAATGTATCAGCTACTAAACTGACCTTACGTAAGCCACGCCCTGACTGTACTTGCACTGTGGAAATCCTTCAGCTTGTCTGTCCATTAGGAGAACATGGTCCCACTCTACTCCAAGCCCTAAATTCTCACCTCTCAATCTGAGACAGGAACTTCGTTTCAAAGATTCCTCTGGTCTTGAGCCGCTCCGAGATGCGGCCACGGAAGAGCAGCCCACGCTTGGTGAAACTGATAAGGATATTACGGACAATCTCACCCAAGTACATGCCACTGATCATTTTCTCAAACCTGTAATGTGGGTAACATTTGTGGAGGTTAAGCAGGAAGGCTAAGCAGGATGTGCTAAGACACGGTGGACCACCTCAGTCTCCCCCAACACATTCGAAAGTAGAGGGCATGCAGAGTCCTCTTGGCGGGAAAGGAAATGATTCACTAGGATTCCTGGTAGTGAGCACACTGACCCATAGCCTTTGGTGAAGCTGGATACGGTGCCCGAGGCCCACAGGGTTCCTTGGAATTGCCCCCATCCTCTGGGCTCATTTCCCTTCCAAGGCTTATTCTCGACTCCTCAAGAAGGAATACACACACCCAAATACCTCCAGACTTCCAGGAGAAAGCCAGGACATGGAGCCTTAATCCTTTACCCCACTAGGCATCTAGCATCCTTTCTCTTCAAACTAATCATCATCACTTAAGTAACTAGTGCCAGCTGGAGACCTTCCATCCTGGTCTCTAAAACTGAACTTGACTACTCAGTGACTTGAAGGTCTTTTGGTCGTGCATAGTGCCTTACAAAAGTCGAGGTCCCTGGTTTCAACCAACACCCCACTGTCACTCCATCTTGTCTTACTCCAACCTGTGTAACCTCATTAACTTTGCCTGTGACCTCTACACTAGACAAATGTTTTGCAAAGTATATTCTGCAGAACTATGGCCCCTGATTAATCTAGTCAGGAAACACGACAATGTCTTCCTAGTAGAAAGTGTGTTGGATCTTACACTGTTATCTCTTGGCCCAGATTCCCCCACACCACACTAGGGCTTTGTGATGCTGGGGCGGACCCCTCGTCCAGTCCCGACAACAAGGGCACTGCATATTGGATGGGAGGAGGAGGAGGAAGCGACGTGCCCGTTTGCTTCCTGTCACTGTCTGCCTCACGCAGCAACGCTTCGGCTCCCTCACCCTGGTGTCAGCAGGTGGTTCAACTGTCACTTGCTTTTCCCATCGTCCCACACCTAAGTCTCAATGCTCTCTCTCCTGCCTATTCTCAGTCTTCGGGGTGGGAGGTGTTTTGTACATGTACTAACTCTGTGTTCCTCAGTGTTCCCTGTTTGTCTTTTCATCCTTCTAACACTTGTGTGACCAGTTTCCTTTATGAAACTCTCTTTGCAACACGACTGTTGTGATTTTATTCCCAACTGGACTTTGAAAGTGTCACAGTCTAGTAGGGAGACAAGGACCTCACGCAGAACTTTCCAGATGTGTTAGACAAGACACTCTTTGCAAGGAAATCCTTTCTATTAACATCTCCAGAGGAAGAATGTCCTGGGCTTTGCTGTTCTAGAGGAGTTGATCGCTCCTCCCTGTCAGTTCTGGGACACGCGTACCAGGGACCACACACGGTTGGGAACCCACCTCTGTTTGCCAGCGTTGAGGACAGCTCATCCACAGCCACATCGAATTCCGTGCGGAGGTCCTCTAAGCAGCCATTGTCCCCAAAGGCCCCCCACTCCATGTTGACACACATCCGCCCCTCTTCCCCTTCCACCAGCTCCACATTCCTCATCTCCTCCATGTAGCAGGCGTTGCAGCCCGTGCCTGCCGATCACAGAGATGTCAGAGCCTCCCCAGCATCGCCTCCCACCCACCCAGAGCCATGCATCCACTCGTGGAAAGGCCAGCCTAGGTCCTCACCAATGATAAGGCCGACTTCACAGTGAGGGTCCTCATAGCCACAGGTCATCATAGTCCCGACTGTGTCATTCACCACGGCTACCACATCCAGGTCGAACTCCTGAGAGGGCAAAAACAGATCCCCATTCCACAAAGAACCACAACGTCTCCCTTTAGACACGTGCAAGGGAGATTTATATGTAGCTAAAACATACACGACATGGCTCACTCTCCTTTCATTCAGGTCTCTGCTCAAATGTCAGCGACTTCCCTGGTTATGCTATTTAAAAGAGTGCCCCTTCCCCCGCCCACTCACTTTGTCCTCACTCAACTTCATTTTCTTCATAGCTCTACAGAATTGATATTAGCTTATGCATGTGCTTACAGTACGAGAGTTTGTTGTGGTCATTTCTGAATCCCCAGTGCCAAGAGCAGGGCTTGACATTCAAGAACTGCTAAAGGACTAAGTTAATTCTCTGCCTAACCAATTCGGCTGCATCCGGCATTCCCCCACTCTCTGAACACACAGATCATTTCAGGCCTCATGCCATGTCTCTCCCACCTCTCGCCGGTGGATGGCTTCCTTCAGCAGGGTGACCACGTCCTCGCCCTCGCAGCCGGATGCCTTGAAGCCTTTAGTCCACTGGAGGAGGATGCTCTGCAAATTACACAGGAGCAGGGATGAGGGTATCACAGAAGGGCTGCTGAGTCGCTCCCGGGCCCTGGCTACGCTTCTAGTTCTCAGCCTCAGAGGTTATACAGATTCCCTTTAATGACCAATCAGCTCACTCATGAGTGATTCTAAACAGATTTCACTTGCTGGGACTTATTGAGTGTTGTACCAGGTACTAGGCTCAGCACATCTCACGTGTCACATCATTTAATCCTCACAGCAACCTTGAGAAGTATCTAATAAAGAAATATCTTTCACTATCATGACCATTTTATAGGTAACTTGGGCCCTGGAGTAACTTGCTCAAGGCCTGCAGCTTGGAGGAGAGAAGCAGGACTCACCCTGCGACTCCAATGAATAGGCCACAAGCAACACACAGCTGTCCCTTGCCAGGGAACTGAATTCTGCACGCTAGTTGCCTTCACAAAGAAATAGTTTGTCCTGTCCCCATCCTATATTTACATCAGAGAGGTCAGTATGTGTTTCTTAATTTTCAAGCTCCAGTATGCAGTGAACAAGTGCCTTGCCCATACTTGGGGTGGTGTCTAGGTATCACCATCATCCCAGCAAGGGAAGGACTCCCAGAGGCCCCTCGTCTTTAATGAGGGCCTCCACAGCATGCCACGGCATCCTCTGGGAGCAGACACATGGTGGCGGCAAACATGGGAGAAATGATCAAAAAGGGAAGAGCATTTGGTTCCCTGGTTCCTCCTTTGCTGTGACAGCCCATCAAAAAACAAGCATGAAGGACACTCCGGCCCCCTTCCCAAGAGGCCAAGATCCACAAACGGGCTATAGACTCATTTTGTGCCCACTCGCATGGTTCCTCCAGGTCCTGTTGGGTTGTTCCTGCCCATCAGCTTGGCATTTCATGGCCCAGAACTTTGGTATCACATGTCAACCTGAATGTGTCACACTGTGTTCAGATCCTGGGAGAGTCAGAAAAGCAAAGTACAATCTGATAGCGTCCTGGTTTACACACCTACATCCAAACACCTGCATGCTTATCTCCACTCAACTTTCTTGTCTGCAAATTAGCTTCACCTCTCTGGCAAAATTTTGTATTTTGCACTTCTAAGTTTACCAAATGTTCAAATAACATTATTTCGGGTAGTCCTTAATAAGACAAGCAAAACGGGCCCAATAGCTGGGGGACTGCTGCTCCACTAGCTAGTCAACAGCTAAGGCCCCTGAGCCTCAGCACCTGTTGATTCTTGCCCTCAATAGGATCATCTCTCAAAGAAGAACCCGGCTCACAGCAAGTAGAATAGATAACTTGGCTTTTGCTTTATTTGCTCTTAAGTTTTACAGTTCTAGACCAAACACATGCTCCTTACAGAAACTTAGAGCATACAGAATAAAATCTAATACGATGACCTGGAATCTTAAAGAATTCAGGAAGAAACAGTAAACATGTTTTCAGGCCACAAATAAATATATAAGATATATACATGTTGCATGAAAAGTAAGATATTTCCTGTTTAAAAATATTTCAGTAGGAAAAATCTGGAAGTATATACACTGGAGTGTTACGTTTTCATCTTTCTATTAATAATATATTTTATACATTTGTATAGCATAGAGATAACATTTTTCTTTAAAAAAATTTTTTTTGGTTGGTATTACCACCAGTATTTTCCCATATCATTGAAATTTCTCCCAAGACACTAGTCACTGATATAAGGCAGTGAAGCGCTCATCATTTATTAATGATTTCCTAACCACGGAACAATTAGGTATGTTTCTAATGCCTTTGTTATAATTAATGTTTCATTAACTATCACATAAATATTTATCCACAAGTTTGATAATTCCCTTTGCCAAACTGATGCAAATGTGAAGGCTTTGAAAACCTGAAGCTAAAAAAAATGACAATGGAAAAAAACATGAAACAAAAAAAATTGGAAAGCTAAAAGTAACATTGGACAAACGTGAACAGGTATCAGGAAACACTGCCTTAAGCAGGATTTTTAAGGCAGAACATCCCCAAACCTTAACTGCCTCCGTGAGTTTAACTCTCGGAGGGGAGGAGTAGGAGGCATTTACAAAACTCAGCCGAGCAACGAGAGGGTTGCTGTTCCAGGAACCCTGTGGGAAATGCAGCCTCTCCTGGGCCAAGCTCCCTGTCCCTGCGACTGCTCTCAGCTACGTGCCCTGCTCCACACTGCAGGCCGGCCTGCCTTTCTTCCCCGTCAACGCATTCTTCTGACTTGGATGATCCAAGGGGTCCTCATGCCCTCCACGTATGCGCTCAGAATACCACCACGCCGCACGTCCCAGGGCTTCCACGTCCTATTGCTGCCATTCCAGGCAGCAGCTCTGGTTCTTCTGAGCTCGCTTCATCGACCCAGTTTCTCTGTAAGCACCTAACGCAGGCACTCTGCCTTTGGTACCCTGGCAACTCCACCCACAGCATACTGTCCACTTGTACTGTGCACATAATCTTTGAGACGACAGAGACGGAGAGCAGCACTGCTGACGTAACAGTCTTCCACCATCTAATACACCTGGTATTGACCTGGGTCAAACCCAAACATCACCTACTCAGGTCTCCTACACTTCAATATACCCATATGTCCAGAATATCTGAGAGCACCAGTCTTCCTCACCTGCTTCGTTCACCCAAGAGAATGAAAGGCAGAGATGAGACGAGAGAAGAGAGAGAACATCCGAAAGATAGGAGATAAATGAAAATGTCCCAAGCCCAAAACAAGGGCCTTAGGAACAGGTGAGCAGAACTGAGAGCATGGGCTCGGGTGTCAGGAAACTGGAATTCATATCGTGGATCTATGACCTGGTCTATGTCTCGGAACCTAAGAAATGGCGGTTTCTGATATTTGGCATCTCTGTAGGCCTTATTTTCCTTTCTTCAAAATGGGTGTATATACATGTTGCTGTGAGGGTTAAATAAGATAATGTGCACAGGAAACCTGGCATAGCACCCAGCATAAAGTTCTTAAAAAACGTTAGTTGTTAATATTTTGATTCGTGTCAGCATTGTCATCGCAAAGACTGTTACAGCCCAGCCAATCTACTTAACCTCCATCAGCTCTGACTCACTCGGTCCCATCAACGGGCCCCTCCTCGCTGGCCCCTTGTGCTCTTCTTTTCGTCCTCTCAGCTCAAGTTTCTCACCTGCTCTACACTCTGGCTGGTTTAAAGTCAACAAAGCCCGTCAGCGAGGCCCCCAGGATGACCTGTTACCTCATCCAGGCTATTCTGTTTGCACGGGAAGGAGAAGGTGAAGCCCAGCGGCAAGGACACGCCCTTCATGCCCATGTACTCAAGGAAGTCGGCGATGCACTGGACGATGTGGTCGAAGAGCTGCAGAGAGGGGCTGGGCTCTAGGGAGGAGTCTGGCCAGGGCAGGCCGCCCCCACAGGGCCTGAGCGCAAGCGAGGCTTCTACCCAGGAGCTCCGAAAGGTCAGTTGCAACTCTGAATAAGGCCAGACCGGGGTCCTGCCCACCTAGCCCTCCCCGGGACCACAGGTGAGCAAAGAAGGCACTGTCCTCCCAGGAGAGAAGCAGATGTCTACTGGGTCCCTTCCCCACATCCCTAGAGGGGCCGCCCCGCCTCACCTCATCCCCTGTGCCGTGCATGACCTCCTGCGGGATGGTGTAGATCTTGTTATGCATCTCCACTCCGCGCCGCTTCCCGTTCCGCACACGCACCAGCAGGACCCGGAAATTGGTGCCCCCAAGGTCCAAGGCCAGGAAGTCACCTTTCTCTGGAAAATAAACCCAGGAAGACAATGAGTAGGGCATCACCACTTCACCACAGCAGTGAATGAATGACAAGGTCTAAAGCACCTTCCCCTAAAGTGGAGCTCTCTTGGGTGCCCCTGGACAACCTCAGGGGTGATGAACTCTGAGCTCCACCTAACAGTAAAGAAAATAGGATCCCAGGCCCAGAGACCTGCTGGCTCCTTAGTAGTTCTCAAATGAGTACAAGTGGCGGGGCCACTGATGTCACAACAAGCTCTGCAGAACAAGGACAGGGTGACGCAGTATACTCAAAAATACCTAACCATGCCATTCACGCTAAATCAAAGGCCACCTAGAATAGAGAACGAGCGGTAGAGTCAAACACTTTCCTGTGTTGGGCGATCACCATGTGCCTCATGCCTCACAGGGTGCTCATGCAACCCTCAGGCAGCCCAGGGAGGGAGGGCTCGACATTCCCCTCCGATGACCTGGCTGAGCTGGCTGAATCATCTGCCCAGGGCCATACAGGAAGAAGGGGGCAAAGCAGGGACCAAGTCCCAGTCTCTATCCATGGAACCGATTAACTACATTGGCCTGCTCAAAGATCGTTTTCTATGAATTGGAAAAAAAAAAAAACTGCCCTTTCTTGGGTCGCAAGACCTAGACTAGGGGTCAGCAATATTTTTCTAATAAAGGACTAGGCAGTAACATTTTAGGCCTATGAGCCATAGCTTCTGCTGCAACCACACAGCTTTGCCATGGTGGTGCAAAGCAGCCATAAACAATACATAGACAAATGGGAATGGCCAAGCACGAATAAAACTTTGTTTACAGAAATAGACAGTGGGCCAGATTCAGTCCGCGGGCCTTAGTCTGCCAACCCCTGACCTAGGGCTTACGAGCACTGGCCCTGGAACCAAAATCCATGGATTCGAATCTCAATTCTGCGATTTTCTAGCTGTGTAAAACTCGGGCAGGTTTCTTCATGTCTATGCCTCAGTTTTGTGCCAACCATAATAGTCTTCGTTAAAAAAAAAAAGTTAACAACGAACCTCTGTTAACAAGTAGGCATGAAATAAGCAGATATGTGTTAAACGCTTAGAGAAGTGCTTGACACATAGTAAGCATTCGGGAAGTATTTACTATTATTATTGTTCGAATTTTAGCAAAAGCAGCAGCCTTGGTTGAGCCTTGGACCGCCTCGTATAGACGGTCCCTGACGTACAATGGTTTGACTTAACGATTTTTTGACTTTACAGTGGTGTGACAGCAATATGCATTCATAGAATCTGTATTTTGAATTTTGAATTTTGATTTTTCCCTGGGCTAGCGATGTGCAGTACAATACTCTCGTGATGCTGGGCAGCGGCAGTGAGCCATAGCTCCCGGTCAGCTACTCAATTATGAGGGTAAAAGCTGGCACTACAGTGTATTATTCATTGTTAGATAATTTTGCCCAACTGCAGGCTAATGTAAGGGTTCTAAGCATGTTAAAGATAGACGAGACTAAGCTGTGATGTTCAATAGGTTGGGTGTATTAAATGCACTTTCAACCTATGGTATTTTCAACTTACGGTGGGTTTACTGGGATGTAACCCTATTGTAAATTGAGGGGCATCTGCAGGTGAGGGGTATAATTGGAAAAACATATTCTGGTCCAATCATCCAACGCTAAGGCAAAGGAGTCCTCCCAGGGTCAAGAGCAGGACAAAGGCCCCCCATGGTGAGCTGGGTGGCAGCTCTGCCACGTACCTGTGCCATCAGGGGTGGCACACACGTAGGTGGGCAGCATCTTGACGGGGGCGATGGCGTGAGTCTCCTTGCTCAGACCTCGCTCCATTTCTAGCTTCATCCTCCTCTTGACCTCCAGCAGCTGCTCGTGGCTCAGCTTCAGAGGCTCCAGGATCTTCTGGCGGGCTCGGTGTTGGTCGGCCAGCCGGTGGGCCACTGCCGTCACCATGGCTGCCCCCTTGCCACTGCCATCCTCGGAGCGGAGGAAGCGGACATCGCAGTCGGGCACCAGGCGCCGCACAGTCTTATGAAGACGCTTGGCGAAACTGCAGTCACCGAGGTGGGGGAAGAGACGGGTGTCCACAGGTAGGGTCAGTGGTGGGGTGGCGGCTCACCCCCCCAGCCCAAAGGCCAGGAGGCACCTGCAGAAGCAGGTGCTTCCCTGGACATCCTCTCCCCACTCTTTCCCAAGTTAGGGGTCACTGTACAAATAACTCAGATATTCCACTGTGTCTACCCTGGCTGGGTCCAATGCCTGCTAAAAGGAAAAGGACACTTCTAAGAAGCCACTATCCCCTGCAAGCAAGTCACACGGACCTCCTCCTCCCACAAGCTACAGCAACTCTGCCCAATCTATCAGCCTCTTTGCTGGAGCCACCCACTGGGATCAGGCGATTCTGTCACCAGCTGCTATTCATGTTTCACACTCGTTTCATTAGATGCTGCCGGGGAAAGACTCAAAACAGAAAAAGCAGAAACGCTCTTTTGGACTTTGGCCTCTCTTTGGCCAATTTATGCCAACAACCCAAAGATATCTGAACAGCTAAAGACAACAGGCATGTCCAGCAAGAAACCCTCAGCTGGTGTCTGCTTTGAGCCATAGTCTCCAGGGCACCACTGCTCCAAGTGTGGTTTGTGGGCCCGCATCATCCCTGGGGGCTGTGAGAGACAAAGGCTCTCAGGCTGAACCCCGGACCTTCCGAATCAGAATCAGCCTCTTAGCAAGGTCCCCCAGGTGACTCATGCACATTTGAAGCACTGGACTAGGAAACCAGGAACAGTAAGACTGAGACCTTCAGCATCACCAATTCAGTCAATGAAGGCCCATTGACCTGGCATGTGGATTAGGTAAACGCAATGCGATGCGGCTGGATACACTGGGATACGTGCCTGCAACAGAGATAGATATCTTCCAGAGCCCAAATGAAATTTGCATAATTTGACACTTATGACCCGAGGGATCAAAACAATGGAGGGCAGGGCAGGATCAATTCCAATACCCAGGTCAGCCAGAGAGGCTGAGCCGAGGTGGCCCTGGCAGAGGACACAACCCCTGAAGGGACCACAAGAATCACAAGTCTGTCAAAGAAGTTACAGAGAAACACCAGCTCCTAAACCAGGGGGTGGCAGAAAGAGCCCCCATGGCCGGGAGAGCTCTGAGCAGAGCCCACGCCACCTGCCCCTGCTGTCCACAGCCTTCAGAAGGCGCCTCCACCCACGCCAAGGACAACACCCTCTCAGCTCTGCACTCCCGGCTGGGGACTTTTATACTGTGCAGACCCGCAACGCCACTGGCCCAGAATGCACACCGGAACTGGGGCCCCGCCACGGCGGGCTCAGCGCGCTAACTCACTGGGGGTGTTTCTTGTAGACGGAGCCGTCGACCCCGATGGTGGAGCGCAGCCGCTCCTCGCCCTTGTTCTCCTTGATGCGCCGCAGCACGGCTGCCAGGGTGGCCGCGCACAGGTTGGCTGAGCGCGTGGACACGATCTGGCAGATCCGGTGGGTGGCCACGCAGTCCTCCTGTGTCGGGTCCAAGCCCAGCCGCACCAGGACCTCGCGGGCCTTCCGGATGCCGTCCTTCTCCCTGGGAAGCAGAAAGACCCCGTGTGGGCACATGTCCAACCCACTGTGACCAGTGGGGAAGGGGTGTGCGAGCTGAGCAGGAAACCCTCGGCTCCGACAGATGCCACCTACCTCTTCACTGCTCTGCCACCAATAGGGGGGTTGAGCAAAGAGAGGGAAACACAAGCCAAGGCTCCTCTCCCAGACAGATGATGATGGACAGATGGACAGACAGACACACACACACACACACACACACACACACACAACAACACACACAGAGTACTACAAGTAGGTGCCTCTCTTTCCTGACCCGATGAGAAAAACTGATATTTCTTATCACACACTGTATTAAGGACAAGGCCCTGTTCTTGGAGCTTTATATACTGAGCTGTACCTGTGTGAGTCTGTGCTGTTTGCTTGTATCTAGGGGTAGACAGAGGGAACAGTGTCCCTGCCACCCGCTAGCCGCCACCTCTGACCGTGTGAGCCCAGCTGTGCAATCTATCCTATTTTCTCTCTATAAAGCAGTCAATCTACTGCATTTCATACCGGGGTGGGCACCACTTTAACTTGTGCTAAGGACAGCGGTGAACGGCTGGTGCTAGAGACTAGTACTCTTCGCAGGGGAATGAAGCGCCTCACAAATTTGAGTACTTTCATGCCCTCGGGGCTTAACAAGTAGGCACAGTTCCTTCAAGAGTTTCCACTCCATTTGGACTGTTTTGCTGCTCCCTCTAGCACCAAAACCACCTCTTCTCCACCATCTGGTAAACAACAGGGCCCCCTCAAGCCACAAGTGGAAGTCTCAAAAACAGGAATCAAGGCCCAATTATGGATATTGTTAACTCAAAAACAAAAATTAAACCATCTTCATGTCCACCCCTGCTGCTCTGTGAAAATGCAGGCCTCAGCTCTACCTATTAGAACTAAATGAGTAAATCTCAAAGCTGTCCAAGGATCTATTTTTCTGTTATGTGAAGCAGCGGGTCAGAATGGAGCCTTTTTTGAGAATCAGAATGGAGCGTTTTTTGAGAATCAACAATAGAGAATGGAATGTCAGGGTTTCAGGAGAAGGGAAAGGAAATAGATGCAAATGAGTCATCAAGGGACTCCACTGGGAGCCTCCAGCCATTAAGCCAAGCCTCTGCTCCCTCTGCCAGGCAGGAATGCAAGTGTGACATGGAACCTAGTCATTCCCAGCATGAGTCACTTTGGTAGTCAAAACAGACAAGAGTGGAGACTATGTGGTAAGTGAAGTCAAGCCATAGCCCCCCTATGGCCCATGCTGGGTGAGACCACATTTGAAAGGTCAAGGGCAGTGCCCCTCCCTTATTGCCCACCTGCCTGTCCACTCCTCAGTGAACAGAGAGGGATCCCAAAGCTTACCCTTCTATATCGGAAACGTCTTTGGTCTCAAAGCGGCCCATGGCAAGGAGTTCAGGGCTGAGTTTCCCTCTGAACAGCAGCTCCTCCTTGGCCATCTTCACCAGGATTAGCCTCACCAGTTCCCCCATGTACATCCCACTGATCATCTTTTCAAATCTGCAGGGAGATACAGACCAGAAAACAAATGAAGTACCTGCTGTCCATGAACTCTCCAACTTCCTTGTGGAGGAAACACACACACGTGAAATTTCAATAAATGTTAGAGGCTTATGCACAATGAAGCATTAACTTGTGTGGCACTGACTAGAAATGAGAAGTGCAGAGAAGTGACAGCTCAGGAGCTGGGGAGCTTGGGCTGTCTCTGCAGGCAGGTGAGCCTTGAGCTATGAGGAAGGATGGGCCTTTAGCAGGCAATCGAAACACCCAGGGGGTGGTGAGACATTCTGGAATTTTAGGTAAAATAAATTACAGGTAGGGTAGTGAGTTTGTTTTTTTTCTCTAATAGCGATGTTTTAAAAAATAAACCTTATGTATGGCCTCAATATTTATTTACAAAAGAAAAAGGTCAATCTGATTAAATGTGGGGGATTGCAGGGCCAGCAACTCATCACCTCACGCTGCAGGGAGGCCGTTTATGGATTCCTAAGACAAGTGTGAAAACAACGGCATGAGAAGGCGAGGGAGGGGAGCAGATGGGACAAGATTAGAAGGGCAGGTTGGGACAGCTGAAAAGCTCTAAATGTCACGTGATCTTGGAACTCTGGGAGTGAGACATGCTGGAAGTTTCTGAGCAGGCAGGTGATAAGATATAAAGGCATGTTTCAGAACTAGAGGCCGGCCCCAAGCTGAGGGCAGTCGGATAATTTATTTTTCCAACACTAGGTGGCACTGTTTTCTTTAGAAGACAGTTTCTGGCTCAGGTTGTGTAACAGAAGAAACCAAGCCTTTACCATTCTTTTTGGCAAAAAAGGCCCTTTCTTGGTATTTCAGAAGGGATCTGGGTCCTTAGGGAGAGGAGGCCCCAGGGCCTGCGGGCACTAACTAGGCCGGGCTTCAGTGAGGAGGCCTGGGACGGGGGTGAGGAAAGGATGTCACCTGGTGAGATCTACCAGAAAGGAAGCCGGGCCCTCACAAAGCGACTTGCTCCTGACTCAAGTCAAGTACGGTAGAACTGGAGCTAAGTGGAGAGCTGGCACAACTGCTTGAGTAGAGGGCGGACTTAAAATGTTTAAGTGCCAGCACAGACCACTGCCTGAGAGACCAACCAGCCTCAATAGTAAGGCTCTCATGTGTCTGCTTCTGCAGCTTCTCAGAAATAGGTGGCCCTGTGGGAGGTAACAGAGAAGTCCAGTAGGGCTCTGAACTGTGAGCGGTTTTTAGAAGTTTTATTCCAGTTTTTAAAAACACTTTGTTTCTGTCAACAACATACTTGGAAAATAATTATTAAGAAACATAGAGTGAAAAAAAAGCTCCTACTCAAGCCCAGTAATGACTCAGGGTCATTAGACCATGGCTGACACTGGTCTATGTCCTCCCAGCCTCTGATTTTTCTAAGGCTAAGCCAGTGGTGGGTGCCAAGGCTGGGATGGCACTTCTGTCTTCTGACACTTCTAAGGGCGTAGGGCTCCTTTGAATGGAACGTGTGTGCCTGCCTCACTGACAGAGGCAGGTACTGAGTGAGTGAGTTTTCAGTTCATAAATTCCTCACCAGCCATGACAGACATAGCCAGTATGTTCCTCTGAAAACTTGCGAGTAAATGGCCTTTCGTTTCAACATGTGAGAAGCTGGAGACTTGAATCAACCATGCTTCCCTGAGGCAGCAAAGATTCTCCTTGTAAAGAAAAAGGCCCCCACCGCTGAGCTGGTTTGCAGGGCTGGATTTTCCTCTCCAAGCAGCCAGAGATCTGCACTACCAGCTTCCCTGTAATAGTCCCAGCAGTGAGAAGACCAGAGAGGGCCTGAATTGCTCAAAATGTTTTGCAAATTGCCTTCCAATCTTACAGCAATCCCTGTTTCAAGACCTTTGAGTGACATTTGGCCAATGTTTGTGATAGTGAAATAATGTTTTGTAAGAGTCAAAAGTAACTAAACACCACGTCTGGCCAAGCTGGATAGTATAATATTCAGGATCCAAACATTGAAGCCCTTTCTCTAGTCCACCCCAGGACCCTGGCTGGGCCACAAGAAGGCGGCCAACTTAGCCAACTTTTCCACAGGCCTTGGTCTACATATAGTTGGGCTAGGAAGCCCTGGGACTCCGTTGGGTCCAGCCTAGCTTACGGGCAATTTTACCAGAGGTCTGAGCCATCTGTCACAGCCTCATCATCCTCTGGGCAGTGACAGGGGTGGGAGCTACGAAAGGTGCTTTCAGAGACCTGAATCTTGGCCATCTCGACCCTCTGGTATGTGGCTCACAAACTGTTTCCGAGGATAAATTAAAGGCGGAAAAGAAGAGCAGGGCCACACACAAAGACTCAGAATATGACCTTCTAAGACTACTGAAGGACATAGTCAGATTAGTACCTATTATCGGATGTGTCTGCTTGCTCTGTCCTTTTTAGAGCCCTCTCAAAAACTCATAGTCGCAATGCGTGTAATAAGCACAAAATCCCGTAACTAGTGGGCACCTTGGCAACTTTGGGGAATACGGGAATGTAAAGCAAAAATTAGAACCAAGCTCTCCCGCTTACCCCCGCCAGCCCCTGCCAGCCCCCACTGCAGCTCCTGAACCCGCTTCCTGAGCCCACTGCTCACAGTTGCTTCCCGGGGTTCAGGGAGCCCATGTCGATCTCGTGGTCAAACTCGGTACGGATGTCATCAAGCACGCCGTCGTCCCCGAAGGCGCCCCACTCCATGTTGATGCACATCCGGCCCTCGTCGCCTTCCACCGTGTCAATGTGGCGCATCTCTTCCATGTAGCAGGCGTTGCTGCCCGTACCTGGCCGAAACAAGGGCTGCTCAGCACCTACCTGCACCGTCCCATCCCAGCCCCACCTCCCTCTTGCCTTGTCATCCTGAGACCACCCAAGGCGGCTGGGAGTCCTCAGAGCAGACTCCTGCGGCGTCCCAACAGGGTCCACTCTACCAATGCCCCCCACTCCACAAGTCCTGGCTCGACCCTCCAAGTGACCATACCGTTATCTTCCAATACGAGGTACGAAGGAGCATCCAGGTCATGGACGCCCCTCCCCTTCCGGCCCACACCCCCAGCCATTGGCCAGCATCAGCCCTCACAGTGCTCACGTACCCACAATGAGACCAATCTCGCAGTTCTGGTCGTCGTAACCACAGGTCATCATGGTCCCAACTGTGTCATTCACCACAGCCACGATATCAATATCAAAGTCCTGCGGGGACAAAAGGGGGGCTCTGACCCTCACCATCACAGAAAGGTCGTAGATGTGAAGATGGAGAGAAAGCAGCAAGACGCACAGCTTGAGAGTAACAGGGCCGCACCCTGACTAACCCAACTCAAAACCAAAGGAGGTCAGAGCTGGAAACTGGGTCTGGATCCAGTCCAATAGCTGCTTCTCACTCCCCTCTTCCCCCCATTTGTCCTCAGCGTGGACTTCCCTTACCCCAGCCCTGCCATCTGGTTCACAGCTATCACTGCACAAAGAAGAGTGAGACTGTCTTGTCATCAGTGTTACGTTCTTCTTTCTTTGTTCCCCCCCCCACTCCCTCCCAGAAGGTCTTATCCTTCTGTGACCTTTATCTTGTCCTCTCTGTACCCCATTCTACCCTCATGCCAACATTAGCGCAACTTTCTTTCTTGAAAATGATATTCAAGTCTTCTTCATATTAAGAACTAAAGGGTTTTTCTTGAATCAAGGCTAAAATTATTTATCCATCATGATAATCTGAAACCGCAAAGGCAGCCGATCATTTATAAGATTGATGTGGTAATCATTTCACAGTATATGTGTCAAATCATTAGGTAGTCTAACTCATACTGATACAGAGATGTATGTCAATTATATCTCAATAAAACCAGAAAAAAATAAAAATATATATTATTGGGTAGACATAGCAAGGAAGAAGAAAAGAAAACCTTGCTTTAAGAACCACAAAAGGTCCTCATTTGACTTTAGAACAGACTGGGGAAGACTTCAGAGTGGACCCCAAAGAGCCTCTAGAACCCCAGTTCCTGCCTCCCCACCCTGCCACCCCTACGCACCCCTCTCCTCTGAATGGCCTTCCGTATTAGAGCAACCACATCTTTGCCTTCCACTCCGCTGGATTTGAACCCTTAGTCCACGAGACCAGGAAGCTCTAGAAAAGAACCAAGGATGAAACAATTAATTCCTCACACACCTCAAACAACCATTAACAGAGCCCTCTGCCATGGGGCTAAACTAAAACCATGCTCAAATGTGTATATTGCTTCCTAACTAGCTTAGGAAGGAGAAGTCCAGACCCCATCAACAACCCGGAAAGGAGATTAAATAAATGATTCGGTAAATGATCTGCAGCCCCCAGGAAGTGGAAAGGGCAGGCTATGGAAGTGCCACAATAAGATTCTGTATCCTCATCTCAGCTCCCCAGGCACATTTCTTCCAAAGATCTTTATCACAACACTTTAGATCAAAGGAGTTCCCGACTAATTTCTCCTTTCTGTTTCCCTAAGAGGGATAAAGATAATGTGCAATGTACTTAGGGTTACACATTGTCCTTTAAGGGGCAGGGAAACCTCTTCACCATCCCCCCACACCTAAATACACACACTCACCCAGGACAGAACTCTCAATATTCAAGCCTCGTCCACACAACCATCAGAGCCTCCACCTTCTGCCAACACCAAAGCAGCAGGTGGCTCAGGGTTCTTCCTCACCCTCCCAGGACGGAAAATGAAGCAACAGAAGTATCTGAAGAATTCATCTTACCTCATCTAGTTTCGTCTGGATGCAGGGGAACGAAAAAGTAAAGCCCAAGGGGAGCTTCTTATCTTTGATTTGTAACGTATCCATGAAGTTAGCCAGGCATTCAGCAATGTGGTCAAACAGCTAGGGGCACACAACACAGGAGGATGAGCAGGGAGGCAGAGGAGCATAGCGATTAAGAGCATGAACTTTGGGCTCACTAAAGAGCTAGCTGAATGCATATAAGATATGTAGCCCCTGTGAAGTCTTAATTTGCTCGGTCTATAAAATGGGGATGATAACTCCCTGACCTCACAGAGTTACTAAAAGGATGAAATGGGTCAATAAATATAGGGGCACAACACTAGTTAGTGCTTACTAAATACTGTCTTCTATATAAACCATTTATCCATACCACTGCCAAATTAACCCCACGAGGCAGGGGAAGTCATAGCCAGAGCTAATCAGAATGTCATCGCACGCTCTGAGAACAGAACATTCTTCCATGGCCTTGTCAGAACCCTCCCTGACATTGATGCGCAGCTGACTGTCTTACCAGAAAGGGCAGTCCATCTTGCTGCCAAGAGGTATTTTAACATCCCTGTCTCGTGCTTGGGGGAGTGAGTGGAACATTCGCCAGTGGCATTCTATGAAGGGACTTAGCAAAAATAAGTAACTTTTAGATTTTTTTCTTCCATACTAGAAAAATAATTTCCTGGGGGTGATTCAAAGAAGATCTCTTTGTTTTCTAACTTTAAAAATGGAACACACAGGGAGTGTGTGAAGAGCACTGAAGGATAAACAGAATTTTGTGGATGGGCAGCCTCACACAACCATGGCCATGCTAAGCGGGACCCGCAGAACCAAGAAAAAGGCCTAAGCCTAGGAAAAAGCTATATTCGCAATCTCCCAGGCTTCCAATCAGTCCCAAAGCCCACACTCCCACGGCTTCCTTCTTGCCCACTCGGCATCCTCAAAAAGAAGTTGCTGACCCCTCTGGATGTTTAGAGACTGAGGCCAGAGGCATTCGGGTGCAAAAAGTAAGCAGAGGCCAAAGAGACTGAGCAGATTTCAAGGGCCAGGTTGATCGGATGGCAAAATCTAAAAGAAAGGGGACTTGAAGAAGACAACATTCCAGGCAGAAGCCAGGAAGATTCCACTGAACCAGGGGTTCCAAAAGTGCGGTCCTGAACCAGCAAGCAGTATCACCACCAGGACCAGCAGTATCACCACCATTGAATTAAAATGCAAATTCTATTCTAGGGCCCAACCCCAAACCTGCTGACTCAGGAACATGCGGGTGGGGCCCTCCAGGTAAGCCTGAAGCAGTGGTTAGAGAAGGACCCAGTAAACCATAAAAAGTATTTGCACTTACAAAGGGACTGAGAGATTGGGGATGGCAGGCTAGGTTGAGAGGTCTGCTGGTTCCCCTGATGTCTGAGATCCCTTCACTGGGAGGGATCCAGGAAGACAAGGCCGCACCCACTTACAAGGTAGCCAGCTCTAGCTGAACTTCCTACATTGGTCCTGTCCCTCTGTCTGTGCAAAAGTCGCCTCAGCTAATGCTGAAACTCACTCTCTAAACCAAAAACATCTTAAGAGCAAAGGCTGGGCAAGGACAGGGCCCTCTCACTCAGAGGGTCCCCTGGGCACAAGTGCAACTCCCCTGAGCAGCAATATGTATATAGGGTTTCTAGATGGATGTTTAGAAAATTCTGTTCTTCTGTTGGGAATTGGATCAGAGGTAAAATTTACGATATGGTTAAACATATCGTAACTTCTTCAGTACCTTCTTCCTGGTACTCTAGTCAAAATGATCTTTAATACAAGTAGTCTTTATCCAAAAAAGAAAATAACAGAAGCTATGCAAAGAGATAAGGCTAACTAACTATCAGAGATAGGGGGAAGGGGAGCTTTAGGAAGGATAAAAGCAAAATGGTTTCCCCTACCCACCCCTGATCACTGCTCCTTTTCCAACTGGGCTACCAACAAGGGGAGGCAGAAAAAAATGAAAGGCAGTCAAGAGGCTTTAAATAATGTGCCGCCCAATATAGTAGCCACTAACCATCTGTGGCAATTTCAATTAATTAGAATTTCAAAACACTAAAAATTCACTTTCTCAGTCACACGAGCCACATTTCAAATGCTTGATGCTACAGGTGGCTTGTGGCTACCGTATTGCACAAGGCAGATAAAGAACAATTTGACCATTGCAAAAGTTCCGGTTGGACAGTGCTGAGTTAGAAGAACCTACGCCTCTGTAAAAGTGGGGAAGAGGAGACCATATCTGCTTCCTTAATTAGAAGGCTATCTTTCTGTTAGCTGATGATCTGAAGATAAGATGCTGGGAGAAAGAGCTAACACCTTCCTGCTATAATAAAAGGGTTCAAGGGGCACATTTTATGAAGTTAGAAAGGTTTTTTTTTTTTTTTCATTATTGGCCTGAAAATCTGATCACTTCCCTACCCATTAGATACACTTTAAAAATCTAAAGTGACTGCTATTACGATTTGTAGTTCACTGTTGTCAAGTGGAAGTTCATCCACTAGAAGGCAGGTTTCACCCAGGGACACACACTGCCCAGGTTCACAGATCTTCGAAAACCTTTGATGGCTTGTGGTTTGGTGATTCTGTCTTGGTTTTAACTAAGCTTTGTCTTTAAAAATCTATCTGCTTTCCTCCAGTTAAAAGACTAATCCCTAAAATACAGGGAAAAGAGTACCAGTAATTCTACCGCTGTGAATTTCCTTCCAGTCTTTTTACCATGTTGTTTTCTGCTGCTTTTAGATATATAGATATATATTTCCCTTCCTGAGGGTGAAATAAACACCTACGTTTTCTTCTAGTTTTCTTTATGTTTCATTTTTATGCAGAATTTCCCCATTTATTCAAAACATTTTTAATATCACAAGTTTTTCTCAGGTGGATCTTTTTTTTGATATATGCTTTCTTTTCAAAAAAAAAAAAATTGGACGAAAACATTTTATTTATATATACTGGAAATAGCGACAGCCTCCGTAGAGCTCAAATGCCTACAGTCCCAAGAATTCAGCCTCCCTTCTCCAACTCCAGCATTAACACAGGAAAATAGGTTTACCCTCGGGCTGCCCCCAAAGACATATAAAAGGTCTAAAAATATCTGCCCCACGTGCTCTACTCATGTCCACAATTCCCTTCCCAGGAGGGCGTGAGGTGGGGGAAGAACGGTGTACTAGGAGTAAGAAGGCTCCACCTTTTCTCAGCCCTGAGGCCTGAGAGGTGACCACACCTTTCTTGGATTTCATCTCCTCCATTCACTCTTTCACTGAGTACACGCTGAGCACAACATACAGCAGGAATAGCCAGTACTCAAGCCGAGCGTGATCCCTATAGCTGCACCAGTATCCAGAAATGGCTTCAATGACGCCTATCCATGGACCGAGAGCAGCTGAGAAGGAGCAGAAAGAAAGTCTCAAGGGAGGTTCTTGAACAGCAGGTGAAAGGGGAGAGATACCAGTTTCCCTGGACATCCAAAGGCAGAGAATAATGGCTGGACCTGTGGCTGCCAACCACCAACTGGCCGGAGACTTCTGGGCAGTGGGAGTGAGTACCCCTCTGTAGGAGGGCTCTCCAGGGGAAAATCTTGAGAGGGAGAGCCCCCAAAGGTCCTGCTTCACGGGAGCTCACATCTGCAGGGGTACCAACCCCTTCGGGGAGCTCCTCTTACTCTGCAAGCAAGGGCAGGTAGCAGAAACCCAGAACCACCACAGTGCCTAATTCCAGGGGGCACAACTCATATGGACCCCCATCACACCGCCTACAAAGTGGATGGAGCCGCCCAGAGTTGTACAGACACAGGTTCTGGTCATATGGATCCGGCTTTGTGTCTTGCCTCTGGCCTTCCCACCCCTGTGACCTAAGGCCAAGTTGCTCAATCTTTCAAAGACCAATCCCATATCTATAAAATGGAGATAATAGGAGTACCCAGCCTCATAGGGCTCCTATGAGGATAAAATGAGGAAATTCATAAAAGTGCTTTTGCTCAATCTGACATGCAATAGGTCACTGAGTAACAGCTCCTCCTCCAGATAGTTACTCATCCCCTTCAACAGAACATTACTACTTTCAGGGGGCTGGGCGGGGTGGGGCTGTAAGCCCTGGAGGGGAAGGGGCAGAGAACTTTGCTTCCCAGCAAGGATCACTGCCCAGTGCACAACAGGGGCTCAGTACATGTCTGGAGACTTGGAGACTATCTTGATGGCAAGTCTACCCTCACTCATTGTTCTATTACTGAGAGGATTCTTACTTGGATTTTCTATTTCTTCTCCATCCACTCCTTTGATTGTGTAGATTCTGAGTGCAAAGCGTGGCCCTAGAAGCCACCAAGATATGGAAATGACTAAAGCACAATTTGGGGCCAAAGTGGAGACAGCACAGTGCCTGCTGCCATGCCAGGTGGGACAGACCCCCTCAAAGCTGGATTTGGGTATTTTCTCAACAGGCTCCCATCCCTGTGTACAGAAACCTCTTCTGTTTTAGACAGTCAAGAAGAGAGCAAATAACCACAAAGATAAAGAGGCAGGTTCCATTTTCATGTGATGCTAATAACAACTGTGAGTCAAAAGGGGTTGTAGAGTGACCACAGTGGCAGGTGGCAGTGTCAAACCACAATCGTGTATTCTGCTGACTCGCCACTCGACAGCACCACTAGCAAGCAGGTGTCCAGGAGTGCGGCCCAGCCTCCTGACTACAAGCCTTCTCAGTAACCAGCACATGTAAGCAGCCCTCAAAAGAAGGCAAACCAAAATACCTCCTGCTGCAGCACAGCCAGACCCCAGGGCCTTGCAACATGCTTCCTGCTCTCTGCTCTAGGCCCTTCCTGCTCACCTCTCCTGATAAGAGGCCCCCCTACCCAGCCTCCACGCATGGAGGGGGTCACCAGGCAGAGAAAAGCCAGGAAATCCAAGCCTCAGCCAGGGTCTCCTCTCTCCAGACCACAAAGGAAAAGCAGCATCTGCTCCCATGGGGCCCAGAGCCCCTGTGGACACCCTGAGAGCAGGGTCGGACCTGGGTGCCGCTGCCTCGCATGAGGTCCTCGGGTGGCGTAGATCTGGTTCTCCATCTCGACCTTCTGGAGTCCATTGTCCGTTACTCTCACCCGAAGAACGCGGAAATTAGTCCCTCCAAGGTCTAGAGCCAGGAACTCTCCGTGTTCTGCAAACAGGAAGGGCCACTATTAGTTCGTAAAAGACAAGATCAAATGGCTTCACAGAGAGCAACAATTAAAACTCCTGCCATGAACACTAAATTCTTAAAACCAGCTGAGTCTTTAAAACACATGAGACCATAATTACTGGTGATGGGTGACCAGTGGGCCTTAATTTCTCTATACACATTTATGTATTGTCTGATTATTTTTCTTAATGCCTAGCACTTTTGTATTACTTTTAGAATTCACATCAACAATGAGACAGTTTCACATGCGATGGTGGCGCCCACCCCCTCACAGAGCTGTTTCCCAGGGGCTTTCAGCCAAGTCCCCATCAAGCTCATGGGGCCCATCAAGCTCTGTGCCAGGAGTCTATGCCTCTGTTTTGTTCTTCATGCCCCCAGGACACCCAGCACGCTGCTACAGGCCTGTGGGCCCCTGGGCCTTCTGCCAAATTGTGATCTCTGTATAAAACTTACTCTTAACATTCACATACAGTGATAGCAATGGCCTATGGCAAGATGAGAGTATCACGTGATGGAGCAAACTGGGATCCAAATGGCTATAAATTAAGAGGCCTGGCTAATAAGCTAAGCAGGTGCCCCTCAAAAAGATCCCAGGCTTACTGAACTGTGAGAGAATGCTGACTCAAGAGTACGCAAGACGAGAGTCAGGCTGCTGCGCTCAGACAAGTCACAAAGCTGGAGCAGCGAGGGGAGAGGGAAATTCCACAGACTCAAGTGGGTCAAGATCTTCAGGTGTCACCAGGAAGGTAAAGTTCCCTCACCTCCAGGAAACAAGCAGGGCAGACAGCAAACATCCAGGTTCTAGACAGTAATATAGCTGGCTGCAGGGACACGCTCCATTGTGTGGCAAAGAATGAAAGTGCTGAAGAAGTGCGAGGCCAGCGCCAGGGCTGGGGGAGGGGTGGGCTCGCCCCCACAGTATCCTTGCTCAATCAGAAATGGCTCCACCAGTCTTCTACTGCCCAGCTGCACACCTTCTCAAAGCACACAGGGTTATTTCCAAGGGGATTCACTTACTAGCATGTTTGTCAACATCAGCCCTTTTCCCCATGGGACACTGCCACTGAAGTAAGGCGGAAAGGATCAGAGGATTGGGGAAATGCTCTGACCAAATAAACCAGCCAGGTTCATCCTGTGCTCAGGTCCCCTCGGCAGCTCTAACTCTCGAGCCCCGAGAAAAGCCACGACTGCCTGGTCTCTGTGGGAACTCCCCACAGCCTATACAGTCTAGAGAGGCAAACTGGGGCACACATCAGCCACCCGAGATTCCGTGGGGGCTTGCCTCCATGCAGCCGTGGTCTGGTGGTCTGACACACAGAGAATGGCTCTGAGCCCACATCGCCTGTGTCAGAACTCTGGCCACTTCTTGGTTTGGCAAATTCCTGAGCCAGTGAGGCTCAGCTGCCACATCTCTGAAATGGGAACATGTGCAGTTGTTGTGAGGGAAAAGCTAGAAATGCGCCTCAGGGACCCAGCATGGTGTCGAGAACGTAGGCCCCACTCAATAAGTAAAAGAAACTTTCCATCCAGGCTCTCAGCAAACACTGCCCAACGCCCACAACTTGAGCCTTCCAGGCCCAGTGTTAGGGCCCGTATCGCACTGAAAAGCAAAATCAACATTGCCAGGGGAGATTAAGGAGACCTGTCCAAGAAAAGCCATTGGAATCTGCTCCAGTGGCTTCAGCATTCCTCCGCAGGGGTACGAATTTTCCGTTCCCTCCTCAGCATCTGAAGGTCTCCCTCCCCGCTCCACTAGCTACAGTTGTTAGACAGCTGGGGCAACCTCGACCCCACAGAGGGTGGCTCTGCCCACCTCGTGGCCATAAGCGACTTTTCCAGGCATTCCGATGCTGAGCCCCCCGGGGTAGTGGGACCTCAGCCAGATAGAAGGAAAAGCTGTGTGGTGGTTGTCATGAGGGATAAAAAGGAAAATCAAAGACGAACTGCCTGCATCAGCGCTCTGCAGCGCAGGGCACATGCAATCCGCTGAATCGGCGACCATGCGGGGGTCGAGGCGGCTGAGGCCGCCCCTGGTTGGTCACGATTCAAGCCCAGTACAGCTCAATTCACTAGGGGGACACTGCTCCATCAAGTACAGTGGTTCTGCAGTAGTGTTTTCTGATGGACCGAAGAGAATCCACAAATTAAGTACTACTGATAATTCTGTTCCCAGGAGGGAATGTCATCCCTCCTTTCAGCCTCTGCCGGAATCGATATTACACTGCATCCCACCCACCAGCACCCCGTCCACAAACACGTGACCGCGACGACCATAGCCAGGGACGATATTCTTTCCACAGTCCACAACTTCTGAGGCAGGCCCAGCACCACGATTCCGGGAGCTAAAGCTTAAGGTGACTCCTCAGGACAGTAAACAGATCCCTCTCTTCGGCCAACCTCCATGCAGTGTGTGAGGGACCCCCAGAAAGCAGCAGCTAAGAGCTGGACCTTAAGACAGATGTGCAGGCTTTGAATTCCAGCTCAGCTGCCTCACTGAGGTCGCCTCACTTGTAGAACAGGGGCTCAATGCTGACTTCTCCTGGGGGTCATGAGGTTTTCATGAAATACGAACATGGGTACATAGTAAGTCGTCAATTACTGTCATTGCTGTCATTATTCCTTTGTTTGATTGTGTAGTTCCCCTCTAGTTCTTCTCAGCCCCTCTGATCTCTACCCACTCCTACTCTTACTCCAGGCCCAAGTCTTGTCTCCACTGTGAACCTTCCGGACATTCCAGAAGCCCAGAGCAGACAGTGCATGTGTGTGTGATGGTGCATGAAGGAGGATGGCATCTGTGGGCCTGGGACAGTCATACTGGACAGGGAGGAGTGAGGCTCTGGGATAGGAAAGGTGCCAACAAGTACACAGCCAGAGTCAGAGGTCCAGAGACCATTCTGCTGAGTGACTACAGCCGGTATTTGAGAGAATGTATTAAGAAAACATCTCCGATTGCATTTCCTCATTGTTAAACAAAATGTTTGCGTGCCAACTGTGGAATTTGTATATGAGATCCTAAGGTCAGAGGTAAGGTTTCTTTTATTGTTAAGCTTTCTATTATAGCTGGAAAACTTTACCTTTTTAAAAATAACAAAACACAAACATCTGGTAAGAAGAAGTTCAAACAGTACTTAAGGGGACAAAATTAAAAGCAAACATTTTCTTCATGTTTTGTAACCACAATTAATGTTTTTGGGTGCCCTTAGATGCATTTATTAAGACAGGAAGGCTGCCACACCAGTGCATTCCAAGAAAGGGGTTTAAATCTCTGGTTCTAAGGATGTGTCTTTTAATTTGGAAGATTTCACCACCAAATTACCTTCCTAAAAGTTCTCACCAATTTCCATACAGACCAGCAGGTGAATTCACTCTCACTAGTGTCCTTGTTAGGTAGTAATCAATCTTTGTCAATCTCCTAGGTCAAAGTGGTATCTCATTTAAAGTTTGTTTTCTTTCCTTTGAATTCCTTTGTGTGAGGCTATACATTTTGAATTATTAACTAACTTTTTGAATTCCTTTTTCTGTGAATTTTCTACTCACATCTTTTGCCTTCTAAGAAAATGCTGTTTTTTTAATAACCTAAAAGAGTTCTTTGTATATTAAATAAAATAGTTTTGTTGGTTGTACATTTGCAATTATTTTTTTCCAGTTGTATGTTTGTTTTTTAATTTTGTTTGTGGTATTTTTGCCATACAGAAATGTGTAATTTTTATGTTGTCAAAATATTTACGGTCTCTGGGTTTTATGTTGTGTCCCAACAAATTCCGAAGATATTAGTTTACCACCCACCACCCTTCCTAAATCTCTCCAATTCCTCCTAATGTGGTCACCACCACTGCTTAAATAAAGGAAGCAAGATTTCACCATAGGCGTATATGAAAGATCAAATTCATCTTCTACTTTATGTAATTTTTTTTGAAAAATGAAGCCCAGATGCAGTCTTCGTCTCTCTCTCCCTAGGACACAGTTCAGACTTTTCCTCACTGATGTCTGCATTACTATGATCATAAAAAAATGGAAGACAGAGGCAGGTGAGAGGGATTTCGTTGATTAAGGACCAATATGCAGATGTTTTTAACAGAAGAGAAACTAACATTTGTTTAGCGATGGTCACTTTGTTTATAAAATGATCTCATTAATCCTCAACAATCATGCGGTGCATTACAATCCATTTTACAGATAACGAAACCAATATTTAGAGTCAGGTCTGGCTCTCCAGCAAAGCTGTCTGTCTACTGCATTGACCAAGGAGGCTGCTCATGGGAACGTCATAAATCCTTAAATAAGGAATTCTTCGCCAGCAACGTCAAGTTCATAAAATAAAACCCAGAAGTCACCAGCAGCCTCCGAGCTGGCAGAGGAAGTGACACCATGGTTCACAAGTTGAGTCACTTGGTTAATTTAAGGTCATACAGGAGTCAATGACTACTGGGTTTGAACCCAAGTTCATGTGGCCCCAAAGCCCATGCCTGTCTCACTGCACCACACCCACATCTCTTATGGCCCTGGTTCCTGGAAGCTGAGGACGACCTGGTACAGAATCCAGGATGGAAGCAAATAACCCATAAAGTGGTAAAAAAGAAAGAAAAGTTGCCCTAATCTTTATCAGTAACTGCAGCCCATTCCCTTGGGCCTATCAAATGGCTCTTAGACTTAAGTGGGAGGTAGCAGACACACATCCACTGGCAAGAGGTGACATACGTCTTCTCCGGAGAGGTTCTTCCCAGAGGAACCCAGACCTGCTACAGCTCGTTGATACAGGCTTTTCTGGTAGCCACAAATAGTTGTCATCTCATACAATTATACCAAGCCTCTGTTCCCACCTTACTGGAAACTCTCCAGTAAGCCCTCTGCTGAAGATCCTCCTAATTAAAAGCAATCCCCTTCAAAAATAGATAAGAAAAGAGGTACTAATCCTCTACTAAAAGAAAACAGGATGAAAAGAAGTGATGCTGGCCCACAGTTAAGAGGAACTGGCAACAGGAATATTAGGTCATGCTAGCCTCCATCAAATTGCCCAACAGTTAGGATTCAGATTATTAGTTAGTTTGCTGACTCATTTTCCATCCTGAACTACCAATCTTCTCACTTTCACTAACGCTCTTATCAAATACATAAGGTCGGCAAGATAAAGGGGTTTCAGTTTCTCCCAGGAACTCACCTGTCTCTGAAGAGGACTCAAATGGCATTTGACTAACCACCTAAACATGACAGTCACCATCATCTAAGCTGATGTGGCAGTGATGTATTTGAGCAGGGCATAGCAGGTGGCTTGGTACCTGACAATGCCCAGGCAATTTTTGAGGGGTGCGGGGCAAGGGCCAGTTGAAGTTTCCAACAGGGTCTATTTTCAATCATTAGGTACTTGCCACTAATTAAAATAGATCTCCACCTGTTCCTCTCATCAGGCGCTCACAGCAGCATGCCAACCAGGGCTCCAAGAGTGACTTGCAGCAACAGGTTTAGTTCAATTTTGTATTTGTAAGCAGCATTGCACTTTCGTCGAAGGCAACTGCGTTCAGAAGTGGCAGTGTCCTGCCTGGATAAGGCTGGAAGATTAAATGGACTTCTTCAGAACCACAAGCTCCAGAAAGCCTCCTTTTAAACAAATAGCTTTTATGCAGCATTTCCAGAGTTCTGGGGATCCTTGAAGGTGGCAAGTTCTGTCCTTGGTGAGGGTTAAGGGAGACCATTCAAGGGACAGCCTCACTTCCCACATCCTCATGTCCAATTTTATTTCTTTCCCCTACTCTTAACTGTCTTACAGATGGCATTCATCATAAAAGATTGCATTCTGTTTAAAAGTTGAGAGCGGGGTCCACTACTTTAAAAATGTTTTTAAAATCACTATTTTGAGAGTCAAACACTGACTCTGTTATCTGTTCTAGGACAATCCAACCAAATACTTCCCATTCTGTGATTAGTTATTTTGACACTGAGCATCAAGATAGTTGCTAAAATCTTCTTAGCGCCTGATGCTGTAGACAACGTAGTCCCTGACTGGAAAGAGAGAAAGGGGGCAGTTAGAAGCACTGTGGCAAGTACCAGGATAGGAGTGTTATAAAAGGAATGATTGTTCCTGCTTAGATAAGGAAGGCTTCCCCAGAGGCAACATGAGATAGATAGCCAGGTCTTAGTGGACGGGTATAAAGTTGTCAGACAGAGACAAGGAAACATATAGAAGTTTGTGGCATGCTCAATAAATGGCACGTCAGGGGTCCTAAGACATGGCTGTGAGAACACAGTAAATGCCAATGCTAAGAACTTAGGTGCCCTCAAAGGGACCTGCCCTTATCTGCCCTGCAAGAGCAGGATCGTTTCCAGGGGCCCCAGGTAACTGCACTGAACATTCTGATCTTCCTATATGGAGTGGCTCAGGGTTGAGCGAGACCCTGTTTATCCTTTAGTTTTCAAGTACCCGCCAGAACACCACAATGGACTGCTCTAAGAATGCATAGCATGGCTTCCAATTGAGAGAACTAAAAAGATAAATCTCCAGGTCCTGGGTAGGTAATACAGCAAAACTAACTTTGCCAGACACAGCGTTTAAGTCATGTGTTTCCCATGTACCTGTAACCACCACAGTCACCACCATATCTGGCAGCCTTTTAATCTCCAAGGTCCCAGCTACTCCTTTGAAACACAATGCCGGTCTCCACTCAATAGCTCAGAAATAAAGTAACTCCATATTATTTAAAGTAGCAAATCACACAGTCGGTTAATGCTGGTGTCTGGTACAGTCAAGGAATGGAGAAATCTGATCTTCTATGTCATTGGTTTTCAAACTATTTTAAGCAACAGGATGCCAAATGCCAAAAATGTAGAAGCAGAAAAACGCAGAGCTGCTCTGATTGAAGGAAGGGGACTGGAGGGCACAAACCCATTGTAAGCACCCACAAAAGCATCCAGAACACCACTGGAAAGCACCGTCCTGGTGCTCTCATTTCTTAAGTTTGAAATATGTGCCAATCACAGAGGGGTGCTACATTAGCTCTATAGATGTGAAATCTCTCTTTGAAGGATGAACACATTATTATGTTTAATACTATGCAGGTGGCTGAGTGTGTTAAGATTTCCAGGCAGGAAGGCCTGGGTTCAAATCCCATTTTAACGTCAGATTTCATCATCTGCTAAAAAGGGATAGTAATAACCTCCTGTCCAGCTAGCACCTCCCACTCCAATCCCCAGGACACACACACACACACACACACACACACACATACACACACACACACACACACACACAGCTTTTGGTAAAGATTCAATGCAATGAAGGCATAAGGTGTTTGGCACAATGCCTAGTGCATGTAAATGTTTAATAAACTCTAGCTACTACTATATGGAGACCATTTGTCAACATGATCTTCAGTTTATATTGTAGGCACCATATAAACTCACTTAGGAACTTGCCTGTGTGCTATTGATCTGTCTCCACTGCCTGGGTGTTGATATAATGCTGAGCAACCAAGATAAGGGCTCCTTTCAGGGTTTTATCAGCTTCCAAGCAATCTAACACCAGCCTAGTTTCTCTATCATATCATGTGCTTACATTATATGACCCGTATCATTCTGTAATCATTTTATCTGTGTAAGCCTTATCTCCTCAGGACAATTTTCACTCTTCAACAGCAGGGCACAAGGTAGCTCAGCACACTCCCCACAGAGGACCAGCCTCAGAGGGGTCTCTATAGAACAAGCCAAACAGCTAGGCCTGAGTTACTAATAGAAGAATCGATTCATTGCGCTAGCAGTGTGTGCATATGTGGGAGGAGGGGTAGATAAGCATAAAATGCCCCACCAGTGATGTGCCTAAGTGTCTTGGCACACAGCTGGCTGGGTTTAAATATCAACACTTCCATGTGCTTATTAAATGACTTTGGGCAAGTTGCCTAATCTCTCTAACTTTAGTTTCTTTTTCTGTAGAATGGCATTCAAAGTGCCTAGCACTGGGTCACTGTGAGAATTAATGAGATAGGCTCAAATACATTGCTTACCACAGTACCTGGTATTTTAAGAGCCTACAATTTTAAATTATTATCATGGTCATCACCGTCACATTTATGATTTCCTGCTCTCTAGGGTGTTAAGTCTGGGTAGAGGGTGGAGCTATACTCACCCATGAAAATAATTCACAATTCAGGGAAGTGGGGAAACAAATGATCAATACTGCAAAAACTTTATCTCACTCTGCTTATAAGACATCATTATACCTAAATGTCAAGGCAACGAAGGTGATAAAGACACTACAAAGATAATTTATTTTTAAATTGGAACATGCAGTTAAACTATTCAAAGATTTCCAGTTGGGTTGCACTTGAGCTTTTTATTATAAGGGTACATACAAAGCCAACCCATATTTATGATCTTTTAAAAAAGATAATAGTGATTTGCTATAGAAACTTTAATTCAGCAACACGAGCTCGTGTAAACTATGAATCTTATGGCCATGGAGTCGGGGCTACCTAAGCTTAAACCCCAGCTCTGCCACTAACTGGCCACAGGTGACCTGGGCAATCACCGGCCCTCCTTTAGCCTCAGTTGCCTTATTTTTAAATCGGGAATGTCTCTCTTGTGTATATAGTTCGCATGGAGAGTAAAACAGATTATTTATGTAAACAGCCTAGTACAGACATCATGGGTGCCTATTAAATGGTGTCAATTATTCCCGCATTTCCTCTTAAGATGATACTGTCCTCTGAAAGCCAGACCCCTGTGATATGGTCAGCCCCGAGAGGACTGTGCTTAGGGCTGGGGCCACAATCACAAGCACAGTCAGCTTAGGTTAGGGCTGCCTACAGAGAGGTCAAGATACTGAGATTTCCGGCTGATACAAATCAACACTTTCCTTACTCAACTCTGCACTGCCACAAACAAAAGGGGTTGGGAGGGGCAGGGGGAGTTTACGGACAACAAATACTGGTGATATGGGGCAAGTGGAACTCTCATTCATCATTGGTGGGATTCTAAAATGGTTCAACCACGTTGGGGAAAGGTCTGGAAGTTTCTTATCAATTAAACACATCCCAAACTATAGGACCCAGAAATGCCACTCCTAGTTATTTAGCCAAGAAAATGAAACAAATGAAAGCAAGTACCCACAAAGAGGACATTCTCATGCAAGAACGCTTATAGCAGCTTTAGTCATAATAGGCAAAGACTGGATACAGCCCAGGTGTCTGTCAATGTTCGTGTCATATAGCAGGGGTCCCCAATCCCGCCCCTCCACCCTGGGGCCACACAGGAGGCGAGCAGCAAGCTGAAGACAGTGAAGCTTCATCTGTATTTGCAGCCGCTCCCCAGCACTAGCATCACCACCTCAGTTCCACCTCATATCATCAGGCACTGGATTCTCACAGGTGCACCAGTCCCTGATGCCAAAAAGGTGAGGGACCGCTGTCATATAGGATTCCAATCATACCGTGGAATCGGCACCCGAAAGGAAACAAACAAACTATTTACATAGCATGGATAAAACCCGTATTATGATGGGTAAGCAAAGCCTTACTTAACGAGAAAATACTGTATGATTGGATTTACGGAATAACCTAGAATAAGCAAAACTAAGACACATGACAATTTTAAATGGTGATTGCTTCTCGGGGTTAGAGTCAGAAACTTCCTGGGAAGGGGCGCGAGGGAAAGTCCTGGGCTAACGGTTAAAGTTCTCCATTTGATGGGGACTCTGTATTAAACAGGCATATGTGCATATGTACTTGTCAATTCATCAGGTGACATCTAAGATTCGTCATCTCATTGTATGAAATTTTACATCAGAAGAAAAAAGAGCGAATATAGAACTCTAGTTAATAAACTGCATGCTGAAGTTTTAGGGTTGAACTGATTTCTGCACTTAGTGTGCAATGAAATGCCTCAAATAAAATAAGACAGACTGGTGGGTAGAAGGATGGAGGAGTGTGATAAAGCAAACCTAGTAAATACCAATGTAGAATCTGGGGAGTCCATATTTGGACGTTCATTACACAGTTCTTTCAACCTTTTTAAACTGTTTGGGGGAAAGCAAAAACCACATAGGGAGCATTTTATATACATATCTTGGCTGACACCAAAGTCAGTCAACTTAGTAAGATATTCTTGGACCATCTGTAAACATGTTATTTTGATCTGTGCCAGCTATGTTTATTTGCACTGAATGGTCCACAGGTCTGTGCAGCATGGGTATTTGGAATCAGCCGGCAGGGGGCTCAGTGGCTGCTGACATGCCCTTCCTTCTCACAGCAAACTCAAACCATCACTTGGAGGTTTGTCTTTCTTCGGCGTAATGGAGGCCTCCATCATAAATGGATGGCCCGAAACTTCCTGACATCTCTCCCACATTTTCTACTAGGACTTGGATGACCGTTAGATAGCTAGCACCTGTATAAAAAGACCCATGACTGATTCTAGCTCCATAAATGCAGGTGATGGGGATAAACCCTCAGACCTGTTCCTCCCTCCAAAAGGACCTTGGGAGGCTCACTGACCCTCTCCCGAGAAAATGATGCTGGATGTGCCTCTTGCTGCATGGCGGGTTGTGGCTACATAGGACTGTATTTATAACATACACAAGAATGTCATATATTCGATTCTCCTTTAATTCTCAGTTAGCACACCCTGTTTTCCTCTTTTTACAAATGAGGAAATGGAGGATTGGGGCCAAAAATGAACTCTAAAGCACGCAGCTTGAATTAAACCCCATTTATACCTAGAATTCTGATCTTCACCCCCCACCACAACTGCCCCGACACCACCTCTCATCCCTGGCAAGAAGCAGCCAATTGTACAGATGCCTGTCTAAGACAAGACTAGGTGAGGAGTATTGAAGCAGTGGCTTTCCAATTATAAGCTGAAAAAAATTTAGGGGGTGCTGACTAGCAATTTTTAAAAACTAGAAATAATATATCTGAATGCATCACATTTAAGAATAAGCATCGGTCCCTGTGATTATTGTCAGTTGTATATCAATACTTATACATATGGGTTTCTTGCTGCGAGTATGTATGTAGTCTAGAAAAGTTATAGAGCCACTGATTTAAAGATTAGATCGCTCAAGATCAGAGGTTTAGATCCGACGTTGAATTTCCCAGCTTTGAACAGTAATGCTGAAGAGGAATGGACTGAGAAAAGTTCTGAATAAGGCCAGCGTGGAGTAGGCACCACTTAACAAAAGCCTCCAGCCTGTGGGAGAGAATCACGAGTAACAGCAACAGAGCCCAGACTGTGGCCTGGGCCAAGAAGTAGATGCACCAGCAAGGCCCCATGGGCGGTGTGACCCCCTCCAGGGGAAAGGCAACAGTCCCTGCACACTCTGCTCTCTCAGCACTTTACTGGGGAACCAATAACAAAGGAGAATTTTCATTTTCGATAGACTTTATCTATTGGAGCTTCCCTAGTCCTTGCTGCCATTCTGTAACTCATAGCCCCAACAAAAACATAAGCTGGAAAGCCTTGATGTTGATCTTTCAATTACATTCCCTCATGTTCCCCTCTACAGTTCCATTCTCTCCAGAAGCAACCCCTATCATTTATCTGGTATAGTTTCCCCAGTTTATATCCCAATAATCTTATGATGTGTGTGTCCCTAAGCATTGGAGAACATTGCTCCAAGGGACATTTTTACAGTTACATTCAACTACTATGAGGTTCATGTCCTTCTACAATTCTTCACTCATTGACTTTTAGAGGTACCCATACTTACATACTCTCATTTATATAATGTGCTGTATTCCATCACACGGGTCTTCCATAAACTGTTCTCAATATGCTGTCATTATAAGCAACACTGCTATGAGCATTCTTGGACATGACTCTTTGAGTTCATGTTTGTTCAAGGTATAGTTGGAAATGGATCTGCTGAGTTATCAAATACACATATTTTCAACTTAACTAAGTTATTGCCAACCTCACATCCCAGGATAACTAGTATCAACAGTTCAATATATATGCTTGAGACTTTATACAAATGTGCATATGTATGTGCACATGCACATGTACAAATGACTTTGCAACATATGAATACAGATAAGCCCATCTCATGCTTTAGGATGGACTGCCAAGGACTGTTTGCTGCGTTAATTTGACCAGTGCTCAATTGATGGACATTAGTGTTTTCCCCCTTTATAGCATTCCAAGGAACTTAATGTGGAAATACACTAACACACTAGTTCTAGTACACGTGCAGAACAGACTGGGACTGCAGGATCCACCTCCCATTTTACAAAGGAGAAAAGGCTGAGTCCCAGAGAGCCCGCATGAGGAGCTGGGCCACAGACCCCAAGCAAATGAGGAACCAAGGGCAGGGGGCTGGGTTTCCTACAGTCTGTTCTCCAGTTCTCTAGGGGACAGTTGCTCTGCTTTAATGAATAAAACATTCAGTACACAGTCTTCCTTTTACACACCATCTCCATTTACACTGCAGAATTTGCAATTATATAGAGGCACTCTGGGTATCACTAAAGTCATTTAAAGTTCCACCACTTCTTCATGGAAAGGAGATCAGACAGACAAGTCCTGCCCCAGACCTTTGTCCCAGAATGCTGCTGGAGTCAGCCTCTGGCTCCTGTCCTCAGTCCAGGCAACTCACATTCAGAGGCCAAAAGCACACTTCCTACTCCACCCTGGGAGAGGTGGGACTCATACAGGCTCCCAGGACTCCCACCTGAGATCAAGAAGGGAGACTCAGTGACTACACAGTGTAGCAACCGGTACAAACTTCAAGAGGCAGAGGGAGCTCTCTGAGTCTCCAATGTCAGCAAAGCAACGAGAAGGAAAAAAAGCCAGTCCCATACCTACTTCTCTCCAGCAAACTTATTCACCTGCCTGTAACACAGGCCAGGCATCCAAACTCGACCATCTTATTTCAAAAAAACCTTAGCCGAGCATGTGCTGTGTGCTCTGGTCATATGTTCACACACACATAATGGATTGGAGCAGTCTTGATGCCTGACCTTTGGCATAGATGAGTTTGACTCCTGACTTAGCTTCTCTCATTAGCTGTGTGACCTTAGGCAAGCTATTGACCACCTAAGCTTCAAACTCATCGAAAAAAAATTTAGGTAAAATTGGTACCTACTTATTATCAGGTCTTGTGAAAAGTAAATGAGTTACCGCATCTAGGAGCTCAGAAAAGCCCTTACCAATAATATACACGTAGTAAATATTTAAGGTACTGGCTTAGTGCCTGAAATAAAGACAAGGTCCCACTTAAGGGGCCGGTAAATTTATCAGAATGTCAAATAGAAACAACAGAAGCAGGTGTGGCCACAGGTCGGAGGAAGTGGCAGGTACGGTGTCAAGCTAGAGGGCATACAAGATGCCCAAGAGGTGGGGGAGGCCCCTCACCCCAGGAGTTCTTTGAAGGGCTGAGACACAATCAGAGAACAATCCTGAACAAGGTCACACCCTTGGGTCCAGGCTTGGTCCCAAGGCTTCGGCAAACACACGTTTATTTTAAGAATCATAGGAAGGTACAAAGTCTTAGACAAACCAGGTCCCTGCTGGCTCTCAGGCAGGTAAGCCTCAAGGACGCAGATGTTAAGGAAATACTGAAGGCACACGGCACATGAACAAGCCCAGTCCCGTGACCGTCCCCAACTCCCATCCCCAGGACTTCTCTGCAGATGCCTCACCAGTAACTGGCTTCTTGGCACTCTCTCCTCCCTGAGCTTCTCGAGCTCTGTGCTTCTGGACCCTCCATTGCCCTGGCAGCTGCCCCTTGGGCTCTTTCGTCAACCCTTTAGATGTGAGTAGCCATCTCACACCCCTCACCCCTCACAGACCCACAAATGCCTCATCTCTAAAACAGCCAGTTATTGTGAGGATTAAAGGAAACAAGCTGTGTGAAAGCGCTGATACGACTGGGCTCCGTCCTCTTCTCTGAGTACGTTGCCATCCCCAGGCAGCTGGGCTCAACATCCTGGCATCACCTTGGTTAGAATCCTGTCTCACCCCTGCCCACCACATCCTACCCAGGCCAAGGTCCTGTGCGATACCAGCCGCCCATTGCCGCTCCTCCACTCTGCATATACTGCTGCTGATGCCCATTACACCAAGACAGTTCTGCTTGCACCCCTCAAAACCTTACAATTACTCCCCAATGCTTACTGAAGAAAGACTGAACGTTTTAGGCAGGCATGCGATGCCTTCTGTGATTTAGCCCCAACCCACGTAACTCCAGTCTCCACCATGGCTCTTTTCTCTGGTTTGAGTCAATCCCTTGCTGGGTAGTACACCATGAAATACAAATTCTAAATCCAGGTAAAGGGATTAGACACAGCTTGACAGGTTCTTATTGCACAACTTCAGAGCCTTTAATACCTTAATATGCCCATGGCTCTTCACACTCTCCCAAGCTTATCTGAACTTCTAATACTCTTTTTTCATGGAGTTCAAAAACAATCTAGGACAATTGGTACAACACTGATTCTCCATCAGGATTATAGAATGTGACAGTTAGGTGAGCCAGAGGCCGCCATGGCCCACAGCCGTGACCGTCAGGCACGTCTATCGTTCATCACCATCACTGAGTGTAAACCCAGCGGGACCGTAAAATCCTAAACTGAGAAAGGCAGCCTTTCTCAGCACAGGGATGGGAAACAAACGGCTGACAGCAATGTCCCAGTCGGGCTGACAAGAATATACTTCTACCTTGACTGCCAAGGCTGTCTGCTTTCCCAGTCTTCCTGTCTATCCCATCTCACAGACTTCCGTTAAATTCCTTATGTGCCTAAATTAGCCAGGGTTGGTGTCTGAGGCTTCAAACCAAAGAACCTGCACTGATACATAGTTCTTTGGGTCCCTGAGCAAAGCCACCCAATCTCCCACCAGCAGTGGAGCAGCCAGACCCATCCCCCCCGCCCCCACTACCCTGCCACACAGTGCAAATACCTGTCCCGTCTGGAGTAGACCTCACAAAGGTGGGCAGCATTTTCACGGAAGCAGTGGGGTGGGTGGTGGCTCCAAGCCCTTTCTCCATCTCCTTGCGGAACCGCTTAGAGATCTCCAGGAGGGTCTCATCAGAAAGACGCATGTGGTAGAGATACTGGTCAACCTGCAAAAGGAGGAAGAGAGGAGAAACCTGGAAGTTAAATAAAGTATGGCATGCATCGATGTCAGCCCTTCAAAAGAATAAAATCCATTCTGTACAAAAAGTTATTATTTAAGATCATTTAACCAGAATCAATTTGATGGACCTTGTCTTTTTAAAAGAAACTAAACATTTTAATTAGAAAAATAGGTTGAATTTTATTCCTGGAGAATAGTAGACTAAAGGAAAGTGCTATCAGGGAAGAGGCGAGTTCTCTTCAGAAAGGTTGGATTTTAATGTCTAAGGCAACATCCCTTGAACCGGAGTTCCTTACGGACCCTTAGTTCTTGTTCCTCCCACACACCTCACCAGGCCAGCCAAGCCAACCCTGTCACCCCCTTGCCTAGGTCAAGCAGCCACCACCTCTTGCCTGGACTTCCAGTCCCCAATTCCTCTTCTACCTCTTCCCATCTATTTTCCACCCCAGCCAGACTCTGCTATTCCCCTGCTTAAAACTTTTCAGTGGCTTTCTATCACAACCAAACCACTGAGAAATCCCTACAAGGCCCTGTATGGCCTGGCTTCTCCTCATCTCACTGCATGCCTCTGCAGCCTATGCATACTCCTCATCCTTGGTTCAGTCCCCAACTCACTCAACTCACCCTTCCCTGCCTCAGAGCCTATTCGCGCAGGCCCCACAGCTCCTTACCCCACTCTTCATCTACCACTGACCATCTGCCATCCAACTTCTTATGAATCCTTCAGGCCTCTGTCCAGAGGCTTTCTCTGATGCTCCCAATAAGACAATCAGGCAGTCCATTATTCTAAAAACTTGGACTTTCCCTTCATAACACCATCCACAATTTGTAAATATATATTTCTTAGAGTCTAAACAGAAGCACCAAGGGCAAGAAAAGCCATGTCTATTTGTTCACCCCTGCATCCCTGGAGCCTAGCACAGTGCCTGACACATAACACAGGCTCTACATAAATAGTAATGCAGCCTCTCCTGTCCTCAGGGGTGGAGGCAGCTTTCTAGATAATTTCATCAATCTTTATGAATTTACATGAGCTTTTCCTAAATTTAACACCAGGAGGAGAAGCATCAGAAGTCCTCAGACGGTTTTCCTTCTCGGAAGCATCCATCTGTCCTAGCCATGGATTCTCAGTTTTCTCTAGGAAGGAAAAGATCAGATAGAAATCCATCCAAGAAGGCACACATGTTTCCACAATATCCCAGTTCTCAGCAGCAGTGTCCAGGACAGGGGAGGATGCTGGCCATGAAGGGTAGAGCTGGAGAGACTCAGGAACCTTGGGCCAGGCCCCAGCTGTGACCCCAAGGCATGAAGCTGGTTGTCAGCAAACTGAGGGACAAGAAGTGACCCTAGCCCTCCCAGCCAAAAACTCCAGAATTACCAAGGGCAAAGCCTGGCTGATGACCACCACCATCGACCTCCTGGGGAAACAAAAGTCAGTACCCGCCTGTCTCTAGCCCTCACCCTTGTCCAGCTCTGACAAAGGAGCATAAATTTTTATTAGCTTTCCCAAACAAATGTCCTCTCTAATGGTATAGCCTAATATACTTTCCTGCATTTTTAGGGTCAGGTCTTCTTGCATTTTCTTTTAACTAAACTTGCAAGGTTGAGATTTCCAGAGGAACAGCAAAAGGTGTTTAATCCTTGAAGAAAAGGACAATCCCAGTGTCCTCCTTCGTGTCCCCTTACTCAGTCTGCTCTCTTCCCGGTTTATCCTAACTCCCTATGGGCCTTGGGGGACACCCTTCCTTTTGAGACTATTTTGGTCCCAGTAGAAAAATGAGATTGGCTCTCCTCGGACTGTTTCAAATATCCTGATCAGTACTAATCTTTCATCATTCCTCTACGATCCCAGAATGTGGAAGATCAGGCTCTGGAGTAAAATGCTGAAAGCAGCTGTAAGCAAGGTGAAGGAGAGTCTGAAGAATAGGCCAGCTCCTCTCCACGACTGCCATGTGGTTACAATACAACAAAATCTGCAGACACAATCCTCACACGGGGTGGGAAAGAAGAAGAGAGAGAAGTGGTAAAGGCCCTCTCCCTCCCTAAAGGGCAGCGGGATCAGGCATGTAACTCTGGGTTTCCAATCTGCAGGAAAGAGGGTTTCCCAGCACTCCCTGCTGTCAGTGTTTACTAAAAAGCTGCCGCAGACTAAGTCCACTGGCTAAATCAGGAAGAATCCAACCATCCAGTCTGTCTTCTACTTTCAGGCTCCTGGCACCTCACTCGCCTTGAGCCCACGGTCTGCCTCAGCCTCCCAGGCTGTGGGGCACCATCCCCACCCCAAGCTGGATCACTGATGTGGGTTTCCTTCAACACTAGGGAGCCGGAGTGCTCCTGAGGAGGGAGGCCTGTCCTTCCTACACTGTTGTTTGAGGGTCCCCAGGAGGTTAAAGGGTACAGCTTCAGACAAGTCTCCTCTCCACTGATGCAGCGAGAGACAAATGTCTGGTGACCCCGGGGCCCAGGGTAACTTTAATCACTCCAGAGGCTGCTGTTTCAGATCCAGTGACAGCTGGGCTGGTTCAAGAATGCTGCCTCATGGCTGACACATCTTGGTGTGGATGTACAAAGTCCGGGACCACCAGATCAGAGGCCAGCATCAGGCCACATCCGGGAATAGCCCGAGACGTCCTCATGGGCAATAGTAACAGCAGCAAACCCTTACGTGGCACTGACCCTGTTCTCAAGGTTTTATACCCCTTAGCTCATTTGATTCTCACAGCAGCCCTGTGAAGTAGGAAATGTTATCATCGCCTTTCACAAGGAGAAAGGTAATGTGCCCAAAGTCACACAAAGGCAAAGGGTCAAGCCAGGATTAGAATAAGCTGGCTCACCTGTGTTTGTCCACTCTGCTAGACGAATGCCCTTCTGCTGTTGGATAACGGTGGCATGTAAGCAGGCCTAAAGGCCCTGAAGGACATTTGAGGTGTCCGTGCCCATTAAAAGGCCATCTTCTCTTCCAGTCATTCCCTGACGCAGACACGAAGGGTAAAAAGCAGCAGGATGACCCACAGGTCTGGCCCAGCAAGTCAAAGGGAAGCAGGGGCAGCAGACGTGTCTCTCGACATTATTGCGGGTTTGACACATGACAAAGTTAGAGAACCCACCATACTACTTTCCCAAAGAGAAGAGAAGGCTGGAGCCTCACTGCCACCCACCCCCCACTCCACAACTGGCTCTGAGTATTGTAAAGGAAGCAGGAGGGTTCCTGCGTGGGAGAGCAGAGCCTGCGTCGCCTTCTTAAGAGGTTTTACCTCTTGGAGTGTGCGGTCACGGTCACGTACACACAAGAGTGAAGGAGGAGTGGCCACAATCTTACAGTGGCCATTCCTGGTTTGACTTTGATGTTTAAAAGCTGCGACAAAGGCTTGCTGGAAATCCAGTTGATACTTTTCATCCTAAACCCTCAAAGACTCTAACGAGTAAAGAGTTAGCCTTTACTCAGTGTAGGTAATGTTGTCCGTTACCCAAAAGATTTTCATTATCTTCCAGTGCTCAATGACAGATGAAAAATGATGATGATTGTATATGTAGCTAAATGTTCACCAACACCATCCTATGGCTTTTACTGACTTGACCTCCATTGTCCTTTTGTCACAGGTCACATGGGTGTGAGGGGCAGGGCTAGAATTCATACTGAGGTGTATCTGGCTCAAAGAGATTTGGGACCAGCACCCTCACATGGCTATGAGCTCTCTTAGTTTGGGCAGGTGCTCTCTGCCTGTGGCATCTTGGGTGACCCCAGGGCCTTGATTTCCTCTCCATCACATGAGACCAAGAAAAAGGATATGGAACAGCTGTGAAAAATGCAACAGTAGCCCTTTGGCCCAAACTTTCCCTCTTGCACAGTATGATGGTATATCCACTCCGAGTTTATCAGGGCCACTCAGGAAAGGATGGTTAATCCCCTAATGTTACATTTTCCTAAACATACTGTTGGGCCTAACTAGCCTTGGCCAGCACTGCTATGGTGGGGGAAGGGTGGCCAAGGGAGGCAGAAATCAGAAGCAAGAAGCACTTTCCATACAAAAACAGTTTTCCTGGAATGGGAAGGAAGTGAATGCACTTTGCAGAATCCTGCCAGCTGTCACCCACAAAGCAGCCAGAGGGGAGGAACGCCAGGCCCAAAGTCAGGGAACAAAGTCATTTAAGAGATACCAAATGTACACGGGGCAGTAGGACGACGGCTAAAAAATACTTAGTCTTAGAAAGGAAAGGCCCTAAGGAGAACGAGTCCAATCCCACTGAACACGAACAGCATTTGAGTTTCCCTAGTTTGTTTCTCTCACCCCAATAAGTCATTGGGCCTAGGTTTGAATGCTTCCACACATGACAGGCTCACTACTTCTCTAAATTGGTTAGCTTCCATTATTGGTCAGCTCTAGCTGCTACAAAGCTTTTCCTCAGTCTAAGATAAATCTACTTTCCTTTAACTTCTGTCTAGTCCCCGTTCTGCCACTTGGAATAAGAGTTCTTAAACCTGGCTGTACATCAGAACGACAATAGCTTTTTAAAAACATTAAGAATTCCAGGAATCCGTTACAGACTAGTCGAGCTGACACCTTTAGGGCTGTGTGTTCAAACATCTTCTCCTCTCCTTGGGCTGGTACCCACCATGCCAATAATGTGATAATGGTGGGTTGTGTTCTGGCCAACACTTTTTAAGGTCATTTTCACCATGTTTCTGCTTGGGTCTTTGAAAGTTAGAAGTTAAGATATTAGGCTACAAGTGAAATAATCCTGTGTTGATCCTGGGTGCTGGGAGTTGGAAAGACTAACCCTGTACTTCTTGGAAACTATCTATCAAAGCAGAATCATTTGGGCCAACTCTCATTTCGTAGGTAGTGGTAGCAATATGTGGGCTGTGGCATCAGAAAAGTCAGTGTTCAAATCTTGGCTCTAGCATTTGTATAGGTGTGCAACACTAGATGAGTAACTCTCCATCTGAGTTCTAGGTTCCTCCTGATAAAATAGAGGAAATAATAATACTCAAATCCTACCTTGAATATCTTAGCCTTGCACAATGGTGTCACTGGCATAAAAACAGGGTGACAAACTAAAGCTCTACGTCACCCCCCCCATTCCTTTCCATCTCTTCTCCTCTTTTTCTCCTAGTCTCTCCTTTGCTAAATGCCAACCTCAGAGGGTCTAGAACATTTCTTAACACAGCCACATTCAGGATTAACCAAACAGAGGCTATTTCCCCAAAGTGTTCCTTCCTTTTCTATGGTGGGTGTGTGTCCTACCACACTGGGCTGCTTCTCTTTCAATCTCTATCAGGGAGAAAGAGGGAAAGGAGGAGGCATTCCAGGCTGGGGAAATAGAGGCAGATCAGAAGCAAAGTCTGCCTGAGGTATGGGAAGGCCACTTGCTGCATAGACAAGGTTGTGTATTACAGAGAAAGAGATAGGAGTTTCAGAAGACAAGCTATTTAGCAATCGAGGAAATGAGAAGTTCCTCACTGAGCAATTTTGGTCCATTTCCTTCTTACCATAATACCCCACTCTGACATGCCCACTTCCTCTACAGAATTATGGGTAGAAGCAGGAGAGCTCTAAAGGGAAATTAACCCCATGTGCTTTATAAAATAGGATAACACCCCAAATGGGAAGCCCATCTATCTCCACAAGGGCCTACATTTTCCTCCAGACTAGCATTAAAAGCAGGGAAAATCGTGCCATAGCAACGATGCAAGGAACAGAGAGAGTAGAAGGTCACCCTAGGAGAGGCTCCATTTCAAAGTGTATAGCGGCTCAGTGGGGCAGACACAGCCCCAGCCAGTTCTGGGGAAGCACCAAAAGGTAAGCACCAGAAGGGACCTCGGAGAAACAGGCCAGGGAGCAGCCTGGACCAAGGCCACACAGTTTAGACGAGACTCTGGATCACCCAGACACCTTACTCTATGATCAAAAACAAGAAATGGCAGTCCTATTGCAGGTTCAAAAGGGCCCATCTCATCTTGCAGGCCAATTCCAATTGAATGACTGGTGGCCGCTGCCTGGCTCTTGAGTCCACCCTCTGGTCCCAGTGGAAAATGATCCTGATCAAGCAAGCTATTGATATATAGAAGAAAGCACTATTCCAACATTGATGGGTTGTTATATAAAGTACTGCAAATCTTACCTTGAATACCTTAAGCAATTTCAAAGGGAAGTGTTGATGAAATCTTAAATTTCAACACCTAAGTCTGTAAGATTCATATCATTCACCTCCTGAGTCTCTGACCACCGCTGAAACCTTTTATAGCGTTTATTGAAAACCAGTTATATGCCAAGCACTACGGTGTACAGGAACATAATTTTTAAAGAAATCAACTCTGGAGACGAATATGTACACAATCAAAAAATTTTTAAGAACTCAAGATTCCTGCTCTCTAGAATTTTACAGAAAAGATAGCACAGAACTCGGCTCATATTATAGGCCCAATAAATGTCTCTGAAATGAATGGAGGGATGGGTCTCAATAGATAAGAAAGGCAAGCACAATGCCAGGCAGCCCACGGCAAGTGTCACAGGTGTGGCTAAGTGGCCTGTTGAGACTGGCATTCAGGGGGATTTGCTCCTGGGCTAAGAACATACATATACGACATTTAAGTCAGTGGATGTACAAGGCTCAGAAGGTGTGGGCAAGCCCACGATCCTGGAAGCTACTTACTACATTATATTAGCTCCTTCCTGCAACGCCTTCGTTACTAGTATGATTTAATCCTATCACTTTTAATCACAGAATCGTGAGAGGGAAGATCATAAAGATCACCCCTCTGTGTAAAGCTGCTGTGTTGTTCACTGACCAGTCAATTCTCTGTGGGGTTAACGTCAGAAGAAAGTCTGGCTGCCCAGACTCACTGTGCTTCCTGCTACAGGCCAATGAAATTAAAATGACCGACTCAAGGAGAGCTGTCCTTTTTGCCTTTGACTGTCAGGAAGCTCAGAGCTCTGTACTCGGCTCCAATGGACTGGCCTTAGTCTTAAGTTTTTGGTAATCGTCCGTGCCTGTTTCATGACTCTTGCTGTAGAAATTTTACCAAAAGCTGAATCATATCACCTAATCCTTTTACTAAGCAGACAGAAGAAAATAAATAATACATGACTGACCAAATGCTCATTCCCACGGAACACACCCTCCTGGTAGAAGTATGAACTCGAAAGACCAAATTGTTTAAGAAAATAACGATGCAAGTATATAAGCATCAGGACCAAGGCCACAAGGACACCCCGGGGTACCGCCGGCATGCCTTTCTGCAGTCCTTGGGTATTTCTGATTTAATATGTAAAACCTTCTCTCCAGGAGGTACTGGATGAACACTAGCTAATTCCTGCCTTTTACCTTCTAGACCCCAAGCAGAGCAACTGACTGAATTTCAGCTTTCCTAGCACTCGTGTTCCTGTCCTAAAGATATATATAGCCAAGGCTCCAACCTAGCATCCTCGAAAGAAATTTAGGAAAGACCATACCCTCTTGAAGTGAAGGGCTTTGACTAGTCTCATCTGCTTTCATTCAACCAGTCAAAACAGGGTTGGCAGTGCAGGGACAGGGGTACAACACAGCATCACCTACATAGATGAATCTCGCAATATAGAGGTGGGTGAAAGAAGCCAGACACAATAGGGGGCATACTGTAGGAGTCCATTTGTATTAAGTATAGAAACAGACCTGTGCTAGTACAAGTCAGGCTGGTGATTACACTCAGTGGGAGTTAGTGCTGGTGCTGGTAATGATTTGTTACTGGACCTGGGTGATGGTTACCTGGTGTGTTCAGTTTCCTGTCCATATTACATACTTCAATTTAAAAATGTAGGAAGAAAAAAGGGCAAGGCATCGACTAGGCCCTAGTCGACCCACTGTGCGTGGTCAGAGGGCCCAAGGAGATCTGAGAATTCAAAAGAGGTCAAACCAGAAGAGTCATAATGTAAGTGCAGCCACACATAGCCTCCCAGTGAACTATGAGCTCACACATGCTTGCAACTTAATTTCAAAAGAATGTAATATTTTTGCGTTATTCCTTTGCCAGTGTCTTACCACAAATATTTGATGAGAAAACCAAAATTTAGAGAAGCTTCCCCCACCCACAAGGCCAAGTCACTGTCAGGACCTACAACATCCGGTAGCTAGTTGAGTGCCCTAACCTGGGGCCCAGGTGTGCCCATCCCAGGAAAGCCAGGTAACTGCTATCAGTGAGCTCATTCATAATAATGCCTTCATAGACTCCTGACAGGACCAAGGTTGTGCACAGGGCAGAAAGTTTATCCTGTAAAGTTTCCAAACCGAGGCCAGATGTTTCTGATTTTAAAAAATTAAAAAATTTTTTAAAATGCGTTGGGAAGGAAAAGACAGCAGATCCTGGATTCTTTACGGCGTCTGTCCTCTGAAATGCAGCTAACCAAAAGTAACAGATCTGCCACAACATTCTCTTCAGATGGGACAAGGTGGACATCCTCTCTGGGGACTGGGGCCCACCATGCCACCTCAGGGTGATTCCAGCTCTGGAGCACTGTGTACTGACAAGCCTGGGGCAGAAGAGTAAGTGTGGAGCTGACAGAAGAGGCTATAGGCGACTCCTCCAGGATCCTGTTGCACTGTTGTGAGTCACAGGGTTTCCTGTTCTGCCAGTTCTTGCTCTCAGCTGCATCAGATTACAGCCAGACAGACCTCAGGCAGTGGCACCTGTCAGGGGTCCAGGAGATGGGCATTTGGGACACCCATCCCAGGACCCTCCTGTCCTCAAACATTTTGTTCCCACTGTGGGGCAACAGTGCGAAAAAAAAAAAAAAAAAAAGTATGTCCAAGATGTGTATGACTCTGGCGCAGTTCATTTACCCACGTACATTGATTGAAAACTAAATGTGCCAGGGCCAGGCACTGCGGATAGAGGTAGAGGAGACCCCAGTTTTTGCCTGCAAGGGGCTCAGTCTGGTGGTGGGAGGTAAATAAGTCAACAAGTAATTACAAACCAAAGGTAAAAGCAGAAAGTAGGCAGTTTCTTTCACTGTAATAAAATACGGATTTATAATCATTTAAATCATGCACGTCAATACAATTCTGTGGAGTGTTTGTACTGCAAAGATCAGAAACATGTACATGCTGATCCCATGCCTAGAATGTTCTCCTCCTCTGGCCTAACAAACTCCCACTTGCCTTTCAGGGCCCAGCACAAATGGCATCTCTTTCAAATGCCTTCCCAAATTCCCCAGCCAGGGCACCAACTCACTTTTGACACCTTGTGTCTCTCGCCCTCACTGGCCCTGGAGGACTGAAGGCATTGGACTACATGTTCCCAACTTCACATTTGTGATGCCAGCAGCTAAGTACTGAGATACAGCAAGTGCTCAGGACGTATCTGTTATGGTTACATACAGGAGGCCATGGGAGTGCTGAAGAGAGGAGTGGGAGAGTAACCTGGGTGAATGGGAGGAGCTGGCTTCTCAGGACTGCCCCGGGACTCCGAGCCTGACCTCATTCTTCAGGCCTGACCCTTGCCATACATGATCCTGGCAGCTGCGCAACTTCCTCTCCACCTAGGTGGCTGCCCTGACCAGTACCCCAGACCTCCTAGGGCTTGGATTCTGTCTCCCCTGGACAACCAGGGTCCAGTCTGCCCCTGAGCCTCTTGCCCCACAAAAGCGTCTCAAGTCCTCACTCCTGTGTGCTGCCCACTGTCCACCTGCTGAATCAAATCCCCTTGGGTCTGTGCCTCTGCACCATGTCCAACCCCAGACCCTCCCTGTCCGCCACACCTACCCCACAATCACAGTCACCGTAGACAGGGCAACATTGTCCCAGTTTGCCAAGGACCATCTCAGCTTACACTGTGGCAGCAGTGTTCTGTCCTTTCACTCTTAAAAGTGGCCGAGTTTGGACAATAAATTATAGGGTTACCCTAGGTACAGGCCACAGAGGAGACCTGTCTCTGTCCCTGGGGGAGCACACACCTGAATGATGAGAAGAGCTCATGCTGCATTTGTGGTGCTGAAAGGAGATGGGATGGGGACCGAGAAACTGGGCTCCTGCTCTGGAGCTCATCCTGTGTGAGCCTGGGCTGGTCCCCATGTACACAGCTCTAGGGACACTTTTCCTCATCTGTAAAATGAAAGGTTTGAACTAGATGACCCCAAATGTCTCCCTTCTCAATCGAAGGGAAACTATAACACAATTGGCCGTCTCCAGTTGTCCCAGGGAGCCCCCACTCTGGGGTTCAGGGCCTGGGCTCTGGAGTCACACTGCCTGGGTTTGAATTCTGAATGACTGTTGAGCCAACTAGGGTATCGTACTCAGTAAGTGGTGCAGTTTGTTATTTTAAAACCTTTGGAAACAGAGGGAAAAGGAACTGATGGCACATGGCTGGAAGGCTTCATTGGGACGGGCTGAGGCAGGAAAATTTGGGAGGAAGCAGGAAGCAGGAGGGGAAAGTCCCTCAGATGAGAAAAGGAAAAGTGGTAGCTGCCAATGCCCTCATTTAACCCTAATTAAAGTTGCCTGTGGCTTATCTGGCTTTGTTCCTTTATCAGACAATATGGAGAGGCCAGAAGGAAGAGGTTGGGAATAAGGCCTTTCAAAAGCAATGACTGCCTCCAGGCCTCCTGGGAGGAGGGGCAGGAAGGCTGGGTGGGTAGGTGGGTGCCAAGGGCTCCCAGAGCCAGGTTCTCAGTCCTGACTCACTCTCTAGTTTAGCTCATTTGGTCCATCAAGGAAGGAATGTCAAGAAAATGCTTAGAGATCCTCAGATGAAAGTACAGAATGCACGGCCACCCCTAAAAGGGGTAGCAATTTGGGGGAGATGAGATTCTCTGGCTCCTGTTCCCATGAGAATAAAGCCAAGACTCCCCACTGGATTTGGACAAGACAAAGGCTGTACAGGGATAAGGGAGTAAAGTGTGGGTCCTACACAGAAGTCCCCTTGAGTTTATCAGGAACCCCAGGCATCCCAATGTAATGAGGGGCCACACTGGACAGCCCAGAGTCTATATATAGAGGCAAAAAGCTCTCTGCTTAGACTCAAAATGGCCAGGGACCCTCCACCCACCACCCAATGTGCCAAAAGAATATGAGAACAACTGTTCCCTTCAGTGAAACCCAGGGTCAGTGGGACCAAAACCTACCAGGACCTGGACCTACACAGCACAGAGCACTTCAAGCAGTTTCCCATGGGAAGCCAGAGTGTGGGACAGAAGTGAGGAAGGTTGAGCAAGCATCTCACTTGGCCAACTTCAGCACAAGTGGCCTCAGCAACTGCCCTTGGAACCTCTGCTTTTCTGCCCTTCCGTCCTCCTGTCCTCTGGGAGAGGCGCTGAGGGGGAAGGGACTCTGCAGGGAAAAGGGGCTGAACTAATGCTGTGATTCCTCAGCGCAGCTGTGTTCCCAAGGTGGACACTAAAGGCCAAGGTGTCCCAGAGACTCCCCAGTGGACGTGCTAGCTCTCAAGAGGACCAGAAAAAAAGCACATTGGAGGAAGAGCTCAAAGATGGGTCTCCTCCGCCCAGGAAGAAGGTTTGAGAAGTTGGAGGGCAAGTGAGGACACTTCTTCGTTCCTTGACTTTAGGAACTTTCCATCCTTCTGCCTTTCCTGTCCTCTGCTCTATTCTGACAACAGAGAGCAAAATGGGCCAGAACCAGTACCCCTAAAATCCCTTGGGAAAAAAAAGCAGGGCCTCTTTTGCTCCTGCCCACATGGATGGTGCAGCAGGATTTAACACAAAGTGTTGACCACGTGTCAGGCACAGCTCTAAGAGCTTCACATATACCACCAACTTTCTCTTTAATCCTTACAACTCTATTAAGGTGTTAACCAAATGCTCTCCATTTTACAAGAGGAAGAAACTGAGTCCTAGAAAGGTTAAATTAACCTGCCCAAGTGCCAAGTGCACACAGCTGGTTGCTTGATGAGCCAGGATCCAACCCTAGGGAGCTTGGTTCTACACTTCACCACGAAGCCGCTCCCAGTGACTGCTGGACTGCCCTTCAGTGGGTATCACTGGCTCTTCCCTCTGCTCCCAGCTATGGCAGCTCCTGAGCTCATGTTCCTACAGGTCACATGCCCACCTTGTTCAGAAGCCTAACTGATGCTTGGCCTCCACAAAAACCCCAGCAACAGCTGGGTGAGACTCTCCTAGGGACAACCAAGCAGACTTCTCTCCCACTGGCTTCCTGCGGTACTCACATGGCTCACATTTTTCTGGTTGACAGAAAAACAGTAATCCAGGTAACATACTCTCAGCCAGGTAACCTACCCATGAACCTCTACTGATTGCTGTGGTCTGCAGACCTCACCTTAAGTTCATCTTCTATAAAAAAACAAAAACAACAACAACAAAAAAACACTCTCACCGTGACTGTCCCATGACACCATGGCATAGCACACAGAGAGCTCAGAGCTACAGTCCTAGCTGCTGCTACTAACTAGTTGTATGACCATGAGTGATACACTATAAACTGAAGGAGAGATGGACCATGTTCTTCTAATGCAGTTTCTCAACATACTGTAAATTTAGATAGAGTGGAATTCTTGCTCTTCAAGATAGGCTGGGATAGCCCCTCACATAAGATCATCCATCCCAAAGCATCGATAGCACTGAGGTAGAGAGACCTTTCAAAGTTAGCAGATCAGCCACTCGAGTGCAGGGAAGCATGGCCGGTGATCCATGGCATGTAATATTAAGACACAGCTAATGAACTCTGGGATTTGATTTGCCACCCCACACCACACACCCCTACTGCTTTGGAGAGGCAGACCGATAACACACAGCGTTCAAAAACAAACCAAACGTGCTGACTTCAAACCTCAGCGATGATAATGAGAAACCCGTTATCAACTTGTCTTTTAAACCGGAAGCAACTGAACAAAGGAAGCTGGTCTGGGGGTGAGTTCTTTTAGTACATCAGATCTCCTTACTCTGACTGCCAGATTTTTCGAGAAAACTGTTGTGGTTTGTGTTGTTTTGACTCCCCCTGGAAAAAGGCCCCTAACTGCCCTCAGACTCTTCAGGGTGCTGAAAAAGTTTAACTTTGAAAAGTGAAGTTAAAAAAAAAAAAAAGTTGGCTTTGTCTGAGGAGCCTCATAGGGAATTTTAATGCATTCAGAAGAAAAAAAGTAAAGTACTTCCTAGACCTCTCAGAAATAGAAATTTGACAATACAAAACAAATGGATGGGTAGCAAAGACTAAAAAATACTCCTACTACCTACCATCAGTTATCTTCTGAGCAGAGAAGGGACAGCATTTGGATACTAAGTATTAGGTTACAAGTTGAACAAATGAGAAAAATTGTACCGGTCATTGTCGGTTAACTCAGTCAAAAATAACCTTATCAAGATTTTAATAATCAGTAGTCTATTCCCTGTACTTTAATCCCTTATCTGAAGATTAAGGGCACATAGTAGGTGCTCAAAATATATCAATCAAATATATCAATCAAGGTTCCCTTAAAGTCCCTAACTCCCTCTCTTAACTGCTACAGCCCAGAGAGACTCCTTAGTTAGTGCTGTAAAGTATCTTTTCCTGGAGCTTTATCTCACCAGACAACTGAAAGGTGCCTTTCAATTTCCCACATAGTACCCTTGGACCTACAGCAAGTTCTTAAAAAACATTAAAACTCTTGCCTATTTTGACTCTTGGGGGCTCTACTGACCCTTTCTGATTCCTAGATAACCCACTCCTAATAAGTCCAGAGTTGAAAGCCACCCCTGGCTCATACATGGAGCCCAAGTGAGCCGTGTATATTCCAGGACTGGAGTGAAAATATGTCACCAGTCTATGCATGTTAAAACAATTTGGTCAATGGCTAAAAGAAGAGAGGTATACTTCATTTCACTTCTCTTACTTAACCCAGATTCTCATTCCTAAGAGACAGAAATCCTGTATCTTGTGTATTAATTATATCTCAATTAGTAAAAAGAATCCTCTCTCCAGACAGGACATAAAGGCTTGATTGCTGGAGGATAGATAGAAAAAGCCCTCTTCCTTTCCCTTCTGCCTCCCCCTACTTACCCTCAGGATCACCCTCAGGCCAAGCCTCCAAACTTGATGGAGGAATAGCCCCCATGCCTTTCCCTCTAAGGGTCCACCTATCCGCCCATCCCTTCAGCCCAGTACTAGCAGTTCCCCCAGCTGCCTCTCAACCTCCTCCAATTCCTACAGCCCCTGCTCAGTTTCTTTCTCTGGTAAGGTACCCTCCCTCATTCTTGCACTCACTGAGCACCTCACCAATGGCCAGAAACTGTAGCTACGAAGATGAACAGCCAGATTATCCCTGCCCTCAAGAAGAAACCAGAACTGAAAACTGCCAACTCCAGTGTACGGTGGAATGATACAAAATACCCATGAGCAGCCACTGACAAAATACCCATGATCATCACCTCGCATGAACAGGCATAACATTTAGAGGGATGGTGATTCAAGTTTGGGAGGAATGAAGAGAGAAAAGATGAGGCTGAGATGTGGGGTAGGTCAGGGTGCATTCAGTTGTGCATTATCTTAAAAGGCCTCTGAAATGATCCAGTCTGGCTCCAAAAAGAGGCTGGAAATGGAAACCATGGGGAGGCCTCTAAAGTAGCAATCAGAAAGGAATGTCAGTGAAACGGGCCCAGGGCTCCCAACCAGAATAGCCAGAGGTTACTAGTGCCATTGCTCTAACCAAGAGGAGTGATAGTTGCATTTCTGGACATGTTGAGTGAAGGTGTTGTCAGCATCCAAGAGTGAATGCAGACAGGGGCCAGGACAGAGTCCACTAATGTTTCTAAGGGCAGGCAGGGTGGTCAAGAGCATGGCTTCAATTCCCAGCTCTTACAAAAAATCCAGTGGCCTTGGACAAATAAACTCTGTGCCTCAGTTCCTTACCAGGGAAAAAATACGCTGATAATATAGCAGGTCCACGAAAAACATTGTTTTGTTCAATACTGTTTCATTTTAACACTGATGAGATAGATGCCAGAGGAACTTGACTCTTGGTCATATAAATTAGACTATAGTAAAACTGGTTTCATTATACGTTATTTCACTTAGAGTCACAGTGCCTATCATTGAGGACTTACTGTAATTGTATCTACTTCATGGGATTGTTGTGACTGTTAATAAGCTGACATATGTAAAGAGCTTAAAGCAGTGCCTGGTACACAGTAGATGGCATATGTTTGCCTGGTACACAGTAGATGGCATGTGTTTGCTCCTGAGTTCAAAGTATCGACTGGCAAACATGAACAAATAACCCTAACCCCTCTTCTTATGGCAGAAAACACTGGACTTGTCCATTAGGAGACAAGTGACTCTCTGGGGCTAATTCTGGGCGGGTGAACCTGAACTTTCTATGCCTCAGACTACAATCCAGATGTAAGATGATGAGGGATTTCAGAAGAGTCCAAATCAAGGCCTGTTCAAACGGCTCTAAAACCAAACTCAAGTGTTCTTCTCTCCTAATTCTTCCTTCTAGCAGCACCTTGAAAAGATGGTTCCAAAATATTCTCTGATTCTCTTCCTACTTCCTATGTAATTGCAGCTGGAATCAAACAGTCCTGCTCACCTAAACCAAAAGAGGCTAAATCCCAGGTTCTGACACCTGGTGAGTTAAAGGCCTGACTCAACTCTGCCCCCACTGGTAATTTAGAGGAAAAACACACAAGTGTGCCCCAGACACCTCATAAGGCGGAAAGGTAGCTAGACTGTAGAGAGAAGTCTTTTAAGAAAGCCGCTTTCACATTGCTGTGCTTAATCATTACAACTCCATAAAGTGGACAAGGCTGCTATTGTCATCTTCATTTTACAAAAAGAAACTGGCAGTTCAAAGAGGCAAAGTGACGTGCTGAGGATTCTGTGGTTTAAAAAAAAAAAAACCCACAAAACAGGAATTAGAACTCATTTCCAGATACCCTAGCTAACTCTTTCCACTTCGGAACCAAAAGGATGGCCTCTTTGCAGACCAGGAGGGTGGTACAACTCCTCAGTTCCGGTCCTATCCTCCTTCCTCCGGATCGAGGAAGTGTAAATCTGTAAAAGAATTTAAATGTCCTGGGATGTTATTCACCCAACAGAGAAGACCCTCAGTTGGATTTAAGATCCTACAGCTTTGTAGTTTAGGACTTGCCAAGGGATGACAGTCTTCTCCAAGTGTTAACTCACTTCTTGGGCAGAGAAGCCCAAAGAAGTTGCCAAGATCCTGCTGGCTCACAGATAGGTTCTTAAATAAACTGAATTAAAGTGCAGAGCAGGGCCACATCCCAGGAATGAGAGAGTAACAACCGTTTACAAGCAGAGTAAAACTCAACTCAAACAGCCGCCCCTCTGCTCCCTACTCCAGCCCGAGTCTGGGTAATGTCAATGCTTTATATGGGGGTTCATCTGCCACCGCTCCATAAAACCAAGACCCACAATCCTCTCCACTGCTCTCATATCCCCAAAATGGGAATACGAGCAGGTTGCCCTCGGCAAAGGATAATGTCAAGACATTTCCCCAAAACTGTGTTCCCACTAAATCACAGAAACTTCAAGTATGTAATTGAGCAGTGTTCTTTCACTGCCTCAGAGACCTGGACACCGTCCACCCCCACCCCAGTCCATCCCCTCTCCTCAAATCCTAGTTGAGGCCTCCCGCCAGGAGCCGACCCTGAAATCCAGGGCATTTCGGAAACAATTCTCCCCAGAGTAATAGCACCACGGGCCCAACCAGGCCCCACCCCCACCCCATACCCGGAGGCGCTGTGAGCTAGGCTCCCGGCCCCGCTGGAGGCTCTTTCTTATGTAAATGACGCTGCCAAAGAGCGAGCTCCGGCGCGGGGCGGGGGCTGCACAGAGCGAGGTGGGTACAGACAGGTTAGGGCCAAGAGCAGGAAAAAAGCTCGTTTATGAAGGACAAAAATCTCAAGGAAGACAGCAAGAACGGCGGGGTGAGGGGGAGGAGTTGGTTCTGTCTGAGTAACTTTAGGAGCACCAGAAGTTAACATCCCAAGCCCGCCCCCAACTTGGAGGTGGGCCCCAGAGACCCAAGGCTGAGCGGTTCCGAAGTAGATTTGGGGGGGGGGGGGACGGAGAGTGTCCGCCCCTTGCGGAGCCTCAGTTCCGGGAGCCTCAGTTCCGGGCAGGGGGCGCAGCGGGAGGAGTTCCTCTCTTTCCCTGCTCCCTGCCGCGTCGGCGTCTCCCCAAGCCCACCTGCCCAAGGCCGTGAGAAATGCCAAAGGCAACCACACTTCCCCCAAACGCGGTCCTTCCGCGCTGGAGGCCCCTAGCAGCCCCACGAGGCAGCGGAGCCTCCTCCCCCAGCCACGATTCTCCCCACGTGCTCTCGCCGGAACTCGGGCAGAGACTGAGGGGCTCCTCCCACGTGGGCTCAACAGTCTAAGGCTACTTTCGGGTGATCCGCCCCTCCAGAAAAAAAAAAGCACGACCGCGCGCAGAGTGGCAGGGAGGGAGAGCGGCGCGGTATGCGAGCCGCAGCGCCTCGCACGCGCGCACACGCCTGCGGGTGCCTAGCGGACGTGGCTCCTCGTGTCCAGGAGTTGCCAGGCCGCCCAGACTTTTTCCACGTCCGCCGCCCGGAATGGGGAAGAAGCGTGTTCCCGCAAAGCCAAGAAGAATCCAGGCCGGGACCCCAGGGAGAGGGCTGGGGACCGGGCCAACTTTGTCAGAAGCGAGCCGGCTGCCTCCACCCGCGCTTACCTACCTTCTGCACTTGGTCATGGTTGAGCTCCGTGAAGAAGTAGGCGAGCAGATGCGAGGCGATCATCCTGCCGAAGCCCGACGGCGCCGAGTTGGGAAACCAAGGCTGGAGCGTGTGTGGGGAAGGAGGGCGGCGCGGTCGCTCAGCTTTGTACCCGAGCGAGGCGGCCCGACCGGGAGCGGTGAGTCCGGGCGGCCCACAAAGAGGGCTCACAGCGACGGCGCGCCCAGCTGAAGGGTCTCGAGTATCTAGAAACAGGTTTTGGAAGTCACAACTGCTAGAAGGTGCCCAAGAAATCACTCCCGGTGACGTGTCGGGTTGCCCCGCTGTCAAGGCGCTAACTTCAGCCACAGGATCACCAAGGCTCAACTTGGGAGGAATCTGGCTCCGCTCAAGCGATCGCACCTCTCCTCCTCACACGCGTCCTGGTCTGCCCCGCGGATCCTTTCGGCTAGGTGACTCGGCGTTGCTAGCGGCAGCTCGGGACTCCTGCGTTAGAGTTTCGTGCAACAATGTGGCTTATTGAGGGGCTGCCGGCTCGCGGGCCGCCCAGTCAATGACGCGCTCACTCCCATTGGCTGCACAAGGAGGGTGTGTGCTCCCACGGGCTGCCCGCCGCCACAGCGCAGCCAATCAGTGCGCAGGGCCCGTGGGCGCGGCCGCTCCGACACCCGAGCCGGCAAGCCGGAGGGGCGCGCCCAGGGCGGGGGGCGGAGCCGGGCGGCAGGGATGCGACGTGTGGTCCGTGGCAAGAGGCTGGAGCGGAAAGGCGCATGAGCCACCGCCGCGTCAGGCTCAGCTGTGGGTGGGGGGGCGCGTGATCACGGACCCGGAGTGTGGGGAGACTGGAAAGACGGGTCACCGGACCAGCACACGCCCTATGAAGGGGGAGAGACACCGTCTGGCATCTTGCGGTTATGTGAGAGGCCCCACTGGCGGGTCACCTTTCTGAAACATCCTAGTTCTCACCTATTGTGTGTGGCCCAGCGCCTCCACACAAATCTGATGCAGAGTGAGCCGCCGCAATTCCTGCTTACTTTATGCCAGTCATCGCAAAACTGATAGGATGTGGCTTTTACTAACCTGGTTTTACAGATGAAGAAACTGAGGCACAGAACCATTAAGAGACAGACTTTCCCAAGGTCACACAGCTAATAAGTGACAGATGGAGGAAGGAACCTATGTGCGTTTAACTAGGAGGCTCTATTTTTTTCCCGTATTATCCTATCCTGCCACTCTAAGCCAGGTAAGTAGAAGACAGGAAAGGAGATTTGTCCGCCACAGTAGGATTGATGCATGGGTGAAACTGGGTGAGTGGTAAGTGGGGAGGTGACTAAATGATCCCGGACATGTGTGGGGTGGGGTGGCTTACAGATGCTGAGAAGAATGGGAGCTACAGCCACAGCTAATGCCTGGCACCAGACTCCAAATTTATATATTTGGTAGAAGCTGGGAAGAAGGAAATATACTGACTGCAGGGGACACAAGATTAGTGCTTGTGAAGAACAGCAAGCCTGGGGTTGGAGAGATCACCGTGGAGGGAAGATGGTCTGCCATGTTCTATTAGGAATTTCTCCTTTTCTCATAAACAATGGAGTGCTCTCTAAAATGTGTTTATTCTTATTATTATTAATTACTACACAAGTAATAAGCGGTCATTGTTGGAAAATAAGAATATAAAACAGAAAAAGCAAACTCATCCATGATCCAGCCAATCAGCAAAATTTCTTGAAGTACCCTCCTTCTAACTCCTCCTACCCTGTGCTCCAGTCAGTCTTGGGTACCAAACTGCTTTTATCAGTCACCATATGACCTATATGTTGAAAACTCATGTGTTCTCATCTCTTTTCTGCCCTTATCTTACTCAGCCTCTCAGGGATGTCAAGCACAGTTGACTGCATTCCCCATCTGGACGGGCACACCTTTCTCTTTTGGAGCCTAGGAAGATCCATCCCCCTGCTTTCCTTCTAACCTCACTCTCCAGGCAACTCAGCGCCTGTTTTCTCTACTAGTAAAGAGGGCTGTCCTCCACCCTCTTCTCCGATCTAATTGCACTCTCTCTGGGTGATCCCTCCCAGCCCCATGACTTATAATTCATCTACACGCTGATGACTCACAAATGTAAATCTATAGCAAAGACCTCTCCCAGATCTCCAGACTTATTTCTCCACCTACCATTTGTCATTTTCACTGAAGTGACTAGCATCTCACATTAAACATGTCCAAAGATGAACTCAAATTTTCTTCCCAAATCTATTCCTTTCCCTGTTGTCTCAGCAAATGGCATCACCATCCACCCTAAGTCATTCCTGATTTCTTCTTGCTACTCATCCTCATATCTAGTCATTCCATCAGCAAGCAGGCAATTTGATCCATAAAATAGATCTTAAAATTGACCACTTCTCTCCATGTTCTTGGACACCTCCTAGCCAAGCCATCAGCAACTCAGCCAGAGCCGATACCATACTGTTCTACCATGTGTCCCCTGTATCCATTCATGCTTACTTCTATCCTGACCCCTGTAGTCTCTTCTTCACTCAGGAGGCAAAGTGACCTCTTTAATATATAAACTATTCTATGTCTCTCCTGGTTCAAAGCCATTATATGGCTTCCAATCTTAGAAGAAAATTCAAACCCCTGACAAAGACCACTAAGTCTTTATGTAGTTATGGCTCCTGCCTCCCTCTCCACCCCATCCCATACTACTTTCCTCAGTACTCAGCATTCCCACTGGTATGTTTTCCTCAAAAATGCCAAGCTCTTCTTTTTCCTTGTCTTTTATGCTCCAGCTCTGTGTCCAGCTGACTCTTCCTCCTTATTGAAGTTCTGCTTAAATATTGCCTCCTCAGATGACTTTCACCTAACCAGTTTATCTCAAGTAGTTCCCCAAGTCACAATCCCATGTCCCTAATGGATTTCCTACTGATTTCTGTATATTCTTTCTTTCCTAGACTGTGAGCTACAAGAGGGCAGGATCTGTTTCTATAGTGTCCCCTCATAACTATAGTGCCTAGAATTGTGCCTGTCACTTGGTAGGCTTGCAATAAATATTTGTTGGATAAATGAATAGAAGAAATCTTAGACATAACCATGGTTCAGAGTTTGTATAACTCTGAGAGAGAGTTTATAGTTTTATATATTCTTTCTCAAATATTTTCCCACCTCTTCATCTATCCTAGTTCACACACCCAGCATCTCTCACTTGACTGCAACAGCATCATAACTGAGCTTCCCTCTTTAGATATAGAAACACCATAGATATATAGATTTAGATATTTAACACAGCTTCTTAGAAGAGTGAGGTGATCAGCTTTGCTCTTTTAGAGCAATAACTGCCTCATATAAAGTGGGGAGGAAGTCAGAGACCAGAGGCAGAAAGCAATCAAAGCTGTAAGAGAGGACCGGGGCCTGAACCTGAGGGAAGGTGGGACAGGGCATCGGACAGTAGGTTTAGATGTTTTGAAGTCTGAGATAGAGTTGATGGCTTTGGCTAGGAGTGGGGGATAAAGAGGAGGATGCCTACTACCTAGATATACTCGGAAACCCAATAGTCCAGTACTACAAAACCCATTGGCCCCAGGCAAATGGAACCAAACCCAGTGGGTCACGTTGGCAGTGATTCCTTCTCTACAGACTAATTTTAGAGTCTCTTCTCCACTTCTCTCTCTGGTTCCATTTCATGTGGACCAGATAATAATCACAAGGTGCTTTAAGTACATATTATCTCTTACAAAGCTCCCAATCTTAGGAGATGTTTGGAGTAGGTATTATTATAGCCCCAATTTATACATGACAATCTAAGATAGATTACTCACACAAGGCTGAGACTTGTATCTTCTTCAACTTTTCTGGCTCCAAACTCCATACTGGATTTTGTTATTTATTTACTCTCAGACTCTTTCTCTGTCTGTCTGTCTGTCTCTCTCTCTGTCTCTGTCTCTGTCTCTGTCTCTCTGTCTCTCTGTCTCTGTCTCTCTCTGTCTCTCTCTCTCTCTCTCTCTCTCTCTCTCACACACACACACACACACACACACACACACACACACACTGAAAGGTGATGAGGCATCCATGTAATTTATACTCCACAGCCCCAAGAGAGAAATCAATCAGCAAATATTTATTAAACAAACCCTTACAATGTTTGGACAGTCTATTCAGTACTGTGAGAAATACAAAAGAAACACAAGATGTGGTTCTTGTCCCCGAGGAACTAACTGTTTAACCAGAGATATAAAATCTATACATAAAATAATGATTACAAAATGGAAAAGTCTATCATTGAGAACCAAATGTGTGTGTGTGTGTGTGTGTGTGTGTGTGTGTGTGTGTATCTTTATATGTGACCAAGTTTTAGAGAAGGAAAACACAGAGCCACAGGCCAGTGTTAGTCAAGAGTGGTCTGATGGATACATGTGCCAGCTTTTATAGCATACTGGCTCTGGCCTCACATAGGACTGACCTGAGCCTGGTGACTAGGCTTCAGGGAACTGTCTGTCCTAGGAAGAGGCCACTTTACAAAAAGACCTCCATCTGCCAAATATTCCTTTTTCTAATTAGGAATTATCAATTTACAGCATGTCATAAGTGTGGAATTATGTAGAGAATTTTAAGACTGAGGGTGGGCCTGCCCTGAATGTAAATACTTAGGATTCTTTATGTTATCTTGTCTTTAATATGGGGCCCTAATGATCCACATATCTCTTGTTTTTCATAGTTCAATTATAATGCATGAGTTTGGAAGATTAGGAAAGAAAGCCATTGAAAAGCAATTAAAATAGAAAAATGGAAGCCACGGAATATACAACCACTTATTTTATTAGTCAGATTTGCAGACAGAATCCACTCGAGTAGTTTAAGCAAAAAGTGAATTTATTGAAGAATATTTAGTCCCTTTCAGGATCTTCTGGAGGCCAGAGAATCAAGCTCAGAGATTAGCCATCAAAGAGTGATGTCCAAGTTATGCCATTAGACTCCACCAATGGCAATGCCAGTGAGCTAAAGCATCTCTGCCACACTTCTAACGCTGGGCACAGGATTTTATAGCCAGGATGTGCCACAGCTACCTTTGTCAGGTGGATGTCTGTCTTTTGCATCCTTGCTTCCAAACCGATATCTTCCAGCTGGTTGCTAGAGCCTGGGCCACACACTCATGCCCTAACTGCAAGGGAAGCAGGGAAGGCAGACCCAGGAAGTCAGGAGTCATAACTTGGAGAAGTCCTAAAATGTAAGAAGGGGCTCAAAGGGGCTGATCAGGCCCAAAACTTGACAAACATTCACCACACCCAACAGTCACTGAATATACTGCATTGGAAAGTTTAAAGTGCCCTTAGACAAACTGGCTTCCTGAAAATCCACCTTCCTCTATTACAGCTGACAGCCCTCCCTGCATTCTCTCTTCCTGCCCTTATAAATCCACGATATTAAAAATAGCTCAAGAGCTTTTACAAATTCTATGCCATACAAATCGAGATATTAATGGTATCCATTCTTTCATTGTAATAGTGAACAAACAGACAAAATGTCTGGGAACTTAAATGTACAAGGAACATGGATAACTAGATCAAGTAAGGAGGCTTAACAATGCATCACAGAATTTCATTTCCTCTTAGGTGAACCTGTGAAATTTAAATGCAGTCCAGCTAAAAATAATGGACTTTTTTAAAAGCCTGGTTCTAACGTTTATATGAAAAAATGAAGAAGACTTCTCCCAAAATTCTGCAAACCATGAAAGATTCATTCATTTGCTTTTTAAATATCAGAGTGGCAAAGCCCTAAGAAAGACTAAAAAACTAAATGTCATTAAAGACTCATAAAAGAGTCTCTATTAAGCAAAGTCAAAAGACAACCTAGACAAAAACATATATCAGATTTTTTTTTAAAGCCTCATTTTCCTACTACATAAAGTATTTCAAGTTAATAAGAAAAATCAAAAAGCCTTTGGTAAAGGATACAGATGGAGAGTTCACAGGAAAGGAATACATAGCTATTTGATGTATGAAAAGATGATTAACAGCACTCAGAATAGTGAAAATGCAAATTTAAAATATAATGATCTACCATTTTTCCCCTATCAGCTTAGCAAAAATCAAATAATGATAACATACTTATTATGGGGAAAAGCTACTCCTCCTCCCAGTACATTGTTGATGGAGAATGCAGCCTCCATGAGGTCAATTTGACCAATTTGACACTCTTCATCAATTACATATACACCCACCTGTGGACCCTGAGATCCCATTTTTCTTACAAGTATGCCTATATATGCTATGTAAGGTTATTCACTGGAATATTGTTTTTCATAGCAAGGCTGGAACCAATTCTATCATTTGGGGTTTGATTAAGTAGAATAAAGCACACTTATACAATGGAATAAGTTGGCTGCATTAAAAAAAAAACCCTATTAATATGGAATGATCTGCAAGATACAGTAAATCAAAAATCCAAGCTATAATACAGTGCACATACAAAGTCATCATTATTATGTAAAAAGACCCTAAAAACAAAACAAACAAATACCTGTGTATAGTCATAAACTTTCCTCTAGGTAGAGGGACTGGGTGACTAGGAGATAGTCATGGGAGAAAGATCTTGTCATGCAGCCATTTGTACCTGGTACAAGTATTATCTATTCACTCACCAAAAAAAAAAGGAATTAAATTAAGAAAAGAACCTACTGGTATAAAGACAACACAATAGAGTGGAAAGAACATAGGGTTAGACACCTGAATCCACCAAAATTAAAATTTTGAAGTTTAAAACAAAAAGATGCCCAGGCCACACCCCAATTACATCAGAATGTCGGGGGAGGGGCAGGGGTAGTCCAGGTATCAATATTTTTTTAAAGCTCCCCACAGTAATTCTAATGTGCAGCCAGCCAATGGTAAAAACCACAGCATAGCATGACTCTGGGTACTTTGGCTTCAGTGTTAGGGCTGAACCTATGTCAGTCTCGCATCTAAATCTGACTCTTCCGCCTGCTAAGTACCAGCTTAATCCTTTTGGGATTCTCCAATCTTTGTATCTGTTCCTGGTCCAGCAATATCTGATCCTTATCTTTGTAGATGCCTCATCCCTCCCCTCTGGACAGCAGGAGCTCAGTTTTCTTTTTATAAACTTGCCAAAAACCCAAGCAAATTTTTTAACCTTCTGTCAATTCAATGATGGGAAATGTATTACATTACTTTTAATAAAGAGGGCACTTGTCCTAGCAGGAATGCGTGAAGGCCCTGCCTCCCTCTGTGCCACTCTCTCATGGTGACTTCAGTTCAGATGGTTTTGGGTGCCAGGAAGAGAACACTAACTCCAACAATAAAGATATTTGTTATTTCAAATAAAAAACTACCTGGTGATGGGTCAGGCTCCAGGCTAGGGGTGTCAGGACTCCGGCCCTAATTCCCTGAGAATCTCCTGGCCCTGCCTTGATCTTGAGTTGGTTTCATCTTTATGCTGATAGTGAGATGGCTGTAACATGTCTAGATTTCATCCACAAACTTCAAGGTCCAGAGAAAGGAGAAGGAACTCTCTCCCTGGATCTCTTCCTTATAAGGAAAAAAAGACATTTCCTAAAATTCTCCAGCAGCCATCTTTGCCCTTAATCTCATTAGCCAAATTGTCACATACCCATTCTAATCCAGTTATCAAGAAAGAGGAATGGGATTGTCATGCTTGGTTTACACCTGTGGTTCTCAACTGGGAGTTATTTTGCCCTCCAGGAAACATTTGACAATATTTAAAGACATTTTTGGTTGTTTCAACTGGAGTCAGGGGTACTCCTGGCAAAGATGCGACTCAACATCCTGTAACACACACAACACTCTCACGACAAAAAATCATCCAGCCCAAAATGTCAAGAGTGCCAAGGTGGAAACACCCTGGCCTAGACTAATCAGGGCCCGCCCCTAAATCTGAGGACAGAATCACCTTCCCCTAGTTGTTTTGTGGATCCCAAACAGTATTAGGTTTTTTTAAGTAGTAGAAGGGATGTAGGAGGCAACCAACAATGTCTCCTATGTTATTGCTTCATAAGTACTGGAGTCCAGCATCTGCCTCCTGCAGAGTAATCCAGATGGGGAAGTTAGAAATTGGTCTAATCACAGTAGATTACGTGGATCTATAGCCCCAGAACCCAGTGAGGCTAACATTCTTGATTTAATATTCATTCATATTTCTGCAGAACTGAAAGACTGGCACTCAAATGACTACAGGCACTTGCTCATCGGTCAATCCTAGAATATCACAAATTTGCTTCTCTAAATCTTCGCAGAGAGGGAAGTGTGACATTACTATTGGTAGGATTTGAACCATCTGGGAAAATGTGAGGTTGGCTGCTCCCATTTGCAGCATCGCGGGTTCCACAAGGAGACGTGGGAGTTCGGACAGTCAAGATTAAAGTGTCAGCTAAAACATCCAGGAGAACAATATATCCCTGTTCTTTGCTTTTTGCTGAGACTGATATTTACCCAATATCTCTTTGGCCTAAAAATAAAACCATTAATTACAAAGACCAACTTTTTTAGGGCAAAGAGCAGGCTCGACATGCCATCCTGGGAATTATGTATCTGTGTAGATTTCTGGTAACTAAACTTCTGGAAATATCTTGAGAACTAACTCAAACCTACAGAACAGGCACAAACTTTTGTCCTCAGAACTCGGCCACCCCACAGTGGATGGCAGTTGGTTTCCATGCCAGCTTGATTGACTGTCCAAGAATTTGTTCTGAAACTTATATCAGGGTAATTCACCGATGGCTCACATCCTTATAAACTACAGTTACTACCTATGCTAATTGTTCTAGCCACCAAATATTTCTAGGTCTTTCTCTAAGTTTATGGTAGTATTGCATAACCCTGTCCCTTTAAATTTAGATATGGTCATACGACTTCCTTTGGTCAGTGAAAACTCCAGCAAGAGCACACACAAAAATGAGATTTGGTTTCATGGAAGCACAGAGACAGAGCCTCTGTCAACCTGGATCCCTAAGTGAAGATGAGATGGAGCAGTTTCCATCAACCTGTAATAGACAACTAATATAAGCAAGTAATGATCTTTCTAGTTTTAAGCCACTAAGATTTGGAGTTATCTATTGCAACAGTATTAACTGTTGGCTCCCCTCCGGTCATTTGTTTCTTCCTACATCTCCTGTGTTGCTTCAAGTTTGTTCTCCTCCATCTAATGTCTGACTTCCCTTTTCATATCTCAGGATCTATAGTATGCTTTCTGGAGCCCCAATTTTTCACCCAAAAAAATTCCCTTGCATCCTCAGCTTCTCCACAGAATGTGACCTTCACCCCTGGGTCTTGCCTGTACCTTGGCTCTCCTCCTGAGACTGTTTCTCCTACACATGTCCTATCTGAGAGTTGGGAGGTGGGATTGATATTCTCAGTGCCAACGCTGCTTCTATCCTTGAGTAAAAGTCCTCTTAGACTCATAGCCGCAAGCTGGACTATCCCAGGTCTTTCCTCATTTTACTGACATCTGGTCACTCCTTCACTTTTACGGCCCCTTGGGCACCTGGATCACAATTTCCTCTTTTCTCCAAGTCCTGCAGAATCCTGGGAGACTTCAGTGACCCTATGGACAACTACCAAACACCCTGGCCTCACAGCTTCATGGCATTTCCAAATCCAGTGACCTCCACTCTTTTTGTACTCTGGCCACTCACTCTGATGCTGCATCCTAAACCTCATCACTTTCCTTCTGCCTTTAAAGCTGTGATGACCACTGCAGAGAGACAACGGCATGGCTCAGTAGATTGAACTTCACTGGATCCTAACCAACCTTACACTTCCCAAACTATGTCCTAGAGCAGAGGTTCTCAAATTTGAATGACTTATTTTAATCAGCAGGGGATCTTGCTAAACAGCAGCCTTTGATTAAGCAAGTCTGGAATGAGACCTGAGATTCTGCATTTAAAATAAGCTCCCAGGTGATGGCCATGCCTCTGATCCTTGAACCTTACTTTGAATCGCAAGGAGCCAAGTGTCCATGAGACCTGGCCGCCCTATGCTTTCTATCCTTCCTATGAAAAGAGCCCACTGCTGCCCTTTGAGTTCTAATCAATCCCCAGGTAACCCCCAACAACCGGAGACCTGTCTCAAGGAGTCCTGTGAACTGTGGGTTCTGCCTGGACTCTTACATGTTGACTCTCAATTTTTTAAAGGATCCCAGATATGAATGATTCACTATTCTTCCGTGCATAGCACAGTCTCATCAGCCTGTGAAAGGTCCTTCTACTTGTAGTTTATTTCTCTTCATTTTTATTTTTTTAACCCATCAACCCTTATACGTGTACCTTTTTTTCCCCAGCCCTTGTCATAGGCCAGCACACTAATATGTTTGATATAGGCCTTAAATATGCATGCATTCAAGCTTGTAAAATGAGTTTTAGATGTTTATGTTTTTAAATTATGTAAATAATGTGCAATTAAAAAAAAAAAAACATGAGACCTTCCTGTGAGGTCTTGTGTGGCTTCTGCCAAGATGGCTGGGGTTCATGTCTTCTTATTTATATAGGAAAACAATGCACCCTTTTTATATGAACCAGCCCCAGGGAGTCTCTGTTTCTTGCAACCAAAATACCCCAAGGAACATACATACCTGTGGAGCAGTTGTGAGGCTGGACTGAGAGTAGGATGTGGTGTCTAGACTTCCCTGGCCCATTGTTCCTTAAGTGTCAGAAACTCTTTTGTTGAGGTTGGCACAGGACTGAATGAAGACTGATTTTTGGGTCAGGATTAAGGATTCAGACTCCATATGACCCAGTTCACTTTGCCAGATACCAAGAGTACCCCTAACACTAGCCTAAATCTTGCTGTAACCTGCTTTGGCATACTGATAGAAGAGATTAAACAGTTTAAAACATGACAGACTTGACTAGACAGACAGACCAGTGGGCAGAGTAAAAAGCACAGAAACAGACCTAGAGACTCATAGGGGTTTAGTATAATCTTTTTTTCACATACACACACACACAAAAGATGGATTAATTAATAGATGATGTTGGAACATCAGGGTGACCATCTGGGAAGAAAAATTAATTTGGATTATTTCACTGCTTATAACAAAATAAATTCCAGATGAAGTAAAAAAAAACATTTATATGTAAATAAATTAAATTATTAGAAAAAATCATGGGAGAATTTTGGTAATAACTTCCTATTAAAACTTTTCTAAGCATCACACAAAAACCCAGATGCCTCAAAAGAAAGATAGACTTAGCTACATTAAATTTTTAATTCCTCAAGACGAACCCACCATAAACAAACTTTCTTAAAACACAAATAACTTTAGCAAATCAGTAAGAAAAATACCATTGTCCCATTTGGAAAAATGGACAAAAATAGGAAAGAAAATAGAAATGCTCAAGATCATATATAATAAGAAAAATTAAAATTACAAAGACAACACATTTTTCAGATAACAGATTTACAACACTGAAAGATTTTAGAAAACTATATTGATAAAATGTAAATTTCTCCAGAAGGAAATTTGACAACATCTATCAAATTAAAATGAACATAGCCTTTGCCTTCTAGGAGTATATTCACAAACATACTGAAATATGTGTGAAATTACATGTCATTTTATTAACATAAATTATGATTTGTCTAAGGATAACACAAAATGTGCAACCAAAAAAAAGTTGTAAAGCTTTTGGATTATAGATGCTAAATATCATTCAGAGAAACACGCAAGACGCAGAACAATGTAAGAGTGGGGGAGGGGAAGGAGAGTGAAAATATATGCATGTTTTAAGATCTCCAGAAGGTTATGCAAAAAACTTACAGAAAGCATGTGAGGGAGACCTAACATTTCATTTTTACCTTTTCATCCCCATTGAATGTTATAGCATGTGCATCATTACAAAATAAAATAAAATTTTGAATAAAACTAATAAAATATTATTAAATGTTACCAGCTTTTCCAGCAGAAATTTTGGTGTTCACTGAGTTAGGGTTATAATTTCTGTTGACAGTATATACAAACAAGAAAAAGGAAGTTTAAAAAGGAAGTAGAAAGAGACTATAGAGAGAGGGTCTGTTTTTGTTCTGGGGTTTGGTTTTTCTAGGCACTTAGTGATGAAGTAATGCCTGCTTTCTCAACCACAGGAGCATGAGAAATGGCTCTCCCTCCCTCCTGAGAGAGAGCTACTTGTAGCCTCAGAGAGTGGGCATCAGGTCACAAAGATAACATACTGATTGGGGAGAGCCAGTACAAGTGGGTGGGGGCAGGCAGGCGGTGGGAGCTCACTAGCCAAGACAGTCAGCAAGACCAGAGGGAAATACATGAGCACAGGGGCTGTTGATTCTGTCTGTAGTCATGTCTCAAGTCATGGACCAGAATGCCTGAAGCCCCCTTGAACACAAGGACCAAAAAAAAAGGTAACCTTCTGGGCTTGGGAAAAGAGTGCCCCCCCCCCACAAAAAAAAATTTATGTAAGTAGCAGAGGCAGAACTCAGCAGCTTAAAAGGGCAAAGAGTATCGGGGTATGGAGTGGGGACATAAGAGGAGAGAGAAAGGCAGAGATTCAGCGTGGCTGAGACAGAGAATACCAATCTCTCTTTATTTTGCATGATGAAGTAATGCCTGCTATATATCGTATCGAGACATATGGCCTTCAACTAGTACTGAGCAGGTCGAGCTCATGTTCACAGTAGTGACGATGTGTTAATATTTATCCCCACTCAGAGAATAATCAGTGCACAGTTCCAAGATCAGTGACAGATGGGACTCTCAGAGAAGCACACGGCATGTCTTGCTTCGAATTCTCTAAATATTGGTACCACGCTACTTGTTCAATTCTTCTTTACCCAGCCTTGTATGATCTTTTCCCCTTGCCCTTTAGGCATTCATTCATTCATTCAATAAGAAATTATTGAGCACCTATTATGCAAACATTTTCAAGCCCAGAGAGGCAGTGGTTAACATGACAGATACATTTCATGTAGCTTATAGCTTAGGGAGGACACGGTAAAAAAAGTATAAACCCAAATAAATACATAATAAAATTATATGCACGTAAGAGGGGAAAATGTGCTCTAAGTGTGAGAAGCCTGCAGCCCATTTCGATAGTGTGCTCAAGAACAAGGGCTGCCTCCATGCACAGCTCCAGGCAGACATTGCACACAGAAAACACAATGTGCCCAGCATCCCCAGATGCCAGGAGAGTGGGCCACAGGGACATGCTTAAAAGCACCAGAATAGGAAACATTCTGGCAAAGAGAGGCCACTGCTAGACGCACAGAATAGGGAGGGGCAGCATAGAGGAAGGGAAAAGAACTGGGGTGTGAGATGAGGCTCAGATTCATGGAGAATGTGGGAGACCATGAGAGGAAAGTGAGATTTTTATTCTAAATTCAATGAGAAGACTCAAGGATACTAAGCAGATGAGTGACATTGTTCAATGGACACATATATGTAAGCCACTCTGGCTACTGTCTGGAGCACAGACTGGAAGAGAGCAGAGGAAGTGGTAACCAGTTGGAAGTCACCGAGCCAACCAGGCAAAAGATGGTAGCAGCAGAAAGAGAGAAAAAGGGATGGAATCAAGTTATGTCTGCAGATTAAACTGACAATATTGCTGATAGATTGGATGGGAGAGGCGAAGAAAAACTTCAGGTTTGGGGCTCAAGCCAATAGGCAGTAGATACCATTTATTGAGACAGGGGAATATGAGGAAAAACAGATTTAGTGGTTAGATCCAGAGTTACATTTCTACGTGCTAAACTGAAATGCTTGTAATAAGTTAAGTGGAGATGACAAGTAGACAGCTGGGTTCTATGAGTTTTGTTCATATTAAAGATCTGGCTGGAGGTAAAATATGGGAGTTGTCAATATAAGGTTGCATTTAAAACTGTGGAAAAGGATGAGTTCCCCAATTGAGGGGGTGTGGACAAAGAAGATTAACTTTCTAATGTGCTTGAAATTTTTCGGTCTCCCACACATTGTGAATCGCACCAATACAGTTTTTCCAGAGCAGCTGGGAGCAAGTTCTCACCTTTGTCCTTAGCAGCACCAACAGCAGTGTTTGACCAGCTCGGTGTGAGGGCTGTCCTGGTCTAGAGCAGAATGCCTTGCTTCCCAGGCTCTCAGCTCACTTACATGTGCGAATCCTCGATTTATTCTCTACTTCTGATTCTGGGTCTAGTCATTATCGAATTCAAGGCCCTTTAATTGTTTCAGGGCATAATGATGTCACACCCTAAGATTTCAGGATGGGTTCAAAACTGCAGTGAGGATACAGGGAATGTGAAGGCATGCAGGATCTTTTTATTCTTCTTAATGCTTCAGTGTGTATGAGTTAACATGTATCCTGGGCTTTGAAGACCAGCAGGCCTCAAGGAGAGCTGAAACACTAATAGCTTTGCTTACTAAGGGGATGCCAACAGATCTGACATCTGTATTCCTCAATAAAGAGGATTTGCGTGCATTTGTTTGTCCCATCCAATATGGGTCTTCTATACTGAGTCAAGTTTTTCTGCAAGCCACCTCATGATGGGTTGAGCTCCATGATGTCCAATCTATGGCTAGTTACCCTTGGTATGGGTAATGATCCAATAGTTCATTCAGTTCCTGTGATGGAAGCAAGGTTGGTTTCACTCAGTGTACAGGCCTGGGCCGCTACAACAGGAAACAGCCTCCATTTGAGCCCTCTCACCTCAGAAAAGGTTGAGGGTACTCTGCTTGAAGAAACTATAGTGTCGGGTCCCATCTTTGCTATGACTCATTCTCATCTGCAGGTGACAGAGGGTGAATCTCCAGTCCAGTGAGATTGTAAAGTAACAAGACTGATAGTTTAGAAGGACCTTCAAGATGTGGGAGCTTATTCTCCTCAACTGCCTCATAAAATCTTTCATCAAGATATGTCAGCTGCTCTATTTTACAACTATCTGCAAAGCTCGATATGCATTTTATTTCTCTCAAACTTGAGAAAATTCTTTAGGAGAGTTTCTGAACATTTCTCATACATCTCTTCATTGTGAGCTCTGCATTTAGGTCCAAGTAAATAAGATTAATTCAGTTTTATAAAATTTCAAGTTGGTAAGGGACCCAAAAACTTTGCAGTAAACAAACCAAAGTAGCTCAAAGGCTATATCAATGAATAATCATTAAACTAAACATGTATGAGCAAGTGAAACTTCCCTTTAGGGTAGAACTTCAGATAATTAGCAGTCAGAACTTGAGACATTTAAAAGAATGTCAGTGTAGTAGAAGGTTTGATCTTTTCTGTTACCTGGAAGAGTCACCTGTGGATTATGGGTTCGATGGAGGAAGGAGACAGGGAGTGAAGGAAATTTGTCATGTTATGAGGCAATTCTCCATAGTGCTCTAGCATTTCTGCATATCTTGTGCCTTTATGCCAGACTACCTTTCCAAGGTTGTCAGGATAGCAAACAGCCTTGGAAGGCAGAGATAGTAGTGTCTCTCTCCAAACCATGAACAAGTTTTTTTATTATTTGGTATAAAAAATAATTTCTTCCCCTTCAGGGCTAAGTTCAGGTAGGCTTACTGTCTATTAGAAAAGATTCAAGTTTCCTAAACTTGGGATTCTTCTCTTATATTGTAATCCACTATTTGTGCAAGTATTACCTGGTTCTTTCACGTCACCTTATGGAAACTGAGGTTTAATGAACCAATGCAAAACTGATGTCACTGTAGCTACTGCTATTGCTGTAAGTAATAAGCTGTCCTTTCCCTCTGACAGGAATATTGTACGAGCATCCATGAAGACTGGGTTATTAGCTTGCAGGTAGGGTAAAACTCAAACCCTTCATGATTCTTGAAAGTCACCAACCTACATAGGTAATTTTAGTTGAAAGTCACTAACCTACATAGGTAATTTTAGCACGGGGCTCAAGATGTTAGCAATATTAAGAACCGTGTTGAATCTTTAAGACAAAATCCCTGATAGCCAGATAGGGGGAAATCTTCAGATTTTCACACTGCATGAATACTACATAGTATCACATTTTTATAAGATTAAATTTTAAGCTTCTTCTACAAGTTCTTCCAAAAAGTCCCAGACCTGAACAAAGTTTAGGGGAGAGGCAGTCATGACCATCTCTGACAGTGGCCACACAAATGGACCAGCTGTTTTCAAGTCCTCCTCCCTGATGTCTGAGGTTGGGCTCTTCCCTCCTCTCCCTGTCACTTCTCTCTCTGAAATCCTTCAAATTCACCTCCTCCCTTCATCTTTGCTGCCTCCTCCATAAGCCACACTCCCATCATCTCTTCCTAACCCTGCTCCCAGGTTCCAGCCTCTCCCCTTTCAATCCAGATTCTACATGGCCACCAGAGCTGACAACTTCTTCATATCCCCAACCTTCAACAGGGACTTTTAAGCCAGGCAAACCTGATGGCTGCTTGCATCTGTTTGATATATTGGACTTCCGCTAAGATTATTTTGAACAAAAGTTTCCACTGCTTTAAAACTTTTTAGAAAAATATAAGAATACTAGCCTGCAAAATAAATGTCAAATCTTCAGTTTATCGTTCAAAACCCTTCATAATATTGTTCCATCCCTTAATCGTCCCCACCCTCAGAAGCCCTAGTTCTAGACACTGTTTCTACACCCATATCACTTAAGGTTTATTTGTTTGTTTGTGTGTTTGTTTGTTTTACCAATAACACTGCTTTGATCAAGCCTCGTTGCTCACAGGACGAAATCCAAACTACTTAACTTCATATTCATCATTATGTTGGTTTCGCCCTGTCCTTGTCTCCTTCCTGACACAAACTCTCCCCTCCAGCAAATTTGGTCTCTTCCCGGTATAGTGGAAACTGGGCTCCCATGAGCCTTCTTTGAGCCTTTGTTTACATTATGGCTGCATCTTTTCTCTCCGCTGTCCTCCTTCATTCTGGTGTCTCTCATCCTCAGTGCTGCAAACATAAGATACGTGTAATTCCAATAGATGAAGCCATCTCTGATCGCTCCAGCCCATGGAGAACCCCCAGTATGTGTGGTGTGGTATGGTGTGGGGTGTGTGTGTGTCTGTGTGTGTGTGTCTGTGTGTGTGTCCAACCTGTTAACTCTGTGAAGTCAGGAGCACCTCATTCCACCCCATATTGAAGCCTAACAAACACACACCTTAGTACCTGGCAGTAGCAGGTTCCCAGTAAATACGTGTAGCATCATGGGCCTCAAGAATCTTTCCATTTTCCCCACCTTTCCACTCAAATAACACAAATTCCTGATGTACCACGTTATCTCTGTTTCTTAACTCATACTATGTACTGCCCCATCACCCCACTCACCAACTTGAAATGCCTTGTTCTCTTCTACCTTCATTACCTACCCAATCCCTACATGTTCTCTAAGATGCAGTTCAGTTGTCACCTCTTTGTCTACCCCAAGTTCTGTGTCATTCTGTACTACTTCAACCATGAGGTTGACTCATCTATGTCTAGATCCAAAGTTTTTTGATCTTATGGTTGGTTTAATAGATCCACCTATCGAATTTTGTATTTTACACTGCTTCCCTCTCATATCTTTTCCATCATGGCACTCATCCTCTTGTATTATAAATGTCTGCTTCTGTTTCCACCTCACCCTAATTGATGATGAGCTCCTTGGGGAAAAAAAGAGTGAGTTGTAACCATCCTTGTGTTTTCATAACATATAACATTCCATGAGCTCAATAAATATTTGCTAAATGAAAATGTGTTTTTCCAACCACTCAGCTATGATATTTAATTTTATGTGTCAACTTGATTAGGCTATGCTATCCAGATATTTGGTCAAATCATTATTTAGATGTAATTACACTTAAATAGTAGACTTTGAGTAAAGCTAATTACTGTCCATAATCATCCAATTAATTGAAGTCTTTAAGAGGAAAATAATGTCTGGTGGAGGAAAAAGACTCCTGCCTCCCTGGAGACTCTTGACTAAACCATCGGTCATGAGAAAATAGAAATAAAGGCAGCAATTGGCTAAGCTGATCCAGAGTTGGAGATCAGCATCACCACTGGAGCAAAACGAGAAGTGGGAAGAAGCAGAAATTTGAGGTATAAGAGTGACTGAAATAATGGATTGTAGAAGCTTAATCCTGGTGGGAAGGACAGGGTAGTCATCTAGGAGAGGGTTGATGGATGGGAGAAAATGGAAAGATGACAGAACTGGAGCTCTCAATGAGACTTGATAAACAGGTTTAGACACAGGTGTAAGAATCAAAGAGTGATATCTAAGGTTCTGTGTGGGTATAAAATTTCAGAGATGGTCCAGATGTGATCATAAAAATAAACAAGTGAACAATAGAGTAGGAAAGACCATATGTTAGTCAGGGTTCTCCAGAAAAACAGAACCATCAGGATGTGTATGTATAAAGAAAGGGATTTATTTTTTAAAAAATTGGCTCAGGCCATAGTTGGAGCTGACTAGTCCAAAATCATCACTGCAGGTCAGCAGGCTGGAGACCCAGGGAAGAGTTGATGTTGCAATCCATTATATATTATATATATTATATCAAATGTTTACTATTTTAAGGAGTATTAAAATAAACATTTTAAGTATTTCATGCATATAGACCTTCATATCTAAGACAAAACATTGCCTTTTCTAAAACATATCCCTGGACTGTGGATAAATCAAATCCCTGGACTGTGGATAAATCAAATGAACATTGAAATTACAGAGCACAATACCAGGTCTTAGGGTGGAGAGGAAGCTTATAGGCCATGAGTCTAAGTCTACAAAGCTTTTTTCTTTCTTCCACATTCTTAGCCTTGATATGTCATGGTGTATGTGTGTGTGTGTGTGTGTGTGCGCGCGCTATTGAATGTTGTTCTAAGTACAAAAAAATTAAATTTTTAAATTATTAGTGTGAATTTTGCTGTTTATATTTATATTGTGTGATGCTAATTTTAAATGCAAATGCAAAAGCATTTAACTTATACACGAAATTACTGAAATTACAGAATTTATATTTCATAGCATGTGTACATGTATGTGTATTTCACTCTTTCCAGAACAAAACTAACTCACCTGTCTTTATTTTAGTTCTTGATATACACACATTTCTACCAACACTGTTTACCTCAGGCTTACTGATGAGTAAGGAAGAACTGAAAGGAAAAGGAATTATATAGGCTGTCCAATTTTCCTTTTCTTTCCATGTCATCATTTCAGAGTAAGTGGTTGGCTGATACAGTAAGAAAGGATATGATAGGATTTCCTGATTATTTTTGTTTCTCAAAATACCTTCTTTCTATATTTGATATACATTCTAGTTGATCAGAAAAGTGTAGCCTCTGGGGCTATAAACCCCCCCAATTATTCCCATAGACATAACGCCTACCTTGTATCCGTGTTCAGTCTCCCTGAACTCCAACACATCATGAGTCCACGGGAATTCGGTGTTCATGGGGCATCGTGAATGCAGTCCACATCGGGCATTGACAAAGAATGGTGGACACACGTACTACACGTATCTCTATGTGCATGCTCTGTTTCTCCCATTGGACTTCACTTATAAAACAGAAGTTCTGAGACAGAATCATGAAGACTTTCAAGAAGACAATAGCAGAGTATGAAACCAAGTGTGGGGCCCCTCTGAGTGTGGGCCCCTGAGTGACTACCCAGGCTGCATGACCAGGAACCACCGATGTCAGTGATGAGGCAAAGTGCTATCATCTGGTGGCATGGTCTTCAAAAGCGTTGGCTTCTGAAAAACAAGAGAGATAGTGGAAGAGTGATATGTGAAGAAAGAGTTTGGAAGACAGTGATAATTTCTGCTTTTTGGTAAATATCCCAGGAATGCTGGAAAAGATGGTATATTCTCTATGTATAGGGTACAAAATGTAGTACACATTTATTAAACCAATCATGGGGTCAGGGAACTTTGAATTCAGATATAGGGTGAATTGACCTCAAGGTTGAAGTTGTTCAGGTTGACACAGAACTTGGGCTGACCAAAAACACCATGGTCTGGATCCCTAGGACCTCAAGGATTTGGAAGAAGATCTACAGAGCTTATTGGTAGACAACCTGGCACTGGCCCAAAGCAGAAAGAGTTTTAGAAAAAGGTAGAGGAAAATGTTTTGGGAAGAGCAACAAGAACATGGTAGAAGAATTCTGACAACCTTCCCCAACTCCACAGATGGGAACTGGTGAATGAACAACTGAGTGCCCTCCAGAGAAAATCAGATTTTAAGGAGACAGGAAGGTTTTGTTTGATTGTTTGTTTGTTTTTACTGTAACTAAGGGTCCAGAGACATGTTGGAATGGTACTTGAATTCTGAGTGTAACAGACATTTGAAGCTTAGTGGGTCTAGTTGGGCTCAGGTGCAGAAGGAATTCTTGCTGTTAGAATTGTCTTAGGACCAGCACAAGCGGAGACTCGGTGTTGCTTTGTTGAGATTCTCATGATTGTCACCTGTACTAACCAGTCTCTCTGGTGTCAGTCCCCCCTCATACCCATCCACCAACTGCTCTGCCACCAGTCATTGTCTTTGTAGAGTACAACCCCCAGTACCTCTGCATGTTTCACAAGGCGCTCTCAGTGCAGCATCCCATCCTTCACTCCAGCCTTCATCCCTACTGCTGCCCAGTCAGCCCTTTCTAGGACAGCAAAGGGTTGGCCTTTCCACACAAGCCAGCCCCTTCATACTAACCTGCCTTATGTCCTATAATTCTCTGCCTAGAGTGTTCTCTTTCTTCTTTGCAGATACGAACCCACTGATGTACAAGTACATTGCTTCTTCTAAAAATAAATAAATAGGCCCTGATTTATACCATGTGCCAACTTCTATCATATAAACACTCCCACCATGGCTGATTTCAAGTGACCAGCATAAGGTCACTGAACAGGAAATTGAGATGAAATGGGCATAGTCTTCTCTTGGGACAAACTGCTCCAACACACCTCTGTATCTGAGCAGATCACCTTTCTTGCTTACAGATTTCTTTCAGCAAATTATACATATTTAGAGATTATCATTAAGTAAAATAAACACCCAAGCTAAATCTATGCACAAAAGACCCTGGAAGGATGAACCCTGAAGTATTGACCACTGTTTGATCTAGGTATCAGAAGCATGGGTTATTTGTTGTTCTTCCTTTCACTCTCCTTATAGTGAGTTGAATAGTGCCCTCCCAAAATTCACGTCCTCTTGGAACCTCAGAATGTAACCTTATTGGAAAAAGGTCATTTTTCCAAATATTTTTGCAGATGTCATTTGTTAAAGATTTTTGAGAGGAAATCATCTTGAATTTATGGTGGGTCCTAAATCCAACGACTGGTATTCTTATGAAAAGAGAAGATACAAACAGTGGAAAGTTGATGTAAGGACATGAAGAGATTGGAGTGATGGGTCTACAAGCTGAGGAACGCCTAGGGTGGCTGGCAACTAGGAAGCTAGAAGAAGTTAAGAGAGAGGCATCAGATGGTTTTTCCCTCAGAAACTCCTGAAGGAACCAAGTGTGCCAACACCTTGATTTTGGACTTCTGGCTTCCTGAACTACAAGGGAATAAATTTCTGTTGCTTCGGGCCACCCAGTTTGTGGTTATTTGTTATAGCAGCTGTAGGACTAACACAGTCACGTATTTCAAGTTTTTCTATGTAAATTATGTGTTACTATATTTTTAACATAAGTAAAAGTTTTATGGTTCTTCTTTTGCCTATCTGTTACCTATGATCTTCTCTGCCCTCCCAACCTCACTTCCTGTCCCTCCTCACCTCAGAACTTACTCTTACCCTTCGCTAACAGTGGACCATCTTGCAGTTTCACTAACATGCTACACCTTTACATATTCTGTCCTCATGGGCACATGGCCAGTGCAGTCACACAGGGTTCCACACTCAGAGCACCCTATGCTTAGAGTTTAATACTTTGTGATCAATGTTTCAAATTTTTAATAATTGTATCTTTAAACTTATAAGCAAAGTCCAATGGGGCAATGGAATATGCACCCTGGGCTTGGAGCCTCAGTTCATGCGTGGTCCCACTCCCACTACGTCCCTGGGGTGAGTTCTTGGCCACCTGCTCCCTGACCTGGGAGCCCAATATCCCCCTTTCCACTCTAGAATAGCTGCTGCTCTCTGGCTGTATCATTCCTCCATTGCCCTCCAGCCCCAACCAGGGCCTAGGCACATAAGTGGGGAGGATCAGGGTTGGGCATGCTCTCTACAAGACACAGTGGCAGTCGTCCCTGCCCTGGGCTGGCAGTGCCCTTGTGATGGTCTCTGGCAGGCGACTAAGTAGGGGCCTCTCTCCCACCCCTGTTTCAGGTTTTGAGCATGTGTCTGCAACAGGTTGCAATTTCTTAGGGTCATCCATCAGACATGGGTTCGGGCAGTGGGAAGGAGAGATTAATTTCTTAGCTCCCTAGTCAGCCCTCACATTTTGACTTTGCACCAGGCCCCACAAATTATGTACCCTGTTGTGTCCTCTACCTAAGATGTCCTTTCCCACTTTTCTCCTGTTTAACACAAAATAATAATAATAACATAGTAACTATCATTCACTGAGCTCTTTACTATGAGTACTTTAGACTGTAAGGAAGACAGACAGACATATAGGATGGTTGTAATTCCAGGTAGTTTGAGAGCAGAGTAAATGTAGGTGAAGCAAAGATGGCTTTCGGGTAAGGATCTAACAGCCAGAGGTACCGGCGCTGGCCCTGAGGGACTCACAGCAGTTCAATGTGCCCTTGGCCTCCTTATTCTGTGGGAGACCTACGTGGGAGACTCTGTCCTTGGATAATGGGAAATAGCTGGGAACAGCTGCAGAATCTGGAGAACCAGCAGGGAACACATTGTAACATCCTAGAACTAGATGACCCCGTGCCTTCTGAAGACCTCTTTTGGGTTACTTCCAGATCTTTCTACCCAAAGAGAGAAACAACTAGAGTCAAGCAAACATTATGAAGTCTGTCCGTCACAGACACTTCTCTGACTGTAAATATAATCCCAACTAATCATTCAGAGGCAAGTCCTCACCTCACTGCTATTATCACAGAAAAGGGCTCCTCCAGGACTTAGAGAACCAACCCAGGGCACCTCACACAGAGAGTAGGCTAATAGATAACGGAGGCCACTGGCTCTTTTTTGCCAGCTCGCTGGGAGCAGAGAGCATTGTCCCAACTTGGCTACACTTTAAACCAGTGGTTTTCAGACTTCAACATACACCAAAATCACCTAGCGAGCTTATTAAAGTAGAGCTGGGCTCTACCCCCAGATTTTCTAATGCAATATGTCTGAATGGGGCCTGAGAATGTGCATTTATAATAAGTTCCCAGGCGAAGTCAGTGCTGCTGGTCTGGGTAACACGCTTTGAGAACCACCGCTTTAAACTGGGAGCAGAGTGATTTAATGGCCTTTGATAAGAGGACTCCACAAACAGCACTCTCCGTCGTGGCTGTCATTGAGATCCTGCCCCATCTATCACTTCCCCACAGACCCCACCTTCCAGTGACACCTGACCTCTTGTGGTTCCCCAAACCCCACTATGTCATATGTCATATGTCCTCCCTCCTACCCTCTGGTAACCACTAATCTATTGTCCATGACCATGAGTCTCTGCTTGTTTGTCTGCTTATTTGTTGCTTTTAGGTTTATATCCCACATATAAGTGATACCGTGTGATTTTCAACTTTTTCAGTCTGGCTATTTCGCTTAGCATGATTATCTTGAGGTCTATCCATGTTGTCGCAAATGGCAGTATTTCATTTCTTCTTATGGCTGAGTAATATTCCATCGTATATATGTACCACAGCTTCTTTAGCCAATCATCTATCGTAGGACTCTTCGGTTGCTTCCATGTCCTGGCCACTGTGAATAATGCTGCTATGAACATCAGTGTGCAAATACCTTTTCGGATATGAATTTTCGAGTCCAGTAGAGGGATTGCTGGATCATATGGTAGAGATCAATTCTTAGTTTTTTTGAGGAACCTCCATACCGCTTTCCATAGTGGCCATATGAATTTGCAGTCCCACAAGCAGTGTATGACGGTTTCTATTTCTCCACATCTCTCCAACATTTATTATTACTGTCCTGTTGATTATAGCCCATCTAACAGATGTGAGATGGTGATATCATTGTGGTTTTGATTTGCATTTCCCTACTAGCTATCTAAAAGATGTTGAACATCTTTTCATATATTTGTTGGTCATTTGTATGTCCTCTAGGGAGAAGTGTCTTTTGAGGTCCTCTGTCCATTTTTTGATCAGATCATTTTGTTGTTGCTGTTATTGAGTTGTATGAGTTCTTCGTGTATTTTGGATATTAGGCCCTTATCGGAGGCATTGTTGGCAAATATATTTTCCCATTCACATGGTTGTCTCTTTACCTTATTGGTGTTTTTTTAGCTGAGGAGACGCTTTTTAATTTGATGTAGTTCTATTCATTTATTTTAACTTTACTTCCCTTGCCTTTGAGGTCAATTTCAAAAATCCTCTTTAAGTTCAAGGTCTTGAGTTTAGTTCTATGTTTTCTTCTATGCATTTTATTATTTCAGGTCTTATATTCAGATCCTTAATCTATTTTGAGTTAATTTTGGTGTGTGGTGATAGACAACAGTCTAGTTTCATTCTTTTGCATGTGGCTTTCCAGTTTTCCCACACCATTTATTGAAGATGCTTTCTTTCTCCACTGTATCTTTTTGGCTCGTCGAAAATCATTTGCCCATATAAACATGGGCTTTCAAGTACCTGCTTTTAAGTGCTCAAGTGTAAAGCAGGAGCATCCTCGCCTCAGGAAGGCAGAATAAGACATTGTCTCACATCCCTCTGAACAAAGTTTCCCAATTTTTGAAATAGTGTCTTGTTTTATGTAGTATTCTGCAAAATGCATTGGTATATGTTGTCTTATTTGGGTTAAGTGTTGACTGAGAGAGAGAAAGCAAGTGCTCAAGGTCTAACAAACAGAATCAAGGCTGGAAGCCCAGTATTTGGTTCTGGGCTCTGTTCTTTTCACATGGTAAGGCTTCCCTACCTAGGTCTCATGGTCATCACCAAGCACACTTGACCACTTCCTGAGACGGTCTCCTAACAATAGCAATCACATTGTGGAGCAATTCTATTGCAGAGGCGTACCCTCCCCCACGCTGTCCTCACTGTCCCCTGCCAAGAACCTTGGGGCAGGAACTGCAGGGAGCTCAAACTCCTCACCCCCAAGTCACTCTCTCTTGGTTGCTTCTGTGCTCTGTTGCCAGTTGCCTGTTGCCCATTCCCGACTGCCCCATTCTCATCCTCACTCTAAGTAGTGGTCACAAAGGGAGTATTCAAAATTAGACTCTTGGATGGAAAAGGGTTGTGGGAGATTATGGGGCCATCTGCCCCAGAGGCTCTGGAGCTGGAGGCCTGGAAGTGGTCCACGTAAGCACAGGCAATCTGGGGTGGGTGGGGAGAGAGGACTTGTTCTTTTATCTGTAAAATGTGGATGATAAGGGTGTAACTGAGGAAGTAGGTGGTAGCTTTAAGCAACTCTTATTAATATTACAACAGCCCATGAAAACAATGGCAAGGTCCCAAAAGCCCAAAGAGGAAGGATGAGCCTCTGAGAGGGGAGAAGCTGGAGTCAAAGGTAAAAAGTAGTCAAGAAGGGAGTTGGAACCTAAGATAACGATTAGCAACAAGCTCTTAGCTCTCCCAAAATTGTTTAAACTCAGATTATCTGAGGGTATTAAAAATCTCAGAGACTATCCTCCCTGTTCTGATTGCACTTAGGAAATGTCCCCACTCCCATCCCCCATCCCAGCCTCCTTCCTGCCGACATATACACATTTCTCTCTCTCTCTCTCTCTCTCTCTCTCTCCTCTCTCTCTCTCACACACACACACACACACACACACACACACACACACACACACATTGCCTCATAAGTGCACATATACCTTATTTTTAAAGACCACTTCTTTGAACCAGTGGTTTTCAGATTTTAGCATGCTTAAAATCACCTCTGTGCTTTTCAGCTTCTGTGATTGACCAGATGTCTCCTTCATTGAGGGTTCATTGCTCCACTGTTTCTGGTAGAGTGACCTGTAACTAAAGGTTACATTACAGAAATAGCTCAGAAGGACTCGGGTATAGGAACTGTATCTGTCCTGAGCCATATCTTAGTTATCTTCTCCCTGTCCTGATGTTTTTTTAATTTTTAAATCCCTTATGAGTTATGATTCACAGACAGTAAAATTTACCAATTTTAAATGCACAATTGAATGATTTTTTGACAAATGTATACAGTCATGTAAGGCCCACCACAATTATATATAACCCTTCCCCCCACCCCACCCGCAAAAAAAAAAAAAATCACACAGGCTCCTTCGTAATCAATCCCCTCACCTTCTCCCAGCCCCTGGCAATCACCAGTCTGTTTATGTCGTTTAGTTTGCCTTTCCAAATCTGTGAAAGAAATAAAGGGAGTATGTAGCCTTTAGTTTCTGGTTTCTTTCATTCTGCATAATGCTTTTGAGACTCATCCATGTTATCTCATATTTCTATAGTTCGCTCCTTTTTACTGCTGAGGAGTATTCCATTGTGTGGGTGTGCCACCGCTGTGCATTCACTCACCAGCTGAGAGATACTGGGCTGTTTCCAGTTTTGATATATTATGAAAAACCTGCTCAACATTCCCACGCAGGTCTTTCAGTTTTCATTTTTCTTGGTTTAATATGTAGGAGTGGGATTACTGGGTCATATAGTAAGAGTATGTTTAAACCTTATAAGAAACCATCAAACTATCTTCTAAAGTAGCTATATTATTTTTCATTTCCACTAACAGTTTATGAGATTTCCATTGCTCTGCATTTCTGTCAATACTTGTATCATCATTTTTTTATGTAAGCTCTATAAGGGCAAGAGTTTTTGTCTATTTTGTTCACAGTTGCTTCCACAATGCTAAAATAATGCCTGATCCAATAAACACTTGTTAAATAAATGAATAAATAATGTAGTAACTTTTGTTCAACAGCTCATTCATTACTCAACTGCTTTTTTTTTTTTAATTCAGCTATCAGCAACTGGTTAAGAATCACAAAGTTGGAGAGATGGCCCTACATTTCTGTAAACCCCACACTCTGTTTAAGAAGTATTCAAACTTGAGCAGGCATCAGAATCACTGGATGTGTGTTAAAACAGATTCTTTTGAGCCCCATCCCCAGGGATTCAGATTCAGCAGGGCCTGAGGTTCTGCATTGCTAACAACCTCCCAGGTGGTACAGGTGTTGTCAATCTGAAGACCACACTGTAAGTAGCAAGTGTCTACAGCAGGAAGCTGAATGATCCAGGGAGCCAGGTTTTTAAATTCCACAGTGCAGTGACTACTTGCACTTAGCCTACTTCTAGCTCAGGTCATCTTTCATCTGAAACCAATTCCCACAGAATTGGTTTCATCCTGCCCTGCCATAGGCTTCTACTTGAGCTTTCCCTAACATGTCCTTGGCAGACCCGGAAGGCATCAGGTGAGAATGACCTGGTCCTCAAGCATGCTTTATTTAGTTTCTGGTTGAATCGGCTCCCAGGCCCTCTGAGCACTGGACCTGTGCCACTGTCATCAGCCTCTTTAATAGCCTCAGCTATACTCCTAATTCATCCCTTCCTCCTTACTCACTGTTTTTTAATCACTGGAGTCTTGCCTTCATCACTTACATGGGTTTGCCCAACAGACTCTTCAGGTTCATGGCCAGTTCAAGTCTAAAAAGCAAGTATAAGATTCACTGGTCTCAAACGGCAGTAATGGCTCCACTCCAGCTCCACTAAATAACTAGGAGGCTGGAGGAGGCTGATGTGCAGCATCTTCCCAGTGCCCAATGTAAGCAGCATCCTGAAGTAGTCTTGTTTCTATGCTAGGAGAAACAAGAAGTGAACAGAAGCACACCCAAGGAGAGAACTGGAATAGAGAGTCTCTGATGGGGACCAGTGGCATAAGAAGGTTATAGGAGGAAAAAGAGGGTAAGATGGAGCAGAGAATTAGCATGGAAAAGACTTAGCTGTCTACATCTCTAAAGCTTGCCAGTTACAAATGACCTGGTGAAGGACACCAAATTTTCATGGCCAAGACAAGTGAAATAGACAATGTTGCCAATATGTCTATTTCAGAGCCATTCTAGGCATCTTTCTTATCTTGACTTCTTCAACTGCTTGGCTCAGAGAGCTAACCCTCTCTCTTGAATTCCTACACAACTGATGCTCTCAGCATGCAGGTCTCATAACAGAACACACACTGACTGCCCTTTGACACTTGTGGTTTGGAGGTCGTAACCTTTAATTCTGCACAGTCTTATTTTATACCAATGGATTTTTTTTTCCAGGTCAAATGTAAACTTGTTGAAGGTAAGACCACCTATAACACAGGTAAAAATAAAATATTAATTTAGGAACTGAGCTAACTTTTTAGCATAATTTTATTTTGTTTAATTTTTACATCATCAAATGAATCACTTAATGAGATTTAAGCTATGAAATCTTAATGTTAAAATAGAATATCTAAATAACTAGAATAACTAAATAAATAGAATAACTAAAGTTTTTATGGATGAACTGTTAAGATGCTTACGATATTCTTTAAAATATTTCTCCCCCAAAAATTCAAAGGAATACAAGAACAGCAAAAATTGATGTTTGTTGAAGCTGGGTCTTAGATTCTAAAGGGGTCCACTGTTTGATTTTCTCTACTTTTAAATGGTTTTTAGATTTCCATAATAAAAAGTTACCAAAAAAAGCCAGAATGGAATAAATTCTGCAGAAACTCTTTGGAATTTTCCACCAATCCTCCTTTTGGAGGTTAAAGGAAAATTATTTAAGTGTCCCATATCCACATATGGATCCACCTTTTACCATATCCTTTGGTCCAGCTCAGTGGTTCCTTTTTTTTTTTTTTTCCTTTTTTTGAAGGGGGTAAACTATATATAACAAAATTTATCATTTTCAACCACTTTAAGTGTATAATTCAGTGGCATCATTATATTTGCAAGTTGTGCCACCATCATCAGTGGCTCTTAAATGTTAAATGTGAGTGCGCAAAAGAATTCCTCAACAGGTGGCATATTCACATCCTGACTTTGGACTTCACGGGCAAATACAGGCTGTCAAACGGAATTTTGACGATGGGGAAGTTTTACTTTAAGCAATGACACCACTGCCACACCACTCCCAGTCAGACTCCACTCCTCCCCAGTTAGTCTAGCTCCAAGCTGAGGCCCTGAGCTCATCCTGCACCCCTCTTGCTTTGAAGAAGGAAAGTGGTCCTTAAGTGGAACTGCATTATTCACTTTCTACCCGGGCTTGTCCCTGCTGCCCCTCTTTCTCAGCAAGGCCAGACTCAGCTTACACTGCTGCTAAAACAACAGCCTCCCCATTCAGGAACAAGAAGTCCTGGCTTCACGGAGCACCCGCTTTTTACCTCACTTGGCAACTGTCTGGCTTTGGAGCCAGGTGAGGTTTGAGCCAAGCACAATTCACAGACCTGTCAGCTCATCAGAGCCAGTGAGAAAAAGTGCCCACTCCTGGGCTTCCTCAGACCACCTGAAGCCAAATCGTTAGAGGTAGGTAGGAGACTTGAAAAAGCTAAAGGGGTGGAGTTTGGTGAGCCAAAGGCAGAGTGGAGCAAGATCAGGTTAGATTTAGGCAGCGGCGAGCTCACTCAGGATCTTGAAGGCCATATTAAAGAGTCTGGATTGTATTTTGTTTTAATCCCCTCTTTAATGAACTAGGAGGCAGCTACGCTCCCAGTTTGCGAAGCTCTCAGCAAAGCCACTCCGTGATTGCCAGTTGTTATAACAACAACAACAACAAATATAATGACAAAGATACCTAACATTTATTGTTTATTTTGTTACGGTCATTAAGCTAAGTACATTCTCCCTCACGTTGTAGAGTATGCACTCAGAATGGATTCAGATTTCACCTTTATGTGATCATCATTTGCCTCTGAGACTGAAACCAGAAAATAGTAAAGATCAGGGACTCTGAGCAGTGTTCATGTGTTTAGAACCTGTGACTTAGAGCTACCTCCAGGGTGAGGGTTGGAAGAAACAATACTGGCAGATTGGAGACTAGTTTCAAGCAAGTTAATTCTGGCATATTTTAGCTCCGATCCCATACACTTTTATTTTATTTTATTTTTTTATATTTATTTTATTTTTATTTTATTATGTATTGACATGAAACCACTTTGGGGTGTGTAGCTGAAACCCTCCTGCTACTGAGAATTGAAAAGAACATACGAAAGGCAGCTACTCTGGTGTATGCTGCTGAGTGAGTGTTATCTTTTACCAAGAGACATCTTCATAGATCAGCCCAATTCCTAATTGTCAGAAAGCATGACCCAAGACCAGCCACTCTAGAATCAACATTGTCATTTTTGGCTTCAGTCCAGCAACATTTAGTTGGCATATTTTCAACATTTTTATTCAGTACGTTTTATCATTGAGTTACTTGGTAGTTTTCAGCCTGTAGCAATTTTCCCCATGGAACACTGACAATGTCAGGAGACATTTCTGGTTGTCATGACAGGAGGAGTTGGTGGGGTGGAATGTAGTAGAGGATACTATAGACATCTAGTGTGTAGAAGCTGGGGAAGCTACTAAATCCTGTAATGCACTGGAAAGCCGCAGCTTAAAAAAATTTTCTGGTTCAAAATAAGAACAGTGCTAGGGTTGAGAATTCCTGAGTCACCTAGAAATACTTTTTTCATGATGACTGTGTTTTCGAAGGTTCAACAAGAGGTTATACTGCTTAATACTATAAGTTCTTTAGGTTCTTTGTTGATGATTGTTTTATGGCCATATTGGAAATTGGTCACAACTCTGAATTTTTCCAGACAAAATATGTTACAGTCACGCTTTTGAATAAAGAACATTGAAACATCCACCTGCATGCCGGCACTTGTATCAGACACACCCAAAGTGGTTTTCAGACGGAGTCTTGGCTGTTGCATGCACTGATTAGTATCTTTAACTTTCATAGAAGAATGTCCTCTCTACACTCAGCATGGTTTGAGAACCAGCCTTCATCCATATCATACTATCTACACTCGAGTTCTTCCTCAGAATGTCACTGTGGCAGGCACAGGTAGCAACCTAACACAGCCTATACTCCCTTTCACACGGGAGCATCACTACCAGACAGTGGCCAGCTCCTGTCTTTCTCAGCATGCACCCCTTGGCATCTAAACCTGGCCAATTGTGTGTTCACTTCTGGGCTGATGGTTAAGAAGCAGAGGCGCATCATCGCCTTGTCTTCCCCCATGTCTGACTGGGAGTGGAGCTGCAAGGTGGTTGGAACTTGGGTGCCTGAGACACCCTCCAGAAGAGTGCCGCCCACCCATCAGGGACACCTGCTTGGCAGAAATACACTCACAGTGAGCCATTGAGATTCTGAGGTTTGTCTGTTATAGTAGTTAGTATTACCCGGACTAACTTCCAACTCTTCACCTCTCGCTTTCTCAGTTAGTTAGTTAAATCACTCTTTACAGAGGAACATCTGAAGCAAAGGTCAGCAAACTGTGGCACGTGGGCCGAACCCTCTACATGGCTGCAATCCACAAGCTAAGAACAGTTTTTACACCTTTAAATGGCTGGGTTAAAAAAAAAAAAAGACTCTAAAGAATAGTAACGTTTTGTGATACACAGAAATTATTTTAAAAATTCAAATTTTAGTGTCCCTTAATGAAGTCTTATTGGACCTCAGCCACACATTCTCTGTGCCTGCTTTTACTTGGCGATGACAGCACTGAGTAGTTGTAACAGAGACCTCATGGTCCTAAAGTCTGAAATATTTACTATCTGGACCTTGACAGAAAAAGTTTGTCATCCTCTGGCTTGAAGGATATGCAGATGGTCCATTAGAAATTGTCTCCTACCCCTTTTCTGGCAGGTGAGAGTCTGGATAGGCCTAGAAAGCCTAGGCTCATGCTAGGTCTACTTAGCTTTAATCCCTCGTAGGACAGCTTCCATTGAACAGCTCCAAGGCACTATTGCAGGCTATTTTGAGGACCTCAGGAGATATTTCTCTTAGGTTTCAGGACCAGGATATTCTGTGCCACTCCTTTGTAGCAATCCTATCACAAAATATTTGCTTTGGCTTCAAGAATATTCTGAGCCAAATCCATAGCCCCACCTTCAATGAACCAGCTCTTAGGTGAACTTCTTGAACACTAACACTATCCCTGAATAATTTTATTGCCCTACACTTTTCTCTTTGCCTCCATCACTTCTTTTAAAAATTGCACTCAATTAACAAATGTTTCTCTAAGCTGCTTCAGAAGTCCTTTTTTGAAATGAGGTAAATTATGAACTATAAAGATATAAACAAAGAAAATGAATTGTATGACATCTTTATAAATGTGCTCAATTGTTCTATCAACTTGGTTGTCTCCCTTGACTATAAATCCCCTTGACTCTATGATAGTAGGTGTCAAAGGGCAAGCTGAATGACATGTGGGGGCAGAAGCAGCAGCCACTGCACTCTAAAGACCTCATACGTTAGACGAGGTGAGAGACACCTGCAGAGGTGCAAGCAAGTTCCCCTCGCATGACTAGCTGTTCTTCTAGCTCTTTCCTGATTACCAGCCCTATGGGCCGGTAGTGAGCCCAGGTCCCACCACCGGTTCAAACTCATGGAGGCAATAGCCACACTGAACTCACAACTTTCCACAGACTTTTGCCCCAGCCCCTTCTGCAGGGTAACTCCAGCTGCAAGATGTGCCCGTCTTCTCAATTTCCCAGCAAGTGTCAGCTCAATTACCAGCAAGTGACTCTTCTGTGATCCTTCAAATCCCTTTCTCAGACCTGTGCTCTCCCAGACCCTCCCACAGCTGTGTCTGGGATTTCCAGTAAACAGAGAGGTGAGTCCTCTTCTCAGTGGTTAATCCCCAGAGGGCTGAAACTGCCTGGCAAAGCCACTTTGAACAGCTGCAAGCACCAGTCTCTGGGAAGACCAGAGGCAACTACTGGCCTGACCTGGGTTTGGAAGAGAGGAGGGTGAGGAATAGGGTTGCATTAAAGGCAGAGGATATTTTTGAAAAAAATTAAGTTCATTTCTTCTTTTTAACCTCCAGTGATGACTTCTGTTTTCACTGCTCTCCAGAAACTACCCTCACCAGATCATGGATGACCCCCTGCTGACCGCTGGTGGTCTTTCCTCGCCTCCTCCCAGATTGGGCTCCTTAGGTTTCATCACCGTTCAGGCCCTCTTATTCTTGAATTTCCCTTCTTAACAGGTTCTCCTAGAGATTCCCTTTCACCTCTCCAATCTCTCATCTGGATCTGTTGAAGATCTTACTCTCTCCTCCCATTCTCTAAATGTCAGTATTTGCCCAGGATTGGTCCCTGGGTCCACTTGTCTCTCTCCACATCTTCTCTCTCAAACGGACCACCGTCTCTAGCCTAAATGATCCCAACAGAGCACTGTCTCCTCCAGGTAAACTTCACAGGTACTGTCATCACCTCCACTTGTAATGTCTCTCCCTAAGTTCCTTGTTTTTCTTGAGTTGTGCCATTCTTTTACCTTCCAAGATCAAAACTGAAGGGTCCTCTTTGTCTCTTCTCACTCCTTTGTCTTCCTTGTTCAATCAGACCCCAAGTCTGTCCACTTGCCCAGTTGAACCCCATTGTCATTTCCATTGCTGCCCTTCTAAAATGAGCCACCAACACAGCCTATGCAGAGACCTCAGCCTCCGACTGATAGCCATCATCGTAGTTCTGGGTGCTGGTACTAGGCTCTATGAAAAGGCCATATTTGGCCCTAAAACTCCCTCAGATCCAAATTAAGTCATTTAAGTCATTCTTATCGCTTCTACTTGGATTCACAACTTTTTAAGTCAGATGCAAAGAATGAACTCACCTTCGATCCATCCTACCCCAGTGACATATTGGGATATTAGATTAATCCTCCTATTGATTTAAAACTCTAGACAATACTGTAGGTGTAAAAATTAAAATTAAAAAAAATAAGGGATTGTAAGCTGACAAGGTCCCTTGCAATCTGTGAGGTCAACCAAGGGTTGCCTCACCTAAACAAAAATAAAAAATAAAAACTCCAACCCCCCCCCAAAAAAATTAATTTTGAAAGCATTGGAGAACAGTGGTGAACAGGGAGAAACTGGAGAGGATCTGACCTTTAAAAGAAGGAAAACATCTGGATTCAATCCATATTTATCCATGTATCCCCTAAGGATTGTGTGGTATGGAGCATGGGAATAGAGTTTAAGCAGAAGGCATCAGTCTTACTGGGCTAGAGAGTCAGAGGTCAGAGTTTGAGGCTACAAAAGCAGCTCGACATTGAAGGGGAGAATCCTGGCAAGAAGGGAGTCACTGAGGAGGAACCACAAAATCTGTGTACAAGTACCCCTCAAATCTTTGAATGACTCTGAACTAAGCATATTCAGGGAAAGAATCAGGAAAAAAAACCAGCAGAAAGCAACAAGTGAGAGGATGAAAATCCATGTAGTTATTTTAAGAGGTGTCTGATACTGAGAAGACTGAGTTTTAAGTTCAAAATTGAAATTCAAACCAATTTCCAGCGAACCCCCATAAGGGCCATATCTCAAGTATATCAACAGATTCTCCAAATGACTTAAATTTGTTTCCACCTCCATACAGATTCCCAGAGCTCACCTCAGACACATTTAATAACAATCTCTGGAGCTGGGCCTAGAACCTGCATTTTTAAATAAAGATTCTCAGGTGATTCTGATGCAACACTTTGGGACCATCGCTCTATTATAGTTCACTCTTTATTCAGATGAGCAAACTGAGTCGAGAGGATAAAAATGACTTGTGTAAGGTCACACTGTGCCAGGAGTAGGGCCAGAATCCAGGTTTGTTGACACCAATTCCAGTGCTCTGAACTACACTGTTTGGGCTCAGAGTCCCCAGACCATTGCTTCTGGGAAACTGAGTGAGGCTTAATAACAGCGATCCTGCTTTTTCTGGCCTTGTTCCTAAAGCCACACAGCCTGGGGGCAGGAGAGGGGTGGGCAGTGGGTGTGGTATAATGAAATTAGCTCTGAGGGGCTTCTCCAGCCACAGTGAAGGACGCTCTGGGCTGGGGACATCAGCCGCTGCCCCTTGGTCTGCTGGGAGCCCCACCCTCTAGCTATTTTCCTACCCAGGCTCTGCTCAACCTCTCCCCACCCCATTTATCAACAGTTCCCAGAGTTGAGAAAAGGAGGAGAGACAGCTATGCACGTGTCTCCTTGGAACGAATGGCACAAAGAAAGAAGCCTAGAGGTTGTGACTGGAAAGGCTGCCTGGGAAGTTTCCATAGCAACCCCATCATCCCTGCCCCAGCAGCTACGTGCTGCCTGGCATGTGCACATCGCTAGGTCCCTGGAGGACACTGTTGTCTCTCCCTCGCTCAGGGCTCAGGAGTGAGTTGTTAATCCTGGTATTTAGATAATAATATCCAAAGGCATCTGTGGGAACCTGAACCAGCTGGAGCCGAGGGCATGTGTCTGCGGGCCCTCTAGGGAGAGGTCCAGAACCTGGGAACCGTTACGGTCCATCTCCTACCACAGGAGCTGGTGATGAGCATGTGGTTAATACTGTTTGATGAGTGGCTGAACAAATGAGAGTCTTGGAGGCTATGTAAGATCATTTGCTCATAGACAGGAGGGAAAATCAGAGCTAAACCTGGAGGGGAAAAGGGTAGCTCCACCCCCTCCCACCCACTCACTCTCCCCAAGTCAGGGAGGACACACATTTCCAAATCCAAATCGCTTCTAACAGCCTCTCCTCTGCACTCCTCACACACATGAGTGTCTGCCAGCCCCTCTGAGTGGCAGGCCACCAGCATGAAGGAGGCAGTAACAAAGTATTAACCTTCCCAGGGGCATGTGCTCCCCTCCCTCTGCAGAACCCTCCTCCCGCACCCCCACCACCAAAGCACACACACTTTGGGAGATGATAAATATACAGCAGTGGATGATGACCCAGAGTGGAATTTCAAGCACCAGTGATGAAACTGTTTTTAGGAAAGGAAAAGGAATGCTTGGAGTCCTACAAATTATTTGCCATCATAATCATAGCCTGGAGCATATTTTAAAACATAAATCTTCAGTATCTTCTTCCTTCGAGAGTGATTTTCATATTTGGAAATAGCAAACAAGTCTGGTGAACAAGTTAGGTACATAAGCTGGATAATGCCATTTGAGATAAAAGACTCCTCCTTACAGCTTTCATCAAGTGATAAAAGACTTGGGATGCGTTTTCATTTTGTTTGCTTGGTTTTTGTTTTTTCAAGGTCAGTGAGTAACTCAGGAAACATTCCATGGTGTGTCTCCTGCTCAGGCAGTGTCTCGGGCCCTGCGGAATGTGAGAAGCGGGCCTGGGATGGGATGGCACTCCCATCCTGGAAGTGAAAGGGGGTCTCAATCCACTGGAGAGACAAAAAGGCAACCACAGGACATAACTACTTACCCTCTGCCCACCTGGCATCAGACTTCTTCCCTTTAGATGCCTCCAAACCGTCAGCCCCTTCCCTTCTTCACTTTCTGCTCAGTGTCCCAGGGTCCTGAAAACTGCTAGAGAAAACTCGGTCACACAGACTGCCATTGCTGAGGCTCGGGGGGCCCTCAAAGCTGCCAGCTAGTACCTTCTGGGCCTCCCCAGCACGTGCTTGCTTTCACAAAATTGCTGCTTTAAATTTTAACCACTGTCTTCACACCTCCACCCCCAAACACCCGGGGGCCATCATCTTCTCTCTCACTAGCAGCAAATAACTTACCTCATAATTTCCATAGAAGATAGAGGCCATGTGGCTGGAACTTCACTGTCTCCCACTTCCTCTGGACAAGGCACCACCCTAGTCAAGCCTCAGAGCCCTGAGGCTGAGTCCGCACAACCATACAAGGAATACATACCACCTGCCTACTAGGATGTTCATCGCTTCCGAGCTCTTTGGACCCTCTTGCCCCCAGTTTCATCTTTCTGGGGACCAAGCTGCCCCTTATCTCGAGGAAGGAGATGTGTCTACTCCAGCCCAAAGCTAAGGCCTCCCTCGTGATCCTGATGTCACTCCTCGGATAACTGGCTCCAGCAGTCTATTTCTTTTTCCCGACGTTACCTTGCAACAAGAACATAGCCAAGTCTTCCTCCAGCTGTTTATTTATTAATTTTTTTTGTATCCGCCCCCCTCCCAGCCCAAGCTGTTTAAAAACAGTCAGACAACAAAACTCAACCTTCCAGATTCCATTTTATAGTGCTCTTTCCCTCCCCAGGGAAGCTTTATTTAAGAATAAAGAATTCTTTTGGAGAGGTTAAACAGTCATGGGGTTGTCTTTAAAAACCACTATTAAAACACCGCACAGTGAAAAATGTCATCTTTATATCCCTGTCCTTTTCACAGAGTCCACTTTTCTTACTGTTTTCTTACATGCATAGAATTATGTCTGTTTAATATCCTGTCTCTGTTTTATACTTGCTGTTTTCACACAGTGGCAGTCATTCCATATAGCAAATATAGATCTGCCTTATTTTTTTAATATTCCCCCAGCACACTCCAAAGCAAACACAAAGGACATATCAAAATTTATTTGACAAGTCTTCTACTGACAACTGTTTGGCTCTATCTTTTGCTATTTCAAAAATATTATAGTTAATAACCTTGTACATATCATTTTATATGTAAATATTTCTATAAAATAAATTCCTAGATGTGGAATTATGGGATCAAATTGTGTGCATATTGGGAATTTCAATTGGAATTGCCCACCATAGAAAATATACCAATTTATATTATATCTTATTCCCACCAGCAATAAACAAGTGTGACTTTCCTAAGGCCCTTACCAACAATTGAGTTAGCCAACTTTTTTTAATCTTCCTCAATCTAAGTGAAATGATACTTTAGTGTAGTTACGATTTTATTTTCTCTTACAATTAGTGAGAATAGTTTCTTTTCATGTGTTTAAAAGATCCTTTTGTATTTTTTCCCGAAACTTTTTGTTCATATCATTTACTCATTTTTATGTTGGGTTGCTCTTTTTCTTATTAATTTGTGAAAGCTCTTTATATATAAGTTCCTTTTGATATAGATTACCTTAATTTTTTTCCAGTCTGTTGTTTATGTTTTTATTGTGCCTATGATATTTCTGTAATGCATTTTTTTATTGTGATAAAATACATGTACCATGAAATTTATCATTTTAGCCATCCTTTAAGCAGGCAGTTCAGTGGCATTAAGCACATTCACATGGTCGTGCTACCATCGCCACCATCCATCTCCAGAACTTTACATCTTCCCAAACTCCCAAACTGAAACTCTGTACCCCTTAAGCAATAACTCCCCACTACTGAATTTATCAGCTTTTTCTTTAGAATTTTTGAGTTTTATATAATACATAGAAAAGTTTTCTCTTTTTCCAGATGTTTTTTTAATTCTCCACATTTTTTCTTTTGGTTCAAGGCTTCTGGATCCTGGCTGCATTCCAGTCACTAGGGGAGCTTTTGTAAAACACCAGGGCCTCAGCCTTACCTCCAGAGGGTCATATTTAAATAGTTAGGGGTGGGACCCAAACACTGGTAATTCTTAAACGAATTCCCAAGGTGATTCTAAAGCTCAGCCAGCACTGAGAACCACTGTTTTTGCATATTTAAGATTTCATTTTTTGTAGTTAAGTGTTTAATTCATCTGGAATTTATACTAAGGTAAAATATAATGTGAAAGTCAACCTAACTTTTTTTCAGACAGCTATTCAATTATTCCAATACTACATAATCAATGTAAATTACCAAAACTGACTTCAAAAGAGAGAAAAAGTTCTGCTCCCACCACTTAGTTTCTTTGTCACAAAATCCTCGCAGAGTAATTCTGAGGATTAAAAAGTTCATAAATGTAAAGACTTAGTAGAATGCCATAATAATATTTGCTATTATATTTGCTATTACTCGTTTTGGCTCAGCAAATGAACATGTGCAGAGTCAACACAGATATGATATATAATGTTATATAATCATTACAAACAATACCTTAGAAGAGTTTAGTTTAAGTGAAAGAGGATATACAATTAACTCATCTAGATTTTTTTAAAATATATACATTAAACAAACACCGTTAAGAAATACACTACCATGTTAACAGTGGTTATATTTGGGTAAAGGGAGATCATGATTTTTTTTTCTTTTCATCCTTAGTCTTTCCTGTATTTCTCAAATTGCCTACAGTGAGCAGGTGTTGCTTATATTCAGGAGGAATAAAATTGCTGAGTAAAGTTCGTTGATCTGGATTCCATCCCTCAGCATGATTCAGAGAGTCTGTTCTCTCCGTAGGGTCCATGTCATGGGGTGCTTTCCAGGGAGCGACGGCCCAGCATTAGCGCTCTTGCCTCCAGGCCAGTGTACACGGCATTTTCTGGGCTACTCTAACCCAACTAATTACCCTCACAGCCCGCCTACATTGTGCTATCACTCTATCAATCAGGTCATTAAAGACCTTAGCAAAAGCCCTGCAAAAGCCTCCATTTCTTCAGTCCACAAATGCAGATTAAGTCTCTATTATGCTCTAGGCTTTGCATCTGTCATATTTCCTTAATAGATGAATTGAGAAACAATTTTAAGAAAAGAAAAAGGTCGGGCTGACTTTTTTTTTTTTTTTTTTTTTGAATCTCAGGCTGAATGAATGCCAGTGACTGCTGCTTTTTAGAAAAGTTTCCGAAGTGCATTATTGTTGTTGTTGTTATTGTTGTTTTAACTAATCTAGTCTAGAACTTGTCTGGGACTGAAACCAAACTCATCAGTGGTATTTAAGCAAAATGTGTTCCTATTTTTCCAGGCATCTAAATGACTTTTATTTAGCTCTCTTTTTCTAGGACTTCTGTTTTTTCCTAAAATGGCTCAAAGAGCCTCACTCCGACCATTCCTCTGTCCTGCAAACCCTCCAGGGACTGAAATACAAGTTCTTTGCACCTGGAGTCTAGAACTCAAGGAGAGCAGCAAAATCCTGGAAAGTCTTCTCTTACCTTGACACCAATGTGGGAGAGAAGGTCAAAGGGACTCCTGACAGTTTGAAAGTGCTAGTTGGAGAAAATTTCTCCAACTTCACTCAAATTATTCACAAGTATAAGCTTCCAAATACCATTGAAAATACTACTCATTTTTAAAATAAAATCTGAAAATAAAAACAGATCCATTCTTTTCTAATGATGCAGGACAGGGCAAATTTCCCCAAGTTGAGGGGAGACCAAGCCTTGAACCGAAAGAAAAAGAGGGTTCTTGGTGGAGAGTGTAGTAAGAATTTAACAAATGCCAAAGTTAGAGTCAAAAGGTAGTTTTATTTAAAGGTGTTTGGGGAGGGGGAGGGAAGCAAAGACTGGAGAAAGCAAAGACAGAAGACCAAGACAAGGGGAAAAAAGCCCTGAATCCAGTTTATATATATTTTTCAGTTCCTGTGAGTTACAATTTAAAGACTGTTAACCCATTTCCTTTGATATGGACATACAGTAAGGAAGCGGGAGAAGGGTATGTAGCCCAAAAAGGTAAGACTATGTAGTGTGAAAGGCCTGCTGGTGTTGTAGCCGCCAGCCCCCGAAAGACACACGGACCACCAGAACTCAGTGAGTGAGTTATAGGAAACACTCTTTATTCAGCCAGCTGGGTCTGCCAGGGGTACGCAGACCCCAACTTAAGCAGCCCCGAAATGTAGAGGTACAGGGTTTTTAAGCCCAAAATCGCATTCTTCATTCTGTCTAAACACAAAGGTCTATCTTTCTTCTATTCACTACCTGTCAACTCACAGGTCAGGTGCGTACGCTGGGTTACGGAAGCAGAAAGCTTGTTTAGAACGTTATGTTCCTATGGGTGACAGCCTATGTTTCCATGGACATAGCCATGTTCTCATAGGCATAGCCAAGCAGTAATTTTCCTGCGAGTAATAAATTTTCGCAGTCATTTTTCAGCCATTACACTGGCAGTTCCCAGCCTTTAATCCATAGGTTCTATGGTTTTACCCATAAGGAATGAATGATTTTATTTGTGTAGGCCGCCATTTAAAGACTCCATTATTCCTATTTCCCCTTCACAGGTGTGGAGAATGGGTTGTTGGTAATCCAGCAGAGATCTTCCTTTGTTCTGCAGGTGTCCTCCTGACCTGGCTGCAGGGCCGATCAGCATATGGCAGTCTCCGAATGTAGCTTGATTTAACACTTTATTTCTCTTGCCTTCTCCCTACATTACTAATATATTAAAGACTGCTATGAACTGAGTAGGTGATAAATCAATACTTCAAGAGCTAGATATTGATTACTTGAATGAATGGCAAATGAATGAATGAGTAAAGTAACACAGAATAGGTCTATCCAACACAAACTACATATAGGTGCCAACTATAGGAAAGTACTTTCCACTTTAGAATTTAGAAGGGAATTAAATATATACCCAAAGTTCTTTGTAAAAGTGGTTCAGAGACATTTAAAAAGTAATGCTATCTTTAGTACAGTGTCTTAGTGTAGCACATAGAACATCTTCCAGGGATCATGATTTGTAGCAGCATCTATTTTACATACATAATTCTGGGCTTCTGAGATCTCAGAGAGCAAGAGTTTCTTAAACAAGTGATTCTAGAAGTTTGATCTCTAACAGTGGTTCTCAAATTGGAGCGTGCCTCTGCAAGTCTTGTTCAAGTACAGATTGCTGGTCCCCACCCCAGACTTTCTGACTCAGCAGGCCTGGGATATAAAAAATCTAAAGGCTAAGAAAAAGAAAGAAAAGCATGAGGGACACTCTTGTTGGAGGGCTTCGTGTTTCTATCACTAGGTACAGAAAGAGCAAAGGGGAAAAGCATGACAGTAACAGCTAACATTTGTGAGTGGTTCGAAGGTGCTCTATTTGTGCATGCATCCGTTCATTTTAATCTTCCATCGGCCTCAGGGCACTGGTATCCTCGCTGTCATTGACATGATTTTCACCTACTTGTAACAGATGAGGAAGCTGATACACACACTAATAATTGGAAGAGCCAGGATTTGGACCCAAAAGTTTCAACTTCTATGTTAGCATGCTAAATCCCACATTAAGAACCTTCCGGATAAATGAATGTTCAGGCACTCACTACCCGCTGTGAGGCTGGAGGCCCTGACCCTGTGAACTCAAACTCTCCTAGGCTGGTGGGACTTTTTGGCAGACTGAGGACAAAACCACACAATCAACAAACATTTATTATAGGCCACATTGCCACAGGCATTTTACATAGTTATCCTTATCTTTAATCCCAATAGCCCCCGGGCAGATTTTTGTCATTTTCTCCATTTCAGAGCTGTTGGAGAATTAAAAAAATTATCTTAAAGTGAGCACTGAATAAATAATAAAAATTTATCTCATTATTCCCTCTCTTGAAGCCTCCTTTTGCTGCTTCTGGCTATGTTCCCAAACAGCTTTAGGCAGTTTACAGTGGCTTTAAGCCTTTATTTCAGGACCTTGCTGGGCTTCCTATGTTTTGGAAGGGCCCAGCACATATTTATGGATATGGCTTCAAATCTGAGCTACTAGAAGTTCCCCAGGGATCTGCTGTAGATAGGGTGGGGTAAAGGGTTTAGGAGGCAAAGGAGGAAAAGAGCTTTGAGGAGTAATTTCTTTTGAAGAGAACATTTCATGACTTTTTTGTTTAATTTCTAATTTGAAAACCACTGATTTCAGCATTGTTTTTATGAGGAAAAATGTGTTTCAAGTTCCAGACCACACACTTAGGACACAACCTGTTCTTCCTGCAGGTAACAGAATGACATAATAAATGAGCCAGTGTCAAATGCTGCAAAAGGCAGTGAACCAGAACCTGACCCCTCAACCCAGACATCAAAGGCATTCTGAGCTCAAGAGCAGCTCATGTGATGATTCCTTTTCTCTTCTTTTACCTAAGCACATCTATTCATTCAACAATAATTTATCCGACCCCTGCCATGAGCCAGCAGCAGAGGCCAGCATTGGGGATACTGAGATGAACATCCTGGGTCCCAACTTTCAGTAGTGGTTACCCTCCTAGGAGGGATGATTCAGGAAGCAGGAGTACAAAGAGACAGAGGAGCGCTCCAAGGGAAACCGTCAAGCTCCAGGAGGAAGATAATGCTAGATTGAAACAAAAAAGATGAAGAAATGTTGAAGTGGGGTGATTTAAAGCATGGGGCACAGCACAGAAAGACAGATAACAAGGCATAGGTACCACATGGAACCACTGGACACCTGCCACCCTAACTTCTTCAGACTGAGGGGGCCATGTCCATAGTCCACTAAACTGACCAACTGTAATACTGGTCTTCAATAAGGGTGGCTACAGATTGGATAGGCATGTCCCTGGTCCAAAGGCTCAGGCTGGTTGGAGTGTCCTATAAGGCATTCAATACAGGAGATATCAACTAAATTAGCCAATCACCCTAACTCCCTCTGGAATTCACACAGGAAGAATAGCAGGGATTTGGTCTATAAATGAAAGAGTCAAGTGCAGAGAAGCATGAATACCAGACTAGACCAGGCACTACACATTAAAACTGCCTCACCCACCCCACCCACTCCACCTCCACCCAAACTTTGAGTTCTCTTTCAAGTCTGTTCTGCATAACAGTAACTTAACAATAATAACCATTTTCTTTCTCAGAATTTTCATGAGTCAGGAATTTGGGAAGGGCTTAGCTGGGAGGTTCTGGCTCATAGTCTCTCAGGCAGTTGTTGCCAGGGACAGAAGAGCTACAACAGCAGGAGCTGGAGCCCCTGGACACTGCTTACATGGCAACTGAAGGCATCAAGGGGGAAGTTCAAGCAAGCAAGGTAGGCACTTCATTGCTTTTTATGACCTGACCTGGGGAGTCATATACATACTATGGCTCTCATGTACTCTCTTGGTTGAACTTGTCACAGAAGCCCAACTTGTTTTCGGGCCCATCACTAATGGAAGAAACGTAGAAAAAAAAAAAAGTTGTGGCTATAGCGTAGAATTTCCACGTAGTTTCAGCTCAGGCTTACAATGAAACGCCATTTTCCTAAGGAATTAGATTAAGGTTGAAGTTGTCTCTGGTCCTGGCACATGTGATAAGCTACAGTTCGCTCAGCAGGGCTAATGTATAAAGTAGGAGGTGAGCACAGACAAAAATAAGTCTGGAGAAGTAGGCAAGGGTCTTTCACGTCATACCAGGGGGCTGGACTTTTTCCTATAGGTGTCAACTCTTCCTTCCAGGACAAGTGAGGGCAAGTAGAGGTGACTTCCAAAAGTAGATGGCTTATAGGGCGGAGACTGGAAACTGGTGGTCCACTGCAGGAGACACCCCATACAATAGTCCTTAGGTTAGAACGTTTTTCAGAAAAAGGCAGCATTTTGAACAATTAGAAACTCTGTTCACAGTGGATACTTATTTTTGCACAGACATAGGGCAGGGATGAGAACACCAGCTGTCCTCTTGACATGAGGTGTGTGCTCTTTAGTTAGCCATATGCTCAATAATTTCCTATTGCATCACAATTGTCTTGTTCATTATTTATGTTACCTTCCCAGTAACATTTGAATTTGTGACCTCTGATCTCAGGCTTCCCATGAACAAAAGCTTTCATGGACTCAGGCTGGGGGAAGAAAAAAAAAAAAACCTCTTGTTTAACACTTGGCCATTCAAAGTGTAGTTTGCTTAAACTTTATTTTGTAAACACTGTATTCACTCATGTATTTTCAACTTTTTTTAAAGAGAAACCCTGTTTCTCTTGTTAAAGGTGACGTTGAGGTCATCTCCCCTGCTGAAGTGGATTCGATCCATTTGTTCAGAACAGTAGAGACAATTGTGTGCACTATAAAGTGTCAATCAAGTACAGTAAGTCCTCACTAATGTTGTGGATAGATTCTGGGACTTTAAGTGAAACAATATATAACAAAACTCATTTTACCATAGGCTAATTGATATAAATAAGAGTTAAGTTCCTATAGCATTTAATCAATGTTATGACAAAGTGATGTTGAACAAAAGGACTTTATTCGAGGACCTGCTGTACAAGATGACCTTTCTGCAGAAGAAGTTACTTTAGCTGCCTTGTGAACAAGCATCCTGGTTTGATGACTAGGCCCCTTGGCCAACAAGTGATTTCAGCCAATCAGAACATGGAAATGTCCAGTTCAGGTACAAATCACTGAGTGATGTGTGTTTTTCGCCTCACTAGAAGTAGCTTGTCATACTCCTTTACAACTCTTCAAATCGTACCCTTTCTTCAAGCACTAAATCCAACCTTCTCAGATTACTCTAGTCATATTGATAGGCTTACTACCTAGGACAGCCTATATGGCTGGCTTCATGCCTGTGTTTCCAAGTCCCTTCATTCCAGCTCCTTCATCACTGTGCCTCATCTTCCATCAGACGCCCTTCTGGCTCATAGCTAGCCTGGACTTTGCCCCAGTGTGACTGCAGCTCTAGTTTGCCTGGAAGCCTGATGGCCTGCTAAAGCTTCCCGGGCTGGGTCAGCTCTCCCAAGGCCTGTTCCTCCCCACTAGGTAGCTCTGGAGCCAGTACTGCGCCTCTCCCTGTCTGTTCTTTCATAATGCCTACTCCTGTGTCTACCAGAGACACTGAATCCAGTGAGGGGGTGAGAAAATGAAAAGATCGAACAGAACAGATTCTTGGAAGGCAAACAAGAAAATGACCAGAGGAAATTCCAACAAAGAGTTGACTGAAATGGACCCTGATATCTTCATTTAGAATTAAAAATAAACCACTGGAGACACATAGGCACATGAGCAGCCACCACTGTTCCATACATATTTTCCTGTTCAGATTGTATCTTTGAATTTGAGAAGAACTTTCCAAAAATAAGAGGTCAACAAAAGAAGGAGGACAGTCTGAGGAAGCAATTAGGGGACACACCACTAATTCCTTTATTTAGGAATAGAGAGGAGAGCAAGAGGATGATGGAGACTTGGAACTGTTCATAAAATAGAATCAAGAGCAGTAGAGGGTGAGAGAAATCGAAAGCTTGTTGTTGGTTGGTAATTGTCAATAGGCAGTATTGTGTGATATGTCCTGATCCCAACATTTAAAAATGAAACATTGTTGTAATTTTGGATATATAGATGGGGACACAACAAGAGTTCTTGAGACAGAAAACACCATTTTTGGATTAAAGTACTTGGATGATTTAGTTGCTGCAAAAATGATCAAGATTTGATTCAAGTATCTAATACATAATAAGCAGTGAATAATATCACAGATGTGTTGAGATTGCATACACCAGATGCCCAGTGAGATCGGAAATGATAACAAACAACATGATGGTAAAATGCTGCCATCTATTTATCATCACCTATTCGTATATTAAATGACTTCCTAATATCTACTAAAGGCCATCTATGAGCCAGATGCTGGGGATGCAGTGATGAGTAAAAATGACATAGATTCCAACTTCATAGTAATTATAATCTAGCATTACTTATCCTCCATTGGAGGCATATCACCAGGGGACATTTGGACATAGGGATTCACTCTTGGTTGCACATTGACTAAGGACCCCACTGGCATTTAGCTGACAGGGACCAGGGATTCTAAACATTCTACACTGTGCAGACTCTGACTACAGGTCAACAGCACCCCCATCCATAAATACTGGTAGTGCAAGTGATGTGACACCATTTTTATTTTTTTCATAACAAGACCAAGTACATAATGTTTATTTTTAAAGCATAAATTTTTCAAATTCCTTTACCGTATTTCTATTTACGTCTCATGGAATACTTTTCTCCTAAATGACACACTTTGGTTTTGGTTTAGGTTTATTTATTTATTTATTTATTTATTTATTCATTCATTCATTCATTTACTATTTATTTATTAATTTAATGGTGACACTGGTTAACGAAGTCCGGTAAGTTTCAGCTGTGCATTTTAACAGTACGCGCATATATATTTACATTGTGTGTTTACTTCCCATAGTTAGTTCTTTCTGTCACCACATATTTGACCCCCTTTACCCTATCTACCTTCCCCTCCCTAAATGACACACTTTGGAAAACACTAGAGTAGAGGTTTCGAACAGACTCTCCTAGGATTGAATCCCAGATCTTATCATTTAGTAGCTGAGACTGTGAGAAAATTGCTTAATGTCTCTGAGTTCCCAACTGGAGACAGGTAATAGCTATCTAACTGAGGTATTGTTAGATTGTTGGAAGGACTGAAGGCAGTGATGTGTATGAGTTGCCTTGCCCAGAGTATGGAAATCTGCATGTTAAGAACTGATGGCCAGTGCAGAAATGGTAACCGAGAAGTTTAGATGTGGAAAAAGATGATGTGGTGGGTGAAGGGGAATTGGGGACAGGGGATGCCTTTTTGAAGAATAAGGACACCTGAAGAACTAAAAGGCACAGAGAAGGTGAAAAGAAGGCCCAGCAGGTGAGGGTGGAGATCAAGTGAGGAAATAATCCAGGCAAGAAGACACACTTGGAAGGTGTTATTCCTATTTCATTGCATGTTCAAGGAGTGATTCATTTCCCACAAAGATTCCCCTGAACAAAGGGGCCCCTCATGATACCTCATTCTATTTCTACCTTATATCTCCTTTGTGCAGAAAAGACAAACGCATTTCTTGGTCTCATGTGGTCCTGCCTCTGATAATTCACCCACAGAAAGGCCCACTGGAGGAAGAGGGCAGTGTCTAAGCAAGATTTAACTAAGTCTTTTGCTAACCAGGCCCCTGTCACTAAATTGTAAGGTCAGGAACAGGGACAAGAGCAGGAAGTCTAAGCAAATGGAGAATTTGCTTCTACTCTGTATAATCTTCCTTGTTTGTTTGTTTGTTTGACATGTTAACCAACTTGACAAGATTCCTGCAAAGCTCCTTCTGATTACTTATGTTGGGCAGAAGTCTCTCTCTTAGACAGAATTCCTCCCACTGGTCATGAAGTATGTTCTCATGTTCTGGAGGCAATTCATATGCCAGTTGCATAATATAAAGCAATGCTTTGGATATGTAGTGGAGGAAGAGGAAGAACCATGGGAGGGACTCTGCTTCTTGGCATTTAATCCATTCAGGCCTTTGTAGACTTTGTAAATACTTGTTGACACTTCTTGTTTGCTGTAGGAAGCCCCAGTTCTACAATTCAAGTGTTAGATCTACCCACACTGTTAATGAAAGACAACATTGCGGCTGCTGTCCCCACCCCCTTTGCCTCCTTTCCCAAATAAAAAATATTTGGAAACTGAGTAAGAGTTGCCCCATTCTTAGTCTCATCCACACTTGCCTTTCTCAGTGTTCTATCCAGGCAGTTCCCTAGAACCAGCAGTTCTCCAAGAAGGTGAGTTACAGCTGCCAGTCATGACCATTGGAACATACCTCTGCCCAGTGCTTTTGGATGTCACCACACAGATTTTCTTGGCTGGGTTTTAGCATCTGTCCTTGGCTAAATGCTGAGCTCTCCAATTGGTCACCTTGACCAGTGCACATAGAATGATTGAACTGTGGTGTCATTTGGTTTGTTTAGGAAGGAAAAAAGTAAAGTTATGCAACTATTCTTTCTTTTCCTTATTCACACTCTAGAGTTCACGGTCAGGCAGCATTATTTATAGAAGGACCTTGGTCTTCCATATTGATAGTCTTCTTCCAAACCTGTCTTTGTATTCAAAATATTCTTCCATTTATACTATGGATTCAATATCAGAAATGGCAGTAAACGTTCTATAGCAAAAAGAGCTGTTATAGATCAGTGATGTCTGTTTTGAAAGCAGACTGGGGAAGTGTCAGCATGTATGCTATGTGTTTGCCATCCTTGGTCTATAACTAACTAGATTATGGAATTGCTTTTCCTATTATTCCTTGGGTCACGGTTTAGCTCACTGTCTCTGTTCTTAGAACCTATAATTGCCTTTTTACTTGGGTTATTATATCTTTTAACTTTATGCTAATCAGCTTATTGCATTCCATCGAGAGATATTTATTGAGACCCAGCTATGTGCCAAATACTACTCTAGAACCCTGAAGAAATAGCAGTGAACAAGAAAGACAAGATCCAAAATAAAAAAATAATAATAATAATAAAAGACAAGATCCCTGCTCTCATGGAGCTTATATCCTAGAATACAGAGGCAAATAACAAATAGACAAATACATATATAAGAATATTTCAGATAATAAGTGTTTTAAAGAAACAGAACAGAGCAATGTGATAAAAAGTGACTGAGAGAGGATTTCATTATTGTGGATTTATTTTTAAGAAGAGAAATCCACTAGGGCATGCTTGTATGACATTGGGAGAATTATTATATAGAAAGGGGAATTGATGCTGCAGGGGAAAAGAATAATTACAGAAATTACTTGGGTGCCACTTTCTTTTCTACACACCCTTTCTTCACCAGAGCAGATCAGTTTTTCTCTTTCTAACTGATCACTTTGTAGTCTGTGGTCATCAGCTTCTCTGTGCTTCCAGGGGTGCTTTCCATTATATAATCCAGGACCATAAGTTTCCCAAAGAAAGTCATACATGAGAACATGAGATGCCCTTCACATAGGCTTAAGTATTTATCTACCATCTGGACTCATTTCTTAAAATGAGTTCGTAAAGTCAATTTGACTGTCTAATAGGCTGTCACCAACTATTGGCTTCCTCTCTCATATTTCTTCAAGGATTCACTTTGTTGACCTTTTCTCTCAAATTATCTCCCCATCTATTTTTGACAGCAACAGCAAAGACAACTTTCAGCTGGTTTAACAAAGAATCTGTGCCCTGAAGTGGGCTGTGACTGGCTCTGTTCTAGAAGTTAGAGAAAAAACACTACTATTTGGGTCAAGATTAAGTTTGAGTCAGCATTAAATTTGGGCCTGGAGTTAGTCTGAGCTCTGGGCTCAGGGATCCAAAAGCTTCATTATGGCTCATGCATGACCTGGCTGAGCTCACAAGTTTAGAACATCCATGATGGGGATTTAGGGCCAAAGTACTCTGGTAGTAAACACTATATGTTTGCTTATTTTATGACCATAATAGTTAGCTGAAAGTTGTCTTTGACCCTTATCAAAGCTCCTCTTCCTTCTTCTTCCTCCTGTTCTTTCTTTTCTACTTTTAATGTGTGTGAAAAGGTTTAGCAGAGGGGTTCATTGGCTCTACCTGGAGACTGAGCATACACATGAAGCTGACAGGTTGCAGTGAAAAACAGTCAAATTTCCAACCAGTGCATGTTCCTTCTTTAGCAAATCCTTCCAAAAGGGGTCTACGTATTTTTTCACTCTTACATTCTAGCTCTGAGATTATGATCTGGATTCCTGAGACCTGTACCTCATCACAAGGTTTATGATTCTTTGATGGAGGAACTGCTCAGAAGAGTTTTTCAGGCAGCCAGGAACTAAAACAAAAGTTTATTCAGGAACTTTCCATTTGCTATGGGTCAGAATCTTAATTTAAAATGTCTTTTAAAAAATATATTTTTTATAGTGTTTAAATTCTCATAGCCCAAAGCACAACTTCTGTTTCTTTGCTTCACACCCTACCCCTAACACTAACCTTAACCCATGCTAATTAATCTTGTCAGGTAAAATCTATTTTTGGTACAATCTTGTGGTCAACTTAATTATACTCTCAGGTACCAGTTAAACAAAATCAAGCCACCATATTTGTCAGTGTACTAATTTCAAATGTTTTTTGAGCATATTCAAGAAGAATCAAGCAGAAAATCACAACCAAAACTACTTCATTCATATCAAACAAATTTTTATATCAGGATCTATCCAACATTAACTCAGAGTTTTCTTAGCATGTATCTGCACATATGACAAATATAGTCATTTGTCAAATCATGTTTTTTCTTCCACTCATATTACTAATCATAAGACAAAACTATGAATTATCAGATTTAATCTTCAGCTAAATAAATATTGCTCTGACTTTAAGGGGGAGAAAAAGCAAGAGAATGATAAACAGGAAAGTGGGACAGAGGTTCCCTCATGGTGGTAGGAAGTCAGAAGGATGAGAGCCGCAATCATAAATCTTCAACAGAATGAATAATGTTCTAGGATATAAACTGGGCGGTGACCTCACAAATATGTTACTACCATGCTTATAGTGTACCCATATGTTGCATACGTTCTTTTATGTGTATCAAATGTTACCTGAAAGAAAAAAAATTATTCCAACTTGGGTTATAAGCAAAGAATGAATCCTTTTTCCTTGGCTAGGACACCATTATTATAAAAACAAAATTCAGAAACATTATTCTGATTTTCTGGCTAATATCCAGCAGGATATATTTTTTTTAAGTTTTCCAGGAGTTGAAGTCACATATTAATTAACTTTGTCAGGTAAAATATATTTTCGGAGACTATTTTGTTCAATTTAATTCTACTATCAGGAGCCAGTTAAATAAAAACAAGCTGCCATATTTCTTAGTGCATTAATTTCAATTGTTACATGTAATTCTCTGTGTTTTGATGTTTTTAAGGTGTTAGAATAAATGTGAAGCCATAATTTTTCTGTTGTAAAATGTTTATGTTCATTTTTTTACTCAGTTTGTGGCCCTTTTTCTTATTGATTTATAAAAGCTCTTTCTATATGCACATGTTTTTCCAGTTTTTCATTTGCTGTTTATGTTTGTTAGTATTTTTAGTGAGAAAAGGGTTTTAGCTCTTAAATAATTAGATTATCAGTGGGGGTTTTTCATTTGTTTTTCTTTTTGTTTTTGCTTTTGCATTAGAATAACCTTTTTATCCCAAGATAACACAATCATCCACCTAAATTTTCTTATAGTGTGTTTATGGTTTTATTTATGTTCATACATAGCACAAGTCAACAAACTGTAGCCCTCATGCTTAATCCAACCAAACTGCCTATTTTTTTTTAAGTACAGTGTTATTGAGACACACTGATTTGTTTATGAATTGTTCATGTCTGCTCTCACACTTCAATAGCAGTTAATCCATTGTAACAGAGATTGTATGGCTCATGAAGTTTAAAATATTTATGACTGGCCCTTTAAGGAAAAAGTTTTGTCTGCTCTGTGTATTAAAAGTCAATACTTTTTTCCACTGATTTAAATGTCACAATTATTATTGTGACATTTTTATGTATTAGACATAAAAACACAGACACACATACATATGCAGGCTGTCTATTTTTCCTACTAGTCTGCTTGCCTGTTTCTACAACAGTATTGTACTTTAAAAGAACTAGGTTTAAAATATGTTTAAATTGCTAATAGTATAGCTCTTCTGTTACCACTTTGAAATCATATTGACCATCTTTAAATCTATTCATTTGAATGAAGTACAGTGTCATTTTGTTAAATTCCTATATCTGTTATAAGCATTCATACACAAGTCTTCATGTGGACATATGTATTAATTTATCTTGGTAAATACCTAGGAATAGATAGAATTGCTGGGTCATATGGTGAGTACACATTTAACTTTATAAAAAACCACCAACCAAGGGTTGCCTCGCCTAAAAAAATTAATTTAATTTAAAAAAGGAAAAGAAATCACCTGTCTGTCTTCTATTATATTAAAATTTTTTTTTTCTTTTCAATTTGATTTTCTCTTCCAGGAAAACCATTTATGCCTATGTTGGATCTCCTTCGACTGCTTTTTCTCCATTTACTGTTTTCTCTTTAATCCTCTTTAATCTTTATTTCCATTTCATTGTATTGAGTTTCCTCATTCCTATCTTATGATTTGCCACTGTCTTCTCCTTTTCAATATCTTCCCGTTCTTTTCCCGTTGCTCTTTCCTGAACTCAAAATTTCTAACTAAACTTGGCTTTTGCAATGTATCCCTGTTCACAGTAACTTTTGCTCCACCTATTGCACTTTCTGGTATATTTGTACCCATTTTGGAAAACTGTTGTTATCTACCAAAGTTGAAGATACACACACCCTAAATTCCTATGAACCCTAGATCTTTATATATTCTTTATATATTCTGTATATATTTAAAGCAATATAAACCTTTTGTCAGTCATATGTGTTGCAATCTTCTCCCGCTATGGCTTTCTTTTTTACTTCCTTAATGTTATTTTCGATGAACAGAGATTTTTATTGCATTGTACTCATATATGTCAATCTTTTTCTGTTCTGTTTAAGAAGATTTTCCTTCTCCTGAGATCATGAAGATATTCTTTTATACCATCTTCTAGGAACTTTGATTTCCCTTTCCTTTAAAAGAAGAGTTTACCTGAATTTTATTTTTGCATATGTGTGAAGCAGAAATTAATTTTCATCTTTTCCAATGAGTTTTCAAGTATCCCAGCACATTCATTAAAAAGACTTTCTCTTTCCCACTGCTCTACAGTGTCACCTTTGACATAATCAAGGGTCCATATAACTGTTTTACTATTCTAATCCATTGATAAATTTGTCCATCATTGAGTCAATACTACAAAGTCTTAATTGCTATAGTTTTTAATAAATCTTGATATAGTTAGTTAGAATAATTTCTCTCATATTATTCTTATTTAAATATACACATATATTTAAATATTATTTTATATTTTAAATTAATTTTACATAAATAGGTATATGTTTATTATATTCATTAATATACATATACTTGTTTATGTAAATATATAAATTTACATTAAATTATATTATATATTATATTATAAACTTATTTATATTATATGTTTATTATTTATTTTTATATATTTATATATACATTTCCCTCTAAGCACAGCTTTATCTTCTCTCACATCTTTAGATATATAGTATTTTTATTATTATTCAGCTCAAAATATTTTATAATATTAGGTACATACATATTTAATATTATTATATCTTCCTAGTGAATTAAACCTTTAATAATATCTTTTTCCAGAGTAATTTGTGTTACTTCTGTCATGTGCTTGAAAGCACCAGTAATCTGGGATCACTTAATTCATTTCAGAAACCGAATAATCAAACCTGAGTTGTAATCCCTCTGAAGGCCTGCTTACTTCCAGTTCACCCTTACTCCTGAGGTGCAGGCATCCCTTTCGGGTCTCAGTCTAAAGGGAGAAGCATTCATCAGGCTTCCCTCTTGGTGGACCCTGGACTCTAGGCCTCATGCCCCAGTCCCATGGGCTGTCATATGTGTCACTCAGCCTCCTAGCCACTCCCTCCAGGATTGGCAAGCACCGCAGTAAACTGCTTATTGTTGGGACATAAAAAATTGTTACTTGCACATATTAGTTTTAAACTGGTCGTGGTACTGAACTTGGTTATTAATTCTGGAAATTTTTCTGCTGCTTCTTTTACTTTTTCCGGGTAGATTAAACATCATTGTCAGATGAAAGTGCTTTTATCTCTTCTTAACATTTAGTATCACAGAGTAAATGTATACAGCCAGTCTAATTTTTAAGCATGCCTCCTCAACCTGGATACTTAGCACATTTTGCCTGTGTGTGCCTAAATGTGAGCCTAAATGTGAGCCTTTTCTCATTGTTTTGCTACAGAAGGAGCAAACTGTTTCCATCGACATAGAACGCTCTCTCTGGCACTCTGAAAATATTCGTTTATTCCATATTGAAGTATTCTGTCTCATTTGTTTCATTCTTTATCAGAAACAATTATTTATAAGTCAAGCCTCAATTCTGTTCTCTTTATCTATTATATTCTGTCACATGATTTTTTTTCCCCTTTTCCTCTGCATTCTGGGAGAATTTCTCAAGCTTGTTCTCCCAGCTTTCATCTCTGTTATCAGTTCCGTCTTTATTGGCTCGATGTGCATTTTTAAATTTTGTTATCTCATTCACTTATCTCTGTGTGGGTTTTCATTCGTCTCATAAAGCAGCGGTCCCCAACCTTTTTGGCACTAGGGACCGGTGCTCCTATGAGAATCTAATACCTAATAATCTGAGGTGGAGCTGAGGCCGTGAAGCTAGCGTTGGGGTACAGCTGCAAATACAGATGAAGCTCTGCTTGCTTGTCTGCCCCTCACCTCCTGCTGTGTAATCCAGTTCCTAACAGGCCACTGACAGGTACCGCTGGTCTGGGGCCCAGAGGTTGGGGACTCCTGTCATAAAGACCACATCTTCTTTTATTCTTCTCAGGATGCCAAACAGCCTCCAGAACTTTTCTTCTGGAGCCTGCAGTACATTATTTCTGAATCTTCCACCTGGTATTTCCTTTCCCTTGTTTCTATAATTTATTTACAGGTTCTATATTAAATTGTTTTTCTCTTAATCTTAATCTTCATCACCATAGTGTAGCTCACAGTTATTAAGTGCTTCCTATGTACTGTCCTGAGCATTTCTCATGTATTGACTCATGTAATCCTCCTAACAACAACGAAGAAAGAAGCATTGCTGACCTCATTTTATAGAGGTGAATGCTGAAGACACCAAGGTTAGGCAACTCGCCCAAGGTCACAGAGCTATAAATGGTGTTGTCAGGATATGATCCAGACAGCCTGGCTCCAGGGTGCGGATGCTATACTGCCTCTCAATAATATTTAAATCATTTTTTTTTACAGGTAAATGCTATTTAAATTCAATATTTGACAACAGATTTCCTGGCTTCATTGCTTGTTGTGTGAAGTCAAACTTCATTCTCAGTTCCACTGGTGAAGAGTAAGTTGGAGTATATAACATCCAGGCCAGTTCTGTTTTTCAGTGGGTGTTCATCCACTTAACCCTGTACCCGATACTCCAAACCAATGAAATTCTTGAAAAGCTACATTTCTGATAGGTTCCAACAGAGCTCTTTCTCTTGATGCCAACTCTAGTAGCTTTTACCTGCAGAGATTATATCTCCCAGGGTGCAGGTACTGCTACCAGCCCCCTGCCCTGGTTATCTCCCAACACACACACACACACACACACACACACACACACACACACACACACACACTCCCTCCCTCTATTTACTGCCTAGTTAACTCTGGGGGAATTGCTATCTTTAAATAGATGTAAACGGATAATAAGGAAGAGGAGGAGAATTAACCTCAATTAACTCACAGGAGCTCACAGCAGAGGATCAGCTGGGTCTTTGAGTCAAACAGCAAGAGGTACGAAGAGTCTTACGTTTTTCAGGTCTATTTTGTTTCATGATCCAAATGAGGCGAAGGTTTTTCCTAACCTTCATTTGTCTATGTTAAAGATTCCTCTGAAATTCTAGGTTTATGCTATCCTTTAGATTTAGCTTTGGGGGTGGTTATAAGCTTTTCTCTCACCACCCTTTGCTGTGGCCTCATAGATACTTTATGGAAAAGGTGAGAGATACTGTACTGTTAAACAGAATTCCCCTCAGCTATTATGGCTTTTAAAGCTTACAAACAGATTAGATCAGATCAGTGATCAAATAAATTCATAAAGGTATTAAAAAGCCACATTAATTTCTAAATTTGATTGCAGCTTCATCAGTGGCATTTTTGTATCTGCAGATACTTTTCACCTCACTTAGCATCTTCTAAATCCTCAACATATAAAAATAACCAATCAAGACTATCAAAAAGTACAACTTCCTTATGTTGGATATAACTAGACAACAACTACCATTTGCCTACCCAACCAGGACTACTCTCCTCTTTTTTCTGAGTAATACAGCCCCAATTTTATTTGGAGTGACTATATTTTTGAGATTTCTTTAAATCTGTATGGCCACATGACATTATTTTATCAAAGGAAACATGTGTAGAAGCTGTTGGAGATAGGGCAAGGTGGGAAACAATGCACAGAATATACTCCATAAAGAGGGTCAGGCAACTAGAGATTGCTTCTCTCTTTTCGTTTTTCCTCACTTTCTCCTGCTTCCTACCTGGAACACACATGTGATGGCTGGATTTTCAGCAGCGATGTTAGACCATAAGCAACCTAAAGATGAAAGCCGTGCACTATGGATGACAGAGCAGATGGACAAAATAACAGGTATGGTTTTCTCGTACAAGTTTTGACTCCATATCTCCAGACTTCTTTTAGAAAAAAAGAAAAATAATAAGATATTTTGTTTAAACCACAATTATTTACATTCTTTTACTAGCAGTCTAATGCAATTTCTGAGATTCTTCTCTAAATAATAAAAGTAATGAAAAGCTAATTCTTGTTAAGTACATTGGGCACTCTTCTAAGTGATATTGTTTTCACCCTCACAGCAACATTCTCACTGTATAGATTAGAAAATCAGGTCAGAATGCTTAAATAACGTGTCCAAGGTCACACAGCTAGCAAGTAGTAGAGCTAGAATTTAATCCTAGCAAAGCTCCAGAATCTATACTCAACCACCTGCTAACTGCTCTAACATCCCATCCCAAACTACAAAAATGGCACTGAAATTAGGCAACAGCAATCCCAACAGTTTAAGCTAGCAGTTCCCAGACTCCCATGTGTCTTTGGTCTTCTCTGACTTTACTAGGCACCGGATCACAAATGTTGACAAAATCTAAACTGACAGTGTGCCTCCCAGGCTGAGCTGAAATCCTGGGTGAGGAGTCACTGGCGCTGTTGCATGCAGGTGCTGGGCCTCTTACTGCCCTCAGGCAGCCTGGCTAGTTCCACATTCACATCCCATTCAGGAATCTCACAGTCTAAGTCATCCTTTGGCAAAATCTCAATTTTTCCCCAAGTGAAGCAGAAGCAGAACAGTTGTAAACATTACATACTAACCACCTTTTAGTGTTTCTATTATAATGCAGTTAGGTACCTGTGTTCAGATCGTTGGCATATCCCAGCCATTCCAGGGCCACATTCCCAGTTTCTCTGCAGCTGTGTTGCATGCACAGCTCACTGCAGAGTAATAATCAAATTCATTTATAATAATTTGTCTAGATTCTCTGGGACGTTTGTATAAGCACTCATGTAAAGTGTTTTCTAGGCCTTTCTCAGTGAGTTCAAGTTAAAATATTATTATGCTTTAGCAGAAAGTTGTTGCTTTTCCCCTTCCTTCCTCTTTCTCACCCACAACCTATTGAACAATCAGATTGATTGCATCTAAATGAAAAGGCAGAGTTGGAGAGACACCAATTTTAACAAATGGGGGAAATGCACTGAAAATTTTACCTCAAACTTACACATGGGCCAATATTTCAATAAGACCCTGTTCCAACATGTGTATTGTCAGCCTCAGGGTTTTAGAAGCCTGGAGAGATGGAACCAAGTGTCGGGGACAAAGGACCACTTCTAGGCAATCTGGGTAATTCTCTGGCTGCAGTGCATCATTTGGCAGTGAGTGGGGTCATCACGTCTCAAGGGAGCTTCCTCAAGCTTCCAACAGGATGGAATAGGGTACCCTTAGGAGGACCATAGGCCTTGAGATCCCCAACCAGCTTGAGTCTAAAAGGGGTGGGAAAGGGATGCTGAGTCTCTGACTTCTCCAACTGCAATTTCCCCCACTGGCCTATCATTGATATCTGAGATCCTACTGTTGTAGAGCTCTTTTGGTTTTTCTTACAGTCAGAGGATGAAGATGCTACTGGAAAGATGGCAACATACAACAACGATTCTTCCCCAGGTAGAGAGATCTAGTTTGTAAGTGTCTTTCCAACTTAACAGCTACCTGAGTAAATAAATCAGGACACCAAAAAAAGGAGTGTGTGTGTATGCACGCGCGTGTGTGTGCACTCACACGTGCACACACACGCAGGGTGGGGCTTGCCGAAGATGTGGGGAGAGGTGACCCCTGACCAGTGAGGAGGGCACAAGAGAAGGGAGAGTGCAGAGAGGTAGGAACACTAGGAGGTATGTGTTGCATGAGGGGTAGGGGCTCACGGAGAGGTGGGGCCAATGGATGAGTGGGGTCTAGTGAGAAACCAAGGAGAGGATAATTGGGCATATCATCTTCTGCACCTGGCAGAGACACTCTGGTCATTGGGGATTGAGTGGCAGCAGCAGATGAGCCCTTGGTTCAGAAAGGGGAGAGGGGAATGCAATAGGGAGAGTAAGAGGAACAAGACAGCACAGTCTATTGTCTCCTGCTTCATGCAAACACTCGCCTCGGGTGAGACCAGCATGAGCATGTGGTAGATGCTACTCCCAGTTAGCCCCAAGCCACCTCACTGCTCCTCTTGCCAAGGTCAATCTCCCAAACCTGGTTGCCCAATCACGTGGGAATGAGTCAGGGCCTGGCCAGGCTGGGTGGGGCATGGATGTGTGGCAGAGGCCTCTGAGACTTGCACAACCCTGGACTACTGATGTCACCAGAGGAAGCCCAGCTGCAGCCTGAAGCGCTGGAGTGGCCCCTCCAAAAGCTCCAATAGGAGGGGCACTAGGCTGTAGGTTTTCTGGCTTCCCCCTGGGTTGGCCCTCTAACACATCGGTCACTTCCCAGATCAGATATTAACAGGGTTAATAAGTTCTCTTCATGTCTGCCTCTGTGGGTAAGGGGAGGGCCTAAGAGGTGTTAGAGCCGACCAAGCTTGACTTTCTGTTCCAATGACTGGCATGGGACACCCCAGACTGAAGAGTGGGGTCATCACATCTCAAGGGGGCTTCCTCAAGCTTCCAACAGGATGGAATAGGGCACCCTTAGGAAGACCATGGGCCTTGGGATCCCCAACCAGCTCGGATCTGAAAGGAAGGGGAAAGGGATGCTGAGTCTCTGACTCAGGTCAGCTCAATCTTGGAGGCTTCAGAACCAGCCAGAGCTGTGGCAAGTTTCAGGTAAAACCAAGTTGGTCCCCCAAAACCGTCTGCTGAGCAAAGGCAGGGAGCCAAGCTGATGGGAATGAAGGCTTATATTACTGGAGAGGATACAGAAAGCAGCAAGTTAGAAATAGAAGAACCTACCCATTCTCACACCTCGGGCTTATCACATCTAAGCTAAAGTCAACAAAAAAGCAAAAGATGTGCCTCTAAGAGGGTTCTCAGAAGGGAGAGAGGATTTTTAAATTCCTTCCAATCACCACCACACCCAACTACAGAAATTCTGAATAATTTTCCAGGTAAGAATGGCTGTAGTATTGATGGCCAAAAAGGCTCAATAACTATTGAGCACCTCCTGCATTCTGGCATCATGTATAGATTTCTTAGGGTATTGGGACAGGTTCAGATAAAAAAACCATTGCTCCATTGGGTCTCTGGACTTGTCTAAGCATGACAACTTATTTACTCATAAGACAGTCCAGCAGGGAGGGTCTGAACCAGCCCAACTTCACCATTGGGGTGGGACGGGTACTGACGGAAGTGACCCTCTGGCCCAACCTGATCTTTGGTGAGGCTGGGTGTCACTGTCACGGGCAGTCTCGAAGTCTGGTGGAAGCAGACAGTGCATAGTGAGTGGAGGACAAAGCAGGGGTTAGACTTGCAGGTGGGCGGAGTACAGGCAATGTCAACAAAGCAGCACCTAGAAGTGTGGTCAAGCCGGTTATCCATAACTGGAAGCATGCAGCTGTGCGCCGGGATTTAGGAGAATTCTCCAGTCTTGGGGCTAGGGAACAGGAGGGTCCAGGCAAGGAGGCAGGGGTCCTAAGAGGTTACCAGAAGTGGAACCAGGAACGGAGTCCAAAAGGGAAGCAAATGGAGGTTCTGGCCCTGAATGTTGGGAGTTGGCCCTGGATCACCTTCTTGGATCAGACCAAGGGGGTGGGGGTGCTGGGGGAGGAATGAATGGCAGAAAGTCATGGAAGAATAGGGAGATTTTATTTATTTATTTTTATTTGTATTTATTTATTTTTAATCCTACAGCACCTGGTATTCCTAGGTAGTCTTCCATCCAAGTACTAACCAGGCCTGACCCTGCTTAGCTTCTGAGATCAGATGAGATCGGGCGTGTTCAGGGTGGCATGGCCATAGGGAAGTAGACTTTAAACAAAGAACCATGAACTTGCCAGGGAGAGTATCCATGAGCCAACGAGGAGATTGGAGCTGGAAGTAGGGGTTGAGTCCCTGGGCAGCAAAAGAACCTGTCATTTGTCTCTTCGGGTTAGACAAGCAGTGGCCCCGCTAGCCCACATGGGGCCTCATATGAACTGAAAATGGCACCCCTCTGGGTAGACCAATTGGCACACCCGAAGCACTCAGATGGCACTTTGTACAAAGATATAGATTCTGCTTCCTACCACAGGTGCAGCCCACACCAGAACACACAACTTGCAAACCGAGTGTGAGCTGGATTTCAGCATCCACTCACTCCCGTGGTTGAGATCTGTGTGCAGTTCACAAACTGCACACCTGAGAACTGGCATGTGTGTAAACCCTCCCGTTCTCCCTGGCAGTAGGCAAACCCAAACCTCCCAACAAAGAACAGTGACTTTGGGTAGACCTAAACCCATGATGGGAGGGAGGGGTTTGAAATAAAGTCGTCCTCATGCCTTTGAAAATGGGCCTGCACCTTAGCTACGACCCTGCAGTTTAACCTCTAATTGATTCCTTTCTCACATCATGTCAGAATTTCAGAAATCGGTGTTAGCGATACCCCCTCCCTATCTGCCAGCCACAGAGCCATAGCTGGAGAGACACCGACAAGCAGGGTTCCTCAATCACAGGATTCTGGCTTGAATTCTGACCTGAAGGTTATAGTAATTACTAGAAATAACTAACATTTATAGAGCACATTGCAATTTACCAAGAGCTTTCACACACATGATCTCATTTGTGCCATGTGAGGCAGGGATGCCTGGTGGGCCTCTCATAGATGAGAAGACAGACTCAGAGGAGCCTGGCATGGTCAGGTGCTATAGCAGGTGGTTGGGAGTGTGCTCCCTGGAGTCTGACTGCCTGGGTTCCCATCCCAGTCCTGCCATTTCCTGGCTGTGTGACACAGAGCAAGTTGCTTCACTTTTCTGCGCCTCTGTTTTTTCATGCATGAGATGGGGGTATTACTAGCTACCTTATGCATGAGATCATTATGGCAGTTAAAATACTTAGAACAGTGTCTCGCATGGAACAAGGGATCCCAGCATAGAAGGTCTGCTCTCCTGGCCAACTCTGGAAAGTAGGATCCATCAATATGTACAAAATCTCGCATTTTTTAGCAGCCTGTTTCTGGCATAATTAAGATTGGGTTAGATTGCAGTGTCACGTTTGGGAATTTTAATTGCCTGAGGTTTGTTGAGCACAACTTAGTCCCCACATGGCTCATGCAGTGCCCACAGATGCAGGTGACGGGGGCGAGGGAAGCAGGTGGAACAGACCCTTGGATGGACTGGTAGTGTGTGCCCACCAGGAAGTGGAATCTGGCCAAAGGTGGCCAAGTGGGAATTCAGGCACAATGTAGCCTCTTCCCATTTTTCAACAGAATCTTTTTCACTTTTCAACAGAAGCCCAAAATACTGACTTTTAATGTGAAACATCTTGATTTTCAATTTTAGTTACTATTTTGAATGTCTCTAAAATATTGTATGGGCCAGACCAGACCAGCGGCAGGGCACGAGCTTGTGCCACCTCCCTAGTCTGCCTTCTCTAACTGCTGTCCTCTGGGGCCTGCAGTGCCTGCCAACCACACGGCTCTCTCCAAGCTTGTCCTTATTGGACACCACCCTGATTGTTCTGCATTTTGAGGTCCATAGATAGAAAAATATCTGCTGTGAAAGCAATGAGGGTTCTACCTAGAACATATCAGAGGAAAGATGCCATAAAAAAATTAATTACTCAATTACCATGTACTATGAAAAATACTGTCCTCTGTAAAATAAGATAAACTGAAATGCGCTTCTGAATGTGAACATGTTCATCTCAGGGGAGAGGCCTGATACCACATGAGAACCCCTTTTTAAAGAGAGGAACCTCAAAGTCATCCCCCGCAACCTCTCCTATTGAGATGGAGAACCTGAAAGAATACGTTCAAGGTCCCAGAGCCAGCACCAGCCTTCCAACACCGACACGGCCGTCCCCGTGTGCTCGCTAGGCCCGCTCCTCAACTGTAATGTGCAATCCCTGCTTTCCGGGGCCTGTGAGTTCCCTTCTCAGGGTACATCCTTAGACATGTCACCTCAAGTATATTCATTGCGAGCACTTCTGCATGTGTAGGGTAGCACCAGAGCCTCAGAAAAGTGATAACACAGTAGCTTACATTTGCAGAGTGCCTTATATGGTTATCCCAAGCCTTCTTATGTTCCTCTAGTTTTCTGGAAGGGGCAAGAGGCATGGAAGAAAGAAGCCAGGATCAGGGTCGGGCAGACCTCACATGAACACCACTACTGAGCTGAATGAATTTACCTGAGGCACTTGGCCTCCCTGAGCCCCCTATTTCTTCTCTCTGGATGTGACTGGATACCGGCTACCACTTAGCCTTGGTATAATCCTTAGGGGATTTCCCCAATCCCCCCCCCATTAAAAATATATTGCTGAGTGACTGTAACACTAGGCCCCTGACTATGACTGTGATCCAAGGATGTTTCTTAGCTGACGAGTGACATCTTGAGAAATGGCACAAGGTCCCTGAACCCACCAAAGGGAGAATGACACACAGAGATACACATGAGCACGCACACACACACACACACGTACCGCTGAGTGCGCACAGGCAAAGGGCTGCTGGGAAGGTGGCCCTTGGGAACTCACCCCTGACAACAATGAGCCAGACTTCAGGTCACCTAGGTTCTCCTAGCAACAAGGGTCAACAAAGGACTTGACTGAGCCTGATGGCCCCTGTACCCAGTGGGCCACTTTCTCCTTGACTTCTGAATCCATTTGGCAATCCAGTACACACTGAGACCAGGCTGTTTTGGCAGCAAATTACAGAGACAAGACCGAGGCAACAGGATCAGAGCTGAATGGTGCCTGTACTCACACTTGCACCAATAAAGTTACCCAAGCTGGTAGTGCCTAAACTTGAGGGAATCAACGTTCGGGGTAGAAAGGATTTTCCAGAGAGGAATAGCGGGGACTGATGAAGAGCGGTGTTTGAGAGACTATGTGGACTGAGATAGAAAAGCCTGTGACCCAGGAGAGAGGCATCAGGGCTTAGTGTGAGCTTCATCATCGGGATCCTAATTAACTTAAGAAAATGGCTTAGTCTTCTTAAATATTGTCCTCCTCATTTAGAGGTGGGAAAATAGCTAGTCATCAACATCTAGTAAATGCTTACATTATGCCAGGCATTGTGTTAAGCACTTCTTGTATGTGTCTCATTTATCCTCACAATGAAATAGAGTCTATTATTATTCCCATTGTCCATGTGCAGAAACTGAGACTTGTGGAAGGATAATTATCATAAGAAGAGCTGGGGACGACTTCACAGCAGAGGCGATGTTGGAACTGTCTTAAAAAAAAAAAAAAAAAGAGTGGATGTGTGTTGAGTTGGCAACAGGAGAAAGAGGAGTAAGCATAGTGTATTCTAAGCAGAGGGATCCCAGAGGCAGGAAATGAGGTGTAAGAGCAAATTGAGATCTGATTGTGAAAGCCTAAGCTAAGGAGTTGCACAATGATGAGTCATCAAGGTCTTTTGGGGGGAGTGTCACATGATTGGATTTGTTGGGTGGAGTAATGATTTTATAGTGCCTTTTGCATTCTTCATTTATTATGGCTGCAATTTACTCTTAATTCCTGACCACTTCCAACTCATTTCTTTTTTTATTATCCTAGTGTAGTGCTTATTTCTGTCACCTGTTTAAATCCTTTTTCGAAGTAGACAGGGACTCAATACCTGCTTTCCTACAAATAATATATATACATTATACATACATATGTACATACATATACACATACACACATACATACATACATACATACATACATATGCATATAGAGGTGGTGTCCAGGTTAGGGAAGAGAAAATAAGAAGATGATTATTTCTGAGAGGTAGATGGAGTAGTAAAGTGATGGGTTACAGAAGCCAAGAGGAGAGAGAATTAGAAGAGGCAGCAGCTGGTCAGCATGTCACATGTTGTCAAGAGGTTAAATTGGATGAGGACTAAAAAAAGGCCACAGGATTGAGCGATGACAAGGTCACAGGGACCACAAGGACAGTTCATTGCTCTGCAGAGTCAAACACAAATGGGAGATGAAGTAGAGGCAGCAAGGAAAGACTCATTCATATTCAAGAAATTTGCAAAAGGAAAAGCAGAGAAAGAGCAGTGGGGGAAGTGGAGGAGGAGGAGCATATTTGCTAATAGGGAGTAGATGAGGAGTGCAGACGGGAGGGTGAGCATCAGACGAGTGAAAAGACACAGGGAGAGATAAACCTGGAAGCGGAACGAATTTTTGACAGCGGAAATGTTAGGCAATGGAGATGGGGAGGGAGTTAAAATCTAAGCTACAGCTTTCCCTAGAATGACAGTTGAGGTTGAAGTATGCAATCTGATTGCAGGAATCTGAGAAGCAGGTTTCTATCCTTTCCTTACAGAAATAGTGTTGAAGTCATTGCCCCAGCTGCAGAATCCTGGCGCTCCTATTCCTGTCCTCCCTCAGCCCCCAAAGCAGACACATTTACTCACTGCATGTCTCCAGGGACAGTTCCTTCTCCAGGCCTCACTTTCTCTGCCTGAGGCTCCTGGTGGGGGTGGAGCTACCTAGGATGCATCTGGGGGAAGGAGGTGGAGCACACAGGTGGGAGGGAGGAGAGGACAAAGAGAGGGGTAAGTCAGGGTTGGTGATGCAGGTTCAAGGCTCAGGGATTCCACATCCTGATCAGTTTCCCAAGGACTGTATTCTCTACGACTGCTGGACAATTGTTGTTCTGCTTGTTCTCCAATAATGCTTCCATTTCCATTCCAAAGATGAATTCATAGGAAGCTTGTATCCAAAAGAAGAATACAAAACATAGTAGTGAACAAATGGGAAAGGTCGCCGGCTGCCAGCATGTATGTAATGCCGCCTGTTCCTGGGCGCTTACATAATCGCAGGGCAGCAGTGAGTCACAGCTGCCAGCAGAGCTGAGATGTGATTAAGTCCTTATAAACCCTCTGCCTGGAGCAGGGCAGGGTGTGCGATTTAACCCCTCTGCTTCCATGGCCTGGCATAGGAGAGGGCTGCTCTTGAGTAGACAGCTGCTCAAGATTGTCCAGTTCGGGGCACTGGGAGAGGACCCTCTGGCAGCAAAAGGCCTTTCGTTCCATGATCCAAATATTTCTGGGAGAAATAAACATAGGGACCCTCAGCATTTTAAAGTTGAGAAGAACTTTAGACTTGTCCAGTCGAATCTGCCCCCTTGACAGATGAGGACACTGAGGCCCAGTGTCAGTGTCCAGTGAGAGATTAACAACCACTCAAGGTCACACGGTGAGATAGTAGCAGGGCAGAAACTTGAACCTGGGTCTGCTGACGGCAAGCCTACGATGTGGTAGACACGAGGACCTGTTGAGATTATTGTCCCTCTGTATTTCAGGTGGGGAGCTGAGTGGTTCCCACCTCACTGCAGCCTGTGGGCACCCGCTCTCCTCACACAGCCCTAACAAGGATGGCCCCAAAAGAGTTTCCTGTTAGTCCCCAAATTCAACTTAATGTTCTTATAGTTGAAGCTCTTGAGGGAAGAATTTCTGGATCGCAGTGGATTCTCTGCTCTGGAGACCGTCCATCTGTCTGTGGTTCTGTCTCAGACACTTCCTAGCCCAGTGACTTTGGCGTGTTATCATGATTTATTTGAGTCTCAGGGGGCTCATCTGTGAAATGGAGATAAAAACAATAGGATTATTGTGAAATCACTACAATAATTTGTGAACAGTGCTTAGCATAATGCCTGGCACAGAGTAAGCACTCACCAAATGGTAGCTATTATTAAAGTGGCAGAAGTGTCACTCCATTCATAAAAAATAGAAGTTCTCACCAGGAGCACCCAGGGAATGCTAACCCCCAGGCACTTGCAGTCCTCGTGATAATCTCTGTCCAGAGCCTTTCTATGAAACCTCAAAGCTCCACCACAAATGCAGGCACCATGTAACCTGAATCCTTTTCAGGTCCCTGCCCTGTAGTTGCTGAAGTTCAAGTGTGAGAACATCTGAATTGCTATATCCTACCTGATGTTGTCAGTTGCTACCACTAATGTGGTAGCAAGGGACTACCACTGAGGGCAAATGGGTTGTCTTATCAGCATCCTCCACAAAAGGTAAAAATGCCTCCCACTTACCCCAAATGGCTGTCCTGGTCTTATTTAGTAACTGACTGATTCTGCCATGCAAGAGTTATCTAAATAAACAATTGCCAGAAAATCTTTTTTTTTCATAATCGTTCTATTCAAGCATGTTTAAAGTATGTATTCTAGAGGAAGGGGACCTGTAAATATTAACAAACATAAGTGAGAGGGGCACCTGAGTGGGGAAAAGCAGAACAAAAGTTGGGGTGAGGAGATGGCTTGAAAACAAGGGATTAATAAATGTTTGCACACTGAATGGTGAGACCCCCTCACCTTTCCCCTACTTAGTTCCAAGAATGCTGGCAGCCAGATTCATATCCCCGAAAGGGAAATCAGAGCATCTTGATAAGAAGAATTGAATCGCACTTGGAGAAAGACCTCGGATCCTGAGATACTGACATTTAGTAGCACCTCACTGCAAAAATCCCCATCATTGCTCAGTTACCCATAGCAGTGACCTCAACTCTATCAGACCCAACACCTTTTTGTTAACAGCTTTACTGAAGTATAATTGTGGTACAATAGACAGCTCGTATTTAAAATGTATAATTTAGAAATTCTGACATAAGCATCTACTCATAAAATCATTGCCACAATCAAGATAATAATCATATGTATCCTCCCAAAAGTGTCCTGTGCCCCTTTGTAATCTCCCTGTCCTTCCACTTCCTGTCCCATCCCCCATTCCCAGGCAATCACTGATCTTTCTGTTACTATAGGTTAGTTTGCATTTTCGAGAATTTTATGCATAGGTAATCTTTTTGCCTAGCTTCTTTCATGAAGCATAACTATTCCAAGACTCCACCATTCTGTAGATACCCACACCTTCTGTTTAAAATAAATATTTTGAAATATCTCCTTTACTAGCTGAAATGAAATTCATAGTTAAAATAATCACCTATACATAATTTAAAAAATTATATTATAATGCCCTTACAAAGGAAAAATAAAAGGAAAAAAGTAATTACAATAAAATAACATGTGTTTCATATGGGCAGAACACCCTGGAAGACATAAGAAAGCCGTTAGATATTTTCAATAAGTTTGAATTTAAGAGAAATCAGACTATCTTCAACGGAATATTGCTGACATTTTCCTCATTATAATTTGTTATATTTCTTACATTTGCCATTTTAAAATAAGCCTAAATTAGTATATTTGAATCATCATGAGTACGACAACTACAATCGCAGACTAATGTCAGTGTGTTTGAGCACAAGCAGGACTGATGTCAGTGATGTGTCTTTCTAAATGGTGAACAACCCTTGATAAGTTCTAAACAAAGCAAAGTCCAGTCTCCACTTAGTCTGCATGAATTACATGCTTAGAAATATGAATCTATAGAAATCTCAGGGTATATGAAATCCATGGGGAAAACTTATTTGTATTTATATATAAGGCAGAGTTGATATCCTGGATCAAATGATTAAAAATGATTTTCCACCTACATAACTGTCCAGGAGGACATTGAAAGTGGAGTAGAACACGGAGTCGCCAAATCGAAATGCAATATCTTAGACATATTGATACAAAAATATGTATTTGTCGTTTATCTGAAATTTGATTTTAACTGGGTGTCCTGTCATTTATCTGCAGCTCTAGACATGTGGCAGTCCTCATTGTATGAGACTGCCCTGCATGTCAGCTAGCATCCTTGGCCCCCACATACTAGGTACTAGCAGGACCCTAACAGAAAACTTGGTTCATCTGTACTCACAACATCCCTGAACCACCAGTGTAGGGACTTTCCCCACTTCGACCAATTCTCCAACTCTCCAGACACCAACTGGATGTCTTACAATTCAATTTTGACTACTCAGAGTTAGCACAGACCCGATAAGTTAAGGCCTCAGTCCTATAGGGCTTCCCCTCCCTGCCTCCCACTTCAGACACCCATCAAAATATGTCCCAGGTTGTCACCTGTACTTCTGTCTAACCAGCTATAAATCAGAATTCCCACAATCCCCTCCTCAGATTTGACAATTTGCTGTAATGGCTGACAAAACTTGGGGAAACATTTACTTGTTTTTACCAGTTTATTATTTAAAATATGGTAAAGTATACAGTTGAACAACAAGAGGAGGAGCTACATAGAGTGACATCTGGAAGTGTCCTGAGCATAGGAGCTTCCGCCCCCATGAAATTTGGGGTGTGCCACCCTCTCAACACCTAGAGGTGTTCACTAACCAGAAGTGTTCTAAACACTGTAGTTTAGGGATGTTTATGGAGGCTTCGTCATGTAGTCACGATTGATTATTAAATTAATCTTCAGTCCTTCTCCCCTCCCCAGTCCCACGCTTCTAATCATGGCTTTCTGGTGAACAGCCCCCATCCTGAAGCTATCCAAGAGCCCGTTTAGAGGTGCTTCTTTAGAACAATAGATGCTCCTATTACCAGAAAATAAATTAAAAGATTTAGGAACTCTTGATATTACTAGCACCCCTATTACTCAAGAAATTCAAGCGTTTTAGGAACTTTGTGTCAGAAATCAAGGGCAAAACCCAAATATATGTATTTCTTATTATGTCCTGCCTACTCCTCCCCATAACTGTGACAACTAAAAATCCTCACAACTTTCCAAAATTTTCATAAGAGGTGTTCCTATTGAGAACCACTGTCCTACAGTGAAGTTCCCCAAAAGCAAACACTACTCATGCACACAGAGCCCATGATCAGCTTTTTAATGATTGACTCAAACACTCATGAAAAGCTAAGTATCCACAGACATTTAAAAAAGACACCCAAGGTGAAAACTAAGGACCAGAACAAATAGATAGAAAAAATGGGACTTGGAAAAAGATCGAGAAGAAAAAAACTTCAAGGAAAAAAATTGTATGTAACCTTTGGAGAGATAATAGCAAAAAGAGGTTGCTGTAGAAGGACAAGGAGAAGTAAGAAACCTATAAGAGCACTTGAAAATTAAATATGCAATAGCCAAAATTGAAAAAAAAATTTAAGTTAAAAAAAATCAATAGAAAAGGTAGGAGATTCGAGGGAGTTTTCCAGAAGACAGAAAAAAAAATAACAAAGAAATAGACAATAGGATAGAATGAGCTAGAAAGTTAGAGGATCAATTCAGGGAGTTTAATATCCAATTAAGAATTTCAGAAAGAGAAAACAGAAATTTGAAAAGGGAAGGAATTTATCAAACAAATAATTTAAGAAAAATATCTTAATGCTAAAAGACTTGAGTTTGAAAGGCCTATCAGGTGCCAGCATGAAGAATGCAATCCAATCATAATAACGTTCAGAATACCAAGGATAAATAGAAGTTCTTTAAAAGAAAAAAAAAGTTACATCAAAAATAACTAGGAATATGAATGGCCACTTCTCAGCAATAATATAGGAAGCTAGAAAACATGAAGCAATGTTTTCAAAATTCTAAGGGGAAAAAAATGATTTTCAGTCTTAAATTCTAAACCTAGCCAAATTATCAATCAAGTGTAAGGATAAAGAAAAATTCAGAGTTGAAAGTCTCAAAAGACTTTTCTCCCATGCATTCTTTCTCAGGAAGCTATTTGAGAATGTGATCAATGAAAATGAGGGAGTTAACAAACAAAAAAGAGAACAAGAGATCTAGGAAACAAGATCAAACACAGGTGAGTCAAAGGAGATTTCTAGGATAATGATGGGAAGTTCCAGAACCATAGCTGCATAGCTGGCCCAGAAAGCAATAAGTCAGCTTGAGCAAGATGAGGCAGGAAAATTATCTGGTAAGTTATCTGATACATTCAACTAAATGTACAGTCACATTAAGAAACCATCCATCAGAATTGAGAAATTTAAGCAAAGAGGGGAGAAAAAGGCAATTACTAACCCTAGAAGTATCAAAAAGTTTACAAGAAAAGAATCATGATTACAATACCATCCCTGGCTCTGCAATGAACAGTATTTATGTCTTTATAATAATATAAATAATGAAATCAGATTTAACCAAAAATTGCAACATTGCTATATTGGCTGCAAGAAAGCCACCAACCTATGAGAGAACCAATAGTTAAAGTCTAAAATTCATGACTCAAATCAATAGTATATGCATATCATATAAAAAAATAGAGATAAAGAACTAAAAAAAAGTTTAAGAGTAAATAGGACAGGAGATAGCTGTTTTACCTTATGAGTGCTTTGGCAGTGTTTAACTTTAAATAATGTGAAAGCTACATAAGTAAAAATAAGTAAAAGTAAAAATTAACTTAGACATGTTTCTTGGATAAAAGTCAAAATTAATTTTGAGAAATTAATATGGCTGAAGTAGAAGTGGCCTGGGAACTTCCTCCAGAGCAGGAAGATCTGCGTTCTGAATTTAATCTTTGAGCTACACTTTGTGACATACTTTGAGCCCTGTCAAAGGCAAAGTAGACCAGTGCCTTTGAAAAGAGAAACCAATGACTCCTCCAGTGAGAAGAGGCCTGCAGAAGAGGCTTGGGAAGGACCCCGGTGTGCACACCTGCTATGGCCATAATCTCTCTCTTATTCAGTGTTTTGCCAAGTCACCAGGAGCAGGAAGCTGCTTTCTCTATTACACAGAGCAACAAAGAGGGAAAGAGTATTTCGATAATGAGGACTGATAACTGTCACACACAGAGAAAGCCTGGGCCTCAAAAAAGCTTTAGATTACAGCGTGGATGGCACTTATCAGGGTTCCTGAAGTTGCAACTGGGACACGGAAAGCCATGGAAGATGAAGGGTGTTTTTCTCAAACAGAAGGAAAGACCTGGAGACAGATTAAATAAAGATTCCCAACTATGAAAGCAGATGGGTGGGAAAAAAACTAAGAGATGTGTCTATCTTTTTAAATCTTGCTCTAAATTGCAGGTTGCCTTGTGTGTAGCGTGAAGATTAGAAATTGTATAATTACATTCGGCTTTAATGGAGAGTTTCATTTTGGTAGGAAAAAAAGTAAATGGACTGGGTGGGGTGCTATAGCTTGTGACTCAGTTATCCATACTTAGGAAAAACCTGTCTGCTTGGATCACAAGCCCACGATTCACACGAGTGGCAGATTTACCTAGGCTATGGCCCTAGTGCCTAGCAAGAAATATCCCCTATGGCCTTGCCAGCCTGAACCTGGGGATTGATGAGAAACAGCCCATCCCTTTTGAGCCTGTCTTTTCAACCAAGGCCATCTCAAGCCAGATCTGATTATCTGTACATATTCGTTCATCACAAGTTCTGATGGGACGTTGGCATTGACTTGGTGCTGCAGACCAAAGTGCGCTGCTTCACAGGTGTGTTCCAATATCTATCTCATTAAGAACTTTTTGAATGTTCAGTAGGAACTGTTGAAGATCTACCAACTAGAGATTAAGGTGATTGTTTCTGAAGAGGTTTATTTTTTAATCAGACTTTGGTCGGTTTTTCATTACATATTTTATTAACTAGACCCTAAATACCCGCACCCCCCCTCCAAAAAAAATGATGTGATTTGACCAAAAAAAACAACAACAAGATAGACATAGGACATAAACACAATGTGCGAGTGGACCCTCAGTGGAAGGAGCAGCCCCAAACTCTCAGAGGTATTTCAACAGATTTTCCGCATCCGCAGGTCTGAACTACCATCTCAAATTGCAGAGCTGTCAGCTCCCCAGATAATCTGGGGCAAAATCTCCCTTTATGATTGGTGATGTTTGAGTTCTCCTGGACTCTGGCTACAGGCACCTGTCCATTAGTCAAGAAATGAACAGACACTGTGGTTGCTCCTTGGGGAGCTCACAGTTGGAGGAGGTCAGCAGCACAGCTATCCACACCAGCAATCCTTACAGCAGGTCGTGTGGACATGTGAGAATACAAGCTTCCACTTTAGTACCCCTTGTTTCTTGCCTTCCAACTTCCTCCATTAATAATACGCTAGCAACGCAACTTCCCCCACTCCTCAGAAGACCAGATACTATTCAATTCCTACTGATACTAGCTACCATTTATAGAGTAGTTACCACACACCAGGCACATACTTTATTTCTTTCAACAATCTCACTGGAAGATGGGCACCATTTTCCAGCTAGGAAACAGAGGCTTTAAGAGGTAGTAGCACACTAAAGACAACATAGAGCTGGTATTCAAACTTATACTATCTGAGCAGACATCCTGTTTCTATGTATGTTTTTATAAATATATTCGAGTTAAGTTTCTGTCACTTGCAACTAAAAGGGTGCTATCTAATACAGAAGATTAATGCGAGAGTGATGATCAGCCATGGGCAAAACATAGAAGTACCAAGCCACAAGAAAGGCAGCCACTGAATCTCAGAAGCTTCTGGAGCTGGATGTTCACAGGCTTCTGTGCTTCCTCCCTTGTCTCTGCTTTTGCTTTCTTGCATTGAGTGGTTGGTGGTATGTTGGACAAGGGTGATTATTTCTGAGATTACAAGTGACTTTTAATGAATTTTAAGGTTTTGTCAACTTGTTCTTTTAAACTTTTACACAATGAATACGTACTTCTCACGTAATTTTTTAAAGGTATAAAGAAAACAAACAAAATCAAAATGAACTTCTGAACCACTTAACAGCCTGCAATCTTAGAAAATACACCATACAGACTCCTGGGTGCCAGAAAAGTGGGCTAAATGTGACTGGGTAACATGTCGAAATGTCTAATTTTTTTCTCTCTGATTTTCTCTTTTTCTTTTCCTTTCACCCCAACTAGAGGGTAGTCTCCTCTACCTCAGGGGAGGTATGTGGTAGGACAGAAAACAAAAATAACATAAAACTTTTATTCCCAAAAGTGTAATCACCAGAGAGAGGAGAGTGATTGTGTGGTTGGAAGCAGAATATATAGGAAAAGCATGAACAGAAAAGGATTTCCTCAATACCAGAAAAACACTCCCCAGGGAGAGGAGTAGAAGGCTAGTAGTCTCAGAGCACTGGCATCAGAGATTAAGCTTTTCTTTTGTTTGTTTGTTTGTTTCTGCTAACATTAAATATCGTCTAAGAATTTTTAAAACAACTTTCTAGTAACTCTTACACCAAAGAATATAAAAGTATGCATGTAAAGCATTGACATAGACAATATTTTAACATCGACAAGAGAACCACCTAGACAGGTACCCCACCAAAAAGTTTTAGGAAGTTTTGAAGTAAGGAAAAAGTCATTGAATCAAGGGTCTGGAGTTATTTTTCCTTTTGAAGCCACTCCTTTAACTTTATAGCTCACTAGAGACAGAGATTAAGCAAGAAATGAAGTTCTGTGAAGATATTTTTGGCCCTCTGCTTTCTTAAAAACTTAAGGGAATTGCACATCCATGTTGTTTTCTGCGTAAATGCCTCTGTCCTGGTTTCTGCTTCTCAGCTTCTGAATGTCCTCCACCAAGGATCCATGAGCCGGTTGCTCCACAGGTGTGATCCACAAAGTCTTCCTTTTTCCTTCCATCTGGGGATCAGTCCAGGTCCATGAGTAAATCACATCCTTCTACCAGATAAACAACCAATTGCTCAAACCCAAGTCAGAGTACAGGGCTGGGTTGGGGGAAGGGGAAGGGCAACATCTTCTCACCTGATTCAGTTTTCTGTTTGTTTCAAAGGTTTTTAAAGGAATTTTATTTTAGAATAATTTTAGATTTATAGAAAAGTTGCAAATTTAGTACAGAGAGGTACATATATCTCTCACCCAGTTTCCCCTAATGTTAACATTTTACATTACAAGGTACATTTGCCAAAACTAAGTAAACAAATTAGTACATTACGATTAACTAGATTTTATTCAGATTTCACCAGCTTTTCCATTAATGTCCTTTTTCCTGTTCCAGGATTCATTTCAGGATACCACGTTGCATTTTGTGATTCATCATTTTATAATTTAGTTTGGATTTTTATGAAAGTTACACATAGTTCATGGTTTAAAAAATGAAAAAAAACAACCAGATACGACTTATAACAAAGAAAAACAGTTTTCTGCCCAAACTTTCCTCACCTCCAGTTCCCTTCTCCCAGAGGTAAACAATTCCACTTTCTCTCTCCTTTTACCTTCTCTTCCTGCAGTCCAGCTACACTGGCCTCTGCACTCTTCCTTGAATCATGTTAAAAGAGGGAGTTTTAGAAAGATAAAGTTGACAACTATATGGAGGCTAAGGGACAAGACAAGGACTCAGGGCAGCAATTTTACTGCCCCAGGTAGAGGGTCATTAGGGCCTACAGGAGGAAATGACAAGGGAGAGAGAAAGAAGGGACTTCATCAATCTGTTATGGTTTGATTTGTATCCCCACCACCACCACCTAATTCATATGTCAAAGTCCTAATTCCCGTCCCTCAGAATATGGTCTTATGTGGAAATAGGGTCTTGGTGGATATAATTAGTTAAGTTAGGGTGAAGTCACTAGGGTGGGCCCTAATCTAATATGACTAGTGTCCTTATAAAAAGGGAAAATTTGGACACTGGCAGACACATATAGACAGAAAATGATGTGAAGAGAAGTAAGGAGAAGACAGTCATCTGCAGACCTAAGAAGGAGGCCTGGAACAGATACCTTTCCCTCACAGCCCTCAGAAGAAACCAACCTTGATGACACCTTGATCTTAGACTTCTGGCCACTAGAACTGTGAGACAATAAATCTGGTCCCAGTCGGGTCTATCGTATTTTGTTATGGCAGCCCCAGCAACTAATACAGCATCTTTTGGGGAAAATATTCCTGGATTCAAGTTACCTCTTCTTCCCTCTCTCCTAAAGAATAATTCTCCAAAGCCACCCTCCTGAGAGGGCTGGAAGCAGTGTTTGCAGAATGGGCGTGTGTTGCCAGCCTGAGGCACTGGATGCTCTCTACTCCAGGAGTGAGCGAGGGGTGGCTTTTCTGGGTCATTGATCAGTTTGTTCCCAGAACCCACCTGAGAAATCAAAGAACTAACTCTAGTGATCAGAAATTGCCAGACAGAAACGTCCGTTCTCCCCACTTGAGGAAGTAATCAGTGCCAAGAGTCGGACTGTGGGTAAAGCCAGAGGAGAAAGGAGACTCGTCTCTGTGGAGCCTTTAACATCTCACCAATGGCTCTTCAGAAGAGAAAAGAGCCGCAAGAGGTAAAACAACCTAAAAGAAAGGTAAACCCTGGTTTTGTCATTTTATGACCTAGGATTTACTGAAATAACTGTCCCTCTTGGCTAAACAAAGAACTCCCAAGAATTCTATATCTCGAGGTCAATGGCATGATGATTAGTATACCCCATGGGACCAGGGACAAGCAAGTGTACCACAGAGCTCTACCATCCAGCCATTCAGGGTGCCCTTGCTCAAGTCCTTGGTCCCCTTAGCCCTTTTACCTCCCAATGTTCCCAGCACTTACCCTCACTCTTGATTACCCGCCATTTGCGCACTCCAGAGCTGCCAAGTTTTGCTAGAGAAAGTATCAAAAGTGCACCACAGGGCCTGCTGAGTATTCCCGCCCCCCGGTCATATCTGGCCCTCCCTGCTCCCATGGCTATCCATCTGGAGTTGGCTTCCTGTTGCTTCCCTCCTAGAACCTTATGAAGAATTTTCTAGGCTCCACAAGTCTCCGATTTCATCCCCATGTCTCTCCCTTTCATCTGAGAATGTCATTTTCATTTTCCTGTGAAGCGAAAAGCCTTCAGGCCTATACTACCTCAAGTGTTTCTCTCCACTTTAGAATTTCTCTTTGTCCACGTCTGTCTTCTCCTGGGCTCCTCCTTTCTCAGGGGAAGGGGCGATATTTTATTTTCTTGTCTAGGCAAACCCTTCTCTTCTCTGGATCCTATCCCTCACTGTAACAGCAATTATTTCATTTATTTAAAAAAATTATTACAGAAAATGTTAAACACATACAAATAATTTTATTTACTTTTTGTATTTTCAAACTTCTCCAGCTTTCTTGACTACAATATCAGGAAGGTCTCCTCCAGCTTTGGAAACAAATTTTTTAAAACTATCATAATCTTGCTACTTCTTTGAGCTGCTTCCTAATTTCTTTATATTTTTTAATGGCCAGATGTTGCCAAGTTCTTCTATTTCTCCTCTTTATATCTTAACTCCCTACAATCTAGCTTCCATTTCTATCACTCTACTGAAATTCCTTTTTCAATTATTTAACTTTGTTATTCGGAAATAAATTCAGACATATTTAAAAAGTGCAAAAATTACGGGAAAATTCTCATGTACCCTTTATCCAAATTCTTCAAATGTTAACATTTTATATAACCATAATACATTGATCAAAACCAAGAAATTACATTGATGCAAGGTATTAACAAATTACAGACTTTCTTAGAAATTGACTATTGTTTTGCCAATGTCGAATTTCTGAAATCCGTCGTTTTAAGACAGCTTTTTACTAAATCCATCTTCAAGAACTTTTTGTAACTTCTTTAGTTCTGAATATAGAAGTAAGGAGGGATGAGTACAGCACTTGGAGAGGTAGAAAGACATACAAAGAAAATACAAAAGATAGAAGAACACATTAAATGACTCCGCCGCCATTAGCAAATCCATACTGTGCATTTCTTCGACCAAAAAAAAAAAAATTCAAGGAGCGATAGAAGAGATGAAGAGAGAACCTATAGTGGCAAAAAGATTCATGAGCTAGCGTAGCCAAGGGCCATGTGTGGGCTTTGGTTCCCAATTTAAATAAACTGTAGAACAAAGTGTAAGACAATTGAGAAATTTTGAACTCTGAATATTTAGTAATCTAAGTAATTATTGGTAGTTTCTCAGTGTGATAATGGTACTATCTTCATGTTTGAAGAACATTTATTTTAGAGATACCTATTGAAATACTTATAGATGATATGACTGCTTCAAAGTGATGCCCCTTCCTGCCCTCTTCCTGGTCGTCCCTGATCCTTCATACGAGTAACTCCAAGCCTTTTCCAGTTTCAAGCAATCCAGCCTTTCAAATCTCCTTCCAATTCTCAGCTCTGCCTATAACCCTGCTTAGCTCAACAAGAGCAGGAGAACCTGACAGAAAACATAGGAAAATATCCCAGTATGTGTTAGTATTCTGTTCACGTTAAAAAGGTATGCAAACTAAATAAATTTGGTATCATGCTGTGTAGATGTTTGTATCCTCTCTCTCACTCTTATTCTATTTATTTATTTATTGCTAAACATTATATCATTAGCACTTTGTCAAATCTTTAAACATTAAAAACTTTATTTTTAATGTCTGCAGACTATTCCACCATACAGGTGTACCATAATCTATTTATCGCATCCTCTAGTGTGAGATCCAGTGACGCTTAGTTGTCAAAGCAATTCAGCCCTCTTCCTCTTTGTCTACAAGCTTTGATGCTATTGACCATCCTTCTAACTTGAAAAGTCCTTCCATTGGCTTCTGCGATATCGTCCCATCTCTCCCCTCCCCCTCTGACTAATCGTAGTTCTGTGATTTGTCTTCCTCTAGTTCCTCCCCGAAGTTCTATCTAGACCCCCTCTTAGCCTCCTCTTTTCCTCTTTCCTCTCTCTCCTTAGGTGGACTCTTTCTCTCTTGGCTTCACTGCGAAGGATTCCTAAATCTATAACCTCAGCTCTAACTTGATTCCAGTGTTCTCGATGAGCAATCCCCTGTGTATTATACATGACCACCAAAATACAGTCCCTTAGTTTCACCAGCACTGCTGATCGCCAGCTCTGCCTGCCCCCTTGCTCCCTCTCATGTTGCTGCCATCTCCTCAGGGTTCAGCTTGATGCCTTGGAGTCACTCTCCATTCCTCACCTTCCATTTCACTAATTCACCAAGACCCAAAGAATCTACTCCTGAGATGTCTCTGACAGCTTCTAATGTTCCATTCTCACTGCTCCACAAAGACTTTGAATTTTCATCCTGTTATATTCACCTTTTACTCAATCTTTCCTCCTCTGTTTTTGTTCCATCCAATCCATCTTACCTCCAACCACCATATTAATCTTCCTAAAGGCTGACTTTAATTTGGAGGCTTACCTGTTCAATAATCTTCAGCGGTTCCCCATTACTCACCACATAGAGTGCTGACATTTAAGGCACAATTTAATATGACCAGCCAAACATCCTCTGCAATCTTACTTCTCACTTCTTCCCACACACATCTTGGAGGGGGAGTAGCATGGCTCCAGAGTCAGATCCCAACCTAGTAATGCTCTGGTCTTGGGTAAATTATCTGAGCCTCTACTTCCCCATCCATAAAACGGAAGTACCAGCAAAACCTCCCTGAGATGTTGTTGGGAGAATAAGATGAGATGAAGTACATAAAGCATAATACCAGGCATACAGTAGGTTCTTAATAAATGTCAGATACTGCTACTTTTATTATATCACTGTAATAAAACTGAGTTATTGGTTCTTCCATACAAGTTGTTTAATGAACTATAATCAAATTTCATAATGTATAGTCCAGATAGTTTTCTGGGTGGTCAAGCTAGAGAGGAGTCTGGAGGCACTAGAAGGGGAGAAGGGGAGGAACACAGGCAGAAATCTTTACTAGAAGGTTGAGTGGATGAATTTAGGTAGGGCAAGTAGAGGGAGGAATCATTCTACAGCAAAATAATTACATATGCTTTCATGGAGGGGGGCCGGATAAACTAACAGGACTGTGCCTCCTGCTAAGTTAATGATTCTTCGTGCTGGAATACCAGTATGTGACAATGAACGCCAGCTACACTGCTCACAGGTAGTCACTATCAGAATTATAAACACCAGGGATCAACATTTACCTGCCAGAAGTTCATGTGAGTAATGGATATCTCCCTAACCTGTTGCTGGATAAAAAGCACCTGCAATTCTTAGAGAATCAGCTTTGATTAAAGAAGTTTTCTGAGGTTTTTTTTTTTTCTATTTTGAAGTTCTAAGTTACTCTTCTAATGAATAAGGTCATATTTCCATGCTAAAACCTAAGAGAAGGAGGCTTGCCAGGAAGTTGGACTTCCCTCTCAACCACATACGGCCTTAAGTATAAGGCATGAGCCGATTGTGAATTATGAGATGTAATTTAAGGAATTCTAGAGAGAAACTGCCCCCAAGAGCCTGTCCACATGATTAAATGACCCTGGTACGTATCACAGTGTATCCAGTTCTCTTGCGAACGTTAAGTACTACTGAGAAGTCCACATTTAGTCTCTAATCTTTTGATTTGAATGTGATTAGTATTCATTTGAGGGAGGAGAGAAGGCGTAGAAAGAGTCTGGGGACAGGTCTCAACTCTATACAGAGAAAGGGAAAAACTTCCTGTTGTGAGACGGCAGAGCCAGGGTGCATTCCCCTGCTTCTGCAGAGGCCTGCAGTAAGCCGAGTCAGCGCTGTGGAGCCCGCGGCAGCCCACCCCTGGGACGTGCAGAGCGTCACGCCTTGCCTGTCGCCTGGAGGAAGAGCACATGGGAGGACAGCTGACGGTACGCGGATCCTCCGTGGCAGTAGATGCAGTTATGTAAGGGCTTATGAAATGCGAAGGACCGGCCTGGCTCTGCAGTATGGGCGCTAAGGGACTGATAGTCACAAGAGATATTGCCCAGGCCCCTGCCCACAGTGGCGCAGGCGAAGGCTTCGGTGAAGGCCAGGCAGAGGAAGCTGTGCCCGCCCGCCCCGGGCCAGCGCTGCGCTGCAGGTCTCCAAGGCCCACGAGTCCTGCTCACGGGGGAATTTCAAGTGCAGGTAGACTGGAAGGGTTTTCGATGAACGACGTGTTTTATACATAGTCAGAGTTCCTGGATCTTATTTCTGTATCTAACTCGGTTCTTACCTTCTAGCTCCAAATTACTCTGGGGGACTCAGAGCCCCGAGTGCCCTCTCTGGACGGGGATAGGAGCTCGTGCTGCCACCTGCAGGTCAAAGGGGAAATTGAGCCAACTGTAGTTGGGTGGCCCGTGACTGACTGGAAGGGCAATTTCAGGATAGGGTAGAGTGTATTTCAGATTACTGGAACTACCAGAATCACTGACGTGTATACATATTAATTCTAAAGAGCACAGCAATTGAAAAAAGATTTGATCTAGCCTCCACACATCCTCTGGAGGTTTCCCTTAGATTAGTTTTTCCGTTTTGTGGATTTGGGAGAGGATCGATGATACATATTTGTACAAATGCAATTCGGTGATGTAAAACAGATGTTCACCACCAAAGCATGTAATTGACCCACACATATCAGCGCTGGTGTGTTACCAGTGCCACCTCCATGATGTCACTGTGATTTCCATCATAGTCGGTTCCACCCTGCCTATATTGTTCCAAGCGGCCCATGATGTCACCAGTGGTCTGGGTCACTCACAATCCAGTGGGTTACCCCATTGCCCTGTACTCTGCGCCATAACTATTTTTTCTTCAGACATCCCAATGCCATGATTTTGAAAGTGAATGATTATTTTAAAAATAATTTTAGAGCAATTTCATTAGACTGATGGTTAAGAGCACAGGCCCTGTGGTTAGGCTGCCTGGGTTTGAATCCTGACTCTGACTTTTTAACTTTGTGGCCTTGAGAAAGGCACTTATTCTTTCTATTTCTTAGTTTCCTCACCTACTAAATGGACATGACAGTACAGTCCTTACAGAACTGCTGTGCATTGTACATGAGATAATGCTCATGAGCACCTGCAGGATAGTGTACGAAGACGATGTGCTCCACATTCAGAATGCCCAGTTGTGTGTCCAGGCTTTGCCCCTTGCTAGTAGGGGGCATATGAAATAAGTTACTTCACTTCTTTGTGCCTTGGGTTTCTCATCTATAAAATTGATATTATAATAGTATCTATCTCACAGATAGAGAATTAAATGAAATCTGTCTATTAAGCTTAGACACAGTAAATGCTCAGATGTTAGCCTTTTAAACCTGAATTGGTTTTTGCTATTTTCAGCATTCTGTTGTTTGGCAGATTCTGGTTTTTAGACTCTCAGATAAACAATTTCCTGTTTGTCATTTTATAGTTGTCTTGAGTACAGTCGTGTGTGATCCTTCCATCACTTTGGGAGGTAGATGTCTTCATCCCCACTTTGCAGATGAAGAAACTAAAGCTCAGAGTGGTTTAGTGACTTGCCAGATATCACACAGCAAGTGACATCAGGATGCACACCGGCTCTTCTCTTCCCAAGACCAGGGCTCTTTTTACTACATTACAGGTGCCTTTTATAATTCATCTAAATGTGATGAGTACACATTTTATTTTACAACCTTTTGCCAAATATCTATGGAGTGCCCAAAATTTCTCGAATTATGCAGACTTTGTGAAATCAGATTTCCAAATTTCAAGAAAACTAAAAGAAATATATTTAGAACCTTTTCTTCATAACAAGCCTTTGTTTAATGACTTATTAATAGACCGGGCTATTAGGTTCTGCTTTTGGAGAGGAGTGTGGAGAGAGGCAACAGGTCAGGCCATTGGGGTACCAGCATCTCAAGAACTGAAACTTCGTTAACCCCAGCTCCTCCCCCAGCCCTAGCACCTCACACTCCCCTCTTTGAAATGCTCCCCTTTGAAATGAAGTAGCGAAATTACTTATTTCTTCCTCTTTCTTCCCTGACAGACTGTGAGCTCTGTGAAGCTTAAGACTGCATCTAACATGTCCGTTGTCTAAAAGTCATTTCAGTTTCCCATCTGTAAAAAGGAAATGCAGAGAAGAAACATTTTTCATTGAATGGAGTCAAGAAACAAGATGACGTTTCTTTAGACGCTTGATAATAGATCCATTCCAATCTATAGAGAAAAAGATTTAGGGATAGATTTTATCTTTTTTTTAGCCAAATATCCCATTGAAGGGCTTCCTTTCCTGATTAGTAATAATAATAACTAACAACTAACATTTATCAAATGCTACCCATGAGGAGGCACTAGTTCAAGCATATTATGCGCAAGCTCAGTCAAGTCCTGTAGTACCCCTACATACTAGGTACTCTACTCACCCTCATTTTACTGATAAAGAGGCAGGTCAAAAGAGAGCTGGGGCTTTGCCAGTGCCACACAGCTAGTAAGTAAAATAGCAGCACTGGGATTTGAACCCAGGTCTTGCCAACTGAGAGAGGAGGTTCTAACCTCTGGCCAGCCTGACTGCATCCCAAGAGTGGCAGGGCAGCTGCTACAGGGCTTGTAGGGAGGTGCCCTGTGTGGAACAGCAGATAAGGTGAGCGTGTGCATGCTTCCTACCCCAACCGTCTTGATCCCTTCTCTTTGATTTATTTTTTATTTCAGGCAGACTGGGTTTATACCAGAGTCATCTTCTGTGGCTTCTTCCCTGCCTGTGCCTGGTGCTCCTGGCCCTTACTCTGCCCTCAGTGTGGTTTCTCCCACAGTCCCTGGCCCCAGGGCAAAGGGGAATATCCAGTGTCAGAGATCAGCAAAGCCCTCCATGTGACAGCACGTGACAGACAGGCACTTGCCTCCCAGCAGACTGCACCCACACCTCCCACCAGTGGTTTCGTGACCATCAATAAGCCAAGACCTCATTTTTCCCTCAGCAAGTCCCAGGTGCCCAGCTCACGGGGCACAGCTGCTCCTCACGTGCTCCTGGCCCCAAAGGCCAGACATTTCCTCTCGGTTCGCACAGGCCTTAGCTTCCTTGTTCTCTTTCCATAGCCCTGTTTGTGCTAACTCATCAAATCCCCCAGGGCCAGATCCCTTCATGACCAATGGAACAGGCAGTTTGTTGTGGAGATTTGATTTCCAAATTTCAACAGCTTTGGTAATTTCAGCAATAACTGTACAGGGAGCCCAGATTATTTAGAGCTTCTGTTCTTAAAACTTAAAAAAAAAAAAAACTTTTCTAAGAGTTGCTTGGAATTCCAAACTTATTTTCCTGTCACACGTGGTTCTAAATAATCATTAGGTCCTGTGAGAGACCCTAGAAATTACCTACTACACACTGAGCATCTACAGTAGAAGGCAGAGGAAAATCAAACACCTCTATGCCACTGAGGCCCTTGAGGAAAAGCAACTACAACTTAAGATTAAGAGGAAAGGTAGGTGGAGGTGCTGAAAGGAGGCTCTGAACAACTTTAGAGGCCATGGAACAACAGCTTCTCCATTCCAGATGCAGAAGAAACACCAAGCTTATTAAAATGCAGATCCCAGAGTCCCTCCACCAGAGTTTCTGATTCCTTAGGTCTGAATTGGGACCCAGAATTTTCAGGGTCAATGGGATGTCTTCCAATGCAGGATGTCCACAGATAACGCTCAGAAAAAGACTGTTCAAGGCACTAAGCACACCTAACACCTGTGCGTACTAAGGAAGCAGACTTAAAGAGCAAAGAGAGAGAGATGGATTTCCTGAGGAAGGTGTTCAGAAAGGAGAAGCAAGAAGGAAGAGATGGAGGGAATGTGCTATGGATAAGAATGATGTTCAGAGACCCCTATAATCCCACATCCTAAAGGGACCTAAAAGTTAAGCTCTTTATACAGCTCATAAACCCCACTTTTCCAGAGACTAATCAGGCAACCTCTCAAGGTGCACACAGTATGGGAAGTACAACAGCGGTTCATCCCACTTTTAATTCTTCTTTTTAGAATGATTTTTATTCTATTGAACTAAAATCTACCTCCCTTTATTTTTCTATCTTATTCTGTGAGGATAATGAGAAAGCTTAGAAAACTAATTACTGTGTGGTTGACTTATATCCCATAACCTTCCAAGAGATGGTTTTTAAAAGTTTTTAAATGGCTTTATTGAGATATAATTGATACATAATAACATGCACACATTGAATGTGTACAAGTTGATAAGTTTTCATATATGCATACACCTGTGAAACCATTCTGACAATCAAGATAATGAACATATCCATCATGCCCTTTTGTGATCCCTCTCTGTGTCCCTGTCCCCATGTCTAGGCAACCACTGACCTGATTTCTGTCACTATAGATTACTTTGGATTTTATAGAATTTTATCTAAATGTTAACTTATAACATGTACTCTTTTTTGTCTGGCTTCTTAACATTTTGAGATTCATCCATGTTGCTGCATGTATCGATGCTATGTTTCTTCTCATCACTGAGTAGTGTTCCATTGTATAGATACCCCACAATTTGCTATCCATTCACTCATTGATGGACATTTGGGTGTTTCCAGTGTTTTACTGTTACAAATAAAACTTCTACAAACATTCATCTAAACTCTGTGCAGGCCTGTGTTTTCACTCTTCTTGGGTAAATAGCTAGAATAGAATAATTAGATCACATGGTAGGTATATGTTTAAGTTTTTAAGATATTGCCAAACTGTTTCCAAATGGCTGTACCATTTTACATCCCCACCAGCAGGGTATGAGACTTCCAGGTGCTCCATCTCCTTGCCAGCACTTGGTATGGTTAGTGTTTCCAACTTTAGCCATTCTTTTTATCCATTCTAACAGGTAACCAGTAGTCTCTCACTGAGGTTTAATTTGCACTTCCCTACTCATCAATGCTGTTGAACACCTTTGCATTCATCCAGATATCTTTGTTAATGAAGTAGCTGTTCAAATATTTGGCCTATTTTGGATGAGGGGAGTTTTCTTATTATTGACTTTTTAGTAAAAGTAAAATCAAGAGTAGTGTACTTAATTTATTGTATTGTAAAAACATTCCATACTTTGTGTCTTTTATTTACCCAAAGACACAATTGATAAGGAAAATATGAGCAAATGAAAAACTAAAAGAGTCGTCATAGAAGAGCATAAAGTATTTATAAAGTTATTAAACAACTCAAAGATAAAATCAAATGCTTATCTAGATCCAAGAATTGCTTGCTTCTGCTTTAAAAGCTTTATAATCTAAAAGAGAATTAAATAGAGGAAAAGAAAAAATAAGTTCAAGGCTTCAGATTTATGAAATCAAAACAGGCTCCAGAAAAAAAAAAAAAAAGGATTCTAAATGGAAACGAACAGGTAAAAACATTTTCTCAAGAGTCAAATACTGAACCAAACAATTAAAAAACTGTGGATTACACAGTGCAATTGACTGTTAACAATAAAATGCTTTAAAGTGTGCAACATAATGCATATAAAATATGGTGGTTTACAAATTGGCATCTCTATTATATTGTATTCAGGTTGCTTACAAAATAACTTTTCTATCTTGAACATGAGAAAGCAGCAAAAATTGACTTTAAAAATACCTGGAAAATTACATTAGGCTAAATTGTGGTCCTTTAGTATGACTAGACAATGATGAAATCATCAAAGAGATCACAGTAAGCCACGAAGCCCCAGGGAAGCTACTGACAATTTAGTATTTTCATATCATGTGGAAATAGTCATTCTGTTTACCAAAGGTAGCTGCCGAAATGTATTCATGATGATTAAGACATGTATATGTAAAAAGTTGAAACTTAGCATCATAAAAATGGTTTGTATGAAATGCTAATTTCCTAGATAGGTGGATTGAGCTCATTACACTTCAGCATGGGCACTGGTGTTTTCAAAAGGCAGCATGTTATTCCTAAGTAGCTTCTTGGATTATCTTCTGAGCATTGCAATGATCTATTCAAATGGTAAACAGTTCTGGTATATTTTTATTCTTTTCATAGTTCTTCTTTTCTGAGGTTGCAAGATTCCTTTTATCCTCCTGTTTCAAGAACTTCCTTCAACCATTCTTGAATCTTTAGGTTTATGTCTCTTGTCAAATTTGGTTAATTTTCAGTCATTTAAAAAATTTTGGTCATTTTTCAGTTCTAATTTTCCATTTGGTTCTTTTTTATCATCTATTTCTTTGCTGAGGTGTTCTATTTTTCATTTGTTGTAAACATGTTTATAACTTCTCATCAAAATTTTTCTATAATAGCTTCTTTAAAATTTTTGTCTACATTTGTATCATCTCAATATTGGCATCTGTTGACTGTCTTTTCTCATTCAAGTTGAGATTTTCCTGGTTTTTGACATAATGAATGACTTTCTATTATATCTTGGACATTTTGGAATTTATAAGACTTTAGATTTTATTTAAATTTTCTGTTTTAGCAGGTTACTTCTGACACCGTGCCATCAGAAAAAGGGAGTTGCTGCCTCATTACTGCCAGGCGGGAGTGAAACTTCATGTTCCCCTCTTGGCCTCCATTGACAGACACTCCAGTAACAGGAGAAGCATCTCATTATCGCCGGATGTAGCTGAGAGTTCCAGCTCCCACATGGCCTTCACCGACATCATAGAAGGAGTCATTATGGGGGACACCGCCCTGCAGGGAAAGATTGGGATGCCTCATTGAACGTAGTGAGGGTGGATCTAGGCCTCCCACTGGCTTTTGATGACAGAAAAGAGGCCACAGTTTTTTACATATTTTCTGCTGCTTTGCACACCTGGTAAATTTTTGTTGGATCCTAGACATTGTAAACTTTATCTTGTTGAGTGTTTGATATTTTTGTATTTCTATAAATATTCTCAAGCTTAGTTCTGGGATACAATTAGGTTATTTGGAAAGAGTTTGATTCCTTTAGGTTTTGCATTTATGATATTTTCGGAGGATCCTGAGACGTACTCGGTCTAGGGCTACTGAAGCAAGGTCCTTCTGTGTACACGACCCAATGCTCAACGATTCATGAGGTTTTCCAATCTGAATGTGGGAACGGACACTGTTCCCAGCTCCGTATCGTTACTTCTAATCCTCTCCAGTAGGTTCCTCACACTTATGCTGGTCAGTACTCAGCTAAATGCTTGACAAACCCTCTGTAGATCTCTAGAGCTCTCTCTGTGCAGTTTTTCCTCCTCGATTCTCTGTCCTGCAAACTCTAGTTGCATCGGTCTCCGTGGACATTCCTCTGCTTTCTCAACTCAAAGAGTTCACCAGGCTCCGCCTGGGTGCTGTGGCCTGGAAACTCTTTCAAGGCAGTGAGCTGGAGCAACTGTAGGACTCACCTTATCTGTTTCTCACCTCTCAGGAAACACGTCCTTCATTGCCTGATGTTCATGTTTTGAAAATCATTGTTTTATATCTGTATGTGTGTTTTTTTCTTAGTTTTTGTTTGTTTTGGTTTAGTTTGGTTTTGGTTTGGTTTGGTGGCTATCGTTTCAGGCAGGAGGGTAAATCTGGGACCTGTTATTCCATCTTGGACAGATCAGAAGTCTCCTAGAGAAGTTTTCAACTTTTTATTTCAAAAAATATTTAAACTTTCATAAAAGTTGTGAGACTAGTACGATGAATGCTTGCATACCCTTTTCCCAGATTCAGCTATTGCTAATATTTTGCCTCATTCATGTTATTTCTCTCTAGATAGATATATCGATACAGACATACATATATGCACAGATCATTATTGTTCTTGCTGAACCATTTAAGAGTAGGCTGCAGACATCATGCCACTATCACCATAATTATACCCATTTTTCAGATGAGTAAACAGTCCCAGAGAGACATAGCAACTTGCTCAAGGCCACAGGGCTAGTAATAGAGGGAGTCAGGATAGGAACCCAGACCTATCTTTCTTCAAAGCCTAAAGTTTTAACCACAGCAGTTTACAAGGGCCACTGTCTTTACCCAGCACATGAGTCATACCAGATACTAGTTTAAGCTGAAGGCCAAACAGCCATGAGAAAATAAAAGTAAAATTCCAATAGCACTTCCACATGGAAAATGGGGAGAAGATCAAGAATTCTCCCTTCCTCCATCCTTGGTCCACTGGTGACTCATCTAAAGCCCTGATTATCTAAGCATTGGATTTGTTTTTTTTAACTTCTGTCTACTTTGTTAGAGCAATTTAGTACCTGCCTCACCAAGCAGGATTGAATTTAATGTGCTTGAGTCCTCAGAGATTTGACAGTCGCTCTGGCTCAGTCATACATTCTGACTTCTTTCTCCCCTTGTAATCCAACCTAAAAAGGGTACCAGGAACTCACACTTCCCAGGCTTCATTTTGCACCTGGCTGCCATCCCCATGTGTGCGCTCACTGGGGCTCCCTTAACATCAGTGGGACCCATAGGTGGGATCTGGCCACATCTATAGAGAACAGGTACAAACTCAAAGACTTAGAAAAGAGACACAGGAGGGCCCTCCTGGAGGTAGCTCCTGCTGGTTCATAGGGTCCCTGTGGCCTGCTCACATTTTCATGCTACAAAGATTTGTAGGCAGAGGTTGTTCTGAGTCTCCAGGAGTTTGGTTTCCACTGAGTTCTAAGCCTGGCCCTGACCTGAAAGCTGTGTTCCTCCAGTCCATTCTGACTGGCCATGTGGGCTTCCACTGAAGCCACTGTGATGTTTTCTGTTCCTGTTACAGTGTCTTCTCATTACAGCATATTCCTGGAAAAGGCCATGATTAATGTTTCATCTTAGCCCATTGCAACACAAACTGTTTCCTGGCAGCTAAAAGAAGGAGAGGAAAGGCAGGGGGGAAACTTGCTTCACTATTTCCAGCTAAATTCCACTCCTTTCGTGGGACTTTTTCAGACCACTCCTGCCAACAAATTCTTGGGCCACAGCCTTCCCCTGCTCTGCAGCTTCTACGACTTTCTAGAACATTGCTTGTCTCCATCAGCCATTCACATAATGCCTTGTTTATTTTATCACTGATTGACACGTGAATGCCGCCTTGTCTCCTTAACCAGATTGTGCATTTCTGGAGGGCTGGGACTATGTTTTAAGATACTTTTGTATCTTCTCCCATCTCAAAATGTAGTGTTATGTGCCTTCCCTTTCACCCTCCAACCTGAAATATAACTTATTTATTTTGTTTAATATCTGACTCCCATCAGAAAATTAGCTCCAGAAAGACAGGGATTTTTGTCTGCTTTGTTCACTGATTTTTTTTCCTCTAGCATTTAGAGTGGTGTCTGGCACATAGCGAGTAGTAAATAAATGTGTGTTGAATTAAGGGATGAATAATGTGAAAAACTATGAACTGAAGCACCAATATTTATGGGAAAATAATCTTTTTCATTTCATCCCTTCAATGAGTATTTTATGTATGGCTGTTTATGAATTTCAGGAGAATTTCTTTAGGCTCTCAAATCAATTTCATTTCTTTATGTCTAGCTCAGGAAAGAGTAACTACCAGTAGTTAATTGAGATTTCGCTATGCACCAGTAACAATATATATCCTCATTTAATCAACATTCCTATCCCTCAGGTTGATACTGTTAAAATCACCATTTTACTGATGAGGATCTGAATCTCCTAGAAGGTAAATAACTTGCCTGCTCTCACAGCTAGTAAGTGGTGAAGCTGGGACTTGAACCCAGGTCATTGTGGTTGGTCACCACTCTGTTTTCTTGCTTTAACTGAATCCAGGCTTCCAGAATGATCCTTGAGCTTCCTTCCCTGAGATCATCAGGTCTGGGCAGCCCAGCCCAGCCTTCTCCAGGATAAGAGACTGGATCCTGGGACTGCCCAAGAAGGGTTGGAAACAAGCTACTAAAGTAGGGTAAGTTTGTGGCAGGAAAGCAGTTCCTGATCACTGAGGTTTCTTCATTAGATGCTGACAAGCAATTTTAGCTGCACCATGAACATTAACTGCGATGGAGATGACCGCAAATAAAGCACATTTCAGGCAGAGGGAAGAGTTAAATTTTGGTCATCTCTAATTTGAGATACCTTTTTAATCCTCAAGAGCAAATGTTGCATAAACAGTTGGATACACAAGTCTGAGGTTCAAGTAAGAGGACTAGAGATATAAATTTGGGAGCTGGACAGCATCACAGAAACCTGTCTAAAGCAGCTGACTCAGAGCTACCAACCTTGCTTCTTAGCTGCCAGAGCCCCAGTGCTGAAGACTGTGTCAAACGTCTTGGAAAGGTTGATGAGTGCAGTGTTCGGGTTTCATTGTTTCCTCCATTCTGCAGTTGCTGCATTATAAAAATCAAGTTTTCCATATTTTCCTTCTCACTGAAGTCCCACTGGGATCCAGTGAGTATGTGTGTGATCAACTGTAATTGTTCAACAACTAAAATGGTTAACCCTACAGATTGCCTCTGAGACTCCATTTTCCCTAAGTTTTCATGGCTGACCAAGGCACTTATAAAGGGATGCGTTCTTTCCAGATATATTAAAACCATAACCTAGGCCTGGGATCCAACTTGTCTTCAGTGACTTTGCACTTCTCAGATCTGAAGCACGAGCACCAAATTCATAGTGTGATTTGAGGACCTCTAATTTCCTTTCTGTTCCTTTCTTTTCATGGGCATGCACCACCTTCACTAACTACTCAGCCAATATGCATCCCATCCCTGCCCCCAGCTGTGAAGATGGAGATTACAGAGAATGAGCGGAGAAAGAGCTCAAGGAGCATGGTCAGAACTCAGAGCTGTTGGCCTGGAGCATCTGAAAAGTACTGACTGAGGAAGGAATAAAAAGATTTTTTAACAGCATTGGGAACCCACTGAGGTTGGAAATCATGAATTCATTCTGGGACCAGTCAGCCTGGTTGTGAAATTTTCTCTAGCTGAACTCTAGCAGAGAAAACACATAGTAGAGCCACTTCACCTTGGGAAATGGCCTGGCAGGTGCATAGGGAGAGCAAGTGGTGTGTTGTTGATGAGAATGTGGCTAAAACACTTGCCAATAGGCCCCAGGCTAGAGAAAGGAGGGAGAAAGCCAAAGGGAACTGATACTCAGAATACCCCGCTCAGGCAAGCTGTGGGTAAATCCACAAGGACCTTGATGGGACAGAGCTTGAGGAACATTCAGGAAAAGCAAGTCCAGGACAAAGGAGACAAATATAGCTGACACTCCCAAGCCCAGTCTGGCTTCGTAACCTCCACAGCCCCATCCTCAGAGCTCCCCATACATCAGGGCTCAATGAAGCCTCAGTTTCCCAGGAACAACTCAGCCCCTCCAGCTGAATCTCTCCAGTTTCACCTTTTATTAGAATGATGCTGGGTTATCTCACAGCATCAAAGACATAGCGAAGAATTTAGTCTCAATAAAGCAGGAACCAGGAAACCGGAGACCTGGAGGAGCAGAACCAGGGACTCAAATACCATTAGGTCTCTCACTGTCTCTTTAGCTTCCTCCTCTCCTTTGCTCCACAAGTTTCCTTCGTTCTCGCTGACTGAAGAAACTTAAGATCTTGGACTCTGGGACCAGCTACATAAGATTGTAATCCTAGGTCTATTCTTCCATCTACCATCTGAATGACTTCGAACAAGTTACTTACCTCTCAGTGCCTCGGTTTCCTCATGAAGATAATAACAGAACCTACTTCCTAGATTGCTTGAGGAGGAAATAATACTTTTAAAGCACTTGGAAGGGTCCCTGCCCCACCCCACCCCCACCCCCAGGCTCTCTCTTATATGAGAGAAGAGTTTGGACAGCAAGGGTGTCACTCAGGAATTTGCATTCAGGGTTGAAGGTAGCAAACTGGGGTCCCATTCAGGCCAATAGTAGGATCCACAGGGACCCATTTTCATAGGGACAGCAGAAGCTGTGGTGCTACTCTGAGTAGGGCAGGAGACACATCATTTTGTTAGAAGGAATACGTTTTAAATCTCAGCATTTATTCTCAACCCCCCAGTCTACGTTGCTCCCATTGGTCATCAGTAAACAATCACACCTGCTGTGTTAAGGGAAAACTCGGCATACCTCTCCTCCATCTCTGTGAATGAGATGCCCTCTCCTATTCAAGAAGAATCCTTCCTCGTCCTTTCATTTCCCCATCTGCCTCAGGACCGTTGTTCCGCCAGCCATCCCCTCTCTCCCCACTCCTTCCACATCTTCCACTTTTCCATAGCATGACCTTCTCAGGGGTATTTGTACTGAGTTATATTTTATAGAACCACTCAATAGGTATGGATTTTGCATTACCCTTATTGCAGAGGGACTTTTATTTAAAGTTCTGTTTCAACAAAACCTAACCAGGCAAGAATTGAGGTTAGAGTCCCTGAATCTGGGTGGAACATATGGTTTGATGACCAAGTTGAGGAGGACATTTTTGCCTGAGTCTACAGATATCTCTGCCTTCTGGTAGAAGGCAGAAGACTTAAATTACTGTCTGAAAAAGGATGTTTTTCACTTACGACCAGCTCCATGAACCTTCATGCGACAAGATACCCCATCTCTAAGATATCTCCCTCCCCACCCATCTATCACATGCCATGTACTTGTGCTTTCTTACTTACTGGGGTACTACAACCTCTGCCTCCCTTCTGCCTGTTTACTATGAATAGATTTCCCTGATTTCCATCTGGTTTTTCATACCTGGATTTTCCAGTTCTACCTGATGCCTTTATATTGATAATTTGACTGGATTCTTTCCCATAGTACCACCCATAGACCTTACATTTTAGAGGGGGTTCTGCTCTGGCAAGGAATCTACAAGCCCAAAGGGATGTGCCAATCTGGAGTCCTAACCTCCCTCTAGGCATCCTCCAGTACCTGGGATGCTGGAGATCCCTGTCCATATAGCCCTGAGCTTACTTCTAGGGCCTGAACAGGCCTCTTCCTTGGGTCTAGAGGGCGGACCTTACTGCCTGTGTGTGAACTCTTAGACATGAGGGGTGGCTGAGGCCAGTGTGCAGGGCTCCTGAAGAAGCAGGATAGGGCCAGGCAAGCAAGAGAAGGGAGAGGCTGGAAGCTTCATTTGTACTCTTGTTCCAGGCCCTACAAATCCTACAAGTGCCAGGCATAAAAATGAAAGAGGGTCAGCCCCAGGCCTCAAGAAACATCAAGGACACAGCAAACCAAGTTTTGAGGTAGGACTTGAACTAAAGATTGTTTCTTCTTCTCTCTTAAGCCTGGTGCCTAGAGCCAGTCTTCAATATGCTGATCTCTACTCCCCTGTCTGACCTGCATCTCCCCAACTCAAAATTCTTTCCTCTCAAAATGTTCTCCAGCTCATCAAGACCTCAATCTCACATCTGAGCTCCACTCCAGAAGAGGAAGGGGCAGTAAGAGAGTGCCATCTCACCCCTCTGTGCTTCAGTTTTTTTCATCTGTCAAGTGGGAATAATAATAACTACCTCTCATCCCACAGGATCACTTTGAGGCTAAAATTAGAACTGACCACCTGATTACCCAACATCCAAGCCTATTCCTAGCAATGGCCTCTCAAAGAGAAGTGCAGGGAAAAGCTAATTTGGGGTGAGAGATACTGATACTCTGGACTGCATATTGTCCACTAGCTATGCCAAGTTTTAAGTTCTAAGCTGGTTCCCCATGTTAGCCAGCATGCCTCAGGACTAATGCCCCTCAATTGATGCCAACTGGTATTTATTCAAATAATAAAACAAAAGTTAATACTAGTCCAAGCTGAATATAAGCTAAGAAGACAGATCTGCAGCAAGGACTAACTAACTGTGGAGAAACAGGCACACTTCCACTCTGCCGATGGAAGGTCAAAATAGTACAGCTGCTGTGGAAGGCAATTTGCAATATCTAACCACTCGTGCTTATCCTTTGACCACACAAACCTACTTCTGGGAATTTATCCCACAGATACACCTACATTCCTCTGAGATGACATAGGTACAAAGTTATTCATAGCAGCACAGATAGTAAAGGCAAAAAGTTAGAAGTAACCCAGGGGCCCATAAATAAAAACTAGTTAAATATAGTACGATATCCTTATAACTCAATATTGTAAAATAGGACAAGGAAGCTTTCTACACATTGATGCGGGAAGATCTCCTTGACATATCATGTTAGAAAGAGTGGGAAATAAGAATGCATTTTAATCTTTTTCTTTTTCAATTGGTTTGTATTCTCACACAAAGAGTCACTCACAAAGAGAAGAATATATAAGAAAATTAATAAGAGAGGTGGGGGAGAGGCTTTTCAATTACACCTTTTTGTATTGTTTTTATTTTGAAATCATGTAAATATTTTGACTTAGCAAAAAATAAATTAATAAAGGGGAAAAAAACTTTCTAGAAGGTCAAAGAGTGCTGACTGGGTGGCAGAAGGTCAGAGATGATCAGGCCTCTGACCACCCTGAATTTCCTCAAATTGAAGGACGAGAGAGGCCCGTCTGCTCTCGGTTCCTCCCAGCACCACTCTTCTATAAATAAATTCTTTCCTGGGACGCACCCTGTTTTATATCATTGCTACCTTCTGTGTCCTTTGACTTGCACAAACAATTGCAAGTTGACTGAGCATGTTCAGCATCAGTTTCCAATGAATTCCCAGAATTTTACAATCCATATTTGGCTATTTTTCATTCTTGTATTACATTCGACAATTGCCATGCCCCTCTGCTTCTCTCTTAAGCTTTGTTCAGAGGCTCTTAAATTTGCATTTTAGCTTGGATTACTCCTTTTAGTAAGCAATTTGGTCATATAAAAGGTAAATATGACATCCTGTTTCTTGGGTGATTACTCTCTCTATGACAAAGTCCAGTTCTGCTTGAGTCATTTGTTTGGAGTTACTTCTGTTAAGGGGTGGGGACGTGACGGAAACCCATGGGCACAGCATATGCAAGCTGAGATGCACTGGGTTGTTCTGCTGTGTCCTGGGAGACAAGGGCAAGGCTGGGAACTGACGAGGAGCCAGAAAGGCAGAGCACTGTGCCTGGGGTTTTGGCGCTCTGCTCAGGACAGAAACACTGCTGAGCCCTTAGTGTTGCTCATTGCAGGAGGGCATGGAGAGATGGGCGGGGCTAAAGGCTGAAGGGGCAGGGAGGAGCTCAACAAACCTATGATGCCAGCTCCAACGTGGGGTCTAGGCCCAGGTGCAAGAGGGAGGCAACTTGACTGTCCCATCTGCCCAAGTGCCTGATGCCAGTGTAGACAGGGTTGATACAACCCGCTGAGATGCCCAGAGATCCCAACAGCACAATTTTCTTTCTTTTTCTTTTAAATCATTTTTGTCCAAAAACTTAAAATTTTTAAATTAAAAAAATTCTAATTACTCTCTTCCAAACAGAACTATTTTTGTTTTTCTCCATGTGTACTTTCAGGCCCTGATCAGAAGAACTTACTTTTCTAGACGCAGAATAGTTGTGTAGGTAAATTTCTGCTGTTTTCATTTAGCATCACTTTATAAGCCTGTGGCCTCAAAGTCTTCATAATGATTATTTTGATGATGGAATAATTGTCCACTGCATAAATACACTATGGTTTAGTTAACCATTTCCCTATTATGTTGGAGCTCCTTGTACATTTAATTTCCCTATCCTTAGAAATTTTTCCTTAAAATAAATTCTCAGGGCTCTGAGCTCTGGGATCCTTATCCATAAAAAGAGCACAAAAGAGCTCCTGCCGTGGTTGAAAAAAGAATAAAAATAATACACTCAAAGCACCCAGCACAGCGCCTGGCTCTGAGAAGGTGCTCAACACGTGATATTGATTATCATCTTTTTTTATTTCCACTGTGTCCTGGGAACCTAAGAGCATAATCCTTGAGAGTCTGAAGGCTGTGTGTGGCTATAGGAAAGCGTGGCTATCAGAAGGAAGCACGGAAGATATCCAACAACTACTCCCCTCCACACGCGCGCACGCACACACCACGCACGCACACGCACACACACGCACACGCATGCACGCACGCACGCATGAGAGGTCCAGGCCCAACTGTCTTTGCCATAAATGTTTATAAAACACAAGTCATCACCAAGTTATCTAAACTCTGGCGACTGAGTCAGTTTATCTGCCTAGTTATCTATCTCTAAAAGGCTAAATGCTTCCCAATTCATTCTAATACACTCAGTGGTCCCATTTCTGAGTCCCTTTTAAAGTATTCCCACACATCTATGAAATTATGTATTTATGAAGTTCCTCACTGCAGCAAAAGACTGGAAATACCATAGTGCCCATCTAGGGAACAGGTTGAATAACCTATGGCACAACCACATGGTGGAACACGCTGTTGCTATGAAAAAGAACGAGGAAATGCCCTATGAACGGATAGGGGGCAATTTCCTGGGTGTGTTGTTCAGTGAAAAGAGTACATCAGGGCATAAAGCATCCTGCCTAGTCTATGAGATTTCCAAGAGCAGCCACTTCCCCTGCCCAGATTGCAAAATCACTAATGCAGGACTCATCCAAAGAAACCAAGGCAGGCTGAGCACCAGGCTAAGGGGGAAAACCTGTGCTCTCACTATAATGAATGCTAAAAGGGTGTTTGACCTAATTCGACATCCATTCTGATTCTCTCATGAGAAAAACATAAAACCCTGTCAGTGTTGGAGATACAGAAGGAGACTCCCCTGGTACTATTAGTGCATTAGAAACCAACAGGAAGCATAAAAGACAATGGTGAAATCCAATCCTAAAATCGCTGTTACTAAAATCATATTTGAGTCAAAAACAAGCTCGATCTGGGCTTTTTCTAGGGGTTATAGCCAACATGCTGAAATAAAAAAAAAAAGGAAACAACGTTCATCACTATTTCCAGATGATATGATGTTCAGCAACGGACAACTATTAATATAAGAAATATCAGAGAGGTGGAGCCATAGTGCTCACACTGATCAGTTTCAATAAATAAATAAAGCAGATTTTTTTAAAAAAGAGAAATATCAGGCAAGAGAATTCCATGCAGCTACCAAAGATGACGGTGTAGAACCACGTTTATCACTGTGGAAAGGTGTCCAAGATAGAGTACCACAGAGAAGAAGCAGGTTACAAACAGTGTTACACTATGGATTAATTTTAAAAATATATGTATACACCTAGGTTGAATATAAATATAGTGAAAAGTCTCAAAGGAAATTCACCAAAATATGTTTAGATATATATCTTTGGCCTACAGGGTTATAAGTGATTCTTATTTTCTTTCTTTATTTATTTATTTTGGTATTTTTCTGAACACTTTACAATAAGCATGTTTATATAATTTTTTTAAAAAAATCTTTTTTACCCACAAACACACACATGGGCATGCACGCAAAACTCATTTTGAGGTCATCAGGATAAGCTGTGCTTTTCCTGAAACCACTTCTCAACTCACCCCCCACTTCCCTGAAAAACCAGATTGGTCAGCTCCACCTGGCCCCTTCCCCTCTGGGAATGCCCAGATCCATGGGTCCCAGAAAGGCCTAATCTGGGCCCGATTCCCCAGGTGGCCATGGCCCCTGCACCAGCACCTGCACCCAGCCCTGGCTTCATCCTAGCTGTTCGTAGACTCCCAGTCCTAAGGCTGCCCACCTGCCCAAAGCTGAGAGCACTCCTTGCAATCATCCAGCAGACACTTTTGCCTCCCCAGTGGGTAGATTTGGAAATCACTCTGGCAGCCTCAAGGCTCCATATTCCAGGCTTTTTCACCCCATTACTTTTGGGCTGAAGGTCATCAGCAAAGCACGCCAGGTCGGGTAAACTTCATCCCAGGTCTCTTGGTTAAACTTAAATATCCCTCAGCTGTGCCCCTTTCCGGGGGTCCCAGCCCTGTACCTCAGACAGTTTATTGAGCTCACTCTGCCACCTCATTCCTGTTGGCCACAATTTTGTGTCTGAACCCCGCATCTGCCATTGCCCACCTCATCACAGACACATTGCCTGGCACAGGCAGCTGCTATATGTGGTACATCTGGTTCCTCTTTCTGATTCTCCACTCTGCACCCCAGAGGTTGTGAGAAAGCCTTTACTCGGTCTCAATGCCTATTTGGAAGAGGATCGAATTTGCCATCCCTCTGTTTCAACTTGAGTCATACTCTAGCAGCCCCTCCCTGGAGCCCATGATAGAGTAGTGGGTTCTGGTCCCTCCTGGACCAGAACCCACTACTCTATCAGAGGATGATCAGGCCAGCTCTATAAGGCTACACATCTTTTCTCCAACATTCCCTCCAAATTGCTGCAGCATTGGAGTGAGTGGCCAAACCCAAGGATGACTCATTTGACTGAGACCAAGGCTGGCCTTGATTAGCTTGGGACTGTAAAAAATATTGGCATAGTCATTCCTCACCTCTCCTGATCCAGCTCACTATCAGTTTCACCTTTGCATAACTCAGCTATGAACCAGGAAGAAACATACAAATACAAATGCCTTTAAACAGATTTGCTCTGAAACTGGTAAACTTTACTTTCTACTCATTTCCGTCTAGCTTGGTTATTTGATTTCTAACTCCATAACATTTGAGGAAAAGCAAACTAGAAAACAGGAAAGCAGCAGCTACAAGGCAGGCATCAGAAGGTGAGAACCTGAGAATGATCACATGTAAAGATTGGAAAAGTATGAGATCTCGAGGGGAGAAGCAAACAGCCCTGTGTATCTGACATTGCCACAGAGCACAGTGATTGATGTTTATAATGTAACCCCAAATTACACATAAGCATGGGTCCCATCCAGCATGCTCCCCAAGGATGCCTAGATGTTTTCAGAGAAGTCCCAGATCTTCGAGGGCTACCCACCTTGCCTGAAGTTGAGAGGACTCCTCTTGGCCATGCACCCGTCAAAAGATTTTACACAACCACACTGCACAAGTAGCATGGGTCAAGTCTCACCATTTGGATGGCATTTCTCAGAAATTGATCCAAATGTATTTTTATTATTGATACATTTATATACTAATATATTTAAAGCACAATTAGTGTTTTGCTGCTGTGTGCTAGTTTCTAGAACTAGCCAATGGAAGGGAAAGAAAACTGGACCAATGAACTGTTAATGACTTAAGTTTTCTGGTTAACTGGTAAAATGGAGCATAGAATACCTGCCTGAAGTACTTCAAAAGATTTCTTTAAAAGTAGGATGACTATGTGAAAGTTCTATCTGTAGAAAGGAATAAGGAGTATGGCTGTAGTAATTCCTCTTACCTAGATTAGTGATGGATTAAAATTACAAGAGGGAGGAAAATTACAAGTACATAGTCCTCAAAGTTTAGAGAGAGATCTATCTTGTAGACAGATAATTGATTTAGAATTGGGCACTGCTCAGAGAGGATTCCGCCCAGCATTAGCGTCGCGCCATTCTCAGGGAATGAGTGACATCTAATGGACACTAACTGTACTGCAACTGGCCTGGAAAATCAGAAGACTTCAAACCAGCCAGCACTTGTGTACAATTTTTAGCAGGGCACAACCATCGCAAAAATAAAAATTAAAAACAGTCATCGAATATTTTTCTCAAAAAAATCACAATTTTCTTTTTATTTAAAAATAACTTCTATTTTTTCATATTCAAATGTAGTGTATATTAATTGTAGGAAATTTTTTAAAAGAAAATAAAGATTGTCCAATAACATCACTATCAACACTTAACGCTTAGTTTAGAGCCACTGCCGCTGCCATTGTCATCATCACTCTCTCTTTATTCTTCTCCATTCCCTCTTCTCTCTCTCTCCCTCCACACTGTTTTTTTTTTAAAGAGATGACCATTGCTAACAGCTTTATGTGTATTATTCCACATATTTTTATGATAACAGTAATACACACATATTACAAACAATAACAAGCTATCTGAACACGTGGAAAACTATGGGGCATTTTAGTAAGAGGCTGTTAGAAAGAACTTCCAGCACTCAAGCTTACGCCAGGTAGTTTGCAGAACAGTTTAAGGAAGCAGGGCTCTGCTCTGGATGGGTGATGCCAGGAAGCAGGGTAATTCTATGATTGGGTGCCTTAATAAATCTCACCCAGAGGAGGGACAATTAACTCAAGCCTCAAGCTGGAGAAGAATTGGTAAAGCAGCAGCGGCCACTCCTATTAGCCTGGACAGGTGAATGCTTGATCACTATTTTTAAAAAATTTATTTATTTTTATGGTGACATTGGTTAACGAAATCCGATAAGTTTCAGCTGTACATTTTAACTGTAAAGCATATATATAATATATAATACATATTATATATTATATATATATATACACACACACATATATATCTACATGTGTGTTCACCTCCCATAGTTAGATTTCTGTCACCACATATTTGACCCCTTTTACCCTCCCCCCTCCCCTCTGGCTTGGTCACTTTTGTAGTTTGGACAATGTTCCTGTTCTGTCTGTGCAGATGTGATTGTAGAATGGTCTTGTTTTATTTCGCCCGGTCGCGGCAGAGTGGCCTCAGCAGACGTTGGCGTCCGCGCAACGGAACTCCGAGGCACCGCGCTGGTGCCCGCGCAGCTCCCGGCTGTCAGAGCTGCTCTTCTCTCTTCTGGCTCCCGTTTTTCCACCTAGCAATGTTGTGCATGTTTTCTCAAGTCAATATTGGGTTTATTTCAACAAATTTCTCCTGTTGAATAATTGGATTTTTCTAATATTTGAGGCTTCTAATGAACACTAAAATGAAAGTCTTTAGAAATACATCTTTGCACAATTATACTGTTATTTCTTACATTTCCAGCAGCAAAATTACAGGGTCAAATGATATGTACATTTTAAAGTTATTGCCAGAAGTCCTTCCATAGAGTGTGTGTTCATTTCACTTTCAACAATAGAAAACTATTCCCTCCCAAACCCTGGTCAGCACAAAATCATCCACCTTTTACAAATCTTTGCGTTTCATAGGAAAAAAAAAAAATCTGGTCTTTAAAAGTTTTATTATGTAAAATTGGATACAGAATAAAGAACAGATGAGGCATAGCTATGTCTCGCTAGACTGACTACCTACCACTGGACTGCATTAGACTGCCTCAGACTTCAAGAGAGTCTAGGTAGAGGGTACAAAGCTTTGTGTTAGTTTCTCAAGCCTGTTTCTCAAGCTGCCAGTAAAAAGACATGTCTGCAGAACGTGGTGGCTTTCGGTCCCTCGGGATTTGGGACATACCTTGACAATAGTGCTTTTCGAAATGTCATTATCTGCTCTCTTGTCTGCCTCCCCACTGAATCAGGAGCTTCAAGGGAGGAGAGACTGTGTTTTATTCACCTTTTTCTCAATTTTTTTACTGTGCTAAAATATTCATAACGTAAAACTTACCATCTTTACCATTTTTAAGTACATGGTTCAGTGGTATTAAATGCATTGGTAATAGCAACCATCTCCATCATCCACCCCCAGCTCCCTTTCCACCTTGTAAAACTGAAACTCTACACCCAGTAAACAATAACTCCCATGCCCCTCACCCCCAGGCCCTGGCCACCACCATTCTAATTTCTGTCTCTCTGAATTTGACTACTCTGAGTACCTTATATAAGTGGTATCATGTATTTGTCTTTTTGTGACTGGCTTATTTCACTTATCGTATGTCCTCAAGATCCATCCATGTTGTAGCAGGTGTCAGAATTTCCTTCTTATTTTTATTTTTTTTTATTTTTTAGGCAAGGCAACGCTTGGTTGACCTTACAGATTACAAGGACCTTGTCCAGTTTACAATCCTTTTTTTTTTTTTTCCATGCCTACAGCACCTGGTTCTCCTAGGTAAGTGGTCTCCCATCCAAATACTAAGCGGCCTGACCCTGCTTAGCTTCCAAGATCAGACAAGATCAGTCTTGTTCAGGATAGCATGGTCGTAGACAGAATTTCCTTCTTTGTTAAGTGGTATTTGTAAGAAACAGGTTGTTTCAAGCCACTAAGAGCATGGAGTTTTTGTTATTGCATTATAATAAAACCTGTCCTAACTAATACAGCAGTAAATACCCAAAAGAATAAGACCGTATCTAGCAAAGCTTCTAATGGCAGCTTTGTTTTAAAAACTTATTGTAACTAATTTGTACAGTACGCATTGTAGCTTAACTAATATCCATGGGTTTATGTTCCCTTCTTTCTGAGGACATTTACCTGGGAATTACAAGCTGATCACAATCTATGATGAGCTCTAGTATTATGACTAAACCACAAATTGCATAAATCCAGTAAATATGAGAGGTGATGGGTTTTGAGTCTGATAAAAGATTAATTTTGTAGATATGTGTAGAGAGAAGCTACGTTAGGGGAAATGGCTCCCGCAAAGGGCTAGAGGAAGGTCCTTCATTTTAGGCACCCAGTGCTCATTCACCTCTCCCCTATCTACAGCCAGTTCTGCTCCTTCAGTCTATTGGCCATTCATAACGCAGATGCTCCAGACTCAGCTCATTTTAGAAATGCCGAAATAGTTATAGTGGGCATGAATGTTTCTTCGCAAACTCAGGGGACAAAAAAAAAAAAATGCTTTATTTCTGTGAATCAACTTAAGCTGTTTCTGAGCTCCTGGTCACTTCAGGAGGGAAATAGTCTATCTTGTGCATCTTGGGGGTGGTCCTCTTTCTCCCTAGAATTGAACATGAATTCAGGAGACCTCTGGGGCTCCCAGCAAAGGACAGAAGTGTCTCTGGTTCTTACAACTGCTGCTGAGAAGCTCACCATCTGAGCCCACACAGACAAATGGTGGGCAGCTCCTCCCTTCCACACCAAAGCGTGGGGACACAGCCCCCAATCCTCAAGGCCATGGCTGTCTCCAGCATCCACACCTTCCATCTCACCAGAGCTTGTGTCACTCCCGGAGAAGGTGCAAGGCAGAGGAAACTGGTTGCATCACTCGAAGATTCACCTCAGGGAAGAGCTACTGCTGCCTCCTCACTTCTTGCAGAGGAAGGAGCGGGAGCTTACCGTCACACATGGAAGGGGAGTGCTGAGAATGCGTGCCAAATCTCTGCTCTCTTGGGCTTGCAGGGGAGAATTCCAGTGACTCTATGTGAGGCTGATCAGAACCCCTTCCAGGACTGATATGAAGTTGGCCCATGAAGGGCCTGAGTTTCCTCATGAGTTCTCTGCCTCAGCCTCTGACCAGAGAGGTCTAGTCAGCCTCCTCACCCTTTAACCCTCAGAAAGTCCCTAGAGTGAACCTCAGTCCCGGAAGGATTTTGTTGCCAGCCTCCTCAACTCAAAGGACTTGCTTAACCCTAAGGCGAAATGTTGGTCTTTGGACCAGCACCAGTGGCTGACTCCTCTGCCCCAACCACAGCTCCCGTTGCAGGTGGTACAAGCCTTTAGCTTTCATTTCATCACTGTCAAGTCTTGGACTCCATGAGAGGGGTGCCAACTCTGACGTAAATGGGGAGTGCCATACCCACCAGTGGGTAGGTCTAAGATTCTTCTGCACCCCTAAACCCGAGGCCCAGTGTGTCTAAGAAAACCCCAGTCCCCTGGGCTGGGAACCCCTGAAAAAAAGGGAGGAAGAGAGTTCCTGGCTTACACTTATTTATCCAGAGGGCCTGGAGCAGCCCTCTGAACCTGACCCTTATCTTGGCCCTTCCAACCACCCTTTGCTGCATGCACAGCCTCAGGAAGTGAGATCTTCTCTGTTGCCTGCCTTTCCCTCCTCAAGCAGGTGGTCTTCGCATCAGTCCAGATGGACTTCTCCGGAACAGCACCTGCTGCCTACTGGCCACACAAATTGCTGTCACAGAGGCCTGTCCTGGGGCCCCACCAGAGAGAACTTAAAAACTGCAAAAAGATTTCCGGTGCTTTTATTGATAGTTTTTCCTCCAGTTGATGAGAATGATCTTTTAAAATTCCCACCTTGCCTTTGCTACAATCAAAAAGGCAAGTTTTATCCCTACGCCCTTGAGACAGGATTTGTGTGCAATTAACCAAGGACAGTCTGTTGTAGCCCTCTCACCTCAGAGAAAGGCCACTTCTGCCTCCTTTATAGAGTACCCAGGAGAGTCAGGGGCCAGGAGGTACCAAAAGGAGCCCTTTCCTGACATCACTGAGGCCACCATCAACGTGTGGGGCTGCTATGGATAGGGAGGGAGCTAGAGGTCTCCAGAGAAAGGATGTGAGTCAGCCTCCTGTTGGGTTAGGGCCAGTGCTGTGCTGGAGCTCGCTTGGCTCATAAGAGCCAACAATGAACATCTCTTTCTGGCTCTATTTTCAGTAAGTTCATGTGGGCAGCAGCAGACCACTGGTTAGGAATGACAAGCTGAGAGTCACAGTTTCAGGGACCAGGGAACGAGACCAAAGCCAAAAACAGATGGGAATTGAAGAGAGCCAGAGAGCGGGCAATCTTTGGAGACGGAAGGTAACAGAAGCATAAGCCTCAACCTCACCCCTACCCCTGTTGCTTTAACAGGTGGAGCCAGGCAGGTCTCTAGCTGCCAGAATCCTCACAGTTCTTCCTGCAGAAACCCTATACCCTTCTCATCTCCTTTATCCACAGGCCCTCTCTCTTCCCACCCTCCACAGCCCAAAGGTAATGCAGTCGGCTACACTATTTCTCTAGGAGTGGGCTTCACATTCTTGTGCTCACCTTCATTCTTGGGGCTTGAACTTTCCAACTAAGAGGTGGCTCTCCTCCCTTCAGTCGTATTCCCATCCTTCCTCATTTTTCCTACATTATTTATCGCATTTTCCTCCATCCAGAGCCACTGTCCAAGAACCAAATGCCCCAAATCCTCTCTGGTCTGATCCTTCCCTCCTTGAAAGACTCTTCTCCTCCCCTCCTCACAGGGACCCCAGGAGAGATGGACATCTCTCCATCTCCCTTCCTCCCCACAACTGAAACTAACCCATAACCTTGAGAGAGTAAAGTGAGGATAAACCCAAGAACACAAGCTTTCCCCCATTCCCATGTAGAAGGACTAATAAGGTCACTGAGGTCAAACACATCTGAGGATTAGAAAATCCACAGGCCCTGCCTCCTGCAGGCCCCAGACGGTGTCACCAAAGATCTGACCAGAGATGACCCAGGACAGGACACCTGTGTGAGGCAATGATCCTCTTGCCACCAAATGAGGCTCAAAGTAACTGCACGTGTCACGTTCTTCATACGGTTAAGCTATATGATTATGGTATCATTAATACAATTTTTACCACGACAACCCTACTGGTATAGTGCTTTATTGTTTACATGTTCTCTCGCTCAATCCTTGCAGCAACCCTGAGGTAGGTATTATTCTCCCCACTTTACAGATGAGCAAATGGATGTCCTTGGGTTAGATTACTGGCTGAAGATCATATGCTTATTAGGGCAAAGCCGCTGATAATTCCAAACCCAACGGGACTGTTTTGAGTAATTCACAGGCTGCTGCCAAGGAAAGTAGAGCTGAAAACTTCAGTTGGGAAGGGCTGGATCTTTTACTGGAGCTCACACAAGGGGTTCCCTCACCAGGGATGAACGAGGCACATTCACAGGCCAAGACCGGAACTGAGCAGGAGAAGCCTAAAGCGTCTGCGAGTTGTGAAGTAAGAAGTTTGCTGAAAGTTGACAGTGTCATCAAATATGCACAGAGCCCAGCTTCCAGAGACTGGGAAAACAAGATGGCACCCGCAGCTCCAAGTCCAGGGGCTGGCCACAGGGCAGGTAGGGTGGGGCAGGAAGAGCTGCCTCTGAGTGGCACCTCTCAGCTTGGCCATGGTGTAGTATCCTTGGGGCAGCGGTCCTCTAATTTTGTTAAGGCTTTGGGAATCTTATGAAAACCAAAAAACCTCCCCCCAGCAAAACACAGACACACAAGTACAGACAAGATTTTGCATACAATTTCAGGGAGTCCACAAACCCCCAGGGGAGAACTCCTGCTTTAGGGCTAGGGCGTCAACCTGAGTAACATCACTGATACAAACCTATCTCCATGCTGCGGGTATTTCTTGTGACTGTTCCCTTTTTCCTGTCCCCTAATATTTAGAATGTTGTGAAGTTTCTTTTCAATGGGAGCCAAAAAAAAGGGGGTCCAGACAGAGAAAGAGCAGCTGTGCATGGCAGTGGTGGCAGCCAGGAGGCAAAAACAAAGAAAAAGATTGGGGCACATGTACTTCTGCCCTGCCCACCCAGAAGGTCACTTTGGGAGTTTTTCTCTACTCAAGAGAAGGGTTGTGGGAGGCGATGGGGAAGGGCAGTGGTTTGCTTCCTTTTAGAAAGAAGACCCATCCCCTCGCTGGCTACAGGGTCTAAAGCTCTGCAGGCAGTACCCCCTCCCAGCCTCCCCCTCCTTACCCACTGTGAAAGCTCCTGAGCGTTGGCCCAGTTATGCATCCCTGGCCAGGTCTCCTGTGAACACACATACTCTTCATGGAAGAAGGAAAACTGGGATGGGGGAGATCTCAGGGCAAAGATTCCATGTTGCAGCATGGGGATCATGCACTCCCCACAGAGAATCAGAGAATCAGCAAAGCCACCCCAAGGACTCAGTGCACATCAGCCCCCAATCATGTCCACAGGTCTCCCTTCTGGCCAGGGTCTAACCAGAAGGCAGAGTCAGAGCTATCTCCCATGCCCCATTCCCAAACTAATGAGCCCAAGAGAGTGGACCAGGGAGGGCTGAAGGGGTCACAGCAGTTCAGACCAAGGGTGGAAAATCCTGATTCTCTGAAGAGAGAAGTTCTGATCTCTCATGAGACTCAGGAATCAGGACTCAGACAAAGGGCTGGCTCAGAGCCCATCCAGGGCCAGAGAAGGTAGATACTGAACTGAAGTCAAGTGACCACTCAAAGGCCAAAAAGAACTGAGGCCATGATGGTCTTCCAAGCCCAATGACCCCCAGGGTCTCAGCGGTCATTCCATTCCAGTGGTCACTCATACAGTAGTGGTCCTTTGCCCAGCCCTAAATGGATGTTTCATCACACGTGGCCAGGGGAGCCCCAGTCAGCCGAATGTGGGCTGGGCTCGGGCAAGGATCAAGCAGGAAGGGGGGAGGGAAGCCACCAAAGCCACTGCCCCGCTTAGCTAGGGCCAGGGGCAGTCGCTCGTCTTCAGGAGAGGGAGAGGGAGGATCCTGGCTGTAGCTTGTAGTCCCAGATGCTGGGGCCCCCAGGTCCAAGCCCACCTTGTCTCTAGCCAGAAGTTCTCTCTGCCGCCGCTGCTGCTGACGCCGCCCAATCAGGAGGAGAGTCAGGGATGCTGCAAGAATCCCCAGGAAGAAGCCAGCCAGTCCAGCCCCCACTGTGTGGACCCGGCTTGGGGGTCCCCGCTGGCTGCCCCACACCAAGCTGTAAGCAGCTACCACGCGGGCTGCCCCACCCTCCTGACATTCACAGGCATAAGCGCCCATGGCCCCCGGGGTTACCCACCACCTCCAGCCCATCCCGCCGGGGGGGAAGTGCAGTCACTCCGCCGGGCTGGTGCCACACACAGGATGCCCAGGCTGAGCTTGGGGAACAGGGCAAGACCACATGAGCAGCTGTAGCCACAGGAACTTCAAACACTACTGGCTGTTCTGCAGAGAGAGAGCAAAGGCACAAAAGGTAGTGAGGCTATAGGCTAAGGGTGTGATCAAGAGAAATGTGGGGGGAGATCTGATGAGAGAAGGGGCCATGGAAGCAAAGCTAAAAGGCGCTGGGTCATCAGCTACCATATCTGCCAGGACCCAAGTTTTAAAGTGGATCCAAGATAGACAACTTTCTAGCCCTTTTCCACCCACTCCACCCACATTTTCCTAAACCAGACAGACCTCCGGGCTCCTTAGGGCACAAAGAAGAGACATCTGCTGACTCTATGTCTTGGACCAGCCTACAAAGAAGAGAATACTCGGTAAATACAGTGTCAACATTCCCTTCTACCCTCCTCAGCACCACTGAACACTGCCTCACCCGTTACGTCCCCCGTGACCTCCTAAATCACTCCTGGAATTATCGGTCAACATGCTCTTCGTTACTAATTTTCCCCCAACACCCTTTACACTTCTCATGACACTTGCCATGTCCATTCTACACATATTCTAGCAGACCACAGAGAATTAAATTTGCACTAGTTCTGTTAGAAAGACGACTTGGTGGGGTGCTTTAAAAGAAGCAAGGGAAACTTCCGAGAAATGTAGCTGGCTATCCACAACCCCAAGATTTCTCCGGGGGGGGGGGAACAACAACAACATAAAAACTACAGGGTTAGTTTGTTTGTTTGTTTCTCTTAAGAGAAAGAGAAAATGACATCTCTACAAAAATTAATCAAAATTCTGTGAGGGTCAGTGACACAACTTTGTTTCATAAAGCTGCCCATCCCTGAGGAGGAACTCTCTCTCCAACAACTGTTGATGTCTACTGGCCTCTAACAGATCTGTTTCAAACAATACAATCCCGGTACTTCCAGGATTTCAGCGGACTGCATCTGACAGAGGGACAGTAAACAGACTGCTGACTCTGGACTCCCAGGCACCACTCCCAGAGGTGGGGAGGCCACAGAGACACCTACTGGGCTGTCAGTGAAGACCAGGTGGAAGTTCAATCTGAACACGCAAGAGCCTCAGCCAGAAGTAGACTCTGTTTGAGTGTTAACTCCTTCACACAAACTGAGGCCCCTGAAAGGAGCTCCAAGACCCGTTGAACACATACTAGGTAAAACCAAGTTTGCTTCGTCTAGCCGAGAGTGGGGAACACGGGGAAGCCATATGTGCAGCTACAGCCTCAGGAACTTCACGGTCTATGTTTTTCTCCCTTGTGTGAACTGAGGTATGAAGAGCAGCATGCCTAAAAGTAAAGGTAGTTTCTTTACTACCATGAAGTACACTGGCATATCTACCCCCACCCCAACCACCACCACCACATATGTATCTTAAGGAGACCCTGAGGCTCAAGTACACAGGATACTTAAGACCAATGAAATTCTTGTTTTAGTGGATATTAAAACAATAAAGGAAAGAATAAGGCACTTGTTTTTTTCTTAGGTGTTTCAAAGGTCTCCCGAGGGAAATTAAAAGACCAGGTCAAAGTTCTTAAACAAAAATGGATTCTCAAAGACAAGTACTTTTACTTTTAAAATATTTGTAACTTTGGGGTTCAGTAACATGTACAAATATACAGTAAATTAACTGGGCTTCGAAATAGGAAATCACAAAGTCAATTTGAAAAAAATATTTTCTGAGCAATCAACTAAAAAAACTTCACTAAAGGGAATCTTAAAGATTAAAAGACAAGAAATGTTATATACCGATTATAACTGATGGACATCATTTGAATCCTGACTTAAGCAAACTATTTTCAAGGATAAGCAACTGGGAAAATCAGAACATTGGCTATCTCGTGACATTAAGAAATTGAGTTTTTGGTATGATAATGATAATATGGCTATGTTTTTTTTTTTTAAAAGCGATACACACAGAAAGATTTATGGATGAAGTAATATAACATCTGAGGTTTACTTTAAGATCATTGGGAGTGATGAAGGTACTGATGAAGCAAGATTGGCCAAAGGAGAGTTGTCGAAGCTGAGGATAGATACATGGCAATTCATTATACTATTTTATTTTTCAATGTTTGAAATTCCCTATACTAAAATGTTTCTGAGAGAGTCCTTATCCAGTACTGCTACATATTGAAATATTTCAGATGAATATGATGTCAGGGATAAGCTTCAGTGTGACATATGATTTTAAGCCAGCTGCTGAATGGAAAATGGATGCGGGGAGCCCCAAATGGACAAATGGAAACCAATTTGCAAGTTATTAGAGTAATCCAGTTAAGAAGTGATGATGGTGTGGGCTAGAGTGATAGCAGTAGAGGAGAGGAGTGGCTGTGGACTGAGGATATGATAGATAGAGCTAGAGTCAGTAAAAACTACAATACAGTATGGGCAGTTTCTGGCTTCTCCAACTAGATGAATGGATGTCCCTTTTCTGAGATGAGGAAAACCAGAGGACCACGTGAAAGAAAGAGGAAACAACAATGCAAGCTGGATTGCTAAGTCTGAGTTGCTTGTGAAGTATCCAAGGGGAATATCAAGTAGGCAGCCAAACAGGGAATTCTGCAGCTCAGCTAGAGATACATCTGTAGTTGTCAACCACTCAGTTGGGAGTGAATGGGGATGAATCACCTAGAAAGGCTGTGCAAGTGTAAAGAGAAGGACTGAACCCTGAGGAACATTCAGAAGCTGGATGGAAAAGGAATCAGTAAGGGAGACAGGCTGGTGAGGCCGGTAGGAAAACCTGGAGAAGGCAAGAGGAAAGAGTATTTCAAGGAAGGAGGGAGTAGTCGATTGTGAAAACACTTTGAGGGCTCTTATAAAATGGAAACTGAGATGTGTATGGCAATAGGGAGGCAAGTCACATGATCTGAGAGCAGAGAGGCAGGACACTGATGAGGCAGCACCAGTGGACAGAGAGATGAGTTAGTAGGGACTGGCAAATGGACACACAAGTTGCGCTAAAGAAGAAAACACACATCACACATACACAGGGGGCAGCAGCTTATCTACATCGTGGATAGAAGTCACGCGATAAGTATCCGTCAGAGCCCTGGGACAGCAGGCAAGATGGTGAGGGCAGACACACTCACCCTCCGTGCTCCCCGCATGGGCCACACATGCATCCAGCTGGAAGCTCCAGGCACAGACAGGGTCTTGGCCAGGATGCACTCTGAGCAGCTCTGGAGGCGGCCACAGTTGGTTGTGTTTCACTTGTGTCACCTCAGCACGGGAGCCAACCAGGAGCCAGCTCTACAGAAAGTGAGTGAGAAAAAGGAATATGCTGCATCTCAGACTTCAGGGTCACAAACTGGCTCTGGACTCAGATGTCTCCCCGCCAGAATCCCCCAAATCTACAACTCACTTGATACAATTTCATATTCTCAACTGGCTGTGCCTCTGGGAATAAGGCCAGATCCTCAAGGACACTGAGCTGGGCTCCAGTCCGCACAGCTCGGTGCAGGTGTCCATCCTCTAGAAGCCAGGCAAGGGATACAACACAGTGACATAACTACAGTTGTGACTGGGATCCCGATGCTTGCATGTACGGGTCCCTCTTTGTGACGAGAGCATGTGTGCACTGCATGCGCAATGTGCTTGGCTATTAAACATACCTGTCCCCAGGTAGAGCACATCATACTCTTTCCCTAAGAGACTGGTCACCCTGTGGGCCACGACTCGGAGATAGGCTGTATCCGTGGTTACGAGCAGTGGATGGTCATCAGCTGGAATCACTGGCTGGTCCATGAGTGGGTGATCTCGGATGAAGGTGAGCACACGGTCAGGCAGAGAGAGCGATGAGCCAAATTGCTGGAATTTCATGTTATTGGTGATGCACTATAGGAAATACAGAATGGGAGACAAAGTTTCCCAGGGCCAGGAAGTGCCCAAGATGTTTAGTTGGGCGCTTGCTGTAATGGGGCAATTCTGGTGTGAGTTAAAGAGCTGCCCCAGCCCTCTCACCTCTCCAGGTCTGGGCTGGGGTACATCATTGTCCACGACAGGCAGTCCCCTGTTGCAGTCATGTTTCAGCTCTTTGAAGGGACCATTCAGGACTGTCCGAATATCTTGTGGTCGGAAGGCACAGACAGTAGAGATGGTGGCACCCTCCCTGAAAGAGTCACAGGTCAGAGCCAGACAAGAAGGGACCTCGGGGACAGCAACTCATCACCTGTCAAATGAGATGACCCATGAGAAATGCATGAGAGCCATGTAGTCTACTCCAGGGAGAAGCCACCCTCCCTCCCCCGGACGAGACAGCACTGACACTGTGCCCACCCATGTATCTCCACCCTGTAACTCTACTTCACACCACGACCCCCTCACCACTGAGAGGAAAAGATGCCGTAAAAGATGGGGGTCCCCCCTCCATGCTCAGGTCGAAGAATGGCCATGTCCTGCAGGACACTGGAGGCCCGGCCATGCTCGGGCCCCGGACATAGCAGGTCAGCCTTCAGAAACGTCGTCCACCTCTGCCGGAGGGTCTTCCGGCCCCAAGGTCCCCCTGGGGTGACAAGCACATGGAAAGTTCTCTTTAGAAGACCAATATTATAGAAAAAGTGTGAAGATCAATATAAGTTTCCCCCAGACAAGGACAGATGGGGAGGCGGATGCATAGAAATGCAAGGACAAAGATACAGATAAAGTACAGCAGAGGATAATAAGATAGACCAGTAAACAGGGTCACAATGACAATGACTAAGTTCATTGAGCACTTAAGAAGTACTGTACAATGTGCTTACATAACTCACCTCATTTAGTCCTCAAAAACAACCCGTATAGCTAGGCATCATTAATATCCTCATCTGCAAGGATGCTAGAGAACATGCCCAGATTGCAGAAGCAGTAAGAGGTGGCGAAGAAGCTGAAGCCCAGGCCCGTCTGTCAAACAGTTCCTGCCTTTAACTAGTCCACCTCCAAGGGGCAGGGTGTCACAAGGGTAACTATGGGGCTAAAGAGGACGAGCCCTTTCCCCACACTCCTCGAGCTCCCAGAAAAGAAGTCAAGACAGAAAAAAAGGAGACAGAGGAGAGATGCACACACAGAGACTCAAGGAGGAAAAGACACAGGCCAGGAAGAGCAGGAGACAACAGAAAGCTGGGGTCGGGGTCTCACCGCACACACTCGGGCCACCCGCGGAACCTTAATGTGCTCGTATGAGTCAAACGCTCGGGAAGTCTCGGTAAAGAAGAAGTAGATTTCATCGTCTCCGTCTTCATCCCCCCACTCGGCTGGCCTCAAGGCCACTGCAGCACAAAAGCTGGAGCTGGGGAGACCTGCGGCTTCAGTTCCCACAGACATAGCCTGGGACCACCCGGCCTCCACCCGCCCTCTCGGTTCCCAAAGCACCCCTCCCCCTCTTCCCACCGTTGAGCCACGATGGCAAGGTCTCTGTCCGAATCCAATCCTCAGCACGACCCACAGCCCGGGAGATAATCGGCTCCGTCCCCAGGTAGTTTTTCACAGTGGCAGCATAGAGGCCCCCCTGCAGGGCGACAGGGGGATGAGCTGTAAGAGACCCACTGAGCAAAGCAAAAGGGGTCACAGGCAGAGCAGGGAATAAAGCAGGGGCAGGAGCTCTCAGAGGTTGAGTGCCCATGAAGTGCCAGGCACATAAAAGGCACCACCTCACTTAAAAATCATCATGGGCAGGAAGAGGAACCGGTGTTAAGGGAAGAGTGCCAGAACGTTAATGTGTATGAAGGGAGAATAAAAGCTGTCCTTGTGGAAATCGGTCTTTGGTTAGTTCCTTGTTGTTTTAGGGACTTCTCTACTCTGTAATACACTAATTATACTGTGACTCTCCAGGAAGGGGGTTTGCTTTGCAGCCTGTCCCCATCTTAAGTTCTCCCACTATGGTAAATGCCTGAAGGAGCTAGCATTCTTTCTGAACATTAGTGGATGTACACTGCTCTGAAACAAGTCACAACTTCAGGATGTACCAGCATCACTCCAGAAATTGATCAAAATGCAGATTCCTGGGAAGAAAGGGAGGTGCCACTCTGTGGGCTGAATGTCAAAACACAGTGTTACTCTGAGTAATACTGCCTAGGGTTCAGACATGAGCAGGAGGAAATGATTCTGGGGAGAATAGAAGTTTGAGAACTCCCTGCAGTTTTGTGTATCACAGGGGCTCTGAGAGAACACAGTGGCATTCCTTCACCATTTACTGCAGATGAGGCACTGTGTGCTACATGCTAAGCACATTGCTTCCCCCAAGAACCCCACTCTGAGTCTGGGACAAACCTGTAACCAGACACCAGGAGGTGGGGATGCACAGACGTGTGTGGGAGCACAGAGGAGACCCAGCCACATCTGACTGGGAGCAGAATCTCAGAGGTGATGTCTGAGCTGGTCTGAAGTATGAGTATTTGCCAGGTAAAAGGACTTCAAGGAGAAAGATTAACAAGTGGGAAGAGGGGAGTCATGTTTGGGGATGTGGGGCACTGCCCACGGCAGAAGCGCTGGTGGGGCACAGGGGCTGCTGGGCAAGCGAGCAGAGATGCCGGGAACATGGACTTTATCCTAAAGGTAAGAGCAAAACTATAGAGATTTCCTTGAAGATGAGGCGACATGATCAATTTGGGTTTTTAAGAAGATGATGCTAATTAAAGGCAATTCACAGTCCATGCAAGGGTGAAGGGCCTGAACTAAGGGAGGGGCAGAAGGAACAGAGGGACTAGACTTGGGAGACATTTAGGCAGAATCCATTAACAAGATTTGAAAATCAATTGAGTATGAGGTGTGAAAGAATGGAATAAATTATGTCTCTTAGGTTTCCAGCTTATAAGATAAATGACAATAGATGGTGATATTATGAACCAAGACAAAATAACAGGAGAAGGCCCATAAAGGAGGCGGGTGGAGAGGAAGTGAGCTCAGGCTGAGATGCCTTCAGGACGTCTGGTCAGAGGTACTGGAAGGCAATCAAACAAAACGGGCTAGGCAGCACGGCAAACTTGGGAGTCATGCTCAAGTCATGACATGAACAATAATAGCCAGGGAGAAAGGGGAAGTAGGAAGCGAGCCCTAGGACCACCATTTAGGGGGAAAAGCTACTGAAGACAATTCAGAAGATCAAATTAGAGGGGCCAGAGGAGTGAAAAAGGCTAGTGTGTCAGAAGTCAGTGCACAGAAACTCCAGCAAGTGCCATGGGGGCTCACACCCACTAAGGAAAGAGTAAGGAGTCGGGCAAGTAAGAGTAAGGAGTCGGACCATTCATTGTAAGGGAAGCACAGTCATGATGGGACACAGGTGCTTCAGTGAGGCTGCATGCACCAGGTACTGGAAAAATAACTGCTTTGTTAAAAACGCATCATGCAGAGCAAAAAGGGTCAGGAGCCCAAAGGGCAACAGTAGAGCTGAGTTAGAAACCTCCTTGTGGAGTAGGGAGGGGAGACTATACTATCCCTTGGGATTGTGAGAAGAATCCAAGCTTTTTGGAGTCAGGAAAGCTTAGGTTTAAACTCTGAATACTTACTGGTAATATGATCTTGGGCAAATTAACCTTCCTAAGCTTCAGGTTCTCCAAACGCAGAATGGGGATAATACCACCTTCCACTTAGAGTGGTGCTTAAGCTTAAATGAGATAACAAACACAGGTAGGGCCTGGCCCATGGCTGCTATTCGATATGTGTTGGTTATTGCTCCTTCTGAAACCTCAAGGGACCACATGCTTGAATTGTTGTCAGAGGTGGGAGGACTATATAATGGCATCCATTTCCTTTCAGAGTATTTCAGGAGGGAGAAAACCAGGTGTGGGGCATAGGTCCTGACAGCAAATGGAACAGCAAATGAGCTAATCCTCTGTACTTCTAAGGGAAAAGAAAGTTGACCAAAAAGCCAGAAGTGGAATGAAAATTTTTCCTGACTGTTGTACACAAAACACCCTAAAACCAAAACTCTGGCAGAAGCTATGTCAGGGATACCCTGAGAATGGAGAGAATGGTTATGAATATTTGGGGAGCATGACTTGGTAGGGGGAAGGAATAATCATAAATATCCTGCAAACAGGAAAGGACTTCCTATAACCATGCATGGATCCAGCGGTGGATGGAGGTAAAGGGTCCCAAAACTTTCTAAGGAATCAATAGCATTCAGCAACTCTGGAGCCTAGAATTGAAGAGCACACTCAGGGTGGAATAGTAGAAGGTCACTGACACTAAGGGACAGCAGGAAGAATCAGACACTTTGGGAGGAAGTAGCAGGTATACCAGGAGTACCAAGGGGCTTGCAATAGTCTTACACACACACACACACACACACACACACACACACACACAAGGAACAGAAGCCATCGGTCAATGAAAGCAGAAATCCATAGGACACAGGATCACCACATGTCCTAGACACTCCAAGGCAATCTCAACTCTAAGTATTCTGTTTCACTGTCATATAAAAAATACCCCTACATTTATTACTGAATGGATCAAGTCAGTAAACATTAAAACACACATTTGCTATTGCAGAAGATGATGTGCAAAAGAGAAAGATGCTCACAGTGCTGAATTCAGTAAACAAGCTGGTTAGAAAAAAAACACTGGCTACAATTCGATCCAATTTTTTAAGATACAGATACCTGTCTGCAGGCCTAGGAAAGATCGTTGAGGGAGCTACATTTACAGTTTTAATGATGTTTGTTTCTGACTAATGAAATAACACGTGATTTTTATTTTCTGCTGTATACTTTTTGTATTCACTGAATGTTTTTTATAGTTAGCATCTTTAATTTTATAGCCTGAAAAATTAAGATATTTTTATTTTGGAAATTGAAAAAAAAAAAGATTGAAAGCTGCAAATAAGAAGAAGAATCAGAGTTATTTGTAGAAGTAAAATCTCTACTTGCCCAGATGTAAAGCCTGTGAATACAGATCTCCAGTATGATGGAACCCAACTGACAGGCTAGGGTAAAGTCATGGCAATGAATACTTTGCTACTCTAAGGGTTTCGAATTTTCACTCTGATATCAAAATGTTCACCTTTAAGAAGTTTACAATAGGAATTATCATTCATTAGCTTTAGAAAGAGGGTTTTAAACATGCCCTGGCCTTCCTTCATCCATTTCATTTTTTTCTCATGGTCAGAGCTTTGCAGGGTTAATAGCTGCTACCCTAATAGTCTCTGTTTCCTTCCAAGGATTGGGACAGCTAGCTACCTTTCTTTTTTAAAAAGCCTATTATTGGGACAGAGTTAGGTAGTGGGAAATACAGTGTTTGTCTTTTCCTCTGTTGGCCATATAGTATTTCTATAATTGCCTTGTTTCAGTGTGTGAATACTAGTCTTGGAGCAGACATGCCTGATTTAAGAGGTAGGCTTGGATGCAAAATGCTGGCAGCACCCAGTGTATCTGGAACATTTACAGTGCTCCTTGGCAGGTGCTGTAACCAAAATGCAATGAGACCAAAAGGAGATGATAAAAACACAGGAACGAGTTCCCAGAGAGAAAGAGCAAAAGCTGCCTCCCTCAGCCCTATTTATTACAGGGTGTGATAAGAAGGACCACAGATGACAAGCTGCTGTCTCTAGCTCGGGTACCTGGGTGGGTATGCACTGAGAGGAGGGGACACTGGTAGGGGAACAGGTTTGGGGAAGGTAAGTGAAGATGATGAACTCAGTTTGGGCATGCTGATTTTGAGATTCCTGTGGACTTCCAAGTGGAGTTGTCTGGAAGGCAGTTGGATGTGTGGTCTGTAGCACCAGACAATGGGTAGGAGGCATTAGAATGTGGTGGAAACAGAATTCACAGGACTGGTTGAGATCATAACCATGTAGAATGAGAAGAGAAGAGAATCGTAGGTGGGAGTCTAAGGAATTCCAATATTAAAGGATGAGCAGAAGACAAAGACCCTATAAAGGAGACTGAGAAGGAACTGCTGATGTTCTTAGGCTAATGTGAATGTTATTATCAAGATATGTGCATCTTCCCAAATTTGAATAGTGCAAATAGAGATACTGAGATCATTTTGTTAATTTTATCTACATGCAGTACAGATAAATGTCATATTTGAAAACAAGATTTCTGAAGCTTTTCCTAAAATAACTACAAATACCAATAAACCCATGAAAAGTTGTTCAGCCTCACTAATAGAGATGCAAATGAAAAATACATCAAATTGGACTTTGGAGGCAGTCACAGTTTGTATGTGTATTAAGTATATTACTTGGGACTGACAAGTGAAATGAAATAAGCCCTCTCATCACAGCTAGTGGGACTACCTGGAGAGAAATCCATCAAGTACCATAAAAATCTTTACACCCTTTGCCCAGCAAGTCTACTTTTTGGATTGACTCATATGCAATTAATTACATTTATGTAAGAAGATTTCTTCTGCAGCATTATTCATAAAACAATAATTTATTTTAAAATTTGAATGTATAATTATATGGGAATAATTAAATTGTACTACATTCATATAATGGAAGAGTATGTAATCACTAAAAATCATGTTTTGAATAATAAACAATTTCTATTAGAAAATTATTAGTATAAAACACTAAGTGAAATATCCATAACAATTCCATATATTATAAATACACACACACAGTGAAACACAATAGAAGAAAATACTCTAAAATAATAACAGTAGTTACCTGGTAATGATTGAATTACAATAACTTTTCACTTCTTCTTTATACATTTCTACATTTTCTCAATTTCCTACAATACACATTGTAATTTTTTATCATTTAAAATATATTCTATTAATAAATATTACATTCTAGTAATATTTGCATTACTGAAAGCTCTTTTTACTTCAAAATATTCCTATTATCTTTAAGGACATTTTTTTATAGCTCCTAACTGGGAGTTCTAATTCTAGTTCTTACATAATATTGGCACTATTTTCTATACTGCCTTTTCAAAACAGAGGGAAACAGGGCATATAGTGGATCAACATTGAAAGAGCCAACTGAATACTGACACTTATGTAAGACCAAGAAAAATTTTAAGTTATAGCCTTATAAAGTAAGAACTTGAGAGGAAAATTTATAATATTGGTGTTGGCCATGATTTGGATCTGGACAGAAAGAAACATGGAGGTTCTGCATTACTTTGTCTAAAGCTAGCCATTCTAAACTGTTAGAAAGAAATTTCTGATCACTTCCATCATTTATCAGAGGGTCTATGGCCATGCTACCCTGAACACGCCCAATCCCATCTGATCTCAAAAGCTAAGCAGGGTCAGGCCTGGTTAGTACTTAAATGGGAGACCACCTAGGAAGACCAGGTGCTGTAGGTGTTAAAAAAATAAAAATAAAATAAAAAATAAATTATCAAGGGAAAGCCAACCCTGAATTTCATTATCTAAAAAAAAAAAAAAAAAAAACCTTGATATCTTTTTAACATGTTCTCCCTTTTTGAAAATTTTCTTTGTCATACAATGATTTAATTTATGAAATTTATGTCCTTACACCACATGCCAATGCAAATCCACCTGCTGACTAGAACACTAATTACAGCAGAAGACTGAATGTACTTAAAGTTTATTGCTTGAAACAAAGATAGTATATTGATTATCTTAGGTCATTGCAATTGAGAAGTCATTTTGTTGATAAAAATTATGTAGAATCAAGATATTCACAACTGCTGTCTTTCTTAATGATCCCAATGACTGATTCAGAATTTTGCCAAATGTGGTTGATAAAAAACCAAGAAAAATAAACTATTAACTAAACTGTTTTATTTAAACATGTATGAGTATAATAAACAAGGTTTCATCAATTTCAACTATAGATGAATGATAAAAATGACAACCCAAATACTCTATTTACTAGATGTATACTAATGTTCATTTTCAAAACTTTCATGTTATTTTATTACTTTTCAGAAAATGTAAGTCATTAATTATCTGACTTAAAGTGATTTAATTTTTATAGCTTTTAAGACTTTGCCATAGTCATGAATAATAAAAAAAATTTCATTAAAAAATTTATTGTAAAAAAAACTCATTGTTAGGCCTTATATCTCAATTTTTGTTTCCTGTAAAATATTGTCCAAAAGTAAAGGTAAAAATTAATTTTATGACAAAGTTCAAAGAAGAAAAAACAGTATCATGAATAATGCTGAGCCAACTGATTAGCTAGTTGGGAAAAATTAATTTAGATTCCCTTCTCATATCATTCATAAAAATAAGTTTCAAACAGATCAAAACATTAAATGATATAGATTGGAACACTAACATCTTACCTTGTAACTTGCCCAAGAATGTGAACAGAGGATTTATTGAAGAAGAAATAAAAATAGTACTAAAACATGAAAAATGTTCAACTTCACTACTATTCAAAGAAATACAAATTAAAACAGGGTACCATTCTTAATCTCAAAGATTTTTTTTAAATTACAATGATATATTCTAGTGAAGTTTATGTGAGGAAAAAAATTTTCATTCACTGCTGACTTAGAGTGTAAATTGGTACACCTTTTCTAAAAACGCTATTAACACCAGATAATGAGCCATAAAGTGTTCACACCCTTTGATATAGTAATCCATTTCCAGGAATCTAAAGGAGTTGATTTAAAATGAGGACAAACATATGCATAAAAATGTTCACTACAGTGTTACAGATAATAGCAAAAACTTGGAAGCAAACTAAATAAACCTGGAAATACAATTAATTTATATAAATGATTTGGAATTGTTTGATTAAATTATGGTACGTCATAAGATTAGCAGTAAGTAGCAGGATGTCGCTAAAATTCTCTTCAAAAAGAATTTTAAACTATACAAAAATGCCTATGATGTAAAGTTACATGACAAAATTCAAAAATTATTCATGTAGCAAGACATTTAAAAGTCACATACACATAAAATTTCTATTAACCTTGTTTTACACTAACATGAGAAAACGGCTGGATTCTCACTGAATTTGGAGGATACACATGGAGTATTCTAACCTAAAATATAGCTTATATAGCACACAAACAATTCACTTTGTGACTACCAAAAAATTAAGCAGTCATTCCCCAGAAAAGGTTTAGGCATAATCTGTGATAGAACCTTCATGCTTGAGCAACTATACAGAGCTTGTTCAAAGGAATTAACAGACGGAATTTATTTAATAGTCATTGTTGATTCCTCTGAGCAACAAAGGACTGGCCACAACATGTGCATGAGTGTATATGAATATGTATATGCACCCCCCCCACACACACACACACACATTAAAAAGGCTAGAAGGAAATATCCTAAAATATTAGCAGTGGACAGGAGGAACACTCTACACCTGGGCTAATATGGTAGCCACCAGATACATGTGACAATTTACATTTAAGTTAAAATTAAGGAAATTTTAAAATTCTTTCCTTCAGTTGCACTAGTCACATTTCAAGGGCTCAACAGCCACATGCAGCAAGTGGCTACCATGGTAGACAACGCAGATACAGAACATTCCCATCATCACACAAAGTTCTTTTGGACAGTGCTGTTCTAGAAGATTTCATATGTTCTTTATACTATTTCCAAATTTATTGCAATATGCACTGTAGTAGATTCCTCTTATAAACAAAAAAAAAATGAGAACATAAAATGTGGTTGAGAGAGGAAAGATTCACACTAGAGTTGCAGAGAACACATTCTCTAGAGAGAACACAGGGAAATAATACTCTGAAGAAAAGCAGGAAGAATAGGAAGGGCTAGAAAGAGACATGGAAATAATAGAAATTCCCAGGAAAGCAAAGAAAGGACACAGAAATTCCAACAGCAGGGTGGGGAAGGAAGCAAGCATAGCAAGAAGTACAGGTTCTTGTCTCTCCCACTCACCAGCCATTACAGCTGCTGAACGCTGAGCTGGCTCAAAAGGACATTTCCCCCGGCCACTCTCAATTCTTTCAACCTGCTGGAAACTGGACACAGCCTACAGACCAGAAGGGGGATTGGTTTAGTGGTCATGCAGATGTTCATGACGACAATTACAAAGATGGTCAGACGAAGGAAAAGCCCAATTCCCATTCATCTCCCACTGTTCTGCTGCCATCCCCATATTCCCAGTCTGCCACTTCTGATTCCCCCACCCATTCCTTCATCTCCCAAATGTGTCATCACTCTGTTCATTGGTTTATCTTTCTTCCCTTAATTTCCCTCGTACCCAACACCTACATGCTCTGATGAAGGAGTACCTGGGATGGCCCTAGAAGGCGCTGAGAGGCTGAAAGGCAGATCTTCCCTCTGAAATGTGGCTGAATTGTAGGGGTTGCAAGCTGTCTAGAGATGTGCTACAGGACAAAGACCGGGGTAGGCAGGGCTGGAGCCCTTCGGAAGGGTAAAGAAAAGTACAGGCTTTATAGGACCACCTGAAGCCCAGAGGTTTAGAGAGAAGCACCCCTTCACCCCAAGGATGAAAGATGGGACCAGAGTCAAGAATACATAGAAGGGGAGCAGGGAATCTGCAAAGTCAATGAAAGCCCGAAGCTCAGGTCAGCATCTGAGGATTTGGTAAGTAAGTGCCTTCCTCATGCAGGGACTCTAGAAGGACTGACCTGGGAGGGGTGCAAAGTATAAAAGTTCAACTAGAGCCAGCCAGAAAAAAGTTTCGACCAGAGCCAGCCTTAGCTAAGCATCAAGCGCTAAGAGAGTCTTCAAGATAACGTCTAAAAATGGAAGTCAGGGATGATTTCAACCTAGGACTGACATGGACATTAACTGTGGCTGGCTAGGAATCAGATATATGTCCCCTGAGTTTAAGTACACTACTGGCCCATTCTGATTGCTCATATATTTGCTGTAATTGACAAACAAGGTTTTATTTTTCTGAGAGAGCCTTCAAAAAAGCTTGTTAAAATCAGATGTGATCTGAGGTCCCTAAAAGAAAAGTACTGGGTCAAGAGCCTCTGGAATGGAGGACCCCACAGAGGCACAAGCACCTTACCTGTGTGGCAGTGGGAGCATTCTAGCCTGAGGAGAAAGATAACAGTTCAGTGAGAGAGTATCGACATGTCTGGGCAGTTTGGAGACAGGGTTAATACTGGCTGCTGTAGCCCTTCTTAGCTCTCACCTAAACTGTGGCAGTAACCTCCATTCCACCACACTGCCTAGCGTCACCCCCAATTTACACTACATATCCACTCCAGAGTAATAATCCTAGACTATCAGTTCCTGATTTGATAAATTTTTGAGCAAGAGAATGAAAATAATGGCTCACCATTGCCTGAAGTTACTTATTTTCTAATACTTCTTAAAAATGAACTCTTTCTTCTAACCAAATCTGGATCACCTGTTATTCCTAGAAAACAAATTATGTTTTCCCATCTCTATGCCCAAAGCTACACCCTTACATTTCACCAAGAACCAAGAGGAAGTCTTTTCTCAGTTCTCATCCTCTTTAATCTTTACGTAACTTTTGCTACTTTTGAGTCACTCCCCTACTTGAAATATCCTATTTCTTGATTCATTTGAAACTGTGCCCTCCTGGAGTTCCTCTTCCTGCCTGATTGTAATTTCTCTGTCTCATTTGGTTGTTTCTCTTCTCTCTTGCCTCTAACCATGATCTACCTAACTAAAAAATCTATTGTTAGTACTTCTCACATATACTTCAAATATCTCATTCATTCTTACACTTCCAGCCAGACCTCCTTTGCAAATTATTCCCCAAACTCTACAAGTCTGATGTCTTCCAACTCTAGCCTGTTTTTGTGTTTGACTGCTGGACTTCCTCATAAAGATGGCCCATCAGCCCCTTTTAACTCAACATGTCAAAACTAGTCCTCTTCCAGTTTCCCCAAATGGCATCATCCTTTTATCTAGGTTTATAGCCTTTGAGCAAGTAAGGCTCCTATTAACTAGACAGGTTATGATTACTGTACGGTCAAAGTGACATTTAATAGGGTCTGAAAAGGGCAAGGCGATTCCACTATATTCTCTCTCTGAATGTTGAGCTTCTTCATTGTGTCGTCTTTGTGTCAGTCAGCACATCAGTTGTGTTCAACACTAATTGTGGTGAAGGCAAGTCCCTTAAGCAGAATGCCAGAGCTAGGGAGGAAGGCTCTCAGTGAGCTGTAGGGTTGGAATCTGTCCTTCAGTCTGGCCCAGGACCTTTCCCTGGTGGTTGGGAAGTGGGGGAAAAGTGGTCCCTTTTACATGAAACAGGTCAGATGTCATGAGAAACTGAAGACAGGTAAGGTCTTTTGGAATGTAGGCTGGAGTAGAGGGCAGGGTAGTGGAGCCAAACGAACCTGGATTTGAACCTTGGCTCTGCCTCTGCTAGCTATAAAATGTTAGACATGGTACCTAACTTTTCTAAACTTTCCTTTCATTGCCTGTAAAATGGAAACAAATAATACCTAAATATCATGATGTGGTGATGAGAATTAAACTCAATCATGAATGTAAATTACCCAGCACAAAGCCTGAGACAGAGTAGATACTCAGCTGAATGTGAAGATTTGTCATTGTGAGTCTAACATTTTTCTCTGTTAACTGCTGAAGTTCCGTCAATAAAACAAATTAAAATACTTTCCTCCAGTATCTAATGAGCTATGACTGGAGGGAAGCACTTGCATTGTTGGAAAAGGTAGGTAGTAGGTCCAGTGTTTGAACTTCCTTTTGTAAGAACTTTCATTTCTCTGAGCAAATCAACTCTGAACAACTTGTGTCTGGAGCAGCTAGCTAGTCAAAGCTCTCAGATAATAGTTAGGCATGGTCTCAAAGTTATTAATCAGAGTCATAAGAGGTTCAGCACTAAGGATAAGGCAAGAACTTGCTCAAGCAGTAGGAATGTTGCCAGATAGCCAGATAAGACAGGTAGGTAAAGGCAGAAGAGAGTATTCAGGAAGTCTGAGAGGTCAGTTTTAGTACGTGGCTTGAAGGGTTAATACAGCTAATCTTTCTGTGCCCTATATTCTCCTACAAACAAGTCATGACAAAAGGAGAGTCCTTCATTTCATTAGCCTGCTAGAGAAAGAGCTGAAAGTCATGGATGTGCAGAACACAGACCCCTGGCTTCACTCTTGGTTGCTGATGTTACTTGAGAGTAGACAGGGGTCCAAGTCATACTAATCCTGATGGGTATGTCTAGAACACTTTCTGTCTGGATACCTAATAACCATTAGGGTCCTACCTCAGAGGTCCAAAGAAGAATAAAAGGCCCTGGGAGACTAGCTTGGAGTGATAGCATTGTCTATAAGCCATGGCTCTGGTATTTATACCCAAGGGATTCCCGAGCCTGCGCAGACTGTCAAAGGATAAATATGGCAATGACAATTCTACTGCTACTTTGTGAACTCTGTGAGGACTGTAGGGAAATAGGGAAACTACTAGATCCTCAATATTACCCAATAGGATGTAGAGATTTTCAATATCACCCCTGAACTAGGAAACCTTCCCAGGATGATGGAGTTATCCACACCAGGCAGGGAGTCTCTCAACACCTTATGAAAAGGACACAACAAAAGTCCAACCAAGCCCAAGGGCAGCCCAGAGGGACCGACTGTATATCAAGCATATACAATTACAGTATTTTAAGCCAGAGATATGAGGATGGTCCTTAGCAAAGAGAGATTTGGAGGTACACACTGTCTAGATCCCAGTTGCAAGGATTACTGCAGACTGCAGAAGGGTCAAGTCAAGATCTTAGTTAAAGATCAGAGTCAGGAAGAGGAGTTGTTGTACTCCCTCCTATTCCTCTATGAAGCAGAAAGGAAAGCCACTGGATACAAAGGACATGTGAGGCTTTCGACTCATCCCAGGGCCTGTCACAAATGTACACTGCCAGACGGCCAGTGATTGACTCCTGGATAACCGATGGGGAAAGCTGAGGGTTAAAAAACATTAAGACCTTTCCTCAGATGTCATTAAGTCCCAGAAACTTTTGTCACCATGAGTAGCCTAGATGTGACTAGGGGTATATATGTCCAAAGCCTGCTCGGGTGTGAGGGTGAAGATGCCCAGGGCTTCAGCAGCAATGAACAGGACCTAGAAGAAAACATGGTTGACAGAGTGCCCACCTTGAAGGCAAGATCCAGAGTACGGGGCCACTAGGTACGACATTAGTGGGCAATGACCTCAGAAGCTCATTGAGAGCAGAGGATCAGAGCCTGCATAGAATGAGGTTAGCAGTGCAGGTGAGAAAAGGTGGTGAGAGTCACAAGTCATGGGAGGAAGAAATAGGCATGGACTGCGCTGATTAAAAAATGGACCCAGGCTGCCTGGACAAAACATACACAGGCCAAGGGAAACATGATTACTAGTCTCTGAAGTCTCTCTGGGATTTCTCCTCTCCCCAGCCCAGCTAGCATCCCTATCTTCCTTCACCACCCCATTACATCTCTATGCTTTGTATAGCTTACTTCCTCTGAGCACCTCCCTCCCCACCCTTTCATACCCTCATTCAGTGGCAGACAAAGGCTCCATCCTGTAGGGACATCCCTCACCCCCAATGTTTATCATGCACCACGACTGCCTTCATCATGCCCCACATCATGGTCACTCACAAAGACCCTTCCCATCCTCCCACCCCTGTCACTCACAATAACCCCGCACTTCGGATCAAAAGCGAAGGTGCCGCATGTGAGGAGGTGAGAGGCATTGGCAATGGCGAGAATCTGGACAAAATTGTGACATTCGGCCTGAGGGTCAGAGATGGTTAGAAAGAATCAGAAGCAGCAGGTACAAGGAAAGGTAGGGAAGTGTAAGGCCAGTTAGATGCAGCTCTGGGATCAGAGATTATGGGTAATGATACAGTGTTAGAGTCCTGCCCGGGTCAATTGGGATGGCAGCACTGCAGGGGACTGACACAGAGTTAGGGCTGGGACAAGGTCTCAACTGGCACTTAGGATAGGGTCTGGATTTATACCTACCTCCTTTTTGCCTTTCTTCCTACAGTTCTGTCTGTGGGCCTCAGGCACCATCCAGTCAATCTGAGAAAGAAGGAGTGACCGTTTCCCCCAGATTCTCTCCCAACTCCTCCTAAGTCAGAGAAGTAACAGTTCTACAACCTCTATTAATTTGGGAACTTCCAAAGCATCTGTGCCACCAGAGCATTGATTTTCAAACTAGAAGTCTTTACCGATTAATGAGTAATGAAATTAATTGTGAAATGACAACCAACATTAAAATATATCAGAATGTATCATATTTAGGAGAGCAAATTTTATTTCAAGAAAGTTTTCTTTCAGTACATACTTTGTGGACTGGGTCAAAATATACCATATACTTCTTACTAAGGACTGTTCAAAAAAGTTTGAGAGCTATTGCCCTAGAGTAATGTGATTCCAATGATTCCTCTGCCCATTGTCACCTGAAACCTGGTCACTGTGGCCTCCACCCATCATCATGAACCTCACTCATAGCCTCCCCAGCCACCATGACCGCCCCCCTCCCTCGCAATCACCCTCAGCTAGCTAAGACAATAAAGTTGATTATTTCCTCTTACTCATTTTAACCAACACCCCTCCTCCTATAACAACACCCCCTTTCACATCCCAAAAACCATGGATCTGGCATCTGGGGTCTTCCCCACTCTCATCTCTCACCCTGCGGGGTCTCTCCCCTGAGAAGGGCAGGGATAAAGCAAAGATGGTGTCCCGGGCGCCAACGTAAAGTGTATGGGAAGCAGGATCCACAAGGAGAACAGAGTAATTGTATGTCTGAGGAATGGTGAACCGAGTGAGATAGGAGTCAGCCTCTGGCAGGAAGAGAAGGAGAAAGGGAAGAATGATATCAGCAATTGCTTCATAAGGGTTGGGTCCCAAGGACAAAGCCAAAGGGGCCAATTTTTGTTTTCTTCCAAGTACCATTTATTTAGCAGTCATCAGGGGAAAAAAACAGAGAGTGACAGGCCATCTAACTTTCCCAAAGACAGATAATTGATGAGGCCAGAATATTTAGCACACAATCTAGCACAATCCAATCAATTATGCTTTTTCTATAAAAATGGAATACTTTATTTAAACAAACAGCACAAATATTAAGTTTGTAATTTCTACTCATCACAATGAGTAGAAATTTGAAAATACCTATAAAAGGTACAAATACTTTCCTCTCTAAATTGCCTTTTTTTAAAAAAATCACTACTTAATACTAACTTCTTTTTACTTAGAAGGGAAATGTTTCACTCTTTCCACTAACACATTAGAAGACTAGCTCCTTTCTCTCCCACCACCCTTGACCTCCACTCACCTCTATTCCACCCAAAGAGGTAGATAGTGTAGTGGTCAAGAGTATGTGCTTTAGAAATGGGTCAGCTTGAGTTTAATTCTGGCTCTTTCACTTACCAGCTGTGATCTTGAATAAGTCACTTGCCCTCTCTCAGCATCACTTTCCTCATTCATCCAGGGGTTGTTGACAGAATTAAATGGTATAACATATGTGGAAGCATCTAATACATACTACATGTTTCACGAATTGTTCTTTTCTTCCTTCCTTAGGTACGAGCTCTGTTTTGGTCAGATCTAAACCTTATGTCAGTATTCAAAACTCTTATCTATTTAAAGATTATAACAAATAAGCTAGCATAAATTTACCTTCTTAGCTCAATCTCTGGCTCTGGGGACACTTTCCCTGCACCAATACAGCTCTGTTCTACCTGCTTCATCTGCTCAGCTACCCTCAAGACTGATAGAATGGCCAGCAGCCATTCATTCCTAGGTGTGCTGATGTATGGACATCCACCCATCCTCCCACACCCATTTTCATGACTGTGATGTATCCCACTTGCTTTCATGCTTAGAATAAGCCCTGGTTCATCCAAACTCTTTGCCATGTAGATATGATTCCTGGACATAAACCCAGCCCACTAACCTCAACTCTATGTTGTGTCTATTGCTCCAGCACAAACTAAAAGTTCAGGCTCTAACTACAAGGTTGTCTTCTGGATTCAAAACATCCCTATATATTACACAGGTCTGAAGTTTAGACTCTAAATTACTATCACCCAGTTGTGAGTTTTTGCCGAAAGGCTGTACTCTCAGTTTCACTGGTTCTGTCTGTCCATGATGTTAACATTCAATTGCCACTGAGACGAAAATAAGATCTACAGGCACGCTCAAGTCCACCTTAGCAGAGAGCCTGTAAAGTGTGAATCACTCCAATGACCCTTTTAACCCTGTGGCGTTCCTTGGCTTCTTCCACATCTTTGGGAAGGCCCATATCTCCCCTCCTTTTTTCCTTCTGAAGACTTTTTAAATCATTTTAAACGGAATTTTAAATCAACTCATTGATTGGTTTCCCAACATTCAACACAGGGAATGGGTAGAGGGAGAAGGCAACGTTGAGGAAGTTAGGGTTATAGTGGAGAGGAAAATGGGAGAATAGGAATTGGTGTCAGCGATGTGAGAGGACTAGGAAGTGGGTTAGGGAGATTAGGGATGTGAGCAGGGCAAAGGGCTTAAAGGAAGGTAGAACTGATGATTTGGGAATGAATTGAACAGTGGGCAGACAAATGCTGAGTTGGTAATCAGAAGAGTGGGTGGTTGGGTAAGAATGAAAGGTTGGGTTTGGAAGCAGGCGTCAAACTGGCGTCACGGACACAAGTGCATGTGTGGTAAAAGAGGGATAACGGAGCACGAACTCTGAAATAGACGACCTCAGGCGACCCCCATCCCCTCCCTGGCCGTCAGGGTCGGCGTTTGCACGACCAGTGGTTAACTCTCCCGAGGTTCTAACAATAAGGGGCCGCAGGAGCCGCCTGGGCGTGTCATGGGAGCCCAGGCGCGAGGGCCTGGCCCGGGATGCAGCCCCGCTGGGATGTCCCTCCTGGGTCTGGGCAGGGTGTGGGCGGCGCGGGACGCCGTGCGCGCAGCTGAGGGGTCTTGGTGCTGCTGCCCGGGTCGGGAGGGCAGGTGGGTGCAGGCACCTGCAGGCAGGGCCTGGGAGTGGCGCGAAGGGCTCAGGCGAGGGCGCCCGCGCCTTACCGGAGATGGGAAGCGAGGTCCTGGGCACTGAGCGAGGGACGCGACAGGACACCCGGCTGCTCAGCACCGCCAGCAGCAGCAGCCGGAAAGGCGAGGCCAGAGGCAACCCGCGGCCCGGGCGGGTCCGCGCAGGAGAGATCAGCATCTTTGGCTCCGCCTGGCCACCGGGTGGGGTGCACCCTGCCGCCTATGCTCCGGGTCTCGACGCCTCAGGCCTCGGACCCCACTCGTTTCTGGTTGGCGGGGCTGGGCCTGCAAACGGCAGATGAAACGCAAACCAGCTCCGCCCCTTCAAGAACGAACCAATGACCGCGCTGTTTCCTCCTCTAGCCAATCGGAGTTGAGTGGAAGCGGAGCTGAGGAGATGAGATGCCCAACCCAGGTAGAGGCAGAGCTAGACTCAGTGTAGGTGGGATTTCTACCTCAGAACTGGGCTGAAGGCATCAAGCCAGGACCTCAAGTATCGTGTTTTCGCAGGCCTCTCCAAAAACTCAAATTTCCATATCTACACTAAGAGGGAAAATGTGTAGGTAAATGGATACACGCACCAAGTTTCTCAAAAGCATTACCTTTGCAAGCATTTAATGTGCCAAGCACAACGCAAAACACAAAAAATAAAAAATACACAGACTATAAAAAATGCAAATATATATATTATATGTGTGTATTATAATTATATATATATATATATATATTATATATATTCCTTGTTTTAGGAAACTCACAATGTATGAGGCAGATATATAAGCAAATAACTGCAAATAGATAATTACAATACAAAGCAATTCACATTTGCTATAATAATATACAATAAGTGCTCAGAAAGGACAGATTTTGCCTGAGAAAACCGAGAAGGTTTCACAGAAGTGACATTTGAACCAAGTGTCCAAGAATAGCCTTTGAGGGTGAGAAGCAAAAATCAACATGTCCACTTGGATATCCTGCTGAAGAAACAAACACAGAGCCTGAGCACAACTCACTCTCTCTCATCCCAACCTCTGCTCCTTCTTCAAGCATTTAATCCTCCAGTTTATAGCTTTTTTGCAGGTAATCCTTGCTTTCTCCTCCTTCATCCTCCATTAGTATTAGTCATCTAAGCTGCATAACAAATATAACAAATTAAATGTCGTTGGCTTAAAACAACAACACATTTATTTTCTCTCAGTTTCCCTGATTTGGGAGTAGCTTAGCTGGGTGGTTTGGCTCCCAGTCTCTTATAAGTTTAGAGTTAAGATATTGGATGGGCTGCAGTCATCTGAAGATTTGTCTGGTGCTGGAGGATCCACCAGTCGGCTGACCTACTTCCATGCCTGGCAAATTGGTTCTGGATATGAGCGGTAATTTTCTGTTCCCCTCCACATGGACCTCTCTGTAGGGCCGCTTGAATGTCCTCACAACATGGAAAGGCTTCCTCAGAGTAAGTGATCCAGAGGAGCAAGCAAAAGCCAAAATGTCTTTTATGACCTAGCCTCAGAAATTACAGACAATCATTTCTGCCATATCCTGCTCATCACACAGGCTAACTGTGATGCACTGTGGGAAGAGACTACATAAGGGTAAAATATAAGGATTTTGGGAGCCATCTTGGAGGCTGCCTGCCACATCCATATATAAGGAATCATCATGTCCTGAAAATTCCGCCTCATAAACAACTTAAATCCATCCTTTTCTGTTTATTATCAGAGCTCAGGACTTTATCATCACTCACCTAGACCAAGAGTCCCCAACCTCTGGGCCACTGACCAGTACTGGTTGGTGGCCTGTTAGGAACCGGGCCACACAGCAGGAATGGCACATGAGTGAGCAATGAAGCTTCATCTGTATTTGCAGCTGCTCCCCAGCACTAATATCACCATCTCAGTTCCACCTCAGATTATCAGGCATTAGATTCTCCTAGTGTGGTGGCTAGAAAATGACTGCTAGAAATTTATTGCTTACAGGAAATTACTGTTTAACTCTGTTTAACTATCGCCATAGAAACATAGGTTTTTAATTAGAAGAACATAACATTCTAATAACATGCTTTCTGCTTCTGTACTCCCACTTGCATGCCTGACCTGTGGGTCGACAGGTAATGAATAGAAGAAGGATAGACCTTTGTGTTTAGACAGAATGAAGAATAAGATTTTGAGCTTAAAAACCCTGTACTTCTGCATTTTGTTGCTGCTTAATTTGGGGTCTGCGTACCCCTGGCACACCCAGCTGGCTGAATAAAGAGTGTTTCCTATAACTCACTCACTGAGTTCTGGTGGTCCGTGTGTCTTTCGGGGGCTGGTGGCTACAACAATAGGCGCACCAGTCCCTGGTGCCAAAAAGGTTGAGGACTGCCTGGTATAGAGAGTACAGAGAGAAATTTATTGTAGCTAGGAGCAATGAGTGGTGTGGTTTGGAGCTGAATAAAGAAGATATTGTTGGGGTTGAGCCTGGTAAGGTAGGTGGGGTCAGTTATAATAAACCTTGTAACTGAAAAGGAAACACAAACAGTTTTGAAGCCAAAGAATGACATGACCAAATATATTTTTACAAGGATAAGTCTAACATCAGTGTAAAAGATTCTGGATATCTTTTCTTCTGACTTTACAAGAAAATAGAAGATTTTCGTGTCTCCGCCCCGTCCCTCAAAGTGTCGTGGGCCCTAGGCACAGGAAGACTAATTTGGACTGTATGGAAAAGACCTGTTGAGATGCTACCCTTGACACTGAAACATAGGAAGTCTATTGGACATCTGATTCCAACACCTGAGATACCTGGGTTAAATGTCGCTGGTGTTACTCTGAGAGGAGTTGAGAGGGCAGAAGTGATTTAGTGGGACTAGAACACAGGTAAGTGACTCTTCTTCCTATTGGCCCTGACCTGTCTTGCACTACTCATTGGTAATTTACCTCGCCTCCTCAACCTGTACTCAGGCAATGAACTGAGAAGGGGAGAGGATAGTAAAGAGAGAAACAGGAGCGAGAGCTTGTCCATTTTTGGTTGGTAGTAGCATTATCTTTTCCTCTCCTGTGGGCTAATTCGGAGAAAACTTCTTATTCAACAGATGAAGTTGAAGACCCAGAGCAGCCAACTGATGAGGACCAGGACACTCCAACTGGATTTTGTCAAAGGGAATATAGGACTCAACCCCAAGCAAATGAAAATAAGTATGAGGAGAGAGGGCAGAGGGCAAAAGACTTTAAAGAGCTCCTGAGGGAAGACTAAACTTCCATGAGGGCAGGAACCGTTGTCTGTGTGTCCCCTGGATCCCAGTCCTAGCACAGTGCCTGGCACATAGTGTGTCCTCAACAAATATTTATCGAATGAAAGAATGGCTGACTCCATTAATGAATGAACGATGTGGGAGAGAGGTTAAAGCGGGTGCCACTGGAATGTTTCCTGGCGGTAGCTGACAAGGAAGCATCAGGTTTAACATAATATTCGCAACAGAGATCCAAAACCCCACCGAAGAGCCAAAGAAGGCGGTGTCCCGGCGCCCCGCGTCCCGGCGACGTGGCCCTGAGGCGCCGCCTGGGGCGACCCCGGGCGGTGGCGCGCGCTCGAGCCGCCCCGCCCCGCCGCCGCCTGCCTGAAGGGGGCGCCTGGCGCGGCGCAGACGCTGGCGAAGAGCCGCAGGGTCAGGTAAGGCGGTCTCGGCTTTGCCACAGAGCAGAGCGACTCCCGCGGCTCTCCACGGCTCGGGGCAGGAGCAGGGCCTCAGGGAGGAAAGAGGAGAAGCTCCTTCGCAGGGTGGGCTTGGGCCAACTTGTGCCTGTCCACAGGCAGATGTTGGCAGGTGCCGGGTACGGTCGTCGGACCGTCGATCCGGGTCGTTCAGCGGTCCCTCGACCTCGACACTCGTGTCTGAGGACAGGCCAGGCAGACACCGTGTCTCCTGGGCAGGCTCTCGCAGGTCTGCGGGCCGGTCATTCATCAGGCAGAGTGAGCGCCGTGCCTAGGGCCCACGACACTTTGAGGGACGGGGGCGGGGACACGAAAATCTTCTATTGTCTTGTAAAGTCAGAAGACAACAGTGAACTCTTAAGATGAAAGAAAATGTTTTGACTTTTTTCTGACATCAGAACAAAAGTGAATTTTTAGGATCCACGAAATTATCGCTTTTTATTTCATTTTTTAAATGAGGAAGGGGCCCACGAAGGGAAAAAGGTGCTTAGATTCCACGAAGGTTTTAATGAAGCCCTGCGGAAGAGGGAACCGTTAAATCATTTATCACACACTAAATGTTCAGAGCTTATAAATGCATGGCCTAGGCGATTTTATGAGGGTATGTAAAGGGGCGGTAACTTATTAAGACCTAAAGGATGAGGGTTAAGGAGGGTAATATACTCAGAAAAGAATGACAATGGGAGCCACGGTGAGAGGCCAATCATTTGTGGACTTGAGAAAGAACCCCAGGGTAGGGATGGGGTGGGAGAGGTTGGGCAGGGTATGGCAAGGCAGGAGATGACGAATTGAAAAGGAGACACATGCAGAACTTCGGAGCCAGGGTAAGGATTTTGGATTTTGTTTCAAATGTAATTGGAAGCCACTGAAGGGTTTTTAGCAAAGGAGTAACTTGGCTTTTGTTGGCTCAAGGCCCAGTCCCAGGTTTAACCAGTTTGCAGGGGGACACACCAGTAAGTGAATATTCTTGCAAAACTGGAGAGTACAGGGTCAGAAATAGTGAGATGCTGCTTAAGTTCTATGCCCAGACACACCAGATACATTAATTGATCACATTGGAGGATATAAGAAGAGAGCTGCCTCTTATCTCATTTAAACTACAGTCTTGGAATTGCACACAGTGTGGGATCTAAATTGACTGTGCAAGCTGAAACCATTCAATGTGATCTTAATAATCAATGGGAAAATTATATTTGTTCCAGGACCTCTCAAAATCGTCAAATGTTAAAAGCCCTCTTACTGTCAGTTTTAAGTGTACAGGAAAATGAAAAATAGTAAAATTAGTATCTATGTAGCACACTGTAATTTAAATATTAGAAAGATTGGAAATCAAAGTCTTTTCTTTCTTTGTAAAAACTTCCCCAGAGTAGTTTGAACAATAACATGATAGAGCCTCATCTTTTCTATGCCTTAGCGCATTGTTATACCCTACGTTTAAATCAGCTTCCAACATTTTATTTTCTGCTCTTTAATTTTGTAAAATATCTCCAAGAGTTTCTCCAATGTGAAGTTTTTGCCGGTAGCACTTTGGGGTATCTACATATTTTTGTCATAACCTCTTTCCTCATTTATATAGATAAGCCCACCTTCACTAAGTTCTTCTGGCTACTTATCTAGTCTATCAAATGATGTTACTGTCAATATTCTCAGCTCTTTCTTCTTTAACTCCATTTATTTGCGTCAGCTTTCCCTTTCAGTGTTATGTCACGTATGGTTTCTTTTCTATACCTCATAGTTGTTTTCGCCAATTCCCTCTTTCAATTATCCATTTTTGTAAAAATGTCACTTGGATTTATCACTAGGAGATAAGGAGGTAAAACCACCATACACTTTACTGTCTCTGTTTAAACTGAGTAAGGGATCTGCAGTGATGGTCGCTGACAAACTTTGCAAAAAATGACATAAGCGGTCACTGATCATGCTGTGCATCTGATTTGTGGACTGAAGAGCTAGCTGTGATTTGTACTTTATGTAATTATTCACAGTTAATATTCTGTGGTAACCGAAATCTGAACTATGTTAATGGGTGCTGGTGTTATTTAACTAAACTGTATTTGATTTGAGATTTGTGTATATTGGAACCATGAAAAGTGAGAACTGCCTGTACTCTTAAATGGCAAGAGTTTCAGATGTGAGGGAAGATGGGCAAGGAGAATAGAAGCTCATTCTATATTAAATAAGGCCTCTGTATGGGTGCCTGTTTGTCTATGTGAACCTGTCTGGTGTGTCTGCCTTCAAATTCAGCATTACAATTGGTCCCATGCACTTAATTTTTAAAAGTACAGTTAAAAGATATTTATGATGCGTGCTCTCTTGGTAAATATATTAGTCATTTATTTTGATTTCTGGTTCAAGATTACTTTCAACGGATTAACATTCCATTCATTTATCTGTTCATCTGTACCCAGTATATAATTGGAAGACTCCAATAAAAAATTGTTGAATGAATGGATGTTGACCCCCACTATATAAAGAGGAAAGTTTGAAAGAGACTAACTTCGCAGATTTCATTTTGAGAAACACATTTATTTATGTTTACTTAGATCATTTTTAAAGATCCTAAATTCCAAAACATTTCTGAAATTTTCATAAATACCTTTCTCCTGGACCCAGGGAAGATCAAATAAGCTTTTTTTTGTGCATTCTTTAGCTTAAAAACAATTTATAAGAATCATTTTCACTCACAGGAAGTGGAGATATGTTTTTTAATCTAAAAAAATATTTTCTTTTATGCTTGTCCTAATGTTCTTTTTGTAATATTTTTATTGTTAAATATAATGCATAGAGTATTTCTAAGATATGAACATATAGTTTTTAAATGATTAGTGAGCCACCATGCAACCGCAATAAAAGTCAAAAAACAGAACCTGCCAATACCCCAGGACCCCCCCCCTTTTTGTTCTCTTCTAATCATCGTGCCCTCCTTCCTTTCTAGAGAAAATCACTACCCTTGTTTTTATGATAATCATTTCCTTGCTTTTTAAAAATAGTTTACCATTATGTACACACCTCTAAACAATATATTTATTTTTGCTTATTTTTAAATATTTTATGTGAATATGGGAAATTATGCTATATATATTCTTTGTGTCTTGCTTCTGTTATTCAATATTATTTCTTAGAAATCATCCACATTGTTGCATGTAACTAGTCCACTCATTTTCACTGCTGTATGTGTGACTATATTCGAATTTGTCCATTCTTAGTGTTGATTTGATATATGTGTTTTTGCAATTTTGGGTAATTGTGAATAGGGATGTTTATGAATAGTCTTTTTTGTTGCTATGATCTTATTTTGTTTCATATATCCTTGGCATTGTCCCTTATTCACAGATTATAGATTGTGAACCAAAAAAAAAATCCAAAAGGATCTACAAATAATTAAATAATTAATTAAGAGAGTGCAGCAGGTTTGTTGATATTAAAATTCAATATGCAGAATCAACTTTATTTCTATGCATTAGCCAACAAACTAAATACAAAATTTAAAAATATGTCATGTAAATTAACATTAAAAAACAGTAAATCTCTAAGAATAAAATTTAATAAAAGATAAGGATGTTGCAGAAAAATCAGACCGGCAGAAACCAGCACCACTCAAAGAGCTAGAGAACTCAGTTTATTAAGCCAGCAGTCCAGAAGAGCTAGAGCTCTGAAGATCTGGGCCCCAAGCTCAGGGGTAAACTTGCTTTTATTAGGACTTATCAGCACAGTTACCAGTTGGCATGAGCACAATTGGTTAAATTGTTCCACAGGTGGTTACAGAGCGCAGGAGTTGCTGTGGGCTATAGGCAGTTACAGAGCATGAGATTCAATACATTTGTTATCTAGACAGGAACAAGCCAAAGAGGATACATCTATTATCTAGAACAGAACAAGCAAAGAGGAGGGGTGAGTCTTTCGATTGAACCTCCTTGCCCTTTGGCCTATGCAGCAAACATGTCTACAGAAGCAGAACAAAGAGCTGATTACAAAGGTTAGCCATTGAGTGGAAAAATTCCTCTTCAAGGAGACCTTTTGGAGAAAATTATAAAACTGTAGATTTTTTTAGGATTTTCTTTATACATGATTATATCATCTTGCAAACAATGAGTTTTTACTTCTCCATTATTCTTTTTTTATACTGCTATTTTCAATTTGCTTAATTATTTTGTTTAGGATTTTACATCTAAGTTCATGGATGAGATTTATCCTATAATTTTTCTTATAATACTCTTATCTTGATTTTGCTATCAAAGGTTATGCTAACCTAGTAAAATTAATTAAATAGTGTCCCTGTCTTATTCTCTGAAAGAAATTTAAAAATTGAAATTCTTGGTCTTTTTGGAGAGTTTTGATGGAACTTATCAGTGGAATCATCTGACCCTGTAGTTTGCGGGGAAGATTTCGACTACAGTTAAATTTTCCCTTCAGTGGTTATAGAGTATTTAGGTTTTAAAATCTTGTTTTTGATTTATTATTGGTTAGATATATTTTTCTAAGAATTTGTCCAATTAGGTTAAGGTCAAGTCATGAAGAGTCTTGAACAAGACTTGAAGGGGAAAGTGCTCGTATTTTTCTTTTTTTTCAAAGTTATGTACCAAAAATAAAGTTGACAAACAGGTTTCTACCCTTGGGGAAGCCCCACAATATAGTGAGAGAGGCAATCATAGAAATAATTATAACACAATACAATATAAAACAAAAAGTTTATTGAGGGCAGATAGCTTACTCTGAAACTGAAGTTTGACTTCTGTGTATCTTTTGATTAGTTCCACTCAGCATCTCTCTAAGATTCTCAGTCTTACATTACAGGCAAACATCTAGATCCCTTAGGAGCTTATTAAGATGGGTTAGCCTTCCATATATTCATCACTTTAAGGTGTATAAATCATTGGGTTTTACTATATTCACAAGTGCGTACATTCCATTACACTCTATAATTTCAGAATGTTTTCATCCTTGTAAAAGAAAACACCTCATCCGTTAGCAGTCATTCTCCATTCCTTCTTTCCTCAACTCTCACAACCATTTAATTTACCTTCTTTCGTCTATGGATTTGCCTGTTCTGGACATTGCACATAAATGGAATCATATATTTAAAAAAAAAAAAAAAAAGGGGCAGTAGCCTGCCTAGGGAAGCTTGAGTTTACCCAGCCTGACTCCTTTCTGGACTTAATCCCTAGACCCATGTTCATTGTTTCAACAGAGTACATAATTCAGTTTTATGAAAGCCAATGATTTCTCGCTCCTTCTCTATAGGGTAGAGGAATATCCAGGCAGTGGCTGCAGTTCCACCTCTGATCTGGCTGCCATGTATCATGGCCGAACTACTGGTAAAGGGCCCCCCACGCAGGATTTACCAGCAACCTCCAAGGCTTCTCATTGTGCATATCACTCTACCATCCTGGGGCTGAACATTCTGCTCCAACCTCTGTGAGGCTCTGCAAACTTTTTCTCTCTAGCCTGCAGCTTGATGGCCCCCAGCCGCATGTCCCTCCTCAGCTTATACGTGGTACAAAATCAACATGAATGCATCCTCCCCTTTGGTGATATATTACCATTTATTCATTTTATCCTGAAAGCAATACAAAGTTTCTGGGGAAGAGATCACAGTTATTACTTAGAAATAACTGTGCCTGTTCTCACGCCCAATACCACACAGGTAACAATGAGATCAGATGTCATTCTGCACATAAGGGGTGTTCAAAGAGGAATCTATTAATATGGAAGTTTTAAATAGGCCACATCTTGGCCCCCTCCACTCCTGAGGGAGGGAAGAGAAAACTTGGCCTTTACAGACCTTTAGGAATATAAAGGTCTCTGACTCTTTTTTTCACGCACACCCCTTTGAAATGCAAATACAGGAATTGGTCTCTAAATTTCTCTATAGGTCTCTGGCTATTCTTATTTTTTCCCAAGATTTTATTTTATTTTCCCTTTTTCCCTTCCTCCCTCTGGTAACCATTAGTCCATTGTCCGTGTCAATGAGTCTCTGTTTGTCCTGTTCATTTGTTACTTTTAGGTTTATATCCCATACATAAGTGATGTCATGTGATTTTTCAACCTTTTCTGTCTGCTTATTTCACTTAATATGATTATTTCCATCCATGTTGTCGCAAATGACAGTATTTCATCTCTTCTTATGGCTGAGTAATATTCCATTGTATATATGTACCACAGCTTCTTTAGCCATCATCTATCGTAGGACATTTCGTTGTTTCCATGTCCTGGCCACTGTGAATAATGCTGCTATGAACATCGGTGTGCAAATATCTTTTCGATATGGGTTTCAAGTCTTTGGGGTAAATACCCAGAGAGGGATTGCTGATCATATGGTAGATCAATTCTTAGTTTTTTGAGGAACCACCATACTGTTTTCCATAGTGGCTGTACCAATTTGCATTCCCACCAGCAGTGTATGAGGGTTCCTTTTTCTCCACATCCTCTCCAACATTTTTATTACTTGTCCTGTTGATTATAGCTATTCTAACAGGTGTGAGATGGTATCTCATTGTGGTTTTGATTTGCATTTCCCTAATAGCTAGCTGATATTGAGCATTCTTCATATATTGTTGCCATTTGTATGTCCTCTAGGGAGAAGTGTCTATTCATCCTCTGCCCATTTTTGATTGGTCATTTGTTTTTTGTTGTTATTGAGTCATATGAGTTCTTTGTATATTTTGGATATTAGGCCCTTATTGGAGGTTTGCTTTGCAAATATATTTTCCCATTTGGATGGTTGTCTTTTACCTGTTGACAGTTTCTTTTGCTGAGCAGAAGCTTTTTAGTTTGATGTAGTCCCATTCATTTATTTTTTCTTTTACTTCCCTTGCCTTTGAGGTCAAATTCATAAAATCCTCTTTAAGTCCAAGGTCCTTGAGTTTAGTTCCTATGTTTTCTTCTATGCATTTTTATGTTTCAGGTCTTATATTCAGGTCCTTAATCCATTTTGAGTTAATTTTGGTGTGTGTGTGATAAACAGTCTAGTTTCTTTTTTGCAGGTGGCTTTCCAGTTTTCCCAGCACCATTTATTGAAGAGGCTTTCCTTTCTCCACTGTATGTTTTTGGTTTTTTGTCAAAAAATTATTTGCTATATAAATATGGTTTACTTCTGGACTCTCGATTCTGTTCCACTGGTCCATGTGTCTGTTTGCTGCCAATACCATGCCGTTTTGATTACTGTTGCTTTGTAGTATAATTTGAAGTCAGGCAGAGTGATGCCTCCAGCCTCTTTTTTTTTTCTTAGGATGGCTTGGCATTTTGGGGTTTTTGTGCTTCCATACAAATTTGATGATTTTTTGTTCTATTTCTTTAAAAATGCGATGATTTTGATGGGGATTGCATTAAATCTTATAATGCTTTAGGTAATAGGTCATTTTAACTATGTTAATTTTCCAACAAGAACATGGAATATCTTTCCATTTCTTTTTATCTTCTTCGATTTCTTTTAAAAGGTCTTATAGTTTTCATTATATAGGTCCTTCGCATGTTTCGTTTAATTTATTCCTAGGTATTTATTCTTTTTGTTGCAATTACAAAAGGAATTATTTTTTCCATTTCTTTTTCTGATGCTTCATTATTAGAGTATGGAATGCTATGGATTTTTAAACGTTGATTTTGTATCCAGAGACTTTATTGCATTTGCTTATTGTTTCTAGTAGTGTTCTTGTGGAGTTTTAGGGTTTTCTATATAGAGATCATGTCATCTGCAATAGTGACAGTTTGACTTCTTCGTTTCCTATTTGGATGCCTTTTATATCTTTCTCTTGCTTGATTGCACTAGCTAGGATCTGCAGTGTTATATTGAATAACCGTGTTGAGAAGGGAACAGCCTTGCCTTGTTCCTGATCTTAGAGGGAAGGTTTTTCGTTTTCCACCATTAAGTATAATGTTAGCTGAGGGTTTGTCATATATGGCCTTTATTATATTAAGGTACTTTCCTTCTATACCAATTTTGTTAAGTGTTTCATCATAAATGGATGCTGTGTCAAAAAATAATAAAATAATAAAGTAAATGGGTACTGTATTTTGTTGAAGGCTTTTTCTGCATCTATTGATATGATCATATGATTCTTATTTTTTAATTTGTTTATGTGGTGTATCACATTAATCGATTTGTATATATTGAACCATCTTTGTGCCTTTGGGATGAACCACTTGATCGGTCTATAATCTTTTAATATGTTGTCGTATTCAGTTCACTGAATTTTATTTAGGGTTTTCGCATATGTGTTCATAAGAGATACTGGTCTGTAGTTTCCTTTTTTTGTGTTATCTTTACCAGGTTTGGTATCAGGGTAATATTGGCCTCATAAAATGAGTTGGGAGTATTGCCTCCTCTTCAACTTTTTGGAAGAGTTTGAGGAAATATAGGTATTAAATCTTTGAATGTTTGGTAGAATTCACTGATGAAGCCACCTGGCTTGGACTTTTACTTTTTGATAGGTTTTTTGATGATTGTTCCAATTTCCATACTGCTGATCGGTCATTTAGATTTTCCAGTTCTTCTTGATTCAGTCTAGGAAGGTTGTATTTTTTAAGTACAGGTCCATTTCTTCTAGGTTATTAAATTTGGTGTTATATACTTTTTCAGAGTATTCTTGTATGATCCTTTGTACTTCTGTGATATCAGTCGTAATTTCCCTCCTTTCATCCTTGATTTTGTTTATTTATGTTCTTTCTCTTTTTTCTTTAGAGTGTCTAGCCAGGGGTTTGTCAATTTTATTAACCTTCTCAAAGAACCAGCTCTTTGTTGCATTATTTCTTTTATTGTTTTTCGTTTTCAATTTCATTTATTTCTGCTCTAATTTTGATCATTTCTTTCCTTCTACTGACTTTAGGCTTCATTTGTTCTTCCTTTTCTAGTTTTTTAAAAGAAGCGTTAGGTTATTATTTGGGCTCATTCTTGTTTTTGGAGGTAGGCCTGTAATGATATGAATTTTCCTCTTATGACTGCTTTTGCCATGTCCCACAAGTTTTGATTTGTTGTACTATCATTATCATTCATTTCTATGTATCTCTTGATCTCCCTTTTTATTCCTTCTCTGACCCAGTTATTCTTCAGTAGTATGTTGTTTAATCTCCATTTATTTGTGGTCCTTTCTGCTTTCTTTTTACAGATGATTTCTTAGTTTCAAAGCATTACTATCAGAGAATATGGTTGGTATGATTTCAGCCCTCTTTATTTTTTGGAGAATAATATGTCAATCCTTGAGAATGTTCCATGTGCACTAGAGAAGAATGTATAAGCAGCTGTTTTGGGATGGAAGGCTCTGTAAATGTCAGTTTGTGCTGAGAAGTCCGAAGATAATCTAATGGGCTTTCCTTTATAAGTTACTGTCTTCTTTTCCCTGGCTACCCTGAATTCATTCTTCATTGTTGATTTTTGATAATTTTCATACGGTGTGTCTTGCTTGGTGAAGGCCTTTTTTGGGTTGAGATAATTGGATGTTCTGGTGACTTCTTGAATTACAAGCTCCAGCTCATTCCTTTAGATTTGAGAAATTCTCATACCCATTTGAGACTGGTTAAAATTATCTGGAAACCTTACTTCCGCATTGGCATAATGTCAGAGGAGGCCTGCTAAGAGGATTTAAATAAGATCCAGAGCCTTATAACATAATACACAAAATGTCCAGAATACAATAAAGAAAATCACTCATCAAGAACCAAGGAAATCTCAACTTAAATGAGAAAACAACAACACCAGTACTTAAATTGACAGAGATGTTAGAATTATCTGAAAAAGATTTTGAAGTAAGCCATAGTAAAATACTCCAACAATAGTTATGAACATGCTTGGAATAATAAAAATTCCCATCAAAGAAGAATTATAGAGAAGAACCAAATAGAAAATTTTAAAACTGAAAAATACAGTAACTGGAATTTGAAAAGCAAAAAATCTTCAATGGATAGGTTCAACAGGAATAATTCAGAGGTCAGAAGAAAGCATCAGTGAACTTTAAGATAGAGTAGAAATTACCAAATCTGAGTAACAGAGAAAATAAACTTTTAAAAAAATGAACAAAACCATAGGAACCTGTGAAACTATAAACAAAAAAAATCCAACATTTATGTCATCAGAGTCCAGGAGGGACAGGGAAGGAAGATAAGGCTGAAAAAAAATATTCAAAGAACTGATCACTAAAATTCCCCTATTTGGCAAAAAGCTTTAAATCTAAATAACAAGAGGCTGGTGAGGCCCCAAACGAGATAAATGCAAAGAAAATCTGTTCTAAGGCACATTATAATCAAAGTTCTAAAAACTAAAGATAAATTCTTGAAAGTGGAGCACTGTCACCTTACCTATAAGGTAAAAAAATTGAGTAATAATAGATTTTTTTTATCAGAAACCACAGGAGGCCAGAGAAGTGTCACATTTTTCAAGTACTGAAAGTAAAAGAATGTTAACCCAGAACTCTGTATTTAGTGAAAATATTTAAGGAATGAATCAGAAATAAAGATATTCTCAGATGAAGGAAAACTAAGAGAATTTGTCGCCAGCAGACCTACCTTAATAAAATAGTTAAAGGAACTTTTGAACAGAAAGGAAACTATAAAATAAACAAAATTTTGGAATATCTAGAAGGAAGAAAGAACGGGAAAGAAAAATATGGATAAATATTAATAGACTTTCTACTGAGTTTTCTAAATCATATTTGACAGTTGTCACAAAATTATAACATTATCGATGTGATTGTTGACATAGAGAAATATTTAAGATAATTACAATATAAAAAACAGGAAGTGGGTAAAGAGACTTAAAGGACATAGAGGTTTCTACACATTTCGAACTGGTAACATGTTGACACCCAGTAGACTATGATAGAATGTATGTATCACTTAAAAATCATACAAACAGATAGACTCAGAAACACTGATAATATTTAAATGAAATTCTAAATATATATATATATATATATTAAGTAAACCACAGGTAAATAGGTAAAAGAAAACAGAGAAACAAAAAAACGAAGAGAACAAACATAAAACCACAAAGAAATTGGCAGAGTAACATTACCAGTAATTACCTTTAAATGTAAAATGGTCTCAATACACCAATTAAAGAAAGAGATTGCAGAGTGGGGGCAGGATGGGAGGTGGGATGACCCAACCATATCCTAGAAGAAAACTTAACTTCAAATACAATATGAAATGAAAAAAGATATACCATGATATCAACCAAAACAAAGCAGAATTGGCTGCATTAATATATCAAATAAAGTAGACTTCAGAGCAAAAAATATAGAGCACAGAGAGAGTATTAGATAATGATAAAGAGTCATCCAACAAGAAAACATAACAATTCTAAATGCATACCCACCAAACAACAGAGCTGTGAAATTGTGTAGCAAACTGATAAACTGAAAGAAAATAGACAAATCCAGAATTTTAGTTTGGAGACTTCAATACCTTTCTGTTGATGATCGATAGAATAACTAGAGAGAAAATCAACAAAGATGTAGAAAAATATTAGCCAACAGAAACTCATCAACATTTATAGAGTAACCATCCAACAACAGGAGAATATACATTCTTTTCGAGCACTCACAGAATATTTATCAAAATAGGCTATATCCTGGTCTATAAAAGAAACTTCAACTAATTTGAAAGACTCAAAGTCATACACAGTATGTTCTCTGACTGCAATGGAATCGAATTAGAAATTTGATAACAGAAGCATAGCAGGAAAATTTATGAACACTTGGACACTAAACAACACATTTCTAAATAAATTCATGGGTCAACGAAAAATGTTAAAAAAATTTTTAAAATATTTTGAATTTAATGAAAATTAAAATACAACATGTCAAAAAATGATGTGGTATATACAGCTAAAGCAGTACTGACAAGGATATTTATATCACTAAATGTTTACATTAGAATAGGGAAAGTCTCAAATCAGTAATCTAAGCTCCCAACCTCAAGAAACTATAAAGGGAAGAGTAGAATAAGCCCAAAGCAGACAGAGGTAGAAATTAATAAAGAGCATATATCAATGAAATGAAAACAAAAACAGAAAATTAATGAAACAAAAAGCTAATCTTTAAAATGATCAATAAAATTGACATACCTCCAGCAAACAAAGAAAAATAGAAATACATATCACCAACATTAGGAATGAACAAGGAGTATTATTTACAGACCCAGGAGACTTCCAAAATATAAGAATACTGTGAACAAGATTAAATACATAAATCTGAAACACTTAGTGAAATGGACCAATTCCTTGAAGAGTACAAACTACTACAATCTAATATGAAATCATTTAAATAGCCCTATAACTATGAAAAAACTTGACTTCATAATTTTAAAACTCCTGAAAAATAAATTTCTAGGCCCATATGGTTTTCTTAGAGATTTCTACCAAATGTTTAAAAAATGAATTTTATACAATCTTTTACAGAAAATATAAGGGGGGAACTCTTACTCATTTTTTGCAGGCCAGCCAGCATTACACTGATACCAAAAATAGATAAAATACAAAAAAGAAAAGAAAGCTAAAGACCAATATTTGTCATTGGAATATAGATACAAAAAAAAAAGAATCTTAATATAATGTTAACAAATATGATTCATAATATACAAGAATTCTATGCCATGGCCAAGTGAGGTTTATTTCAAAGATGCAAGATTGGTTCAAAATTTGAAAATCGTTAAAGTAATTCATCATATTTAAAAGTCCAAAGGAGAAAATCACATGATCATATCAATTAAGGCAGAATAAGCATTTGACAAAGTTCAACACCCATTTATGATAAAACCTACAGCTAACATTATATTTAGTAGATAAAAAACTGAATTTACCCCTAAGATTGGGAATGAGGCAAAGATGTTCTGTGCTCACCACTTCTTATTCAACATAGTGCTAGAAGTTTTCTAATAGATTAATGATTCAACAAACTAATATATCCATACCATAGAATACTCCTCTGCAATAAAAAGAAATGAACTATTGGCACACAATATGGATGAATCTCAAGCATTACGCTTAGTGAAAAAAAAAAGCCAATCTGTTATGGTCACTTTCTTTTCAAGCATTTCTCATTCTGTTTGCATAACACTCTCAAATGACAAAAATTATAAGATGGAGAACAGATTAATGGTTGCCAAGGGTTAGCGAATGGTACAGGTAGAGATAACTATAAAATGGTAGCACAAAGGACATCTTTGTGGTAATGGAATAATTCTGTATTTTGATTGAGGTGATGGTTTCGTGAATCTACAAACGTGATAATATGATATAGAACTCTATGCATACATTGACCAAGATCAATATTCTTGGTTTTGAAATTGTGCCATAGTTATGTAAGATGTAACCATTGGAAGAAATTGGGTGAAGGGTACACAGGTCCTCTATGTATTATAATTTTTGCAAATTTCTATGAATCAATAATTATTTCAAGATAAAGAGTTAAAGAAAAAGGTGACATTACATACTCACTAGAATGCTACAATTAAGAAGACAGACAATACTGACAGGCAATACCAAGTGTTGGTGAGAATGTGGGAGAAACTATAATCCTCGTTCCTTTCTGAAAGGAAGGTAAACTAATACAACCACTTTGGAAAATAGTTTGTAAATTTCTTAAAAAATTTAAATATATACCTTCTATATAACCCAACAATTCCACCCCCAGGAAACCTACCAGCAGAAATGAAAACATCCATTCACACAAATACATGCACATGATGTTCATGGCAGCATTATTCATAATAGCACCAAACGGGAAACAATCAGAATGTCTGTAAACTGGTGAATGGATTATGTCAAGATGATAACTCTCACTGATATATAATCCAGTGATTATATATCTTACAAGTATTTCTGAGGGCAAAGTGAAAGTGATAGTGATATTTATGGCCATGTGGCAGATATGTTTCTCTATTGTACCATTTTCCTTGCCAATGTCTGTCCATAACCACATTTGGCTGTGATATCTATCTTCTTCAGAAAATAGGAGTAGAGAAAAGCAGAGAGTGAACTGGAAGGGCAAATGGAACATATCCAGCCTAAGAGGCTCTTTGAGAATTGTGCTATGTCCAAACAAAGATAAAAGAATTTTTTTTCTCTCCTAATGACTGTTAACATGCATCTGGCACTCTCAGTACCTTTGACTTTAGATGAATCCCTTGATCCTTTAATTAACTCTATTAAGGAGAGGCAGACCATTCTAGACTAAAAAACCACTGACTGGTCTCAGGAAAAAATGCAAGCCAAAATTTTTTTCCAAAATAAACAGTCAACCCTGGTAAAGGCTCAAGAAAATCACTAGAACATTACCTGTGTATAGAACAACTGAATCTTTGTTTAAGGAAAAATGTTACCTTAAATTCATTGTCTCTGACCTATATCAATCAGTATCTGACATTTTCTATCTACAGAGTTAGCTCAAAACATAAGTGAAGAGAGATAGCAGGTAGGAATCTTGCCCAAAATGAACACCTCAATATAACTCCATATTTTTAATTTCTGAGTATAAATAAATAATCCTGAACTTCTCATAGGGAATCATGACAGAAGAATCATAATAAAAATATTAGAATTCCTTATATCTATTGTGCCCTTAATATAAATAAATCTGACCAAAGAGATTAATCTCTCAAAACAGTTTCAGAAGAATTTCCTTATTGTGAAGATCTTAACCAATTCTTTATCTTTTTTATGAGAACAAAGAAATTATTTTAAGTCACATATGATCTTCAGTGGGCTCTTGGGACTAATAATGCTCTCATTTGGCTATCCTGTGGTCCAAGCTGGACTTTGTAGTGTAGCAAGCAAGAGAGGAATAGACAAAGGAACTCCCATACACTTTAAAGCCACTTAGCCAAAGGTTGCTCCTGTCACTGCTTACCATTGGCCAAAATTAACCATATTCTAACTCCTAGGTGTATGAGAGTACTTGGAAAAATATAGTCATTATTCCAGATAAGCATAGCGCCCATGTAAAATTGACAGTTTTTGTACTGAGGAAGAAATAAATGTTGAGGGACAACTAGAATCTCTTCCACCACACTAAAACTCACAAGAAAAAAATTAGAAAAGAAAAAAATCACAAAAAATTTAGGAAGCTATGTACAGGTTTTATTTTCTAACTTACATTTTGATTCCCCTGAAATTTCATTATATATGCACCCATTTATTCAAAATTAATTTGTTTCATACAGCAGTGTTCCAGTCTATTAGGCCCTGCACACCTTGTAATAAAGAGACAGTTCAGGTTCCTTCTTCAATGAGTTTGTTATTCTAGTGAGATAGACAACAATTAGTCAACATACCTTTGGAAAATGTCATTCTATTGTAGTTCTTTGTATTCTGAAGCTACTTTTTTCATTTTTTGGTAGTTGGTGGAAACCAGGAATTACGTCTTTTTTAAGGTACCTACTACACATAAGTACCTGATAATAAATATTTTTTTAAATGAATAAGTGAATGATGAGTCTATGTCATTTACATAGTATAACTTTTTTTTCTATATTTTGTCAATTGTAAACAGAGTCATTAAGTCAATACAAATCCCTTCTGTTATAATCAGCAATGTCTTAAGTGCTTTAGGGGTTCATAATGATAAAAATAATAACCACAGCTAACACGGAGTACATACTGTGTGATAAATTAACTCATTTTAATACTTACTCTTTAAGATCAGTATCTTCATCGTCCCAATTCCTAGCTGAAGAAATTTAGGCTTAAGGACTCACAGCCAATAAGAGGGAGAGCCATGTTTGGAACTCAAGTCTTTGGATCAAAGGCCTGAGCTAAGACCTAGTATTTCTTTAACTAAAATGCTCACTACTTCTTTTTAACAAGCTTCTCTACTCTTGTCAGGCACATTTTTTCATTCTCTCTGGCACATAATATTCATTCTCATCCTCCATACCATTGCTTATGTTGAACTTCCTGCCTCTCTACTGGTTCCCACACACACACATACACACAGAAAATACTGTATTTTTTCCACAAATCTTACCCTTTCAATTCTCAGCTCAATCTCACCTGCTTTCCAACAACACTTATCTTTCTTTTTCTAAGCTCCTAAAGCATCCATAATCTATGACAGTCTCTTCAAACTGGGGTACATATATTATAGGGCTATAAGAGGACTCCCCAGATAAACAGAAATAGATAATTTAAAGAATTGATATATAGATCCTGAATTTCCTTAGTAATTTTTTTTTCTTAAAACTTCTCTTAATATGCCTGTGATGAGGGTGTCTGGCTGCCTCTCCATTCCCACCATCCCTTTCACAATTACCCTTGTTTCACTTCACAAATAAAATCCAAAGTAAAAGGAAGAGGTGAGAGTACATATCTTCTTGCCTATTATGAATCTTACTGTGATGGATTGCCATGTAGTTTTAAAACTTCCAGAGGCACCAAACAAAGGAATAATTCAAAATGTTGGTTTTCAGTGTTGAAAAAGTCAATGATTTATGACTCTGGGTTAAAAGTATTTTTGCAACCAGGTGATTTCCAATTTTCACAAAATTGGAGCAAGACCAAATTGAGTGGCAGCTGATAGATCACTTAAAATAATTTTTATTGGTAGATATATGTGTGACTTTTGGCATATAACTCAGAGGAATTTGACAATTTGATTGACATCGCATCTTATTTAGGAAAACAAGATTTCTCAGCATTATATAACAATAGAATATAAGAATAGAATTGATACTGAATGCACTATCATTCAAGTGATATGTAATTTATTTATTCGCACATACCTGAAACTAATTTGAAAAAAAACTAGCATGTCCATTCCAATAAGAAATACATTTCAATTAACAGTTTATGCTTAAATGCCAATAGTTATTTATAAACCATGATATATGCTGTTTTGATCAATTGTATATTAAACAGTAATTCTAATAACTCAGATTATCTTTTAGAGCCTATGGTTATAGGACAATTTTAAAATCTTATAATATGTAAATATTTTGATGCAAGAGAAGATGAGGATGATCAATAAAAGTTGCCAACCAAAAAAATTATTCTTACATTATGATAAAACTGTGTGGGAAAAGTGAAATGGAAATATGAGTTCAAGGAGAAAAAGATAATATTAAATATCTGTTGAAAAGAAAAAAGAGGCTTGCTCATGTGCTTTTAATTGACTGATAGTGAATATCAAATCTCTCTGGTGTTTAGATTCTACTGGATTGTATTCTGAAGGTTGATGTTATAGTTTTATTTTAAAATATCTATATTTAAAATATACTGGAAATTACATCCTTAGCAACTGCTTACACTCAGAATTTTAAAATCTAGATGTTAACTTAAAAATATATAAAGAGTATATATTCTTCAGATTCTTTTAAGGGTACATAAGAAATACTCAAAGGCTGCTAGTCTCTACCTGTGGTCTCATTTGTTCTCATTTCTTTCTTGAGTAGGACCTTATCTCTCTATCTAGATTGCAAGTTCTCTTTGTGTTAGAATTATATCCATTTCTTGTGTAGTTCCAGAGACTTAGGGAGAGGAGCATGTAAACAAAGTAGCTGTGGAAGTGAGTTGGGCAGTGTTGACTTTAAGCAGTCTTTAACCTAGCAGTATTGTAACTTATGCTTATGAAATTTTATGTACATTTGCAAATATTGATCACTTTCATTCGCTCTTTGGTCAGGAAAGTTTCCTTCACCAAAACTATAACTCCTTCCCACCCCACTGCACCTGATATTTGATGCTTGAAATTTCTTCAAAATAGTGTCATAAATTTCATTCCACATTTATTCAAAATGCATATATTTTTAGGAGAGTAACATTGATCTAGAATCAGATTAATATTAGATTACTTCTTGATAACAAGTTTTTAAGAAGGAAGGCTAAGGAGAACCAAGAGTTAATTTGTTGCCCCTTGAGCTAGCTGCAGAGGAAACCAGGCATCTCTTATTTACTGAAGATATCCTGAGGAGCAGGTTATGTAGGACCTTACCAGTTCCAAAATGCAATCAACCACATTGGCATCCTCATTTCTGGGATGACATCACTCTTGAATAGTGAAGCTCCGGTGCCTAGACTGACTGAGAAATTGAAGACATGTTTAAGAGCGACCCTGCTAGTCCTCCAGTTTACAGGCCACTCCAAAGTAAAACTAAGCGGTCACAACTGACCTTCCTTTGGGTGAGTGAATGAGTTTAAAAACACTTGCTTTCCTATTTCTGGTAACTTCCACATAATCAAAGCCTTGGGCTGCAAGTTTTCTTCCTTCTGGTGTAGGGAAGGACTTGAGTGCAGTGCTTCGAACACAGTTTGCATTCAGTTAATGTTGGTCACGTAAACAGATGTTCAGGAAGAGAAGGGACTCTGAGGAATGAATGATAATTGATGTTAGACTACCAATTAATCTGAAACCTGGTCACTAAAGATTTGTACTCCTTGGTTCATTTTTCTCTACAGCAATGAAAGGGAACTTTGCTAGGCTGCAGGCCTGCATCTCAGAACTCCGCATGTTACAAAGAGAAGGTTGTTTCAGACCACAAGGCACTTCTCTGCAGCTGGCAGTAGAAGATGGGCTCCAGCAGTTCAAACAGTACAGCGACATATGACCACAGGCACAGTTCTGAGTTACACTTCCCTGGAGGTAAGAGATGCTGACCTTAGCAGTGTAAGCCACCTTCCATTGCAGTCCATCATTATTTATCATCCTTGTATTGTTATCTGTTTCATACACATTGAACATAAATTTCAAGTCTAGATTTTCAGCTCCCTGCAGGCAGGAGACATGTTCCCTTTTTTCCTATAACTGCCAATTTTAGTACACAAGCTAAGCATAGAGAGGAGTGCTAAAAGTGAATTATAAGGGAAAACTGAAATCAAAATAAATCTGAATATGCATCTGCCTTTGGATTTGGGGGACTTGTAAGCAGCCGGTAAACTGCCTAATTGGTCTATATTTATATTTTCTGGGCACGCTTAACAATTTACAGTTGTTCTTAATCAAATCTCGGCATCAAATGAGTAAATTTTCTTGGAATTAGCAAATGTGCAGGAGTGAAAATTTCATAAAATTTGGAGATAATCTTAAAAATGTAGTAAGTCATGACTGCATATCCAATGAGTGTTGAGTGTGAGTTTAAAACACTTCAGTCTCTGGTAACCTTAGCATCAGACAGACTTTTAAAAAAGAATTTAAAAAATACTTGTGCTTTCATCTTCATCCCTCTTCATCCATCAAAAATGTCTAAGTACAAAAAAGAATTGCCTCCAGAGTTTCAAATTCAAGACAAAATTGCTAATAAAAACATAAAGAGTATTTATTCAAGTGGAATAAAATATTTAAGTCATATACAAACACTCAGTATTCCTTCATGTCAGATATACTCTCAAGGGTTAGTACATTTTAGAGTTAAGAGACAAACAAACAAACAAACAAACAAACAAAAACAGTTTAACTGAATCCAGGATGAGCAAGGAAAGAATCTATGTGGAAAGCATCACCATGAGAAAGAATATATATATATAGGCTTTCGGATATTCAGAACACGTTTAGCGAGTAGAATTTAAGGACCCTGTTTCTTATTTCCTCAGAAAATCAAAGCACTTTTAAGAAGAACAGGTACTACCAGAGCTCCTAGCAATCTCAACAATTAAAACACAGGAATGGCTCCACAGGTCACTTTCTGCGGTAGACTCAGCCTGTTTGAAAGGACCTTGTGATGATCACTCCCACCAGAGCTCTCCCTAAAGGAATCTGTTAAATGAAATTTGATTTTTAAGTTATAATTAAAACCCTCTTTTTGCCTAAAGATAGTAAGCCAATTCCACAGGACTTCTCCTGCTTACTTCTCCTCTACTTCTAATCTGTTATGGTCCTCACTGTATACACCAGGGAAGGTAGACACATTGATTCTTGATTTATTCCAGATTACTGTTCTGGATTCCCAGGCTGGAAAGAGGTGGTCAAACAATGGAGGAAGGATTGAAAAGATACAGACCTTGGCGAGTCAGGAGGCTCAGGTTGGTTGAGATCACAAAGAAGCCCTATGTGTATGGACTCCAGCATCCCCTGTTGAAAGAGCCCAGCAGTGATGGTAAGAATTAAATGAAAGGTTAAAAAATGGTAATAATTTTAATGAGTAGTGTTTTTCACAGTCAGAAGATTATTTTCCATGGTCTTTATTATGTTCTTAAATGGAATGAAGCCTACGTATTTCACTGTGGTTCAGACAGGTTTCTAGGTGTTAGAGTTGAATTTTTTAATCATATTTTTAATTTCAAAAAACAATATAGTTAATGTAAGGCCTGAAATATTACAGGTATAAGAAAATTCTTCCTCCTCTAAATCATTTTTAAGAGATTTGGGATTCGGGTTTCCTTCCCAATATCCCTTTATATAGACATTCACACACACACCACACACACAGACACACACACACACACACCACACACACACACATGCACACACACCTCTATATCTGTAGGGGGCTGGTTCCAGGACGTCTGTGATACCCAAATCCAGGATGCTCTAAGTCCCTCATATAAAAATGATGTCATTTTTGCATATAACTTACATACATCCTCCAGTAAAATTTACATCATCTCTAGATTACTTATAAAACCTAATACAAGTAGCTGTGACCATGCCACCCTGAAATGCCCAGTTCATCTGATCTTGGAAGCTAGCAGGGTCGGGCCTGATTTAGTACTCGGAAGACTGGGTGCTGTAGGTTTTTTAAAAAAATACAGATAAATGCCATGTAAATAGTTGTTATTCTGTATTGTTAAGGGAAATAATGACCAAAAAAAAAAAAAAAGTCTGTACATGTTCAGGACAGATGCAATCATCGTAGGCCTAATACATAATAATGTCAGCACACAATATACTTTTTGCAAAATATTTTCAGTCCACAGTTGGTTGAGATCCACAGTTGGCTGATTCCACAGATGCAGAACCAACCTGTAGAGAGGGCTGACAGTATTTACTACTTTAATCAATGCATAGCATAATATTCTGTAACCTTCTTAGTGTTTTGGTCAGCTACCTATGCTAGTATCTATCTGTCTCTTATTTTTTACTGGCTACATGATTTTTTTTACTGTGTAGTAGGACTACAGTTTGTTTCATTGCTTATTAATGAACAATTTGGTTTTTTACATTTTGCTCTTATAACTAGTGCTTATGATCAGTGCAGTCACACAGGGCTCTGCTCTTGAGTTTTGCCGTCTTGAAATTCTTAGTAATTTTTATCTTCGAATCTGTGTTTTATAAGTGAAGTGTGCCAAGAGATTAGAGAGTCTTGGCTCACACACACCCTTTCTCCTGCGTCCTTCTCATCTCGCCAAAATGGTTCTCAGTCATCCACTTCCCAGTTTTGTTGTCCTCAATGTAATGACCCGCACCCAGCAACCACTGGCATCCAGTCCCTGCCAATAAATCTTACATAAATCACCCATAATCACCATAATCCTACATTTCCTAGAGGAAAAAAATTGTCAAACTGAGTTTTAAATGACAAGTAGGAATTAGCTAAGTAGAGAAGAGGAAGAGGGCACTCAAACTGGAGACCCAAGGGCATGAGAAGGCAAGATGAATCAACTTTCAGAGAAGTGCCCATGGTTCCCTATGAAGGAGCCTTATCAGGCAGAGGTGGGAGTGAGGCTATAAAGGTAGGCACGTGTTAGATCAAGGGCCATATATGCCCTAAATCCGTTCTAAGACATAGCATTTCATTCTAAGGCATTGGAAATTTAGAAAAAGATTTTAGTAAGGAAGTTAGGTAGAGATTCCCAAATTATGGCATGTGAGAAGTTTTTAACTGATTTTAATCTATCCGGCACTCAAGTTATGGTTTGCCCTCCAACAGGCCTTTCTGGCTATGCTGCCTTCTCCAAGAGTATGCACACAGGAAGGTGCCCACTGTTCTGATACCTTTGCTCTCCTCCTGGACCCCCGTGGATAAACTCACTCTGTCCTTCAGCCCCTGATTAGATCACGGGGTTGGTAACTAAGGGTGTGTTTCCCATCAAATTCTGACACATGCGGATCCTTCCAGCATCATGAGGCCACTGAGATTATTCTGGTCAGGGAGGGAGGGTAACCAGCCTTAGCTGTGTGGTTTATGAGCTCTCACCTACTGCACACATTGCTTTTCTCAAGTCGATCTTCTCACTGGTTGTCCTTTCTCTCTCCATCCCTCCACCCATGATAGCCTTTTCCTCTGAATTCCTTCCCCTATCTTCTTCCAGCCAAATCCTCCCATCCTTTAAGGCTTAATTCAGGTTTGTGACTACTGTATTGATTTCCCTTTACTTAAGACAACTACATCACTTGTGGTCTGCACCGCACAATTTAACGCTTAATTATAAACCAAGTACAATTATTCACCATTGCTTTATTGTATGGTATTTTTTTCTTTTCACCTAAATCATATGCTATTTAATGTCTTTTCTCTCTGTATTAAACTGGAAGTACCTTAGGATTAGAAATTTGTCTTACTCACTTCTGTGTCCCAGTTTGGCATAGCCTAGGTTATCGGTAGATATCTGTTGAGTGAATTGAAGGCGGTAATACCTGTGGAGGCTGTTTTAGGTCTTCGCAGCATCCCCTGCACCCGCTATCTCTAGTAACACCTCTACCTTCCTGGTCACAGAGTGGGCCGTGACCCAGGGGAGCAATCGTAGATCCCCAGCCACCAATCAGAGCCCTACCCCATGGGTTCTCAAACTGAATCTGTGAATGAGAAGCTCTTTTTCTTTCTCCTTGGCCATGGGAGATCAGACATGCATTGAGCCCTTTTCTCCCTTCAGTGATAGTACTCAGAAAGAACTTACTGTATCTCTAATGGCACAGAGCTCAGAGTACTCTGAGGCCGCCCGATGCCTTTATTTAGAATTGTTAGTGGCCAGAGCTGTATGGAAGAGCTTTTAAATGCAGGAAAGCAGCTTTCTACCTTGTGTCACTGCTGATGATTCTTCCAGTAACTTCCTATTTGCTTATGAATAAGACATCATCCCATAAATTGCTGTGATCCTCTTTGTGAGTTAAGTATATGTATGATTCATGGCTTGAAATCTTCCTACTTTGCCTATACTTTCTTCATAATTAATTTCTTTATTCTGTTAATGTTTTGCTTCACCTTGGTGTCCTTATCAAGAGGCTAGCAACAGAAGTGTCTCTCATTCTCAGAAAGATGCATGCTCTGGAATTGGGTTGCCTGAGTCTAAATCCAAGTCCTATCACTTACTAGCAATGAGAGTTTGGGCAAGGTACTTAGCCTGGGTAGGACTGACTTATTAATTCCTACCCTATGCAGTAGTTGTGGGAATTAAATGGATCGATCGTGTATGGTAATTACTTATTACATAGTAAGTGCTCAGTAAAAGTTAGTTATTTTTATCATTAATATTTTTAAATGTTTTGTATATAGATGGTTTAATATTTCCAAGGTTTGTTTTTAGTTGCTGGGTCCCAAGTAGACTGTGAATTACCTGAGGATGTGACTCTGCCTGATATATCTTTATATCACCAGCATATTCTGTTTTGCCTGGCACATAGTAGATTCTCAATAAATGTTTGTTGAATAAATAAGTGCATGACTGGAAAACAAATCAAATGGTTTAGGAGAGGTCGTGGTCACCCTCTCTGACACTAACTCACAGTTAGAGACATATCCCACACGTATCCCACATAGATCCCTTCAGAGCCCATGAATATCATGAATTGATTCGAACACTGAATATTTACATATAACTTTTTAAACTCTGATAACCATGACCATCAATTAAGTAAAAATTGTCTATACTCTACTTTTTGAAGAAATGTGTTCCAAAAAAATGTCAATTTTGCAGATTAGTTTTAAAAATAACTATGGGTGTCTCCTTTGGTCTAAATTCTGCCTTCCTTAGTGCAGCCCTGCACAGTCAGAACTAATTATTACAAAGATGACTTGGAGACTCTAAAAGATCCATAAACAGAAGAAAAAGTCAACTTAGAAGTTAAGAAGGTAGACTCACATTGTAGAAAGTTTTTAAATAAGATCTAAAATGAAACGGTTAACTTTAAATAACATTTAGATCAGTTAGAGTTTTTTATAAATTTTTAGTCCGGATACTCTAGTATATGTTTTCCTCCAATTGTTTGGTAAATGGCATGTCCTTTCATCTGTTCCTGCTTGGTCTAACTTGTTCATATTTTCTTTATTTAAAATTTAGCTGAAAGATCTTGCCTAGCGCTCTTTGTAGTGGCTTTGTCTGGTTTTTTATTACAAATTATACAATTTTCAACATTACAGAAATATAATATAGACGGTTCAAAATGACCCAAATTCTACCCTCCGAGATAACCACTATCGGCAGTATAGGACACATCCTATCAAACTGCTTTCCCTATACATATATGGACTTGGACACATGTGATTAACATATTATTGTTATTGATAAAAATGGGACTGTGTAGTAGATAATATAATATTACAAAAAATGGAAACTTACAGTACCCACTGCTCTGCATTTTTATGTTTTTTTATTTAACAACCCAACATTTTTTTCCATATTGGCACATAGAGATCTAACCTATTCCTTTCAATTGCTGTGAAGTATTCCAGTGTATAAATTCATTCATCAGTTACTTAATCATCCAGTTATATATTTTTTATATTTTATTAAAGAACAGTGTGACCTTGAAAAAGTTACTTAAACTCTTTATTCCACAATTTTCTCATTTATAAAATAAGGATAATAATAGTAGCTACCTCATAAGGTTGTTATGAGGATTAAATAGAACTTGCATGGCAAGCACTTAGAACAGTGCCTGACACATGTGAGCAGTAAATAAATGTTATCTTGCTGATATTAAAATAGTAGTACTAGTAGTACCTTTTTACATGTGACTTTTTACTAAGAAAATTTCAGGCTTAGTAATTTTTTATTGAAAAGAAGATATGACCATAAAATAATTTTTGATTTAAAATTATTCATAATCCACTACCCCATTACACTGATTTCATTTTTGCACATTGTCTCTCAGTTGTCCACAATCATGTTTAGGTTACATAGTTATAATTCATGTATGTAATTTTTTGTTTTTGTAACATAATATTATATAATTTTCCATAGATTTTGTAGCCTTTCTTTTATATTATTTATCTATTTTGTTTCTTTATTGCTCTTAAAACAGAACTAGGAATGTTGGTCTAAGAAATAAAATATGAAGTATACCTCTCACAAGGGGAAGCTGGATGCCTTCTTTATCTTTCTGTACCCTCTTTACATATAAGCCAATCCTACACCTTAGAGCAAATCCCTAATGCTGGATCTAGATCATAAATTTAGAATCTAGGAGAGCCTGCCAATTCCAACAGCCAGAGTTAACCCTATAGAAGAGTCATCAATCGAGGGAATAATGCTGCTAGCTTGTTTCATTCTAAAATGAGTTCTGAGCCTCAAGGAAAAAAATATGTGAACTAAAAGCCACAGCCTCTTCACATACTCTAACATCTGTTTATAGATCATAATAACAGCAACATTTTATTGAACATTTACTGTTCAAATACTTTCTGTTCTAGTTTCCTCATATGATTTAACCCTCATGTAATCTAGATGAAGAAACTAAGCATAGTGCCTTGTCTAAATTAAATTTCCCAAGATTTCTCAGTTAAAAGATGAAACAGGGATTCAAATCTAACCAGTCTGGCTCCAAAGCTCACATGCTTAACCATTTTCTACACTGCCTCAATTGAAAAGAGCACTGGAAATAATCAACAACTTAAAAGTTGGTTCTTTGAAAAAAGAATCCAGTGGTGAAACCAATGAAGGAAAAAGAAGAAAAAAGGTACAAGAAACTACATTAAGGTTGGGAAAAGGGGACATAACTGCAGATAAAACTATGAATTCAAACATTTAGACAAAAATGGACAAATTCTTTTAAAAATACTAAATTCAACTTACAAATAAAAAATCTGAATTGTTTCCATAATGTACCCAATCCTAAAGGGTTTTACAGTCAAATTCTATCAAACTCTCAAGGAATATATTGCTCCAATCTTATATAAACTTTTTGGTGATTAAAAGGTAATAATAAAAAAGAAAGAGAAGAAAAAAAAAAACACTCCCCAAGTAGAAAACCAGACAAGGACAATGTAGGAAAGAAAATTGCAGGCCAGTCCACTCAGGAAAACAGGTAAAATAGTCTTAAATAATCTAGTCATATATAAAAAGAGAATATAATACTAAATAAGTTGTACTTACACCAAGAATGAAAGGTGATTTAGTAATAAAAATGTATAAATATTTATCACATCAACATATTAAATGGTAAAAAAAAGCTCTTAATAGATAAGAAAACACATGATAAAATTAACATTCATTTACTATTTAAGAGAAAAATCTTAGTAAACTAGGATAGAAAGTAACTTTCTTAACTTGCCAAAGTATATCTACCAAAGAAATCTATAATAAATACAGTTTCTATTGGTGAATGTTAAAAATATTGCCTTTAAATTAAGGAGAAAGACATTAATGCCCCATCACCACTTTGATTTAACATAGTTGTCCTAGTCTAGTCAGATAAGAGAAATAGTAAAGGATATGAAGACTAGAAAGGAGGTAACAAAACTAACATTATTTGAAACTTATTTGATTGGCTACATTAATAATCAAAAGATTCTATAGAAAAATTATTACAGTTACTGAGAGTTTAAAAAGGTGGCTGGATATAAGGTCAATATACAAAATTCAATAGCATTTCTATATTTAGAAACAAACTTAGAAAATTTAATCTTTAAGGAAACATCTTTTACAGTAATAAAAAGAAAAGCATTTAGAAATAAATCTTAACAAAAGATACATAGAATATTTATTGGGAAATTTTTAAAACTTTATTGATGCACCTTAAGGAAGATATAAGTAGAGTATGTTAATTTATACCAACATTCATTATCATAAGAATTCAGTTCTCCTCAAATTGATATATCAATTCCAGTCAAAATCCTATCAAAGCATACATATTAAGGCTAAACAGTGGCCTTACCAGATAGTAAGATGATTACAAGGCGATTCTTATTATGATAGTGTCGTGTTGAAACAGGAGTAGGCAAATTGTCCAGTCTAGAACAGATTAGAGAGCTCAGAAACTGACAGCCACATTATATGAAAACTTGGTGTGTGGCTAAGCTGGCATGGCAGAGCAGTGGGAAAAGGATGCGTCTAGTCGTTAAATCATACTGGAACTACAGGTATCCCATATGAGAAAAATGAAATTCGATCTTTATCACATACAATTTTTAATATTTTAGATGGATTTAAGACAAATATGAAAGGTAAACCTTTAGAACTTTTATTTAAAAATTCAAAATAAAAATTTTATGACCAGAGATAGAAAGAGGAAGGATTTATTAAATGAGATGCAAAGTTTGCTAACCAAAAAAAAAAAGATTTTAAGTATGACTACTTTAAAATTAAGAATTTCTGTTCATCAAAAGACACCATGAAGAAAGTGATAAGACAAATTATAACTATATTTCGAACTTGTATACCAATCAATAATTGGCATTCAGAATAAAGAATGCCTGAAACTCAATTTTTAAAAAAAGACAATCTAATTTTGAAATGCGTAAAAGATCTACATAGGCATTTCATGGAAGAGGAAATCTAATAAACATAAGAAAAATTCTTACCACCATTAGTAATCAAGGAAATATAAATTAAGACATTGATAATACCATTTTATGCCCAATAGGTTGCAAAAAATTAATGCCTCACAATAGTATTGACAACGACAGAGCAATGGAAATTCTTATACACTGATAGAATGTAAATTGGTACACGATTTGTCATTTTGTTGTAAAGTAACATTCACAATATTCTATTCCTAGCAATTGCATTCCTAGGAAAGTGTCTCCAGAAAAACTTTTATAAAATGCACCTGGAGACATGTATAAGAATGTAAATATTGACATTATTCAAAGAGCCAAAAATTAGAAACCATTGAAATGTCCATTGAACAAGGCATGAGTAAATATTAGAAGGTATATTCACAAAGTGGAATATTCACAGCTATAGACAACAATGAGGATGAATCTTCTCTAAAAAAGCATATAATCAAAGATATGTACAGTATGATACCTCTTTATAAAGCTCAAGCAAACTAAAATAATAAAGTAGTTGTTTAAAGCAATAAAGCTACTTTTAAAGAAAAGTAATAATAAAACATATTCAGTGTGGCAAGGTTTCCCTTGAAGAAGATCAGGGAGAAGCATACAGATATTTTAGGAGTATTGATGATGTTCTACATGCTTACATTGAATAAAGTATTCATGAGTGTTCAAATTGCTGTTATGCTTCATAGCTTACATATATGTTGCATGTGTTTATTTGCATATAATAAAAAAATTATAATAGCTTTCTAAAGACTGACTAAGTAATAAACATGCCAAAATTAAAATGGCCACTGCGATCAATGCACTTTGACATCCAGAGGGTATCTGTCCAGGCTGACAGCAGTCTGCACTCATTGGGTATGTAAGTCTTTCAGCCAGTTTCAAATCAACCTAATGATGCTGTCTACCAGCCTACATCTCTCAGCCTGTACACAAGGATATCAAGTTCCCATTCTAAGTGCTCACAAACCATCTGTTTAATATTTTCTCCTAGACTTTGCCAGAGATCGATGTCAAGCTCTTATGGAAAGGTATTTTATCCATATGTGTTCTCAGGAAACACCAAATGTTAACAACCCAAACATAGAAGATAAAGATTCATTGCTTCCTAAAGGATTCCACCGGCTGGGGGCAGGATTGGGGGGGGTGAGGAGGGAGGGGACAGACCTGTTCTGTGTTTTATGCTTCAGTACAATTTTCAGACTCAAGATAGATTTTTTTCCCCCTTTCAATGTCTTAGAAAATAGGCCAGAAAATACAGCTGTTCCTTGAGTTCGTCTTTGATAACTGCATTAAAGTCATTTCCTGTGGTGTTAAGACTAAGTTACAACCACTGTTGTATTTATTACTAAAGATTTTTAACACAGACATTTGTTTATTTTACCAACAGAAGCCATAGCCTCAGAAAATGGGAAATCTTCCTTCCCTTTTTAAAAACTGAATTAAAGAGTTTTTTAGAGTTCAAAGGAAAATATAAAGTTATTTGGGATTTAAAATATAAAGTTATTGGGATTTAAAAATTTTTTCCCCACCAACTTTTTGAGAATAATTTACATACTGTAATTGAATCCATTCAAAGTGTACAATTCAGTGAGTTTTTGGCAGTTGAATATGCCCACAAATCATCACCACGATCAAGATACAGAACATTTTCATCATCCCCAGAAGATTCTCTTTGCCCTTTTGTACTCCATCCCTTCTTCGGCCCCCTATGTATATACCACTGATTCTGCTTTTGGTCTGTAGATTAGTTTGCACTTTATATAAATGGACTCATACAGTAAATCCTTCTTTTGTATCTAACTTTTTATTCAGATTTTGAGATTCATCCATGTTTATACCAGTAATTAGTGTCTTTTTATTGCTGAGTAGTAGGATATTGTGTGAATGTGCCACATTATGTTAGCCATTCACCTGTTAATGGATGTTTTGGTTGTTTGTATCCAGCTTTGAGCTGCTGTGACTAAAGCTGATATAAATAATCACACACAAATCTTCGTATGGGCATATGTTTTTATTTCTTTTGGGTCTTACTGTGTGTCTGGTTCATCTTTTTCCAATCATTTACTTGCAGCCATTTGTGTCTTTGTACTTAAAGTGTATCTCATAGATAGCATGTGACTGAGTCCATTTTTATCCATTCTGCTAATCTCTGCCTTTTATTTGGAGTAGATAGTCCATTTGCATTTACCATAAGTATTGATATAGTTGAATTTAGGTCTACTATTTTATTTTTTGTTTGTCTTCTCGGGTGTTGTTTTTTCTTTTTTTCATCTTTTCCCTGCTTTCCTGCTTTCTTTTAGATTATGAAATAGTTTTAAAATTCTGTTTTAATTTATTCATTGTTCAGTTATAGTTCCTTGCATCATTTTTTTAGTGACTTTTCTAGGGATTATGGTATATATCCTTAACTTTTCACAGTTTACTTAGAGTCAGTATAGTACCACTTCACATAGAATGTTGAAGCCTCAGGATTACATACCTAAGTAGGGATTAAAATGTATTCTTAAACTTTTTTACAGCCTACTTAGAATTAATTTAGTACCATTTCATGTAAAATACAGAAACATTGCAACTATATATGTCCATTTATCCCCTATACACACTGACTTTTTGTTATAGTTGTTATGTATATTACATCTATATTACAAACTCCACAAGACAATATTATAAACCTTCCTTTAAACAGTTATGTGACTTTTAAAGTAACCAAGAGAAAAATAATCTTTTATATTGACCATTTCCAGTGCTCTTCATTCATTCCTGAGGACCCAACTTTCCACTGGGAATCATTCCCTTTAGCCCAAAGAACTTTAGTATTTCTTGTAGTCTGGTTCCAGTGATGACAGTTCTCTTAGTTTTTATTTATATGAAAATGTATATTTCACTTTCACTCTTGAAGGATATTTTTATTGTATATAGAATTATGAGATGACAGGATTTTTTTTTCCTTTCAGCACATTAAAGATGTTGCTCCACTGTCTTCTGGCCTTCTATGGTTTCTCATTAAAAGTCACAGTTCTTAAATGACTTTCCCCTGTATGTAAAGAATCATTTTTCAGACTGCTTTCAAGAATATTTTCCTTATGTTTACTATTTAGCAGCTTTACAATTATGTGATTCAGCATGGATTTCTTGTTTGGGGTTCACTGAGCTTCTGGAATCTGTAAATTTATATCCTTAACCTGATTTGGAAAACTTTCTGCCATTATTTCTTCAACTATTTTTTTGTCTCATTCACCACTGTTCTCTCCTTCTGGGGCTTGAATTATCCAGATGTTAAACCTTTTTAAATTGTTCCACAGTTCCCCAAGACTGTGGTTTTTTGTTTGTTTGGTTGGTTTGGTTTGGCTTGGTTTGGTTTGCTCAGACTTTTTTCTTTGTCTTCTTCAGATTAGATGATCTCTATTGATCTATCTTTACATTCACTCATCTCTCATCCCCATCTTCTACTAAGCCAATATGGTGTACTTTTTTTTCGGATATTGTATTTTTCAGTTCTAACATTTCCATTTAGTTCTCTTTTTTACTTTCTATTGCTTTTTTGATATTTCCTATCTTTCCCATCATTATGAACTTATTTTCTATTCTTCATTGAACATAATTATAATTATGCTGCTTTAAAGTCCTTGTCTGATAAATTTAACATCTTTGTCATCTTGGGGTTTGCATCAAAGTTTCCTTTCAGATTGGGACACATTTTCTAACTCTTTGTATGCCAAAAACATTTGGATTGCATTTTTTGAATGTTATGACACATAACATTAGAGACTCTGGACTCTATTATATTACTCTGAGAAATGTTTGTTTTGACAGACAGTTAACTTTGCAAAATTCAAACTGCAGTCTCTCATGGCTTGCAGTGGGCCCCTCACCCAAATCGCAGTTCTGTTCTTTAAACTTGAAGTGTGAGCTACTTTCAGTTTGTCCCACCTAGGGTCAGTTGCTCTTAAAGACATGATTTAGGGTTCTGTGGATCTGAAAGTCTCCTTCCTTAGATTTTTTTCCTCACTCTCTGGAGACTCTAGGTCCCTGGTAATGACAAAGACAGAGGCCTTTCTATGGAAGTTGTAGCTGCCCTACACTGCTCTAACCAAGGCCACCCTCATGGCAAAGGTACAAAAATGGAGCCATTCCTTGCTGGTCACCTATTCCAAGTTTGAACTCCTCTCCAAAATCTACCTTTGTTCAATCTCCAGAGCCCTCAATATGAGTTTACAGCTGTAATTTACAGGAAGATCAGTTTGTTAGGTGCTGGAACCTAACCAGATTGGAAGGCCCTTATTCAGTCTTGATCAGTTTGGTTCTTTCTTTTTACCTTCCTTCTATCTTCTATTCAGGTCAATAACTTCAAGTTCTCCATCATTTCTCTTTCTGTCTTTAGGAGATTATAACTTAAAAGAAGTTCTTTTGATTAAACCCCCATTCTTCTCTCTTCTTCCCCTCATCCCCTAATTCCCTAACACACACACGCGCACACACACACACACGCACACCTGCTTTACTTGGCAAATGACTCGCATTGCTCCCACCCAACTTTGGGTCAATCTGGCCACTTCTATATCTGAAATCAGCCCATCATAAACTTAGCAGAAGAGTACTAGTTAGCACAGTACAAGGATTGGTAGGGGCCAGGGATAGACACAAATACCAAACTAAATTTTGCATAGAATAAAGGTGGCATTATGAATCACTAAGGCAAAAATGGACTTGTTCAAAAGGGTGCTGGGACAACTGGTTATCCTTGTAGAAAATATTCCAGATGGTCCAGGAACCTATGTAAAGAATATTTTTAAAGTAGTAAAAGAAAACATGGGTGAATTCCCTTATAATCTCAGCATAGGGAAAGGCTTTCTACCTATAACTCATAATCCAGTACAAGGAAAAAAAGATTGATTGATTTAAATACATAAAAATTAACTACATAAAAATAAAAATCTTAAGCAAAAAGCACCATAAACAAAGTCATAACGCAAGTGAAAACCAGGAGAAAGCATATGCAATTTATATCTCAAAGGGAAAAAGTTTAATAACTCTAACATTAAAAAAAAACACACACACTTACAAATTGAGAGGGAAAAGACCAAACCCTGATAGAAAAATGGACAAAAGACATGAACAGATAATCAAAGCTTTTTTAAAAATGGTCCTGAAACATATGAAAATATGCTCAACCTCATTCATAATTAGAGAAATGAAAATTAACACTACACTGGCATACCAGTTCTCACCGATTAGATTGGCAAAAGTTAAAAGGTTTGACAGCACATTCTGTTGGTGAGGCTTCACTTCCATACATTGCTGGTAGAATGCACAAGGGCCTTCTGAGGGGAATTTGGCAAGAGCTACTGAAACTACTTTTGACTCACCACTCCCATTTCTAGGAATTCAGTACTCTGAAGCTACACCTCAAACAGTACCAACAAATGCATACACACATATAAGATCGCAAATTTGTTACACAGTTTATCTAGATTGTTGTTGTTTTTGCCTACGATATGTTTTAGGGCTTCCTGTGATTTCAGTTTTTTTAAAAACTTTTCCTTATTCTACCTGGCTCCTTAGTAAGTGTTATATTCTCTATTGGTTCCTCCTACTTTTGTCTTCACCTAGGAGTAAATCTTTCCTTCAGCTGCCGTGGGCATTCAGGAGGCAAAACTCCTTGATCTATTTCTTAGGGTCATTCCAATAGATTTTAATGCTAGATTTAAGTGTAATGAAAACATCTTTTCCCAATCAGCTTTTCAGATTTGCATTGCAATTTACAATAAATGCTTTTTGGTTTATAGAATATGTAAATTAGTTTGTGCAGGAAAAGAAGACTTTTTAAATACATTTTAAACCAAGTGTTTCCTAAGTCAAACTGTGCTGTACACTTTGAAATATCTCAGTCAGTAACAATCAACCTCTTTTACATATGAGCTATATCTTCTTTTCAATAAAATGAAAATAGAGCATTTGAGACCCATAGATAAAATATATTTTCTTACAACTGAAATCATATGACTAAAATGATGACGTATAGACAGCTGAGAGGAAGTTTCCTAATCTTTTATCCCTTATAGTTGCATGGTGCTTTAAAGTCTACAAAGTGTTTTTAGATGTCATCATTTTATACTCTAACAAACCCTTTTCCTATGTATTATTATCATTTCCACTTTACAGATGGAGAAATTGAGCTTAGAAGATGAAGTGACTGGTCTAAGATCATAGAGAAATAACCAGCAGGCTGGCCAGAGTTAGTTTATTCTGTATGGTGAAGCATTTACTGAGTTCCTGTTGTATGTCAGATACTATGCCAGGGCTGGGGGTGCAGAGGTGGATAAGGTGCTGAATCTGGTGCCCACAGGTATGCACACACCCTTTCCTAACCAAGACCCTCTTTGCTGCACCTGCATGATCTCCTTTCTGCTTGGACTGGCCAGGGCAAGGCAAGTTCTATATCTCAAAGCAGGATTGGCTGGCAGGGAATATTGACAGCTTCTTGTCACGCAGGGTTGCTCCCATCACCCCAAATGTGTGGGAACATGGTGCCGCTTTCCCCATAGGGCAATCCCAACCACCAGTCACAGGCTTCTGCCCTATTAGAAACACACAGGCCTGAGAACAAGTAATTCTAAAAAGATTACTCTCCCAGCCAAAGTAATTTTTCTGGAAATAGTTTGTCACTAATGATATAAATCATCCATTGTATGAAATAGAACAAAGAGTCCAGAATTAAACCTGGAGCATATAAGGTCAACTAATATTTGACAAGGAAGTCAAGAATATGCAGCAGAAAAAGGATAGTCTCTTCAGCAAATGTGCTTGGAAAATTGGAGAAACACATGTAGAACAATGAAGTTGTCCTCTGTCTCACCACTGACAAAAGTTAACTCGAAATGGATCAAACACTAAAAGATAAGACCTGATACCATAAATCTCCTAGAAGAAAATGTTGAAAAGAAGCTCATCAATATTGGCAATAATTTCTTTGGGCATGTTACCAAAAGCATACAGCAAACTCGAAAGCTTCTGTACCGCAAAAGAAATAATCAACAAAATGAAAAGACAGCCTACAGAATGAGAGAAAATTTTTGCAAATCATATATTAGAGAAGGGGTAAATAAATATCTAAAATATATAAAGAATTCAGTCAGCTCAATAATCTAATTTAAAAATGGGCAGAAGAAGTAAAAAGACACTTCTCCAAAGAGGACATCATTAAAATGGCCAACAGACATGAAAAGATGCTCAACCTCACTCAGGGAAATGCAAATCAAACCTACAATAAGCTATCACCTCATACACGATGGAATGACTGACATCAAGAAGACAAGAGACAACTGGTGCTGGCGAGAACATGGTGAAAAGGGAGCCCTTATATATGACCCTTGAACAGCATGGGTTCAAACTGCACGAGGCCACTTATATGTGGATTTTTTTCGGTTGACCTGCTCAGTTCAACTGACTTGCACAGTTCAAACCAGCATTGTTCAAGGGTCAGCTGGCAGTTTTGGAATCTGCATGTGCAAAGGGCCAATTTAAGTTATATGAGGATTTTCAAGGAGGGTGGTCAGTGCCCTTACCCTGCACATTGTTCAAGGGCCAACTTTACATTGTTCGTGGGAATGTAAATTAGTCCAACCACTATGAAAAACAATATGGAGATTCCTCAATAAGTTGAAAATAGATCTACTATACAAGCCAGCGATTCTATTTCTGGGTATTTACCCAAAAAAATAAAAACAGGATTTCAAAGAGATAGTTACACTACCATGTTTACTGCAGCATTATTCACAATAGCCAAGATATGGAAATAACCCAAATGCTCATCAACAAATGAATTGATTTAAAAAAAAAAGTTGTGGTACATGTACACAATGGAATATTATTTAGCCATGAGAAAGGAAGCTATCTTCCCATTTCTGACAACATAGATGGACCTTTAACTCATTATGCTAAGCAAGATAAGTCAGACAGAAAGACAAGTACTGTATATATGTGAACTCTAAAAAAGTTAAAAAACAGAGTAAAATGATGGTTACCTCAGGATTGGTGACTGGGGGATAAAAGTGATAGTGTTTAGGGTAAAAACTTATAATGAGTAGTAAATAAGCCATAGAGATCTAATGTACAGGATAAGGAACATAGACAATAATATTGTTCTATAATTATGTAGTGTAATATTACTATATCGGCAACCATATTACGGTATATAAATTTATCATATAATATGCTGTATCCTTAAACTTGCACAATGTTACATGTCAAACTTATTCAGTTAAAGAAAAGAAAAAGAGAAGAAAGAAAGAAAGAAAGAAAGAAAGAGAAAGAAAGAAGAAAGAAAGAGAAAAAGGAAGGAAGGGAAGGAAGGAAGGAAGGAAGGAAGGAAGGAAGGAAGGAAGGAAGGAAGGAAAAGAAAGAAAAGTCAAATATGTGGTGACATTAAAGAATTTAAAAAAAGAAAAAGAAAAAGAAAGAAAGACATAATCCCTGGAGCTATAATGTGGAAAAAGTTAATCATCGTGACTCATTAGTATTTCATTCTTTGGTTAACAGTTGAGGGTTGTTTTGGTTTTGGTTTTGGTTTTTAGCCCACCGTAGACTGCACCAGCCTGACTCCTGTACTGTGTAGTGCTCCCTGGGTAGCTGGCTAGGGCTGGGAAAGAGGCATATCCACTGCAAGCCAAAAGTCTCTGCTTGAGTTCTACTCATTGGACTCCCAGATTCCTCTCTTCTCCTTCCACCACTGTCCACCACCACAACTGAAAGCATGTATGGGAGGGTCAGTGGACATCCCATGCAAGTTAGTAGTTTGGCACACCTTCAAACACATATTTTTAAAATGCTAATTCAACCGTTGTTTAGGAGCAAACAGCTGCAAAGAGAAAGAGAAAGGAAAGGAGTGCTGGCTCCACTCTGCAAAGCCAAAGCCTTGCAATAATGGCACCCACCCTCCTGAGAAGCAAGCGTGGTGACTACCTGTTATTTCATGAGCATGCTTCTTTGGGGGTCCCATCATTTATCCCAGCAGCTTATCAGCCAGTCCTTTTTTCCCGTTCTGTTCTGTTTCAGCCTTCTTGCTATTCCTGCAACATACCAAGCTCATTTCCACCTTAAGACCTTTGAACTTAATGTCCTCTATAAGGAACAATATTCTCACAAATGTTTTCATGGCTCATTCCTTCGCTTAGTTTAATTCTCTGCTCAACTATCACATTCTTAGAGAATATTTCCCTGGCAGTCCAAACTAGATACACACACACACACACACACAACACACACACACACACACACCCTTATCCTGCTTTGTTTTTCTTCATAGTATCTATCATTATCTGCATTTGTTTTCTGTTTTATTTGTTTATTATCTGTTTTCCCACTAGAATATAAGCCACTAAAGCAGGAAATTTGCCTCTTTCATTGATGGCACAAGCAGTGCTTAGCTCCCAGAAGGCACTAAATAAATAATTATTTGAATGACAAATTAAAATGAAAGAATAAGCAAATGAATGAATGACAACAGTACTCTCCTTCATAAGAGTCTAGGGAAATAAATTTTCTCTGTCTCATACATTCTAGTGCTATTTCAACCCCTCTATCGACTGACACCTCAGGAACATGGTCAGTCCTGCACTCACTTCTTGACAGAGTCCACACTGCGGTAACTACCACTGTCCTTGCCACCTCCTTTTTTCCCAAGGTCCAAGCATTACCTCCACAAATGAGGCAAGTGACAGACAAGCTGGACTGCCCCCAACATTGTGAGCTGCTGCAGCTGATCCTCATGCCATTGCTGATTTAGGGACAGTGGTTAAGTGACTGCATAGCTGTTCCTGAGCAAAATCCGTCTGCTTTGATTACTTAACCTGGTTAACAACTCAGAGCTACTTCTGTATTCAGATAGTAGCCAGCACTGATTGTAAAATGACTTAGGGAGGCTAAGATACCATGATTTCATAGTTTCTGTAGTGGTTGCTGACCTTTTTGGGATCATGGAGCTCTTTTGAGAACCCGTTAAAAGCTAAAGACCTATCTTCTTCCTCCACCCACCAAAATATATGTATGTATACACATACAGGTGAAAATTGTATATAATTTCAGGAGGTTCCAAGAACCCGTGATACCCATCTGTGAAGCCCAAGAAGAGGCTGTATGAAGGTCACTTGGATAGAACAGGTCTGACCTATAGGTCAGGGCCTTTGTGAGACTAGAGATGATTTGCAGCCTGGCCAGGAGCACCATTTTCTTGGACCTTCACTTTAGGCATTCCATGTCAAGAGAAAAATACAACCATTAAACGTGCATGTATGTGTGGTAAAGTGTTTAATTCTCCCATTTTAAACACATTTTCATTTTGTAACCCTGTTTTTAGGTTGCCTTCTGAGTAGGACTGCTTTAGGCATTACCTTATTTTCAATGATTGGTTTTTCTCATTATCGCGGCCCTTCCAGAAAAGCTTAAGAGCTCAGTGAAGGATGTCACTGCTTGTGGCCACAGGGGGGCAGGGTAGTTCCAAAAACTGAATGTAAATGCTGGCTGCTGGGTAGGCTGCTGTGAACCAGGACTTCCTCACTTGTCTTAATCAACCAGATGCTCAGAGCTGCGCCCACGTTCCGGTATCCTTTTATTTCATACCCTCGGCGGGACACGGCTCATCTGGTGTCCAGCGTGCTGCTCCCCAGTCCATGTGGGAGCTGTTTTTCAGTATCTGGGAAATTTAGAAGTCTCTTCCTCAGCCCCCAAATGCAGCACATTTAGAACTGATGAGGAACACAGTTCGAAGTGTTGGGGAAGAAGCAGTCACCAAAGGAAGTGATGGGCAGGGAGGGGAGAATTTAAAAAAGGAAAGCACATTCTTATCCTATAAATGCAAATAACTGTTGATGAGAGTAAAGGAAGAAAAGGACATTTGTTGGACCTACCACATACCAGTCAGAGATAATCGTCTCACTTCGTACGCCTTGCTATAACTGTGACATAGGTTGTACTATCCCCATTTTGCCCAAAGTCACATAGCTAACAACTTTCAAGTCAAGATTTAAACCCTTATCCTTCCACTACCTCCCATCACCTTTCACAAACTCACAGAAAGAGAAGAAACCCCTTCAGGGGAGACAATTAAACGTGTAATTAGTATTGACCAAATGAAGCCCAAAGATACCCAGGGGGTGCTGATTAAAACCGAATAAGGGAGTATATAATTAAGCATAATTTCCTGGACAGAGTCAGCTCTTGAGTTGAATTCTGAGGGAGGCACAGGCCATGGATTGACAGAGTAATAAAAGCACTAAGGAAGGAAGTCATGTGACAAAGGAGACTAACTTAGTTGAAGCAGAAGAGTTACAGGAAAAAGTAGTGAGAGCCAAGAAGGAGGGAGCAATTGTTTAATTTGTTGTTTAACTTAACAGGCATTTGCTAAGCTTCAGCTCAATGTAAGCTACCCCTGGGGGATGGGATTACAGGATCTCAACAGGTAGAGATGGAAGGAATCGTATAAGCCATCATAGAAGAAGGGAAGGGTGTGGTATTTGAGGAATGATGATGAGTATTACCAGTCATATAGGCTGAGTGAGTGTAACAAAGATGACAGCAAGAAGGCAATATGTGCTCTTTAGCAAAGATAGGATCTGAAACCACATTTTAGACAAATTAACTGGTAGTAGTATGTAAGTACTGGTGAAGGAATGGAGTTTGATAGGACAGCTAAGAGGTTACTGCCGTGATCCAGGCACAAGGAAAGGAATGTCTGAACCACTGGCAGAGAAAATGGAAAAGACATTTTCCCTCTAGCGTGTTCTGCTTAACACATTAGTAATTAACTTGAACAATGTGACTGTCCCTGAGAAGCTGACTCCCTTCTGAGCCTGAAAAACTATAGACTCAAACCTGAAGCACGGTGTCGCTGTGGAAATTACATGAGAACTTTTTCCAAGGAAGAAGCTCTGCTCTGTGGCTCTCCCAAGAACCTATAGGTTAAGAAGTAGGACAGAACTTCAGGAATGTTGATGGGGTGTCTGCAGAGAAGACCGGCATTTTCCTTGAGAGATACCATATTTCAGGCTTGGTCCTTCAGCTTTGCAGGTTCAGAAAATTATTTTGTCAGCACCCTCTCCAAAACAGACTTACCTTATCTAGCTAGCCTAAGACCAAAGTATAAGTCAGAATACTTTTATCCAATTACATTTGACATTCAATATTATTTATATTAGTTTCAGATGTACAGCATAATGGTTAGACATTTAAATAATTTATGAAGTGATCCCTCCGATAAGTCCAGTACCCGCCTGGCACCATATATAGTATTACTACATTATTACTATATTCCCTATGCTGTACTCTACATCCCCGTGCCTGTTTTAAGCCAGGATATTTTAGAGGGAGAGCCATAACCATCATCATCACCAGGAAGAGCAGAGACTTAACAGACACATCCTGGCATTGGGGCACATCATTGAGCCAGCAAGCCCTCTCCTCTGAGCCATGCTGGGATGATCCTGTTCTCTGTGCTTCATTTCTGGCCAACCCTCTCTGTAATGTTCATTCTTCGGATAAGCCAGTACCGTCCACAGACTCCAGCCAAATCTTGCTGTGGTCAGTAAGCCATTCTCCTTTCTTAAGATCACTGTTTTTAATGGACCTCACCATTCTGTGGTTTAACTCTGGGAAAACTCCTATTTCTATGTTCAGATTCTCAGTGGGAGATAACTTAGCTGTTGTACCCTTTTACTGACCATGGGAAGAGTTTCTACCCTTTCCCTGGGGAGAAAAAAATGAAATACTTATTTCATTTCATTCTTTGTTCAATTCCATTTTGGTAGTTCTGTATCTGCCTCCTTATGCTTTAATAACTATTTTGTCTCCCTGAGGAGAAGCTGTTCAGTCATTTTCATATGCCATTCAAGTCAAAGTCCAGGCAGAAAAAAATTAAGGTTTTTCTTGTTTTGCCTGTGACAAAAATAAGATTCACATTATTAAAAAGAACCTTTCTCCTTACTTACAAGGGACATTTCTTTGACAAATTACTTTATATTTATCACTATAGCACCCTAAAACATAATGGGGCAGATAAGAGTTTAAGAAGAATGGTCAAAAATAGTGTTGCTTTATAACTGCAATAAATATTCCTTTGAAAAACATATATACAATGTTGCTTTATAAACTCCTTAAAGAGTATCATTAGATCTTTTGCCTGGTATTTTATCTTCTATGTAATACATGATGAATATTTCTGCCTAAAGAAACAAACGAATTAACTAATTAGCTAATGAATTCTCATCGCTATTCATAAAACACAGTAGAGTTTTAATCCTACTGGCCAAAGAGAAATGCATTTGGTGCCCCTTTTCAGACACAGAACTAGTCATTAAATATGACATGAAGTCATATAAGTCTTACCACACCTCCCGTGTGGGTACCAACACGTTGGACTGAAGCCCTTTGTTCCCTGTAAAGAGTCTGCCACCTCTGCATACTTGTCCTCAGGAATGTCGTTCTAGAAATAGACCAACCTTCTCCCTGGAGTCCATGAGTCATACACAGAAGTTAATTCATTGGAGCAACCGGCTTTTCTTAGGCCCTTTGTAAGAGGATTTCAGAGAGTCCCTCACAGTCAGGCAAAAAAAATTTGGGTTCCTCTTCACGTTCTTTCCAGCTCTTGCCTCATTTCCTCTCTCTGTGCTTCCTCCACCACCTAATATTTGGCTTTTACAGACATTTACCTGCATATTCAGACCCCAGCTCCTGAGCTAGTGTTGCCTGAAGCATGAAATAACCCAGCAAAGCCTCCTTCATCCACCCTCTCAGCTCCATTTATTTGTTCAGATTTGGAATCAAATCACACTCCACCAGACCATCACTGTCTCCTTGGCTGCTGATTGCACTGTGAGATACAGCGTGCCAATGGCAAACTTGCATAAACTGTGTCAGAAGGTAGAGCCCGGGAGTTCATCTTTTTTTTGTTTTTTTTTTCTTTTCATCTTTGTAAAATTTATTTTTTTTGTAACAGAAGTAATAATTGAATACATTTTTACTGTGAAACAACAAAAAGCTGAAGCGCCCCTTGTTAACGATTTAATTTGCGTTGCTATATTATTTTATTCCTGTTTTTGTATTCTAGAATGTTTCTAAATACATGATTTCAATAAAATTCAAACGGTATAGAAATATGAATAATAAAAAGGAATGTATCTCAGAACTCAATCCCATTTCCACTCCTGTCTACTGCTAACAGTTTGATGGTAGCTTTCCAGACCTTTGAAAAATGCATTTATATACATATGTATGTACTTAGGCCAATAGTTTTATTTTTATGTAAATAGACTAATTTGTTCTACAACTTTCTTTATTCACTTACTATCTCCTAGCTTTTCATGTCACTACATTTAGTTTTACTTTATTTGTTAACAGCTATATAATACTCCATAGTCTGAGTGTACCATAATTTATTTAGACGTTCCCTTATTGCTGGGCATTTGAACTGCTTCCTATTTGGGATTCTGATTATTTGTTAGTGCAACAATGCTGTACCGAACATCTTTGCATATATCTCTTTACGTACTATCCAAAAATGTCTGTAGGGTAGATATTTAGAAGTAGAATTAATGGGTCAAAAAATGGGTGCATCTAAAATTTTATATTGTTCAAAATTTACAATTAAAGAATTAAACACTTTAACCACTATTTCCTTTTCTTCTGCAGAGAGTTCTATCCTGGGAACTGACATTGACTTTCAGACTGTAGACAATGATATTGTCAGCATGGAGATTTTCTTCAAAGCCTGGCTACATAACAGTGGAACAGACCAAGAACATATCCATCTTCTTCTTCCTTCACCGTCCTTCAGCAACATTTCCAGAGGCACAGATAATCCAAGTATATGCCCCCACCCCACCCCAAAAGACATATTATATAGGCTATGATCATCCTAGTCTAGGATTGGATTCTAAATTGGTGAGTCAGCAGACTACAGAATAGTTGAGGGTTAGGGATTAGAGGAGGATTGGCTGAAGTTGTTCAGTGTAAGAATAAGTAATAAGGAAAGAATTTCTAAAAAGTGACCAGTTAGAAAACTGAATGTAATTAAGTCCAGACAGCAAGGAACAGTTAGTTAAGAGGCAAAGACAGCCACCTCAATAGTAGTAGGGCAGTAGCTATACTACATAAGAGCACAGTGAATCATTTTTCCCAAGTTTTTATTTTTTAATGCAGTAGCTATTAACGACATTATAATTTGAAGCAGGCTGGAACCTCAACATTATCAACAGGGCCTATAAGTAGAGGAAAAGAGCCAAGACTAAACCAAGATTAAAGGGAGGTCTTTAGGATAAGGAGACATCAAATCGAAGGGAACTAAAGCAACTACAAAGGCAGGCCCCAGGGGGCACATCTAGAGACCCAAGATTACATTCCCAAAGCATGTTCTGGCAATTCTGGAAACCTAGAGATCAATCCAGTGTTCTGGACATGCCAACAGGCCTTGGTTCTTGTTCTGGTATTGATGTTTCATTCCAGGTCCCACTAGATGATACAGATAAAGCCATTTCTAGTCTCATATTCCTTTTGAAGGTTGGCTTAGGACCCAGGTGGCAGAGCCTACAAATGGGCCCGTCAGTATAGTCAGCCACATTGAGTTGGAAAAGGTGATTCCTCAAGGCCAAGCTCTGAAGGAAAAGTACCAAGGCCTGTCTTCCATTTTAAGAGTGGGAGTTCAATGAGAAAAATGGGTACAGATTCCCAGCCCCAAAGGAGAAGATACACTTTGGTCTTTCTTTCTGGAGATAATTATCAGTTCTTTATCCCACCACCCCCCTATTTCAATCTAGACCTGGGATGCCTTCGACAACTTACCTGGATTTTAATCTCTTTCCTTATGTGAAATCTTCTTTTCAAGACCTCCTCTCCACCCCTTTTGTCCAAGGCTGATAGTATCAATTGTTTCCTGTCCCATCCTCTGGAATTCACTTCTTTCTTTTTTCCCCAAAACACTATGTTAACTCTTTCCCTTGCATTATGCCATTTCATCTTCACACAACATCATGAGGCAGGTAATGTCACCATAATGTCATTGAATCTAAGATGCTATCAATTATAAGATATACCAATATTCTGCGTACCACTTAGAAAGAAAATACGCAATTTAACATAATGCAATGCTTTCTTATCACTTAGAAATATTATTTTATTTGTTTATGAGAGAGCTTTTTTAAGTTAGAGTACTATGTACAGGTTACAAGTGTGTACTTGGTCAGTGGCAATTGTAAGACACATATAGAGATGTTAGTATTTGAAAATAATGCATCTTGGAATCAATTAAAAACAATATTATCACTGTTTTGTAGATAAGAAAACTGAGACTTAGCAAAATTAAACATTTTCCCAGCACTGCAGAGAAAGTTAATAACAGAGTCAGAATTTGAAGCCAGGCAACACCAGAGCCCACTCTTACCCTCAGGACTAGAAATCTGTATTTTGTACATTTGACTCCTCTCAACCCAGAGGACATTCATCAAACCCAGTCTGTCTGCCTCCTGAGCCAAGGCCCTTATCTACTACACAGCCTGCCTCATGCTGGGTAATTCTAAACAAAGGGGCTAGAGATTCGCTTTTCTTATTAGGAAGGCAGGGTCCCTCAAAGGCCAGGAACTCCTGCAACCAGCCTTCCTTTCACTGTTGCACAGCATTTGTCTGTGGTACTATTGAGAATTTCTCTGTTTTGCCCTCCTTCTTCCCATGGCTTTCAGCACCAGGATCAGAGCCTGAATGTTTATCTCCATCTGCAACCATTTTTTGGAAGTCCACAGGTCTCTGATAGAACTTAGATCCAGACTCATCAGCTCTTCTGCTGGGGAGAACTTCACTGGAATCCAGGTGCTCAAATATAGTGGAATGAGGTCTAGGGAAAGCAGGCCTCCCGTGCAGTGGAATGAGCCACCGAGAGTTTATGCAACCACAGTAAGGACCGTACTATAGTTATCCATGGGTTAAAACACCGACATATTGCCATGCACTTGGATTTTTGCATATGTGGCTCACTACAAAAAAAAGAAAGAAACAAAGAAACAAAACCAAAACTCTGAGCGTTCCTACTATAGAATCTTTTGAGGACTGCTCCTCAGATGTTCACTTTGACCCCTTACAAGGTTCTCCACTGCACACCACCTGCTTCTGTAGCTGCCTGGGGCCCTTAACCCCCTCTCTAGGTGCTTCCCTCAGAGGCCTTTGTCTGACGGACAAAGTGCACAGTCAGCTTCAGATAGTGTTTTTTCTAATTTCTTGGGTTTGAAGTCTGCCACCTCGGCACCTGGATTGTGGGTGGTGAGGATACCTCATTCTAGACCCAAGCCCAGCTGAAACAGCTTTCCCAACTTTAGAACAGTCTGCTGAGACTACTGTTCATATAGTTTTAGCCCTGGCTACAATAAGAATCATACGAGGGGACACTTGGGCTTCATCCCCAGAGATCCTAATTTGACTGGTGTGAGGTAGGGCCCAGACAGCGGTATCTTTTAAAAGTTTCCGAGGAGAATTTTAATTCAGCCAGAGTTGAGAACCTTAGCCAGATAAATAAAACTGTCCTGTTCTGGAGCCCAGGGACACAGGAAGGAGGTGAAGCTGGAGTCTTAGGCAAAGTCCTTCCTACTGACTTGCTGGGCTCTAGGACACACCAAGCCAAGAGCTATCTCACCCAGAATTAATTTCTACGTCTGAGTGCCGAGCCCAGAGGGCCCGCTGCACCTGACATCTGTTCTGGCATCCTATTTTTTTCTACATTATTTCTACTTTTGTTTGTACTTCATACTGCAGTTAATCATTTCCCAAATCACTAACATCAACTACTAGCCTTCTCACAAGTACTCAACGCTCGTGTATTTGTAAACTTGTTAATAATATTCAAAACCAGTATACATTTCATTGAAAAACTTTGTAATATCAAGGACTCAAGCCTAGTGCAACAGAACATCATACACTCTGGCATGTGAATATAACTGCTGGAGCAGAAGCTTAATACAGAAGAGGATGATACCTTGACAGATAAGTCATACTTAGTCAAAGCCCTCTCAGAACTGTGCTCTGGTGCCACAGTGATACTCCAAGGCCCAAAAATTTCTATATTTTTGTTCCTTTGAAGAATTTAGTAGTAAACTGTTTCAGGAACTTATTCCTCCCCAGCCCCCAAATGTCACTAGAAGAGCCAACAGAGGAACAGTAGCTATCAGCTGACTGCCTGACTTCTGCTTTCCTGCTCTTCCTTCACTGACCTATAGTCTTGTCAAAGCTAAGCCACTACAGGGAAGCAGAAGAGGCAAGATTTCCTTTCTGTAAAAAGGGCCTGTGCGTATTGTTGTTAGCTGCCTCTTCCACAGAAGACACATATTCCTCTCAGGCTGGATCCAAACCAGATCCCTCAGCCAGCACAGAAGTAAAACGGAGTAAAAATCATGTCAGACCAGAAAATGTTACCTGTTGGTATAGAGCAATAATGTAGGTTCCAGACTTGCTCTGCCTTCCCAAACCAATTCGTACTTTTTCTCGTTCCACTCTCCTGCTTCCTCCCAACTCTCACTTGCCTGGTGGAGGTAGAACAGGTGGCAGATGTTGTCTCTTAATTGCATAGCCTGAGGTAGCTTGTGACAGACATCCCTCCCCCAGTGTCGTTTTTATCCTAGTGTGCCTGAAATGTGATCTCCAAGAGCGACTCCTCAGCCCGTCCTTACTCCCTGGTACAGCTGATGGCTCCTTGAGAATGGATGACCCCAAAGGAGACTTCAGCACACTCTGCCAGATGGCTGCCCAGTCCTCGGCCTGTCGTTATAAGCTCCGGGTGATCAAGTAAGGTCCACGGGAATCTCCCTAATCCATGCAAATACTTGTTATGGGTTTTATGGCTAGAAAGCCTAGAGAGAGAGGATATCGCCAAGTGTTGGGCAGACGGGAGTCAGGTATGCTGAGCACAGCCAGGCTGCTCAGCATGTGTAGACAAATGAGCAGATGGCAGAGATGTGTGCAGCAGCAGGACACTTGGAAGCTGGAAATCCAGAATGTCTTTAAATGAAGGGAAAAATAAAATCCACAGAATGGTGTTTATCCATTCAGTAGATATTTACTGAATACCAGTTGTGTTTAGGCATCAGGACAGAGATCTGACCTTCAAAGAGCAAGTGGTACTAGGCTCTTCACCTGCCCTCCCGCTTCTCTAAGCACTAGAATTCCTGCTTCCAGGGAAGCCAAGTCCAAGGAAGAATTAGCAATGATGCAAAGGCCAACTTTACTGCTTCTGGTTCCTCTGGCAGTGCCCAGCACAGGTTTCTGAATAAATTTGTTCATGGGTTTGTGACCATAGATGGTCTGGGAACCTTCTTAAATGCATCCTCTTCAATGCATCCTCTGTCAGCACCTCACCACACAAGAGCCAAGACTGGATGCCGATGGTTAGCATACTATTTGTGTTACATGATTGCTGCAGCAGGGGTATTATGGGAGTGTCACTAGGGAAGTCACTTGAATAGAATGAGCTCAGGAGAAGAAATATCTACCAGAGTCATGAGCCTTCATGATGGCTGCTCCATTCATTGATTAACAGGCTTTGAGAATGTGCTATGTACCTGATACCTTGCTGGGTACTGGCCAGACTAGGTGAATAATTCATAGGCCCTAACCTAATGGATTTCATAATAGGGTCATAGACTTATCTGAATTTAAGTATGTCTAGGTCAAGGTTCTGGATATCACTAAGGAGCTTTCACTGCTGTTGCCTCTTCCCAGGGCTCTAAAATCAACTGGTATCTGTGAGTCAGTCACATATGGACTCCCATTTATCCTGAGGCCCACAAGCTGTTGGCAGCTGGACTGGGATGAGCTAGAGACAAATCAGCAGCATTTCCATGCTTTGTGTCACAGTCTGCTGGTGAGTACCCACATCCCCAGGCGAGGAAGAGGAAGAGTGTTAAAATGCCAACCACAGAAAAACAGTTAGCTTAATGCCGCCCTGATCCCAAACCTGTTCCAATCTTTAAGAATACAGGAAAAAACTGGAAAATCCCTGAAATGAGGATTAAATATGACTTGCTTTGTTGGTTTTATGTTATAAAGAATAATTCCTGAATTCAGTTATATGACACTAAACTTTAAAATTCCTGAGTTTTTGCCTTTAAATGATACAGAGAAGTGTCCATAAGTAACTATTTTTTTAAACCTATTTTCTTCCTAACACTGTGCTGACCATTATGGTTCATTTACATAAAGAGCACCTAGTTTTGCCAGACATTGTTCTAAGCCCTAGGTATTTAGTGGAAACATAATAGATATTATCTACAGCCTCCAGAAACTTAATGGAAGAGACAGAATTAAACATATGTAGTCCTAATTCTAAGAAGTTTAAGAAGGAAAAGAAGAGGCTGCTATCAGAGAACTTGTCTGTGAATGTGACATTTAAACTGAAGCCTGCCAGATGAATGGGAGTTAGCCAGGTGAATGGTGACAGGAAGAGCATTCCAGCACAGGGAAAGACGTGTGCATCAACCCCAAGGCTGGAAAAAGCTGAGAGAAGAATTGAGAATGAAAAGGCCATTGTAACAAACAGAGAGTGAGAGGAGAGAGCCACTAGGTGGGGAGGGGAAGTGAGTAGGGGTCAAATTACACAAAGCTTTGTAGGCCAAAGTAAGGACTTTGGGCTTTAAGGACCAAAGGAAATCATGAGAAATGACACCATCTATCTAAGTTTTCAAAAGATTACCTGGGCCAAAATTTGGAAATGAACCAGCAGAGGCAAGAACGGAAACAAGAAATTGAGGCAGTTGGGCATAACAGTCGTCTTGGCAAGAGATGATGGTGGTTTGCACTCAAATGTTGAAAGTCAAGATGAGAAAGGTAAACCAATTAAGGAAATGTTTTAGAGACAGTGTCAGAATTGGTGACGGATTGGATGTAGGGAGTGAGGAAGAGAAAAGTATCAAATAACTGCCTGATTTCTAATTTGGAAAGTATGTGTATGCCATTTCCTGAAATGGAAAAACTAAGAGATCACATACATGAAACAGTAATACAACACTCACAAAGCAAAATAAAACAACTGCAAATATAAGCCAAAGACATGTAGAACTGCTAAGTGGATACAGAATAAAGGTTTGACCTAGCAGAACATGGGTGATCAGGACAGCACAGCAATTCGTCTCTTTCGCTATCAGAAGCAGACTTCTTTTTTTCCTGTTTCGAAGCCCACAGTCCCTTTTAGGTCCACCCACTGAGTTCCTGTTTCCTATTTGAAGAGCACTCTGCTGTCTTTGCACAGCAGAGACGACAGATATTTCTGACTGTTAGAGCCCAACAGCTTAGTTTACTATTTACTCCACCCAGCTCCTCAGGATCTCAGAAGTGCTACATCACTCAGGAGAAATTTTTCTCAATGGCTTTAGTACACATTCTTCTAGTTCATGGTATTTTAAACAGACGTTGGCTTTATAATACACTGCCAGAGGGAGTGTGCATGTTCTGGAAAGTGATCCTTCAACACTTTAATTCCATTCCTGGAAATGTAGCCCAAGAAAACAATCGGTAAAAGAAGCAAAGATATATATACCAGCCCATACATCTCACTAAGTGCTAGTCACTTAACCAAGCGCTTTGCATACTCTACCTCATTTAATCTTCACAATAACGCTGTGAGAATAGGGATTCTTAATCTTGTTTTTACAGATGTGGAAGAGTGAAGTCTGAGAGATGAAGTGACTTATCGAAGGTCACACAGCTACCAAAGTGGCTGAGTCAGAATCTGAATCTAGTTCTGTGGACTGCCAAGCCAATGCTTTTAACTTTTTGCTAAATTCTCTCCTTTAGATATAGCCAGATAAATACAGACTACAACACTGAGGCTAATTCTCCCTCCCCTGAACACCCCATACTTCTGTCCTTCACTGGATGTGAATTCACTTAGAGTGACTAGGTACTTGTAAGAGCTCCTCTCTCATCTTACATTCCTGTTCCCTCCACTGTTTGTTCTGCCTCATCTCGGTTAAAGACCACTCTCCTTTTCTGGAAAAGAGAAGCAAGATAGTGTTTAAATGGCTCTTCCTTCTTGCTTTTCACATGACACCTTCTCCAAGCAGCAAAAAGCCTGAAAGGCAGTGTGTCACAGGCCTCAGTTCATTCAACATGTGTGTGAATGCCTGCTATGTGACAAGACTTACTTAGAATTTTAACCCTCCTGATCCGGTTTGTGCAGATTTTTAGCAATTCTTTAACTCCATCCTTGGTTTTGTATTATTTCTTACAACTTTTTCATACGCTCTTTTAAAATCAGATGTTGTCAGCTCCCCATAACTCTTGCCTTCTGTTTCTCGTTTGTGATGATGTTTCCTCTCCAGCTAACTACTCACTCTGTCTTTCTGTTAATAGCAGCTGGTAATAGCAGCACCACCGTTGTCTACTCACCCAGGCTTGAAACCTCAGTCACTTTCAGCCTTCTCACCCTTTACGCCCACTTCATCATTAAGTCATATCAGTTTTCCTCTCATAACGTGGATTATAAATGTCCTTTCCTTCCCATTCCCACTGCTTGTTCTCACCAAGACTTCCTCGGTAAACTCCCACCTAGCTTCCCTACCGCCAATCTCTCCCTCTTCTAATCTTGAAGCATTCCTTGACTATCACATGTTTTTCCGTGGTGCCAGCACCCAGCGACTTTAGCCTTGCCTGTTCTGTCCCCACAGTACCTACCGGTATTTGGAGGTCTCTCTCTCCATCCTTATTTATCACTATTCTAGCTCAGGTGCTTTCTACCTCTTACCTCTAATATTGCGATAATCTCTTCATTTGTCTTAATGACTTTCATGTTTCCCCTTCCCAATCCATTTTACATACTGCCACCAGATTAATCTTCTTGAAATACAGAACTGATCCTGCCACTCTTCAGCTTAAAGACATTTTGTGGCTTACTAGTCATTGTGCTTTAAAGTCCATATCCCTTAACCAAAATTCAGACTCCAACCTGTCTCCCATGATTCCCCTTCATGTACCATATACTCCAACCAAATTAATATGCAGACTTCGAATTGCCCCCACTCTGTACCTTTGTTCATGTTGTCCCTTCTGTCTCTATGTGTTCAAATCCTACCCCGTCCCGAAAGACTCAGCTAAAATGGCGCTTCCACACTGAGGCCTTTCTGGGTTCCTACATTTATCGTTAGGCCTTTGTGTGCTCTGTTTCTTTTTAAAGAAAGGCATATTTCAATTCATTTGTAAGTATATGATCCTATGATATGAATTAAAGTCTATGATATAAATTTGACCACCCAGACTCCAGGATACCATGGTGGCCTTTCCCTGGAATTTCTATCACTTTCCCATTTTACCAACTAATTCCTCAGCCTTAAGTCAAATTTAGGTTCAGAGTAGAAATTCTCTCTTTGTTATCTCTCTTTTTTGAGAGTCAAGGCAAGATAGTTTTCTAATCTGTTGTGGGAAAATGTAATTTGTATTGTCTGTGAAAAGCATCAGCTTCGTTGTTTTCCAACTGTGGGAGCTTAGTCAACATACTTAACCTCTCTAAGCATTGGTGTAGATGGAGTCATCTCTTTGTAACCCTAACAAATCGACTTCTATTCCTCAGTTATGTCTAACCTGGAGCTATTCCAAGACTCTCTCTCTCTCGCTCGCTCTCTTGCTCGCTCTCTCTCTCTCTCTCTCTCTCTCTCTCTCTCTCTCTCGCGCGCGCGCACACACACACACACACACACACACACACACACACACACTAAAACACTATCTGCAGCCCCAGTCCCTGTTCCTCTATCTTCTTCCTCCCTGCCTCAGCTAGATAAACACTCTGCAGATTGACAGTCTCTCTGACATAGTCCCCTCTCTTCTCAGGTCCTGTCTCTCTACCCATTTAAAACTTCCAGGATAGAACTTACAAAGCTTCTCCTTTCATGAGTAGAAATGAAGTCAGGGAGAAGGAAAACAAGGGAGAAGGCGCATGACAGACACATATCAGTAGCTCTCATCCCTGTCATCTGTAGAGACAATAAAATATACTTCCTAATATTTTTAAGATGATTAAGTAATGTTGAGTATGTAAAGAACCTAGCATATGTTTGGCATACAATTTGCATGTAGTGGTTGGTTAGTAATTCTACGATTTCCATTTGTTTCTTTTTTATGATAATTCTCTAGAGAAATTCTCCATATTTTCAGTTATTTTCTTGAACATACTAATCATAATTATTTTAAGGTTCTGATCTACTAACACCAATACCTGGATCACCTGTGGCTTTGTTTCTACTGTCTCTTTTTCAGACATGTGGTCTTTTCTTTTGGTGTACCTGATAATATTATAATGAAAGATGCTCATTGTGTCTACATAAATTGTAAAGGCTCCAGTTGGTGTTGGCTTCCTCTGGAGAAGGTTCATCTGCCCTACTCGAAGCAGACAGAGAGGTGGCAGATCATCTCACTCCACTCAGGGGCTGTGCTGAGTCAAGGCTGAGCTGTAGTGCTGCCAAGGCTCCATCTACCCCTAATTTGCTCCTGGCCCTCCAGGATTTCCCACTGCAAACCTGGTGTATTGTGTGTGTCCCCTCCCCTGAACAATCCCAACTCTAATTCCTCGACCCCAAGTCTACTACAGTGTTCTCCTGCTAGAGGCTTTCTCTTTGGGTGTCTTTGCCCTAGTATCTGGCAAATGTGCTAAGTGAGAAATTGGTATGAGCACCCACCCCAGCCCTGCCATGTCTCCACAAAAGACCTGCTGGTTTCTCTGTTCCCTTGCAGATGCCTCAGCAGGTGCAAATTCTAGATTCTCAGCCCCCACCCTGACTCCCTTTGACTCAGAATCAACATATGCCCTCATGGTAAAAGCAGTCGCAGTAATTCCCTCATCTCTCTGGAGTCTTCCCGCTCCAGAGACTTCGCTGCCTTTCATTTTCATTATGACAGCACCTCTTCACTGTCTTCAGATAGATAGTTTCTGTATATCGTCCAGCTTTTCTAGTTGTTCCAGGCAAGAGAACCAGTCTGCCACTGGCCACTCCAGCCTACTCAGATGCAGAAGTAGATGCTTATTAACTGTTCACTTATCTCCCTTTGCATTCGTTATCTGGCTAGGCAACTCATAACACATTTTCACGTTTACCCTCAGCAATTGGTGGATCCACCATGTTCTCATTTTCAGGCGCCTGGGTTTCCTTACAGGTATAAGCAGAGTTCAGTTCATTCAACACTGTCTCTTCCTCTACTCCTTCTTGTAGAGCAGTTCTTCTGAACAAAGTCCATACTGCCATAATTACATTCTAGTCATCAGTGCCAGCTCACCAGGCCTCATCAACTATAAATGTTGTGTAACTTCAAATTACATTTTAAAAATACCCTAAAACTCAGTCAACTGCAGTCTTAAGTGTTATTTCATTCCCTGATTTTTTATTTGAAAATTGAATATTGTATTTTTTCTGTCCTACTTATAGATTATTTTGTTTTATTGGGGTATTTTACTTCCTTTTCCTCAGAAGAATATCCCTTCATCAGATAGACAAGGGTCTCAAAAAACTCATCTCCCAGCCCTTCCTGAAGATATGTGTCATTCATCCATTCCCGTAAATTTCACTCCAGACCACAAGAGAGCCAGGTGTTTTGACTTTATTCATCAGAGCTTTTATAGATTATAGCTAAGAATTATTAAATTATCTTTAATCTAACAAAATTTAATGTGTTATCTAATAATTGTTAATTTTTAAAATTTAACACTTCACGGTGCTTAATGTGCCTGAAACAGTTCTAAACACTTCACAAACACTAATTTATATTATCTCCATAACCACCGTATGAGGTAGGAATCATTATTCCTATTTTACAGTTGTGAAATTGAGGCCCAGAGATGTTAAGTACTTTCCTAAGATTACACAGCTAGTAAATGGTAGAGCCAGGACTGAACCCAGAAAGGTTGACTCCAGGACCCAAACGCTTAACCACTCTATAGCCATATGAAATTCATTATCATATAGATTGCAGGAGTGCTCTGAAACACATTCACTACTCAAAAAGGGTCCACAAGATAGTGTCTCCCAGGCTTAGGAAAAGCTGTGGGACTCCCTTCTAGCTAAAATGGGTGGTTTGCATTTTTATGAGCTTATTTAATCTTGGCTCTATTATTGTCCTACCCTTATTTTTCCTTTGCCCAATCCCCTTGTTTAATTTATCTTTTTGTACTGTTGCATTTTTCACAACTGGCATAACTGTCTTCTGGAATGTGGTAAGGAATAAATAAATATATATAAATAAAATTAATTGTTTCCAAGTATTTATGAGATGAATTGATTCATCACCAGGAAGACATAATTTCAATTACCAAAACCTGCTGTGTAGTCCCAGTTAAGTAGCTAGTGACTCACTTTCCACATCCTCATTTCTCTTACAAAGTCATGTCTGTGTGAACTAGAAAAAGAAATGAAAATACCACCTAGGCCTTTCAGTTTCCTACTTAGAGTGTCAGTCTCTAGAGACACATTCCAGAGCTTTACTAGCCATGTCTGCCCTAATTGGCCACGGTAGTGACAGGATTCAAACTAGAACGTGTCCAGCAGGAGTCTAAGTACACAGGCAATGACTTGGTTGGACTGTAAATGGGTGGGGAAATGGAAAGTCCTTGGTTATGTTAGGCGAAGAGTCAAGAGCAGGAATCCAGGCTGAGAATGAGGTGATGGCAGGTCAGGAGCCATTTTTAAACAACAAAAATGGTCAGAATGAGGTTAGAGTCTGCAGGAAACCAGGTGCTAGGATAGCAGCCTAGCATGGGATCGGTGGGCTTTTCGTGACCAAGCCTTGCCTATTTCTCTTGCTTCATCTTTCACCATGCTCCTTCCATTGTCCATTCCAGCCACACTAATAAATTAGTAAATGATCCCCAAATGTGATAAATAATTTCACACCTCCACCTTTTTTCATCTCCCTTCCCTTTGCTTCTATCCACCTGACAAATATCTACTCATTTTTTCCCAGATTTTGCTTAAATACCTTCACCATGAAGTTTTTCCTGCAACCCCTATTCCAGTTGCAGCCTGCCCCCACTCATCCTTTCTGCCCCTTTCCCACCCATGTACCTGTTGCCATATCTATCTTGACCTTTGCAGCACTTAGAAGCAGTATAAATTTGCACCTTAGCTCTCTGATTTGAGAAATGTCACATTACAGTATTTTCTTCAGTCAAATTCAGAAAATATTAGTCCCCAAGGGCCAGGATGTTGACATGTTTATATCTCTATGAGTACCTCTCACCTCCCTCAGAATCTCAGGGGGCTAACAGTTCAGAATGTGGGAAATGGCCCTTTGGTCCTCAATACACCTTCAGTGCATTGTTAACCACAAGTGGTAAAAGCAGACTTATTTGTCTTGTTCCTGATCTTCAGGGCAAAGCATCCAGTCTTTCACCACTACCTGTGATGTTAGCTGTGGGTTTTTGTAGAAGCCTTTGTTCTAATCTTAGTTTTATTGAATGTTATCATCATGAAAGGGTTTTGTATTTTATCAAATGCTTTTTCTGAATTTACTGAGATGATTGTGTAGTTTTTGGTTGTGGAGTATAATCATTTCTATGTTGCTGGATCTGGTTGGCTACTGTGTTGAGGATTTTTGCATCTGTATTCATAAGGGTTATTGGTCTGTAATTTTCTTTTCTTGTGATACCTTTATCTTGTTTTAGTATCAGGGTAATACTGGCCTCATAAAATGACTTGGGAAGTGTTAATTCATTTTCTATTTTTTTGGAAGAATTTGTGAAGGGTTAATGTTATTTCTTAAAGATTTGGCAGAATTCCCAGTGAAGTCATCTGGGTTTTGGCTTTTCTTTGTGGAAAATTTCCTAATTACTAATTATTTTCTTTACTTGTATTAGGTTGTACAAAAAAAAAAAAAGCTAATATAGCAGTTATCTAAGGATAACTCCAGTTATCCTTAGAAAGTCCTACTTGTAAGATTGACCCTTGGCTAGCATCTGGGAAGTCGGATTTGGGGAGTATTTCCACCATTTCCTAAATAAGAGTGGCACACTCTGCGTAAACTATGCGAAAATATATGGTTTATGCTGAACACCTGCCTTTCTTCTAAGAGTCTAGAATTTTGGTATGTGCTAGGTACGGACCGCCTATGTGACCAGCCCCCAATAAAAACGTTGAGCACTGAGTCTCTAACAACTTCTGGTAAACAGCATTTTACACATGTTTTCACAATTCAGTGCTGGAAGAATTAGGCACATTCTGTGCGACTCCATTGGTAGAGGACTCTTGGAGGCTTGCACCTGGCTTCCTCTGGACTTTGCCCCATGAGCCTTTTCTCTTTGCTGATTTGGCTTTGTATCTTTTTGCGGTAATAGATCCAAGAGTACTACCATATGCTCAGTCCTATGAGTTCTCTTAGTTCTGCTGAATCTGGGAGTGGTCTTGGGACCCAGACACAAATTTATTCATATTTTCTATTTCTTCTTGAGTCAGTCTCAGCAGTTTGTGTCTTCCTAGGAACATGTCCATTTCATCTAGGTTATCTCACTTTTTGGCATATAATTGTTTATAATATTCCCTTAAAATCCTTTTCTGTAAGGTCAGTAGTGATACTCCCTCATTTATTTTTCATTTTAGTAACTTGGATATTTTCTCTTTTTTCCTTGATCAGTCTGGTTAAATCTTTGTTAATTTTGTTGATCTTTTCAAAGAACGAACTTTTGTTTCCGTTGATTTTCTCTATTATTTTTCTATCCTCTATTTCATTTCTTTCTACTCTAGAATTTTTTTATTTCCTTCTTCATGCTTGCTTTAGGTTTAGTTTGGTCTCTTTTTCTAGATTCTTAAGGTGGAAGTTTTATTTATTGATTTGAAATCTTTTTATTTTAATTGAAGAGTTTTCAGCTATGAATTTCCTTCTATACAGCACTTTAGCTGTATTTTATAAGTTTTGGTATGTTTTGTTTTAATTTTCACTCATCTCAAATTATTTTCTAATTTCCCTGGTGATTGCTTTTTTGAACTATTGACTATTTAGGACTATATTATTTAATTTTCACATATTCATGAATTTCCCAAATTTCTTATTGTTATTGATTTCTAATTTCATTGCACTGTGGTCAAAGAAGATACTTTGGATGATTTTAATCTTTTTAGTTTTATTGTGCCTTGATTTAAAGCCTGTCATATGGTCTATCCTGGAGAATGTTCCATGTTTATTTGAGCAGAATGTATAATCTGCTGTTTAGGAGTTTTAAATGTCTTTTACCACCTTCCCCTGGTCTCCTTTATGGAAGCCAGTGTGAGAGTAGCAGAGCAATAGACATTGCAGCTTCATGTTCTGCTCCTCTTGGTCCTGCCTTCTCGAGTGAAAGAATAAGCAAATCATGCCAAATTAACCTAATTTCCTGATGCCTTTTGAGATTCAAAAAAAAAAAAAAAAAAAACCAAAACCAGGTATGCATAGTTTTTCTATAACTACCTGTGATTTCTCTTCCTGGATGTATTAGGACAATGAAATATGTCTCTTCCCACAAGCAAAGCAATATGAGTGCTCTGCCCTTCTCTGCACTTCAATGGCTGCCTCAGAAACACTCCCACTCGGGAGTTGGTCAGTGTTTCTTTAATCATCGAATTTGGTCTCAGACCATCATACTGAGGGTAGACCAAGGGAGCTCTAGTTTGGTGAGATGAGAGCTTTCACCTGCTATAATATATTCCTACCTGCCCTTTTGGCAAGGCCTATGTCAATACCATTAAAATTGTCCTTTCTACTCCTCTTTTCTCAGATACCCGGAAGTGAGTGACCACATTCTCCTTCTGCCCTTTGGTATCTGTAAAGGATCCATTTGTCTGCAACTAACAGATAACCAACCCAACTCTAACTTGACTAATGAAGAAGTTGTTTTTCTCATGTAACAGAAGTGCTGGGACAGACAATTACAAGCTGGTGCAGTTGATCAATGATACCATCAAAGACCCAGGCTCTTTCCATTTTCCACTGCAGCAACCATAGCTGGTTTACTTCTTCCTCATGCCTGTTGTCTCATGGTCATAAGATGGCTGTTGCAACTTAAGACTTAGTCCTGTCCTATAGGGAAAGAAGGGGTAGGGTGCAGAGATAAAATGCTTGCCAGCGTATTACAAATCTTTTTCAGAAACTCCACTCAGCAATTTCTGCTTATATTTCATTATTTAAATCTAGGTCACAAATCACCCCAGACCAATCACTGAAAATCTGAAAAACAGGCAAAGAGAAGGGAGAAGGGAAGGAGATTGGGGAGCTGTGGCCAGTCAACCAACAGTGGCTGCCACACCTTCCTCATAACCTTAGTAATTAGAAGTTAGGGCGGGTCGGAGAGGGTGACTTTAGTCAGGCCGAGCTTGGAGTATGGCATGCCAATCAACTCTGTCCCTGTACACACCTGTTCCAAACAGAAGCAGTCCTCATCTCCAAAAAAATCTAAGCTCCCCGGCACCTTCTATAGCAAAGTCCCTAACCCCAACATAAATAAACAGCTTTTCACCTGCCCTCTGGTAAATTCAGCATCTAACTCATGCTCTTTTCTTTAGAATTAGGAAAAGCATATTCTAAGTCCTCAGCAGTCATCTACAGTCATTAAGCATTGTTCATTTTGAGAATCCCAAAGTCCGGTCTTCTGAGACACCCCATAAGACAGCGCCATGCCACTACTTTTTCTTAGCCTCAGATACCTGCTGCGGTAATTAATCATTTCCATCACAGCTACAGCTGCCTGTGCCAATAGATCAACCCATGACTTGGGTAACATGTTCAAGCTTGAGTCCCGGACTTCAAGTCCCCAAAGAGGTTAGAAATTCAGAGTCCAAAATAGAAGCCTTAAAGTTCAACTTCCCTATCTCTCACTTTCTCAGAATACTCCTGAAATTGCAGATAAATTAATATCTTTATCAAACTCTAATAAGGATGCATTTGTCTCTCTTCCTCCCAGAACCTTCTGCCAAGCATTCTGTAAAGAAGCCAAAAGTGTTCAAGCAGTAAAATCCTTTCAACGCAATCTTTTCCCAGTCTTCTGCTAGTCCCCACATCAGGAGTTACTTTGGAGAGACCTCATTCATTTCTGTACCCCAGTTCTCTAACACAATCTTAGCTATTGTCTCAAAATCAATAGACTCCAGATCTAGGGGTCATCATTTTCTGTGTACAACTTTCAAAGATTCTTAATAACTCCACCATGTAGCAGATGTGAATTTGTTCTTTAACACTGAAGCACAAAAAAATGTCATATTGTCATAGTTTTCACCTCCACTGACTTGCCGCAGTGGCAAGATACTCCATTCTCTGTGGAGTCTTAGAAGGGTGATGAACCGCCCCCAATTTGCCCAGGACTAAGGGGTTTTCTGGAACACAGGACTTTCAGTGCTAAAAACGAGCAAACCAGAACAATTGGTCCTCCTAAATTCAGGACAAACATTAGTTTACAAGCCTCTTTAGGCAGTGCACGTGTCTAACAAATTTCTATATACCTACACCCAGTGTTCGAGACATAATAGGCACTCGGTAGGTTCTTAATAAATAAACAGATTCACAAATGAATGTGTGAACCAGAATAAAAAATAGACTAAAATAATAATAATCCAAAGTCTGAGTCACATCAGAAATTCCTTGAAACAACTGAAATGAAGTGCCCTGCAAGTTCCTTCCTATCCCTTTGAGGTTTAAAGGGGCCGTGTCCTCAGAGCAGGGGCAAATTTCCCACACACACACATACACAAGAGTTTCTATATCATCTATTTCCAATTTGATGGATTTGAGAACCATCAGGTAGACTTTCCATCACATTTGGGTCTGTTCTTCAGGAAGATGACACAGACATAAGGGAAATGTTGACAAGTGTGAACTTATGAAGGTACCTACCACCTGCCCAGCCTTCCAGACCTCCCAGAGTTCTGTGCTACCAGACTGATAACGCTGCTTTAAAGTGTCCAGAACGTTCCCCCACCCCCTCCACCCCAGCACATCCTCTTGGGGTAGAACTCTAATGCTGTAGCAGGTTTTTCTGCTACATTGTGTCACTTTCCACGTGTCTTCCACAAGACACTGATATTTCTCTATTCCCTTAATATCTTTTTTTCTCCTTTTTGCCTTTCCTATTATATTATTTCTTCCAACTTCCTATAAGTTTGAGTGGGTAGAGCTAGTGTGCTGTCTTTCATCTTACATGGCAGGGAGACTGTTAATGTCTGTACCAACTGTATTTAATGATCACCTCAAGCAAGAGGACAAATTTATAGATAATGTAACAGTTCTGACTCCATATTTCCTGCAGTTTTGTAGTTTTCCTTGAAATTGCCTCTTTTCTATGCCTAGTTTCAAAGAGTATACATAGAAAGTCTGTCTATATGTCTACTTGTCTCTTCTCCTTACCACATGCTAACCACTGATCTCCATGGCATGTAGCAAAGTGTCACCATTCTAGTCTACAGTACTCTTCACTCACAGAGTCACTGTATCCAGAATTCTGACCCCTCTTTTTGTCCTGTGACTGGCTAAGTTGATCTCAAAAGCCTATTCTCCCACCCCACCTTGTTGTACCAAAGTTTTCGTCTCCCTGCTCTTCGCTCTTCTTCTACCTGCACAGGTGGCTTTGACCACCTTCACATAAACCCTCTCTGGGCATTCCAGGGGTTCCCCAATCAGCCTTCCCTACCCCGGTCCTGCAACACAACCAGACTTTATCAATCTCAAAATAAGGCCTGAATTTTCACAATATCCCACACGAGTCTTTGTTTCAAAACTCTACATTTACCATTGAGCGATACACTAGTCCCCTCTGGTGTGAATACCTACTTCAGGTTATAGGGCATCTCTTAACTTATCTCTGTCAACCTTTCTGTATAGGTCCCCAAACAGGGAGAAAGAGCAGTCCTGAGGGCACTGGTGATTCAGGCAGGAAGTTCCTCCCTTCCAGGCAAGGGGGAAATGGCTCAGCCCTCCCTGACATCCCCCAGAGGAACTCGGGGAAACCTTGGTTGGGATTGATCTTAAGAACATGCTGAAGGCTGAAGATGAACCGGAGTTTATGCATGTCCTTGTTTCAGAAAAGAGAATGGCTGCTGTTGGCCAAAGGAGAAGCCCCGAGCCAAGGACACAGCCTGAGGGAGCCGGCCAGCACCTTCTATGTGATTGTGCCGTCACGCTCCCCAACTCTGCTGGTGAAGGCAGTGGCCACACGGGAACTGATGCTGCCCAGCCCCTTCCCTCTGCTGCCTGAGGACCTGCCCGATGACAGCCTGAAGACTGTGGAGGCAAGCGGAGCCCAGATTTCCTGGGACAGCTAGAGAGAAGAGGAGGGAAGGGAATCAGGGAAAGGGATGAGGGAGAGGAAAGATCCAGTGAGGGGAAGAACAGAGAGCTGAGGGAGAAGTGGTCCCAAGGGTGTGGTGAGAAGGCCAGAGAAAAAAACAGGGTAGGAACTGAGGTGAGGCAGGAGGAAGTTAGCAGTGATGGCATGTTTGCACAGGTCTTTCTCTGCACTATGCATGTGCATGTGTGTGTACCTGTGTGTGTGCATCTACTTCTGTCTGTTGAGGGAAAGAGGAAAAAGCAGACAATGTAGGAGCCCAGAATAGGCAGGGCTTCGAAATAAGACTGCAGTGCAAAGGAGGGGACAGCTTTGAAGACCATTTTCTCCTCCTCCTCTTTCGTGGATCTGGACTTCTGGATTTCCTCTGCAGCCTCCCCTCCCCAGGCTGAGGGCAGGAGTGGGGCTCTGGGCAGGGAGAAGTGAAACCACATTGCTGCTGGATCGCTGGCTTACGAGCAGAGAGGACAGAGCCTGGGATTGTGCTCTCCACTTGGCGGCCAAGGGGATGAAGAGAGAGGTGGGCACAAGTGGCTGTGCTCCGCGTCTCACTTCAGGGCCAATGGTTCCTGGCACAGGATATTGTGGCCGGAAAACCTGACTGCTCAGGAATGCTGTGCTCGCGTGTCCTCTGGTTACACTCACCTCACAGGCAGGCTGAGAACTCAGTGTACTCGCCTCACAGACTGTGAACAGCCCCAGGATGGGACACACTCTCCCTCACAGCCATGTACACTGGATCCCTTGTAACCCTCACAGCGCCCAGACCCCATGACATACTTCAGTGTCCCGAACCACTCAGTGTTGCTCCTGCTTTGTACCTGTGCCTGACACTTGACTCACAAGCACTCAGACCTAGGGGCCAGAACACCCAGTGGGACACTGGTCTACTTCACAGCCTTCAGAGATGCCCTGGGTCTTCACACCTCCTTCAGCCTCTCACACTCAAAGGGCTCTGCCTGACATCTGGTGTTGTGTGACATCAAGCTCCCCAGGTAAGGCTCCTCCTCTCTTCCTCAGAGCGTGTTGGACGGCCTAGAGCTGGAGCCCATCTACAACCCCTTGCAGATTTGGAGCCACCTGTACTCACACCTGAGCAGCACCTTCTCCAAGCCTCAGGGCCGACTCCACCCAACCTGGGATAACCGGCCCTGAGAAAAGTATGGCTTCTCTCCTTATTCCCCTCCCTCCCCTTTATGCCCAGAATCCGAGAGACCCCCCTCCCCTGTTCCCAACTGCCCCAAATCCCAGGGAGTAGCCAGCCCTCTTCCCTGGATCTCCCCTGGTGGAAGGGAGAACCAAGCCGACAAGGGAGGAAGAAAAAGCGCAGCCCTTTATCCTAGACAAAGGAAATTACAAGCCATTCCCAGTGTGAGTTGCGGTGGGGGGGACTGGGAATGAGCACTGACACATGATAACATTCAGGTACCTTAGCTGTAGTGTTTACGATAACTCATTAGTCGTTTCACAGGCCATTGTGCCACTAGGCAAACTGGCTGCACTGGAACTACAACCATAGCCCTCAGTTGAAAGAAAAGGCTGAAGGGAAGGTGGGAAAGAAATGCCCCAGAGGAGAAATTAGCATTTGCTGAGCACCAGTTATTTGCCAGGTTATGTGACAAGGGTTCTCACACATATTTTTCTCATTTAATCGTCACAGCACCCCAGCAAGGTAAGTGTTATGTTAATTTTACAGAGGAGCAGGGAGGGAGGCGCGGGGGTGGGGGGGGTGATCAGTGGCTTGGAGACAGGACTCTAGTGACAAGGGCCAAAGAGAAGAGTAATTGAAAGTAGAGAGTTATTTTTATGAAATCCATATTTTATAATATTTGGGCTTCCTTTTGCCTTTTCTCATTTCTCAGTAACAAGAGCCTTTAGGGGAAAAAATCCTGCTTTGCCTTAGCTGAAGTTACTAGAGAAAGATATTTCCAGACCACGGCCAATCTAGAGGTGGGAGCAGAGCCCACAAGTCAGCTGGTGGGCAAGGTCACAGATGAGGGACACTCAGCCAGGGCATGGTCACTGTGGAGGTGAGAGCCCAGGGGACTCCACTGCCCTGAGCCTTGAGACTGTCACTCCAGGGATGAAACAAGTGAAGGAGTTAAGACAGGAGACCCAGCAGGGAATGAGGTAAGATCAGGAACTCTGGTCAGAAACGGTTCTGCTTTCTTTTCAGGCTGGGCAGTTGCAGATGAATCGAGTCCGAGCCACGGTGGCGCCCCTGCCTATGACCCCAGCGCCCAACAGGGCCCCCAAGGTGCAAGCCGCCAGCAAAGCCTCCTCAGAAGCCTTCCAGCCTTCCAGAGAGGAAGAGGAAGAAGTGGAGGAGTATCCTTCAGAGCTTTAAGTCACCAGAGCCTGGGTCTGGCTGCCCTGCCCAGCCGCATCCATGCCAAGGCTCACACGATGGCATTCTGCGGTCAGTCTTGCCTTCCATCCACCAGAGCCTCTGTGAGCTCTGGTGACTGAGAAAGAGCCTTTCCCTTCTCTGTCCTCAGCCTGGGAAGAGACACACCCAAGCCTCTCCCTTCTCCAAGCAAGATTTCTTTTGGGTCATTTGATACTGTTAACGCAGATGAATATTAAACACCGGGTAAACCAACACCGTTGTTTAGGAGCATTTTATCCTTGTAGCTCTGCATAAGCAAGTGGATGAGGTCAGGTCACCTTCAGAAAACTGGAGCTCAGGAGACGAGGATGAGGTTTTCAGAGCTCAGGAAAAACAAGTAAGATTGAAATCCAAGCCCGATTCCAAAGCTGGGCCCCTCCCACTATACCACCATGCTAGTTCTCTTCCAGCTCCAAACAGAAAAGTGGTTGGTGCTTACTACCTACATGCAAAAGAGGGGGATACATGGAGGGAGGGGAGGTCATATGGCTCAGAACAGGATAGAGGATGCTGTGAAAGACTTATTCCCTTTCTATCACCCTCTGCTCATGCCTGCCTCTCTACCTTCCTATCGGCCCTTACAATCCACAGAATAACTACCATTTAGAAAATGCTTACTCTGTGCTTCAAATTGGACTAAGTACTTAAGAAATTTAACTCTTTTCATGTAAACAACCCTGTGAGGTAAAGCATGTTATTAAGTTTTCCCAGTTTACAAAGGGGTAGCAAAGGAAACTGAAGGTTGCAGATGTTATACAACTCTCACAGGGTCACACAGATAGGGTTAAGCCCAGAGGGGCCAAATGGACTACCCAGGCTCTGAAACGCCACTCTGCTCAGCTCCCCTCCGGGGGCCCCTACCTCCTTCCATGGCTCCCAACACATTCCTGGTTCTCCTCCTGATCCCCTATACGCCCACCTAGCACACCCTGCCTCTGTAGCCCCTCTGTGACTATGCACACACACAGACCTCTTAAACCCAAACTGACTTTAATGAGAATAAAACTTTCAAAAAATAAATCTCTGGCATATAACAACGCAGGGGAAAGAATCCAGGCACAGTCCAGCATCTCCCTACAGCCGCCATGCAGGCCCCTCCAAGTGTACCTACTCCAGTGAAGCACCCTTTCCATAGACCTGGTCCGGCAGCTGTTGCCTTTTGGAGGGATGACTTAGGGATGCTGGCCTCCCCAAGGCCCATCCCTGAGCCCTGCCGTCTGTTCCCTTTCAGGACTTTCGGGTATTGATCATCCTTCTCTTGACTTCCCTGATCCATATGGTTCCCTAGCTTCGTACAGGCCCCTCCAACCCTCTGGTTCCCGCTGGTTCTAACAGGTTTCTTTGATCCCCAGTGCCACCTCCCCCACAGTCCTCTTATCAGCAACCCCAGCCTTGCCCTACTTCTCATGTGGAGTCCTCTGACTTGACCCCAGTCTTGTTGGTCTCTTCTCTAGAGAGCCCACAGTCCCAGCTCCCTGAGGTCCTGCTCTTTTGGACCTGGCTATACAAGGCAGTGTCTGAGCTGTGGCCTTTGCTGCCACCTCCAGTTACAGCGCCAGGTTCAGGGAAGGCCAGGCCCTGGGGCTTGGGAGCTGGGAGAGGCTTTGTGCTCCGAGGGGGTGGCACTGCATAGTCATCAGTGGCAGGGTTGTAGGGGAGTTCATAGCCCTCCTCCTTCACCCGAGCCTGGCACCACCATGCATCTTTGGGCTCCTGAGGCAGATCATAAAGGCCCCGGAGAGCGGCTGGGGCAAGGCCCTCAGGTTCATCATAGATGGGGTCCTCTTTGGTGTCTGTTAGCTTGGCCTTCAGTAACTGCTGCTGCACATGCTCATACGTGTCCCAGTATGGAGATTTCTTTAACTGTACCCCTTCCCCTGCCTGAGCAGAGGTGCTGTCCAGGGGGTCTGAATATAGGGAATCCTGGGAAGGACCTGGAAGAATGCGCAGGGAGTCTAAGGGTTCAGCATACAGGGCTGGAGGGTTGCCAGGGAGCTCCTGGGTGCCAGGGAGGGAAGCCAGCTTCCCCTCTGACACTTCTTCCCGAGAATCAGCTCTGAGAACATCCTGCCCCTGACCAGCCTTGCCCTGGGCCTTCTGCAGATGGATTGCAGTCTCAACTGCCTGAAAGATGTCATTTCCCTGTGTCGTCTGGAAGGTGAAAGTTCCGGGGCCGGAGGGGCAGCGGCGGCCTGCCTCAAACGAGAACATGACCTAAGAAAGTGTGAAGAGAAACACATTACCAGGAGCCATCCAGGAAGATAAGTCAGAAGGTTGAATTAGTTGGGGGTTCTACAAAGAAAAGACTAGCTGGGGAAGGAGGTGGACTCCTGGGCGAGGCAGATGGGTTATCCTAGGGGCAGAGCTTCCCCCTTCCTGCCCTGCCCCACCCAGTCCAAAGCCTATGACCCAGGAAGGCGGCTTCCCGCCACACACTGCAATTCCGCACCTTGTCCCTGCCATAGCGACGCAACAGAGGATAGGGCCAGGAAAGGAGTGGTTCCAGTATCTGATTCTGAGCTCCTATAGTCAGGAGAGTCAACCTCTCCGCCTCCACCCTCAGCACATAGGGGCCGTTTAGGCCACAGCGCTCAGCGGCTTCAGTCCTCTGCACGGTTACCCAGAACTGGGATCCTGGAAGGAATACACAATTAGACCGGCACCTGACCAGGGGTTGGGGTGGGGGTTGTCCCAGCCCTCACCTGGCAGACACGTAAGGAACTTCCTATTTCCCCATAGGTGCCTGGACCCTCCAATCAGCCCCTTTCCAGGAGGCACCCTTCCTTTCCACCCCTCATCCCTGCCCAGCTTCTCAAGCGGCTACCTTCCCAAGTGGGGCTATACAGCGAGTTCTCCAGCATCTCCAGGGCAGAAAGCTTGGGTGGGTTCCCTGCAGGCGCCAGAGCCCAGCTGCCTTTCTGGGGTAAAGAGAAAGAGAGTATTGAAGACTCGAGTCATTCCCTCAATGCGGTTCCCGGGGTCTAAGCCAGCCCAGCAACTCTGTGGCTGTAACTACCCTCACCCTGCAACGCCTCTGGGGATCGGTGCGGTTTGCCCCAGCCCCTCACGGGCAGCCCCGGGCCCTCTCACCGGAAAGGCGTTTAGGCACAACGTTTGCACCCAGGCGGCGCTGGACGGTGCGTCGGCCGCCAGCAGGTGGGAGCGCTGTGCAGTGTCCAGGCGGAAGGCCGCGGCGCCAGGCTCCGGCGGGCTCTCCACCGCCACCGGCGCCACGCTCACACACTCGGCCAACGGATCACCTTGCAGTCCAGGCGACGCGAGCCCCCTCGGCCCCCTCCAGAGCTCGACCCCTTGTGGTCAAAGAACTCGAGGCGCGCTACGCCGTGGGGGCTGGCCGGGTAGAGCACGGCCCAGGTCTTCCTCCACCTCTGCGGAGAAAGCGAGAGCCGCTGGGAGAGCAGCGGGCGAGCGCCGGCCGCCGGCCCCGACGGTGAAGGAGGGACCGGCGGAAGCCTCTTTCGGGTGTGAGGCTTTCCGACTGGCACGAAGTTTCCCCAGAAGGATGCCTGCCGCTCAGTCTCCCCAGGACCCGAGAGGGCGTACCCCAAGACCAGCAGACGCTTCCCCGCAGCGTGCAGAGCGACTTCGCGGGAACGCCACAGGGCTCTCGGCTCCGGGCGCCGCGCTTCCACCCCTCCCTCCCCCTCCCTCCTGGGCCCTATCGCCCACCGCTAGCGTTGATGAGGTTCGGCACCCCTGCCCCCGACTACCTTGGTACCGAAACGCTGACTCTGCAAAAAGAGCGGCCCTTCCATCACGGCCCCGTCCATGGCCCCCGGCGGTTCCTTCCGCGCTTCCTGGCCCTACGGGCTGGGGGCGGGGCGGGGCGGGGCGGGGCGGGGCGGGGCCTGGCCCACCCCGGGCGTTCCCGCCCCTCCTCCGGACCCCGCCGACAGCCACGGGGGAGGAAGGAGAGATGCAAGAAAGGGAGGGGTCCCCCAGATAGGCTGGGCGGCCCACCCCCTTCGGGCCCCACCCATCGCTCTGGGCTTCACCAACAGACACCTCGCGGTTTCAGCCAGAGGGATCTGGCGCCCGGGCTTGGGGGCTGCGTGCGACGTCATATGCTCAACGTGACATCAGAGCGAAGGCCGTGACATCACCTCGAAAATGCCGACGGGCACCCTGGGGCCTCGGAGGGGCCACGTGGGAAATATGGCCTCAGAGTCCCCCCTCCCCCATCTCGACCGGACCCGCCCCCAGCCGGGCGGTTTACTCTGCCGAGCGGGGGACGTGGGGGAAGGGCTGGGGTCTGGGGTCTGGAACGCTTCCCGGAGCCCGGAGCCCGGAGCTGAGCCGCGGCCTCCTGCCACCACAGGGGTCGCCGCCTGGGCCAGTCCGCGGCCCCGCAGCCTCTTGCGTGTCCGGCCTCTGGCGCGCCGGTCCTCCAACCCGCGGGAAAAGAAAGCTTCATTGAGACAGCCAGGAGGTGCGGGGAGCGTAGGGAGGTGGAGCGACAGCGCTCACCAAGCTCCACGGGGAAGGAGAGGTCCAAGAGGAGGGACCTGGCCAGGGAGGAACCCAGGGAGAAGGCGGAATGTGGGAGGGCTCAAGGGGACGTGGGAGGGACGAAAGGAGAAGGGGGAAGGAGGTCCAGGCTTGCCTGACCAAGCGCTTTTTTTTTTTTTTTTTTTTTTTTTTGCAAGTCCCAGGACTGATCTCGAGGACCAGGACTCTTCTTCCAGCCCCTGTCTAGGGCCCCTCAGATCAGCTAAAGGTAGGGAAGTCAAGCTGCCGGCGGGAGGAAGGGCAGTTGCTGATGGAGAGGATGGTGGAGGGACTGGGGCGAAGAGTGATGTGGGATGAAGTCGAGGGGAAGCTGTGAGGGTTTTATTATTGCCAAAGAAGTGTGGGACAAGAGGAGTGTGGAGAGGAGAGAGATATTTGTGGGGGGCGGGAGGGGGGAGGGCGGCTGCAGGGTTTTCCAAATAGGGCAGCTGCGAGGGCCCTAAGGCCGGGGACTTCTCCGTAAGGCCCTACCCCTGGGCCCTCAAGCCAAAATGTCCTCAGAACAAAGCTGTCCTGTTGGGTTGTTTGTCTGAGGCCAGGGGAAGCATGCTGGGGGGTTGCTGTAGAGGGGCTGTTTTCAGCCCCAGACAGAGGGAAGGCCTTGGCTGAGGAGTTGAGGGTGCCCTGGCCTCTGGTTGCCCAGTGACAGTGGTGATCATGTTGGCAGGAGCCTTGGACAATCCTACAATTCTACCCCATTCCCCCCCCAACCCAGCTTGAGACCTGGCCCTTCCAGGCGCTTTGACCATGCAGTGCCTGTGAGAGCCTGTGTGTTGGGGAGGATATGGAGCTGGCTCTCTGCACATTCAGGTTTCTGCCCTCTTTGCCTCAGAATCTCCCCAGATAGGACTTTGGGCTTGGCTCCCATTCAGGGGGCTTTAGATCCAAGGGTCTGCTTGCCTGCCTTTCTCCACAATCAGCTGTCTGTCCTCTGATTAACTGAATGGGGTCATCTGGGTCCCTACCTCTGCTTCTTGGCTCCTGTCGGTTGCTCTCCTCCTCACCTGTTGCCTCTCTGGGTTGCTCCCCAATTCTGTGTGCCTGGCTCTCTCTCAATCACCTTTTGTCCATCTTCAGCGTTGTCTCTCTGCTGTCTCTGTTTGGCCCCCTTTCATTCCCACAGTTTCCCTTCCTCTCACATCCTGTCTGTCTGGGTCCTCTTCTTTGTGTGTTTCTTGCTCAGTCTCTATCTTTTTATCCCAAGCATCCTCTGACTCTTGGTCTCTAATCACTGTTCTTTGATCTCAGAGTTTCATACATTAGTGAATAGAGGTAATGGAGGTGATGATGGCAGAACTAGGGAAGGTCATTGTGACACATAACTAATACTGAGAATTTTACTCTTTACGAAAGGGAGAGAAAGCCTCTCTGTCTCTATGTCTATCTGTTTCTCTCTTTCTCTCCTCTCCCTTTCCTCTTTCTCTTCTCTCTCTTCTCTTACTTTCTCTCTCCTTCTCTCTCCCCCTTCCCAATCTGAATCTCTCAATCTGCGCCACTCTGTGTTTCAGCCCTTATTGAGTGTGCATTTCTCTCACTGTCTCTCTTAGTCCCTGGGTTCTTCTCTTTCTCTCACATGCCCTCTGTCTCTGGTCTTACTCGGTGTCTCTTTTCCTCTCATGACCTCTCTCTTGGACCTGAGTCTGGCTCAATTTCAGTGGCTCTCACACACTCTCTCTCTCCGGGGCACCCAGGCCTTCCCTGCCATGGGACCTGTCAGTGTCTGGCAGTGGAGCCCCTGGGGGCTGCTGCTGTGCCTGCTGTGCAGCTCATGCCTGGGATCTCCATCTCCATCCCCATCCACGGGCCCTGAGAAGAGGGCCGGGAGCCAGGGGCTGCGGTTCCGGCTGGCTGGCTTCCCCAGGAAGCCCTTCGAAGGCCGTGTGGAGATACAACGAGCTGGTGAATGGGGCACCATCTGTGATGATGACTTCACGCTGCAGGCAGCCCACATTCTCTGCCGGGAGCTGGGCTTCACAGAAGCCACAGGCTGGACCCACAGCGCCAAATATGGCCCTGGAACAGGTGAGCAATGCCCCAGGCATAGCCTAGGTATTGCCTAAGTGTGACTTAAGTGCAGGGGGAGAGAACGTCAGGATGGCACAGCCACAGGGACATAGGACACCAAGAATAGCCAGTGTCAAGTAAACCCATGGGTGACAAACCAGCCAATATAGTTACTTCTCAGAGCTGTATGACCTTTGGCTAATCATTGCCATCTCTGAGCCCCAGATGCCCCATGCACAAAAAGACTAGATGATATCTAAGTTCATTTCTGCTATGAAAAGTATGATTCTACAAAGCTATGTATGAGGACAGCCCTGATACAGTGAGCCTTGTATAGTTGAAGTACAGCTGCTTTCATGGGAAGCAGAGAGCAGGTAAGTGATGTCTGGATGTCTGTCCCAAAGCCAGAAAAGATCACAGATACTGCAGCTGACAAAGTCAGATTATAGGCCAAAGCTGAAACCGACCAGCTGGAACTGACGAGAGCAGTATGAGCTTAGCAGCAATTCCAACCAAGGCCTGGGGGTACTTACACTGTGTGAGCCCACAATGGGATTGATGGACAGGATGGTGCTATCTGCAGCTGTTACCCCAATCCTCACTGGCTAGACTGCTTCTGAAATAAAGTATCATGTGTAGATGCCACATTTTAAGAAAAATAGCAGAAAATGGAAATACTTTCTGAGGACAGCTGCCCAGAGGGGAAAGATTTGAAGCCAAGTTTCAAGGAGAAATAGTTGAAGAAACCGGGGATGTTTGATATGAAAAGAAAAAGCCTTTAATAGCAATTACATGACTGTGGTCTTCAAATATGAAGGCGGTCATGTGGCTGAGGGATTTTTCTGGATGGCATCAAAAGACTGAATTAGACCTAGTGGGTGGATGAAAGTCATCAAGAGTCACAAGAACTTTGTGATGGTTGTCAGCCAAGTGGAGCAGGAGGTAGGTGTCCCGCAGAAGCAGGAAAAATCCTTATCAGAATATACATCAGAGTCCCTGCACAATGTCTGAGACAGACGACTTTGAGGGTTCACCCAATTCTGAGATGAAGTCAGTGATACTCATTGCAGCATGGTCCAGGTAGAAAGAACAAGGGTCAGTGTGGAAGTGCAGACAGGGTGGGCACATGGGTATGTGAGGCTGAGGTGAAAAGATCTTAGATTTCCAAATCTCACAGATGGCTCAAACCCCTAAGCTCCCGTGTGTTGGCTGTGTGTTCAGGCAAGTTACTTAATTTCTCTGAACCCCCACTTCTTTATATAAAGTGGTGATAATATCTTATGGCAGCTCTGTTCTAAGAATGATCACGTCTGTACACGTCACGGGAGAGTGCTTGATTAATTGCAGCTATCGTCAAATGGTTAAGAACTGAGCAGAATTTCAAAGTCGACTCTTGGTTTTTTATTCACCCTGCCAAACTCCTGAGTATCCCCGGATCACCCTCCATCAATCCTATGCCTCTTTTCTTGTTCCCTCCAGAGCCTGCTGTCCCTTGCCCACCCATTATCTTACCAGAAAAATGGTATCATTACGGCCAAGTGCAAGGCCTCCATGCTCACTCTCCCCAACATCCCTATCACTCCCTATATCTACCTCCCCAAGCCTCTCTGTCTCCTCATCTCCCCCTCCACAGGCCGCATCTGGCTGGACAATCTGAGCTGCAGTGGGACTGAGCGGAGTGTGACCGAATGTGCCTCCAGGGGCTGGGGAAACAGTGACTGTACCCACGATGAGGACGCCGGAGTCATCTGCAAGGACCAACGCCTCCCTGGCTTCTCCGACTCCAATGTCATTGAGGTCTGCAGTTCACACACACACACACACACACACACACACACACACGCACGCACGCACACCACCCTGGTTGGCCAGACAGAGAGGGCTGTGGGGTGTTATCTGTGATTAAAGGCAGGGGATTCCATATGTCCCATGGGCTAATTTGGGTTGATAGGAGGCTGGAGGCAGGGGTGTGCTGGAGCAAAGGTTAGAGCTCCTAGATGCTGTAAAGTCCAAGTTTGTTTTAGGATTAACATTCAAGTTACTAAACCTGGCAGGAACCTCTCCAACTTCATCCCTGGTCCCCAGGATATCCTGTGCTCTCCTGGAACACCTGCCTCCTTACCTCCCCGCTCCTTCAATACCACTTTCTCTTTGAAGCGCTCCCTCGTGCTCCAGACAGTGAGGTGCACCTTCCCCAGCACTCAGTCATTTCCCAGGGCGCAGCACGTCCTTCCACTCTTGTGGTTGCAGGAGAGTCAACACCCACGCACCCGTGCAGTACGCTCCTAAGGGAGGCATCGTGTCTCCCTCAGCCCTGTCCAGCCCTGTCCAGCCTCCGGCCATTGGATTTGCAGCAAGCACACGCAGTCAGCGTTTCTTAAGGGTGGCCAGACATGTGAATGGCGCTATTGGGATTCCTTCCTCTGCTTGTGGTCCCATCCCCAGGTAGAGCATCACCTGCAAGTGGAGGAGGTGCGCCTGCGACCCGCGGTTGGGTGGGGCAGGCGACCCCTGCCGGTGACTGAGGGACTGGTCGAAGTCAGGCTTCCCGATGGCTGGTCGAAAGTGTGCGACAGAAGCTGGAGCTCCCACAACAGCCACGTGGTCTGCGGGATGTTAGGCTTCCCCAGCGAAAAGAGAGTCAACGTGGCTTTCTACAGGTGAAGGACCGTGGGCACTGGTTGAGTGGAGTGGGGTGGAGGGTTGCTCCCTGAGGAATGGGGTTGAGAGACCTCTGAGAGGGTCTGGGCACCAGGGTCCCTGGGGCTCTAAAATAGTGGGAAAATGGGGAGGCCTTTGCGAGACTGGAGAGGTGAGAAATCTTGCGGGACCATGAGGGGCTCCCTGAGGCGGGTCTGCTAGGGGACCAGTGAGGCTCCTGTTCTCTCGTGTCTGGAGCCAGGGAGGGGCGAGTGGCGGCGTGGGGAACGTTGGTGCCGTGACCCCCGAAGTTGTCTGGCAGAGTCCCCAGCCCGGGGCGCGCACCAGGTTGCGAGGCCACGCCCAGCGGCGACAGTCCGCGGGCGGTTTTGGTCACAGCTCCTGCGCGGCCCGGCCCGGAGCCGGGGTCTGAGTTCAGAGAGGGCGAGGGCTTACCCTGCCGAGGCAACAACGCCTGGTGTGTCCTGAGCAAGGCTGGGCGCCTGGGGTCTGAGGACAGTGAGTGACTGGCCCGATGTGGCCCGCGAGGCGGTGTGTCTCCGGGTGAGGGCCATCCCTAAGAGCTGGAGCGGGGAGGACGGCCCTACCCTGGGTCCTGGCCACCCGTTAGGCGCATCTGTGATCAACCCAGCCCTGGGGGCTCCTAGGCGTGTTTTCTAGAGTATGGTTCTGCAGAGGCATCGGCCCTCTCCGCTTGCCTGGGTTCCCTGGTGCACAGCTTCTAGAGTAGCAAATCACAGTGGTGACCGGCTCTGTGCTTACAGCGTCTCGCTTCCCTGGAGCATCTAATTTGGCCATTTTTGAGAAATTTGGAAATCTTTATACTCTCTCTGTAATCTATTTTTCAGGCTAAAAATGCTTATTTCCTTCAGCTCTTCCTTAGATCAGTTTTGCAGAAAGACCTCTTGACATCTAGGTGCCCTCCTTCCTCTGGGCACACTACTTATAACATGGTCAGATCAGAGCAGGGTGCAGTAAAAATGCTCGACTCTCATGTCTGGATTTTGCACTACCTTTGTGTGGAGGCAGCATCCCACTGCTCATATCGAACTTGTTATCACCTAAAACCAACTCAGGTCTTCCTTTATCCTCAGTTCTGATAGAGCAGCCTATTTTAACCTAAATCTATGTTGAGTTTACTGTATTAGTTTGCTGCATCATTTAAAAACCATCTGTCACCCCTCCTAGCCTCCTCTGGTAGATAGACATGACAACTACGCCTCTGGCTTCATCAGAATAACTGTTAGAATTGTTGAAATGTTTAAAACCAAAGCTTAACTCTTCTTATGAAACTCCAGATTTAAATCAAGCCTCTAATCATTAGTTGTGAAATATCTTTTCAACCAATTGGGAACAAACTGAACACTACAGTGAGGTAGCCAATATTTTGCCATCTTATCTTATAATGAAATCATGGGAGATTTTGCTAGTCTTTGCTAAAATCCAGGTATACTATGTTCACAGCAATTCTCCAGCCTTCTGATTTAGTGATCTTATCAAAAAAGGAAATCATGGTGGCTTGACTGACCTAATTTTTACTGAAATCCTTTTAGATCTTGAAGGATCACCATGTTTTTTTTCTCAGTGCTCACAAACTTTTTACTTAATAACTTATTCTAAAATATTACTTACTGTAGGTTGAGGAATTCTTTTTCTTCTTTTTGAAAGTCAATACATTATCCAACCTCCAGTCTTTTCCATACTCACTAACATTTTCCTTGCCTTGGCTCTGAGACACATCTGAAAGTTCTTTCAGCCCAAGAGATACACTTTATCTGTTCTAGAAACACAAACTGTCTTAAAACATCTATGTGCTCTGCTCTTTTGCTACCATATTCCTTGGGGCTTTATTTCTTTCTCTATGTTTGTTCCTTATCTTTCCTAATCCAAACACCAGGTTCAAAAGATGAGTACAATTTAAATACCAGGCATTTCAAGTGAAGCGGATAGCATGAACAAAGATGTAGAGATTTGTTCATTTGCTATTTATTTATTTATTAAGTGCCTACTGTGTGCCAGGAACTATTGTAGACACTAGAGATTCAACAGTGAACAAAACAGACAAAAATCCCTAATCTTGTAGACTAGGGAAGAATTGGAAAATAAAAGTAAAATTACAAAATGTAAGATTGACAAAGAATTTAATCATTAAAAACAAAGCAAGGAAAAGTTTCGAAAGTGGTAGTGAGATTGCAGTTTTAAATAGAGTGGTCAGTAAAGGCCTCTTTAAGAAGGCATCATTTGATAAAAGATTTAAAGGAAGTGAAGGCACAAGCTAGCAGAAGTCTAAACCAATAGTTTCAGGAAGAGGGATCATAAATGAAAAGATCCTGGGAAATGGTGGCGGGGGTGGGGGACAGGGGCAGAGGAAAGGGGAAGGCATTCTTGTCATGCTCCAGGAGGCCACTGGGGCTGTAACTGAGTGAACAAGGAAGAAAATGGTAGGGGATGTGATGTAGGAGAATAGTGAAAGAATGGGAACCAGATCACATCATGCCATTGGGGACACTTGCTTTTACTCCATGTGAGATGAAGTTTTGAGCAGAAGCATGAATCTGACTTCCATTTTTTTTAGTTTTTCTTATTTAGTTAGTTAGTTAGTTAGTTAGTTAGTTAGTTAGTTAGTTAGTTATTTGGGCTGCTTTATTAACAATAGACTGTAAGGGAACCAGTAGAGTCAACAAGGCAAAAAGACTAGTTAAGATGTTATTGTCTTCTCAAAGTCAAGTAAAGAAAGTAAGAGATGATGGTGACCAGTGAACGTGGCAAAAAAAAAAAAATGATAAAATTCTGTGTGTAGTTGAAAGTAAAGCCAACAGGATTTGCTGATGGATTCAATGTGGTATGAGAGGAAAGGAATTAAAGATCATTCCAAAGGTTTTGGCCTAAGCTAATTATGAAGTTGGCCTCATTTGATAAGGAAGACAGTGCGTGAAACATGTTTTATGTGGGGATTGCAGGGAAGGGTTGTATATTAGGAACTGATTTTGGGATCTGTTAAATTTGAGGTTCTTTAAGACTTTGAAATGGTGAAGCTGAGTGAGCAATTGGGTATAAGACTCATCATATGAGTGAGTGTAAATAGGAAAAGAAAAGTCTAAGGACTGAATCATGGGGAGCTTAAACAGTATGAGGTCAGGTAGATAAGGTGAAATGCAAACAGTGAGGCGGGTAGAAGGAAAACCAGGTGAGCATGGTGGCCTTGAAAGCTAAGTAAAGTACTTCAAGGAGGCGAAAGTGATCAAATGAACCAGTGCTGCTGATGGGTCTAAAAACATAAGGACTGAGAAACAACTGGATTTAACAATGAGGAAGTCATATAAGATGATATAAATAGGATATATTTGGAAAGACAGTTGACTAGAGTAGAAGGTCTATACTAAGAAATAGACAAAGGAGCTAGAAGAATAAATAAGGCCAGAAAAATGGAACACTTTTAATGCCAGATTGATCTTATGGAAAAATTAAAACTAAAAGTATTCATATGGAATAGTGATAAAAACAAGGCCAGTGGTTCGTGAAGTTTGCCTGATGAATTAGAAGAGGAGCGAATTGAAAAAGGTGGTTCTAGGTTCAGTAAAACAAGTAGGAGTTTGTTATAAAAAATGAAGCTGATTAGGAAGGTGACAACAAAGAGGGAGGTGAATGAATGGATGTAGGATGACTGATAGAATGTAAAAATAAGAGAAGAAATTCCTAAAGTGATTCTGAAGCTTCTTGAGAGAAGAATGGTACCATTAGACATCTACAGGCTTCAAGTTAATGTGAACTAATTGTAGAAGTGAGCCATCCTTAGGAAGTTTGAGACCCAGGAATTATCCCTAGATACGCACGGCCTGAAGTAATTTTCAGAGATCAGGAATATTTGCATACATATTGGAATCTCTTACTGAGTCTGAGATGAAGGCTGGAGAAGAAGACATACTAAGTATCATTCTTAGTGAGGAAAGAGATTACAGGAGTCCTGGGAGATTGTGTGGTGGGGATATGATATAGATCTTCTTCCATAAGTCAAGTCAGACAGAGGGGGCATTCTCATAGGCAGTGCAATTATAAAGGATAAGCAAGACTTATAAACAACTCTACCTTCCTTAGAGAAAGAAGATGCATCTGCTATTTTTAGTATAAGTCAGTAAGATTTGGGGAATGAGAAAATCAGAACATAATGTATTTATCATTTTAAAACTTGGTTTGGTATTTCTGCCCTAGAACATGAGAAAGTTATAGAATTTTAAAAGGGGGAAAGAATGCACAGATAATTGAACCATTTACTACCCTTTTGCAGGCAAAGAAATTGACGTTCTAAGAGCTTAAATGCTATGTAAGAAATCACTCTTCTAGTTCAGTTCAGATAATTGTTTTGAACTCCTACTATTTACAAAGCACTGTTCAGGGTTCTGAGAATATAGAGATGATGAAAAATGTAATTAGGCACCAGATCCTAGAAAACCTTATAGACTATGTTAAGAATTTGGGTCTTTATGATAAAAGTAATTGGAAACCATGGAAGTGTTTTAATAAGGAGGGCTGTGAGAGGACATGATGACATTTGTGGCTCCAAAAGATCACTCTGACTGTGTCTCAGAATAGTTTGGAGAAGGGTAAGAGTGGATGGATTGGAGAGATATTTAGGAAGTAACACTGACAGAACTTGGTTGCGGATTGAATTTGGGAGCCAAAGAAGGGAGAAGTGGCAAGGTTGACTCCTAGGTTTCTAGAGTGGATTTTGCTGAAAAAACTATGAGTTTATTTTTTGGACCTGACCTGTATTACATTTTAGATAACCTTAAGCTATCTAAGTAGAAACATAAAGAAGACAATGGAATATACAAAGTTAGGTATGAATGAAAACAGAGAGAGGATGTGGAGTGAGAAGAAAAGAATGCCTTAGACAGAGCTCCAAAATTTTAAGTGATGAGATAGAGGAGGAGCCTGCAAAGAAGACCAAGAAAGCAACTGGAATTAGGAATTAAACCAGGACAGTAGTATTATGACAGCCAAGGAAGAAGAGAGTGTCAGGTGCTGCCAAGAGTTCAATAAGATGAAGAAGGAAAAATGTCTACTGGATTTATTATTTCAGAGTGATGGTTAGGGAAAACCAAAAAGGAGTGGATTAAGGAATGAGGCGGGAAGAAAGGATATAGAGATGGTCAGTATTAACAACTCTTGAAATTTTTTTCTATGAAGAGGAAGAGAGATGAGGGATGGGGGTGGGGGTGTTGGGTAGGAGGAGAGATAGAGAGAGATTTGAAAATGTTTAGAAGGATTTAATTGAAAAGGGCAACTTCTCAATTAAGAAGGAGAGAAAGGATGAGGGATGGAATTCAGAAACAGTTGGGGGGAGTAGCCTTAGAGAATAGAGACAGTTGGAATGAGAAAAGGATGTGCAGATGTCGGTAGGTTTTTATGTTTGATGGTTGAAGGAATAAATGATAGGGGAAAACAAGCATATTTGTGAATGAAGAAATGTAAATCAAGACAAATATCAGTATCAGTACTGGTTCTAGCTAAGTAGCAGGTCATTAATATAGCCTGCATTATACCTTATAATATACATACATATAATTACATATGCCATATAATATATATTATAAAAACCTTGTAAGCTCCTTAAATAACTTGGAGAAGAGATACAGTAGTCCCCTCCCCCCCCCATCTTTATGGTTTTGCTTTCTGCAGTTTCAGTTACCTGAGGTCAACTGTGGTCCAAAAATATTAAACAAAATTCCAGAAATAAACAATTCACAAATTTGAAGCTGTGCGCGATTCTGAGTAGTGTGATGAAATCTTGTGCCATCCACTCTGTCCCAGCAGGGACCTGGATCGTCCCTTTGTCCAGCGTGTTCACACAGTGTACGCTCCTGCTCGGTAGTCACTTGGTAGCTGTCTAGGTGATCAGATCAACAGTTAGTATATTACGGTGCTTGTGATCAAGTCACCCTTTTTTTACTTACTAATGGCCCCAAAGCCATGAACATAGCTTTTAGTACAGTGTGTTGTTATAACTGTTCTATTTTATATTAGTTATTGTCATTAATCTCTTACTGTGCCTAACTTATAAATTAAACTTGATAAACGCAGTGTTTATATAGGATTCAGTACTAGTCTCCATTTCAGGCATCCACTAGGAGTCTTAGAATGAACCCCCGTGGATAATGCGGGGGACTACCGTACTTTGAAATTTCTAGATAATACTACATTTTTCTGAGTACTCCTCTGGAGATCAAGATGATCAAGTTACTGGTGAAAGGAAGTGCCAAGTATATTTCATTCTAGCACATTTGAGAAAAACATTTGGAGAAAAAGTTTCACACTACGTACTTGTATGATGAAAGGTTTAAACTCTTAGTAATGTCTCCAGAAAGGGACCTGAGAGTTACTGTAGACTCTTGGAATGTTGGACATTTTGGATGTTTGGGCAAAAAGGCCAATTAAGTACATCCTCAGGAAGAAGCCAGGGCAGGAAATAGCTTTAGCCCTGTTTAGAGTCTATCTGTATATTAAAACTCCTAGTGCATCTGCACACTATACACTACATCCAAATAGGCTCCTCAAGAAAAACAGCAGAGCAGGACATGTTCAAAGAAAGGATGACTAAGATGACAACAGGGAATTTCATAAACTTAAGAACAGACAGACAAGGCCTGCATTCATCCATACATAGTCGGACAGGGAAAAGGGGGCAGAATTAAGATCTTTGAAATCAAAGGGAGAATGAGAAGAGAAACAGACATTAGTTTCCAGACATTAGACTTAAGACAACCTCTTGAAGAATAAAATAGTCAAATATTTAAGCCAACTAAAAAGAAATAAGGTTTTAGAACTTATTTCCCTGGAAGTAAGTTTGGGACATGAGCTCAGTCTGTGAATGACTGAAGCATATAGGATTTAACTTGGGCAGGAAAGGTGCTGTCATCCTAAGCTCCCTGGCCATATCGTCCTCAGTCAAACCAAGGTAACGTCCTTGGATTTTCCAGCCTTGGTCCTTGGTCCTGGTTCACAGGCCTCAGACCTGGAAATGCCAGAAGCTGGAGAGCATCCAAGAATAAAAAGACAGTCAGCCTCCCTAGGTGTGGCCAGGCCAGTTCTCTCTCCCAGCCTGGTCAGTCTGGGAACCCTAACATCCCTAACATCTTTCCACCTACACCCTCCCCTTAGCCCTCTCCTCAGGTTTAGATCAGACTTAACTATCGACCCATCTGCCTCACCTAATTTCTGTGGGTGCTGATGTAAGGGTTCTGTCAGCCCTGAGTCCATGTCCTTCACTGCTGCTCACCCACCTGGTCATGTGTTTATGAGGCCAAACAGCTGTGAAGGGTAGAGTCTTGGGATTATCTGATGTTGTAACATCCTGCCACAGGAAACCTCTGATCATTGGAAAAGAAACCTTGCCCCTGGTCCCAGCTTCACCAGCCTTTCCCACTTGGTTCTAGACTGATCCTGACTCTGCTATTGTCTTATCCTCACAGAAAGTTGAGGAAGCGAGCGGCCAAAGCCTCCGCCCGACGCCCCAAGCCCCTTGTAAGGTAATGGGGCAAGAGCCCTGGGACCTCCTGCTCGCCCCTGTGGCCCCAGGAGGTGGATGGATGGAAGGCAGCCTATCCATGTCCATCCCAAAACCCAAGCTGTTGAAGTAAGGATATGACTGGAAAATGGCCCTTCCAGGATGGGAGGGAAGGGGAGGCAGGCATGGGAATGGGCAAGCTTCAATGTTAGGAAGCACAAGGAGGAAGTACTGTAAGAATGGCTGAGGAAGAGCCTCCTCATCTTTACATTTCCCCAAAGAGCTCAGACTCCATCCTCAGCCACCTGCATGCTTCCTCCACTTCCCCCAGTCTTCACCTCCCTTAATTCACCCACGTTCCCATTCCTTTCTTCTGCCTTAACTTTCCTTTTATCGCCTCACCCACCTGAACTGACATAACTAGATTTCTCGTCACTGTTGCTGAATCCAGAGAGCAGCATGAGATCCTAACATACAGTTCAGTGGTGTGCAGCAGTCAATGTTTGTGGCAAATAGGGCCGCCTTCACTTTACCCCTTCTTCCCACATTCTGCATAAAGGGTCCTTCCCAGAAACAGAAAAAAATCATCTTCTGTCTGTCCTGGACCATGAACCTAACCACTATCTCCATTAACTTCTTTCTCCTTTTTTCAGACCAATCAGCAAACGTAAAGTCAAACCTAAACCCCAAGTGGGCAGGGGGCCAATCAAGAGGTAAATAAAGTTCTGGCTGGGTGGAAGAAGAGGGAGCATCTAGTGATGAGCCAGGGAATCCGGCTGTGATCAGGAAGGGGTGCAAGAGGGGTCTCCACCAAGAGGTGGAGGAGCAGCAGCAATTACAGACCACCTTCCAGGTGATTCACTGAAACATAAAGGCTTGCCCTTATGTTGGTCTCTGGAGTGTTGTGCTTGCCACAGGATTTTTAAAAATCTCTATATCAGTCCATCCTTGTTCCACATGCTCATTTATCTTCTCCCAGTAAATTCTGGTAGATACTCTGGCATTTTTGTGCATCAGATGCCACACTTGCCTCTTTCCCAAGAGGTTGGTTGTCTAAGGGATCGGTGTTCCATCCTACCTTTATTTGATTAAATTTTTTAAATAAGCGCTACTGGCTTAGAGGTAAGACTTAATGGATCAAATTGACAGCCCCTTCCCCTCTGGCTCAGTTGACACAATTAGGCTCCCAGAAGCTTAATTTTCCTCCTAGGCTTCTTCAGCACCCAAGGGAGTAGAAAGCTTCAGACCCCATTGATTAAATCTCACTAGGCTTCTTCCTAAGGCCATTTGCACATGCAGAATGTCCCTGATAACTTCTTCAGCAGGGACTAGGTGCAAAGAATTCATTCCTTTTCATTATCCCCTCCTCTCTTCGGCATGGTCTAGTAGTCCCCTGGTATCCCTCATTACCCAGCTCCTCCTTCTGGTGGCTTCAGAGGAGCTTGGAATTTGGGGTGTTCTTGTAGTGTCTTTTAGCTTAGGGTCATATTTGCCCAACATCGCCATACCATGGGCTTCCTAACCACCACATTAAAGTGCACACTACTGTTTTCACTTTGTCAGTTGTAGGGAAAGTGGAGGAGGGAGTTCAGAAGAGAGATGTCTTTTTCCTTGATGGCCTCTTAAACTTTTATTTTCTGCTGAACATGACTTTGGGAGAGTACCTGATCTCTTTCCTGAGCTTCCAAAGGCATTCTGTCATGTCTCCATGCTCCTTTGTCTGTTATATTTATAAACACTTTCTTCTCTCTCTGTCTTCCTGGCCAATGGCCTCAAGTCGTCATATTCCTTCCTTCCTCTGACATCAAGTGATAGGGCATATTACCGTAATAATTCACTGGCAAATCAACCTCCCAGGCCCACTCCACCAATATCAGGGTTTGGCTGATTTCCTACATCTCTGGACTGTTCTGGGAAGAATGTATTTTCTCTCATCACAGACCCCACTGCAATCTCTCATTCCGTTGGCGTCGATAAGGCCCCTCATTCTCTCAAACATCTCTCTGCGGTATTTCCAAGTTTTAACATCTCTAGTTTAGTCCCATTTTCCTGCTTGGGTGGCTATGGAACATTCTTTAAGTTGCAGAAGCACAGACTGCCGCATTAAAGACTCAGAGCTCGGCTCAGGCCTGGGGATGTGTTTACCATTCTGTTCGTATTCACCTTCCTTCTCTGGCTATGCAGTCCTTCTAACTTTAGTCTGTCTTGCATTTGTAAATCTTCCCTCTATATGCCAACCCGTCTTTTTTGTGTGTCCACCATCTGGTCTGTTTCTTCCCATAACTGCCCATGATACTCTGGCCTGCAGAGCCCTGGCCTGGAAGTCCCTCTGGCCTCAGAGGAGCCATTTAGATTTAGACTTACTCTTACTCCTTTGCAACCTGACTCATTCAGATATTCCAGTCTTGGCACAAGAGAGGATCTGCTCACTCGGGCTCTTCGGGCTTCGTTTTGTGTCAGCTGCCCCTCCTGCCCTCTCTGCTTGGGCAGTTTTTAAGCTTTCCCATTCTCTTGCAACAGCAGCTCAGCCTCAGCTCAGCCTCTGTTAGGGTCAGCAACCTAAAATCACTTGGAACAAGGTTTCTGTCAGGCAAGTTGAGACTTACCGCCTTCCCATAGGGTTCTTCGGCTGTAGAATGTCCCCAGGGACCCTCCTATCTGGGTAACCTGGGCTCTTTCAGCCTGGAAACTCACCATTCCCTTTGTCTCTTTGGAGTACAACGTACCAGAGAAGAGGGGAAGGGGAGGAATAGAGTGGTCGTGAAGAGTTGGGGGATGCTGGAGACATTGAGTGGGAGGTGGGTTGTGGGCAAAGAGGCAGGAGCGTTGTTTTACCCTACTGCTCCCCACTCCTGTCCCCCCAGGCTGCTGGCCCAGCGGCAGCAACACTCCTTTGGTCTGCATGGGGTGGCGTGCGTGGGCACGGAGGCCCACCTCTCCCTCTGCACCTTGGAGTTCTATCGTGCCAATGACACCACCAGGTGCCCTGGGGGGGGCCCTGCGGTGGTGAGCTGTGTGCCAGGTCCTCTCTACGCAGCATCCAGTGGCCAGAAGAAGCAACAACAGTCGAAGCCTCAGGGGGAGGTGTGTGAGACAGTGACTGTGACCTTCCCCACCCCAGGTGGAGAACTCCCTAGCCTGGCCACCCCTAAGCACAGCCCTGACCTTTGAGGATAGAAAGGAACCCTCCAGGGGGTGGGCCACAGATCTGAGTCCCCACCCCTCCCACCTACCAGAGTCTCATTCATCTCCAGATCTGCTCAGCACTGACATTCCCATTTCCCATTCACTGCCGTTGGACACATCTCTCTTCTCTATAGGCCCGAGTACGTCTAAAGGGTGGGGCCCACCCTGGAGAGGGCCGGGTGGAAGTCCTGAAGGCTGGCACGTGGGGCACTGTCTGTGACCGCAAATGGGACCTACAGGCAGCCAGCGTGGTGTGTCGGGAGCTGGGCTTCGGGAGTGCTCGAGAGGCTCTGAGTGGTGCCCGCATGGGGCAGGGTGAGAAGGATTAAGGTGGGAGGGACAGGGAAGGAGGTACACGCTCCTGCGGGATAGAGTCCTTGGGAAGGAGACCCCTGGGCAGAAAGTAAAGGCCCAACTGCAATCTCCTGATCTTTGACCTCTGACCTTAGGCATGGGTGCCATCCACTTGAGTGAAGTTCGATGCTCTGGACAGGAATCCTCCCTCTGGAAGTGCCCCCACAAGAACATCACAGCTGAGGACTGTTCTCATGGCCAGGATGCTGGGGTCCGATGCAACCTGCCCTACACTGGGGTAGAGACCAAGGTCAGTCATACTTTCCACCTGGGCTCAGGTGTCACATCTTATCCAGTCCTGGTCATGCTCTGCAGTGTGATGGCCTCCAGCCCACTGTCCTAGGCCCCTGCCACTCTGGTCAGGGCTGTGCTTAGGGGTGACACCACCACTGCTAGCCCTTTATGTGCCTCTGAATCACCCTTCAGCCACATGCCTGCTGGTCTCCCACTACCCCACCACGAAAGCTTCCCCAGCTCTTCCATTCTGTCACTACAGATCCGACTCAGTGGGGGCCGCAGCCGACATGAGGGGCGAGTAGAGGTGCAAATAGGGGGACCTGGGCCCCTTCGTTGGGGCCTCATCTGTGGGGATGACTGGGGCACGCTGGAAGCCATGGTGGCCTGTAGGCAACTCGGTCTGGGCTATGCCAACCATGGCCTGCAGGTGAGTGGGAAAGAGGAGACGGGAACCAAGGTAGTTGCTTCAAAAGCCTGTGTTTGGGGCAGAGGACTGGAAATTAGTCCTTTGGCCCAGGAGGCTAAATGGTGGAGCCTCACGAAAACACCTCCATATGTCCCCCAGGAGACCTGGTACTGGGACTCGGGGAATATAACAGAGGTGGTGATGAGTGGAGTACGCTGCACGGGGACCGAGATGTCCCTGGACCAATGTGCGCATCACGGTACCCATATCGCTTGCAAGAGGACAGAAACCCGCTTCACTGCTGGAGTCATCTGTTCTGAGAGTGAGTAATGAGCAAGCTGGGGAAGGGATGTTCTGGGCCACCCCTTTCAAAGAAAGAGAGGGCTGTAATGTAGAAGGGCACTGCTTCCTTGTGGAAAAGCAGCCTCACAAACACTATAGGGGATGGAAGCATCCCATCTGTCCCCACCCCTCAACAGTGACTTCTAACACTCTCCTTCCTTCCTGGGTGCAGCTGCATCAGATCTGCTGCTTCACTCAGCACTGGTGCAGGAGACTGCCTACATCGAGGACAGACCCTTGCACATGCTCTACTGTGCTGCAGAAGAGAACTGCCTGGCCCGCTCAGCCCGCTCAGCCAACTGGCCTTATGGGCACCGGCGTCTACTCCGATTCTCCTCCCAGATTCACAACCTGGGACGAGCTGACTTCAGGCCCAAGGCTGGGCGCCACTCCTGGGTGTGGCACGAGTGCCATGGGTGAGAGGGTTGAGTAGAAGGGCAAAGCCATTGGGGATGGGTTAAATCTGCTAGGATCAGGGAACAAAACGGGTTCCCTTGTCCCCATAGGCATTACCACAGTATGGACATTTTCACTCACTATGATATCCTGACTCCCAACGGCACCAAGGTGGCAGAGGGCCACAAAGCTAGTTTCTGCCTCGAAGACACCGAGTGTCAGGAGGGTGAGTTGGACCAGTCCAAAATGGACCACAGTAACTCCAACCCATAGCCTTGCCTCACACTGATATATACCAATCCCTTCAGATGTCTCCAAAAGGTATGAATGTGCCAACTTTGGAGAGCAAGGCATCACCGTGGGTTGCTGGGATCTCTACCGGCATGACATTGACTGTCAGTGGATTGACATCACAGATGTGAAACCAGGAAACTACATTCTCCAGGTGCCTGGGGTCTGAGATTTCTAGCTGGCAGGTGGGAAGTGTTTATCAAAGACACCTTTGGATTGTGTTGCCTTTCTCTCACAGGTGGTCATAAACCCCAATTTCGAAGTAGCAGAGAGCGACTTCACCAACAATGCAATGAAATGTAATTGCAAATATGATGGACATCGCATCTGGGTGCACAACTGTCACATTGGTATTTGGTGGGAAGAACAGCCCAGGAAGACAGGGATGGGAGGGAAAGGCCTTTATTCACTTCTCCTTGTTTCTGTGTCTTCCCACCCACGGCTTTATTTCCCAGCCTCCCCACTTCTACCCACCCTTCCCCACGATGGGTCTGCTTTCCTGCCCAAATCATGCATTCACCTTGCAGGGGATGCCTTCAGTGAAGAGGCCAACAAGAGATTCGAGCGCTACCCTGGCCAGACCAGCAACCAGATCATCTAAGGCCCCACACCCACCTCTGCACACCACCACTGGCCCCTAATGGCAGGGGTCTGAGGCTGCCATTACCTCAGGAGCTTACCAAGGAACCCCTGATGTCAGCAGGCCCCCACACTCATCCAATATGCACTGTGGATGTGGAACTGTAAGCCGGTGTTATTGCCCTCCATCCTAGGCCAGCTGTCCGGATCTGAAGCCAAACATGGGGAATCCTGGATCCCAGACCCAGCACGAAGCTGAGCAGGCCACAAAGAGCAGCACCTGATTAACTGGCCAGAATGACAAACAGCAGCTCATTTTCTTGAATAGGGAGGTCAGGATGGTCAGCTCCAGTATCTCCCCTTAGTTCGGGAGGATATAGCTTTACCTCTAGCCTTTTTGTGGCAGAAAAGATCAGCACACCCCCCTTTTTGACTATAACATGTTGCTAGGTATAATTTTATTTTATATAAAAAGTGTTTTTTTTATTCCTCAGAGCCCAGGGATTGGTGCTGGTGGTTGGAGGGACCTGCCCCCCCACTGGTTCATTTAATCCTCTGTCCAGATGCCCTCAGAGCCTAGGCCCGGAAAGCAAAGTGGAAATCAGAGCAGTAGCCTCATACTCTTCCTGATCTATTCATTCTGTGACTTCAGGGGTCACATATAAGGTCAATGTTTCTGGTCCCCGCCGGACCCGCACTGCCAGCTGGGATTGGGTTCGAACAGCTTCATAAATATCTTCAGCATTTTGTACCAGCTGCTCCCCAATGGCCAAGATCACATCACCCGGCCGCAGACCAGCCCTATTGCAAAAGATGGACAGAGAAAGGGAAAAGTAGATAAATTCAAGGACACGTGCATCTCACCCACCCCCACCTCACAGGGCAGTCTCTCCCTCACCGGTGTGCAGGGGAGTCCAGGATGACTTTATGGATCAGCACGCCATGCTGAACATCAGGAAAGCTTGGTTCTCGAAGCTGTAGTTCAGCAAGGATGCTGAAAAGACACAGGCCACCCTGTTAACCACACCAAGGTGCTCTCCCCATTTTGGGTGCATCTCACATCTCTCATCAACATACTGACAACTGTATGGATAAGGTATGCACTAGGTACTCCAGATACAAAGGCAATTCATTTGTGCCTTCTAGTAGTTAGGAAGTGGGACATATATATAAAAGATGCCTAATTCCAAATGACAGATGGTGTTAAATCAATATAGCACTACTCTCATTCTAAAATCCTAAGAGAAGCTTTAAGGAGGGAGGAGAACTTAAGCTGAGCCTAGAAGGATGGGTCTGATATTTAACTATATGAAAGAAAAACAACTCAAATAAAAACCTGGGGGTAGGAAATCAGGTTGGCTGGAACAGAATATATACATGTAGAAAGCCAGGTCTGGAATTTAAAATGGAGACAAATGGAAAATGGCCCCTAAACACCAGGTTAATAGATTGAAAGTTTTAAAGCAGTAATGGGATGAAATCAAATTGGAGGTAGGTGTGCAAAATGGAGTGGGGTGAGAAGACAGCTCTTCTGATAGCTACAAATATGAGGCAATTCACCATAAAGAGAAGACTGAGAACAAAGCTCAAGAGAAGTACCAGTTGTGCACCACTGAGTATACTGGTGGTCCTACATGTCACTACCCCTAAAGGTCATACCTGGGAGTCAGGGTCAGCATCATCACCCCAATGTATCGGCGCTGGGACCCACTGATTCCAAACCAGGAATCTGTGATAAAGAAACAAATGAGCCCCACCCAGCAACATTCTTCCTTCCCCTCCTCCTCCCAATAGACACCCCTCTCCAGCAAGGCCCAATGAATGCCCCTCCCACCACTTAAGGGAACCCCGTTTCCCCTAAGCCAGGCTCACTCTTCTTTTCCCCACGATGCAGAAACTCTCGAAGGCGATCAGAAGGGATGGCAAAGGAGATTCCAGCTGTGACCTTCATGGTATTCACCCCAATCACCTCCCCGTCCTGCAGGGACAGAGCCCACTATTCCCTAGCCCAAACAAATAGCAGGAGATGGGGGTACCTGAACAAGAGTAGCAGGGAGTTGAGATTGGAGAGATCTTGGTTGATTTTGGGATACAGCCAACGAGGGACTGTTCAAAGCCTTGACCAAACATAATTAAAGTAGGGAAATCCCACCCTTGCCCACACTGACCTGGGGCAGCAATTCTTGGAGAGAAGGATGACTCACCAGGTTAACCAAGGGTCCTCCAGAATTTCCAAACTGCAGGACAAGGAGAAAATATGGAAAAGATCCAAGGACTCTACGCCTGAGGGCATAACCAGGATGTAGGCATTTTCTTCAAATTCTTTTCCCAGCCCATGAATGAGTAACCATATTTTTGTAGCTCAACTCCAATATATATAGGCTCATCCACCATCTATCACATTTGGTGCCTGCACCACACAGCCTCTCTCCCTCCCCCAACCTGGACTGTCATTTCTCCCATATCAGGACGCACATCAATAGCTGCATCAGTCTGGATGTATTCCACATTGGCTTGGGGGAGGCCTAGATCTCTGGCCGGACGCTGAGCCGAGCTGACGATGCCGGAAGTGATTGTGTTCTGCAGTGCAAAGGGACTTCCCATGGCAACAACAAACTCTCCTTGCCGGACATCAGATGAGCGTCCCAGGGGCAGTGTGGGAAGAGGTTCCTAAGATGAAATGGGTACGAGGGACCTGTCATCTGGAAATGCGAGCAAATTCACAGTCCCAACCAAACCCAGCCTGCCCGGACCCCCACCTTGGTCTGAATCCTCAGCGTGGCAATGTCCGCCACGGGATCCACAGCTGTGACCATGGCTTCATACGTGTCGCCGCTAGGCAGCCTCACACGGACTCGGCGCCGATCAGCCACCACATGGGCATTAGTAACGATGAGCCCGTCAGCAGCCACCACGAATCCTGAGCCATTTGATATAGGGACTTCGCGGCCTGAGAAAGGGTGCCTGGGATAAGGAGAAAGCACGGATGTGAGGAGACCGTACCCCTCCTGATCGCCTGCCCTCTAGCCGACGCTTAGGTACCTCCAGGTCTACCCCACTGTTACCGGCCCAAGATCTCGATATAAACTACGGCAGGTGCCGTCTTCTCCACCACGTCTGCGATGAAGTTGTACTGGCTCCGGGGAGAGGTGGGCGGCGAGCCAAGGACAGAGGCAAGGACGGCCGGGGGACCCCGCCCCCGCCCCACAACAACAGCAGCACTGCCCCCCAGCGCCCATTGCCACCGCCAGCCACACGCGCAGACGGGCTCCAGGGTTCCCTGAGTCCTCCTGGGTCCGGGAATCTGGGGTCCCCGCTGTCAGCCGCGCTCGAGAATCCGAAGTCCTCGACGTCAGACATGTCCGTGATCCAGGGACCCCCACAGACAACCGGACCCGGAGACTGGGCGTCCCATAAGTCACTTGGGTCCGAGGGTCAGGTGTCCCTGACATCAGTAGGACCCGAAGGTCAGGAGTCAACAGGGGTCCCTTCCCCCAATAAACCCCCGCTAAAGCCCGCCATCCCCAGAGGCTCCAGCCTGCACCCCGCCCCGCCCTCAGTGCAGCCATCAGCTCCGCCTCGGCTGCCTCCTCGCCCTCCCTACACAGAGGCGGCACCCTGGACGTGAGCTCGCTGACCGCGGGACGCGGGGCACGCCGGTACCTGAAGTCCTCCAGAAGTGCACGCCGGGACCGGGATTCCCGGAGGCCGACTCCACCCCTGCCCCGCGAATGCTGGGAATTGTGGTCTCTGCGGGACGCGAACTCTGAGGTGGCCCAAGGGCCCGCGAGGCATGCTGGGGCCGCTAGCCCTTCCGGGGCGCTTCAGGATTTCGGGTCCTGGCACCCTGGGCGGACGACCTGAGACTCCGCCTTCCCAGGAGCCCCTGCGGCGGGGCGCAAAGATGGCGGCGGCGGCCGAGCACCCCTAGAGCAGCTGCGATGGAACCTCCCCCGGCGCCGGGGCCGGAGCGGCTCTTTGACTCGCATCGGTAAGAGTTCCGGCGGGAAGAGGCCATCTCCCGCGTCCATTCGGCCTGCGGCGCCTGATCACCCTGCCTCTCGCCCCCAGGCTCCCAGGTGACGGCTTCCTGCTCCTTGCGCTGTTGCTCTACGCGCCGGTCGGGTTCTGCCTTCTCGTCCTGCGCCTCTTTCTTGGGATCCACGTCTTCCTGGTCAGCTGCGCGCTGCCAGACAGCGTCCTTCGCAGGTTCCGACTCGGGTGCTCGGTGGGGGGAGGGGGGTGTCACGGCTGGGCCTGGCCCGAGGCCGTGCAGTCACCACTGTCTGCGTCCCCAGGTTCGTGGTCCGAACCATGTGTGCGGTGCTGGGGCTCGTGGTCCGGCAGGAGGACTCTGCATTCCGGGATCATCGTGTCAGGGTCCTCATTTCCAACCACGTAACACCTTTCGACCACAACATAGTTAACCTGATCACCAGCTGTAGCACCGTGAGTCGGGGACGAAGCCAAGAGCGCCATGGCCAGTTTTCTTGGGCCCAGCTCAAGGACCCTTCACTGCCCTCCCACAATTCCTTTGGGGACCCGGAGCTACTGACTGAGCCTTACCCCTAACCCCACTCCTCTACTCCATATGTCAGTTTTTATCACTTACCAACATTCTTTTTTCTTGCTTTCTCTCTTCCTTGTTTCCAGCCTCTACTCAACAGTCCCCCAGTTTTGTGTGCTGGTCTCGGGGCTTCATGGAGATGGATGGGCGGGGGGAGTTGGTGGAATCACTCAAGAGATTCTGTGCTTCCACAAGGCTTCCCCAACCCCTCTGCTGCTATTCCCTGAGGAAGAGGCCACCAATGGCCGGGAGGGGCTCCTGCATTTCAGGTGGGTAAGCACAGGTATTGGTCTCCAACTAGGTAGGTATAGGTAGGTGGTCAGGCTTGGGGGCCCTTAGTTTTTCACAACCTTCTTCAGCCCTATCCCCTCCATTCCTAGTTCATTTCTTTTTTTATCTACTTTGGGTTCTTTCCTTTGAATCCCTTGATTCCCACATTTATCTACTTATACAGTTTGACAGTTTCCTATTTTTAGTTAGATATGAGTTGCTGACAACTGGGCTGGCTAAAATCCCATCCTGCTCTCTTTTCATCTTCTAGTTCCTGGCCATTTTCCATCCAGGATGTGGTACAGCCTCTTACCCTGCAAGTCCAGAGACCCCTAGTCTCTGTGGTGAGTGTGTGTTGGTTGGGGAATCTCCCCGGGGGGGTGGTGTTAAGAGGAATGTTCCCACTCCTGGCCTGACTTAGACTTCACTTCATGCCTTCCCCTCAGACGGTCTCAGATGCCTCCTGGGTCTCAGAACTACTGTGGTCACTTTTCGTCCCTTTCACGGTGTATCAAGTAAGGTATTAACTGTCCTCATTTTTTGGTGGCTGGGAAAAGCTCAACTCAAGGTTAAGGAAGTAGTTGCCCCTGCCCTGTCCATTTGCAGATCTGTTAATATCAAGATTCCACTACGGAGACATTACAGAGTATTTACTCTTTCTCACTCTTAACACCACTTCTCCTTGAATACTAGTATCAAAGTAGGGAGAGGGTGACAGCCTCTACTCCGGGTGCGCCCACCATGGCCTTGACTGTTTTTTGCAGGTGGCTCCGTCCTGTTCATCGCCAGCTAGGGGAGGGGAATGAGGAGTTTGCCCTCCGTGTACAACAGGTGGTAGGGTATACAGGCAGGGTGGAGGTAGGGGCTTCCCTTAAACAGAGAGGAAAGAAGGCTTGAGAGTTTGACACTTCCAACCTTCCGATTTTCCCTAGCTGGTGGCCAAAGAATTGGGCCAGATAGGGACACGGCTCACTCCAGCAGACAAAGCAGAACACATGAAACGACAAAGACACCCCAGATTGCGTCCCCAGTCAGGTATGTGGTCTTTATACACAAAGCTTTTTGGGTTTTTTCCAGCCTATTGTAGTTTCTTCCCTATTCCTGTGCTAGTCAGCTTCTCCTTCTTCCTCGTTCTCTACTCACTATATTTTGGATTTCTTTTTTGCAGCCCAGTCTTCTTTCCCTCCCTCCCCAGACCCTTCTCCTGATGTGCAGTTGGCAACTCTGGCTCAGCGAGTCAAGGAAGTTTTACCCCATGTGCCACTGGTCGTCATCCAGAGAGACCTAGGTATGGGAAAGGGTAGCCTCACACAGGAAGATAAGCAAAGAGAGGAAAAGTGGGTGGTGAGAGGAAAGGCGAGCAGCAAAACAGATCTCCTCTCTTCCCTTTTCTCCAGCCAGGACTGGCTGCGTAGACTTGACCATCACCAATCTGCTTGAGGGAGCTGTAGCTTTCATTCCTGAAGATATCACTGAAGGGACCCAGTCCCTTCCCACAGTCTCCACCCCCAAGGTGAGACTCAGAAAATGGTCAGATCCAAGACTTGGGTGGGATAGGGCAGTCTACATACTCCCTATCCCTGGTGTCTCTTTTTTGATCCTGAGACCCTAGCACAGTGCCTCTCTTGTAAAGTAGGCATTCGATGCGTGTTTAATGATGATGACTTCGCAAGCCCTCTGACATTGTGATCACCTCAGTTTCCCAGCTCTGGCCCGGTGACCCCTCAGCCCACAGCCCTTACATTTGCCAAGTCCTCCTGGGCCCGGCAGGAGAGCCTACAGGAGCGAAAACAGGCACTGTATGAATATGCGAGAAGGTAAAGGGCTTAGAGGGCAATGGGATGGGTTGGAGAAGATAGCTAACTATAGAGCTAATATGGTAAAGCCCGCACAATGTCTTCTTCTATGTCCCACAGGAGATTCAGAGAGAGACAGGCCCAGGAGGCTGACTGAGCACAGGATGGGATAGTACCCAGAACCGCAGGACGGAGACTGGGTGCAGCCCTCACCCAACTCACAACAGGCCGGATGGGTGGGTGGTAGAAAGGGAAGGATGGGGCTCCCCACAATATCACATTAAATTCAGGGTTTTCACTCGAGGTCTCTGTTGCCATTTCTCAAAAGCCTCCCGAACAGATTCCTTTCCTCTTGGTTGCAGGGATTGAGGATGAGATCCTCCTTGTAGGTTTGTCGGGGGTGGTCCAAATGGAACTGAAATCACCTCCTTGTGTCAAGAGACGAGTAATATTAGGAAGTATTAATTGAACTGAAAACCAAGCAACTGGACCTACCTGGGGTGTTCACCAGCTGTTTCTTTGTGAAGAAACAGCTGCAAAACTACAAGTCCCAGGATGCTTTTCATACTACATGGTGTCTATAGAGTTCACACAGGCTCAGTGTGGTGGTTGGAGCCTTTTTTCCATAGGCTCCTGACTAGGTTAGATAAGGTGGAGCAAATGGCTCCACCCCAAAACCAGTCTTAAGGATTGTGTTTGAGCCCAGCCCCAGGATAGAACCGGAACTTACCTTTGTACTTCAAGCTGGCCAAGGTTAATAGTAACTGGCCAGGTGGATTGAACCGGCTGCCATCCTGACACGTCTCAGAGCTGCAAGCAGGTTTGAATCCAGGATCCTTGTGGCCCTGCTCCCCAATTCCTGTCCCCCTCCTCTTATTCTTTATCTTTTCCCACCCACATACCTTCCCACAGGTTTCATAATTCCTGCTGCCCCAGGAGACCCCTGTACGGGATTTTTACTACCTGGTTACAGGGTAATAGTCCATTTTTGATAGTCCCTTACTTGGAGACTCGTCTCCACTGTTTGCTGGAAGGCAAGAAATGCTGGGAAGGATGGACCCTAGTACATTATCCACTGAAGGTACAAGTTAGGGATTAGGACTGAGGTGGGAAGATGATATAAGGTGTTAATGACTGCCCTGACATCTATAGGTCCTGTCAGTCAGCCACCATGGCCTCTCAGCTTCTTAGGCTGGCAGAAGAGTCTGGCCTGAGCCCTGGGGAGTCTGAACTGGCTGCGAATCCCTTTGACGGGCTCCCCTTCTCTTCCCACTACTATGAGCTGCTTGAGCAGCGCCGAGCCTTGCCCATCTGGGCTGCTCGCTTTATCTTCTTGGAGCAATTGGAAAGTAGCCCCAGTGGAGTGGTGCTGGTGTCTGGAGAGCCTGGCTCTGGCAAGAGCACTCAGGTGGGGGGAGATTCTGGGAATGGACAAAGGGAGGGGTTGGGCAGGGGTGGATTAGGCTGCCAGGGGTTATGGGGGAGGTGGGCAAAGGGAGTATATAGTTAGGCTGGCCCCAGGGTGGCGAAGGACTAGGGCACTCCCCCAAATAAGGAGAGATTCAACTAGTCATAGCTCCCCTAGCACTTCTGACTAAAGTCCTGTGCCTTGCTGACTGGTTGTCCTTTCCTACCCCTACCTCAGATCCCTCAGTGGTGTGCAGAGTTTGTGCTGGCCAGGGGGTTCCAGAAGGGCCGGGTAACTGTCACTCAGCCCTACCCGCTGGCAGCCCTGAGCCTAGCCCTGCGCATTGCTGATGAGATGGACCTGACCGTGGGTCATGAGATTGGGTACAGCATCCCCCAGGAGGACTGCACTGGGCCTCACACCCTGCTCAGGTGAGGTCTGCAGGCCTGACTCAATTCTCATTCTCCTTACCCAGCAGAAAACAAGCCCAGTCCTCTGACATCTTACCATATCTTCCCTCAGCCCAGGTCACCCTTTAAATCATGCATTATGCAAGGCTGAATTAAGATCTCTAACCCCAACCTAGACCTCAGACATTCATCCTCACTCTCATGAAAGTCTCACTTTCCCAGCTGGATTACAGCTCGTGAACAACGTATTGTCCATCAGGAGGTTGTGGGTTACTGTTATCCACATGAATCCAGTCACAGGGTCTTTTTCCGACCTTCATTATCAAAATCTTGGCCCCCCAGGGAGAATCTCCCCTGGATTTATGGGATGATCAATGTCCACACTGGTCCACACTGACTCCTCTGCGCATTGCCAATGTCAACAGGTTTTGCTGGGACAGGCTGCTTCTTCAAGAGGTGGCCTCAACTCGGGGTACTGGAGCCTGGGATGTGCTGGTGCTGGATGAGGCTCAGGAGCGGTCAGTGGCCTCAGATTTGCTCCAGGGGCTGCTGCGAAATGCCAAGCTGGGAAACCTTCCAGATGACCCCAGAGTGGTTGTGGTTACTGACCCAGCCCTTGAACCTAAGCTCCAAGCCTTCTGGGGCAATCCTCCTATTGTACATGTACCCAGAGGGCCTGGCAGGTATCCCATTCTCAACTACAGGGACACTGTCCCTACTGATCGAGTGGAAGCTGCCTGCCAAGCTGTGCTTGAATTGTGTCGGAAGGAGGCTCCAGGAGATGTGCTGGTATACCTGCCTAGTGAGGAGGTAAAAAAAAAATAACAGGCTGTAAAAGAGGTGCTCCTTATGCCACCTTCCTGTCCCAGGGGAATGGGAGCACGGCTTGTTAGGAGCACTGAAGTTGTATTTACTCTCTGTTGGGGTCCTGAGGAAAAACTAAAGAACTTCAGGGTAAAATGGACTACCACCCTCTTTATTTATTCCATCTCATGGAGAGATTTGTGTTTTAGTGAATTCATGAAATTATAACACGCTGCAACTTTATGTGCACTTTTTCAGAGTGAAAGGCCATAGCTTTCATCAGGTTTTCAAAGGGGTCTGTAACCCAAAAGGTGAGAACGACCCTAATGCCCCACCCCTCTCCTCAGGAAATTACTCTGTGCTGTGAATCCTTGTCCAGGGAGGTAGAGACCTTGGCTCTCCAAGGTCCTCCACCACGGGTGCTGCCCCTTCACCCAGGCCACGGTCAAGCTGTTCAGGCTGTGTACGAGGACATAAATTCAGGCGCCCGAAAGGTGGTTGTCACTCACTGGCTGGCTGACTTCTCTTTCTCCCTCCCGTCCATCCGACATGTCATTGACTCAGGACTGGAGCTTCGAAGTGTGAGTGACAGATGAGGGGGTGTGGGGTCTGAAGATACAAATGACCCGTTCTGATCTGTCTTGACTTTGGTTGGGGGCCGGCAACAGGTGTACAATCCTCAGATCCGAGCAGAATCACAAGTGCTAAGGCCAATCAGCAAGTGTCAGGCAGAGGCAAGACAACTGCGGGCAAGAGGGGCCCCTCCAGGTAAGAGCCTTTGCTCTCACTGAGATCATACATGAAAAGAATCACCGACGCATAAGCTCCAAGAAATCTACAGTGCTCTTCTCTCCCAGGTCTTTTTTCCCTCAGGATCCTACCTCCGCCTGTATCCTAAATCGTTTCGAGAGCTCGAGGCTCCCCCACTGCCCCAACCCAGGGTATGTGAGGAGAATCTGAGCCCTCTGGTGTTACTGCTAAAGAGGAAACAGATTGCAGAGCCAGGGAAATGTCAATTCCTGGACTGGCCTGGTGAGCACCCCTCCTGCCCAAGTGCTGCCCACCAAGTTTGACCATAGGTTCTGAGACCCCTTGCCCAGTAAGCCCTGTTTCCTCACCAGCTCCAGAAGCACTGATGCAGGCCCTGGAGGACTTAGACTATCTGGCAGCCCTGAATGATGATGGGGACCTGTCAGACCTGGGTGTCATCCTATCAGAGTTCCCTCTGCCCCCTGAGTTGGCCAAAGCCCTGCTGGCCTCATGCGAGTTTGACTGTGTGGATGAAATGCTCACCCTTGCTGCCATGCTTACTGGTATAACTCAACTCTCTCCCTGGCTCTTTCAGCTACTTAAGCCCTTCCCCTTGGTGTTTTTGTGCTCCAAAAGGCTAGCTCTTTCCCCTGTGCTCGTTTCCACCCCTCCCAGTGCCTACAGAACTAGGCTTAACCAGTTACCCTTCTTATGCCTCTTTAGCCTTTTCATTCTGCTGGTTCTTGCCTTTCAACATGCTTAAATCTTATTACTAAAACTCTACACCTCTCTTTCTCAGCCCTATCCTCCCCTTCAACAATACGGTATAATCTGTTCAAGTCCATCTAGTGTATTCCTCACCCACCATTCTACCTTCAGACCCACTACAGCATTGAGACAGACTTCAGCTCACCAGTGACCTCCCAAACACCTAATCCAGTAAACACTTCTGGGCCTCATCCATGACCTTTTGACAGCTGAGAATACCAACCACTCATACCTTGAAACTGCCTGCTCTACGCCTCTGGGACTGCTCATGGTTTTCATCCTACCTCAGTGACCATTACCTTAACCTCTTCCTCGGGCTTTTCATCCTCTGTTCATCCACTGTACTTTGGACCTCAGGGTTCTATGCCCCTTTTGTCTTCTCATTCCCTGAACTCTCCTAGCAAGTTCATTTACACCCATGTTCATACTTAAAAGTATGAAGGGCCACCTTCATACTTAAAATTTCTAAACCTTTTATCTCCCTGCCAAGACCATTCTTTTGAATCTTAGATTTAGATACCCAACTCGTGATGGACATTTCTACCAGAATAGTCAACAGTACTTCAACCTAAAACTGAACTTGAGCACTTTCTTAAATGAGCTTCTTACTGTCACCACCACAAAACCACACCATCATCTTTGCAGCTCCATTACCATCATTCTAGGTTAATCTTTATCCAGGTTCTTTCATTTTTATCTTCTAAATGTTGTTTTCTAATTCATTTGCTCTTCTCCAAATTCACTGTCAGTGCTCATGTTAGATCCCATCACTGCTTAGCTGGTTTCCTCAGTAGCCTCCTAACTAGTCATGTAAACGTCATCAAACACATGGACTATCTTACTTAAAAACTCTTCTTCAACAGTTTTTCTTTACCTTCCAGACATAATGTACACTCATTTGCACAGCACATGCAGCCTCTCATGACTTAGCCCTAGCTTCATCTCCTGTCACTCTACCAACATGCCATTCTCTCCACGCATACTAGGCGCTTGCAGTTCTTCAAACATTGCATGCTACTAACCTTTGTGCTTCAATGTTCCCATAGTCCAAAATCCTCTCTCTGCCCTACTCCACTGAGTTAAACTTCAAACATTGGCCCATATACCTATCATGCTCATCAAGTTTGCCTATCTCTCCCACCAGACTCCAAGCTCCTTGAAGGTAGAAACCGTCTTTCATTTGTTTCTCTCCAATGTCTGATAAAGTACATAGCACCTAAAAGTTACCAATGTCTTTTGAATAAAGTTTCTGAAGTGACACATCTACCTTTTCACAATTCCACCTGTACTGCTATCCTTTCTCATTCCTCAAAACGACTTTCTGCTTCCAGCTGCCCCTGGGTTTACCCATCCTCCACTCTGTGCAAAAGAAGCTGCCTTACGTCGGGCCCTGGAACATGCAGATGGTGATCACAGCTCTCTGATCCAGGTGTATGAAGCGTTTATACAGAGTGAGTGGCCCACTCTGCACCCTCTTATAGAATCCTAGATTTTCCAAAAGGTGGGAAGTGGTGTGCAACCAGCTGACAGATGTCTACGCCTAGGAAGAGGAGGCCCTTTGGCCAAGGGTTGGGTTCTTTCAGGTGTCGCAAGGATTTTAGTTGTACCTGGTCCTTTTCCTAGGTGGAACAGACAAGGCTTGGTGCCAGGCTCGGGGTCTAAATTGGGCAGCATTGTGCCAAGCCCAGAAACTTCGAGGAGAACTCCTAGAACTCATGCAACGAATTGAACTTCCCTTGTCCCAACCAGCCTTTGGCTCTGAGAAGAATCGCAGAGACCTTCAGAAAGCATTGCTGTCTGGCTACTTCCTTAAGGTTAGGGGAAAGAGTTGGGATCACAAAAGGAGCAAAAGGCAGAGGAACCAAAGATTGGTATGCCACCTCTGAAATTGGGGTCCAGGTGGCCATTCAAAGGATTCTTTAGAACCAGGAAAAACTTTTCCTTTGATGTTTTGGGGTATAAGGACTATGGAAAATGCCATATGGTATGGTAGGGACTATAACATCTAGAGGTAAGGCTTTTAATACTCTTACCACCCTTACTAATTCTTTCTCAGCCCCCTTTACTTTTTTTCTACTGCCTGCCTCTTCATTCTCACTTACTCCTTCAATATTTTTGCCTTTCAATGAGGTGGCCCAAGACACAGATGGGACTGGAAATTACCTGCTCCTAACCCATAAGCATGTGGCCCAGCTCTCCCCATACTGCTGCTACCGAAGCCGCCGGGCTCCAGCCAGACCCCCACCATGGGTGCTTTACCACAATTTCTCCATTTCCAAAGATAACTGCCTTTCCATTGTTTCTGAGATTCAACCACAGATGTGAGTTCCCTGACACCTCTTCTATACTGCCCATTCCTAGGCCAAAATTATGACTGGGAAGTTAGTCTTAAGAAGAGGGGATTTTACTGGTTTGTAGTAACGGGATTTGAGAAGATAATTTGTGGAAGGGGTACTGAGAAGTTTAAAAATCTGCATTATGTGGAAGCATACAGAAATCATCTAATTATTACTCTGTGTCAGGCTGGTGGAATTGGCCCCTCCATACTTCCTGAGTAACCTACCCCCCAGTGAGAGCAGAGACTTCCTGAACCAACTTAGAGAAGAAATGGCAGCTTCTTCAACAGAAAGTGAGTCCTCATCCACCCAAGAGCTTGGAGATGCCTGTGACCTGCAGTGACCTGTCTAAGGAATTGAGCAGAGCTCGTCTCATCACATTAGATCTTTTCTGTCTAGCACCAAGGCAGCCAGCCAGATGTAGAAGCCCAAAGATTAGGGTCAAATACATATCTTGGAACCTGAGCCTCAAAAAATGGGGTCTTAGAATGGAGAGACTTGGGTAAACCACAGTCTACATAAAGTAGGATCCTTTCATTAGCCTTCTTCTATTTATTGGAGAGGGACTGACACGCCCCTGTATCCCCAACTTAAGCCAAACCTATACCTGTGTTCTCTTTTTGGATATTAAAATCCTTTTTCTATAGTACCAAATTTGAGTTTGGTTCTTCAGCAGCATATACAACATTCGTGAGTTAGAGATGATACAAATCAAAGAATCATGGCCAGCACCTCCAGCGATATCCCTTTGCCTGGTCCCCACCTCTGGTCAAACCTTTGTGATGTGGCTGACTTAGCTGTCACTAACACAGAACATGAGTAGTTTGAATGCAGATGGCCTCTGACCCTACCTAGCTCACTTTCCTCTATCATCCTGCTCCTGCCTCCAGGGGAGGAAGAATGGGGGTGCTATAGGAAGCATACAAAATCTTTCTTTTCATCTTCATACAACTGAAGTTCTTCTCAAACCTCAAGGCTATTCCAACCATCCCCAAACTCTCAAATTTTCCATCAGCAAGCTTTCCAGTAGTCCCTGGCCCAACCACAAGCTAAAGTCTTTCTAACGACTTCAGGGACATCATGCTTTCCTTTCTTTCCACCTCAGTACTCCTTTCCCTTTTCCTCCCATGGACTAATAACTTAGATATCCTCCATCATCTTGCACATTGTAAATGTGTTTGTAGAATTTGGTGGGGAAAAATATTTAATCCTTAGAACTCTGCTTTTCTCAGAATTTCCTCCCTTCGAGATTCTGCTTTCATCATTACATATCTGTTCCACCTCTATGTGGACGTCATCTAACCTCCCCCAAAGGCACTTTTCCAGAATTTCTCTCAAGGTCTAGCATTTAGTTTGGCCTGCAAAATTAATCTTGTTCCTATCTTCCCAATCTACCCTTCATCATCTACAACACCTTTGATTTCCTGATCCTCTACATTTTCAACCTTGGAATTATCTTTGATTCTTCTTAGGTCTGTCGTTCCTAGTTATTTGCCCTAACTCCACTGGGCCTGTTAACTTTGTCCACTGCTTCCTCCCCTCTCTTCTCTGTCCCTCGGGATTAGTGTTCCTAGATTTTAATCCGGTGAAAGATGAAAAAGAAGTGTATCCGTCTCCCCTGCCGCCCAAGTGCATTGGGAGCTCAGGTGGAAGAACGTAGTCAGAAGGTTGAACACACAGAGACAACATGAGGCTCATAGGAAGGAATCCTTAGCGATTATTTTTCAGTGGAAGGATGAGATGCCCAACGTCGGTAACCCTTTGGTTCCTGTCACAGACTCGCTCTACAGCACTTTTTCATTACTCTGCTGTCGTTGGCATCTTCTTTCCTTCCTTCACACCTTTGGTACCGACCTGGCCAGTGGGGGTTGCCCCATCCCAGCAGCACCTTTTACCTGCTGCGGCTCAGCAGAACCACAGCTCCGACCCACCCGCTTAATTCTCCGAAGTCCCTCAAGACGGCAGCTTCCATTGGCCAGCCCGCCCCCATCCCCGCACCTCATTGGCTGCCATACTGCAGGTCCCGCCCCCTCGCCACCTGGGATTCCAGCAGCCGTGAGACAATCCAAGTGAAAAACGGCGGGAAAGGCTGCGCCTGAAACGTGCCGGGCCAGTGCGCCACGCTGGCCCAGGAGCCCGCAGCGGCCGAGGAGCCCCAGACAGGAGCCTCAGGGCTGGCTCCTCGCGCGTTGCGCTGCCAAGGTGAGGGCAGCCGCGCGCCCCACCGCCCTTGGCCACGCGCTCCACACGGCGCCTCGGTCCGGAAAAGCACTCGGCCGGCGGGGCAGGGTCTCTCACACCACCGAGGCGAGCCCAGACACAGAAGCCACTTTGTTGTCCTCAGCCCAGGGCTGCAGGTTCTGCAGCGCGAAGAGCGACGAGTTGTGCAGGCAGAGCGGGTCCGGGGGCAGCGGCGGCCGCAGCGGCCGCGGTAGCGCGTCCTGCTGCAGGTGCAGGAGCAGCCGGCCCGCGCGGTGCCGCTCCGCCTCGCGTTCCTCCGCAGTCTGGCGCCTGGGCGGGCGGAGATGCGGGGTCAGCGAGCCGGCCCTCGCCCGCCCCGTTCCCCGCTGCCACTTGGCTCAGCCCGTACTCCCTCCCCGCCCCGAGCCTCGCCACCGTCTGGCCCAGCCCGCCGTCCCTCACCGCCACTTGGTGCGCCGGTTCTGGAACCACGTCTTGACCTGAGCGTCGGTCATGCGCAGGGCCTTGGCCAGCGCCGCCCTCTCGGCTGAGGCCAGATACTTCTGGCGCAGGAAGCGCCGCTCCAGCTCCAGCACCTGTGAGCGGGAGAAGGATGTGCGCGGCTTCTTACGCTTTGGTGGGGTCCGGTTTTGGTAGGGGTGGCCGATGCGGCGCGTCCCGGAGAAGGGCGAGAGCGCAGCTGCAGGGCGGAAGAAAGAGCAGGGCAGGGTTTGCAGGGTAGCCGGGTGTCCCTGAGAAGAGAGCGCGGCTGCCCAAGACGCAGAGCTCCGGCGCCCGGTCCTGACGGGGGCCCCAAGCTCGGCCCCGTGTCAGTAGAGGCCTCTAGACAAGAATCGGCCCTCCCCCTCGGGGGGGAGAGAATCATCCCCGTACTTCACCCTGCCCTCCCCGCAGTGTGGACAGTGGGCTGCCGAGGAGGGCGCGGGCATCGACGGCAGCTCCCTCCCCATCGCCTCTCAGCAGCGGGTCCAAGAGATACACTCCGATAGAGGATCTCCTGGGATGACCTAGGCGGGAGGAGGGGTATGAAAGGGGACTAGGAGTTGGATCTGAAGGATCAGAGATGAGGAAACCGGGTCAGTGTGAGGCATGACGCTTGGAGGGGTTGGGCAACCTCACCCGTGAGCCGGTCCTTGGCAAAGCGGCGGCCGCTGTCCATCCAAGGGAAGGTGAGTCCCCCTAGGCCCCCGGCACCGCCCAAACCCGAGGGGCCAGGCACCGCAGGCGCACCTCCCCCGTGAGGCGACACTGGCAGCGGGCGGTGCGCTGGGACGCGGATCACGCCGCCTGGGCCCACGCTGGAGCTGCTGGGTAGCGGGCCCAGCGAGCCTGCGGGGCCGTAGCTTGAGGCTCCGTGAAATCCACCCGAGAACGCCGCACTCTCTCCATGGGCCTGGGTCGCGCGACCCGGGCCTAGGCCACTCCCGGGGGGCTCCGGGCAGCTCAGGATCTGATCAATGCCGAAGCTGATTGGCTCGTGGTGCTGCAGGTTGTGCGAGGCCAGCACCGCCGGCTCCATGGGTCCGGGTCGAGGAGGACCGCAGGAGGTTCGGCGGTTGGAGAGGGCACCCCAGGCAACTCTGGGAGCCCAGAAGCGCAAAGCCCGGGGTGGCGGCCTCAGGGTCCCGCGGGGTTGGCCGAGGCGGGGCGCCGGGGCCCCCAGGACAGCTTCATCCCTGTGCACGGGGAGTAGCCGCGCCCATGCCGGCCTTTGCCGGGCGTCGGTGCAGGGATTCGCATCCCGGGCGAGCACGACCGGCCAGGGCCCCAGGAGCACCCTTTCTGTCTCAGAAGCTCAAATGGATGCTGGGCTGCGGGAGCCTCTGCCGAGTCCGGGGTGGAGAGTGCTGGCTGGCTCGGGCTGGGGCAGTGACTGACAGATCAGCCTCCGGTGGGCAGTGGGGGCTGGGGGTAGGGCAGGGGCGGGGCCGGGCATGTTAAAGGGGAAGAGACGCCTGTTTGCGCCAAGCGCGGGGAAGGGTGGAGGGGGTGGGGTGGGGTGGAGGATGGCGAGGGTGTTAGAAACCAGGCTTAGATCGGGAGGGGCCAGAGTTTGGGCCGCTATGCGCTGAGTCAGCCGAGATGCGCACCGCAACTCCATCCTCGCGGGCCTCCGCCTTTGGGGTTCCTCGGCCTCACCGGCTTCCTAGCGGGTGCCTCCTCCCACAGCGCCCACTCTTCGCCTCCCGATCGGTCCTGCCAGCCGACTCCCGGATTCGTTGTGGCCCCCGCCTAAGTGCCCTCGAAGACCAAATCTCGTTGTGGCTTCCTGGATGCAGTGGGAAGCGGCTGGGGAATTGCGCCGACGAGTTGGAGGCCCGGGAAAAGGACAGGTGTGGGAAGGCGGTGGCAGGGAGCGTCCGGTGGGCTAGGGCGGGGAACAACCACTCTGGGCCAGTGTCCTGGTACACCTCCTGGCTTCTCCTGCAAGACCCCTAGCTCCTTCCAGGAGAGCCAATAATCGGTGCCCTGTGTTTCCTACAATTTCGATTTTCCGATATCAGTACAAAGCGGACCCGTGGCTCAATTCTGGCTAACTCAGACCGGGAGGAGCTTGGGGCTGGAGTTTTCCCCAAGACTGAGGACCACCAACGCGGGATCCTTCCCCTTCACTCTGCTCTTAGGATGTCTATTCTCACATACTCCCCCGCTCAAAAGCGGGAGGACGAATCGCCACAGGCCCACGTGAGACCTCACTGAAGCCTCGGAGAATCCCAGCCGCCTCATTTCCTATAGAACTTCACCCTACCCAAGCCCAAGAAACTGTGCCTGGAGTGTGTCAGAGAAGGGAGGTGGGGGAAAAACCGAAGCCGCTTTGTGACCTTGTGACCTCTGGCCGGGGACCCAGGAGCTGGGAGTAGCTAGGAGAGTGTGAATTCTGCGTCCTTCCCCGGGATGGGACCCCTGGCCTGGAGGGCCCCTGCGCCTTAGACCCGCCCCTGCCGCCGCCCGGCCCGGTGCAGGCCGTCATAATCGGGTTAGCTGGGTCGGAATTACATTACCTTCCCCGGCCCGCCCCGGCCTGGGGGGGCCCTGGCGCCTGCGAGCCGGTGAGACTGGGCTCAGGGAGGGGGGGGGTGTTCCAACCATCCCATGGAGGGTTGGCGCTGATGAGCAGCTAGGCCTGCTTTGGACACAGAGGACCTTTGGCCAAAGGACCGCACACAGCTATGCTGGCCCTAGCCCCTCGACCCCAGCCTACTGGGTACTGAACCCAGGCTACGTGTTACCCATGGGAGCCACCATGCCTTCTAAGTCTAGTAGATGTGTCTCCCTGGGAGCATGGATCTTCCAGTTGATTCTCTAGTCTTCTGGGGAAAAGTCTGCTCCCTCCTTTTTCCCCAGCAGATGGGCTGGCAGCCTGGTGCCTGGGGCAGGGTAAGGGGTCTTTTCTCTCCAGGGACAGGAATGATATTTGGGCATCTGGGCAGGAAGATAAAGAAAAGAAAAAAAGGAGTGAGCTCTCTCCCCACCCAAAGCCACCAGCAAATCAGTGTTCTCAGAAACCTGTCTGAAGGGGTTGACCATGGGGAAGGAAGCAGTGGACCTTACTATGAGACATCCTCCCCCAACATTGTCCACCTCTCTCATCCATTTCAACAGCCCTTCCCCCACCTTATCAACAGACCCCTTCTGAAAGCAGTGGTGGGAGGGGGGGTCTCCTGCAAGTTTGGTAGATGTGTTTTTATCTTCTTAAAGACAGACATTATCACCTCCCCTAGCCCTCACCAAAGCCCAAGCACCCTTTTACAGAAGTAGAGAGCTGGGCTACTAGGAGACTTGAAACTTCTGCTGTTCAAGCAAAACCTTCAGAGACAGCAGTGGCTGGATCCCCTAGATGTGAACAGAAAGCCTAGGGAGACAGCAGAGTAAATAAAGCCTCTGAAGGGTACTGACACGGAGATTAGGAGTTTGTCAATCCCTTTTCCCGCTCTAGAGAATGGGCCTCTGTGGAGAGGGTGGGCATACATCTGTTTCAAACTAAGCCGAATGAATCCTTCTCAAATGAATCAATGAGTGAATCAATGAAGGAGAACAAGGTAGCATTATGAGGACCTGTATACCTGCTAGTGGACATCCTGACTTTTGAGGTCAGCAAAGATGGCATTGCCAACCAGGGTTGCCTAAGTTGTCTTTTGAGGAGAATGGCCACAAACCAATAGTACATACAAATCTTCTAGGGAGTTAAAATATTTCAGTGCCCCACTTCAGGAACAAAGTGTATCCAGTTCTGTTGGCCACAGTCTTAGAAATTTGTCTGCTTCCCTTCACCTTGCTGATTCCCTGAATCTCTGAAAAGGATGGTTCCTGCTAGTTTATGTTGAAGATGGAGTCTCTGAGGTCAGTACCGGTACCTCCTATACACACTGCTTTGAATCCATCTCATCTACTGTACATGTGGCCTCCTGACCCTTAAAGTTTTCAAGTTTCAAGCCTGCAGCTTCACGAAAAGAGGCCATGTTCCCAGCCTGTGTTTCTGTGCCTTTCCTTTCTGCTGTTGGCACAGTGTCCTCCCCTCCTGGTTCCCACTCCTGTGTCATTATTTCTCTCATTAACATAGTCCTTCCTACCCCCAACTTTCTTAGATCCCTATTATATAGACAAAGTTTTTGCCTGACTCTTCAAGAGAAATTGTCTTTTCCCCTTATAGTGCCCACATCCACTGCCTCCATTTCTTCCTTATTCTTTTAATCCACTGCAAACTGGCTTCACTATACAGACATTTTCTCAGAGTGCTTCAGTGTCCAGTGTTCATTTTCCATGTTTTACTTTGTTGATCACCAACTATTTCTTGAAACGTCCCTTCTTTTGGCCTCTATAATATTGTCTTATTCTATATCTTTGGACTTTCATAGTCACTGCTTATGTTTTTTTCTCCACCGATTTTTCTTCTTCCACTGAAGACTGTGAGATTCTTCTGAGCTCAGGCTTCAGATTTCTCTCTCTCTCTCCATCTGCTCAGGTTTCATCCATTCCAATAGTCCCACCTATTACATCCACCAAGAAAACTCTTGAGACCTCTATCCCTAGTTCTGCCACTTGTGCTCCAGCCCCATTCCAGGCTTTTGGCCACCTCCACCTGCCTTGCTGCAGCCACCTTAAGTTCAAAAGGCTGGAGGACAGGCTCCCCTCCCAAGCTCCTTATTCACTTCCTCCTATTATACTTTCCTTTGAAGTGTTTCACACCCAGCTGTTCCTTTCTATTTCCACTAATAAAAGCCTAATCTAGGCCATCATCACCACACATACATTTATTCATTTGTTCATCCAGAAATTTTTGATTGAACACCTACTCTGTGCCTAACACTGGAGATACAGCTGTATCAATACAATAACAAAATCCCTGCTACTGAGCAGCTTACATTTTAGTGAGGAAAGCAGGTGCAAAACAAAAAAACATATATACTATATATTAAATAATAATAAATGCTAAGAAAGAAAATAAAGCAAGGAAGCAGGATAAGTTGTGAAAAGGGAGTTGTGATTTATTTAGAATGATCACTGAAGGCCTGGTGGAGTAAAGACCTGAAGGAAGAAAGGATTCATTTGGATATCTGAGCATTTCAAGTTGGGGACACAGTGGGAGAGAGATTGAATGACTCCAAGAGATCATGTAAGGTCTTGAAAACCATTGTAAGGACATTGTCTTTTATACTGATTGCAAAAAGAAGCTTTTAGGTTTTAGAAACTATTGGAAGGTTTTGAACAGAAAAGTAAGATTCTTACATTTTTCTTAATTAAAACTAACATATACTAAACTGCACATATTTAAAGTGTATGATTTGATGTTTTGACGTATGTATACACCCATGAAACCATCAATCAAAATAATAAACATATCTATCAACTCAAAAAACTTTCCTTGTATCCTTTTTTATTCATGTTTTACCAGAATCACTCTGAGCTGCTATGTTGAGAATAAGTTAAAGAGGGGCAATGGTGGGAGCAAGAAAAGCTGACAAGACACCATTGTACTCATCCAGAGGAGAGACGATGGCATCTTGGACCAGGGAGGTAAGCAGTGACTGTAGTGAGAAGTAGCTGATTTAAAAATCACTAATCTCATAACTTCTTGCCACTTATCCACTCCAGTTTAGTTTGAAGATAAATGAACAAAAATGTTTCTTTGGTAGGGTAACTCCCTTGAAGTCTGCTAGCTCCCTATTGCTTGCTGTCTAGAAGTCCTATTTCTACCGTTACTCTCAAATCCACGCCTTGGCTCCTCTTCTGGTCACTCCCCTCCATTCTTTCTTTTCTATTTCCACCACACTTCTTAAACGTCCCCTCACACCCTCTAACTTGTGCCCACACAAAGTTCCACTTCCTTCAGAAAGCCTTTTGGGGTCTCCATTGGGATCTCTCCCTTCCTGAATCTTCAATTGCACTTGGTGTTAACATTTCACAGTAATTTATCCTCGTTTTCTTTTTTAATCGTACTGTAAATACTTAGAGACAGAGGTGTACAAAGTCGGGATGGGGTGGGGGGCGGCGTGCTCCCCAAATACACGCGGCTGAGTTTGTGCTACTGCGGGGGCTCGCTGCCTCAGCGTGTCCGTGTGCGGTAGTGTCCTAGTCGTCCTCCCCTCCTCCTTCGCATCTGCTCTGCATTAGTCTGTCCCAGGCCTCCGCAGGCGCCGATGATTGAATCATCATCATTAACCACGGCCTGCCCCCCCATCCCCGGCGGCAGAGGGAGGATGGGGGGCGGTTGTAAGAGCACTACCAAGTCCCTTGGGGTCCCTCCCTCCCCGCCACTCTCCCCAAGACTCCGCAAAGCCCCGAGAAACTCCTGTTGTAGAGGTGGAAGAAGGCCTGCCATCGGGATGAAGCTCAGTAATGCGGAAGCGTCAGCCGAAGGCGACATGAAGAGAGGGCCCCGGAGGGGCTTCTTTAGCAGGATCGTTGTCAGAGGAGATAGACGATCCTGAGCTGTGGCGAGCAGAGACCCCCCCCACCCCGGGCCTTTAGGGGTAGGAGGGGCAGTCTTTTGCGGGCTCCAAAAGTTAGTCTCGAGGTCCAGCAGGGTCTATTATTATAATTACTACAAGAGGTCAATAAGATCTGACCCCTTCCTACGCGCCCCCCCCACTTCCTAATTACAGAATGAGGAGGGGGAGGGGCCAGTGGGGCTCAGGTGAGCACACGGGCGAAAGGGACTTGGGCGGGGCCATAAAGAGGGGTCAGCGAATCCGAAAAAGACCTGAGCCCTCGTTGCTGGGCGACAAGTCCCGCCCGCAGCACCGGAGAACAGTGAGCAGTGGCAGCCGGATTCAGCCTTTAAGATGGCGTCTCCTCAGGGGCCAGATGCGATCGCGATGAGGGCTTCGGAACCAGCTCCAGTCAGTGTACAAGATGGACCCGCTACGGAACGAGGTGCAGGGGCGGCAGGGTTACTGCCGTGGTCGGCTAGCGGTGTGAACTGGGGCCGCATAGAGGACAGGCGGTGGCTGGCTGGGCGCCCACTGCGCCTGCGCAGAGACAGGGGGCTCAATGCGCCTGCGTGATTGCGATCGAGTTGCCAAACTCGGGGCTAAGACGCCTGCGCATTGTGCCGCCCACGTCGTGTAGTCTCCCCAGGGAAAGGAAAGTCAGGCGAGTCCACGTGAAGGGAACCCCGTTGTGCGCGGAGCCCTCTGCTGGGCAGAGGGAGCGTGTCAACCTTGGGAACTAATCTTCAGCTCATCGCGCAGGGAGCGGGGCTTGGCCTGGGGTCTGATGAAAGAGGCGACTCCCAAGCTGGGAAGGCTCAAGGGTTGGGGATGGTGATCGGTGGAGGGTCTGTCCGCAGGAGGAGGTCCGAGTAAAGATCAAAGACCTGAATGAGCACATCGTTTGCTGTCTGTGCGCTGGCTACTTCGTGGATGCCACCACCATCACAGAGTGTCTTCATACTTGTGAGTGCCTTGGACACTGGTTCTTCCAGGTCCTAGTCCCCACCAAGCTGGCTGTCAGCCTCTGGGCTGCCTGCCCCAACCACCCAGGCCCCCATCCAGCCCATGAATCCGATTCCCAGAGGGTCTGAGAGTCTCTTTTTCTTTTCCTTCAGTCTGTAAGAGTTGTATTGTGAAGTATCTCCAAACCAGCAAGTATTGCCCCATGTGCAACATCAAGATCCATGAGACACAGCCACTGCTCAACCTCAAACTGGACCGGGTCATGCAGGACATCGTGTACAAGCTAGTGCCTGGCTTGCAAGACAGTGAGTGACCAACCTGACTTTGAGGGCCCTCTAGAGGACTGATGCTGGGTGGCAGCTTGAGGTGACAAGGGCTTTGGTGGACCATGTAGCTAAAGAGTTTGACAGACAGAAGGACAAAGAGAGGGAGAGTTAATGTTTTCGTTCCCATACTCCCTTCTAGGTGAAGAGAAACGTATTCGAGAATTCTACCAGTCCCGAGGTTTGGACCGAGTCACCCAGCCCAGCGGGGAAGGTATGTCCTTTAGCAGCAGGAGGGTAAGATAAAGCCCCCAAAGCATTCCTCCTGTTCTCCGGGGAAAAAGGAGCATGGAACTTGTGCTACCCTCATCATTACTCTTTATCAGAGCCAGCCCTGAGCAACCTCGGCCTCCCCTTCAGCACCTTCGACCACTCTAAAGCCCACTACTATCGCTATGATGAGCAGCTGAGCCTGTGCCTAGAGCGGCTGAGGTGAGGGGTTAGGTCTTGGGCTATCTGAAGTGACAGTATCAGTGACCCAGAGCCAGGGAGGAGCTCAGGGAGAGGATGAACAGTGAGGAGTGTCTGTTTTCTTGAAGAGAATATATCACAGCTCTGGTTAGGGGATGGGGGAAAATAGGGCTCCCTAACCTGTATCTGTTTCCCCCCAGTTCTGGCAAAGACAAGAATAAAAGTATCCTGCAGGTGAGAGACGCTGAGGGGAGGGCCCCTCTAAAGAGACTCACCTCCCTGGGGCCCTTCCCTCATACACCTTGTCCTGTTCCCTTCCCTCCCTACCCCCAGAACAAATATGTCCGATGTTCTGTTAGAGCTGAGGTTCGTCATCTCCGGAGGGTCCTATGTCATCGCTTGATGCTAAATCCCCAGCATGTGAGTATTCCTACAGTAGGTTTATTTGGGGAGGAGGAAGAAGCTACAAAGGAAGGGACAGTCTAGAGTGGACCAGTTCTTGATCTGTGGGAGAAGAGAGTTCCTAAAACTGTGCCCTCCTCTCCCTGCTAGGTGCAGCTCCTTTTTGACAATGAAGTTCTCCCTGACCACATGACCATGAAGCAGATATGGCTCTCCCGCTGGTTCGGCAAGGTGAGCCAGGGCCAAGGCAGCCCCAGGGCAGGGGTGGGCTGAGGGGGCCTTCTGGGTAAGAATGCTCCCACTGACTACTTCTTCCCCCTTGTTTTCTCCTTAGCCATCCCCTTTGCTTTTACAATACAGTGTGAAAGAGAAGAGGAGGTAGGGGCCAAGCCCCTGCCCCATCCCTTACCCCTTCCCTCCCCAGATATTTATGTGAAATTAACTACGGCTTTATTTTTTGAAATAAAAACTTGAAAAAAGCATCTCTTTTTCCTTCTTGTCCTATCACACACTCATGCTTTGTCATGTGTACTGCTTCCCTCAGAAATCTTCTGAATGTCATCAAGAAGGAGGTCCCTCAATGAATGACCAAAGGAGAGGGGTAGAGGACCCTACACATGTAAAACTCAGAAGGTGAGCTAAGTGAAGCCAGACCACCCACGCTAGCTGTTTCGGTGAAGGAAAGTTTTCCTGGAGGGGAGTTCTCACTGTCCTTGAATGTTACAACATATGATGAAGGCCCGAGTGGAGGTGTCCTAATTCAGAGTGGTGAGAATAGGGCTTGGGTTGGATAGTGGCCACTGCAGGAGTGAAGAAGAGTGATATTTTAAAGAAAAGTCCAAAGAATTGCACAATTGAGAGGAGTCAAAAACGGGGGGGCATGGGACACAGATGGGGATAGAGTTGGAGGCCTGGCTGTCTATACAAGATTCATCAGAAAAAAAAAATTTCAGCGGGCCTTCACGTACTTAGACTAGGTGAAACCATGCTTGGGAGAGGGTAGAGCAGAAGATGGAGCTGGTGCCCAGGAGAGCAAAGCCAACTCGAAGGAACAAGAGGGAGCTGCAAGGTTAGCGTCCACTGAGTAATTCAGTAAACACTCCTTGTCTGTGTAAGCCCAGCCATGAATGCTGGGCTCCAGAAATAAACCCAGACATTGTCCCTATCCTGTGGGCCTCCAAGTGGCATAGCCGGAAACTTGCCCTACTGGGACAGTAACAGGGAGGCTAGAGGCAAAATCTAGGAAATGAAGGGGCTGGGACAAGCAGGATGGAGCAGGCAGCATAAATATTGGTAGAACCCAAGGTTAAAGTGTAAATCTGCTGACTAAGATCTGATTCCATGAATTCAAGGGGATCCTTGTGCATACCTGACGAGGGCTGAAGGCTCTGAGCTTCCATGGATGAAGGTCTGATGGCAGAGGACTTGGGGGATGGGTACAGAAGGCAACCCCTTCAGTGTGCTTGGCAGGCAACAGGAACTGGGGTAGGGATATCAAATTGCCACTAGCATGGATAGGATGCACATCTCCAAGATTCCAAAAACTTCCCACGTCTTTGGGCCTAACGCCTGGAATGCCTCTACCCCCATACTCAGCTGTCCTTAAAGGCCTAAGTGTCACCTCCAGGAAACCTCTCAGCCAGAATCAGGGCTTCTACCACCTCTGGGCCTGTCTCTTACACCAGCATATATCTCAGGATTTTATGTTAATTCTGTCACTCCCAAGGTTTTCCACTCTTCTCCCTGAATTTAATCTCTGGAGACTCTGGGGCCCATTAGAGCACTCCACACTAAAGCTGTTCTCAAGGCAATTAGTGCGTAAAAGGGCATTTCTGAAAAGTGACTCCAGAGGGAGAGGTGTGGGCTAGGGGAAAGGAGAGTAGAAATGCCTCTAGGGACTTTAGGTGGCCCAAGCAGCTGCAGGACCTGAGGAGAAGTCTGATTGGGGCTTGGCATCAAGAAGCCCAGCCAGAAGATAAGGCTGCCTGAAGCCCCAAGACCTAAGGACCAAGCCTGGGGATGGGGGCTTGGAGGACACATGGCTTGTTGGCAGGGAGTAGCCAAAGGCACTCAAGCTGGGATCTGGGGTAGAGCAGCTGCCCTGCCTTGCACCCATGCCAGCCTAGCCTTCTTGTCTGTAAGCAGCGGTGCATCTCCTGAGGTGGCTGGTGTAGGCCAGCAGCGGGCTTTGCCTCATTCTCCCGCAATCTGTGGACCCATAACCCCCTTCCCTGGCTTGTTCCACACAGACCCTGTCTCCTTGGGTCACTTAAGTATCATTTTGCGCCAGGTAGAGTGATCAAGCCCCAGATTCTCTTGGGCTCCGCGACAGAGCAGGTGCGCAGCTGGCCTTCTCCCGAGCGCCCTTGACCTCCTCCATGGGCTTCCAGGTGTTGGCGTCAATTCTTACCTGCAGGACCACACCCACTGGTGCCCAAGGCGTATGTTCTCGCCTAGCCACTTCTGTCCACACTCACCTAGGGGAGGAGGTGCCATGATTTGCCCCTGCCTTTGGTGTGAGGTACACCGTTTCCTCTTAGCCGGCCAGTCTATCCCAGGGCTGGGGTGGGAATTGAGGAAATAGAGACAATGGACTTCCCTGGGATAGTGAGTATCAAGGTGTGTGTAAATGAGGGAGGGGCTCAGAGTATTTGGCTCCTCCCCCAGCTAGCTCACACACTCTAGACTGAGGAGGTTGAGCAGAGCTCTGTGAACCAGCATAAGGGGCTGGGAAGAACTCACAGACATGAGGCTTTAGAAGTAACAAAACTAAAATTTCAATATATGAAGCAGTTCAGTCTGCAGTAATGTTCTCTGAAAGAGAAAACAATCCCAGAAGTATGCAAGATAGATGCCCTTCCCCTCACTCCTTGGCCTGGAGTTTCCTCTCCGATCCCTGCTTCCCCGCTTCCCCATCAGGCTGGTTAATGGATATGGGGGGTGGGGTGCGTGATGGGGGCAGGAGGTCGGAGGGTGGCAAGCACATCTCTGAGTCTGTCCTTCACTGTGCACCGCTGGAAGGCGGATATTCTGAGGATCCCCCAGTTGCTCCCACATACTCACAATTCAGAGAAATGCGAGGGGTAGGAAATCCAAAGACTAAAGTCATTTATTGAGCAGATCTGGTATCAAGAAGAGGGGTCGATCTGGGACGAACCTGTATGATGTCAGGGAATGAGAGATAAGGTGGGGGTGATAAGAAAAGAGAATAGGCAGTTAAGATGGAGGGATGAGGAATGGAAATCTGAAGGGGAGTGATGAAGGAAGGTATGAGAAAGCATCGTTGTTAGGGAGTTGAGACCCATTCCTGAGGGAGTGAAAGTCGGAATGTGGGGACCTCTACAAGGAGAGGGAGCTGAGGGCCCAAGGTGTCTGAAAGGGACAGTGCGGGGAATCTGAGGGACACTTGAAGGATTTCTTGAGAATGCAGGGAGGGGAAAAACAAGAGGGGTGGGGGAGTGGGCAACAGTGAATGATTATGTCTGTGGATCGCTCTGGGACGGATCTAAGGCAGGGAGGGTTGGACTATGGTGGGGGAGGAAGAGGTGCACATCACAGAGCACTGGAGACTGTCGGGGTGGGGGCTCCAAGTTCAGGCAGGGGGATGCCTATAAAACAGCTGAGTGATCCCCCTACACACACATCCCCCAGGCCCAAAACCCAGGTTTAATCTCTTAATCTCCCTCATTAATCACTCACCTCTTCCTACCCCCTCCAAGGATCTGGTTTCTCACCATCTCAGGTTCCAGAGGCTTCACTAGGAAAAGTCCCCTCCTGTGGCCCCAAAGTCGTCTGGAAAAGTCCTTGGCTGCTGGGAGGACCTTAGCTATGCTCTGCTGTCAGCAGCTTCCTCCCATTACTAGTCTCTCCTTCCCTCTCCTCCCCCAAACTCACATCTGGGGATCACCTAACCCCATTACCTGAGCCTGGTTACAGGGGGAAGAAGGTGGCAGGAGAGGTGGAAGTGGAGGAAGGCAAAGGCCCTTCAGGAGAGCCCCACACTCCCCACAGACGCACACTAGTAATTAAGAGCAGAAGAGATAACATAAAAGCTACATAGACGATGCATGAGTGAAAGTCATAGTGTCTGTTTAGTGACAGGCCTGGGTTTCTGCAGCCTCCTGGGATTCTCTTTAATTGCAGATTAAGTGAAACCACCAGGATGGTTCAGAGGGCTGGAGCCTCCAGCTAGGAGGATCTCTCCTAGCCTTCCTCTGCCTCCCACCATTAGTAACCAATTAACAAGGTCCTGAGGCATCTCAGATTTCTGCTGTGGCCTGACTCTGCTCTCTGACCCAGCAGTGGCCCACTGCACTGAGTTGCTCGGGCTACCACAAGAGCACTGTGTTAATGTCTGGATGTGTCTGGGGGATGGGGTGGTCATTGGAGGGAGCCTTTACCAAGATGATACTGTGTTTTTCCACCTTCATTGGGTGGGCCAGGTCAGTGCCTCAATGTGAGGTTCCCTGATTCCCATTATCAAAGTATCTTTCTATCTTTGTTAAGGAGTCATTGGCCCAGGTACTTCAGATCTCTCAAGTTGGGCACCACAACTTCAGGCTCTGCTTGCCTCAGGGAATAGACAGGTAGACAAAGAAGATCACTGCACAAAGGGTAGGAGATGCAGAGGTCTATAGAGAAGGTGACAGAATGGACAGTCTAAGAGGGACTGGCCCAGTTCTTAATGGTGCTATTTGAAAAACTAAAAGAAACCATAACAACAAATTCCTTCAGAGTTATGAGTTTCCCAGGAGAGGTGGAACTTCTCTGTGTCTGGGCTGTGAAAACCATAGCTATTTGGGGGTGTGATATTCAAACAAAAACTTTGCCTCAGTGGGCCTCCACTGGCAGAACAGCACTGTTCCAGAACTGCCTTATTAGGGCAAAGGAGGGCTGTGTGGTACTCACCTGAGTGCAAGCCTAGGACTAGTTACAGGAGAGAGGAGAGAAAGACACGCTGGACACAGATAAAATAGGAATGACTATCTCAGGTCTTAGTTTCTCCCTGAGTTGGCAAAAGTTTTTGTCCCAGAATCTGGTTGGGTCCTTGAAGAGGACTTTTCAAGTCACTCTTCTATAGGGCAGTGACCAGTGGCTCCTTTCACCATTTCTCCTGTTTGTAGGTTTCTGGGCTTCCCCAGGCTAGGTAACCCCTACTGGAACTACAGGAGCTTAATGAGACAAAGACAAACTGACTGATAGATGATAGGATAGTGAGTGTAACCAGAAGGCATTCTGCGGAGGCCAGTCTTCACTAGCAAAGACCCCTCCTGGTCAGTAGCCCTAACTCAGGGTCTGCTGTGTCCTCTCTCCTAAGGCCCAGGTCTTCGGGGCATTTCCATGTGTTTTGACTTACTCAGGGCCTCTGACCTGTGCTGGGACAACCTTGGGTCAAGTAGGAGAACTGGCTGGAGTCCACTCACCTGCACGTGCATCCCTCATCGCATCCCCACTATTCCCCATGCAATAATTGTGCCGGGCCAGGTCCTTCCAAGTCTTGAGTTCCCCAGCATCCCACACTGCGCTAATAACCTCCAGCTGCCACGACCTCTTTAAAGAGCTTTCCACAGGGGTGGGTTGGGGTGGTGGAGCCAGGTTAGGAGACTGAGGTCCTTCCTAGGTGGGATTGGGGATCCTAGCATAGTCAGCTCTGATTTCCCTCCAAGGACTTTTGCAAATCCCCAGCCAGGGCCAGGGAAAGCAGTTTTACTGCCGACGAATTTATGAGCCAGAACGGCAGATAGGCAGGGAGTCCGTGGCATACAGCATCTGGGGGCTGCCCCGGAAGGGTCCAGCCCCAAGAAGCACGAAGCCGCTGGTTGTTCCGCTGGCTTCTCTCTGCACCTCTCTAGCCTGTAGAAATACCTCTGCCGAGACATCTACCAGTTCCAGACTCGCCACGGGTTGGGGGGTGGGAGCGCAGGAGGAGGGGCACACGAGGCTCAGGCCCAGAGCGGGAGGCGGGTCCGAGACTGGGGCCCAGATTGGGAGCCGAGCGGTGGGGCCCAAACCACTGCGGATCCGAATGCAGCTAGCGTTGGGACCACCACGACCTGGCCGGCCATGAGCTCGGGACTCGAGCCCCGGACAGCCCGGACACCCTTCAGCATCGCAGACATCCTAGGTCCGCGCATAGTCCCCCGAGGAGCCTCTGTGTCACAGCTTCCTGAATCGAGCCCAGGTCCCATGTCGCCGCTGTGCGCGCTGGAGGAGCTGACTAGTAAAGCTTTCCACGGACTTGACGGGCACGCTCCACAGCCCTCTGAAGGTACAGCGCCGGTCAGGTCGCTCACTGTGACTTGGCCTCCCCATCTCTCTCCCCAGGTTCCCAGGTCTCCACATTCATTCACCTGGCTGCCACCCTAATCCCCCCTACCCTCAGTCCATGTGCCGAGACTTGCATCTCCCACTCCTCACTTCCCCTCCATTAGTTCCCAGGCTCCCCTGCCGCTCTTGGAGGTCACCAACGCCAAGGGGAAGGGACTGGCAGTCCAGCGACCTGTTGGTCCGTTTGCTGTAGGCGGGGCAATCGCGACAGAGAAAGGCCAGAGTGAAGGAGACAAAAGGCCAGAGCTGGAGGCTGTAAATGAGTGAGCTAAGGCTAGGGTGGCGCAGAAAGTGCCAGGAGGCTCAGCTCCAGCCCCTCCGAGTAAACACGCTCTTCTCCAAGCCCTTCTCTTCTGGAGAAGGCTCAAGGTGCTGAAGGTCCTTGAGTGACAAGAGCCCTGGGACTCCTGACTCTGCCTTTCCTTGCTCTTTGTATCCCCATGACCTCCCTTTTGGGCTTGTGGAGGGGGCACCCATGTCACTAAAGAATAAGCCGAGAGTGTCCAACAAGACCCACGAGTCTATGGAAGGGCCCGATGTAGGTCCCATTACACTCACCACGCTGGGTGGGCTGCCCCTAATCTGACCGTGGTTGGCCCCCGCTTCTGGTGCAGGCCCCAATTTACAAGCCCGCTCAATCGGGGCCTCAGAAAGGCCACAAAGGCCCCGCCCCATATGGCCTGACCCTGCACCAGGCCTCTTCTAGCCCGTCCCGCCCTCCTCCCTCCCCGCTTCCTCCTCTACCGCTCAAGAAGCCCTTAGCCTGCTGCCTCCCGTACCCCAGTGGCGGGTTCCTCTTTGTGCCCCCACCATCTCCTCAGCCTTACTCCCACAGTTTGGTAATGGACTACGGTCCGGCTCCCGTCCCCTCACCCCCACCCTGGGCCTGATCCCATCCCTAGCTTTTCCTCCCGGGCGGAAGCCCGGTTCACGAAGGCTGGAGACTGATTTCTGCTGTATCTCCACAGACCGCGCGGCCCCAGGCGCTCTGGGTCCCGGCCCAGCCGGCCACAGACGGCGAAAGTCACGCACGGCGTTCACGGCGCAGCAGGTGCTAGAGCTGGAGCGGCGCTTTGTCTTCCAGAAGTACCTGGCTCCCTCCGAGCGTGACGGGCTGGCAGCGAGGCTTGGCCTGGCCAATGCGCAAGTTGTCACATGGTTCCAGAACCGGCGCGCAAAGCTCAAGCGGGACGTGGAGGAGATGCGCGCCGACGTAGCCTCGCTGCGCACGCTGTCCCCCGAAGTCCAGGGCCGCCTTGCGCTGCCCAACTGTGCTCCCAACCTCGGCCCCGCCCAGCCTGACTCCGGGCCTCACCTGTCAGACCAGGAGATACAGGTAGAAGATTGAAGGCAAAGCCGCCTTCCGGGTTCTGGCGCGCTGGACTCCTCGCCTCTGCGCTCCGCTCCCTGTCCGGGTTGCGGGGTGGAGGGAGGGTGTCGACCTCAGCCTCTTTCAATCGAGACGCCCATCTTTCCCAGTTATTGAGAATAAAGTCGGTACCACGCCTCAGTCCCGCGCCTGGAGCAATAAAGAGCCGTGTCTGCTGATTATTGCGAAGATTCCGCGCTTGGCACTGTGCGTGCGGAGCACTTTAAATGCAGTGTCCTTTAACCCTCACAGCATCCCTATACGGTAGGTGATTTAACTATGGCCATTTTGCAAAGGAAGATCGCCTAGGTCAGGATTTGTACCCAGTCATCCAGCTAACCTTCAGAGCCCCGGAGACTCCCTGCTGAGGGGAAGGGAGTGGAACCTGGTAACTGCGGGCGACCCCCCCCCCCCCCGCCCTTACTAGCCGCGTGGGGCGCAGGACTCCACCGAGTCTTTGATCTGCCACCGCTTCGGAGACCTTGCCTCCAGTCCGGCCCCAATGTGACAACGGCTTACCTAACTTTCCTCTTCCCCCACCCTGAGGTCGTTTGTTAACGGGGTCCAACCCCTCTCCTCACCCCCGCTTGAAGACCCCTACGCCGGGACACAAAGTGATGTGCGCCGAGAGAGGGAAAACACCCCTACTTCCGGGACCTCCGCCCCAAGCTGGGCAGAAAATGTTCCCGGTGGGACAGTGGTGGAAGGGTGGGATGGCCCGGCCTTGCCAGTGGAGGGCGGAGCTTGGATTGGCCGCCTTGTCCGAAGGAGACCTCCAGCCTACCTCTGCTGGCGCACATTTCTGAGTAATATTTTTCCACCGGTGATTTATCATCCTGTAGTGTGATGGAGAGGGAAGAGGAGCACTCGTGGCTACAGGCCCTCCTGCATGTCTGGCCTTCCCAGAGGGTCTGCAGGAGACTATACTTAGGTATCTTTGCTGTTTCCCCCTTCTCCCTTGTCAGTACCTTCACTCTCCTCAGATCTTCCTATGAGTTTGCCCAAGTGCCACGATCCCTTTCTCAAGGACGCTCTGGGAACAATCCACCCAGGGTTCAAGGGGCCTCAGCTAGGGCCTCAGTTGCAAATGGAAGTCCCAGAAGAGGATATTTAAGGAAGGGTGAACAAGGCTGGAAAGCAGACGGGAACCTGGTATTTTCAGACAATAGCTACCTCTTATTGAGCAGTTCCAATGAGAACTCACATGGATTAATCTTCACAATCTTCCATGGATTAAGCCCCCTGAGGTAATGGGGGCTTTAATCTCATTTTAAGGATGAGAGATTGGCTCACAGAAGGCCCAAGGAAACTTGATCATGTCAGGAAGCTTCTAAGGGGTAGGGCCAGGACTCACTAGCTTGTTTGATTCAGGAGCTCCTGGTTTTGGCCACTACAGGTTCTGTCCCTATAGCCGTAACCTAATTGAAAGGAAAGTGTTTACAGAGAGAGGCGAGGAGAAGCGCCAAAGGTAAGAATTGAGGCAATATACCAAAGATGGCATGGTCCTTGAGGTTTTAGGGAAGAGGTATGACAGCAATGTTTAGGGCAGGCTAATCTGGCTGCATGGACCAGAGACTGAGGAAGTAGTGAATTTCTGGTCACTGAAAAGGCAAGTGCAGAGAGAACTGAGGGCCAGACTTGAGGGGGAAGAGGGCGGCTACCAGGAAAGAGGAGTCAATGTGATTCCCCAAATGACCAAAAATTGCACAACTCAGTGACAACTTTGCAAACCTGGGCATCATGGACAGAAACAGACAATGACAACTAGTGTAAAGCTAAGAATTTGTCACCACTATGTACAAAAGTATTTGTATCTGTGTTGCCCCTTCAGTACACATACACAGCACACACATGCCTCTGCTGCTTCATGTTCAGGACCCCTTGTGTATTCCCTCCTTCCCTTCTAAAGGCCGCCTCTCTGGAACCTTTAGATTAGAGTGACCAACTCATTCTTGTATGCCCAGGACTTCTCCAGTTTTAGCACTGAAACTCCCACAGCCCAGAAAATCCTTCAGTCTCAGGAAAACCAAGATAGTTTGTCACCCTGCTTTCCAGCCCTGGAGACTCAGAACTCAGGCTTCTGGGTCAGAACCCTACCAGTTAGCAGTGTGAGTGTAGGTGCAAGGTGTCAGGTCAGGTTCTGTGGCTCTTAGAGAAATGTAGGATAGGCTAAGAGATACTGGGGAGGGGACATTTCTTTGAAAGGCTGGAAGAGCAAGGAGCCCATTCAGCCTGAAAGATACAGAAAGATGCAGTAGCGGTGGGCAGCCATTTTTGAGGGGCTAAGAGCCCAGAGAAGTCTCCTGGAACAAGGAGGCCAGATGGCTAGGCCTCTGATGGAGTCACTGTAATATCATCCATTAAATAACCACTTCTCCCCAGTCAGGCATGAGCAAAGAACTTCTAGGGTAAATAATTCTATTTAGGAAGTTAATTGGCTCTGAGGCATAACCCCCATCAGCTTTAGGCTTATTAAATTATAGACCAGTGCTGCCACCTCTTGGAATCAAGTCTTGAATAAACAAAACTCAAACCTACCCCATCAAAATGGCCTCTGGATGGGTGTCTCCTCTGCTAGGTTCAGGAGCAGAGCTTCTTAAAAGTCAAGGTGCATAAGGAACACCTGGAGGGCTGCTGAAACACAAATTGCTTGGCCTCCCTCTTGTGGACTCTGATTTAGAAGATCGAGGGTGGGCGCCAAGAATTTGCATTTGTAATAAGTTCCCAGGTGACGCTGACAATGCTGATTCAGGGACTACACTTTGAGAATCACGGACCCAGGAACTCTTTTGTGAGATAAGCGGCAACTCATTTGTCCTCTCTTCCCACCGTGAAAATCATGAATATGTAGGACGGTTGCAGATAAAAACTTATTTATTTAACAGCCACTAGGTACCAAGCACTTGGTAGATGTTTTCTCACACTTTCTCTTTCAGTCCTCACAACAGCCCTGTGAGGTAGGAAATGCCCCCATTTTACAGATGAGGAAACTGAAGCATAGATGTTGAGAGGTACCTGCCCAAGGTGACACAACTAATAATGGCAGATTCCATCCTGCTATACAGTATTTAAGGGGGTCCTGACCATAAACAATAAAAAGAATTTTGGAAAGCCCTGTGTAAAGGAGGTGACTCAATACCTCCTATCTCCAGGTGTGAATGGTGTTGAGCAAGACCCACAGGGCAGCAGGAATCATCCTGATGAATACTTCTTCTTGGAAAGGCATTCTGGGAGGCCAAAAATTCCCCTACAGATTTACATTTAAATAAGCTGAGAGTCCCAGGCAGGGCTAGGGAGGACCGACCAGGGCAGCTGCCAGGATCTCAGAGGAGAAACCAAAAGGAACTCGTAATTCTTACATAGAAAGAGAATTATAGTCTTCTCTGGGGGCAGTAACCCTTGGTGGAAAAACTGAGTAAATGCCACTGGGAAAGGCTAGTTACAATGCCCAGTGCGGGAGTGGAGAAAAAGCATGACTAAGGTAGCGCAGCCTGGGCACCACAGAGCCAGCAGTGGGCAGGCAGGAGCTGGTAAGGGAATTCCCAAATGCAAACCCTTGGCAAAGGAGTCGGAAGGAGGTGAGCATCAGTCCATTGGGCAAAGGAGAGGTCAGAATGTGCAGAAATGTGGACAGGAAACAGGACATGTGGGGCTAGGACTAGAGGAAACAGGGTAAGGAGTCAGGATCAGGAAGAGGTGAGCATCCATAAGATGAAGGGTGGGACCTGGCCTTATTCATCGTGATTACCCCCTTCTTGAGCACAGCTCTGCTGGTGATTGAGTTCCCCAGGGCCAAGAGCGGAGCAAACTTCAAACATCCCCTGCCGGATCTGCTGTAGTCTGAAAACCTGAACTTTTGTTCAGTTCCCTTCTTGAGCCTTGGTGGATTTTATTTTTCCTTACTCTCCCCAGAAGAAGTCATCTGCTTAAAAACCAAAGAAAGGCTGTTGTAGTGGATGTGGGGCACCCTTCTCTCATCAGAAGGTCTCTGTGGCAAGAGGAATGACTGCCAGGGGTGTCTCTTAACTATGGGTTTAGGGTACAAGGTCTCAAAAGATGCAGGGAAGTGCCATCACACCGTGCTCCTCATCATTGTGAGATGTACATGTGGCCTTGTCCTATGAGGAATAGGTCCTCTCTCATCAGGCCTGAGGTAGATGCTGTGGCCCAAGTCTCAGGATGCCCCAGCCTTTTGAAGGGTTCTGAAGATGGAGAGGACGGGGTCTTCTACTCTGAGTCTGGGTGTGGGGCCAGCTGGAGGGGCTCAGGTGACATGGTGGATAATGCAAGGGTGGAGACAGAAGGCCAGGGGCCCCTGGAGCAGTGTTTTGTGGGTGACTAAAGGAAGGGAGGACTGAGGCCCCAGGCTCAGTGTGAGGAAATGGCTGGGGGAACCCAGTTGGCAGAGGTGGTGCACGGATTCTTCCTTGCTGATCCTGCTGAGAAGGGAAAGGGAAGGGTATCTGATATTCCTCTCCAGCAGCACAGCCCCTGCCTCTCATCCCATCCATTCCTGCCCCTCCTACTCACTGAGGCAGAGATAGCATCACTTGGTGTTGCAATCCTAACCAATTCTCCCTGCTGCCCCCTCAGCATGAGTGGGCCTGGTTCCCTTACCCGAGTGAGTCGCAGAAGACAAGAGTGGAGCTCCCGGGCTGCGTCAGGCTGGGACCCGCCTCTCAGAGTCTCCTGGAACACAGCTGCTGCCTCCTCAAAGCGCTATGGTCCCAGAGGGATTAGAAAGAGGAAAGTTTAGGTATCACACTGACCTCAGCTCCTAGTACTACTAACACTGTGATGTGGTATTAAGAGTTCACCTAGAAAATGTCATTGTGGACCTGATCCCCACCCCATCCCACCCAAATTCCTCCTATGCTTCCAATATCAGACCCCATTACCTGCAGTCCCATCAGGGCCTTGCCCAGGCGGAAGAGTCCCCGGGGCCAGCCGGGCTGCAGGGTAAGGGCCACCTGGGCATCGGCCAGGGCCCACACCGGCTGACCCATCCGCTCATGGCAAAAAGAGCGATTTCCAAATAACCTGATGAAGACAGAGTGACAAAAAGTCCAGGTCCTCAACACCTTGCCTTGCCCTGACCTCCCAGCACAGTGGCCAAGCCCCACCTACCGGTGGTCCCGGGGGTTGAGCTTCAAAGCTTGGGTGAAGAGGACTACAGCCTCGGGGTAGAAACCATTTTGGGCCAAATTGGTACCCAGCTCTGAAGAGAACAGAGGGTGGGAAGGTTCAGATGGGGCTACCCAGGGAGGTTGGGACAAGGAGAGAGAGAGAAAGAATCTCACTTGCTAGCTCCTGGCTATGCTGTAAGGCAGCTGTCAGCAGTCCCGGAGGTGCCTAGGGACAGGGAGAAAAGTCAAGCAGGACCCAAGGCCTCAGCCTTCTCAAAACCCTTTTTCTTTGCTCAAATAATCAACATTGCAATTAGCATCACCCAACCCATGTAGTGCCCATGACAGCTCTACCTTCCTGCAGAGGAAACCAGCCAGGGTCGGAGTGACAGTGATGCAACTTCACCCCAGGTCTCTTAATCCCGGGGCCAGAGAACTCCTACTGGTCACTGCCCTCAACTCTTAGGTCCTGTGACTTCCCAGAGACCTCTGGCATCCCTTTCACTGATTCAAGCTGAGGTTCTCCCCACCTTACCTCTGCCTTAGGACTCTGCCTGGGGCTCTCTTCTCTTGGAGAGCTCCCTTCCTCCTGGCCCATCTCCTCCTGGGGGCCCAGGCTCTCGCCTTTGGGCTCTTGGCTCAGTTCCTTCTCTCTCAGGGCACCGTGGGGCCAATCCCCAACCTTGCGCAAAGCCAGAGACACGAAAGTACTGGATAGATCCAGTGAGTCCTGTGAGCAAAAAAGAAAGGTAGGGAGGGGGTAGGGATGAAGTATGTCCTGGAGCAGGGGAAGTAGGGTGTGGGCAGAGACCAAAGAAGGAAAGGAAGGGGACTCTCACCTCTTCCTCGCCACACTGTCCCTGAGCTGGGCCCTCAGGGCTGGATGGGGGGCTCCCATCCCCATCTGGGGTGGCCTCGGCCTGGAGGGAAGGTGGACAGGTACAGAGTTGGGATGGCCTTGAGCAGCCTGCCTTCTCAGCCTCCCCCTTCCTGGCATTTGGTGCTCTTAGTACTCACCTTGGGCTCCCCACCGTCCTGCTCCAAGCGCTCTTGTCGCTTTCGGTCCTTTTGGCGCTGCAATAATGAGGAGGATGTATTTGGGGCACTCTACTTAAACACACATGCACACACACACACAATTTGTATCTTGAGACCAATTCTTCATGTGTATAATATATACTCTATATCATGTACTGAGCTAAGAGTTTTGCATACACTATCTCATTTAATTCTTAAAACTCCATGAGGTAGGTGGTGGTATCCTCATTTTACAGGTGAAAAAGCAGACAAGAAAGTCACCAGGCAGATGGCTCAGAGTAAGAAGGAGGCGGATTCCAACCCAGGCAGTATTGTGTGACCCTGGAACTGCTGCACCACACGGCCTCTGGGAGACCCTCCAGTCCTGGGTACCTTGGTTTCCCCAACAAGAGGATCCACTGCAGGCCACCTTGAGTTCTATCCTGTTCTCACAAAGCTTTCCTCCTTCCCGCCCCTAAATCCCTCTGAGCTCCCACTCCTGCCCTCCAGCTACCTTCTTCTTGAGTCGCTTTTTCTCCGCTTTCTGTTTCATGCGCTCCTCCTCAGCCACCAGTTCCTCAGCCAGGCGGTTGGCTTCCTGGAGGAGGAAGGGCAGGTGACAGGAAAAGAGAGGGAGAAAGCAAAAGGGAGACAAGCCGTATGAAAGCACCTTGAAAGGCCCAGATTCGGGGAGAATATAAATGGGAATCTGCGGGTTGGAAGAATCCTGGGGGAGGTGAAGCCCCTTGCAGACAATCTCACCTCTTCAGTCAGCAGGAGCTTCTGGGCATGGCCACCTGAAGCAGGCTGTCTGAGCCACTGGAGAAGGATGCCGAGGCAGGGGGTCTTTGAGGGAAAGGGCTTAGACTCTTGGGAAGGGTACAGGAAGGACTTTTGGAGACTGCAGTAGGTACCCAGTCCCTCGGCCCCCTTGTCCCTGTCACTCTGTCTAGCCGCTTTCCCCTCATCACCGAAATGGTCCAGGAGGTAATCTGTCAGGAGGAAAAACAGAAGGAAAAGAAAGAAGAACATGAGAGAGAGAAGCATCTGAGGGCAGCCCTCCCCAGGGTACAGCCTCGATCCCTGGGCCCGGCCCCTGCACTCCCCACCATGGTGCCACAGCTGCAGCCGCCCGCTGCTCCCATCCACATGGATCCGGTGCAGGCCCTGGGGATCACTCTCCACAAGCCGTCGAAGAAAATCCACTATGTCCTGGGAGGGGGAGGGGAGGGGAGGCTGGTATTGGGGGGAGCTCGGGGAGAGAGCAAGGGGCTTGGCTGGTTGACCCCTCCACTATGGCAACCACAAAACCAGCCACCTAGCCTGGAAAACCTTACTGGCCGACCTCACCACTCAGCACCTCAAACACTGTTCCCAGTTTTCATGGTCTGTATCGTCTCCCTTCACTACTGCCCTGTCTTCTCAAAGGTTGAGTGTGGTGTTCAGCCCAGTCTTCTCTACTGTCCAGGATCTCCTCCCCTTGACTTGCCGCTAGGTCAGCCACACTGAAATTTGAGCCTCCCTACCTGATCTTCCAGCTATGTCCCCTGTCATATCCTTGAATATGAAAGCCCCCATATAGCAGCTACCTCACATTTATACAAATATAGCAGTTCGTGGCTGGCTTCTCCCCTGCGCTTCATCTATTTCTCCCCAGACCAAGCTCTCAACAATTACTCCCTTACTCAAAAACTTCCAGTAATCCCCCACTGCCAGGGCCACAGGCAGAATCGAATCTAGCTCCACAGCCCGGGATTTGGAGCCTTTTAAAAAGCTCCCCAGCTGACCTTTCCAACCTTTCCTTGCAATCTTCCCCTGCCATTCTCCCTCTGCCATCATGCTTTTTCCAGCTTTGGGGTCTCCCCCAGCAGTCCTTGAATCTCTCCTGCCTCTGAGCTTCTTTCTCACCACATCTTGTCTCGCCTTCAAGCTCCAATTCCAATTCCAATTCCATCTCTTTCATCTCCAATTATCTCTACCCTCTCTTAACAAAGCTGCGTTCACACAGTTTGTGTTATATCATTTAGAGCCTTACCATTCATTGCTTTTTATCGGTCTCTTATTTGGTGAGGCAGCATGGAACTGGAAAGAGCACGGCGCTGGAGTAGAGCTGCTTGCATCCTAGTTCTGCGTAAGCCACTGCCTTGCTGTTTGATTTTGGACAAGTCATTTAACCTCTCTGGATCTCAGCTTTCTCATCACAAAATGAGGCAAAACTCTTCAAGGCCTGGCCCATACATTCTGTGGTTCTGATGAGAATCGCTTCCTCGGTTGGTATAAACTAAGGGGGACAGGAATCATCACTTCCCAATGTGGCCTAATCAGGCTTAAACAGAGCAGACCTCAACTCGGTGGTGGCCCACTGACTGAGAAACTTAGAAGCCACATGAAACTCCAGAGTTCTAAAATAATGCATAGGCAGGACCTTTAGATCAGTGAGGTAGGTATAGTCTACCTTCTAAACAATTTTAGATCCAGAACTCCCTTAGGAGATAGTCCTGACTCAACAGCATCTTCATTTATATTGTTAGGCATTTTCATCAAGTTTTAGTCTCAAATTCAACTTCCTAACTGGAACTCAAGCATAAATAATGCATGCTCTGGACGCATTTTAGGCAGCCTCCTCAGAATGTGCCACTCAAATATATAATGTCTTTCACTATATCTCTAATCTCTCTCTTCCTGTTCAGTCCAGTACAGGTATCGAAAAACAAACAAACAAACAAACAAAAAACCACACACAACAACAACACTTCTTTGACCTTCTACCTCCTCCCCAAATACAGTCTATGCTACTCTCTTAATTCACTACATACATGACCTGGCCCTCCCCAAAACCTTCACAAATCATTTCCTACCCTCTTGTCACCCTTCTCCAGCTACTGTGGTTTCCTTTGAAGTTCCTACAACACACCAAGTGCACTGAGAAGCTACACGTCTAACATCTCGGGGCTGCTGTACTTATTTCCTCCTCCTGGAATGCTCTTTCTGCAGTAAATGGCTCAATCCTTTGTCCCCTTCAGATTCTCTGCTTAAATCTTCTTCGGGAGGCCTTCTCTGACCACTTCTTTTAAAACAAGAACTCTATCAACTCCATGCAATGCTCCCCATCCTCTTTCTTGCTTTTTCTTTCCACTTCTCTTATTCAACATACTATACTTTTTATTTGAGTGGCTGCCCCCCACAGGCTACTTCTAAACCACTTAATAAAGGGATTTTGTCTGATTTACTGTCTTCCCAGCCTAAAACAGTGCCGGTAGGTTGGTGCTCAATGAGTGTGTGCTGAATGAACAAAGGCAGAGAGGTTGGTGAGTAGACTATTCTAACAGAGATGCAGCCAGGAGCTGTACCTGAAGAACTATGTGACCCAGCGAATCTGAAATTTATCCTGTTAGTGTTGGGAGTGGAACTGATCTGGGGAGTGAAATGCTCAAATAAAATAGTACTGGGGAAGTCTGGGGATTGGATGTTTAGTTAGAAGGCCCTTACAACTGTTCAGGCCAGAGAAAATGAGTTCTTGAACTAAGGCAGTGGCAATGGGAACAGGAATGGAAATGATAGGTTTGATTCAAGAGACATTTCAGATGTAGATTTTAGTAACTACTTCTGCGAGGGAAATGTGTGAGGTAAAGGAAAGAACAACTCTCAGATTTCTGGATTAAGCAACTGGACAGAAGTTTGTGTTATTTATCAAAACTTAGAGGAAAAGCAACCAATTTGTAAATATGAACTTCTGGACTTGTGAGTTTAAGATAACCTAGAAGCATTTGGAAGTAGAGATAACCTAGAAGCCGTTGGAAGTACAGAGATAACCTAGAAGCAGTTGAAAGTACAGCTTCTCGGTGCTCCCAGATCTGATCCTGTCCCTCCCTCAATAACCCTATCACCTACCTGGGGACATCCAAACCCCGATGTTGGGCGAGGCCTTTCAAGCCACTTGCTGCCTTCTTTCCCACCTTATCCAACCAAACTCTCCACTCAGGTCTGATTTCAATGAAGTTCTTTTAACTTTTCCTTGCCTTAGTGTCTTTGCTCATATTGCTCCCTCCGTTAATAGTATCTTTCCCCCAAGGAACTCCTACCCACTAGAATCTCTGGGTTGAGACCTAGAGTCCCTAGTCTGCCTAACCTTGCCCACTTCAGGCTTTTATCTCGGCAGCGTCATCCCAAGTCTCCGCGGCCCCCGCCTCCCACCTGCCGTGCGCTCCTCGAGGGCAGGGCCCGAGGCAACGCCTCTCCAGAGCCGCTAGAGACCAGCGCGGCGCTGGGCAGTGGCCGGGCTCAGTACAGCGGTTGAAAAGAGGCGTGACCGACTTAAACAGGGCGAGTGGGGAGCTAGGAATCCCTTTTACCTCTTCGCCGTAGTCCTCAGGACCGAATTCTTTGCAGAGTTTGGGGACAGCAGCGACTCCCAGCGGGCAGCCAGGCCTCAGAGGACAGTCTACAGGAAAGGAAAGCCGCTGCGCGTCAGGAGGACTCGGAATGGATGGACGGGAGCCCTCTGTCCACCGCATGAAGCTCAAAATCCTACTGCAAACAGATAGACCCAAGCGGGGTCGCACCAGCCCTCCTGGACCCACTTCTGCCCAGTCACACCTGCTCACCTAGTTTGATCCGCCCTACCACCTTGGGAATCGGCGCCATCTCCTGTCCGCAGTGACCCGAAAGTGAAAGATAGTCTAGTATTTGATGCCTGCCGAAGGGAGGGGTAGGGCAGAGTAGGCGGCCATCTTTGTTAGGGGCAGAAGCCTCCGCCTACGGAGCGCGAGAGAGTCCAGGAGGGTCCCGGCGCCTCCCCGGCCAAAGATGACGGCTCTTAGTGGGTAGGGCGGAGTCTGGGCTACGGCAGGCGTTGGGCGGTGCGGGCAAGTAGGAATCGTTAGGTTCGTTCAGGACACGTCGCCCTATGGCCAAGGCATCTCGATCGACTGGCCTTCTGCCTCCGCTCGCTCCCGTGTCGCCGTCGTGGGCGCAAGCCGTGGGCGCTGGTGAGGAGCAGTGGGAGAGAAGGCGGGCGGGTGCCGTCGGCTGGGACGTTCGTGGCTGGCCTGCTGCTGTCGGTTACCGAGAGCATCCCTTGCTCGGACCCACGGCCTGGAGGAGCTCCAGGAAGGCAGTCGCGGTGGGAGGCGCCGGCGGATGCGGGAGAGCACCACGAGGTTAGCGCTGCGGATTGGAGGCAGGAGCTTGCCGCCGGCGGCCCGATCCCCGCTGTACTGCAGCGTCTCCGGGCCGTGTTGCTGCGGCTGCACCGTGAGCGGGAGCAGCTCCTCCAAGCCCGGTTCTGCGCCCGCCACCTACAGGCGGCCGTGCGCCTCCTAAATGTACTGAGTCCCTGCGCGCAGTCCCCCTACCCGGTCCCCTTGCCTCCGCTGTGCCGCGACCTGCTGCTGCAGCCTTCCCGAGGGGCCGTCCTGAGAACTGGCCTTCGGGAGACTCCCGAGCCACTACTCCTTACTCGCCCCATTGGACTAGCAGCCCAGCGCCTGCATGCTGTCATCGAGATGCAGCTCCGTGCTCTGGGCCGGGCGCCCGCCAGCCCCAACCTGTCATCCCAACTCGCTGACCTGCTACTGGTGCTTCCGGCCTATCATCAGCTGCAGGAGAAAGCCTTGAGCAGTGTCCCAGGAGCAGCGCCCCCTTTTTCCCCAGCCCGTGTGCTCTGCCTCCTGACGGGGGAGCGGGGTTGCCAGGTGGCAGGTCGCCTGGATCAGGCACTCAGGGGATCAGGCTTGGGGGATCAGCTCCGCAGGAGGTGTTGTGAGGAGCGGGAGCTGCTGCCAGGGCTCCTGGGCCTGTTGGGGAGCGTGGCGGATTCAGCCAGCAGTAGACTGGAGCTTGAAGAGGCTGGAGCCCTGTGGAACCAGTACTGGACCCTGCTGTGGGCAGCCTGTGCTCAGAGGCTGGACCTAAGTCTAGGACCTTGGAGGGACCCCAGGGTAGTGGCACAACAGCTGAGTCAGGCACTGGATCAGGGTGAGTGATAGGCTTCGGTGGGCATTTGGGAAAGCTTCTCCCTAGTCACCTTGCTTACCTGCCAGCCTGACTATGAAAGCAGGCCCTTTAAAATGAACACCCCTCCCTCACCTCCCTCTACCCTCACTCTGGTTTAGGCTATAGCTTCTGAACCTTCAAGGCAAAGTTGTGCTTTCCATCCCAGTCTTCAGTAGGGGTGGGGGTGTGGGATGCCTCCACTCTTCCCTATCACTGAGTGGGCATTGGTTGTGGAAAATAAGGCCTTGTTTGTAGGCTCCAGGGTCATTTCTCCCATTAGCATCTCTGCCTCAGGAGTGTGAGAAGGAGCTGGCTTCTTTATGTCACAGCTTATTTCATCAGTCTCTTATCCGGAGCTGGGACCAAGGTGAGAAGGAAGGGGGGCATTGGGAGTGACAGAAGCCTCAGGTTGCCCCTTCCCTATCAAACCATAGCCCTCTCATCCTCAGGCTTCTGCCAGGCTTTGGGAACTGCTAGTGACCAGAGCAGCTTTTCCTCATCCTCTCATACCACTGAACTTCTGCAACAGCTCTTCCCTCCTCTCTTGGATGCCCTTCGAGAATCCAAGTCAGGGTTGCTCCTCTGTCAGCTTCCAGGTGAGACAAGGGGCTAAAGTTGGGGGGACAGAATGGTTGAGCCTATCTCCTTTATTCCTTCACTGTTCTGAAGCCTGCCTCCTCCCAAAGGTATTCCATGACTGCTTGGATACTTGTCCCTCCCCTCCCCAGGTCCTGCACCCCTTGCCCTGGGGCTCTGCACTCTGCAGACATCCTTACTCTGGTTTTGGGGCAGAGCTCAGCACTATCTGGCAGCATGGGCCCCAGGTTCCTTTTTGCACCTGATTCAGAAGGACTTACCTGTGAGTAGTTAGGGATGGGGGGGAGGGAAGCGGCCTAGGCTGGGCTCAGACCTCACACCCTATTTTTGCTAAAGCCTCTACTGCGTGAGGCAGAAGCTCTGTCTAGCCTAGCTTCAGAGGAAAGCTTGACCCTGGAATTGGAGCAGCAGCTGGGCCTGGAGATACGGAAGCTGACGACACAGATCCAGGTGAGGAGAGTGGGGACCTTTAACAATGGCCAGCTTTAGAGTTGGTGGTGGTGAGGGGCGGTGTGTGGGGGGGGGGCAGGGGGAGAACATCTCAGTGACTTGGAATCTTCTCGGAGTCTGTTAAATTTACCTTTCTTGCTTTGCTCACTTTTTGTTATTATGGAAAATTTCAAACATTTACAAAATTAGAGAGAAGAGTATAAATGGACCCCTACCATGGAGGCTTTAACAATGATCAACTCATGGTCAATTTTGTCATCTATATATTCCACCCTACTCCCCCATGTCAAGTTCTCATTTTGTCATGTTAATAGCCACTGGTTTTCATTGCCTAGATCCATGATTTCATTAGAGGGTGCACAGTGGTGATTTTCCAATTCAATCATTCCTTCTTCATTTATTATTTAGATTACTCCTATAAAGTGAAATTTGCCTTCATTAATTATTTGGCTTCTCTGAGGTATATTTTGTAGGAAAAAAGTAAGATAAAGGATCGAATACTTCTATTTACTACTTTTTAATACGTTTCCTTTTTTAAACATGTAATTTGTATTATTATTAAAGTAATACATATCCATAGTTTAAAAGTGAAATAGAATATTATTTTAGAAAGCTTCTAATGAAAAAATAGCACTTTATAATTGCCCCCCACACACACTGCTACCATTGATTCCTGTTCCACACTGTTAACCTTCATTCACTCTTGGCTGTTTCTTCTAACACTTATTTTCTTCTGCTATTTTAATTTCTGCTATATTAATTTTTTCCATTTTGTACAGTATTCCTACTAGGAAAGATGTCTGTCTTGTTTTCTCTTCCTACCCAAATTTCTCCTCTTTGCCCTGAAAAAGGGCATAGCTGTGGAGTTCAGTCCTTTTCTTCTTTCTCTCTGCATTCCTGCTCAGTAACGGTGCCTTGGTGCTGTGGACCACCCTGCCCCCACCAGTTTAGCCCTAACCTACCATCTGCATCTGCCTGTTGGGCATTTCCATCTCAATTTACTGTTCCCTCCTCCAACTCAACATGCCCCAAAGCAGGCTCCTCATGGGCAGAGTGGACAGTGATGGTCCTTGGAGCTCTGAGGTTGGCATGTGGTGACAGAAGCTCCATACCAGGCCTCTGGCTCAAGTTGGTGGCTGGGCAGCCTCAGATGAGTGGCATAAGTTACTGGAGGTGGGCAGTTCATAGTTCCCTGAGGGAATCATGGGGAGATGGCCTGACCAAAGCAGAAGCTCTCTTTGTGTGTTGTGTGTGCACGGGCGTGTGGGCGTGTGGGTGTGTGTGCATGCATACACACATCTGGGGTGAGGGTAGGGGACTGTGGAGGAGTAAGCAAGTTAGCATCAAATTGTGGAGGGCACTGAAAACAAGTCTGCAGATTTGGGGCTTTATCTCATGAGTGATGGGGAGACATTGTAAGAGCTGGAAGGGGTCAGTGAAGACCATGATAGAGTTTGATTCAGCTACAGTGGTCAGGATGGGAAGTGAGAGATGTAACATGAGAAGGGTCCAGCTCTTGGTAGTTGTGGTAAGAAGACAGCAAAAAGAACAGGGACAGTGTGCTCACCGTGTGAACCAAACACTGTGCAAAGCACTCTGATGCCTTGCTTCTCTGCCTGGTGATTGCACTGTTGGGCATCTGCAATGTTGGGTATTCTACCACATACAGCACTGGGATGAAAAAGAAGAATTCAATGTTGTGATTTTTCTCCCCAGCTGGTCTGAAATGTCCCAGAAAGAAAGACTGTCTCAGTGTGTGATCTTGTATTTCTGGAGTGTTGAATGAAGGGTACAGTTGACAGAGGGGTAATTTCCTTGACATAAATAAGGAACAAGGGGGTGCTGATTTCCAGAAGAAGAGAGGAAGAGTTTGGATTTAGATAAGCTGTTGTCAGGATATGTACCAGGAGCCACATGGGCTCTACCCTAACCTCCGTGTCTGGCCCCCTAAGCCCCTTCCTCTCTTCAGGCTTGTTGGCATCTAATCACCTTTTCTTCACAGACCTGCCACCATATATCCCATTTCTTGGGGTCCTTCTCCAAAATGGACTGTAGAGACCCCCTCTTTTTTGCCGTCCTCTCCCCCTCCCAAAACAAAACCTATCACACCAAAGAAACCAAACCAGTACATGGCCTTGTCTTGCTTTACAGGTTACAGTGCTCTGGAGAAATGCAAGTGGGTTGTCAGAATACTGAGTGTAAGGACATACCAAAAGTTCCTGAATCTCAGAAAGTTACAGTATTCATTCTTTGTCTACATGCAGTTAGTTCCTTCCTTTCTTTCATACGTGACAGCCAAAAGATTGTACAAGTCTTTCTTTCTTCAGCCTGTCCCCAGCATTTGGTTTTGAACACTGATAGTGGTGAAGGTGTCTTTCTCTTTTTTCCCATTAATGTTCCTATAAAAGAAAATTAACCTAGAGGATTTCCATCTTCCGAACCAAGCTGAGAACATGGTAATCCTGATGCAATTGCCCATAATCTTTTCTGGGTCCGGACCTTTTGGAAAACCCAATAAAAGATATGGCACTTCTCCTCAGAAAATGCCTGAGCCTATACAATTATGTGTACAATTCTGTTCTGGGATTGTATGGATGCCAGGTTAAATACCTCAGATTTAGAAAAGCACCAGAACTTGACAAGTCCAAAACAGATAAGCCCCTTTTACCTTCTCCCTATCCCCACAGCTCCTGCCTGAACAGTCATTAAGTCTCTTTTTTCAAGAATGTCATAAACAAGCTACACAGGGCTTCGAACTTCACATGCCAAGGGGTCGGTACTGGCAGCATCGTCTCTGTCCTGGTAACTCATTCCAGCGTCCCCAGGGTTCCCAGGGGGTAAGAGTGTCCTAACCCCTCCAAATCCTGGCTTCATTCCTCTCTCTCATCCTGGTCCTTACCTACTGTGCCCCACTTCCCCTGCCAGAAATCCTACTCCTTTCCCCCAAACACCCCATTAGGACCTCTATAGCCTTATATCCTGTCCTTTCTGTTCTGTGACTCCAGAACTGCCCAGTATTCCTAGTGAGTATGCCAGATTGGTGGTCCGCATTATACTGGAACCTGTGTTGCAAGGATTGCAGGGGTTGCCACCCCAAGCCCAGGCCCCTGCCCTGGGCCAGGCACTGACAGCCACCCTGGGTGCCTGGCTTGACCACATCCTTGCCCATAGGATCCGGTTCAGGTAGGGAGAAAAGGAGGCAGGGGCATGGGGGATGAATGGAACTGGAAAAGGGAAGGGGATAGGTGGGGTAGAACAGTTTGGAGAGACAAGAGGGTCAGATGGCCACATTGTACCTTGGCCTTCAGCCTGCAGGGGGCACTGCAACTCAGGCAAGACTTTGCAGTGGTCCTGGAGTTGCTGGAAGAAGAGCGGTGGGGCCTGTCCCCTGAACTTCGCCAGACCCTGCTCATGCTCAGCATCTTCCAGCGGCTGGATGGGGCTTTGCTCTGTCTATTGCAGCAGCCACTGCCCAAGACTCGAGTCCACAGAAGCCTCCCTGTTGCTGTGAGTCATTCCCCTTTCTCAACTCCAAACTCTCTTGGCCCCTTGCTCAGTATTTTATGTGCCCCATCCCCTATGCTCAGCATTTAACTGGCTTAAGCCACCCCTGCCCCTCAGCGGCCACCTGCCTCTACTCCTGCCTTACCAGGTGTTTGTAATGAGGTCCAGACCTTGGAATTACCCAGTAGCAGCCTCAACAGCTTGGAGAGCTTGGAGCCCCCTCTTCGGCCTGGAGCACCCCCAGCGCAGACAGCTCAGCTGCTAAGCACATTGTGGGGAGGAGGACCTAGCCCCCAGGCTTACCTGGTGGGAAATCAGCAGGCCTGGCTTGCCCTGAGGCAGCACCGAAGATCCCGTTGGCGTTTGCCTTTTCTTTCCTGCCTGGGGACCAGTCCTGAATCCTAAGGAGCCTGTTCAGGAGCCAGAAAGTCAGAGTTCTGCATCTCTGGCTGGAAAAGCCCAGACGTTTGGAACTGCAGGTTAAAGAAGCCTACAATTGGAAGCTTGGAAGAAAGTGTACCTGAGAACCACCAACTACAGAGCCTTGACTAACAAGCTAAAAATCCAAGATCACTCTAGTACCTGTAATCCAGAGTATACAGCAAAACCACAGCCTGGAACCTGGAGGTCAGCATCTCTGAAGGCTCAGGGCTAATTCCCCATCAGTGAAGATAGATCTCAGGGCTAGATGCTGGGAGGAGGTAAAAGGGAAAGATAAAAAGCAATAGAAAGTGGAGAGCCTAAATGCCATTTCCTCTTAAGTCCTCAGAGCCAGGCTAAACACAAAGTTCTCTGAATTCATCAGGAACCACAGAGGTAGAATAGGTATTTCTACAGCTGGATCAATCCCAAGGGCTGTATTACCCTGTACGCCCTCCTCTTATTTTCAGCCATTTGAAGCATATTGGGCTGTAGGACCTTCACGTTTAAGCTTTGGTTACTCAGAGTTCAACATGTTTATTCTTCAATTACCTGAATGATGTTTACTCCCTGGTATATGCATAATCCCTGCAGTGATGGAAGGACCAGCACTTAAGATTGGGCACAGCAGGGTACGGAAGGGGAAAAAGGCTGCAGAAAACCGACATGTTATCAGAGCCAGGTGCAAATAGTTGGGCACGGTTTATTTAGTTTCTTCATTGTGGTACAAGATAACTATGAACGAAAGGTTGTATTTGATGACCGCTTACTTTGGGCCCCTCCATACCCTGTGCCGAAACCACCTCTCCTTTTTGGCTTGCCTTCTCCTCTGGGACTGCAGAGCCGAGGCACCTGCGGCACTTGGTGCCTGCAGCAGTGCGGCCACGCACAGCCTTTTACACTGATGACACTTCCGCCCGCGCGAGTGCTTCCGGGGCGGAGGTTACCATGGCTGCGGCTTTGGCTCGGCTGGGGCTCCGGGCTGTCAAGCAGGTTCGGGTTCAGTTCTGCCCCTTTGAGAAGAACGTGGAGTCCACGAGGTACGAGAGGGAGGGAGTGGGCATGGGAAGGGACGCGCCTTCCTCCCGCTATGGGTCCACCCCCCTCGGCCCATCACTCACACTGCTTTCCCGCTGCAGGACCTTCCTCCAGGCGGTGAGCAGCGAGAAGGTCCGCTCCACCAACCTCAGCTGCTCGGTGATTGCGGACGTGAGGCACGACGGCTCCGAGCCCTGCGTGGACGTGCTCTTTGGTGGGCTCACGTGGGAGTCTGGCGGGAGTGGGCGGTGGGCAGCTTGCGCACCCTCAGCCTGGGTGCCTCTGTCCTTCCTGTACTTGATTCGTTCGTTTCTTCCCCAGGGGACGGGCATCGCCTGATTATGCGCGGCGCCCACCTCACTGCCCAGGAAATGCTCACTGCCTTCGCTTCCCACATCCAGGCAAGGAGCGCGGCGGGGAGCGGGGACAAGACTGACGCTGGTGCCGGGCGCTAACTGCGCGGAAGAGTCTAACAAGCCTGGGATTTGCTAGGACATTTATCCAAGAAAAGCTTGAATTAATCACTCAAATAATTATCTAGAGAGCCGAGCTCCCCCCCCCACCACACACACATCCGCCCCCCATGGCCACAAATTCAACCTTTGTTTCTGGGACGAGACAGGATCTGGAGGTGTCTGGACAAACTTGAATTTATTTCACCTTTTTACCATCATTCACTGTTGAACCGTTTTGATTTTGGCTTCCCCCGCGACTCTCAAGGTACCTCTTGAACTACCCTCTTGGGTTAAACCCTACCTTTCTGTTTGGCTTTAATCTCAACTTTTTTGCTATAGTCGGATTACCTACTACCAGTTTTCTCCAAATCCTACCAACACTCTGTCCAAATAGAATTGATAATCTTACATACACATATACATACAAGCCTCACCCTCTGACTTGCCCATTACTTTTAAAGGTACTTCATCTGCCCAGCCACCTGGGCTGGAAACCACAGCATTAGCTCTGGTTCTGTCTTCTTTTTCCTGCATATCCAGTCAGTAAATTCAGAATCTTCTGCCTTAAACAAAAGCTCCTGAAATGTTCTCTTCGGTCCTATTCTTTCTTGTCATTGCATTCTCCCACCAGTCTCCTTTTTTTCTAGTCATTTTTGAGGCTGCTTAATTTTATCTTTCCAAAGCACATCACTGGTTATATGTCTCACTACAGCTTGTTTCAAAGAATAGTGTTAGACATTGTGCTTAAAGTATTTTTCATACTGAGTTACCACCTATTAGTATCGATCATGAAATCAATTTAGGGGGTAAATCAGCCTTTTAAAAACAAAGTAAAATAGAATTAAAAGTATCAGAATGCATGACACATGGAATACGAAGTATTTTTTTAAGAAACTTAAGTTTTAAGCATGTAATTATGAATATATGTGTGTATATAGATGTATATATATAAAGTATGTGCATGCAAGTGTATCTGCAAGTACGTAGTTGCAATAGAGAATTATTTCTTTCTGTAGGGGAAAAAATGGTTGCAAGCCATCCACTGGTTTAGAGAACTTCAAAATGCTCAACGAGGCAATCAAGGATCTCTAGATATTGGCTCCTGTACTTTGCCTATTACATTTTCCATGACTCTTCTACCACATTACTATACTGCTTCTTTGCTTGAAAGAGTGTTATCTTCAAAGGGCTGTTTGTTCTCTCCCTTTTAAAAAAGAAAACTACCAGGAAGCAGTAGAGTGTAGTTAAGAGCCAGAATACCTGGGGTTGAACTCCCAGCTCTGCCCTTAAGTAGTTATTAAACTTTGGACAAATTACTTATTCTCTCAGTGCCTGCCCTCTCATTTGTAAAATGGAGATAGTAGTACCTACCTTATAAGATTATTGAGAGGATTGAATAAATTGATATCTGTTAAGCACCCAGAATATTACTGGTAATTAAATAAATGTTATGTAAGGGGCCTTATCCTACTTCAGGTACCATGAGAAGGTAGGGTTCTTTGGAAAAGACAGTAATGTTGGGAAAAATAGAAGGCAGCAGGAAAAGAAGAAGATCAAATATGAAGTGGATTGACTCCATAAAAGAAGTCATAGGCATGAGTCTATAGGAGTTGATCAGGGCTATTGACATTGGGGACATTCATGAGTCGCCAGGAGTCTGAGCCAACTCAATGGCAGGTCACACACAAGAGGCTTTATGTTATAGTTGAAAAGATACAATCTAGATTTGAGTTCCCCAGCTCTGGTTAATTGGCTACTATCTTCGGCTACACTTAACCACTCCTCATTTGTAAAATGGGGATGGTTCAAACATTGCTATAAACATGGATCGAGTACGGCACTGTACTTCTAGATTGTGAATTTGAGGTTGGGGCTGTTTTCTCTGTGTCCCCAGCACCTTGCATAGTGCCTAATACAGAGTGTACAATAAATATTTGTTGAACTTACATGTATTTAGCATCTACATTGTGCTTATAATTGATCAGTACTAAGATACAAAGTTGAATAATAAAACAGGTATGCAACAAATGCTACAATAGAGATGTGGACGAGGTGCAGTGGTAGCAAGGAAGATAAGACTGAATTTGGGCAGAAGCTTGTCGAATTGTTGAATGAGCAAAAAGTTACCAGTGCAGGATGGGGCCAGAAATCAGATTATAGTGAAATAGGAAGTGGGCATGCAGCATAGCATAAAGTATTAGTTTTATATATGAGTTTGGATGGGAGGTGTGATAATAGCTAGAGTAGCATAAAGGTGTGGAGTAGAGTTTTTCAAAAGATGATAGGGTTCATACTTTATGAAAATACCTTCTGTGGAGGAGAGACTACTTCATGATGTTACTGCTGCCTGACTCACCGGGTAGATCCTAGCCAAAACAGAGATTGCTTCCTAAAAATCCCCTCGGACTTTCCCAGCCCCAGGCAAGCATAGAAGGCATTTTACTCCTATCTGGTTTAGGTCACACCCCTTAGCGCCTGTCATGTGGTGTGGAGGATATTCATGTCTTGCTGCTACCCAATATGTACCTCATATCTAAGTTCCCTTAATAAACTCTAGATGTAATGATGGAATTGTCAGCCTCTTTCTCCAGTCTCTTGGCCCTGGGGAATTTTACGTAACACTGTGTATGCTGAGCTGTTGGTGAGAAATAAGTAACTGAATCTAAGCGCTCTGAATCACCACCAAATGTAATGTTGACTTCTAGGTCAACTTGAGATGCCGATGCTACCCCTTTCCTACAGCCTTTCCTGGCCTGGACATAAGTGACCCTTCCTTAAGCTCCTTCGCTTCCTGGGTTGTAAAAAAGAAAAAATATGCATTCTCTAAGTGCCCACACCACCCTTATTGTCCTTTTTGGGGTTCATCTAGATAAGGAATCTTATAAACCGATGGAGATATGACTTGTCTAAAGAGCAAAGACACTGCTGGAAGAGATTTAAGGCTTCCCCTTGGGCCCAGCACTCTCCAGCACTCTCCACTAGGAAAGTGAGCCCAAACGATCCAGTTTGATTCAGATACACCTGGGTTGCAAGCACCCCACTTTCTGTCTCTGGCCAGGGCCAAGTGACTTCAACTTTCTAAGCCACAGTTTTCAGCCACCTGAGTGGGGCATGGTGGGGAGGTTAAAAGTAAAAGCATCTCAGGTATATACATATATATATATATATGTATGTATGTATGTATGTATGTATGTATGTATGTATGTATGTATGTATGTATATGTGTGTACATACATATATGTATGTATATATGTATATGTATGTATATATACATATATATGTATATATATGTGTGTATATATATATACATACATATTTGAAATATATTTAAAAGCGCAGTGTGAGGTTGGTTGTTTGTTTTTTTTGTTTTGTTTTCTACTAGCCTGTAAACTCCGTGAGGACACCAAATAAATGCTAACCCAGTGAACGCGGGGCCGACCCAGTGATTAGCCCTGTGCCGCATCTGCGATAGCGGTTCCGGGCTCGATGTCTTAACCTGACGTAGCGGGGCTGGACTTCCGGCAGGAGGCGGAAGCGGAGCAGAAGGCCGGGACAGGCTGTTGCTGCTGAAAAATCTGTGGCTACCCGGCCCTGCGCCTGAGCCGGGGAGGCGAGGCAGACCCCGGGCACCTTTGCAGCCACCCGGAGCTCCCAGGACGCTGACCTCGTGCCAGAATGGCTCGGGGCGAGCGGCGGCGCCGCGCAGTGCTGGCAGATGGAGCGCGGACCGCTGAGGGGGCGTCTCGAAGCGGCACCGCGCGACGGGACAGCCGAGTTGGCATGACTCGTGGCACTGTCGCGGGAGCCGTTCTAGCCATCGTAGTCCTGCCTCTGGCCCTGAGTCTGTCGGGAAGCTGGCTGCTGGCGTGGCACCGCGCGCGGCAGGCGGTCACGCTGCACTCCGCGCCCCCCGTGCTGCCTCCCGACTCTTCGAGCCCCGCCGTGGCTCCGGACCTCTTCTGGGGCACTTACCGCCCTCACGTTTACTTTGGCATGAAGACCCGCAGCGCTCAGCCCCTGCTCACCGGTAACCGGGCCCCGGCGGGCAGGCTGGCGAACTCTTAATCTGGATGCCCCAGCTTCACGCCAGAGCAGGAATGGGGAGGAGTGGATCAGGGAGTTATGAAGAGGGATGACCCTGAAATTCTCAGAGACCCAGAAGGACAGGATCCCTTCTCTCTCTCTTTGACTTACGAGGCCATTCTACCCTCAGGACTGATGTGGGCGCAGCAAGGGCCCGCCCCAGGGACCCCTAAGCTCAGGCACACGTGTGAGCAGGGGGACGGAGTGGGCCCCTATGGCTGGGAGTTCCACGACGGTCTCTCCTTCGGGCGGCAGCACATCCAGGATGGGGCTTTAAGGCTCACCACTGAATTCGTCAAGAGACCTGGGGGTCAGCACGGAGGAGACTGGAGCTGGAGAGTGATTGTAGAGCCTCAGGTCAGGGTCTCAGGACACCACCGTTACCCCAGCTCAGACTCCTTCCACCCTTCCTTTGCCGCCACGAATGCAGTATGAAGTGGGGAGGAGTGGGTAGTAACAGCCCTGAGTCTGCCTGCCTTAAACACTTACCTGTAAGATCATCTCAATTTACTATCTCTGGTTTCCTTTTCTGTAAAATGGAGATAAAAATAGCACCTAACTCAACAGGATTGTAAGAATTAAAGGAAATAATATGTAGTGTTCTTAGCATAATACATGGCATAGAAGTGCTCTGTTATTTCCCAGAGAACCATGTGCAAGGCTGTTTATATCATCCCACTGTGTGCTTACCTGCACTGCCAAATGTATGTTTCTCATGTTGCTCCTACCTGGTGCTCCTTTCCCTCAATAAGTCTGATTCTCAAGGGAGAATGCCAATCTAATGTTGTGTTTTTCTGTCCTCTGTGGTCATCCAGGCCTCAGGTACCTCCGCCCTCCCTTTGGTGTCCTTGTTCTTCTATGTGGTGACGATGGCAAGGAAGTCTTAGTGCCAGAGGCTGGAGCTAAGGGACAGTTGAAGTTCATCAGTGGGCACACCAGTGAACTTGGTGACTTCCGTTTTACACTTCTGGCACCAACGAGTCCTGGGGATACTGCTCCCAAGTATGGCAGGTAACTGGGGGAAGACAGTGTGTCTGGGGGGGGGTGGTAGGGGTACTATGGATGCTGACTTAGCCTGATTTCTTTCTCCCCACTCTGTCCTCTTTCCACCAGTTATTTTTCTTCTCACCAGGCTCCAGTCCCTTGCATTGCCAAAATCCTCTCATCCTGACTCCTGATCACCTCATATTTCTTTATAATCCCCTCTACTTCCTCCTCAATAATACTTCCTATTTATCTTTTTCTCTTCAAGCTACAATGTCTTCTGGTCCTCCAACCCAGGACTTCCTTGCTGACAGAGATGGTGAAGAGTCGCCTAAATAGCTGGTTTCAGCATCGGCCCCCAGGGGCCTCCTCTGAACGCTACCTTGGCTTGCCAGGATCTCTGAAGTGGGAGGATGGAGGCCCAAGTGGGCAAGGACAGGGGCAAGGGCAATTCTTGATACAACAGGTGACACTGAAAGTCCCATTTTCAGTGGAGCTGATATTTGAATCAGGCAGTGCCCAGGCAGAAAACCAAGCCCTGGGGCAGCTGGCAGGCAGTCTGCTGACCCAGGCTCTGGAGAGCCATACTGAAGCCTTTAGAGAGCGATTTGAGAAGACATTCCGGCTGCAGGAGAAGGGCCTGAGCACTGAGGAGCAGGCTTTGGGTCAGGTCGCCCTCAGTGGCCTGCTTGGTGGAATTGGCTACTTCTATGGACAAGGTCTGGTATTGCCAGACATGAGTATTGAGGGGTCTGAGCAGAAGGTGGCCCCAGCCCTTTTTCCACCTGTCCCTCTCTTCACAGCGGTGCCCTCCCGGTCGTTCTTTCCACGAGGCTTCCTCTGGGATGAGGGCTTTCACCAGCTGGTGGTCCAGCGGTGGGATCCCCACCTCACCCGGGAAGCCCTAGGCCACTGGCTGGGTCTGCTCAATGCTGATGGCTGGATTGGGCGAGAGCAGGTGCTGGGGGATGAGGCTCGAGCCCGGGTACCCCCAGAATTCCTGGTGCAACGGACAGTCCACGCCAACCCCCCGACTCTACTTTTACCTGTAGCCCACATGCTAGAAGGTGGTGACCCTGCCGACTTAGCCTTCCTCCGCAGGGCCTTCCCCCGCCTGCATGCATGGTTCTCTTGGCTCCATCAGAGCCAGGCAGGGCCAGTGCCATTGTCTTACCGCTGGCGAGGCCGGGATCCAGCTTTGCCAACTCTATTGAACCCCAAGACACTGCCTTCGGGGCTGGATGACTATCCCCGGGCTTCACACCCTTCAGCCACTGAGCGGCACCTGGACCTGCGGTGCTGGGTGGCACTGGGTGCCCGTGTGCTGGTGCGGCTAGCAGAGCAGCTAGGAGAGGCTGAGGCAGCTGCAGAGCTGGGCCCACTGGCTGCCTCATTGGAGACAGAGGAAATCCTGGATGAGCTACACTGGGCCCCAGAGCTAGGAGTCTTTGCAGACTTTGGGAACCACACAAAAGCTGTGCATCTAAAGCCTCGGTCCCCCCAGGGACTAGTGCGGGTAGTGGGCCGGCCCCACCCTCGCTTACAGTATGTGGATGCACTGGGCTATGTCAGTCTTTTTCCGTTGCTGCTGCGGCTGCTGGACCCCCACTCATCCCGTCTTGGGCCTCTGCTGGATGTTCTAGCTGACAGTCGTCACCTCTGGAGCCCTTTTGGTTTACGCTCCCTTGCAGCCTCTAGCTCCTTTTATGGCCAGCGCAATTCAGAGCATGATCCTCCCTACTGGCGAGGTGCTGTGTGGCTCAATATCAACTACCTGGCCTTGGGGGCTCTCCACCACTATGGGCATCTGGAGGGTCCCCACCAGGCCCAGGCTGCCAAGCTCCACAAGAAGCTACGTGCCAATGTGGTGGGCAATGTGTGGAGGCAGTACCAGGCCACCGGGTTCCTGTGGGAGCACTACAGTGACCGGGACGGGAAGGGCATGGGCTGCCGCCCTTTCCATGGTTGGACCAGCCTTGTCCTACTGGCCATGGCTGAAGACTACTAAAGAGGGAAGGTGGAAGGGGAGCCAGGCCCCTTGTGCCACTCTGGACTAGAGGGATAAGGTTTCTAGCTTCTTCCCCATCCTCAGATACCAGTTTCAGACTCTCCTCAGCTCATCTCAGGTTTCTCCTTACTGTCATCCCATACAGCTCTGGGGTGCATGTGAATTTGGAGTCTATTTTTCTAAATAAATTGAAAAACCATGCCAAACTCTTGCTCTTGCAAGCTCTGCCTCATCAAGAGGTCTTAATCCAGGCCTTAGGGCTGCCTGCTGTCTTTCAGAGAAAGTACAATAAGTGGCCATTACCTGTCCCCTCCAAACCCAGTGTCAGATTAAGTGCAGTACAGTGAGTTGAGCACTAGTTCACCCAAGTCCACAAGCATCTGGTTCACTTTAATGAGATCAAAGGCTCCTGTGTATGTTGTGGGGGTTAGAGCTAGCACAGTCCCCCAAACACTGCTCCTCTCCTCAGGACTCCAGCCCTTTTAGGCAGATTCTAGGAGGGCAGGGAAGAGGCAGAGAATTCAAGGAGGTGGGACCAGGGCTGTTTCTGGTGGGCAAGTAACCCCCTCCGACTGCTTATGGGATGTCCCCTTCACTAGAAGTCAGCCCCACAGGCGAAACCTGGAGCATGGGATCTAGGGGCAGCACACAAGGGGAGTGGTCCCCCAGATCTGGCTGGGTGACACTAACCCTAGCCTTGAGAGGCTCGCCATCGCTAGAGTCAGGATAAGGGCAGAGCTCAATACCCGAGTCACCGGTCAGGCGGCGATAGCGACAGGGGAGGGGTGTGGGGACAGGGCTCACCCCTGCCCCAGGCCCACCCTCCTGATGAGGGGGGCACTCTGGTGGGAGGAAACACCTTCCACATTTGTTCCTTCATAGTGGGCAGAGCAGCTAGAAGCAGAGGAGCAGCAGGTGCATTCCCTGGAAGCAGTCAAGGAGCAGCCTGAGGCCACAGTGTAAGGAGGCGGCGGTGTGCCCGGGCGGTGAACCACATCCTCATAGGCTGGAGGCTTGAAGGCGCTGAGGAGGCCTGCAGGAAAGAATGGCATAATTGGTTGAAGGCAACCAGGGGTAAAGTGGTAGTCACTTCCTGTTAGGCAAAGTGTGCTTTGAAATGTCTAGAAAGAGAATGGGGATGATTCAGGGTCCTGGTTTGGGAGGAGCCACTGGTAGCCCACAGTCTCAAGTCACTCACGAAGGTCAAGCAGTGAACCAGTAGGCACAGGGCCAGCCCCGTGGCATGCCCCATGGTAGGCCAATAAGTTGATCTCTCGCTGCCGCTGCTGTTGCTGCAGCCGGAGTTTAGCTCGTCGATGGCGGAAGGCACAACAGCAGCTAAAAAGGATGAGGACAGTCCAGAGCAGCCAGAACCCTGCAGGCGGAAAGGAGGGAGAGTCTTAGATATGTCATGCAGAGAAGGGTCCTTGAAGGCTGGGATCCTGAGGTCCAAGGGAGGGTGGGCAGAAGGACCTGAGAATAGCCCCATTGGAGACTCACACCAGAGTTCATAGTAGTAGGTACAGCAGCCAGTCTCCCCGCAACAGTGACCACTCTCACAGAGGTAGGGCTGGTTGTTCACTCCTGGGCACAGCTCTCTAAGCTGGGAGCAAGGAGGCACTTAGATCCAAGGGCAATTCTAGCCCAAGGCACTGTCTACCCCACCCCCAGCCCCTGCATGCACATACAGAATCCCACCCTGTGAATCAAGTTTAGTTAAGAGATCTATGGAGAGATAGAATAGTGGTGCTGAGAGGAGTGTTCAAAAATCTGAAGGGTAGTCAACATGGAAGAGGATTCAGAATAGCAAGAATCCGTCTAGAAAACAAGAAGAAAGTATGGACATACAGAGCTGCAAATTTCAGTTTTGCATATAGGCTGGCCCCAGAGTGTTTTCTGTTAATGGAGTGTTTTGGTAGAAGCCAGAAGACTGAGCTATCTCAAAGCCTTGGACAATGGGCAAGGGGTTTAAGGTAATTTCTAAAGCTAAAATGCTTTCATCATCCCCCACGGCCTGCCACTCCCCATCCCCAAGGTTATCTTTCCACCCTTGGGTCTCAGACTTCCTAGAGTAGAGAAGGGGCAGGGTGAGACCCAGAGCAGTGCTCCCAACCAGATGGGATTGCTGTGGATGATAAAGGATGGCATCCAGGGTGCGACTCTGGGTTCCAGCTCCTCTCCAAATTGCTCCCTCAATAGAAGACGCTGCTGGATTCTGTTGTGACAACAGGCACACAGAAAAACATCACAAATAACTGTTGTAAGACAGGGAGCCTCCCTGGGGCCTCACTATGCCTCTGGCCACTGGAGAGCCGCTACAAGCTCCCACTGCAGCTATGAGATGGGTCTATGAGCTGCAGGAAAAGTCAACTGCATGCATCTACGTTACAAAGTTTAGACAAAGAGTGGAAGGGGCATATTTAGGAACTTCACAGTACCTTTAATTCCGTGAGTTCCTCCCCCATCCCACCAATCCAAAAGAAAGGGGCATAAAAGGGGAAAGGGAAATAAATGGCAGTCTATGACAGGCTTTGGGAGCTGTTGGGATACCTGCTGTTGCGGCACCCGAAGTGCCTCCCAGGCCTCTTCGCTGCTGTTCCCGCTGCTGGCCTGAGCCATGCCTCCACCTACAGCCCCCAGAAGACCACAGCCTCCTCTACCGCCAGCCGCCCCGCCCCTGCCACCTCTGCCGCCACCGCCATAGTCCCTGCCCGGCCCATCTTCACTGCCGCTACCATCACTCCGCGGTCGGAGCTCCCATCCGGGGAGAGCTCTGCCAACTGGCTGCTCTATCCTACCAATCAGCATCGCTCTCCGGCACATGGGCCAATAGAAGCGGATCGGAGGCTTCTCCCGGTGACCAATACACCGCAGCGCCTACGCCACTCGCCCAGACAACAAGAGTTTTCACAGACAAAGAGTGGGGTAAGGCTCGAACCACGGCCCTGACAGACAGCGCCAGTAGCCAATACGGACAGCAGGACAGGCTTCGACTTGTCAACCAATGAACGGCCCGTCCAGAAGAGCAATTTTCCCCGCTGATTGGTTCAAACCCTGCTTTCGGGAAGACGCCAAAAGCCTAGGCACGCCAGGTAATTCCGCTGGAAATCCTGCTGGAAGAGGCAGCAGGGCCGCAGTCAGTTGGAGTCTGGGATCTAGCGGCCAGTCTTCCTGCAGCTTGGAGTCAATGCAAGCTCCGACTGGAGCAAGATGTGTGTACGGGGAATTGGCCTCCCATACCCCATTCTCCCAATTCTGTACAAGTCGGGACACCGGATAAAATTTAATAGGGTGGGGAAGACACTGAATCCAGGCAGGAAAGAGGGCAGAGAGTCTGGGTTAAGGACCTTAAGTAGCTAAAAGGGGGGATCCAGGTCCCTCGGGCCCCCCAGCCTCATCTGCAGGTTGATGCGGTAGCACTGAAGGCTGCAGAGCGCCTGGCCAGTGCGGGAGCAGGCGTACCGGCGCGGGTGCGGGCAGCCGGGGACAGAGCATCGTGGCGGAGGGCCAGACAGAGATGGTCGCTGAGACACTGGCACGGGGGTGGGGACGCCCGGTGGGAAGGAAAGGGTGGAACCCTGTGCTCCACTGCTGTAGCGCACCATGGGGGCCGGGGCCGCAGTCCGCCTCCCCTCCGCTCGCCCCGAGCAGACCCTCGGCCTCCCCGCCCGCTGGGCGCCGCAGTCTTGGTGAGGCGCTCAATAGTCTGGTTCTTGTGCTCCTCAGCCCGCCGCGCAGCCTGCAGCCGCCTCTTACGGGCCCGCTCCTCGCGCTTTAGCAGCATCTCCTCGGTGAGGGCGGGGGCAGGGCAGTCCCCAGCCACAGGCAGTGGCAGCATCGGGGAAGGCTGACTCTGCGCCTTCTGGAGCAGAGCTCGCTGGGGAGAGACAGATGGAGTCAGAAAACGGTCAGGAGAGGTCCGCAGGAACTGGGAAGGGGTAAGGAGTAAGGGTATGAGGGTTCCTAGAAAGCAGGGTTTCAAGGAGCACAGGCCTTGGGAAAAGGGGTGGAATGTGCACCCTTCTCCAGGACCCCTTAATACTGCCTCCTCCCAGGTCTCCAACTTACAGCTTTAGATCCTTGACTCTCAAGGGAAAAAGTATTAGTAATGTTACCTGCCTGTCCCATATACGAAAACTGCACATCTCTGGGAGTTTTGGTTGTTGTTTTAAACCACTTTATCTCAATGGATAGCATCAATTGGATAACTACTCAAGCCAGGTTTAGCCTTGATTCCTCTTCCCTGCACTCAACAAATGTCTACTTCCAAAATACATCCATCTGATTTTCTCCCAACAACTTCACCTTTGTTCAAGCCACCACCATCTCTCATGTGACTACTTCAACAGCTTCCTACATGCTATCCTGGTTTCATTCCTTAATCCCACTAAGAAACCAAAGCAATCTATGGAAATGTAAGTCAAATATATCATTTCTCTGCATACAATTCCTCCATGTCTTAGTCACACTTATCCTCCTTGACTACTAGGCATGTTCCACTCTCAGGGCTTTTGTGCCTACTGGTCTCTCTGCCTGAAAAGCTCTTCTGGTATTGGAAATGTTTTCTCTTCATAGAGGTCATCCCTCCCTATCTAAGGGTATCTCTTTTCCACCACTTTGTTTCATCACTCTGTTTTTGTTATAAACCTAACAACTTTTCAAAATTATTTACTTATTTACCCCCAATACACACATGAATACCAGCTCCATGAGAACAGAAACCTTGTTTGTCTTTCCTCCACCACTGATTCCCCTCTGCCCAGCAAAGTTCTTAGGATATGGAAGGTTCTCTCTATATATTTGGTAACTGAATAAAGAATGAATCAACTTACCTGTCGAGCAGTGAGTAGCCGTTCATTGATTTCCTTCTTGAGTCTCCATTGTCATCCAGCTCCCCCTTCTCCAGGGCATCCAGCCACCTCTGTTCCTCCTCTTCCTCCTGACCCCCTAAGCCCCCCGACAGGTCACGAAGCGGGGAGGGGGACAAATTACTGTCTTCATCTGGAAAGTTGGAGAGATAAAATAATTGTTCAGATGGAGCACCCTAATTTGACCAGGTTAATGCTGGGATACTCAAAATTCTCACCCATCACGAACCAAACCTCTCCCCTTAACCACGTATAAGAAGAAACCCAGTTCCCCACCTCCATATCCCTCTCACCCAGCCAGGCACGGTACTGCTCAAGGGGGACTCCTTCCATAGGCTCCTCTTCATTATCCACAACCATAAGGGGAGAGGGTGAGCGAGGCCCCTCAGGGATCACAGTGAAGGTAGGAACACTGCAGAGAAGCAACACCACACTGTAAGCTGAGCAAGTTTCTCCCTTCTGCTCAGTAGCTACATCCAGCTTTCTCTACACCCTCTAGTGTTCTTGCTGCCTTAACCTGGACCCTTAAGTCAGTGTCCATTCTCAGTCTCCTGGAAAGCCCAGCCAGCTTCCCCTTCTATCTTTGCCTGCTCCTAAAGTTCCTCAGGTAAAACCTTGGCTCTTGGCCTCACCTCTTGGTGCCCAGGACCTGCCCACCCAGCTTGATTTTGAGTTTGAGCTGGGGCTTGGGAGGAGATGGCTGTGTGGGCCCAGCCTCCTCTTCCTGGTGGTGTTTCTTCTTGTGTTTCTTCTTGTGCTTCTTGTGCTTTTTTTGTGCACTCCGTGGCCGTGAGCACTCGCAAGACTCAACTCCAGCGCTTCCCCTGCGGAAGAAGAGACTCTCAACGGTGTTCGGTAGGAGTGGAGCAGTGAGAATCCTGAAGAACACAATACCCCTTAAGAAGTCCAACTCTTCCCGCGGTACTCGCGGTTACCATAACAACAGCCCTGCCTTTCTCCTCCCACCTGTGGCGAAGTACCTTGGAAGCTCCGAAGAGGAAGACAGGGGCTCTTTTTCTGTGTACGCTTAAGATGCTTTATCGACCTACACTTACCTGGCTCAGGGCCTCCATAGCCCCAGAGGTGCTCCGCGCCGCCACAGCTTACTCATGGGGTCCTACTACGAAAGGAGGAGGGCTAATGGTCGGGACACAGGCAGACATGCCTTTTTCCGCCCCGCGGAAGAACTAACACCAGCAAAATAGTCGGTTACTTCCGGTGCGTAGCAACCATGCTTGTGCGGGGCGTGCTTTGCGGCTAAAAGTCCTCCCAGAGAAACAACAATACTCCCAACAAGAGTTCCGGACCGTTTGAGGCTGGTACAACTCAAAGAGGCAGGGCTCTCCCTGTGTTTCGTCTCTCCACACCGGATTCTAGAGCTCAGGGCGGGCGATTCAATTATTATTACACTCAAGCGTGGTGAGCTTATGCTCCGGACCAAATTCGGGGCTAGGCTATGAGGATACAAAGATGAATATGAACACTTTACTCTGTTTTTGAAGAGCTCACAGTTCGGTGGAAGAGTACATAAGGAGTTGTATTGCTGGCAAAATGGCAGAAGTGCTTAACAGCACAAGTGCCCTAGGAGCAGGGCAAATGGTGTTTAAGCCTAAATTCTCATTAGTAGAGAAATGGGTAAGTGAATTACGGTGCATCTATCCAATCTGGACCATCATGTTGCTAACAAAAGTTAAGAATGATCAGTAATTGATAAAACTGGCATGGAATTTAGATCAGAGTGGGCAATAACACTGAAAACAATCTAGGTATCCCTCTAATGAAACAACAAAATAATATGGTATATGGATTTGGTACATCCATATGATGGGAAGCTCTGCTGCTATTAAAAGAAATGAGGCCCCAGGAGGTTACTCAAGAAACTGGTGATGGCAATTCTGATGGGTGACTGGGGAACAAGGATGGAGACTTGTTTTTCATAAAATACCCTTTTGTGCCTATTGAACTTTGTATAAAATGTGTTTTACATAATTTAAAAAATGTAGATCTATGTGCTGATATATGAAACAAGAAAAGCAAGTTTTAACATGATGTAATCCCATTTTAAAAGGCATAACATGCTACCATATGCATAGAAAAACAATTAAGGAATGTATACTATACCATTATTGGTGGTTATCTTTAGAAATTGGAGAACTTTCACTATTTAGATCCATAATGGTTTTTCTTATAGCCCATATTTATCACACTTATAATTAGAATAAAGCACCATCTATATACATATATTTAAATATGTATGATATGTGTATCTGAACAGGGTAGCAGCAGTGAGCAAAAAAAGAACGGATTCAAGAGATTTCATTGGTTAAAGGAATCAATGAGAAGTTTTATGTGAGAATTCAGTCAGTTTAAGTAGAGTGTAGTGTAGTGATTCAATGTACTATAGAGATTCAAATTAGGAGAATGGATTTTGGAGTCAGACGAGACTATTATCAAATCCCAGTTCTACCATATAGACAAAAAAGGGGCCACATACTAAACCTGACAAGCTCAAGGGAGGTCTGCATGGCAGGCCCTACAAACTGAGAGACCAAAAGCAATCACGTAGAATGGCGGATAGTCATGTCTTAGGCCTATAGCTTCCTTGACAAAGGTCAATCTTTACCTTAAGTGAGCATGTCTATTGTCTTTTTGTATCTAAGATAACTGAAATGTCAGAGTAATCCCTTTTTTGGGACCCCCTCAGGGCACAACCCACTACACCAAAGCATTAGACTTCAGCAACCCTCACTGTAATCTTGTTCCCCACATACCATCTCTATGTGCTGTAAATGTTGTTAACTATCCTGTACCCACCAAATGTAAAAGGAGTGTGTGTCTTTTTATCCAATCCCAGAGATTTCCCCACTTTGCTTTCTTTCACCTGCTTAGTCTACCAATGGTTTTCACATAACCTCCTTATATCTCCTCCTTTGATTCTAATGTATAAAATAAGCTGCCAATTCTCCAAAATTCTCCAGAGCATTTTCTCAATTCGTTGAAATTTTGCCTCCTGGCAATTGTCATCAGTTTGGCTTAAATAAAGTCATAAAAATTCTCCACATATTTGGACATTTCTTACATTGACAACCATCTATTAGTATGTAATCTTGGGCACAAAGTTATTTAAGCTCTCTGAACCTCAGATTTTAATTTTGTGAGATGTAATGAAGTAGGACCTACCTCACAGGGCTCTTTCAAGGAGTAAAGCAAATCTAGAAAGAAAAGTACCTAGGGTAGTATCTGGCGCATAGTAGATGTTCAATAAGCAAACAACATAATAAATGACTTCTACATTTTTAGCCCAACTATTTTGAGGGAATAAGGTGTTTTAAATAAAAGAGAACATAGGGAGAGAAGCAAATAAAATGAAAATCATTTCTTTCTGCCTAAGGTACACTTGAAGTACCTGTGGGAATGCCCAGATGAAGATGGGCTACTGAGAGAAGCAGCCAATGCAGAAAGTGTGAGTGGGGGTGTCATCAGCATAATAATAGAGGTCTGTAAAGAGAAGAGAATAGATGAAATCCAGCAAGAGCAAGTAGATAAAGAGGAAAGGACCAGAAACACATTTGAGTGTGCACCTGTCCTGGACGGGTAGGCAGAAGAGCCAGGCTGGGTTGAGAAGAGGAGGTCAAGAGAGGCAAGGAGGGCATGCAAAGGCAAGGAGTATCAGTAGATGAAGGCTATGGTCAGCTATGTACAGTCTCGCAAAGGACAGGCTGAGCTCCAAGAAAAGGATGCATTCTAGTAGGATGTGAAGGCAGTAGTCAGTCCTCTATCACCAGGAGTTAAGAGAGGGATCACCTGCAGTTAGTGTTAGAGTTTATAACCTGCTTTCATATCCCTTCTCTCCCTTGATCTCCATGGTAGTGCTCTAAGGGAGATGCTATCATTCCCTCAAACTGAGCCTCAGACAAGTTAAATGATTTAGCCAGTCAAATAGGGAGTGACAGAGCCAGACTCAAACAGAGGCTTCCTGACACTGGGCCCAGTGGTGTTTCCTCAACATCCTGATACCCAATAGGGAGGAAGTGGGGACAGCAAGTAGCCACTGGCTTTATTATTTTGTTTTGTTTTTAGTTTTGCTTTGTTTAAAGTGGGAGAGATGTTGAGTATGTTTGTAAGCTGAAAGGAATAACTTTATCCTTCTGAAAAGTTCTTGGCCTTATTTTTTAAATATAAATTTATTTTGAAATAATTTTAAACTTACAGAAAAGTTGCAAGACTACAAATAACTTTCAAATCTTCAGGCTTCTTTTAGGTATCTCTTTGCTGATTTACTTCAACTGATGGTTTATGGAGTACTTCCTATGTGCCAGGCACTGTGCATAAAGCAGTGGACAACAGACCGTCCCTCCCTGGAGAGCTTATAGTATAGAAAAGTGACAATAGATGGTTGAAGAAATTAAGAAACAATGGCTTTCCCTTTCTTTCACCTCATCTATCTTTTGGGGTTTATCTCAAAGGCCACAAATTTTATAAAATCTTTTGATCTGCCTTTCCTACCAACCCGAAGAACTCCATTTTCCATGTAAATTTTTGTAAGTTGAGGACGTTTGTTGTTTTTCCTGTCCATCATCCATTCTCTCACTGTAAGCTGAGCAAGTGTCTCCTGGAACAGTCTTTGGGAACAACCTCTCCCCTCCTCTCTCTTTCCCAGCTCAGTGGGTTCTAACTGGTCTCCAGGAGTGCATAAGTAGTCCAGGCCTGGCCCACTGGACAGAGAATCCTTTTTAGTCTAGTGATTGGTTCAGGTCTGGCCACCTCTCTGGCTACATAGATTGGTTTGGGAGGGATAAATGATACCAGACATATGTAGGAGCTCTCTTTTCCACTAAATTTAAGCCTGAAAAGATAGAGACTCAGAATTTTGGCAACAATCATGTTATGCTGTGGAGAATGAAGCCAACATGGAGGAAAGAAGAACCAGCTGTTGGGAAGAGACAGGATTCTTGCATCGCTGAATGCCAGGGTCAAGCCATATGCAAAGCCTGATCGCTGGTCATTTGAGTTCCTTAGGGCAATAAATTTCCCTTTTTGCTGAAGTAATTTTAAGTCAAGTTCTCTAACAAAATATTGAGTAATTTGCCATAGCAGAGCAATGCTAACCTGGGGTGTCTAAAGCTAAAGGCTGATATTTTTCTGGCTCCAGCTCATCTTCTATGAAGGAAACTCTCTCTCTTTCTCTCCAATAAGTTCTGAAGTCCCCAGGAGACTCCTCATGTGTCGTCAGCAAGCTAATCCTCTGCCATTTCCTTCTCTCTCGGTTCTCTGGAAGTGAGGAAGGCCTCCCCACTCCTTTTTTTTTTTTTTTTTTTTTGAAGTGGAGAGTGGTAGTCCTGTTTCAGCCACACAGCAAAGAGTGATAGCCACTTTTGACACTGCCATATCCTCCCCCATTTGAGGCACTTAAGGTCTGGGTCCAGGGAGGTGAGGTCACTGGTGCCCCCTCCCCCCATTCAAGGGCACAAGGGTGCCTGCTGCACCTGCTCCTTTTTCTTCATAGCTCCACTTACGGGACACTTGTCTTGTGCCAGGTACTATGGTGGGCATTTTAGGCTCACTCTCTTTTGTAATCCTCAGAGCAACCTGAGGAGCGGAGATTATACAGTAACCCCATTGAACAGATGAAAATATGAAAGCTTAGAAAGTTCCATGACTGAGCCAGGGCTCCACTGTTAGTAAGTGATAAGACATACTTAAGCACCGCCCCATGAATTGTGTTCACTTGGAATGGGCGGATAGCCGGGAGAGAAGCCTAACGGGGTAGACGGACGAAGAAGGGAACATCTGGGATTGTAGGAAGCTGAACAGTCACTTCGGAAGCTGCTTAAGGGTGAGAATGGGCGCAATCCCAGGGCCCGGCTAGAACTGCAGCGTGCCCCACGGCGATCCATTTGGCGGAGGGATTTTCCGCACTCGGGGCAGTCGTACTTGCCAGGTGGGGGCGGCTGGTGGGGCGGGGCTTCTTTGGGCCCGCCCCTTGCCCAGGTGTGGCGCCAGCCACCGGGCCGGAAGGGATGGTGCGCCCTGGCAGTGCTCGCCAGGTGTAGGGTGCCTTGGCTGTCGGGCCAAGCCGGCTTGTCCGGGCCTTTAACGGGGGTGGAGGGGGGGGGCCCAGGTGTTGTCTCCGGGGGAGGAGTTTGGGAACCCGACCGCGCGAGCTTCCCCGCCGGACCCGCGGACGGGCGTCGAACGACTGAAGCCGAGGAGACTAGGCGGAGCTGGGCGGCGCGGGGAGTGCTCTGGGCTCACAAACGTGCCGTGCCGCCAGCATGTTCTCCCGAAACCACCGGAGCCGGGTCACCGTGGCCAGGGGCTCCGCCCTGGAGATGGAGTTCAAACGCGGCCGCTTCCGACTCAGCCTCTTCAGCGACCCGCCGGAGGTGAGAGCCCCGCGTCCTCGCTTCCCTTCCCCTCCAGGACTCCCGCAGCCCCGGCCGCCTGTCCCCGCCCGCGCGCACGCCGCGGGGCGGAGACTCAGCTGGCGGCGTCCAAACCCGCGGTTGTTGACTTAAAAAGTCAGGCACGGGCTCTCGGCACGTTAATGGGACCTGCGCCACCCCAGACACTCCCTTGCTCTGTTGGGATGATTTGCCTTTGTCCAGACAAACTCCAGTTGGCCTCATTTTAAGGGCCACAGGCTCGATTCCCAAAATGTGTCGGGCCCCTCCTGGGCATCCCTGGGCAAGAGGCGGTGGGCAGCTAGGCGGGGGCCCAACAGCTTGGACGCTTGGCTTGGGCGCCCGGCCGCTCCCTGGCCGCTAGCTCCATCTTGCAACCTGTCTTAACCGTCTGGGACAGCTTTCACCATCAGTCTCGATTTCCAGGCCAGGTCTGTCCACTTCGCTGTCGTCCTCCCCATCAGCTCCTCTGTGCCCATGAAGGGCTGGGAGGGAGTGCGTGTGTGTGTGGGGGGCAGGGTCCCTCCATTTAATGATTAGGAGTTCTTCCCCACAACGCCTAAATTCTCAGCCTCTTTTCCTGGGGCTTGAGAGGAGTCCAGCCTGTAGTCTGACCAATTCCTCCCATACCCAGCGCTCTCCACGGTGCCCGGTCTGAGCCCTACCTGAAACTCCTTAATGAGACTCCGGAGGGGCTGAGCTAGGGCTAGGAGGGCAAGGAGCGACAGCTAAGAGGTTGTCCCCAAGGTCAGCTCTCTTTTTCTGCTGGACCTGGAAGGGTTAAGTGAGGGGCCTTCCTCCCGCCCCACTCTCCCGGCCGGGATTCCAGTCCTGCCTTCTGCCCTTTCCCCCCTAGCCTGCCCAGAACAAAGGCCCTTTCACACCCGCGTCCCGGTGTTCCGGGCCTTCTGTGACTCAGAATCTAGTGGACTTGGAGAGGGCCTTTGTCAGGTCTCCCACAAGCAATTCCACCCGGGGCCAGCGTGGGAGAATGAGGGGCGAGGCCCGGGGCCCAGGAGGTGGGGCCTGATCTGGGGCTGCCCCGGGATAAGCCCGGTCTTTGGGGGCCAGCGCAGAAGAGCCAGGGCGGAGCTGCAGGGCCGGGCTGGCCGCCCAGGGGAGTGTGACTCTGTGGGCCTGGGGTGGAGGTGGAGGGGGGGGGGGCAAGCTACAGCTGGCTGGGAATCGGGGCTGGTTTCCTGTCTGGAAGGGAAGGGGCCCGCAGAGGGGAGCGGGGGCAGCAGCAGACAGGCGCACACCCCTGCCTTTCTCCCTCCCTCCTCTCCCTTCTACTGGAAAAGCGAGGTAATTGTGAGCCCAGGGTGGGGAGGGCTGGATGGGGACCCCAAGTTGGAAGAGGTAGCCCTGCGGATTGGGCCGCATTTACCCCTTTGTCCCACTCCCTGGGCTCACTCTCCCAAGTCCTCATTTCTATCCCTCTTCCTCAAACTAAGCCCCAACCCCTCTCGAAAAGCTCCAACCTCCAGACAAACTCCAGGACTCTGGAACCTGCATGAGGCGTCCCTTCCCTGCCCCCTTCCAGCTGTGCCTGCCCCTCAGGCCCTACTGGCACACAGATTCTCTGTCCACGGGGCCAGGGATGTGGGCGGGGGCTGGGGAGGGGCCAGAGTCGGAATGAAAGGGCCTTTTTCTTCCACAGCTGGGAGAACAGCTGCCATCAAAGCAAGACTGGACACTCTGTGCCCAGAGGCCCCTCTGCAGCTGGCCTGTCCTCCTTGGACCCCACTTCACTTCGCTTTCCTTTCCTCCCATGCCTGGCTCCCACCAGGGCCCTGGAACAGTGGTAGGCAAGGGAAGTTTGTCACAGCAGCCACAGGAGTCTAACAGGAGTGGAGAGGAACAGGGGTAGCCTCTGCCCTCTGCCCAGGAGCTGCCCACCTCTTTCAAGACCAGGGGAGCATTGGGAGGAGGAACTGTGGGACAGTGTGGTACATGCCCACCCTCTCCATCTAGAGGGGTTGAGAAGGGGAGGGGCACTGGAGGGAACAGAGATGCAGGACAGATTGCACATCCTGGAGGACCTGAATATGCTCTACATTCGGCAGATGGCACTCAGCCTGGAGGTAATGCACCACCCCACCCCACCCCCCAGTGCACCTCCTATGCATGCATCCCATCCTCAGTCTCTGCCCTGCTCATCCCTGCTGGGCCTGAGGGGGGAGGGCAGGCCTGCTCAAAGTGGGGAGAGGGACAGGTGGTTCTGTATGCCCTGTGTTGGGTGCTGTGTGTGGACCCAGGCTCAGTATTGCCAACCAGAGCATTATATTGATAGCAGGATCTTCATACCTACTTGTACAAGCTCTGTGGGTAGGCGTGGTTGTGTTTTCTGGGGCTGAAGGCCCTTTCAGGTATGGGAAGAAGAGAGGAGTTCAGTGTGAGAGAGGTATGCAGGAAGGACATGGCCTTCCTAGAGAAGGGGAAGGGGACTCTGGGTCAGGTTGTAAAGATTTTGCTGGCCTTGGAGATGACAGGGAGCTGCTTATTCATTTATTCATTCTTAAACACATTCATTGAACACCTACTATATGCAAGCTCCTTTCTAGATCATGGGATATATCTCAGTGAACCAGGCAGGAAAGGTCCATTCTTCTGGAGAATAGACAATAAACATGCAAACACATAAATAATCTCACATAGTGAAATTATAATGAGAACAGGGGAACATAATCAGCATGAGGTAGGGAGGGCAGTATTACATGTGGAGGTCAGGGAAGGCCTCTGTGAGAAGAGCGGAGACCGAAAGAATATGAAGATCAGTGAAGGTTGGAGGAAAGGCTTTCCAGACAGGCCATAGCAAGTGCAAAGGCCCTTACATGGGGATGAGTTCCAGTTCCAGTGTGGCTGGAACATAGTAGCTGAAGTGGAGCTCATGGGGAGGGGCCAGATTATGCAGGGCCTTGAAGGCCATACAGGCACTTAGATTTTACTCTCAGTGTGATGTTGGCCCATAGAAGGGTTTTGAGCAGGCGGACGACTCATCTAATGTTTTTAAATGATGGCTGCTGAGGAGAATAGGCTAGGTGGGGGTGGAGGTGGGGATGGAAGGTTGTTACACCTTCAGGGGAGTGAACCTGGTGATGTCAGTGAAAGTGCTTAGGGCTCAGAGGAGAAGTGGATGGATTTCAAATGATTGTGGTAGATCTGACAGGGCTTGCTGATGGCTTGGATGTGAGGGGTGAGGCAAAAAGAGGACTCCAGGGTGATTTCTAGGTGTGGGACTAAGCAGCTGGGTGGTGTGGTCATTGACTGGGATGGGGAAGATGGAGGAAGCTGTGGAAATGACCATCTGGACCAGGCAGGGGTTTGCTGAGGGAGGTCAAGGTAGGACTGTAAAGTCTAGATCAGAAATAGCAATTTATTTCACATGTGTTGCCCCTTGGCCCCACCCCCACTCCCTGGACTATATAGTAGACATTACTAGTCAATCCTGGCACTCTTTACCAGCAAGCCCAGATGTGGCCTCAGAATCTTAGCACAACCTTTGCATAAGTTGTGCAGGTTTTTTCCTTCACAAGGGTGCCAGGCAGAGGCAGGAGTTCTGACCTGGATTCTGGTGGCATCAGGATGGGACACCTTTATCTAATTTGTTTTCCTGAAGGGGGTTGCCTTTTTCTGATATGCAGAAAGCTGCCCAGTGAGCCTGTTGGGATTCTGACACTACCTACTGTCTTGTGTTGGCACGTGAGATAAAACCTATTTGCCATCCCTAGTCCTCTGCACTGTCCATGTTACTAAATAAATGTGGCTATTTAAATTTATAATTTAGTTTAAATGAAATAAAAAATTTAGTTCCTTAGTTGCTGTAGCCACATTTCAAAAGCTAAATGGCTCCTGAATATTTTCACTGTTGTAAATTTTATTGTTCAGAACTGGTCTAGATATTTAAATGTTTAAATTCTATATCCTTTCCCCTCCCCCATGTAATTTTTCTTCATGGGAGGTCTGCCCAAGTCCTAGGGCAGAGGAAGGGGCTTAAATTTCACTTTTGTCACCTCTCCTTCTGCTATGGGCTGAGGCATTATGCTCTTTCTCCATGTAGCTCAGCAGTACCCCTTCCTTCTCCCCAAGAGAAACCCATTGATGTTTTGGGGATTGGGAAGAGAGATAGTCATGGAAGAGTAAATCCAAGAAGACTTTCTGGAGGAGGCAACTTAAGCTACAAGTAAAGGAGAGGTGGGAGTGAGAGAAAGGTTGTTTTTAAATATGTGCTGGGCCCAGGTAGAGGTTAGACTTTCTCACTTAATCCTCAAACAGTGCTGTGAAGGAGGCGGAATATTCCCCCAGTTACAAACTGAGGCTATGAAGGTTAAGTTCTCACAGTTAGTGAAGTTCTTAAGTCAGGATTTGAATTTAGCCCTGGTGGAAATTCTGAAGGGAACAGAAGTTGAAGCAGAGCAGGAAGTCAGGGACAGAGAGAGTGGGAAAGGATGTCCCTAGGGGGCCTAATGTGTGCTGGGGCTTCTGCCCATTATTCATCCTCCTTCAGTTGCTTGGGCCCTGATCCAGGTCCTACTTACAGCCAACTTTGGGCTCTTTCCCTGGAGAATGTAATGAAAATGCTGCCTTCTTGGGGAGAGGGGCGCGTGTGGGTGGCAGGGGGACAACAAGAAATATCCCTGGGGCAGGGAGATGGGTGCAAAGTACAGGGATCCAGAAACTGTGCCAAAATTCCTGAGATGCTCTGTGCAAAGGGTGGAAGCTTGAATTTCTATACCGTGGGATAGTGGATTTGGGGCTGGAGGGTGGAGAGCAGGTGGTAGCAGGGGTGTCTAGGCCCCTAGTCAGGCTCATTCAGACTGAGCCCAGGCACTTCTATGGCCCGTTTATTCCAATTTACACACTATTCTCCTCCCCCATGCTCCCGGGCAAGGGGTCACCTTGGAGGGCAATGGCACCGGCCTCCTGCAGCCTGAGCTTGGAGCTGTGGACCTAAGCTCTTTCCAGATTGATGCGGGCACTCCTGGAGGTACTGTCGCACCGCTACTTGGTCTCCATGGTCATGCCACCAGGAAGCTGGGAGCCAGGAGCCTAGCTACACCAGGCTTATGGGAAGAACAACCACGCCCTGGAGCCCCTCGCCAGGGCTCTCCGGCACAGCGCTCTCCAGCGCTCTCGCGGCAGTTGGGAGCTGATGTCACTCAGGGCCCTGAGTGCAGGGGGAGGGAGCGAGGGAGGGGGAGAGGGTGGCTGGTGGCTGTGCCGGCACCAGAGCTGTGCGGCTCCCCAGGACCAGCCCAGCTTCACTGCCTGCATTGGCGTGGCACATGCAATGGCCAGGGCTAGGGAAGGATCCGTGAGTGCTGGGGCTGGGACTGAGAGGACAGTTAGGAGGGGGCTCGAGGATGCGTGTCTGTCCCCCTCCCCAAGTCTCACCTTTTGGGAGAGTTTATGGCAGAAGCTGGATGTAGAATGGGATGGGGGTTGGCAAGCAGGGAAGCTTAGCAGACAGATAGAATAGTGGGGTTGGGGGAGCTATGTAGTCTGGGAGGGCTTCCTGGTGGAAGGGGTTTTGATACTGGGTTGGGCTATTTCTGAAGGGTCAGGAGATTGATAGTGCTGTATTAAGGGAGAGTCTGGCTTTGCTCAGTGGCCCAGGAATAGACAGTGAAGAAAGAATCTGCAGAGGGGCTGAACAAGGCTTTTAGAAGAGGTTAGGGTGTTCATGTCTTAGAGACTTGAAGGCCAGAGCCAACAGGGACAGAGGCAAGGTACAGGATGTGGGAGAGACCTGGTGTAAGGGATAAGACAGGTTTTGGGTGGTCACATTCACCCCTGTCTTCCAACCCGATGTCCCCGTTGGCCTGCCTCCTGAACTGATCCGTGCACTGTCATGGGGTTAGCCTTCTGTTTCCTCTCTGAAGCCTTCCATATCACTCAACTGGAGGCAAACAGGGTCTATTTCCTGTGAGTGTGTTTATGCCATGACATGGCACTTATGGAGCAGCCATTTATGTCTGTATCTCTTACCTCCCAGCTAGCTGGATTTTAAATGGAGCTTTGGAAAGCACAGGGATGCTCCAGTGTTTGTTAGGTGAATGCTACTGCTGCCAAAGTAGCATCATTAAAATGAGCATCCCCACCATTCACGTGTACCATGTGCTGGGCACTGTGCTAGTGCTTTACTTTCCTGTCTCATTGAATCCTCACAACCTAGAATGGGGACTGTTTCTATCCTCATTTTGCAGATGGAGAAACCAAAGCTTAGGGAGGTTGAATAAACTGCCCAGTGCTTTCTTAATAAGTTTCTTTCCAGCTTCTCAAGACTGGCAAGTCTGTGACGTAGACCCAGGTTTGTCTTACGTCAAACTGGTGCTCTCTACTTCTGGACTGTGCCAAGACCTCCAGGGCTCCTTTCTGAGTGAACGTTCCTGAGAATCATGGTGCCTCCCCCAGTATCCTGACTCTGGCCCTATGCATGGCCTGCTCAGCCCTTCACTCCTGACCTCCTGCCTCACCTGCCTTCCCATCCCCATTCCTTGCCTCTATCCTCTCCTCCCAAGCTCAGAGGGCCAACAGGTAGCAGACTCCTAATTTGGGGTTTGTACAGGGTGAGCTCTGTAGGTGGTATGCTTCTTCTCCACTGATCCCTTGCCAACTAGATATTCCTCCCATCCCATCTCTTGGGTCATTGGGGTAACCCAGGACAGCCTTTATTATCTGTGTTCATTCCCTTTAGTTGATGGTTCTCAGCCCTGCACCTCAGAATCACTTGGGGGAATTTTCAAAAAAAAAAAAAAATGCACATGGAGATCTTGATTTTGCAAGTCTGAGGTAGGGCCTGGTACTTTTTTTTTTTTTAACTGAGAAGATTTAAGTTTTTTAAAAGGCAACATAATTCCCAATAGTACAGTAGTGAAGTAGTAACATGTTAAAGTTATAATAAGTCTATCTTTCATTCCTGGCTCCCAGCTCTACAACCACTGCTCTCTTATGAATGCCTGTGTCTATGTATATGCATGTGTATATATCGGGCACAAATGGTAACATGCCATAGTACTGTTTTACTTTTCTCACTTATATTTTGAAGATTGTTTTATGTCTGCACTACTTCACTCTTCAATGTCTGCAATAATCCATATCCCATGGTAGAAATGTTCTGTAACTTATTTAACTAATCCCTGTGGAAAGACTTTTAGTGTTTTAAAACAATGCTGCCATGAATATGGCTTTGCCCATATGTGTAAACTATATTTGTAGGATAAAGCTGGATCAAAGGATGTGAATTTGTAGAAGCTGAAGGAATGTATAGTTCCCCCCATCAAATGCAGGAAAGCATCTGCATTTTACAAAGCTGCTCTGGTTCCTGGGCAGCTGAGGTTGAGACTGAACCTTTGCTCTTGAGGTACCTGAAGTATAAGTTTGTCATTAATTTCTCCTGGACCATCGCCCACTTGGAGACAGGAGCGTGCTTCCGCTTGTCACCTGACTGACATGTCCTTCTCATCCTTCTTTCCACTCTGGTTAGGACACAGAGTTGCAAAGAAAGCTAGACCATGAGATCCGGATGAGGGAAGGGGCCTGCAAGCTGCTGGCAGCCTGCTCCCAACGTGAGCAGGCTCTGGAGGCCACCAAGAGCCTGCTGGTGTGCAATAGTCGCATCCTCAGCTACATGGGCGAACTGCAGCGGCGCAAAGAGGCGCAGGTGCTGGAGAAGACAGGCCGGCGGTAAGCAAGGGGAGTCCAGGCCTTCTAGGGGGTAGTGGTGCAGCATGTGTGTACATGGAGTATATACTGCCTTGAAGCCGACCTCCCCAGGTCAGGAGCCTGGAAGACACCTTGGTGTTTCACCATGGCAGTGTGCTGCCTAGAGATACACTAGTGAGTAGCTAGAGTAGGACTTAGCAAAGCCAGCATATCTGGTAAAAGGCCAGCAGTCTGAGGGGGTAGTAATGCAAAAGTGCTAAGCCCTGCCTATGACCTGGTTGGCTGGCTTCTGGAAAGCCGATTTTCTCAAAGGCAGTTCACCAAGTGACCAATTTACCACAAACTGATAATAGCTCATTGTACCTGCGGTTCACTATCAGAGGCAGGGATTGGGGAAGGATGTAATAAAGAAAATTCAAAGGAAAGCCTATCCCTTTATATAAATTAGATTGTACATTCTGAAAGGGCTCAGCTTTTAGATTTGAAACTGGAAGTTGCACTGACATTAGACTCTGCTGATCTGACAGATCTGTAGTGAAATGGTTGAGACGATGCTCCAGTAAAACAAAGATGTTAGAGAAAATATTGTCAAATTGATCATTCTAAGAATTGGCCATTTTGGGTAAATTAGTCACTTGGGAAACTCACTTCTGTCCCCACATGGCTGAGTGGAAGAAGGTCCTAGCTCAGCCATGAAGGCTGACACAGGAGAGGTTGCCAGGGGCCCTCCAGAGCTCACTTATAAAGCCACAGGGAAGACAGAAACCCTATACCACTCTATACCTTCCCCCTAAAGCTAAAGGAAGGGCAAGCAGGCAGAGGGGCAACTTCTACTATGAATTTGCTGTCTCCTAAGAGGTAGCCATCAATAGCCTTTGCCCTGCTCAGGTCCCCACACGGTCTAGACAGTGTGACTTGAGGGAAACCCCAAACCCTGGATAGCTAACCACGTTGCTCTCAGTGCCACATCATTTAGCTTAAGGCCTAAGTAGCGAATTACATTGTTGGCATAGTGAATTAGTATGAGTAAACTGGCCCTCACCTTAGGGAGGGACACATGTTTGGCGAGTCCTGATGATGGGCAGGGAGGTGAGTAAGGCTGGGTGTCTGGGGCCTTGCAGTGGGGCACTGGGAAGGCTCAGCCTATCTAGCCAGGAGGGTAAAGAAGAAATCAAAGCTGATGGGGAGGAGGAGAGAAGTTTGTGCAAATGGAACATAAATGTTTCCTACTTGGATTTTTTTCTTTCATCACACATTGATACTGACCTAGTATCCTCCTTTATGTAAGAAGTGATGAGACGGTGGAGATGACCAGCCTCCCTTATTGTTAAAAGGAAAGGCTGCAAACACCTCGAAGCCTGAGGTTTAATGGAGAAGAGCCCTTGAAAGGGAGTCTCTGCGGGCCTTTGTCCCTCAATCCCCACTGGTCCCTGGCAGGAGTCTGAGGAGGTAGTCAGGGGGGGTGCTTGGAGGGTGAGGAGCTCCAACCTTATACTGTGTGTGAGCTAATGTGCCTCTAGTGCCCCCAAGCCCAGCAACCCCCTGGGTTCAATTGACAACTCTAACAGGCCCCCTGGCTGGTGACCTAGGGGCTGCCTGGGCTGGGGGCGGGCGGTGGAAGGGGAGGCCAGGCTAGGACACTGTGATCTGCCCACAGGCCTTCTGACAGTGGGCCGCCTGCTGAGCGCTCCCCCTGCCGAGGCCGGGTCTGCATCTCTGGTAAGACCCACTGCCACCCCAGCCACTCTCCTTGCCCAACCACTAGATCTCCTGCCCCATCTCAACATCTCTTCCTACCCTTTTGCCCCTTAGACCTCCGGATTCCACTCATGTGGAAGGACACCGAATATTTTAAGAACAAAGGCGGTAAGTGCCACACACGCTGAGACAAATTCATGGGAGTGACCCTGAGGTTGGAGGCTCCTGTGGGACATGGTTTTTGTTTTTGTTTGTTTGATTTTTTACCCCAGACCTGCACCGCTGGGCTGTGTTCCTGCTGTTGCAGCTAGGAGAAGACATTCAAGACACAGAGATGGTCCTGGTGGACAGGACCCTCACGGACATCTCCTTTCAGAACAACCTTCTCTTGTGAGTACCTCATCCCTGTGGCTCCCTCCTCTCTCTACTTTGCTCCAGTATTCTAATGAGGTAGCTCTAGTAAGGGGAGGAGAGGGAGGGAGATGGGCCTTCCCTGTGGAGCTGTCCTAAGTTTGTACCACATTTATCCTCCACCCCTACCCCCTACCCCTCATGCTTCCCTGGACTTCCCCAGGACCGTCCTCCTCTCTTCCTCCCACATTCCTATAGCACCGAGGCAGGGCCAGACTTTGAATTGCGGCTGGAGCTGTATGGAGCCTGCGTGGAAGAGGAGGGGGCCCTGGCTGGTGCCCCAAGAGACTTGCCACCAAACTCAGCAGCTCCCTGGGCCGCTCCTCAGGGAGGCGTGTGCGGGCATCGCTGGAGAGCACTGGGGGTTCAGGGAGCAGTCCCATCCTGCTCCCCACCCCAGCTGTGGGGTAAGGCCCTGCATTCCACCACTGCCCTCAGATGCCTATCCTGGCTACGGGTGACCTCTGAGCTGTGGGGAGCATAGAGAACCTACTTTGCACTGTTGCCAGGACATGGCAGACAGACATGGATGAACAGCGGCCACATAGCTGGGGCCAACCGAGAAGACCAGTAGGAATGCAGGGAGAGCTAGGCTTCTAGGTCTTCACTTTTTTGCCGCAGCAAATGCATCTTATGTGGATGGAGTGCCCTGGTTGGAGGAGGGTAGCCTAGGCGCTGTGGTGATGTGTACAGGCATCTACTGCGCCCCTGAGGAGCAGTTTGAGAACCGCTAGGGTAATGAACAGAATGTTGATTTTGAAGACAGATGTGGGTTCAAATTCCAGCTCCACTATCTACTAGCTACAAATTATGGACAAATTTCTTAACCTCTCTCGCCTTGAGCTGCCTCATCTAGTAACTAAAGAATGCCATCAACCTCCCAGGGCTGTCATGGGAATACAGTAGGATAACACATATAAAGCACAGGACCCAGCACTTAGCAGGAGCTCAGTAAATGTCTGTTCCCAACTCCCATGGGGGAGGCAAGAGTTTTCTGTGGGGCTGCTGGATCAATAGGGTAGAGCTCAGCCCTACAGCTCCTGCCATCTAACATGGCCCTCACATGCCCCTCACTTGGCTGAGGTCCACTTCTCCATCTGTCCTGCAGTGGTCCTCGTTACCACCTCTTGGCTCATACCACACTCACGCTGGCAGCCGTGCAAGATGGGTTCCGCACACATGACCTCACCCTCACCAGCCATGGTGAGTATGTGTATGTGGGCGACTCTGGGTGGTGGGAAGAGGGGCTGTTGGATGGTTCCCTTCTCATTCTGCACCCTCACCCTGCACTCCCTCTCCCCCAGAGGAGAACCCCACTTGGCTGCCCCTTTATGGTAGTGTGTGTTGCCGTCTGGTGGCTCAGCCTCTCTGCATGACTCAGCCGATGGCAAGTGGTTCTCTCAGGGTGCAGGTGAGGGGCCCTGAGGAATGAGTGGGAGGGAACAAGAGAAGCCAGAGGGAAGCTGGGTCACTTGGGGGTCACGATACTGAAAAATCAAGATCTGGGTAGAAGGTGGGGAGGGAGTATGGCAAGATGAGAGGAGGCCCAGGCGAGAGGGTGGGCAGAAAGGAGATTCTGGATGGGGGGATGGGAAGGGTGTTTCGGGGTTCTGATTTCCCCCAGGAAACCTTGAGTCATTTATGCAGCAAGCTGGGGAACGGCGGGACTGGGCACGAGTGCATGGAGTCCTAAAAGGCACAAACCTCTTCTGTTACCGGCAACCTGAAGATGCAGATGCTGGGAAAGAGCCACTGTTTACTATTGCGATCAATAAGGTGATGGGTCTCCTGGTGGTCAAGCCACAAGGTGCTAGGGCCTGGAAGCCTTCAGGCTTCAGGCTCCAGGAGGGTGGTGGGTGCAGACCTCAGAGAGATCAAGGCCTCCTGCTCCTCATAGCACCATACCCAGCTCCAGGCCAGAATGTTGAAGGGACCATATTCTACCTGGGCAACATCACTGGAAGGAGGTTGACCCTTTGACTCACCAGACTTAGCCCCTGCCAGTTCTGAGAGGGTTTTACAGCCAGTTTAGGAATTTTCATCCTCCTCCTATCTTCCTCTTCAGATTCCAGTCTGCATCTCTTCCACCTTTTCCTGGTTTCCTCTCCCAACCCAAGTCCAATGACCCCTGTGTTCCCTAGCCCTTTTGCTGAGTTTCTTGCTGAATTTTATGGAAGTAGTGAGCAGCTTTAGGCCTCTGTTCCTGCCTACCTCTGTGCTTTCCCCCACCCAGCCCCTCTTTCCCTGTCTCGATCTGCTCTCCTTTCCCTGAGGACTGTTTGTCTCATCTCCAGTCCTTTCCTGCCATTCCTTCCTATTCTGGTTAATAGGAGGCAAATGAGAGGGTTTGGTGAAAGCCTCACAAGCTCCTCTTTCTAAGGCAGGGATGATCAAGCTTGCCCAAAGTTACTGGTGACTTCTATGATCAAGGTGGAGTTGGAAGCAGGCCCCTTTCTTTCTCTTGCAGGAGACTCGAGTCCGAGCAGGGGAGCTGGAGCAGGCTGCAGGCCGGCCCTTCACACTGAGCATCAGTAACCAGTATGGGGAGGACGAGCTGAGACACACCCTTCAGACAGAGAGTCGGGGAGCCCTGCAGAGCTGGATGGAGGCTCTGTGGCAGCTTTTCTTTGACATGAGTAAGAGGAGGGGGCTGGATTGAACCTTTGGGAGGAATTGGGATTTGTTATTTTTATCATAGGCTTCTGTTCCAAGAACAAGTGGAAGGGAATGTAGCAGGGGAGAGGATAGCCTGGCCCTCTCAGTCCTTCCCACCGCCACCCCTTATCAGTGCTCTCCTGTCAGGCCAGTGGAAGCAGTGCTGTGATGAAATCATGAAGATTGAAACCCCTGCTCCCCGGAAACCACCCCAAGTACTGGCCAAGCAGGGGTCCTTGTACCATGAGATGGGTAAGTGAAAGTATACTCCAGGAACCTAATGGGAAGTGGGATTGGGGCTTGAAGGGAACCCAGATAATGGAAACAGAGAGAAAGTACACTTTGTGCTAAGGCAGAACTCTGGGGACCCAAGTCCCACCCAGTCCTGTTGTATTCCCTTCTCTTCTCCAACTCTTCTTAGAAGCACCTCCACCAAAGTTCAAAATAAAACCCCAAAGAACCAGATTCATTTCATGGATTTCTGTCCTAATTTCATTTTTTGTTTGTTTCCCTTTCTGCATGCGGATTCCTGTCGCTTCCTCTGACCTTCACTTGCTTGGCACTGCTTTCATTTTTCTCCTCTTTCTTGATTTCTTCACCCACTTCTGCTGACCATCCCCCAATCCCTATCCATTCTAACGACCTGTATTCCATAGTCTTATCAGAGCCTGTGGCTCCAGGGGGCCCAGGTGAGGGGCTGCTCCTTCAGGATAATGCAGTCTCAGCTGAGATCCGGGCTTTGCTCTCCTATTATAGTGACAGGTGATAGTCAGGGCTGGGTAGGCCTGAGGCCTAAGCTCTGACTAGCCCCCCTCCCCTCAACTCCTTTCTGGTGCCACAGCAATTGAGCCACTGGATGACATCGCAGCGGTGACAGACATCCTGGCTCAGCGGGAGGGCGCAAGGCTGGAGAAGCCCCCACCCTGGCTAGCCATGTTTACAGATCAGCCTGCTCTGCCCAGTCCTTGCCCATCTGCCCCAGCCCAGACCCATCCCCTGCCCTGGGGGCGACCCAGAACATTCTCCCTGGATGCTGTCCCCCCAGACCACTCCCCTGGGGCTTCCTGCTCAATTGCCCCTCTCCCCCCGCACCGATCCCCACGGTCCAGAGGCCCACCCCGCACTTGGCTGCAGTCACCAGTGTGAGAGAGAAAGGTACTGGCAAGAGGATCTGGCCAGAAGAGGAGATGACCTGTATGCAGCTGGGCTCTGGATACAGTGCTGGCCATAGCAGGTTGGCTAGCTTGGCCTCCCCTTCCTCTGCTGGACTGGGGTAGGCTGGGGAGGGGGAGCGGAAGCCCCTCTTAAGCTATGGTTGCCATGGTGCTGAGGGACTCATTCCTGGGGCTGGCTGAGACCCCCTAAACCCTTCCTGGGAGAAAACTGGAACCAACCCTGCCCTACCTCCTGCACTAACCAGCTTTGAGGATGGCACTGAAGAGCCCTGGGAGGGAAAGCACCTTCCTTGTGACTCCCACATCAACCATTAAAGTTATTTAACAGCAACCTTTACCCAGTTCTTGACGTGTGTTGTGTCTCTGGAGCTTAGTTTGCCGGTTGTGAGGATGACTGTGATGCTGAGTAATCAGACAAGGGCTGGGTAGAGGAGATACTTTATAAAAACAGGGGGAGAGGGATATTCTGTTCTCACATGCTGCTGAATCTCAGGATCTCAGCGAGGTCGTAGCCAGTCACAGCAAAAGAGTTGCCTGAGGGATCACAGAATCGAGCACCACACACCTGGGTGTCGGGCACACACTCACCATGACAGTGTTCCACCTGGGGGAGAAGAGGGCTGCTCAGGGTCTGCTTTCCATGCAGCTCCCCCCCCCCCCATTTCACTCCTCTAGCCACGCGCACCTCAATGTAGCCACTCTCTGAGCTTCTGCTCAGCTTCCAGATATGTACAAAGGTGTCCTCAGCCGCAGTTAGTAGCTATAAAGAAAGCAAAAGGGACAAGTGGGAATTGGAATATGCTGACAGGGGACTGGTATAGGCTGGAGGGACTGGCCTAGGTGCCCGGGGATGGGGCTACATCGAGTAGCAAAGACAAGCTTGTGGAGCTCCCCTCAGCATCCCACCACTGGAAATGAGAGGATGTAGGACTGACCTTGCCCACCTCAGGAGCCAGGTCCAGGGCACAGATGGCCCGGGCGTGGGCGCTGATCTGGATGTGTAGAGTTCCTGTACTGGCCTCATACAGACGTACTTGCCCATTCCCATAGCCTGCTGCTATGGTCCCCTGCCACAGCTGCACGGAGGTGCATGGGACCCTGCGAGGGCGACAATCCACTTTAATTTCTCCAGACCCAAGCCCACTCCCCACCCTGAAGCTGCCTCAGGAAGGCCTCAGCCCTTTCTCCCTCACCTACCCGAATCCTGGAATTTGGGTCGATAATTTGAATTCAGGACCTGACCGCCAGATACATAGCAAGCCTGAGTCATCTGCCGTCACCATGTCAGCCACACAGTCCTGAGGGGAAAGGCAGGATCAGTCTTGTCTTTTCTCCCCTGCTGGGTCCTATATACAAGGGAGGCAGTATCTGTATCTTTGCCTCTCTAGGGAAAGGAAAGGTGTGGTGCCCCAGTCTAGACCCAGTGTTCCCTCAGAAAGCATAAAATGCTTTTCTTGCATTCCTCAGAGAGTCTCACCACCCTTCCTTCCCCGACCCACACCATATGTTAGGAGGGGGCATATGATTGTACTCAGTGGATCAATGATGAAACTGAGGCCATAGTGTTTTGACCTCTGGAGGTCTTCTAGTGAGCCAGACAGTTATGACTAGAGTCAGTCTCCTGAACCCCAGCCACAGGCAGCCAGCATAGCCCATGGGCCCAGCTCTAGGCCAGGTTCAGTAGAGGATATGAATTAGAAGATACAAACCCTGTTCTACAGAGATTTGTAATCCAATTAGGGACACAAGAGTTATCTTTGAGGGCAGTACCAATTCAGGGTTCAGCTAAGGGAGATCAGTGGGAACTTGAATAGAGGGAGGACTTCCTGGAAAAGGTAGCAGTGGAGATGGGCCTGAATAGGTAGGACTTGCCCAAGTCCAGAGAAGAAAACTGCACATGTCAGAGCTGGAAGGCATCTTAGAAACCATCTGTCCCAATTCCTCGATTCACACCAGTATTGAAAAATGTTACTGAACTATTAAATGCCATATAAATGTAAAGTATCTCTGGCTTCATCACTGGACCTAGGGAAGTACAGTAATTTTCCCAAAGTCATCCAGCTGCTTAGTGGCAGAGCCAAGACTTGAATCCAGATCTCCTGCCTCCCAAGGTAGGGATGGCTCTCAGGTTCACTGGAATTGGAAGGGAAAATCCACTCACCTGTCCTTGGGCAGGCTCACTGGCAATGTCGGTGACTGATGTCGGGTGTGCAGCCAGCTCTTCACTCAATACAATGTTGGGACCTTTCGCGGGATGTCAAATACCAGTACCCGGCCTGACCACGTCCCTGCAGAAGCAGTGTGTCCTGGTCCTCCTAAGTCTTCAGCCACTACACTCAGGACTCTATACACTTAGCACACTTTCCATCCCAGGAACCTTAGTAACAAACACAGCTCGCACTGCTTCAACAGCCCTACCCCTCCATAAATACCCTTATTCTGGTCCACCCGCCCCTCGAACCCCTCCATGACTTTTTGGAGTCTCTCAGACCCCCTGTCACTTCCACCCTTCCCTCTAACCCTCCACAATTTCCTCAGACTTTCAGTATCCTCCTGGCCAAGGCCCATGCCCCTATTCCCGAGCACCCCCTCCCAATGCCATGCTCCTGGTCCCCTCACCCACACAGATGAAGTGGCCACTGGAAGCAATTCCTCGGGCAAACACAGCTTGTGCTAAGTATGAAAGGGGAAAACTATTAGACATAGAGCCTCCTCCAGTGCCAGAAAGTACTCCCTACCCCCACCCTACTCAGTCCTGCAGGTACCTGGAGAGGCATCTCCAGAGTCCAGTGCGTGCCAATAGACCATGACAGACCCATCAGACTCATACATCTGGAAGATAAGGGCAAAAGCTAACCTTTGCTGTGTTCTGTGCTGAGTACATCACATACTCATGTTAGCCTTAGCCCATTTAATCCTCAAAATAACTGGCAGATAAGCACTACTTTTATTCCATTTTACTGAGGAGGACACGGAGGCTCTGTGAAGTTAACTAAATTGCCCAAGGCCATTCAGCTGGCAAAAAGGCATATATTGGAGATGGCATTTGTAAATTAGAAAAGATGAAAGGAACGAAGATGAGAAATAATAAAGATGGGGCTAAGCACGGGTAAAATTTTGGAGTGTTTAGAGGCAAGTGAGGAAGTCTTGGGGCCTTGGAAAGGAGTTGAGAAGATGAGTTGGGGCAGGCAGAAAGGTCCTCCTCTTACCTGTATTCCTCTATGTGAGGTAAGTACCAGCAGTACTCGGAAGGGGAGGACACACCAGTGGACCTGGAGGGCGGTGAATCAGAGTATGGAAAAATGGTCAAAGCAGGGGATATGAGGACTCAGAAGAGTGGAAATTCAGAGGATTAGGAAAAGCCTATTTTTTTGAGGTTTCGAAAGGAAGGACAGAGGTTAGGACTGGGTTCAGGAACACCACTCCCGACTCCACTCCTCACCTGGGTGATTAGTGGGGGGCTCACTCCAGCTCCCTCCTTAGCGTGGAGCTGGCGCTGGGCCAAGGGCACACCCTCAGGGGCAGCGCTCAGAAGATGAGCGCTGGGTCCATGGACTACCCCAAAATGTGTGAGGTTGCGGGGGGCAGCTGCAGCACGCTGAGGTTGTTGCACAGGGCAGCAGCCGAGCCTCGAAGAGGAATGGAGCGCTCCCGGCGGAACATCCTAAGGGAGAGACGCCCGAATCACCAAAAGCGCAGAGGTAAACAGGTGACAGCAGTAATTTCTGCGGGGAGGTTGGCAGGTGCTGTTATGAGGCACTGGAGAAAACCCTTGAGACTGGGTCATCATGTAATCGGGGGCCTCAAGGACGATGATGGGGAGGTCTGGCATGCGGAGGGTCTCATGGAGAGGAGAGCGGAGCACCAGGGCTGAGTCATGGGGCGACGGGGGAATCCTAGAGGAGGAACGGTGATGACCCGGTGCCAAGAGTGACATCCCCAAGTGCCCGAGCCAAAGAAGTTTGACGCAGGGTGGCTCTCATGCCCTTCCTCCCTCAGTTCGGCTCCCCGAAGCCCCCGGCCCAGGGCAGAGGTCACAACAGAAGCCCCAGGTAGGCTTGCCTGACTCCAGGATCGTTCGGTCCCTCCGAATCCGCCGCCACCATAGAGACGACGCACGTACGCATGACCGTTGGGCGGGGCGAATAACCCGAACGTGCAGCGCGCGGCGCGGTTGCTAGGGCAACTGTGGGCGCCGGGTGGGGGGAGCAGCGACTCTGCGCAAGGCGTGGTTGCTGGGGCGACCGTTAGGCGGTGGCAGGAGCTGGAAGGGGAATCGCTGAAATCCAGAGGTTGGAGCAACAGCGGAGGTGATGGCGCATGAAAGCTCGGTGAGCTTCACCTTAGCTGGCGGTATGCTAGAGTGGGCCCTTAAGGTCGGTGTCGGGAACCGTCGGACAGCTCCGCGACAGCTGGCGCTGGCCCTCCACATAGGCATTCAAGATGGCCAAGAAACCCACTCCGGAACTTGGACAGAAAATCTACACCTGCACCATTCCCACTCACGCTTTGTGGCACTCGGAAGCTGAGGGAAGGGTTCACATGGGTAGTGAAGAGCCTGAGAATAAGAAGTGACTTTGGAAACAGCTAATACATGTAATAAATCTCTTACGTTGAGGTGTCCATTTAAATGAATAAACGAGAATTGGTCAGGCTTGGGGAGAGGTGTTGCTAAAAATGTTATCCATTTCAAGAGTTACAGGAGGAAGAAATGGATCAAATAACAACTCTGAGGCTGAACTTGAAAGTTATTTTAAAAAAAAAACAACAACAAGAAATTTTAAAGTAAAAAACCCCCCAAAACATTCGAAGAACCTTTGTGTAACAATATGTCAGGCTCTCTGTTTAGGCCACGCCTAGGCATGGGCACTATCACAAGTGTCACATTAGAGGATGGGGAAGTGAAGTCTAAGGAACAGGACCTCTCCCAGCCTTACCTGTCCTCTCTGGCCAAGCTGGGACGGGGCCATTCCCTAGGCTTGCCACCGAGGCCGTTCTCACTAATAAAGGTGGGAAATGAGGCTTAAGAGAGTTCTGTGCGATATTTAGAAAACACCAGATATGGGAGAGAAAGAATTTTAGGGAACATCAAGTGTGAGTCAGTAAGGCTGGGAATGAGGAGGCAAAGTTTGGGAAGAGTACATTTGGAGGTCAATTTTGGAAGGAACCAAGTTCAACGAGATTGTCGTGGGGGTAGTGAAGAGGCTCCCAAGAATCTGCTAATAAATTCCTGTGTCCTGAATGAATTTTTGGCAATAGTCTTTTTCTAAGTGGATTTTTCTTGATTATAAAAGGACACAAACTAATTGTATAGAACTTACAAAATAGAGAAGAGCATAGGAAAGAAATGTGCCCATCGTTACAATTTTGTTTTTCTTTCCTTCAATAAATACTGGTTTATAATACCTGAGTTCATACTTGGCATATAATTTTTTATCTTTTTTCTTTCACTTAACATTAGATCATAAATATTTTCTTATGCTATTGCAAATTCCTCCTAAAGATTACATTTAATCATTGCATAATATTCTGTCATGAAGATAGTGCACAATTAGCCATCTATTCTTTTTTGTTAGACATGCTTTAATATTCTGCTATTATAAATCACACCACAGGGAATATGTTAGAGAATATATTTTTATTTTCATTTTAGAATATGCCTTTGAAGGCATTTGTAAAACTTGAATTGATATTTTTGAAGGTTAGACATGTTTTCAAATGTTTATTACTCATCTACAGTTCCACTTTTGTGAAATGTTATAGCTTTTGCTTATTTTCCTTGGGGTTTTATGATTTTTCTTTTTTAAAAGTTTTTTTTAATTTTTTCTTTTTTGATTATAGTTGACATTACATAGTATAGTAGTTTTAGGTGTAAGATTTTTCTTATGTGGATTTTTAATATATTCGGGAATATTTATTTTTTATATTTGCTACAAATTTTTTTTTTGTTTGGGAAGCAGTATAAAGTCAGGCATGGGAACAAGATTGGCATTTGAATTATGACTCTACTACTTCCTTATTGTGTTATCCTGGGGAAAATTCTGTAAAATGGGGATAAAAAGAGTATATAGTCTAAAAAAATGTAGGAATTGAGTCCACATATGTTACTATTATACTTTAAGTGCTAGTACATGGTAACTACCAATATAAGCTCGTAATTAGAATGTTTTTAAAAATAAGTACAGGAAAATTTGAGCTATGTATATATTCCTATCTACCTATTTTTAAATTATTCTTACATTACTTTTATGCTTAAGCAGTTCTTTCTCACCCAGAGAATATATGACAGTTGAACCTATTTTTCCTGCATCTTATTATTGTTTATATTTGTGTGTATGTGTGTGTATGTGGTTGTCCTATACTGCATCTGGAATTTATTTAGATGTATATTATGAAATGAGGATCTGAGTTGATTTGGGGAGGGGAGGAGACTCTAAACAGCATTAATAATTCCAACACCATATATTGACTATCTTTCTCAAGTTCTCTAACCTCTCAAAAACTTCGAACACTTTGACCTAGTGCAAATAGCAAGGACTGTGGAGTTGGAGCTATATAAAGCCTGGGTTTATTTTGTAATCCAAAACAAGTGCTGGTTAACCTGTGTCAAGTTTCAGTTTCTTTGTCTGTGAAATAGACTTAGTGAGCTATTATGAAACTAAATTAGGTCAAATACCTAAAAAGTATCTGTCACACAGCAGGCTCTTAGTAAATTGATCCTTTCAAAAGGCTTCTCTTTCTTACTAGAAAATTTGAGAAAGCTTCTTTCTATCCTATAGCTGCTTCTCTGTTCCACTCGTTGGTTTCTTGTCTTCATTATCTGTTCCTCTCCCACAGAGGCAGGCCCGGGACCGCGGGGTGACCCGATCCAAAGCAGAAAAGGCACGGCCACCTACGGTGCCTGTGCCGCAGGTGGACATCGTTCCTGGGCGGCTCACTGAGGCTGAATGGATGGCGCTCATGGCTGTGGAGGAGGGCGAGGACGTGGTGGGGGACATCTTGGCAGATCTGCTGTCCCGAGTCATGGACTCTGCCTTCAAGGTCTACCTAACCCAACAGGTGAGCCTGGACCTGGGTCCTCCAGACCCTTCTCCGCACGCCCCCTCACTCCCTGCCCAGCTGAGACCCCTCTCTCTCCTCCTCGCAGTGCATTCCATTCACCATCAGCCAGGCTCGGGAGGCCATGTTGCAGATTACTGAGTGGCGCTTCCTGGTCCGGGATGAAGGAGAATCTTCAGTGGCTGAGGACCCCACGTGGGGCGAGGACGAGGAGCCCTCAGCATGTGCAACGGATGCCTGGGCTCAGGGATCCGTGCCCGTGCTGCATGCTCCTGCCTCGGTGGGGCTGGAGGAGACCTTCCAAAGCGAAGTAAGCCCAACACCCAGCTCCCTCTGACCTTCACTCCTACCTCCACGGAGTCTTCTTCATTCTCCTCAGGGCCTCTCTGGACTCCTCTACCTTTAGTTCCTCTCTTCCCTTTCCGATGTCTCACTACTCACCTCTGATCTCCACCCCTGGTGTATTTCCCCAGGACCAAGGGAGTGTGGACCAAATTTCTTTAGGAAGATCGCAGATGGATAGAGACTTTGAGGAGCAGATGGAATCTTGGGAGCATCCTCCCGAGCTGAGAGACACCCCAGGTTCCCTACCCACCCCCGAGCTGTTTCAGGAAGCATGGCCCAGTGTCCTTCAGATGAACTGCAAGACCAGGGAGGAGGCCACCTGTCCTCGCCCGAGTCCTTGAACGTGAGCCTCCAACCGTCCCCAGTGGAGATGGCTACCACTGGCAGTCCCCACCCTTCTCTGGAGCTGTCCTTGGTAGCCAGCCCCCAGGAATCTGCTGAGAAGGCACAGCCCCTCAGTTCCCAGTTCTCAATCAAGGACCTCTACTCTTGCATGGGGCAGCCGCACATGGCTGGGGACCTGCTGGAGCTCAAGAAGGAGCAGGTGCCCTGCATGGTGTCAGGAGAATTGTTGGCCAGCTCCTCTGAGGGCAGCCCCACCATACTAAGCCCCTCAGGATTCTTCCAGCCACAGCAGATTGGGGGCTCAGACTCGCATTTGAGCGCCCTTTCCTACACGGCGGGCCACAAGACGGCCGTGGTGCGTCTGGACCCCGCGCAGCTGCCGTGCCACTGGGTGTGCCCAGTGGCTGAGATTGTGGATCCAGACTCTGAGTTGCACCCCCTGGAAACCTACCGCGGGCGCCCACAGGGTGTGAAGACTGGGGCTCCAGCCAGACACCCAGCCACTGGCCCCTGTGTCCAGGTCTCCCCAGCACCTTTCGTCCCTCTACGTCCTGGCATTCCTTTCCATGCCTTGGGTCCCCGCCTCCAACACCCCACTTTAAGCTCACGCCTACCATTGCCAGGCTTCCGATCAAAGCTGCCCTTGCCCTGCCCCGAGATCCGTTTTCTCTATAGGCAACCTGACGTGGCCCGCAACCCCAGCCCCCAGATGTGGCCGGGTGCAAAGTGGCCCAGTGGCTGGGAGGGAGAGGCCGAGTTGCTGGAAGATCTGTGGGCTGGCCGCATCCAGGTTCCTCAGCAGAGCCTGGACTCCGGGGACCCCGAGGACCAGAGGGGTGAGGATCCTCATAGGAGTCAGAGTCCTGAGTCCCAAATCCTGGAAGCCACGTCCCAGGTGGTGTGGAAGCCCGTGTTGCAGTCTGAAGCCATGAAACTTGCTCCTGGTGTGAGCATGTGGAACTCCCCCACGCAGATGCTGCTCAGCTGTAGCACACCCCAGCAGGAGGACAATGAAGGTGGTACCTCTCCTCCCATTGAATAACACCTTATCCAGACAGGTGCTCAGAAACCCAGGTGACTGTGACACAGTTAAGAAGAACTCGACCCCCAAACTGTGGTCACTCCTCTCCAAGCTTCTGCCCCATCATGAGCCTCGAACCTCAGCCAGTGAGAATCCCACCTACCTTATATCTGCCAGAAATAAACACCTAAGTTGCCTTAAGAATTGGCCTGATACTTCTTTTAGTTTTTTCCAAGTGCACTTTCACTGATCTGGAGAGGAACAGTTGTAGGCCTAGAAGAAGATAGACCGCTGGCTCCAGGGAATAAACACATTTCCACCTTTAGGAGACCCTGCTACGTCAAGGCCAAGGCTACTCCCCAGCAGAGTCATTTTGGAGAATCATCCCTCTCCCCACAAGGGAACAGACATAAGGGCTGCAAGTGGGATCTACCTCAGTTAGGAGAACTTACAGTCTCCTTTCATTTGGGGAGGAAGGGAATAGCCCTGCTTAGGCACAGAATTATTCAAAACATGAAGAATTTGATTTCTTGCTGTACTAATCCCTGGAGCTCCGTCATTTGGAGACAAAGCCTTGAGCTTCTGTTGACGTTGGATTTGGAGTGAGGCAATGATGGGCACACAACTTAAGGAGGAAGTCATTCTCAGGTTCGAACGGGTCGCTGAGATGTGTGAGTGCCTCCTCAAATTTTGTGTCTTAAGCTCCACACTAGCCTCCTTAATAGTCCCCACTCAGCTTTGACTAGCCTTTCCCCACCCTCCTCCCCTGCTGTACTCCAGGTTGCAGGCCAGAAGTCTCTGCTATGTTGCTGTGGTCTCTACTCAGCACCCTGGTCTGGGGCCCTGGCTCTGTCCTCATTCTGCTCCTCCTGCTTAAACTCAGTATGTGGTGGCTATGGCATAAGCCTCATCTTTGGGGGGCCTCCAGCACCGCTCCACACATCTGACTGGGAAGATGGCAGTGGTGACTGAGGCCAATAGTGGTGAGTGCTCCTACCACCCTGTCGCCTCACTAGAGACCTCAGCCCCCAATAGCATTAACAGGGAGAGCAGGGGTTAGGGGCAACACCCACTGTCAGCACTCTTGTCCCTCTCCTTGCTCCTCTGCCCTCTAGTCACTTGCCAGATGAGCCTCTGAAGCTGTCTTCCCACAGGCACTGGGAAGGCTGTGTCCCAGGAGCTGGCCCGCTTGCGGCCCGTGTGATCCTTGCTTGCCATAGGCTTGAGCGTGGACAGCAAGCCCTGGCTGAGATCCAAGCAGCCTCAAAAAGCCGCCTGCTTGGCGAGGTGGACCTGAGCTCTATGGCCTCCTTCTGGACCCTTGCCTGGTGGCTCCTGGAGGAGTATCCTGAAATATCTCTGCTAGTTAACAGTGCTGCAGACTGTGGTACGTGCCTTGACTCGCTTCCCCCAAACCCATTTTGGGAGCTTCCTTTCTAGCTCAGGGACTCTAAAACAAGCATCCCTAAAGCCTAACCTGCACATCCTGCTGAAACACTCGAATTCACACAACCCTAAAGAACCTGCCTTAAGTTATAGCCTCAAACTTCATTGTCCCATCTTTGCACATGCGTGCTCTTGTGGCATTTCTACTAAACCCCGATATATCCCCCAGACTTTGTCTCCCTCAGGATAGTCCCTCCATCACCCACTCCCTGTGTTCTCATCTCCTCCCAGGAATCCCCAAGACATTAACCCCAGAGGCCTTTGATCTCACCTTTGCCACCAATTATATCAGGCCCTTCTGCTTACAAATCTACTGCAAGGTAAGGAACTATGCCCATCTTCTGTGCCAACCTCACTTCTCCATTCTCCTGACATTTTCCTTGTTTACTGTCTCCCATGGTCATTCCTTCCCCTTGGCACTCAACTGCTTGCTAAGCAATGACCCAGTGTGCTTTTGTTGCACACAGCAGGGGAGCCACCAGTCACAAGTCAGGATTAGGATGCTAGTAATGGAACCAGGTAGCCCAAGATACAACCAGCAAGGGGACATAAGATCCCACCTCTCCTTCTCCCAGCTCCGAGTTCCAGCCAGACCAGCAGCCAATCATCTTAACACAAGCTTCTTGAGGGTGTCACTAGGTCACTAGGGACATAAACACCAAGAAGACTGACTTCCTGTTCTCAGAGAGCTCAGGAACTACCAGGGAGCTAGACAAAACCACCACTGCCTTGGGCCCAAGTCCTTTAATTTCTGACTTTTTAATTTTTCTGATTAAGGAAATTTGGGTTCTTCTTGCGGAAGGAGGGGAAAAGTGGGTGACAGGCAAATTTTCCCTAACATTTTTTTCCTGGTTTGTATAACAGTTTCTTTAAGAGAAAGTCAATTTTTTGGTCAGGTAATACGTGTCCAAAATACAAAATTGAAAGTGTACAAAAGGGTATGCAGTTAAAAAAAAAGTCTCCTCTCCTTGAAAATCAGCTGTCCAGTCTCCTCCTGGGAGGCAACTAAGGTCGTCAGGGTCTCATGTACCTTTTAATGGTCAGTTAATTACATTAACCCCAGGGGAAAGTGAACAAAGAGCAAGGCAAAACTCCATGCATTTGCAAGCATGTTTTTTTTCCTCTTCCCAAAATTGTAACATGTGTCTGCACCTTGCTTAGTAATAGTGTTTATATATATATATATATATATATATATATATATATTATATATATATATATATATATAAAGCATTTATTTGAACAAAAATTGCTCCAGCCTAGGATATACCAATTTAGATAGCAACCTAAATTGTGTTCGTAGTAATAGTTTCTTAACTGTTCCTTTCCTGTCTCTCCATATCTAATCTATTCTCCCTTCTGCCACTTCTAGAAATCGCCTTTTGCCATATCTCTTTCTTGCTTAAAATCCTTTGAAGGTACTCTGTCCTTTACAGGATAAACTCTAGGCCCCTTCTCTTCACCTACAAGATCCTCTGCAGTCTGAGAATCTCACCTTTTGCCGTTCCTTAACCCACACCCTCATCTCTAGCCAATCTGTAGCTCTTGGACTATGCTCTATTCCCCGCCCCCCGGCTGTGCTTTTGCACCTGCGATTCTCTCTATGTGGAATATCCCTTCCCACCCCCTGAGACTGGCTAACTTTAGTAAACCTGCCAAGACTCAGCACAGATATCACCTGTGCCCTGACACCTCCATCTCCCAGCCACTCCCAATTTACAGGGCTCCCTTTGCTCCTTGTACACATCTCTGTCCCCTGACATTGCTCTGTAAGGATCGGTCTCCAACTAGTCTGTGAGCTCCTTTGGTCTTTATGTCACTACATCTGCTAGTTTGGGGTCTATTGTCCTCTTTAAGAATAATTTTCTCTCTAGTAAATTTTTGCTAAATACTTCCTGTTCAAATTTTCATTCGTGATTCTCAATTTCAACATAGGGTTCAAAATAGTTTTAGCATTTTGAAAACAATACTGTAAATTCATATGTGAGAACTACTATTTTTCATAATTTATGTAATCCAGACTTTTTTTTTGTTCCTTTGGTAGATTAAAAAAAAAAACACAACTCACTTTCCCACGTATCTCTGCACACGTTTCTTTTCCCCCAAACCTAGCACCGTATGTTCTCAGCACTTATCTTGGTGTCTGCCACAATCCAGGGCCTAATGAACATTTGTGGAATGAATAAGTGAATGAATGTATGAATATGTGAAAGATAACTCTCACAGTGTTTGTAGCCTCTCCTTTCTTGCTCCTTGTTGTCAGTGAGGTAAAACGTAAACAGGATCAATTAAGTTAGTGCCAGCTGGCAAGTGGAAGGAAGGCAAGACAAAACTCCGAATACTAAAATAAAAGAGGAGGGAGAGTGTTAGGAACATAGCTAATGAAAATGAGGTCTCAGTTCATGTTAAGTTTTCCTGCACCTAGCCCAGGTGCCTAGGTGGGGACCCACTGACCCTTTCCTGAAAGCCCTGGATGGGCCCTGCCCTCCTGGAGTCTCCTGGAGAAGCAGGGTGGCCAGTGGGCATGAGAGTTTACCCCAGCAGTTGGATTGAAGGAGTGTAATCCTCTCTCTTCCCAGGGGTCCTGCAATGGGCAAGGTCAACCTGGGTGGTGAATGTGTCTTCCTTTCAGCAAATATGTGGGTTCATTGATGAGGAACATCTGATGGGGGCTGGCAGGCCTTTGGGCTTCAACCAGAACCATGATTACAGCAAATTGCTTTTCACTTCATTCACTGGGGAGCTTGCCCAGAGACTCCAAGGGACAGGTAACCGCCTCTGACATCCCCTACTCCTCCACTCCCGACCCTTCACAATTTCTCTCAACATGCCCTGACCATAAATTACTCCCAATATCCCCCAAGCCAGCCGTAAATCTTCTCCATTTACCATCTGTGCACCCTATATTTCTGTCAACCCCAGCTTTACATCTCCATTTCAACCTTTTACCACTCTCATCACTTGTAATATCCCTCTCCTCCCAGTATTTTCCAGTACCAACACCATGCATCATGTTCCTCCTAGAGTTCACTCAACACTTTCAATACTTATGTCCTCTCCATGGCTTGGGTAATACCTTTCATGGAAGTTGTAGAGCACTGATGTCCCTGGTACCACTCCCATGTCTTTGGTCACCTCTGCCTAACAGACCTGGTGGGATCCCCGCCTCAATGCACACTGCAGAACCACCCTTAATCTTTTCTTCTCAGCATCCTCCTTTCACTTTACTTTGTGCCATGCAGCTGCCTCCCCCCTCTCAGGTGTGACTATGAACTAACTCTGTGGACCCAAGTGTTGTATACACAGGGATCAGGAAGCAATTTTCTTGGCTATTCCACTTCCTCAGGCTCACCAGTTTCTTCATGAAGGTAGGTAGGGAGAAGCTGACTCAGTCTGAAGAGGATGGGACAGGGCCCTGCTCCTTGCATGTCCCCAACAGGCTGCAGCCTGCCTGGCCTGATGTCCCGTTTTGCCACCCTCCCTCTCCCCGTGCCCCTTGTCTCCATAGGATTCTAAACAAGGTGCAGTCCCAGTCCTCTGCCTGAGCTTGGCAAAGGAGCTGGATGGCATTTCCGGAAAATATTTTAACAGTTCCTGTGTAACTCTTCCCCCTAAAGCTGCTCAGGATCCTCACGTGGCCCAACACCTCTAGAATGCCTCAGTCTGACTAACAAACCTAGACAGATGGACCAATTCTCTGTGACCCCTGCCCTAACTTGACACTTCCCCTGACTCTCAGCCCTTACTCTGGTTCTACTTTCTTTTTGGCCAGTTCCAAGGATCAGTCACCTTGTCCACTTTCTCTTCCTGTTGCCTCAGTTGTATGAGAGCTCAGATTAGCCAGGGGACAGTGTCAGCATCTACGTTATTGCCAGTTCTCTGGTGGAATTATTCATCCTTTATGTACTAGGACTTCTAAACCTACCTAGCCCAGATTGTGGTGACAGGGAATGAAACTCCTTCCAGTGGGTATTAGGGTACCACTAAGAGGGCAAACTCCCACGTATACTTCTTCATTCCTAGATGTATGTGTCCTGGCTTTGGGGAGGCAGCACCACATAGTGTCCTCTGGATTAAGGCATATGCCACATCCTGTAGGACAGCACCCCAACTTCAGAGTGCTGTCTCACAGCTGGTACAGCAACTGAACCTGCAGATAACTATTCCACCTTTCTATCAAACTAGCTGCTCCTGGTGATGAGTCAGGCAATGAGAGCAGGGAACTCTGGGAGTGAGAGCCCATTGCTTCCCTGGGGTTTTTGTTCATCTAGACCACTTTTGGATTTCACACACACACAAATCCTGTTGGGATTGCTCTACATCCACTAGGGGGGACTGACATTTTTATAATACTGAGTTCTCCTAATCATGAACAAGGTATACTCATATCTATTTAAACCTTATTATCTTCACAAAAATTTGAAATCATTTTATCCAATAAGATCTTGCACAAATTTTACTATAGTTATTACAGGTACCTCACTTTTCATGCTTTTATAAATGCTATTTTAAAATTTATATATTGATCACATATCAAACAACTTTATTTAATTCTAAGAATAGTGTGGGCGCCAGGCCTGACTGGCCCAAGGTCTGGCTGTGATCCAGGCCTATGGCTAGGAATAGGACCCCAGACTTAGAAAATATGTAAACGTACTTCAGCTTATTGTATCACGCATGTGTGGCTGAATGCCCCTTTTATGTTCTGCTATATGAGGAGCCATGCAGTCCCCTGGAGAGCAGAAGGGGAACACAAGCAAGGGGAGCAGGAGAAGTGCAGGCAAGGCTGCGTTCCCCAATAGAACTGCACTTCTCAGCGGAAGTGCGCTCCGCACCATAAAGTGAGTGCCTGCCGTTTCCTCCTCACCTCTGCCTCTTGTGCGTTCTTCCAGCTGGGCATCACAACCGTAGAACCTCCCCTTCTGGGTCAGCAATACCATCTAGCCCTGATCCTTAGCAAGCAGCAGGATTGTTTTTCCATTTTTAAACTCTCTCTTGTTTTCAAAGTATAAAATCTATTTCTGTTCTTTAATGGTTCTTCTAACAATTTTAATCTGCATATTTAACTTAACGGTATCTTTAATCAATATCTTTATTCTTCTTTCAAACTACACGTAGATCTTGGAATTCTTTAACATTAAGCACTCCCTTTGAATTTCTATGCTTTTGTAACCAAATATTTTAATTACATGGTTATTTCATTAATCTCATGAATCAGATATAGTGTTGTCATTTTAAATAGTTGATATTTGTGTAGATTTACCCGTATGTTTAATATTTTCTTTGCTCACTCTTCCTTGTACCTCAGATTTTCCATCTGGGTTATTTTCCTTCTATACAAAATACCTCCTTTAGAAGTTTCTTTAATGAGGATTTATGGTAGACAGAATTCTAAAATGGCTCCCGAGATTCCTACCCTCTTGTGTATACTTCTGTATCATCTCCTCCCCTTGAATGTGAGCTGAGCTAGTGAATATGGTGGACTTTAACTCCTGTGATTATGTTATGTACCAGGAAAGTGAGATTTTGCTATTGTAATTAAAGTTTGTAATCAGTTGATTCTGTGTTAATCAAAGGGGAGATTATTTTGGGTGGGCCCGACTTAATCAGGTGAGGCTTTTGAAAGGGTCAGACCTTCCCAGAAGTCAGATTCTTCTGTTTATCATGAAAAAACCAAAGTGCCACAGTTTGCAGAGGGCTACAAGAGGGCTATGTGGCCTCTAGCGTGAAGGCGTCAGTTCTACAGTTTCAAGGAACTGAATTCTGCCAATAACCAGAGAGCTTGGAAGAGGACCTGGAACCTAGTGAGATTGCGACCCTTGAAGACACCTTGATTTCAGCCTGGTAAGACCCTGATGTCCCAGAGGACCCAGCTAATCTGTGTTTGAACTCCTGACCCACAGAAACTGAGAGACAATAAATGTGTGCTTTTAAGCCATGCAGCCTGTAGTAATTCGTTATGCAGCAATAATAAATTAATATAGGCTCTAATGATAGTAAACTTCCTCAGTTTTAGTTGTTTGAGTTTGTTTTGTTTTTTTTTAAACATTACCTTCATTTTTGAGGAATCATTTTGCTGGCTAAGGAATTATAGGTTGGCATTTATTTATTTATTTATCTATCTATCTATCTATTTATTTATTTTTTGAGTATTTCTTTGTCTTCTGGCTTTCATTGTTGCTCTTGAGAAATCAGATGTTAATTTATCTAACAGTTACTTTGTAGAGAACCTGCCTTTTTTCTCTTGCTTCTTTCAAGATTTTATCTTTGTCATTGTTTTTCTACAGCTTCACTATTAATCCAGATGTGCACTTCTTTTTGTTTATTCTGGTGAGAATCCCTTGGATTTCCTGAATTGGAGGATATATATGTATCCCGTATTTCTCTTTAAATATAGCCTCTCCTTTATTATCTTTATTTCTTTATGGAATTGCAATTAGATAAAGGTCGGACTGTATCACTTTATCGTTCATGTCTCTTAACCTCTTCCGCATTTTTCTTCTTATATGTTAAAGCTGCATTTTGGTTTATTTTTTTTTTTTTAAGATCTGTTTTCCAATTCACTGCTTTCCTCTTCAGCTATGTAAAAAATAATCTAAACAAAGCCACTTTAAACTGGGAGCTGCCATCCCAAAGGAACCACTTCGTACACCTTGTGCCTCAGATCTTTGGAATGTTAAAACCGCAAATTAACCTTTGGACTGGGCCTAAAGCAACATTGTGTCCCAAAGAACTGTTTGCAAAGATAACAAAAAAGCAGATATTATGACTACTGGACTAATGTCTACCTGACTGAAAATTAAAAACATTGTTAGCTTATCTGAACCAATAACTATGCCTTCCTTCTATAGATATAATTGTTCCCCTTCTCTTTCTCACAAATACCCTTTACCTTTGTCTCCTAATCAGAAGGAAAAATCATCTCTCCTTCCTTCCTTTCTTTCCATCCTTTCTTTCCCCTTTTGTCTTTATTGTCCCAGCACCATTTGTTAAATAGTGTGTCTTTCCTGCACTGATCAATAATATAAATTTGTCATATATCAAAGGGTTGAAATTCTATCTCTAGACTGTCCAACATGAAAGCCATTGGCCATATATGGCGATCGAGTACTTGAAATGTGGCTAGTGTGACTGAGGAACTGAATTTTAAATTTTATTTAATTTTAATTAAGTTAAATTTATGTTTAAATATATCTATTTAATCCAGTTATTGGAAAACTTCTAAATATGCTTAAAACAAGTTGCGTACATGAATCTACTACTTCAACTATAAATTTTATGAAAGCTAAACCAGATCAAGTATTTCCAATAAAAATTTACCATCTGAATAGTGATGTGCTATAAGTGCAAAATACAGGCTTTCAAAGACTTTATACAAAAAACTAAAATGTCTCATTAATAAATATTTTTATATTTATTATATGTTGAAACAATAATATTTTGGATATCTTGTTAATATTAATTTCGCTTGTTCCTTTTAACTTTTTAAAATTATGACTGCTAAAATTTTAAGATTGTACATGTGGCTGGCTTACATAAAATTTAATTTTAGTTTTCTCCAAAAAAAAAACCTCTTTAAAATTTATTAGCCTACATGTCAATTATAGACAATTTCAAAATTTACATTTTATTTCTATTGGACCGTGCTGGTAGAGCTAAGCCAGATGCTTCTCTCCCAGCCTATGTCCTCCCCATACCTGCTACCTTTGGTTTCTCTCTGACTTCATCCAATCCCCTCTCCAAGTCTCTCAGCCTGAAAACCACCTCCTCCCTCTGCAAAACAGCATTCCTTTCCTCAAGGGAAGGTTTTCCCTCTTGCTTCCTTCTGATGTCCTGGAATGCCCAGGATTTCACCCAGATGAGCGCAGATGCTCTCTATTCAGCGTGACAGGTTGGGCTCAAGTCACAAAACAGGAATTTTGGAGTCCTAGGGGTCCTGTTCAGGTTCTCCCAACAGATGAGGGAGTCTCAGCCTGGCACCGTGAAGAAGCACATAGGACAAAGACAATATTAATTTCCCTTGAAGACCACTCAGCCTAATCCAATATAAAGGAAACAATATTTCTCATGTTAGCACGTTTCCTGTCTCAGACTTATTGGGACCCCTTTTCATGGTGTTGAGAAGCACTTGAGTCTCTCCCATTTCCCTACCCCCATTCCACCTGAGGCCTGACACCTTCACGTGAAAACTCAGCATATCTGTTAAAAGTTGTTAAAGCCACTCAGAAGATTGGCTCCAGCTCAAATAAAAAAACAAAGAAAAAAATACTTAAAAAATTTTAAGGCAGATCAATATGTAGTAATATGAATAATCCCTAAAATACATTGTCCAGTGGAGATAAAAACAAGGTTCAGAACAGTGTGTATAGGAAGCTGCTTACTTTTTCAGAGACTGACTCTGAAATGGCAAACAAAAAACTGGCATGGAGTTCCTTTGGGTAGGAAGCTTGGGGATGGGATGAATGGGATTTGTACTTATGTTTAAAAATAAGTGCATTTTTACAACAGCCAAAAGGTAGAAACAACCCAAATGTACATTGATGGGTAAATGGATAAACAAAATGTATATGCATTAAATGGAACATTACTCAGCCTTAAAAAGGGAGGGAATGCTGACTCGGAACCTTGAAGACATAGGCCAGACACAAAAGAAAACATTGTAGCATTCTCTTTATATGAGATATTTAGAATTGTCAAGTTCACAGAGACAGAAAGTAGAATGTTACCAAGGGCTAGGGTTAGGGGAGAAAAGTGAGTTAGTGTTTAATGGATACAGAGCTTCAGTATGGAAAGTTGAGATAGTTTTAGAGATAGATAGTGGCGATGGTTGCACAATAATGTAAATGTACTTAGTACCACTGAACTATACACTTAATGATGGATAAAATGGTAACTTTTATGTTATATATACCTTCCCACAATAAAAATATGTGTATGTAGTGCCTTTTAAAACCTTTAAATTTATTTTTATACCATTTCTCTTTAACTGAAGGGGATGACAGTTACTTCTACTAAAATTACAGATGTGTTTATTATTTGACCCAAATGTATCCTGCAGATATATATACCTGCTCACATATGGAATGCCATATGTACAAGATGATTACAGCATTGTTCATAATAGCAAAAGACTAGAAACAAAGTATTTCACTAGAAGGGGCTGGTTAATAAACTAAGTGTATTCATGCTATAGAGTACCATGCAGCTGAAAAATGAATGAGAAAGAGCTCTATTTACTGATTTGGAAAAATCCCAGGACATACTATTAAGTGGAGAAACTCAGGCACAAGTGTATACAGTATGCTACCTTCTGCATAAGAAGTGGGAGGAGGAATATGATGCATTCATATTTGTATACATTTGGATAAAACACTGGAGGTTAACGAATAATAAGGGTTGCCTGCAATGGACAAGGGGGAAAGTGTGGATGGGAACAGGAGTTGAAGAGTGGTTTTTCAGTGTATACTTTTAATGTTTTGGTTTTGGGTTCATGCAAATACATCATTCATAATTATAATTAGAAATATTTTGAAGATGAAATGGGAAAAGGGGGGCAGTACTAGAGAGGTTGCAAAATTCATCCTTTCTACCATTTGCCCCCCCCTCCACCGCACTACCAACTTTATAGATTTTTCAGATTGTTTTCAATCTGAAATTAACTGACATAAACATAACAATAGTTATATTTTGGGCTCTTTATATAGATTCACTTAATCTTCCTAACAACCTAATAATATAGATACTATCATTAGCATTCTCATTTTACACACGAGGAAACAAAGGCATGGAGAAGTCGAGTAACCAACCCAAGATCTGACACAACCAGTAAATTTGTTAGAATTGGAGCCCATTGTCTATCAAATCCTTGCTCTCCAATATTCTTTCACAAGTATCTTTGAACACTTGCTCTATTATTCTTCATTTCTTTGGCTATCCTAGAAGTGGACACATTGGGTCAAAAGTTTTTACTTTTTAATATTTTCTTTTTAAATAAAAAAATGCAAAATGTCATTATGTAAATTTGCGTATTGTACATTTGTATAAGGGAATGAGAATGCCTGTTTCCCCCATATGATGGGTAACACTGAGTACCAGCAAAATAGAATTTTTTCCTCAAGCTAACCGATGAGATACGATTTATCATAATTATTTTAATTAGCACTTTTGCACTGAAAAGCAGCCTAGCTGCAAATGAGACCCCAGCCCCTCCGCGCTGTTTCCTATCCACCGGCAGAGGGCGCTGGCCACGACACGCCTCTCTCCTGTGGTCCTAACTGGCTTCCGAGGCACAGTGCGCACGCGCACATTTCGCTTCAGGTGTCCAGCTTTGTGCCTGGTCGGTGTCACCTCGGTTGCGCTCAGCGCGCAGTTTTTAACCCGGACAGGTTTTCGGGGAAGAATAGCGTGTTCCTTGGACCCAGAACACCTCTGGGTCTCGGGGCAAGAGGGTCTAGGGTGGGACTAGAGGGGTCGGGCGGCGCATCGGGCAGCTCTCACGGGCGGGGCGGGGCGGGACCGGCAAGGTCTTGGGCGTCGGTCGCCGGTGGGGCAGGAGTCGGGCGCGGACCCCCTGACCGGACAGGTACGGAGGTGGCGATCGCGCCAACCGTCTCGTCCGCCGCCCCCCGCGTGTTTGCGAGGATCCCGGCGGTAGACTAGGGGCTCGGCGCTGGCCCGGGGGTAGCATGGAGCCCCGAGTGCCGGGCGGGGCACGGTGGGGGTGGGCCGCATTGAGGGTGGGCGACCGCCTGGATCTGGGCCGGTCCGATGCACCTGAGTTCTCAGCCTGGCTATGTTCTCCCAGGGTCAGGATAATTGCGCCTCCGAATTCCTCTGGAATTGCAAGGGTTCCCTGTTTTCTTGGGCGCGTCCAAGACACCCCTGAAACCATTCCGAGCCACAGGTTTCCTGTGCGCACATGGTTGAGAAGTTTGTGTCAAACAAAAATAACTCTCTCTGCCAAGCCCCCCCCCCCAAAACAACAACAACAACAACCCGTAGAGGACTCAAGCATGGGGGCCTGGGTGTGGGTTTGGTGTGTCTGTCTCCCAGTGCTAGGGTCTACTTTAGCTTGTAGGATGACCCTTAAGTCATCTTGCGCATCCTTCAGGTCTTTAGGCAGAACCACAGTTAAATCACACAGAGGAGGAACTCTGCTGTTTTAAAAGAAACAGTGATTTAGAAGCTTGCTTTCATTTTTTTTTTTCAGTGAGAACAGCAAGCTTATATTGACTACCTACTAATCCAGTGTGCTTAAGTACTGAGTCAAGCTATGAGGTTGAGATTGACATTCTTTACCTGGTGTATTGCCGAAACCTGAGCCATGGGAATATTAAAAGAGATACCAAACTTTTAAAAGGCATTTTGTGCTCAAATGTGTTTAGAAACTTCGTGGTTAAAGTTTTCTCTGCTACAGAATATTTCAGAGCCTTCAATATGCTAATGATCTTGCCACAAATCTCCCACTGGAAGTGTGATATAAAGTTTCCCAAATTTGGGTGGCAAATACAAATACTGTTTTTCTTGGATGCTGCCTCTGTTTAACATCTGAAACAGTTTGGGAAATGCAGTTCCAGAATTAGTAACTCAGCATTTGGAAGGTGCAGTGTAGGTCAATGCTTTTTGAACTTTAATGGTGCATACACCTGGGGGTCTTTTTAAAACAGATTCTGGTTGGTTATACATTTCTAAAAAGTTTGCAGGTATTGCTGATGCTGCTGGTCCATGGACCACACTTTGAGTAGCAAGGCTTGAAAGTTGGAGACCATGTTCTGCTTCCTGCTCTCCAGAACAACCTGTACTGCCTTACACTTAACCTGTCCAGGCCTATTAAATAGGAGACTGGACGAGGTCTCCAACGTTCTTTTCATATCTAAAATGCTGTTACTGTAGTATAGTTACCCTTGCTATAGTTGAATTCCAACTAAAATATTCTTGCCCAGTGGCAAATTTGGGTTTGAACATTTCTGATAATGGGAAATTTACTACATATAAGGCATCCCCTTTCATCTTGGTATAGTTCCATATGGAAGGTGTTGTTACTGAAATACACCTCTGCAACTTCCATCTGGTGGTCCTAAGGTATCTCTTAGAATTAAATAGCAAAAAAGTGTACTCTCTTTAAAAGGTGATGAAATATTAGATGACAGCTGTTCTTCCCAAGCTTTCTCCAGACAAAATTGCCCTTAATTCTCAAATGACATTGTTTCAAACCCTTTTCTTTTTACATGTAGTATTTCTGTGTGTAGTGTAATGGGGTTTTAGCTGATCTTTGAAGGATGGGTGGGGCTTGCAAGACTAGGGAAAGCATCCTAAACAGCTGACAGTAGTGCAGAGATGACAGTGCATATATCAGATCCAGGAGTGTTTGGCTTAAGTAGAAATGGTATGCTAGTGAAAGATTTTGGGCAGGAGAGTATGGGCAAAGCAATATTTTAGAGTGCATAGTTTTCTTTGGCATGTAGTGTGGTTGGAAATGGGGAAGGAGAGAGGCAGGGAGGCAGATTTTCACATATCAGTAATAGAGTATTTAGATTGCTGATAAGAGTAATATATTTATGTATAACATTTTACAGATTACAGAACCTTTCACAGGCATGGTCTCATTTGACTTAATAATCCTGTGAGGTAGACAGAGGAGCTGTTACCCTGTTTTATAGATGAGGTACCAAAGAGGTAAATGATTTGCTTTAATTCTCAAAGCTATAAAGTGGCAACCCAAAGTTATGACAGTAGTAATGGAGGATAAAGGAAGGATGCAGGTGGCAACCCTAAGGAAAAATTGATAAGCTGGGCCTGACATAGAGGTACAAAACTAAGTTGTTAGTAGAGTAGTTGGGAGAATCATAATACTATTGACAACTGCCACTGTAGGTTTTACTCTGCCAGCTTTATCATTGCTGCCTGTGGAGTTATGGTTTGGGAGGGGTCGTTGTAGAGGATTCCCAGGTTGCTTGGCCTGTCTCCAGCCACTGGGTGGTGCTGTGGTGACTTGGGTTATCTGTCCCATACCAGGGAAATGAGAACTGGGTCCCCAGCATTCAGGCTAATAACAGTTGCACTTGGCTGATGGATGAATTCTGTGTCCAGTCTGACCACCCCAAGCTCCTGCATATCCCCGGAGGACTTCACTGAAGTAGAGACTGGATCCTTGTCATCCCCAAAGCCTCACTAAAGCTGTTTTCCCAGTAGATCAGTACTTTCTTTAGAGCCTAGAGGTCTTTTTGTGGTTCTTTTACCTTGGGAGCATATGAGATTGAAATTAGTGTCACTACTAAATTCCGTAGGAGCCGAGGCTGTTTCTGCACTTTTAGTTTGTCTCCTATCCGGAGAGAAAAGGGCTACGTCTGCTGGGGTGTGTGTGTGCATGACTCCAGCACAGGTGAGCGCATGACTGGTAATTTCCCCCATGGCGGTGGGCTTTAAGGGTGGAGCTACTCTCTGGGAAAGCTGTCAGAATCAACTTATATCCCTAGGGCCTAGTATTGGTACAGGCCTCTATTCAACATTGAGTGTCTGCTGTGTTCAGTGCTTAAGATACTGAAATGAATAAAAACTCTCTGCCCTGGAGGAATTCATGGTAGGATAAGGGAGACAATATTTTAAATGTGGTATAGTAATAGAGATAGGTCCAAAGTGCTATGTGATGGCCAGGAGGGAATGACTAGCTCTACGTGGAGACGTCAGAGGAATTGTCAGAGGAATCGTTCGAAAGGGTGAACATTGAGCTCAGCTTTGAAGATGAGGAAAGGGAATGGCCCTGGTAACACTGCAGCATTTGCCGAGGCATAAGGAGGAAGAGAAGTAGATCCAAGTGGCTGGGATGTAAGAGAATTTTAGGGTCAAAGGAGGTGCTTGATGAGACTAGATTCATAAGCAGGCCAGGTTTTTAATGGCCCATAGTGCTGTACTAAGAGGATTCAGTTTTTTGGGCAGGGAAGCCACTGGAGGGATTTAGTCAGGGAGGTGTTGTGATTGTATTTTGGGAAGCTAACTGAAATAGATTGAAAGGGGAGAATCTGGATCATGGATATCAGGACATTGTTGTGATAACCTAGGCTTGGTCTAAGACCAAACTACAGATTAGCTCAGTGGGGTTGGAAAGGAGGGGCTGAGTCTGAGAGAGACTGGAGACAGAACTCACCTGACATAATGACTACTTAGGAGGGAAATGCTGAGAATGACTCAGTTTTCTATTTTGGGTGGATTATGCTGCCAGTAGTAAAGAAGGAATATGGAGGAGGAACATTTTGGGGGTGAAGAGAGCGAGTGTGTTTTGGGTCATATTGAATTTGGGGGCATCTGTGGCACTTAGCAGACAGGTGGCAATGTGTGTTTGAGGATGAGAAGAGTCTGTGCCTGGGGGCAGTAGGTGGAAGTGGTAGTTGATGCTCTGGGAATAGATGAGTCCAGCCACTTTATAGAAGGCTGAAGATGACAGAAGAGATGGGAAGGATTGGTGTGCAAGGTGAGAGCGAGTGTTGCCCAATAAACTAGAAGAGGAGAAAGTTCCAGGAAGAGGAGCAGTAGCCTCAGTTGCTTCAGGGAGGTCAAGTAGAATGAGCTTGGGAAACGCACCTTGAGACTGGGCAGGTAGAGGTTGTGGTCACTAGGGCTCTTTTACTTTTTGAGTATGAGCAGCGTCACTGGAGTGGTAGGGGGGAGCCTGGTGGAGTGAGCAGTGGAGAGGAAGCGAAGACAGGGAGGGCGTGCTCACTGTGAGTAGTTTGCCAGGGAAGGGATGAAGAGCAGGTGGCATCATGAAGAGATGGTGGCAGCATGTGGTGGAGGTAGCAGAGACTAGAGGCAGCTTTTCCTAGAATAGAAGAGTCTTGAGCATGGGTTATCTAATGATGTGTAAGAGCCAGTAGAGAGGGTGCAGTTGAAGGCACAAGAGAAAAGATGATTGTTAAATCAGGTCTTTAAACGTCGGGGTGGGGGAGGGTTGGCCCTGAAAAGGAGAGGCCATCTTTTCCTTTGAAGAGGGATGAGGGAAGAAAGGAAAGGATGTAGGAAGAAAGAGGCAGTGATGGTTGCAGATAGATATACATGAATTTGCGAAGGAATTCTTCTATAATAAGCTCAGTTTCTTTCTCAGAGAGGTTATCTGTTGAAGGGAGAGGGTGCTGGTGTGGGTTCAAGTAGGAACAGGGACTTGAAAGTAGTAAGGGAAACTTGAAACAGCTGTCTAGAGGACAGGGAGAGAAAGCAGACTTGAGATAGGCTCCTAGAGTTTTGAGTACCTGCTGAACTGAAATCCGGTTTCATCCGGTTTCGCCTTCCTCTTAATAACAATAATGGCTGCCATTTATTGAGTGCTTTATATCAGGCCCTCTTCTAAGTACTTTTCAGGCATTCTTAATGTGATTTTTACAACTTTGTTAGAAAGGTATTGTTATTATCCCTATTTTATAGAAGAGGAAATTGAGCCATGGAGGATTACTTAGCCTTAGTACTTAGATTTGTTGAATCTTTTACTTCTGCAGAAATGGCATTCCTTCCCCTGAGGCATCAGAGAAGGCAGAAATTTAATCCCAACTCCCAGTTTCTGAACATCCAGAGACTGGAGTCTAGGGCTGTCAAGGAGGGAGTTGTACCAGACCAGTTCGTGGGCACGATCATGGCATGGGTGGGCAGGGCGGTGGAGTCAGTGTTACTGCTAGCTTTTTGTAGGGAACTCCGAAATCCTTGAGTGATTTCTCTGCACCCTGACTAGAAAGACAAGTGACTGATAGTGTAAAGTACTGCAGGGTGAGACTGTGTGTCACCTGAGACAGTGTATAAGAAAAGAGATCTTGTCCCTGTCAGCCAGGAAAAGATTAATATTTTTTGCCATTATGGTACCAGGCAGACCTATAACCATATATAATAGCATAGATTATTAACACTTAACCTTTTGTTTTCTCCATTAGTGTGATAGATAGAATTTGCAGATAAGGTGCACACCTGACTTGAGTGAAAGGGGAAAATGGTGGGATGGCAAGGATGGAGGAGAAATGGACTTACCTTTTACTGCTGCAGCCACTGGAGCATCATTTCCGTGTCCTTCGTCTTGAGGTTGCCATGGATACGCCTTTGCGTGGTGACTTGAGATTGATTTCCATTATGATCAGATGATGACGTGGATTTAAAAAGAGAAAGGACAGAATGTTCTGCTTCTGGGGAGTGGCCAGAGAGCTGCCCAAAAGACAGAGCCCAGCACAGCCCAGGTGGCTGTGGCTTTGTTGGCTGCTTTGGCTTTTGCTGAAGTTGTGAAATGGTGCATCTCTCTCTTTAGAGCGCAGGCTCAGGGTTCCCTGTCTGCAGGGTCCTAGTGCCAGGGACTTGCTGGTTGATTCATGGGGAGGAACCAGCAGGAACTTGGAGCAGGCTGTTAAGTAGGACTCTTACTAGCCCTGGTAGGGTTGCAGTTTTTGAGTATAGAGCTACATTCAAGTGCCTGTTCCCTTCCTGCAAAAGTTCTTTTATTGAGGATAAACGAGGCATATTGTGTAGATTTCCTTGTTGGCTTTTGGAGGTCTGGACTCTTTAGAGGTGGGCCTAGCAATCACTGGGTATTCCTGGAGTAGGGGAATACTTTGGGAGGGAGTAGAGCTGCATGCAGATGGGAGTGGGCTGCAAACATTTCTGGGATTGATGAGGAGCTGGAGAGGTAAATAAAGTCCATTTAGGGTCTAGGCCCTCTCTGTATGAGATCTGTAAAGCAGATACAGGAATAAGACCTAGGAACAAAAGTCTCCATATGTATCTTCTTTTGGGATTCCTGTTTATATCTGGAATCCAGCCTTCAGAGCTTCCAGCTCCTCAGGCTCCATTCCCCACTCAGTGAGCAGACCCTCTCCTTTCATGAGGAAGTTCTGTCCACATTTATCCCTTCTCTTCTAATGCTTTCAGAGATTACAGCTTTAGTCTTAAGAAGATCTGGATCTTGCTAATTACCATTGCATTTCCTTCCCCCCCCCCTTTGCAACCAAACTAGTCTATGCCCAGTGCCTAATGCAGTCAGTTCAAGTGTGTGGACCCTGCTGTCAGACTGCCTGGGTTTCAGACCAGCTCCTCTACCAGTAGGATTGGGGAAAGCAAACAGTTGGTTTAGCCCAGGGTCAAGGTTAGGTGAGGTGAGATCAGAGGAGGTGAAGAGCTCAAAGGATGCTGGTGTGCCAGTAAAAGCAAGGTAGAAATGGTGCAGGCTGGGTGCCAGTGCCTTTGCCTCCTTTCTTTTTCCTCCTGAATTCCCAACAGTCTACCTGTTTTCCTGTCATATTCTGGAATGTTCTCCAAGACCACTAGTAACCTATTCATCAGACATAGATTTTTCCTTCTCCCGATTTCCTAGACATGTTAGTAGTATTTAATATCAGTGGAGATAAAAGTGGATTAGAAATCCAGAGAGATCTGTCTTCTCCCTCACTGAGGGAGCTTGTAACTCAGAATGGTCCTTTGTGATATAGGGTGGTACCCACTGGTGCTGTGGAAGGATCATGTACCTATACAGCTAGGCAGATGTGCTCTCTGCCATTTTTTGGCCATGAGACTCAGGTGAGATGTTTGACTTCTGAGACTCTGTGCCATCATGTGTAGAATGGAGAGAATAGAATCTGTTTTGTCTGTATAACTGGTGCATTTTGAAATGAGATGGTGAAATAAATTTGCCCCATGGAGGGCCTAAGAACAAGACTTATTTTCTGTCTCCTAACATGTTCCTAACAGTTTTCCTTCCCATTTTCCCCAGTTTTGTTACCGTTTTTAATCATTCTTTCATCACTCATGCTTGAAAACTCCCAAGTTTATTCATTTGTTTACTTAATGTGCATTCATTCATTCATTTGTTCACCCATTTCTTCATGCAACATTTGAATTCCTACTGTATGCAGGTCATCATTGATATACCCTCTCAGTAATGATGAAAACGATGTCTACAATTTGTTGAGCATGTATTCTGTGCCAGGCACTGTGCTAAATGCTTTACTTCAATCTTATTGAATCCTCCCAACATCCCTGTGAGGTAGTCATTGTTTCCTTTTTTTTCAGATGAAGTAGCTGGGCTCTGAAGTTAAATATCTTGACCAGAGTCATACAAAGTTGGAGAACCGATGCTGTATCTAGGTCAGTCTCCAGAGCCCTCGCAGGCCCGTTGCCTCTCCCCAAGTCTGTTCTATCATCAGGTCTTACCAGGACTTTTTGGTACCATCACTAAATTGACCCTTTTTTTCTTCCTTCTCTATGAGCCTTGTTCCCACCCTCCTCACCCCTCGCTCATTATTGCAGTAGCTCCCTTGCTGGTACCCAATCTCTACCAAGTTGCCCCTCTTCTTCTCCATCCCACTCTGCCATCAGTTTGATCTTCCTAACGTAGTTTTCATTAGGCTGGTCTTTTGCTCAGGAGGAGACTGGTTTCCTGTTGTTACTGTATCAAGTCCATCTATCTTTACCTGATGTTAAATTCCCTGACTATCCATACTTAACCTCCTAGTACGTCTCGATATTAATGTTTATTTAGTCAATAAATATTTCACTCCATGAACTAAGGGTGATGGGATCATAAAGAGGAAAAGTTGTGGACTCTGCTTTTCAAAGCTTATAGTTCAATAGAAGAACTCATAGCATTCTTTACTTCAGTCCAGCTAGCCTTCTTTGATGTTCCCTAGTAACAGGAAATTGTTTCTGTCTCTACTTATACTGTTTACAACTTACAATATTTGTAGGCCTTTGCTCTCCACTTATACAAAAACAACTTGTGATTCAAGGCACAGTGAAGTACCCCTTTTCTTTCTAGCTCACCTTTCACCTGCCTGTAATCTTTATAAGTTTATTGTCTAGATATTTTATTTTAAGACCTATATACAATCTGTTACATGTCAGGTGATTCTTTGTACTTCTACAGCTTCTGCACTTTTTATGTGCTTTGTCTTAACTCGAGCCTCATAACATTGATACAGGTTTTATTCCTATGTTATAGGAGAAGAAATAGCCTCCAAGAAATGAGGTGACCACATGTGCCTTTGTGGCTAGTGAGTTTTGAGGCTGTTCTTAGATCTGAGGTCTTTAGAATCTCTGAAGGCAGTGTGGTCTGCCTTGAAAGCCTAGAGATATGTGTGATAATAATGAGGATAGTAGAATGTACAGAGAGTTCCATATCAGCTTGGGTTCCAGTTTTGGCTCCACTCCTTACCTTCTGTGTAATTTCAAGGAAGTTGCCCAGTTCTCTAAGCCTGAGTTTTCTTGTCAGCATTGTCTCTGGCCTGTCTCTCTATGGTGTTATTCTGATGCCCAAATAATGATAATAACAACATTGTTATGAGATAACTTTTGTTGAGTACTTACTAAATACCAGACAATGTGTTAAATATTTTACGTGGATTATCTTGGTTAATCCTCAAAACAGCTCTCTGAGAGCTGTGGCTACCAAGTGGTGAAGCTCGGAATTGAATGAAAGTAGCCTGAGTCTAAAACCAAGGTGCTCATAGCCTGTAAAGTGTTCTGAACATGTGAAGTCTGGTCTGCAAGGACTTGCATGGCCTTGCCCACCTGTGTAATGGAGATTAGGGAAAGGAGGAGGCAATATGGAGATTTTGCGGGGAAGAAGAAAAATGGTTTCCCAGGGGGTTTGACCAGGATCGAAGATATGGAAAGGTGTTTTGGGTATTGGTTATCATTCTACTATTAGGCTGTCTGGGCTGTCTTAGAGGGTGGCATCGAGGAAGACCCTGTTCAGCCAGTGAAGCCCAGTTCTGACAAGGCAGGTGTCCCTAGGCCCAGGGGATCTAGGTCCACACCACACCTGGTGGAGCCGTAAGTCAGACCCCAGGCAACCTTGTTGGCTACTTAGTGGTAGGGACCCTGGCCTGTTGGTCCCTAGCCCATGTTAGATGGGTAAATGAAGTGGTATTGTTACATAGCCCTCTGAAGACCTTTCACTAGAATGTGCAATCTTATTAAATTAAACATTTTTTAAATTATAAAGGTAATACATGGTTATTAAAGAAATTTTGTGAGATATAGATATATAGAAAATAAACCATCTTACATTTCTGTTAAGGAGATGCCTAAGGGGCAAAGCCAAGAGTACAAGGGGGCTGGGCCTTGTGCTTTTGACTGTTGCCCTTGTGAATCCAGTTGAACCGGAAACTATTGGGAATCAAAGCCTGACCCTTTATAACAGCCAGAGGGAGAAAGAATGATGGCAACCTTAGGCAGTGTGGGAATTGGGTACTTGACTTGCTTTGCTTTGTACGTCAAGTGACCTCCCTTACTGTCCTTCCTTTGCTGGATATCGAGCAGGGCCTGGCTTCTGCAGCCCAGTGTGCGATTGAAATCCAGACCCTAATATCATGATTTTGGACCCTGAGTCTAGAGTTTAGAAGGCAGAGGGAGAAGAGCACCAGAAAAGGGGGCAAGAGACCCTGATTTTCACTGTGTGAAAGCCGCACCTGATGGTTTTGAAGTGTTACTTGATGCTTTCATTCTGCTGAGGCCTCACATCCTGGGGGGAAGGGGCAGTGATGGTGAGGGGGCCCAGAGTAGGAGGACCCATAAGGGCTGTACTCCCAGCCCTAAACTGTGTACTCTAGAGGTGAGTGCTGAGGGTCTGTGGCTGGGCCTAGCCCTCAGTCCTTGTCCTTCTTGTTTGGCCCAGGCGAAGCAGGGGGGCACTAGGACCCAGAGGCTAGCACGGTTCCTGACAAGTCTAGAGCAGCACTAGCGCAGAGTGAGTCTCATCAGCTGGCAAGCAGGATTCGGTGTCTGTGGGTTTAGGAATCCTCAGGCAGGAGAGGAGACTTGCTCCACAGTCCCCATCTGTGCCCGACCCTTACCCCAGCAGGTCCATGGACTGGGGAGGGCCATGCCTGATGGCTTCTGTGTCTGTCCATGAGAGCCTGGAGCCCTGACCCTCCTGCCTAGGTTTCTGCCTTTTCTCTCTGTCTTTGGCCAGCTGGGGAAGGGGTAGAGGCCATAGAGGCTGGGTAAGCAACATGGCCCAGAGCAAGAGGCACGTGTATAGCCGGGTAAGTGGCCCTGTTTTGGGATGGCCCTGGGAGGGCTGCTGGAAAAGGCCTGGGTACCTATGGACATTGCTGTGGGGGTTGGGGAAACAGGCTAGAGCTGGGATGGGGCCACTTGCAGCCCTGATGGTATTAGGCTGGACAGGCTTCCCCTCCCAGAGTTTAGCCCTCGGTAGGGACTGGTGAGGCCCAACCTTGGACTCTAATTGGACCTTAGGCCCAAGGTTCCTGAGGGGGACAAGACTATGTTGGGGACTCCAAATGGGTCTGGTGGGTTGGACTGGCTTTACGCTGAAGCCTTTCTTTAGAGCTGCTTTGTTGTTTGTCACTTGCTTTCTCTCTCTTCTGGCTATAATTGAATCTATATCCACCTGGTTCTGAGAGGCTTATTAGGGTTGAGAGGTTGGGGGAAGTCAGAGTTTAGGGCCAGCACTGATGTCACTCTCACTTCCTTTTATTGATAGGTCCGTGACAGGTACCCTACATATCCCAGATATGATTTGGGGTCCTAGAGCCCCTGGGAGCACCTTACCTTCCTTACCTTTCTAGATGAGCTTTTTGGGGAAGGGAGTTAGGGAGTGACAGGTTCTGGCAGGGCTCCCTTCTGAAGCCAGGTGGAGTCATTGGAAGGGAGTCCTGTGGAGTCTTTAGAACCATGGTATCACTTCTTGCCTCATTCATTTATTTGCTGCAAGGCCCCTGGTTTTTGGAGCTGCTATTGCTAAAAATGGCATAGGTGTGATTTTCTTCTAAACTATGGGCCTATTTAGGACCTAATTTCATGTGTCTTGTTATCATGGGTGTGTCAGAAACAGTGCTTCCCAAGGACAGTGTTTAGTCTGTTCCTTTGTTTTCCATCCTTGGGGTGATAAATCATCCATTTGGACCACTGGGAAGAGTCTGGGGCCAGACTCTAGGGCAGATCTGAGGTACCTGATTTACTGGGCCTTCTTTTTACTTTTTGTAGCAACATAGCACAGGGGAAGGATCTCTAGAACTTGAGGGTAGAATGTTGATAGAATGGTGCTCAGGCAAGGAAGAAGGGGATTAAATGGTCGAATGGACTGCACTGAGACATCCAGGAGTATCATGGTGTATGTGTGGATGGGGTTGGGGGAAGTCAGGTCCAGAAGGAGTATTGGTGACTTGAGGGCTGGAGGGAGGCACAGTTGTGCCCCTAACCAATGTTTGAACACAGGGAAGACATACAACAATGGGGAGGGGAACAGGATTCTGTGGAACAGATACTACCTTCGCAGAGACACCTGAATCACATGTCTTTCTCACTCAGGCTCCTGAGGCAGGGCATTGGGTTGTGGGGAACTTGGTCTAAAGTGAGTTATTTGCTTGAGCTTCATTCTCTTCCTTGAGGGGGAGTGCTCCTGAGAAAGCAGCCATGTGGTGACATTCACAGATCTATCAATGAATTCTGATTTGTTATAAAATTTAAATATAAACTCTTAAAAATTCTGGCAGATTCCAGAGGAGTTGGGAGAAGTCTTAGGGGAACGCATCACTGACATTCTTCAGAAGGGAATTTGGGGGAACCCTATAAATTGGGTTCGAGGAAGTGACTTTTGGTCCTTTTTCAGTGAAGGACCCTGACAGGGGCCTTTCTCACGCATCAGGATGACACCCGTGACCCGAGGCCTTTAACTGTGTGTGTTTGCATGTGCCTTTCTTTCAGGCGCCCAGTGGCAGCAGAATGAGTGCAGAGGCAAGCGCCCGGCCTCTGCGAGTAGGCTCCCGTGTGGAGGTGATTGGAAAAGGGCACCGAGGCACTGTGGCTTATGTTGGAGCCACGCTCTTTGCCACTGGCAAATGGGTAGGTGTGATCCTAGATGAAGCAAAAGGCAAGAATGATGGAACTGTCCAAGGCAGGAAGTACTTCACTTGTGATGAAGGGCATGGCATCTTTGTGCGCCAATCCCAGGTACTCACTCATGCCCTGCTTCTGTGTGTGTGTATGTGCATACTCTATTGCCTGTGCAGCTGGTGTGTTGGTACTCCCTTTTCCTGGGCATGAACATAAGTCTTTGGTTGGGAGAGTGGGAGGTAGTGGCTGAGGAAAGATTGGAGATCCATTCTTGGGAAGCTGCCTTGCTTGGGGCCTGGGGAGGGACCCATATTACCGCATAACATTCTTGATCTGGCTATATTGAGTCTGTTTTGTGGCCTTAGATCCAAGTATTTGAAGATGGAGCAGATACTACTTCCCCAGAGACACCTGATTCTTCTGCCTCAAAAATCCTCAAAAGAGGTAACAACCATCCACTTAAGTTGCCTCCCTCCACCCCCACATTCAGGAGTCCCCAAGACTTCTCAGAACATGGATCCAGAGATTTTCCATTGCCACCATATTCCCTTGTTATATCTTTCCTATCTCACCGTAATGTTCTCTGCCCCTGCCCCTGTATGCAAACACATACTTGTTTCTGTTTGCTTTCTACAGAGGAACAGACTCAGCTGCAAAGACCAGCAAACTGGTGAGTGGTCGGGGGTGGGAAAGGGAGTAAAAAAGGAGGGGAAGGAAAGAGAGAGGAGGGAGACCCACTGCCAGGCAGGTAGAAGCAGTAGGTGAGTAAACTGCATTAGCTTTCTGATCTCCAACATCCCTGAGAAGGAAGCTTTCCGGGTATCAGTTGCTATTTTAGGGGTGAGTAAAGGTGGTGGTAGGGAACACTATTAGGGCCTGGACATTCAGGGTCAAATGGGACGATTGCTGGGGTGATAGGAAAGACAGGTCTGACCCTAGTATGTTGTTGTCAGCTTCCTACCTTTTGGTACCCAAAGCCGCCAAGGTCTAAAGGGTCTCAGGGAAGGGGTAAGGTGGGACCCAGGCCCTCTGCCATCTGTTTTAGGCAGTATGCAGAGGGCCCGTCCTAGCTCCTGTTGTTCTGCACAGGCGTGTGAGGTGGGGCTCCAGACTCTCCAACCTCTTTGGGCCAGGGTGTAGACATCCTGGAAGCTGATCTTAGAGGGACCCCTCATCTCACTTACCCAGGGCTTGACAGTGACTCAGTTCCCTCTTTACCTGTGTATGCCTGAGTTGGTCTTAATGCCTACACCCAGCATGCCTGGCCAGCTAGCACAGTGTGATGTCTGTTCTCTAACTCTGCCCTTTCCTACTCCTCATGCAGCGGGACTGAAGCCTAAGAAGGTGGTGTGTTTACTATTTGTACCTGGGTGGGTGAGGGCCATGAGCCCCCTCCCCAGTCATCCTGCATTTGGGCTGCTGCATGTATGTGTGTGACCTTGGGCTGGGATGGCCAGAGGAAATGGTGACCTTGGCTTCCAGATTTCCTCTGGGGGCTGCAAGGATATCAGACTCAGAGTCAGGCCCAGCAGTACTCATTGGGTTGATCCCCACCCTTCCTCACCCTAGGACTTCTAGTCAGAGACTGCAAGCACTTGACTATAAATAGCAGGAGCATGGAACAGAGCCTTTACTGGGTTATAGTGGGGTCTCACTTAGCCCGAGCCTGGGGGAAGTAAAGAGAGACTGGGGAATTGGGGCTGTGAAAAATACCAAGTAAGGTGGTTGGACAAGGGGGCAGGAGGTCAGGCAACAGCACAGTAAGAACAGTCCCGAGTTGGAACACCTGAGTCTGTGTGCTTGCTCTGGGCAGGCACTGCCATGAGTGGCCACCTTCACTCTGTTCCACCAGTCTTTCCTTGCCTGCCTCTTCCTTCTTCAGGTATTGAGGTCTGCCATCCTTGCCTTGCAGCCTTCCTTCAGCCATTATCAGAGTGGGGCTCAAACTCTTTAAGTTGTTGCCATAACCACTTCCTCACACCAGACCCTACCTTGGGCATGTGCCTAATCTATCTCTGACCTGCATGTGCCTGTCTAACCTGTCTGTACTGTGCTGTGTGTATGATTCTGTGATTTCCTTGTCAGCCTGTCTCAGGCCCTTCTGACCTTGCATGAAGAGCCATTGAATGAGGGCAGTGGGGCGGGAGAGGAAAACATCTCCCTTTTGAATCCTGGTTGATGACAGGTCCTCACTTAGAAGTTTTGCCATGGAAGAGGGGTCCTAACTGGGGTGGGAATGGGAATGGGAATGTAAGAAGGAAAATGATGCTCTGAAGGATGCTGGACCCATCCCAAGGTCACAGAAACTGGCTTCTTCCTTTGAGTATTTCTCCTGGTTTGGGCTTCCCTCTCACATCAGGCTCTGCATATAGAAAGATCATGGACCTTCAGTCTGATGTCTGTAAGAGGAGCTCTGGATGCAGCCTAACCTGATGCTGGTGGCACCTGAGCCATGTTGCAAAATCCTGGGTTTTGGCAGCTGCCTGAGGAAATGTGGCAAAGCCCAGCCTGGGCTGCCGGTGCTGAGATCTAGCACCTTTTTGCTCGTGGTGCAAAGTGTCAAGTAACGTTGCCCCAGGCCTCCCTCTCCAGTGGTTCTGTGCAGCAGATTGCTTAGCCCAGGGCCCCTGCTGTCATGCCATGGGGAGCAGGGAGCTCACTTCAGAACAAAAGTCTATTTAGATAGAGGAGGAGGGCAGAAGAGAACTCAGATGTCTCTGCAAGGTCAGTCTTTTCTGGAAGCCCTTTAGAGACAAGCTTCACCTGCTCACAGCCAGGGGAGGGTTCGGAGAGGAGCCAAACACTGTCATTAGAGCTGCTGTTGAATGGTCCCCATGGTTTCTGAATCTCGCTGTTGCCCCTCAGTGCTGATGCTGTGGCAGGAGGGCTCTTCTGGGTTTGTGTGCTCAAAAGAGACAGAAGTGGAGTTGATGGGGTTGCCATCTGAGGGGAGTATGAGTGGGCCTGATGGAGCATTGAGACCCTGTGTCCCTGCCCAATGATGCCCTGGCCCCAGAGGGTACCATTTCTGAGATGGCCCCTTGCCCAGTTTCTTGGAGCTAACTGGCGAGCGGAGAAGGAGGAGCCAGAACCAGCCTTTGGCGGAAGAAGCAGGGCGGGCTCTGCGCAGATCTTTGTCCAGTCATGGGAGGAGGAGGAGCCAGTGGAGCCAGCTGGTTGCTAGGTGACTGAGGAGCAGTGGCTCCACCCCCATGGAGCAGAGGAGGGTGGGTGCATGACGTCAGGTGGAGCTGGTGCTGCGGCCACTGAGGCTGCCATCAGCCTAAGCTGGGGAACTGGGCCGGCGCCCCTCCGGTGCCCGCCAGAGCCTGGCTGTCCCTCTGCGCACCTGCAGGGCTTCTGCATCGGAGCCTCGGCCGTTTGCGGGCTGGGAAGCCGCTGACCGGGAAGCTGAGGCTGCATTGTTGGGATTTGATGCACTAATCTCCTGTCTCCGCCGCCTTTCCCTCTGTTCGGTCTCTTTCCCTCCCTCCCTCTGTCTGTCTTTCCTCTGTGTGTCCATCCTCCGCTCTCCCCCTCTTTCCTCTCCTGGCTTTCTTTGGTTTTCTGCAATGATGAGACAGGCACCGACAGCCCGAAAGGTACTCTTGCTTGCTCTGGTCCTGCTGCTGGGTTGCCAGGGCGATGGTGGCAGCAGGCTGCTGGGGTGGGGGTGGGGCTGATTGATTTCATCTGTCTACCTGGATGGGGGAGGAGGATGGGGGTGAAGGTGGGGCAGGGAGAGGTGTGTGTCACTGCTATGCCCCACACCCTGAGCATTTGTTCCCTGTCTTGCCTGCATTTAGCTCTGAGTCTGTGTTCAGGGCCTTGTACCCAGTGGCCTTACAGGCTTGGGTTGAGGCAGCGTCTGCTGCAAAGCAGCTCTGGGAGAGTTTCCTGTGAGAAAATCTGGGGAGGCAGGTCCAGATGTCTCCGTGCCTCTAGTAGGCCTGCCTCCCCCAACCTTTGCTAGAATGACTCTTGATTGTACTCCTAGCATCCCTCCCCCAGAGTTTGTATCAGGGAGCTTTCCCAGGGTGGGATGAGGACCTAGAATAGTTTTGACTACAGCTGTGGAGGCTCAGGGAAGGAGATGTGGCGATTGGTCTCCTTGGGCTCAGTGTCAACTGGAAAAAGGGCCCAAGCCAAACCTTGTCTTTGCTGGAGCCATGAGATGCTGGGTAGCAAGAAGAGTATTGGGGAGTTGGAATTAAACATCTCTTTACCACTTTGCAGTAACCTGAGGGGTTTCTGGATTTGGTTTAGGGCAGTAGTGTGTGTGTGCTGCTGCTTGCCCTTTCTTGTAGTGGGGTGGGGCTACTTTGCTGAGCTCTGGGCTTCTGGCTAATGCAATATTCATGGTCCTGACACCTGAGCCCTCTGCCCTCGGGAAGGGGACTGCTGCAGGATCTGGTCCTGGGGAAGGGGTGGGGTGAGGGTAGGGAAGCAGTGTTCTGCTTTGGGGGCCTGATCTCCCTCTGTTGGATTCATTTTACTCACTTCTGCCCTCATGTCATTAGTCTTGTCACATGGCATGTGTAGGGAGCCCTCTGTGGAGTCTAGCACTTGAAGGAAGGGGCTGACCTGGAAAAGTCCTTAGGAGTGATGGGTGGGCGGGCCTCTAGCTCTGGTCTGGTCTCTAGAGACCTTCTCCACTAGCTACTTACTGCTTTTGGTCTCTTGTGGCTCAGCCTAGGAGATGGGTTCTGGGATTACCAGGGTGTCTGAAGGGGTGAGGTCTGTGAAGCTTAGGCAAATGTGGGAGAAGGACCCAAGGGGGAACTGGAGCTCTGAGTTCCTGGAGTAGAAACAGGGTCACTCACTGGAGGGAGGAAGGGGTGTGGTGGGAGTGGGAGGGTGGCTGATCATAGCCCCATTCCCCTTACTTCTTATGCTCTCATTGCCGTCCCTTTTGCTGTCTATCTTTGTGCCGTTTTCCTTTCTTTCCTGGCTACCTCTCCTCTGGCTCCTGTTGCCTGTCCAGACCACAACTCGTCGGCCCAAGGTGAGAAAAAACAGGCCTCTGCACAAGCTACTGCTGAATGTACAGTCATTTCAGGCATGTGCATGTGTGTGGGCATGTGTGTGGTCAAGTAAAACTTGGTCACAGTGCATCCTGGGTTCTCTTTTCATGAGAGTGAGGGGTCTGAGGGTAGTGACAGACCACTCCTGAGAAAGTGACTTTTGGCTCTTGGGAGGATGTCTGAACCAGTAGCTTGAGTTCAAAAGAGAAAGGAGAGTGGCATGGTTAATCAAGGCAGGCTTTCTTGAAGAAAGGCGTTTTGACTAGTTTTGACAGGATGGGAATTAAAAGAGAGGTGAAGAAGAACTTGGCTTTTTAAATGTCTGTGAAAGGCTTTGGGTGGGAGTGTCTGTGGATATACATGGTCTCTGAGTATCAGCCCACCAGTAGAGTGTCCAAGCTCAGCATTGCATGGGAGAGCATTGGAAAGGCTGGTCCCCTCCAAGGCTGGAGGCTGCAGGGCATCTCTTCCGCCCCAGCCAGACTCGGGCCTGGGTAGTGGTGCCTAATTAGAGCCTCTTTCTCTTGGGGGAAGGAGAGGACAGAAAAGTTGGCTGTGCTGACCTTGTTTCAAGGGGGAGTCTAGGAATACAACTTTCACTTGGGGCCCTTTTACCTGCAGGTTGCCCTGAAATAGACTAAGGGAAGGAGAATCAAGTTGACTCCCAAAGAGCAGGGAGGGCTTAGCAGAGGTGTAGAGCCTGGTCTCCCCACTTTTAGTAAGTCCAGCCTTCTCTGGAAACATGAAAGTTAGAGACCAATCTCTAATCTGTTCTTTCGCTCTGGAAATGACATTGAGTCACTTTTTATCTCTGGGGGGAGGAGGGTGCAGGTCCAGAGCAATGATAGAATTGGGAGTATTAAGAAACTGCTGAAATGATTACCAGTGGGTCACCAGGGGGAGTTCTGGGGAGTAAGGATTCTGCTCTAAGGGGTAGTGCCAGAGCTGTGAGGAATGCGGGGTCATTGCCAAGGGAAGAGCCTTATAATCTTATGTCTTCCTCCGTCCTTTCTTCTCCCTCCCTCCCTCCTCCCTGTCTTTTGTCACTATCTTTGACTGTGTCTTTTTCCCTCTCCCCTTCGATCTATTTCTGTGTTCTCGTTGTGCTTTGATACTCTCTTCCTGCCTTTTTCTTTCTCTGTCTCTTTCCTTCACCATATTCTCACATTTTGTCTCTCGCTCTTTCACCACCCCTATCTCCTACTTTTTTCTGGTCTGCCCCTACCTTCTCTGAATAGCCCACCCGCCCAGCCAGTAGTACTGGGGTGGCCGGAGCCAGTAGTTCCCTAGGCCCCTCTGGCTCAGCATCAGCAGGTGAGCTGAGTAGCAGTGAGCCCAGCACCCCAGCTCAGACTCCGCTGGCAGCACCCATCATCCCCACGCCAGCCCTCACCTCTCCTGGAGCAGCGCCCCCACTTCCTTCCCCCTCCAAGGTAAGGACTGGGGTTGGAGGGAAGATGAACCAAGACACAAAGGGGCCCGTGACATTTCCAAGGTCTTGGACATTTCCCAGGGTTGGGGGAGACCTAGAACTTGGTCAGAAGGACGGGGACATAGCATTATCCTGCCGCTGACCAAGCTGTCCTTTCCTCTCTGCCCTTTCACACCTTCCCCATATGTATTAGTTCCTTCTCAGATGTTTATATGCCTTTTGACCCTGGGGCTGGAATGATGTGTGCACACATTTCTGTCCTTTATGCTCCGGCATAGCCTTGGTGGGAGGAGAGGGAGGCTATGCACAGAATGGGGGGGTCTCTCCTTTGCAGGAGGAGGAGGGGCTGAGGGCCCAGGTGCGAGACCTAGAGGAGAAACTGGAGACCCTGCGGCTGAAACGGGCAGAAGACAAGGCAAAGCTAAAAGAGCTGGAAAAACACAAGATCCAGCTGGAGCAGGTGCAGGAATGGAAGAGCAAGATGCAGGAGCAGCAGGCTGACCTGCAGCGACGCCTCAAGGAGGCGCGGAAGGTGGGACTCGGGCATGAAGGGGGCGGCCGGGGAGGCATCAGGCCTGAGGAAATGTATTGGAAACTCCACTGGAGCTGGAGCCTGGAACATTCTGTGAGATAGGGCATGTGAAGCAAGGCATCTCTGTACTTATGCTCCATCAACCTCCACCCCTCCTCAGGAAGCCAAGGAGGCACTAGAGGCGAAGGAACGCTACATGGAGGAGATGGCTGATACTGCTGATGCCATTGAGATGGCCACTCTGGACAAGGAGATGGCTGAAGAGCGGGCTGAGTCCCTGCAGCAGGAGGTTGAGGCGCTGAAGGAGCGTGTGGACGAGCTCACCACTGACTTGGAGATCCTTAAGGCTGAGATTGAAGAGAAAGGTAAGGGCCTGGGAGCTGCTAGGGAACGAATGGTGGGTTTGGAACCGTGTCTGAAAATGCTGATGGCTTTCCTCAGGCTCAGATGGAGCTGCGTCTAGTTATCAGCTCAAGCAGCTCGAGGAGCAGAATGCCCGCCTAAAGGATGCCCTGGTGAGGTAGGCTCCCCTCACTGCTTGGCTCCGGGGCCCACTCTCCTGGCTCCAGATGTGCCAGAGTGCCCATTGCCCAGTGACTCTCACACACACCACACCTTCTCTCCACTTCCCCACAGGATGCGGGATCTTTCTTCCTCAGAGAAGCAGGAGCATGTGAAACTCCAGAAGCTCATGGAAAAGAAGAACCAAGAGCTGGAAGTTGTGAGGCAGCAGCGGGAGCGTCTGCAGGAGAGCTGAGCCAGGCGGAGAGCACCATCGATGAGCTGAAGGAGCAGGTCTGGAGAGCCAGCCCCTCACCCAGTCTCCCTCCAGCCCCACTCTCTGAGTCTCCCGTAGGTGCCTCCCCTCTCTAGGACCTTTCAGCAGTCCTTCTCCCTCTTCCCTCCTTGTAACACAGGTGGATGCTGCTCTGGGTGCTGAGGAGATGGTGGAGATGCTGACAGATAGGAACCTGAATCTAGAAGAGAAAGTGCGGGAATTGAGAGAGACCGTGGGGGACTTGGTAAGAGGAGAGCCGACCCCTGACTTCTGACCTGAGCAGGGTGTGTGGTAAGTGGACTCACCCTGGCCTGCTATCCTAACCTTGCCTCTCTTTTGTCCCAATTTCCAGGAAGCGATGAATGAAATGAACGATGAGCTGCAAGAGAATGCACGTGAGACAGAACTGGAGTTGCGGGAGCAGCTGGACATGGCTGGCGCCCGGGTCCGGGAGGCCCAGAAGCGTGTGGAGGCAGCTCAGGAGACGGTTGCAGACTACCAGCAAACTATCAAGAAGTACCGCCAGTTGACCGCCCACTTACAGGTACCTGTGCCTCCCCTGCTCTCTGCCTGTGATCACCCCAGGGCTCCCTCATGACCCAGCTGTGCCTCACTCTCCATCTCTGCTCCCAGGATGTGAATCGGGAACTGACAAACCAGCAGGAAGCGTCTGTGGAGCGTCAGCAGCAGCCACCCCCAGAGACTTTTGACTTCAAAATCAAGTTTGCTGAGACTAAGGCCCATGCCAAGGTCAGGAAAGCAAGTTGGCCAGGGAGGGGAGAGCCTAGCCTGAGTGTGGCTGTGGACTGACCTGGTGTGGGGTTCCTGGGGGACTGGGTGCTTTCTGTCACGGTTTGGAAGACTCCTGGCCTGGGCTTGTCCTAGAAGCAGGGGACCTTGTGAGCAAGGTACCGTAGGTCTGGACTCGATCCTGTCTGAGAGCCTGCCTCCCTGTCTACTTCACAGGCTATTGAGATGGAATTGAGGCAGATGGAGGTGGCCCAGGCCAATCGGCAATGTCCTTGATGACAGCCTTCATGCCTGACAGCTTCCTTCGGCCAGGTGGGGACCATGACTGTGTCCTGGTGCTGCTGCTCATGCCTCGTCTCATTTGCAAGGTACGGCCAGTCAGTCACATGTTCACCGGGAACGCGTTGAACTTGTTGTGAACCAGGCATTGAGGAAGTACAGCGAAGCCAGCAATCAGTGTCCCTGCTCCCAGGTTTATGATATAGTGGGTGAACGTAGACAGCAAAGTTGCAGGTGGTCACGTGTCACAGATGGCCTGTTACGGTGAGCATAGCTTCTTTGAGAGAGCACAGTTGGGGAGCTGATTGAGGTGGAGGGGTGTCACTGAAGGATAGTATTTGAGCTGAGACCCAGAAGATGACTAGGAGTTGCTGGGGGGATAATTATCAAGATAGCATTTTAGTGGAAGGGCAGCAGGAGCAGCAGCTTCAAGCTTGCAGGGAAGAGCTTGGTCCCACTGTTTCCAGTGCCCTTTCATCCCCACATCCCAAATCCTCACATCTGCCAGTAACCACATCATTACCTTTTCCTTATGCAAGACTCCCTGCCCATCTAAGAGCTATTTCTGCTTTCTCCACCCACCCCCTCATAATTGCTCAGCAGTGTGTCCTGTATTCCTGAGCCTGTGTCTTCCATCCTCTGCTCTGAGCCCCTGGTCCCTGGCACTTCTTCCCACAGGCAGAGCTGATCCGGAAACAGGCCCAGGAGAAGTTTGACCTAAGTGAGAACTGTTCAGAGCGGCCTGGGCTTCGAGGAGCTGCAGGGGAGCAGCTCAGCTTTGCTGCTGGGCTGGTGTACTCACTGAGTCTGCTGCAGGCCACACTTCACCGCTATGAGCAGTAAGTGACCTCTGACCTCTATTCCAGGCCTCAGGTCTCAGATCTCAGATTGGCTGGAACTGAGATTGCCTGGCAGACCCTGGCTTCACAGGGCCCTTCTCTGGTCTCTAGCGCTCTCTCTCAGTGCAATGTGGACGTGTACAAGAAAGTGGGCAGCCTCTACCCCGAGATGAGTGCCCATGAGCGCTCCTTGGACTTCCTCATTGAACTGCTGCACAAGGACCAGCTGGACGAGACTGTCAATGTTGAGCCTCTCACCAAGGCCATCAAGTACTACCAGGTCTGGGATGAGGATTCTGGCCTGGTGCAGGAGGGAGGGAGGGTTTCTCCTTCCAGGGCTGTGGTCAGCATAGCCTAGGTTGTGTGCCTGAGGCTCAGCATGCTCTACGTGAACTCACTTCAGGATGCAACCCATGGAGCTTTCAGATTCTCCTACCTCTGGAGTCCTGTGATGACTGGGGCTCAAACTGCAGTTGGGGAGGAATCCTCCATCTCTCCAAGGCCTAAAGATTTCTGTTTCTTTGTCATCCCTCAGCATCTGTATAGTATCCACCTTGCTGAACAGCCCGAGGACAGTACCATGCAGCTGGCTGACCACATCAAGGTGAAGTGTCTGGGCCGGTGGTTGAGCCCCCTGTAGAGATCAGAAACGGAGGCCATCAAGTCAGGGGATCTGGCCCTCAGGGGTAGCACATAGGACCGGAACAGAGTCACTAAGGCCACATTAGGGAAGCCTGGGAACCCGCTACGTATGGGGTTCACTCGAGGGCTGGGACTCCTTAGAGATGATGAGAGGGCAGAGGGGCTTCTCTTGGGGGCTGACAAGCACGTGCGTCTGTCCTCGCAGTTCACCCAGAGCGCCCTGGACTGCATGAGTGTGGAGGTGGGACGGCTGCGCCCTTCTTGCAGGTGAGAGCACACCTGGCTCCTCTTTCTGGGCTTCCCCTCCTCACCTCCAGCCCTGCTGCTGACTCGGCTCCCCATCCATTTCCTCCTGTTCCCTGAAAGGGCGGGCAGGAGGCTTCAGATATTGCCCTCCTGCTTCGGGACCTGGAAACGTCTTGCAGTGACATCCGCCAGTTCTGCAAGAAGATCCGAAGGAGAATGCCAGGGACCGATGCTCCTGGGATCCCCGCTGCACTAGCCTTTGGACCACAGGTTTAGGGCTATGAGGGGGATGGCAAGGAAGTTGAGTACAACAAGGAAGGGCCTAGTGTGTCAAGTCGTGGATCTGGTCACGGGGCAAGAATGATTTTGAGGTGGCTGGGAGCTGTGGTGCTGGACCTAGGTTGGGCTTCTGACCCTGGCCTGTCACACAGGTATCCGACACACTCCTGGACTGCAGAAAACACTTGACGTGGGTGGTGGCTGTGCTGCAGGAGGTGGCGGCTGCTGCTGCCCAGCTCATCGCTCCACTGGCGGAGAATGAGGGACTGCCTGTGGCTGCCCTGGAGGAGCTGGCTTTCAAAACAAGCGAGCAGGTGGGCCTGGATGGCAGGGAAGAAGGTGTGGGGGGATAACGTGGCCAGTACGAGGTTTTCACTGCTGCCCTTGGCTCTTGCAGATCTATGGGACTCCGTCCAGCAGCCCCTATGAGTGTCTGCGCCAGTCATGCAGCATTCTCATCAGCACCATGAACAAGTTGGCCACCGCCATGCAGGAGGGAGAGTATGATGCAGAGAGGCCCCCAGCAAGGTGGAGATGCGCTCCTTGGTCCCAGGGGGCTGGGACCTAGAGACACTCCTAGTTATGGGAGGGCTGGGCGGTGGAGGAAGGAACCTGGAGAGCACCATCCTGCTTAGAAGACAAGAAACTGCATCTTTCTAAAAGGAGCACATTGGTGACCTCCTCTCCCGACCCCTGCCCTCTGCTCTCACCCCGGCCCTTAGCCTCCTCCTGTTGAACTGCGGGCTGCAGCCCTTCGTGCAGAGATCACAGATGCTGAAGGCCTGGGCTTGAAGCTTGAAGATCGAGAGACGGTTATCAAGGAGTTGAAGAAGTCCCTCAAGATCAAGGTGAGGGTAGGGTAGGCTCAGGGTCTCGGGGCCAGAAAATGTTGCAGGGCGCAGGGCAGCAGTGAGTCTTGGTTGAGACTGGGATGGATTAGGGTTGAGAGAAGAAGTGCCTGTGGTCAGTGGGAGCTTAGTGGGCCTTCAGAGAGGCTTCCATCTTACGGTCTCTCCTGGGTCCCTGGGGGCCATGGGAGGGTGTAAGGGAACTAGAAGCTCTCTGCCCTTGTCCAGGGGGAGGAGCTGAGTGAGGCCAACGTGCGGCTAAGCCTCCTGGAGAAGAAGCTGGACAGTGCTGCCAAGGATGCAGATGAGCGCATCGAGAAAGTCCAGACTCGGCTGGAGGAAACCCAGGCATTGCTGCGGAAGAAAGAAAAGTTAGGCGCTTCCCTGGCCCCTGCTTCCTCCAGCCCTCTCTCCTGCTGGCAGCTCTGCCTCCTGACTTGCCCTGCTGTCATCCTGAGGCTCCCCAGGGGAACAGGCACCATTTTCCTCGCCCACTGCCGACCCCATTTCATCACCCCAGTCTGAGCCCGTGCCACCTCTGGACCTCACCAGCAGGGCTACTACAAGGACCTGCCAGGACTGAGAAGTAGGATGAGGCCATGGGGAAGGGACATTGCCCAAGCTCAGATTCTCTTTCACAGAGAGTTCGAAGAGACAATGGATGCGCTCCAGGCTGACATTGACCAGTTGGAGGCAGAGAAGGCGGAGCTAAAGCAGCGGCTGAACAGCCAGTCCAAGCGCACAATCGAGGGCCTCCGGGGCCCCCTCCCTCCGGTATTGCTACTCTGGTCTCTGGCATTGCTGGTGGTGAGTGCAGTGGGACAGGCAGCACTGGCCCACAGGAGATTGAACGGCCTCCCTCTTGTCCTTGGCCTCAGTTTGACTTCTGCCCCATTGTTACTCCCGGATGTTCAGCCAGAAATGAGCTTGCCCAGTTTCATTCTGTGGCAGCTTTTGCCAAGATTTGACTTCTCCCAAAGATATTTGCAGAGTCCCTCTAACCAAGGTGGGGTGTTACCAAGTTGTCAGTGCCGCTCAGAATTACAGTGACGGTTGGACTCTAGTAGATGTCCCTTCTGGGTCTGCAGTGTGGCCTTTTTGACCCAGCCCTGATTCCTTGCCGTGGCTGGGCTGACTCTGCTGCAGTATCCAGCCGTGCCTGATGCCTCCTTTTGATTGCTCCTCCGCGTGGCACCAGGTTTTCCCTGCTGAGTCCACGTGGCTTCTCCCCGTGCTGTGGCTGTCTCTTCCATTGCTGAATTCTCTTAGTTTTACTTGGGGCTTGTGTTCTGACCTTTGCCCGTCTCTTAGCGTGGTCAGGGCTACTTCCCTTAATGAGTTTTTCTGGCTTCCAGGCTCAGTCTCCCCAGTTTTCTGACCAAGGAGGTGCCCACTGCCATCTTAGTTTTCATCTGACCTAAAGTTTGTTTGTTGTTCTTTAGTTTCTCACTTACTCTCTCATTTCCAGAAGACAGTCTCCTTGCTCTGGAGTGAGGCCTCAGGGTCTCCTGACTGCCCCTCCTGTACCTGTTTTGTCAGCTGGCCTCACCTAGGGTCTTATCTTCATCAATGCCCCCTGTCACTGGTGCCTCTCGAGCTTGGGAGGTGACCAAGTACCTTCTTGACCGTAGACTCCTATGGCTCCTTTTCCTTGTGGGAGGGGTCTCCAGAATTACCACTTTGTATTGTTTTAGCACAGGCTCTTTAAACACTGGTTCTGAATATACGAACCTTCCCACCAAAAAAGGATGTCTTTTGCCTCAGAGCGTGGAGAACCTGAGGAACACGAATGCATCTCCATCCTTAACTTAAGCTTTGCTGCTTAGAAGCAGTAAGGGCACAGACACATCATGGTCTCGGGAGCATCCCCTCTGCCTGCCTTAGAGCTGGAGTATGAGTCAGGGAGGCAGAAATGGCCTCATGCCCCAAGTGCTTTCTCCAGTGCACACTCCCACGTCTTCCTCACACATCACATGTATCTCAAGGCCTCACTTCCATTTCCCATCCTTGCTTCACACGTTTGTTCTTCCCAAAGGTGGGGGGCAGAGGCAGGGTCTTGTTAGAGAAGGTATGGCAGTCAGGAAAAGGGTCCAGGATTCCTCTGTGGTAACCCCCTGACCCCCAATCACCTAATTCCTCTCTCCTCTTTTCTTGCTCCCCACGGCTCTCCTGAGCACAGAAGAACAGCAGCGAGGTAGAGACCCACCCTGGCTGGTGGTTGCCTGTGCTGGTGGGAATTGGGGCTGGGGGAGCAGGGTGAGACTTCCCTCTTGGGAGCCACCAGGACTTGGGGTGGGAGGATATAAGGAAAGGGGAATGAGCAGGGATGGGACTCATCTTCAGCCCTCTACCCCTGGGACTGATGACATTCACTGTGGTGACACAGGAGGCGCCCCCGGGCAGGCTCTGGGGTCTATGCCAGGCCCCGGGCTGGTGAGGGACTCGCCACTGCTGCTTCAGCAGATCTCTGCCATGAGGCTGCACATCTCCCAGCTCCAGCATGAGAACAGCATCCTCAAGGTGAGGGGGTCGCAGGGAGGACTGGGGTGGAGGTAAAGCATATCTGCCCCATCGATGATAGACGGCAGGGCCTTCTATCACCTCTTACCATTACCCCCCTTTTTTCCCCCTACAGGGAGCCCAAATGAAGGCCTCCTTAGCAGCCCTGCCCCCTCTGCATGTGGCGAAGCTCTCCCTCCCACCCCATGAGGGCCCTGGCAGTGAGGTAGCAGCTGGAGCGCTGTATCGTAAGACCAGCCAGCTGCTGGAGACTTTGAATCGGCTGAGCGCGCACACCCACGTAGTAGATATCACTCGCACCAGCCCTGGTATGGACTTGCCGATCCCTGAGATGAATGACACACCCCTTCCCCTTGCCTCAGGGATATAGACCCTGCCCAGGCAGTTCCCGTACTGCTCTTTTTCTCAGTGTTCAGTTTGCTTGATTCATCCACTCTTTCATGTGCCTGCTCCATGAGAGGGTCCAGTGTCTGCACTGCTGACCCTTAATCCAGGGCAGCCACCTTCTGGGGCCTTGGTGGCCCTCACCAGCCTTCCTTCCCACAGCTGCCAAGAGCCCGTCGGCCCAGCTCCTGGAGCAAGTGGCTCAGCTCAAGTCCCTAAGCGACACCATCGAGAAGCTCAAGGTCAGCCCTGGCCCTGTCCTCCTCACCCTGAGAGCTCTGTAGTAGTCCCTGGTGAAGTCGTAGCATATTGACTTCCACAGGCCCTCCCAGCATTCCTCTGGCCAGCCCCGTGCTAGATGGCACGTTGCAGGGGAGGTGGAAGGGAAGGCAGGTTTCCTACCTTGGGAGCTCACCATTTTGGTGCAAACAGAAGGCACATTCTTATCAACAGAATGGGTTGATCTTAAGAGTGTGTGTGTGGTTCAGGTGCAGCTTCTATCAGAGGCGGGATCGCCATGGGGCAGGGCAGTTGGGGAGGGCTTCCCAAAGCCTGTAGATTCTGAATGGGGCCTCGAAGGACAAGTATAAGGAAGGATGTTGGACTGGGGTTGGGGTTGGAGGTGAGAGCCGAAGCTTGGTGATAGAGAAGGCTGGGACCCTGTTCCTGGTATTAGTGTCCCCGTGAAACCGGGAGGTTTTGGACTAGCCTGTTGGGGTGTGTGGGGGAGGGGTCCATCTCCTAAATGAACCCTTGTTCCCCTCCCTCCTCTGCCAGGATGAGATCCTCAAGGAGACTGTATCGCAGCGCCCTGGAGCCACGGTCCCACTGACTTCGCCACCTTCCCTTCCTCAGCCTTCCTCAGGGTCAGAGGGAGCGTGGGGAGGGAGGTGGGCAGGATGGAGGCTCGAATGGGTCCTTCTCCTCTCCCTGAGAATTTGAAGTGGCCTCTGGGGTCTCAGGTCCAACAGCTGCACATCCTGCGTGTCTAACCAGGTGTCAACTCAAGAGTTCTCGCAGCGCTTCCAGAAATCCCACTGTTTTAGCACTTAAATAACTTCTATGACTTTTGACACCAGGAGGGGCTCAGAACTCCCTTGTGAGACTGTGCATCCCAATTCCGATTTGGAAAATGTCACCATAGCCTAGAAGCCCCCAAACCTGTCTCCCAGGGGCTACCTCGATCTCCGGCTCAGGGACAAGGGAGCCCCTGACCTGGGGTTCTCTTCTCGCCAACTCGCAGGCCAAGGAGGAGCAGCAGGACGACACCGTCTACATGGGCAAAGTGACCTTCTCATGTGCAGCTGGTCTCGGACAGCGACACCGGCTGGTGCTGACTCAGGAGCAGCTACACCAGCTTCACTGTCGCCTCATCTCCTAAGTGCTCCTTCCCCCGTTATCCTTTTCTGCTCTCAGCCCTCCTGGTGGCGCTCTGCCTGATGCACAGCCACCTCAGCTGGCCCCCAGGTGGAAGCGTGTGTGTCACACTGTTCTAGCCCTGTCCAGCCTCACTACACTCGTCAGTGCCCTGCTCCTGCCGCTTGACCTGGCTTCCCCCGTGTTCCTGACCTCTGCCATATTTGCTGTTCAGCTGCTCCCTCCTTCCTGAGGGGCCTCAGGGCATGTGGGGGGATAGGCTGAGACCCCACCACCAAAGGTTAGTGAGGCCCACCTGATTGAGGACTTCATGCCTTGATTAAAGCAACTTCTGCTTCAGTGCTTTCTGTGTGGTGTGTGGAATGAGTCCTGGGCCACTTCAGCTCAGCGAGAGTGGAGGAAAAGGGATGCCGAGGAGGTTTGGGCTGTGCCAAAGTTGCGGACCCCCTCTGTAGTAATGAGAAGAATGCTGCACCCCTCAGATTGACATGCAGTACGTTATTGTGAGCAGCAGGGAAAAGGATTAGACCGAGGGCTTGGCATCTGCACTCATTTATGGGGTTAGTGGGGCAGGGGCTGCACAGCCTCTGCCACGCCTGCCTCTGCGTGCTGGATCCTCCACTGCTCTTCAGACCAGTGTTTGGAGCTGGGCGAAGGATGTGATCACCAGCCCAGCCAACTTTCTGATGCACTGGCCACAGTCTCCTGGGGCCCCTCCGAGGGAACATTTACTAAGTGAGGGAAGACCAAAGCAACGGTTGGTAAGGAAGAAGTTACACAGCTGCTCCCAAGTCCCTCCACAAATTAGTATCTGGGGAGCTTCTTTAACACATGCATATGTTTCTGAGCCCTGACCTAGACCTGCTGAAATCACTTCTAGATTTGGGGCCCAGTAGGCCAGTGAGCAGCACCCTGTCATTTTGAGCTTAGCACTCATTTAGTCTAGTTGGCTGGCTCCTTGCTCTACTCTTTCATTACCTCCTTGGGGAAATCCTGGCCTGGCTCCCAGAGGTGTCTGATCCAGCTGGTGGAAAAGACCCTTAGCACTTAAGAGCAGTTCTGGCTAGGGCAGGCCCTCCACTTGGGTGCTTCCTCTCTTGAGGGAGAGAAGCAGACAGGTCCAGGAGGCTCCATGTTGGGAGCTCAGCGCACACAGTTGGTGCTGAGCACAGTCCCAGCCGAGCACCCTCTGGGAAGGGCCAGGTTCTGGCGCCTGATACCTGCTCTGTACCTCAGCCTTTCTCAACTGGGGTTCAAAGAGAAAATGATTTGGTGACTTTCCTCACTACTCAAGATGAGGCGTGGTTAATACCATTCTAGATGCTCAGGTTATAATTTGTTACACACAAGTAATACCTCAGGGTGTTAGGGCTTAATTCTCACAGGACTGGTTGAGAAGAGTTGCTGTGTCTTGATACTAGAGACTTCACCTCACCCCTCCAAATTAGGTTTCTCTGTGGCTAAGGAAATCGCAGACCACACCGTCCTTTCCCTGGGATTGGATTGTGTCCCTGTCCTTTTTACCCAAGCTGCTGACCTGCCCTCTGACTGGTAGTTAAGATACCAGAGGCCAAGGTTGGGCAACTCCTGGAGGCTTGTTGAGAAGAGGGCGGGGCTGGTTCTGTCATGTCCCCTGGGTAGTGGTCTCACCACTTCTGCTCTCTAGAGTGCCATCGCATCCATCCAGCTGCTTGTTGGTACCCACCTACGTCGACATCAGCATGTTTAAAACGGAAATCATCTCTTCCATGTCCTGGATGCGACGAGCCACAAACCTGGATGTCTGATGCCTTCTTTACTCTCTTTGCTACTTTACAACTTAGCTCATTTAGTTACCCAGGCCTGTTCAATTTTTTCTTCATTACTGTCTCTCAGATCTGTTCACTCTTTCCACTCCCTCCACTGCTAACCTTTTGTATAATTTCTTGCTCTGGGTACGTCATCCTATCTCCCTTACCTCTACCAGTTCTCAATGATGTCAGAGGCACTGTTCCAAAATGCATACTGGGCCATGTCACTTCGTGTCTTAAATTCTGAAATTTAATTTCCAATTAGAAATTAAAATGAGAAATTTCCAATTTCTAATTTCCAATTCATTGGAATGGTCCATGATTTAGGCCCTGCCGCCTCTTCAGCCTCTACTTCTCCACGTATGCTTTGTGGTCTAGTTGTAGTGAACACCTGCAGTTAGCCACCTTGTCCTCTCAGGACTCCCCACTACCCAGAGGCCAGCTAGTTCCTTCCCTCCACTCCACCCTCTGTCCCCACCCTGCCCTGTTCCTCCGCTGACATCCTGTCATCTATTAAGACAGCTGTGACATCACCACCTCAGAAAATCTCTAATCTCTTTGACCTGTTAGTTGCTCCTCTCCTGGAAGCAGCAAAAACTATGAATGTTTTTTCAAGTGTGCTCGAATTTAGTTGCACTGTGACCTTGCTACGTTTATTTGGTCTGCTTTCTCAACTGCAGGATAGGGCTAATGTACCTTACAGGGCTGTTGTAAAGGCTAAATGAGGTAACAGAGGCAAGCCTCAAGCACTGCACCTGGTGCACAGCAGGCTTTCTGCTCTCCTTCAGTACATGCCTCTATGACAGGGGTCCCGAAATGCGCCCCCCCCCCGCCCCGGCCATGAGTTGGTATTGGTCAGTGGCCTGTTAGGAACCAGGCTCCACAGGTGGAAAGCAAGCGAAGCTTCATCTGTGTTTGCAGCCACTCTCTAGCACTAGCATCACCAGCTTCGTGCCACCTCAGATCATCAGGCACTAGATTCTCATAGAAGCACTGGTCCCTGGTGCCAGAAAGCTTGGGGACCACTGTTCTACGACACAGCTGTATGCCACTAAGTGTCTCTATTGTAATTGTTAGTTAACCTGTTTGTCTCCTACTGACACAGACTGAGAGCTCCTCCAGGGTGTCCTCCATCTCTGCATTCCCAAAACTCAGGAAAAGGACACATGTTGGGGAGGAGAGCTGAAGTTCATTTTGGACATGAGTCTGAGGTACCTGTGAGGATGTCCAAGAGGAGATAGATCCATTAGGTTTGGAGCTCAGTAGAGAAGTCTGGAGTGGAGATAAAGGTTGGGGAATGAGTTGGGAATGCGTCAGTGGTAGTCAAAGGCATGATTTGGGTGAGATACTGTCTTAATTTAGGTTACTTAGAAAACTGAACCTGAGGCAAAGCTGGACTACGGGTACTTTATTGGCAGTTGCAATCCCAGAGCAGTGAGAGAGGGAAACTCATCAGAGAAGGAGAAGAAAACAGAAGATTTATTTTAATGAATTGGCCGCTGCTTCACAAAGACCTGGGTGGCCCCTTGCCCATGTGTGATGTCTCCGGATAGACTACACAGAAATAGCACACCTGGCTGGACCATTATGTCGGGGTTGATGGAGGGGTGGAGAACAAGTTCACCGCCTGTCCTTTGTTGCTACCCGTTTGCCCTGTGGTATGTCTACTCCCTCCCACCCCCCACTTGCTGAGACTGTATTACTTTGGCCACTGGGAGCCGGCTCCCATGCCCTGCAGCATGGCATGTCATTCAACTATTCAACTTCGAAGTGGCGAGGCCAGCAGAAGGGCACTGGCCTACAGGACTTAGTCAAGGCGGAGCAAGCTGCCAGAGGCTTGGAAGTGACGGGAGGCTACAGGTCACCCGAGGAAAGTGTACAAGATGGGGAGGGCAGAGCCCTGTGCAGCCCTGAGACTTCAGGAGCTCACATCCGCTAGAGCAGAGGCCCCCAGAGGAAGTGTCACGGGGCCAGGATCGGGGAGGTAGTCACAGCCTCCGACACAGTTCAGAGGTCAGGTGGGCTGAGTTCTAGAAAGTGGCACTTTGGGAGTCTGGCAAGCTGGCCAGAGCAGTCTCTTTGGCTAGAGGGAGCAGAAACTGTGTTGTGGTTAGACGGGAGAGAGCAGCACAAGTGCATTACTGTGGCCTGATACTCAGTGGGGGAAGTTGGGTGGCCAGGGGATGGCAGACAGCTGATGCGAGCATCACTGCCCACTGATGATAATGGGAGCTGCTGCTCATGGGGCCTGAGAGATTTCTGGAAACTGGGATGTGACGGTGGAGAGAGAGGCCTAGGGAGGTAAGAATGGAACACAGCATGGGAACCACCTCCTTTGGTCCCTCCAAACCTAGAATTGCCAGTTATGACATGTGAACCAAGCAGACTGGCTGGCAGGGGCAGGGCATGAGCAGTCTCAATTTTATTCCCTAGGACCTCCTTTCTTTTTGAGGTTCTTAGGCAGATTCTCAAGGTCACCATCATCTTCCCAGTACTGAGGCAGCTTTGTGAAGTAAGAATTGTTCTCTTCCACTTACAAGTTGTGGACCTAGGAAAGTTCTTTAACTTCTGTGCCTCAGTTTCTGTATCTGTAATGTGAGGCTAATAGCACCTTCCTCAGGTGGTATCCCTTCCTCAGGCAATCATCAGGGGAAGATTAAATGAAATAATATGCTCTAGACAGGTACTCCATAAAAAGGAAACCTGAGGGAGGCTGATATTGAACAAATGAAAAGGAAATAGATACAAGAGGCCATGTTCCCAAGACATACACTTATGGTACAACCATATTTTGAGTCCCGAAAGATAGGTAGCCATTGGTGGCCCAGCTTTTGACTGGTTTCCATGGGTAGCTACTACCTGATTTTCTACCATTCAGGCACTGTTTCCTTCTGCTCTTAGCAGGCCAAGGCTGAGAGAGAGTCCAAGTTTTGTGGCACTTTCCACATCTCCCAGCCAACTTACCTGCTTGGTTCCCATTTTCTGTGCTATTCCACAGTGGTAGCAAGAGTAGGGGCAATACAGAGACCTGAGTCTGCCTAGGAAAAATGCAAGGCCCAGGCTGATTCCACCCTACCCAGCCTTGGGGATGAAGGTGAACCAGTAGCACTTGTATTCTAACTGAGGAAGCTTCATGGCACAGAATCTCTTGGCCCTGCTAAGGAGGCCCAGGACACCCAGAGAACATGGGTTCTGAGGGTGAGCAGCCCCTCCTGCCTCCCTGTGGGTGCTATGCTCCATATAGCCCTCTCCTCCTCTGTGTATACCGAGAAACATGTTCATTTAGCAGCTTAAACAGGCAGCACTGCTCCCAGGGTGATCACTACTGCCGAGGTGATCAGAGGGGTGGCCTGGGATGTTCTCTTTTATTTCTCCCCAGAAGGCTGAGGAGTTTAGGGGAGAGACTTGGAGTTGTCTTGCTCAGCTAACTAGTGTCAGGAAATATATGTCTGTCCCCCTGTGTTTTGTTTTGTTACTTTTCATTATGGGCAACTTTAACATTCAAATGAAGAGAGTAAAGTGTAATGAATTTCTATGTGCCTATATTTATCACTTCAGGACCGATCTTCTTTCATCCATACCCCTCTTCTCTCTCCTCCCCTGAAGATTGTTTTGAAGTGAATCTCAGGCATCATCATTTCATCCAAAAGTGTTCTAGTACTGAAAGATAGCACTCTTTAAAAAAGAAAACTATAATATCATTATCACAACTAAACAAAGAGTTCATCAAATGTCCAGTGTTAAAATTTCCCTAATTATCTCATAAATGTTTTGTTGTGCTTTACAGTAAGTATACAGGTTCAAGAGAAAGGCAATGTACTACAAATATTTCAAATTTCAAATTAGCATTTATTGCACCAATACAACATATGCTTTAGATGCATGTATCTTAAACTTTATTTTCAATGTACCAGCAATTTAAATATAAATATATTATCATCCTGAGGATACAAAGATTGAGAACGTAGCTTCCAGGACTTCAGTCGCTAATGGTTGTAGAGATTTTTCTTTCAGTGTTTTCTGTTTGAAACATGAACTTAGATGTCCTACCATGACTGCGAGAATAGAGATGCTGGAGGGGGGAGTACAATGAAAACAAACTGGACCCAAGGTTAGGAAGAGAGAAAAGATGGAAGTCAAGGAGAGAGAATGTGTTTTAAAACTATAAGGATTTCTTTCATTCAGAGTGTAAGCGTCTGTCTTAGCTTGGGCTGCTGTAACAAAATACCATAAACTGGCTGGCTTACAACAACAAAACATTATTTCTCACCGTTCTGGAGGCTGGGTGTCTGAGATCGGGTGCTAGCACGGTCTGGTTCTGAAGAGGGTGCTTCTTTGCCAGTAGCCATCTGACTTCCCACATCCTCACAGAAAGAGAGTAAGCTAGATCTCTTATGGGGACACTAATCCCATCCACGAGGGCCCCATGCTCATGACCTAATCACCTCCCACAGGTCCCACTTTGTACCATCACATTGGGGATTAGATTTCAACATATGAATTGTGAGAGACACAAACATTCAGTTCATAACAGCATCCAAATAGGTGCTAAGAAAAGAAATTATATCCTCTTATTTCTGCCTTGAATTACCCATTGATGAACCAACTAGATAGCACCCATCTGACTGAGAAGGACTGTGTATGGCACAGGCCAGGCAGTGGGAAAGGGGAGAGAGAGAGAGCAACTTGCTTTTGAGGTGATGGGTATCAAAGCCTTCACTTTGGGAAAACCCATAAAATAGCTAAAGCTATAACTCTCCAACTCATCCAAAGATCTTGTACTTTTCAACCAACAGAAAATAGTGGAGGTGCCACTGAACAACCTTCTTATCATGGAAGGTGACATATGAACGCACGAGAGGGTGATGGAACCGCCCTGAGCACGGTGCAGAAGGGTATAGGACAGCGGCCAGGAAAGATGTCCTTCTCCATCTCTATCCCTGTCAAAATTCTGGACCTATAAATGCTGAGAGAAGAGGTTTCCAACCTCAAAGATTGTGCTCCCAGCATCATTTTTCTTCTATTTAACTTTTTATACTTTCTCCCTGGTATTAATAGGTTAAGAGAGTAAAATTTTCCCAAGTGCTGATTTATAGGTAATGTTGATAAGTGGCATACAAAACGTACAGTTTTATAAATAGTAACATTCATTGATCCCTATAAATACAACGTCAATTCTTATTTTAAGCTAAGTGCAATAATAATTGAATACAACATAGCTAACTACGTGCAATTTGTATATTCTGAACTACAGGAAGTTGAAGGAATGGTTTCTATAGCCTTGTTTGATTTCAGATTCTTTGGACATCTCAGATACCTGCTTTACTCACTTGAAATGGTTTTGCCAAATAATATTAAAGTCAAAGGCATCACTCTGAGCTATGAAGTGAATGCCCATGATAGTGCTATGCCTACTGTCATCTTGGAACCAGGTTACAAAGTAGAAGCTAAACTCTGTCATTGTCTCCACAGCAAAGCCAGGATATTGTTCTACTGGTGCCTGAGCAAAGAGCTCCCCTGATATTTTATACTTGATATAGGCATCTTCCCTTTTCAAGTGATTTGGATGTGACCAGTCTTAGTAGGCTGGCTCAAATTCCAGCCTGGAGCTGCTGTTGGAGGCCCATGGTAGACTCTGGTAGATGTAGACATCAGCTTCATGCACAGGACAAGGCTTGTACTCTGACTGGGCTGCTCTCTCACCTGCTCTCCATGCCTATTTAGTCTTTTTTAATCTCTAGGTTCTTCCTTGCTCGCTTTTTCCTTATAATTTATTTGTTGAAGGAACTATTTCTCAGAGTCTAGATTTTTGTTTTAATGCATCCTCATGGTGTTAATCGGTTCCTCTACCTTATACATTTTCTATAAATTGTTAAATTTAGAGCAGGGATTCTCAAAGTGTGGTCCTCTGAGCAACAACATCAGCATCACCTGGGAACTTGCAAGAGCTGCTAGTTCCTACTCATCCCAGTGGGGCTGGCCATTGACATCGCCATCTTGGTGGGGCCTAGCGTCCCATTTTTGTAGTCACCCAATGAAGTAAAAAGGTCAAAACAACAGGGGTGTGAAGGGGTAAAATATTGGATGAGGTAGTAGTTGGTCTCTTGATGGGATGGCATGCAGGTATTTCTAGATTTTTATTTCCCATCAGTGAAAAAAATTTTTAATTTTTTGCATAATGTCATAACAATTGGAATGGTGCGCTATGTTTGAATAGTTAACTTAGCCAATTTAATGTACTTTGAAAACAGTATGATTACTAACAGTCCAATATTCCTTGACTTTTTTGGAAAAGTGAAGGGACAAGCTTTCACTCTCTCTCAATGGTTAGGCCATTGAATTCTGACATTTTCTAGGGGGCAAGGTAGTTCATATATAGCAGACCCTCTGGAGTTTTAGGTCACCTACATACTTAGCAGCCAAGAGCATCTGGTTTAGAAAGGTCCTTGGCTGTGCCTTTCAGCGGCACTAATGGCTTGTTAAGTTTCCGTAGAGAGCGAAAGCCAGGACCGTTTTGCCAGAAGGGACCCCTCTGTCTTCAGTGGAAAGGGTCAGCCCAGTACTGGTTATCCTGGCAGGCAATCAGGACCTCAAACAATTGAGCAAGGACCAATAGGTGGAACTGAACTTTTTTGAACTCATAGAGTAAACACAGCTTCCCTACCAAGTTGTGAAATTCAACTTTGTTTTCCAAAGCCCCAGTGAACGAAATCTAAGATAAATCACTTTAAACCCATCCTGATACTCCTTTGTGAAAAAAGCAAAGGATAGGCTGTATGCATTTGTTAGCACTTGTAGAACTAAACATCAAAAGAGAATGTATATAAATTTTGGAAAGTGAATTTAAAAAGAAAAAGAACACTCAAATTAACAAAATGATGAAACATGACCACAACCTGTTAGAGTTTTCCTACATATTAACACAATGACTTTGAAAATTCATTTTTCAATGAAAAAATCCTAACTTTCTCCTGCTTTGTTTAAAAAAATAACATGTCCACTGACCTAGAATCACTGGGGGTACAAAGCAAATATAGGTGCAGAGACTGGAATTTACTTATTCATTCCACTCTTGATGGATGCTTGTATTGCTTCCCAGTTTGAGTGCTTACAGAATGCTGTAGAAACATTCTTGTTTATGTGCTCTGGTATGTATGAAAGTGGAATTGCTTGATCATTTAGGTCGTGTATTTTCATCTTTATTAAATATTGCCACATTAATTTTGCAGAGTGGCCCTACAAATTTGTGTCCACCCCCACTCCCCCACTCCCCACCACAGCAAAGATGGGTCCCTTGGCTGGATTCAAGGGTGCCCCCTTGGGGAGTAGGGGAGATAGGTCTTGGAAAGAATGAGGAAGCCAGGCAGGGAGAGGCTTTGGGTGCCAGTCCAAGGAGTGCAGACTTTATTTGACTTCCCTGGGAAGCCACTGGCAATTTTGGAGCACAGAACAACAAAATGCAAAAGCAGGGTTTCAGGAAGGGGAGTCTTTAAAGCTTTTAACTGGTCTGTGTTGAGGGGAGGATGCTGACGGTGGCGGGATTGGCTTAGGCTAGCAAAGGACTCAAGCTCACAGGAGAGAGGGGATTTGTGGGGAGAAGTTGCAAAGGGGAAACTGAGCAAATGCCAGGAGGCAGAGACCTAGAACATTCCAGATCTAACAACTCTTGTCCTTAAACAATCCAGTTAGATGATCTCACACTGTAGGCTGGGTGTGAGGTACTACAACCCTTCTGGAAAACTGTGTGTTATGTTCTAGCAAAGATGAAGGTACACATACCCAGTGTGACCCAGAAGTCCTAAAATATTCCCGAACAAAACAAACAGGCAAACAAAATCACTTTAATTGAAGGGGTTTCAAGAAGGAAAGAATTGTTGATAATGTCAAATGTAACAGGTCTTTTGAGGAGAGGCCTGAAAAGCATCCACAGACTTTGGCAATTAGGAGTCAGATGAGGAACTTTGCTGATGTTCATGCTTCTCCCTAGGAAGACCAAGCCTATTTTTCAGGCCCCAATCTTTTTCTCCCCAAATCGGCCCTAGTTGCCAGGAAACACTGTGTTCTTCCTCCTCTCAAGTCCCCATCCCTCTGCCTCCCTTTGGTAGTTCTGCCGTTCCAGATCCTACCCCTACCTGACCCCTTCACTGTCCAGCGCAAGGCTATTTTCTCCATGAAGCGATTAAAAAAAATTTTTTTTATTTAACACACTGGACCTAGCCCTTAGAAGGCAGGCAATGTTCATTTGTGGGACAATTAATCCTCCAAACACTTGCAGTTTCTCTTTTACTAAACTAAACCCCTCTCTCCCTTTGCCTCTTTTAGGGGCCTCTCCTTCTTCTGCTTGTGAATTTGTCTAATCCATCTTGCTTGAAACTCCTTGAGGCGCCTAGACTTCCCTAAGCCATCCTGATCTGCTGCAACTCAGGAGTTGCCTGGGTTGTGGGGCTTTTGGTGCTAAACCCAGGAAAATCCCAGGCAAACCACGACTAGTTGGTCACTCTAGTCTTGCCAGTCTTCAATTCCATGGACTGTTAAGAGAAACTGGGGTGGAGGGGTAACGTCACATCTCAGCCATGGCCTCCAAAACACGTCTTTCTATATGTCTGTCAGTGGTCCGAGGTCCAAGGGTATGGCTTTCCACTGAGGGAAAACGCCATGTGAGCTAGGCATTAAGGGAGGACTTTAAACCAGAATAGAAATTTCTTATCTGAAAGCGAAAGTAACCCCTGAAATAGGTGTCTGAAGAACCTGAGAGACTCCATGGATGGGCTTGCGCAAGAAGGGAGTAGAGTTCATTTTTTAACGGAGTTTCCAACCCCTGCTCTTTCTCCTGTGTTCATGGGGCCTTGGGCGAGTATTATGTTCTCTGAGCCTCAGCTTCCATTATCTGCAAGATTGGAAATGAAAATCTCTTTTCACAAGACAGTTGAGAGTTAAATGAGGGAAAGTGTGTGCAGTAGCACGCTGCACGCCTGGTGCCTGGATCGGCCAGCATCCTCCTCTTCACCTCCCCGCCCGCAACCTTGCCTCCCTTCCACATCTACATCCCCCTCACTGTCTCTTCTCTCCTTCCAAGCTTCCTATTTCCCACTTCTTCCTCCCTCATCAGGCCTGTCCGACTTAAAGAAAAGAAATTAATGAAAACGAAGCCAAAAATCTGCATAAACTTAGAAAAACCACAAGCATGCAATATTTTTCTTGCAGAGTTTGTACATTCAAATGCCTTATTTTCCTAGTCTGTATCCTCTGAAGAGTCAGGAGTTGGGGTTGGCAGTGCTGGAGTGGCAGTGGGCTGTGGAAGATTCAGGCCCACAGAGAATAGAGGCAAAACATCTGACATCTTTCTCAAGAATTGTCTATTTTAGAGGAGCTGATTCTCCCCTGGGGAATTGCTTCCACGGGCTCTGTTGTGCCTGGACAAGCTAAAGGAGCCAGTAATAAGCCTCCCTAGGACACGCTGATTAGATAAGCCAATGAGAATCATGGAAGACACAGACATTAGATTAAAAAACATAAAATGAAAGTTACTTTCTGTGTCTATGAATAGACAAAGACTTTTTGGTTCTAAAATAGTTGGTTGGTGAGGCAATAGAGGAGGGGCTATGTTAATTGCAGAGGTAGGAAAAGGGGAGGTGGGTGGGTTCCAACTGCAAGGCCCACCCTAAAGGGATCGGATTCAAAGGCCCAGGAGCAACGGGGCCACTGCACTGGGGGTGAGTAGAGTGGATTTTAAATTATGGAGATACAGCTTGGTTGTAGGTTCTGGTTTGGGATGTGAGTGAACAAACTGAATAGTACTGGCAGGAATCCCCAGCCCATCGAGAGTCAGGTGAGGATTTGATTGCATTTTTTCAAAGGCTTGTGCAAGACTTTGATAGCAAAGATAAGGGACAATCTGATTGCTTAAATGACTCTATAACTACCCCAACACAGTAACAGGTTAAGGTAGATAATGACCAGGTTGTCCTGTAGCAGTGTTGCTTCCTGTGTTCCCCTATCCCCATTCGGAGAGGGGAGTGTGAATATGCCTGCACATCTGTGCAACGTCAGACCTGCAGCGCGGGGCTGAGATCTATAACTAGTTATATTCTCTGCATGGAGGTCTGACTACCCCTCTTTAATCCATGCTTTTTGCAATGGTTGGTCCTGTGCCTACTTTACCCTTCTTCGAATTCAATAAAGGTTATTTAGGGCATTTTTCCAGGAGCTCCTAAGACCCCAAAGAACACAGGACTTGTATAAAAACGCCCACTTTAGCAAAGCTTTCTGACCCAAAGGATATGTCCTTTTACTGCTTCTTGGGCTTTTGGGGAATGAGAGGGAGGGGATGCATGAGAAGCCATGGAGCTAGTCCACATTCTCTCTGTAGATGTAACAGACTATGTAGTTCTTGTGTGTCAAGACCCCTGGAGATCAGCGAGCTTTCCAACAACAGGTCATCCAGCCCTTGGTGAAATTCTGGCTCCGAAATCCAGAGCCCTTAGCTCTGTGGGCTTCTGTCCCTGAAGGAAGGTGTTTTACCCTCTCCAAGCAGGCATCCTGGGATTTGGAACTGAGCTGTGAGCTCGTGACCTGAGGGATGTTCTCAGGAGTACCCTGAACACCTACTACCTGTGCTCTTTCTCTCTCCTCACCCCCAATCTAATTTGGGTGGACAAGTCTGAGGAGAGCCCTCTTTCCCCATCCATTGCAGGCACTCCATAAGTGGCTCGTTGCTTGACTGAATGCCTGCCCACTCTCCTTCCAGCCACGTTCATCTTTCAGAGAGACAGTAACGAAGCACTTAGCCTTAATAATGGAGACCCTCAAACATCTTCTCTTTCACTTCCTTGCTCTGTGAACAGGGATGATGGCCATGCCAACAAAGGAGATACTTCAGTATGAGCAATGTCACAAGAAACAGGTGGGAGAGAGCGTTCTCCAATGTCACCATTCCCCAAACTAGAGCCAACTGGTCCTGGGTTTCCTTTTCTCAGCCTTCATCTGTAGAAAAGTTTGCTTCTTGGGCTACTTCCTTGTCTGAAGAGTTGGACTCTGTGCTTCTGCTAATGTATTACCTCAGAAGTACATAATTGGGATGGTTGTACATAATCTTGAGGACAGGAGCCCTTTAAGATTCTCTTACTCAAAAATGGGTTCAGCTTGGTTTGAGGCCTGAAGAGGCATTGCAATGCTCAGTTCCACTATCATAGGTCATAAGCTGGGTCTGACCACACCCTCCTTTTGTGTCTTAGCCTTAACAGAGAAACAGAAAACGACCATCCACACCTACTTCATCTCTGCCCCTTTCACCCTAAGTCTACAACATCACTTTATATCCGATTTCCTAGAACACAGGCTATATCTTCGAGAAGAGTCAGTTCAGCTCAGCCAGGTCTTGTCATTCACCTGCTCTGTGCCAGACACGGTGTAAACACAGTAATGGGGTAATGCCTCTTGGTCAGCAGCCATTTCAGTGCCTACTGTGCACATGCAAGGCACTTCACTAGGCTGTAGGGTGATAGGAGGATAAATAGCATGTGGGCCTTGTCCTCAGGGAGCTTACAATCTAGTGGGAGTTGCAAGATATATGCATGTTAATTAACAACCGAAGATAAAATTGTGTTAACTATTCTGTTGAACCAGCATGACTCCTGGGGTAAAATCAGAAAGCAACTTCACTTTTGCCAGTTTCTGCTCTTTTAGATTTATTTTGTAGGGTTAGATCTTGCTCTGCCCCTGGATGAGATTTAGACAAATCCCATGGTTGTTCTGGTCACCCTTGGTCTCAGTCTCACTTCAGCAATTATAATGTCCATCCAATAATAATCCCAACTTCAATCTCAATGTAAAATTGAGGCCTCTTCGCATTCCAATTTGGTGCTTCTGAAGAAGACAAGCCTGGGGTGGTTGGTGGTCTGGATGCGGAGTCTGGTTTCTACTTGTTCTCATTTAGCTACCAGGAGTCTGCAACCCCTTCAGGGTTGTTGCCTGGGGAGGGAGAAGAGGTGGGAGGAGTAGGAAAATTCTCTCTACACATGGAACTTGGAGATTCTTTTACACATTCCTGGTCTGACCCCTCTGTTATTTAAAGGCCAATCTTCCCACTCCCCGCAAAATACCACCACCACACTCCAACCTCTGATTTCCTCCGTCATGGAGAAAGCCGATGTGGTCAGGTGGGAGGTTCCTCTGCTTCTGCCGGGACGGTCACCTCTTTCCTTCCCTTTTGTTCCTGTCTTGGATGAAGCCGCCCTCCCCCGGTCCTGGTTCAGCCTTTCACTTCTGCTCTGTACCATCAATCCCCCAGAAGCCAGTCAGCACCGCAGGTTCACCTGGCATGAAAAACGCCAGGGTTTGAAGACCTAGATTCCTTTTTTGGATAGGGTTATTCTTTGTTGTGGCTCATGCAGTACAGCTCCTGTAATTCATCCCTACGTCTAATATAACTCCCATCAAAGTATTTTTAAAAACCCTATTTTTATTATTAAAATTATTTTATTGTTTTTGGGATAAAATATGCATAACATAAAATTTACCATTTTGACCATTTTTGAGAGTACAATTCAATGGCATGAACTATGCTCACAATGTCAATACAACCATCACTGCTCCATCTCCAGAACTTTGTCATCATCCCCAGATGAAACTGTACTCATTAAACACTAACTCCCCATTTGTCCTTCCATCCAGCCCTGGTAACTACTCTTCTATTTTCTGTCTCTACTCTAGATACCTCACGTAAGTGGAATCGTACAGCATTTGTCTTTTCGTGACTGACTTATTTCACTTAGCATAATGTCCTCAAGGTTCATCCACATTGTAGCAGGTGTCAGAATTTCCTTTCTATTTAAGGCTGAGTAACATTCCATTGTATGATGCTATGAACATTGGCATACAAGTGTCTGAGTACCGCTTGCAAGTCTTTTGGATATATACCTAGAAGTGGAATTCATTTGTTTTTGACAGAGAATATATCCTTATGGTGGACAATATAAAAGATACGAAAGGCTATACAGTGACCCTGAGCCCCTGCCTTCCAGTTCTCATCCCAAGAATCATCACTGTTACCAGTTTCTTATGACTTCTTTCCTGGAGAGACTGTGTACCCAAAGGCACACCCCACACACAAATGCTGGCAAACCACAAGCATTCTTCTAAACTTTGTTTTGTACCCATTTAACAATATTTCTAAGAGGTCATTCCAGAGCACTGATTAAAGAGTATCCTTATTTCATTTAAAAGCCTCGTGGTTTTCTAATGTACAGAAGAAACTTTTTTTAATCAGTCGGTCCCCTGTTGATGAGACAGTTAGGTTGTTTCCAATGTTTTGCTGCTACGAACGATGTTGTAATAATAACAGTCAGCATTTACTGATCACTTACTGTATGCCAGGCTCTCTTTCACATCCTTCTCATGTATTATGTCATTTAATTCCCACAATAACCCTCTGACATAGTGCAGAGAGGTGAGTTAACTGTCACAGACTACACGTGTGTCTTTGCCGACAGATGGGAGTATGTCTGTAAGATAACTTCCTAGACAAAGAGCTGATGCTACCCAAAGGTAAATGCATTTTTAAGTTTTCCAAATATTGCCAACATGCCCCCACAGAGGCCGTGCGCATCACAGTCTCACCAGCCAGTGTGTGGAAGAGGGCCTTTTTCTTTCCACTGCCGGGGTTGTGAAACTTTTGTATATTGCCAGTCTGAAAGGCAAAAAAACGGCATTTCACTATAGCTTTGATTTGCTTCTTTTTTTTTCCCTAAATGAATGAGGTACGTCTTTTCAAATGTTTGAAGGCTGCCTGTTTTACTAATGGGGTTTTAAAAACTTGATAAATGTTTCCACAGTTGATCTCAGAGAATCTATGGGCAAGGTAGCCTGGATACCTTTAAATTTTAATTTTATTTACCGATCTTTAAAAATAAATAATATGGTCACAAGATTCAAAATTCAATAGGAGTAAAAGGATATAGAATAGCCAGCCCCTTCCGGTCTTTTGCTAGCTGCCCAATTCCTGTCCCAAAATGCTGTCGGGGTGCCCTTTCTCCCGCCTGCGCCCTTTTCATAACAAGGGCCAGGCTGTTACCCCAGCTGCTCCACGGCTGAAACGTTAAGTTCAAACATCTCACCACTGTCCACACAGCCCCACCACGATTCCTCCTGCGGCGCACCACCCGCCCGCCCCCTTTCTCACGCAGATGAGTTCTCAGCAACTGCAGGGCTTCGCTTGCGTGCCCCACTGGCCTCCAGCCGCACCTGCCTGGCAGTGCTCACTTTCTGTTTCACAGCGCCGAACTCAGAGCTGGCGGACCCATGAGATCACTCTCTTTTAAATCTTAAGCAGGGTAACTATCTAGTTATTTTCCAAACCAGAACCCTTTTTTAGAGTAAAAAGGGCACTGCTAATAATGAAGCCACGACAACAGGGCAGATAGTGACTGTCCGGGGCGAACTGGCATGCAAGTTCAAACCCAGTCTTAGGGAACAATCACATTTAATTTCAAGGCAGAGATGAAAACACTGAGGCCAACGAATGATTAAATTGCTGCCATTGTCCACGGCCCAAGCTTCTCCTCTAAGTGAGATTTTAAAAATTTCCCCACACTGTTTTCTTTCAAGAAAAAGAAAAAAAAAATCTAGTCATCTATGGCCATGCCACCCTGAACAAGCCCAATCCCCTCTGATCTCAGAAGCTAAGCAGAGTCGGGCCTGGTTAGTACTTGGATGGGAGACCACCTAGGAAGACCAGGTGCTGTAGGAGTAAAAAATAAAAAATAAGGGATTGTAAACTGACAAGATCCTTGTCATCTGTGAGGTCAACCAAGGGTTGCCTCACAGATAAAATCTATCCTCTGGAATATCAGTTTCAGCTCCCAAACTCAAGTGTGTAAGAAACATTAGTTTATTTTTTAAAACTCTCCATCTATAATTTGAGGCCCCATTTGAAAAAGATGCTGACACTTAAATCCCTGTTGGTTCTGAGTTTACATTTCAGGGCTGAATGGGTGGGGAGAGTTCTAGACTCTTAGAGGCCTACAGAGTCTCCCTACGCTCTATGCCATGTGTCCTTGTCCCATCCAGTTTTCGTTCATTGGTTTCTGCAGGGCACGGTGACACTCAGAGTCTCTTTTCTGTGGCTTCATGCTGCCTTGGATGAGGGGTAGGGGAGAGCTTTGACCATCTTCTCCCACACTTCAGTTGGGGCCAAGGCCAGGAGGCTTTTCTATTCCCCTTAGGGTAGAGGCTCCTTTTATCTCTTCTTCCTGCTCACACACCCTGTCTGAGGCAGAGCACAGACTGGTCTGGTTATTTGAGCGGGGACAGGAAAAGCGGTAAAGAAGATATAAGGCTGCTGGGGGCAGTGGCTAATCTTTCAGAACATTATTTTGCAAGGCATAAATAAATGTATTTTGTAAAGTGTACTTCCTGCTTTAACTACTATGATTTCATAGCTTTCTATATCTTTTAGGAACGCCTCCCTAACCCCACCCCCAGGCCAGTTTAGGCATTTACCACCTATGTGAACTTGGGCAAGTTACCTGACCCTCTCAGCGCTTCAGTTTCCTCATCCATAAATGAGGGTAACAGTAGTGAATATCGATTAAGTGCTTACGCTTGCCAAGCGCTATTCTAAATGTTTCCTGTACATTACCTCATTTAATCCTGACCATAAATATGTAAGATACACAGTAAAAGCCCAATAAATTCTAAGCTTATATATATATTTTTAAAATTTTTGTTTAGTTTCAAGTATACAGTACATTGATTAGACATCTATATAGTTCGTAAAATGGTCCCCCCAATCACACTCTCCCTCCCCTGACCCTCCAGCTAGCCAACATATTAATGCTAACTGCATTTCCTATGTTGTGCTCCCTATCCCTGTGACCATCTATCAGCTACTAATTTGTACTTCTTTAGCCCTTCACCCCATTCTCCCAGACCCCCCAAATCCCCATCCCCTCTGTCTGACACCAAATTGTTCACTATATTTGTGTGTTTTTGATTAGTTTGTTCTTTTTATCCTTAGATTCTGCATATAAGTGAAATCGTATAGTATTTATCTTTCTCTGTTTGACTTCTAGGTCCATCAAAGCAATATCTTTTTCCATCTGTAAGGGTCTTGTTTTCTTATCCTTTCATCCACTCTATCTTTGGGTTGGAGCACTTCTTTAACATTTAAGGTACTTATTAATAGGAATGTGGTTGTTACCATTCTTTATTCCTGTTTTTAATATATATGTGTGTGTGTGTGTGTGTGTGTGTGTGTGTGTGTGTGTGTGTGTGTTTTAAAGAAGACCTTGAACATTTCCTGTAATACTGGTTTGGTGGTGATAAATTCCTTTAGCTTATTTTTGTCTGGGAAGCTCTTTCTCTGTCCTTCAACTCTAAATGATAGCTTTGCTGGATAAGTTATTTTGGTTGTAGACCCTGGGTCTTCATCCTGTCAAATTTTTTTGCCAATCCTTCTGTCCTGCATAGTTTCTTTTGAGAAATCAGCTGCCAGTCTTATGGTTTTCCCTTATATGTAATTATTTGTTTTTCTCTTGCTGCTTTTAATATTCTTTCTTTGTATTTAAACTTTGGCATTTTAATTATGATATGCTTGGTGTGGCCTCTTTGGATCCCTGATTTTTGGAATTCTCTGACTTCCTGAGGTTTTATGTCCATTTCCTTCACCAGGTTAGGGAAGTTTTCATCATTATTTCTTCAAACAGCTGTTCAACATCTTGATTTTCTTCAGTTACACTGATCAGTGGATATTTGGAGCCTTAACAGTGTCCCATATGCTCCTTAAATATTTTTATAGTTTGGCATCTTTCTTGCCATTCTGATTGAGTGTCCTGATTGGCTTTCCTGTACTCTAGATAGGGCATTTGATCCTCTTCTTTATTCCTTGTTTATTCCTTTGTTTATTCCATTTAATATACTTCTCATCTCAGATAATGTGTTCTTCATTTCAGACTGGTTCCCTTTTATAATTCCATTTCCATTTTTATGTTTTTTATCTCTTTGTTGAAGTTCTCACTGAATTTATCTACACTTCCCAAAAGTTCATTGAGCATCTTTATAACCAGTGTTTTGAACTCTGCATCTGTTAGATTACTTGACTCCATTATATCTGGATTCTGTTCTGTTCTTTCATATGGTTTCTGCTTCTTTTCTTCCCATTTTGGCTGCCTTTGCCATGTCTGTTTTCTATGTACTAACAAAGCTCCTAAGTCTCCTGGTCTTATTAGTATGGATTTGCAAAGTAGGTTTCCAATGGCACAGTCCTGAGAGGAGTTCAGCTGCAGGCTAAACTTAGCCCAAGCTCTGCCCCTCCACGGCACCTGTTAAGATTCAGCAAGCAATCCACAGATGCAGTGCTTAGAGTTGCCTCAAAAAGCCACACCAGAAACCGAGGCCAGCTGCCTCCAGTGTGAATCTAGGCGCTGCTCAGCAAGGACACCTGACTCACTGAGGATATACCTGGATGTGGCTTGGGTGGGGCCATGAGTTGGGGGAGGCGGGGTTTCAGGGAATCCTCTGGGCGGAGCAACCTCTGTTATACAGTTTGATGACTTTGGCTGTGGTGACACCGTGTCTGGTGCACTGGTAGGGACAAGGGCTCTACAGGGAACAATGGAGACCAGTGGCACTTCTGCACTAAGTGCGTTTCGCCTCAGCCCTCACTCCGATAATGTCTCCCTAGAAGTCCCTGGTGCCCCTGTGTGCAGCCAAACGGGCACTGGTGCTCAGAGTGAGCAGGTTCCTCACCACAAAAATCCACTCATGGATGTGGTTCTTTTAAGCGGTGTCTGCTGCTGCCGCAGCCTCTGTCTCACTCAGCCGCTGAAGGCTGGGCAGCCCTGCGTCCTCACCCCGTCCTACTTTCTGCCATTGCAGGGTGATTTCTTGGACTTCTCCCTAGTTGTAGGGCTGTTCATCTAGATCCCAGGTGATTTTCCTTGCTGCTTGTTTTTGTCACAACTTTGATTTGATCACCAGAGGGATGAACAGAACCTCTATCATCTGTGCCATTTTTTTCTCCTCTAAGCTTATATTTAAACATGATTTTTGGTCAGCCACATCCAAAATACCATTGAAATTGTATTTAAAATGTTCATAAATTTCTGAATGTTTAACATATTTACCCTATTCACTTTTCCTATCCAGGAATAGGAATATGGTACCTTATTTTACAGCAATTTTATCATGTGTCTTCATATAAGACTTGCATTTTAGGAATTTTGTCATTATTGAAAATGAAATCTTTCTTCTCATTATATATTTTAATCAGACAGTGTGGATATCCCCAGGTTCTCATGGTGACACCCCCCCCACCAGATGTCCCCATAGTCCTCTTATTTTAGGCTGACGATATGAAGGTCACATATACTCCGACAGAAGATGAGGCACAGAGTGGTTTTCCAGGGTGGCTCAGGTTTGCTGAGGTGGCCAGAGAACTGTCCCCTGGCCCAGGAAGTATGGCCGGAGGGAGGGGAGAGGTGGCTTGCTCTGCGTCCCCCCCCCCGCCTGTCTGAGGGTTGAGTTCCCAGGTACCCAGGCTCCTCTGCGGCCTCAGAGATCCCCAATCACATCTGCCAAACGATGGCTCCAGTGGCAGCTTTGTCAAGGACCAAGCTTGCCGCCTTGGCAGTCTGCCTTGCTTAAGTAAAGGGATTGCCGTCGCCCAGAAAGCCTTTCTTTCCTGGGAAATACAACATCTGCAGAGTTCCTAAACGTCCTTTTGCCAGCCTCCACCCCAGGCCTCCAGAGGGCAGCAGAGAGCAGGTACAGAGGAGGGGAAGGAGCCTGGTTCAGGGCCTGCAGGGGCGCCCAGGTTCCCAGAGAGGTAGCAATGGCTGCTCCACTCCTGCAAATTGCCAAGAATACCCCATCTCCTCACAACAGACGTGTCTTGAGCTTCCTAGGAGTGTAATCATTATAATAACATTGCTAGTTAACACCAATTATTTCTTGTGGGCCAGATATTAACCTAAGATTTTATACCCATTGATTCAATCAGTTCTCATAACAACCCTTGAGATGAGTATGATTATTATTCCCATTTTTCAGTGGAGGAAATTAAAAAAAGATAGGTAACTTGCCTAAGATCCCACAGTTAGTGGAGCCAGGATGGAACCCAACCATTTACAAGCCTCCATTCTAGGTATCAGGGATACATCAGTGAACAAGACAAGGTTCCTGCCATATTGGAGGAACAGACAATAAATGAATAAACAAACACATAATATGGTTTTGAATAGAAATATCATCTAGACATACAAAGCAGATTTAAGGACTACAGCGGGGGCATTTTAGAAGAGCTGGTCAGGGAGGACCTCCTGGGGTAGGTGGCATTTGATCAGAGAGCTGAATACATGCTGAAGGTTGGGGAAACAGTAAGTGCAAAGGTCCTGAGGTGGGAATGAGCGTGAGGTGTTAGAGGAGCAGCAGAACGTGCAGTGTGGCTGGTGCAGAGTGAGCCAAGCTGTGCGCTGTTGCCAGGGACCACAGCAGTGTTTGGGGGCGGGTGGAAATGGGGAAAGGAGAAGACCCATTTACTGTATGATTCGAGCCTGTCCTCCTTGGGTTTCTCTGCTTCCCTTTAAGCTATCTCTCAGCTTTTTCTGTTCTCCTGTATAGTCTTGATACCATTACAGTATGTTCCCTCCTCAACCCTGGATACAGTTCAAAATCAGCTAAAGTCGACAAGAATCTGGGGCAGCCAGTCTTGTACCACCCTCCAAAGCTTGGCACAAACAACCCGAGAGCCAAAAATTACACATGCTGGAGTGAATCTTGCCCAGCTCATGGGGACTTAGTAATAGTTCTAGGCAAGCCTGCTGGGGCCCCAAGGTTAATCCTTATTTCCACCAACACAGGAACCTGGACCTTGTAGGCCTCTGCAGCGTAGGAAGACTGTTTTGTCTTCACGGAACTTTGCCCCCCACCCCACGCCAGGACCTGTGTCAGTCTTGCCTAAACATTGCCAAGTGTTAAATCCAGATGAGTTCAGATGGCGTTTGGCCTGGAGATGGAAGGGAATCCGTCCCTGTGAATAGCCGCCCCTGTCCACCGGGTCTCTAAAGGAAATGGAGGCAGAACGGTCAAAAGCTGCAAACTGCTAAGACTCTGCTCCTTCTCCCTCCTTGTAGAGGCTGTGATCGAGGGGGTCTCATGTGGAGTGCTCTTTTGACCTGATTTAGAGCCTAGAACATAGAACTAGAGGGGCTAAAAGGGCTAATCCAGGATATCTCGACCTCGGCACTATTGCCAGTTGGGGTCCAGCTGGTTCTTTGTGCAGGCTGTCTTGTGCATTGTAGGATGTTAGCAACATCCCTGGCCTCTACCCTCTAGAGGCCAGTAGTACTTTCCTCTCAGCGTGACAACGCAAAATGTCTCCAGATATTAACAAATGTCCCCTGGAGGGAAAGCACCTCTGACTGAGAGCCACTGGGTCCAGGCTTTTCCCTTTGCCCTCAGCCAATGCAGGAGTCTCAGCCGTACCACTCTGGTGATGAGGAAGGGCTGACAGCCCTAGCATTTACCCTAGTGCTTAAACCCAGCTGAGCGAACCTGTCTCCTTGGCAGTGATGTAGAAAGACGCCAGAGGGGAGGGGGAGGAGAAGAACGGGATGGCCGGATCTTCTCTCAGTAGTTTTTCACTCACGAAACTAAACCACTGCAGGGAAGGCAGGAATGGAGTTGGTCATAGGCACCACAGACCTAGGTCTCACTCTTGCTTCCCAATCCATCTTTCAGTTTTATAACAGGTAAAGCCAGTTGGAGATTTGCTTTAGGATGTATAACAGCCAGGCGTCCTTCATTTCCCTCCCAGAATCAAACTTATTCACCCAGCACTGAAAGACCCCTTACATACTGGGCAAGAGCCTGTCCTGAGAAGTTTACTGTGAAGAAGGAGCTGGGGGGGTGGTGGGTGGGAGGGGGACAGCTGGGGCCTTCTCTGGGACAGGCCGTTCTCAGAAAGATGAGTTGTGGTACCATTTTATTCTCCCGAATTTGATAAGCATGTGAGCCACTCACGCTCTGCTAGGTAGGAGTGTGAGGAGGTAGAGGTGAGTAGAATACTTTTTTCAAGACTTCAGAAAGGACAGAAGTCCCTACCTTGTAGGGAAGGATAAAGTGCTTAGAGAGAGACGAGTCCCCCTAACGAACCACCATGTATTTATTTCCTGCAAATTCTGTTCCAAAGTCACACAGCTCCGGGGACAGAAGAAAGTTCTATAGGCTCCTAATGCCAAGGCTTTACCCTTTCACACATGTAATCACAGCAAGTCAAGTTCATTCAGGGTCATCGGCATAATAATCAGTAAATGAATCTCTTACTCCATCACTGAGGAGGCCTTCCCACCCCTTCCTCCATCACCACCACTGCTCCCACCACCTCCAGTTAGACCTCCACCACCTCCACCTTTACCTCACCACTTGTATCTACACCCCACCACCTCTATCTACACCTCCCCCCTCTCCGTCTACACGTCCCCACCTCCATCTACACCTCCCCGCTCTGTCTACACCTCCCCACCTCTGTTTACACCTCCACCACCTCTATTTATACCCAACCACCGCATTGCCACATCTACCATTCTATCTACTACTTCCTCCTCTACCATTTCTGCCCTCTTTGTTAGCAGGCAGCCAGCACGGACCATTTGGATGAAGGGCAGGAGTGAACTAAAAGGTTTTTCATGTGGCTCTGGTCTCAAAAAGGCTTCCAGATCTTTGAGATCCAAGACTGCTCCAGCTCTTGTTGTCCCCTGATCCCTCCAAAAGATCATCTTAGAATATTTTGTGAAGATTGTGATGAAGATACATAAACATAAGTACACAAACTAATTAACCACAAGTACAAACTGCCATTACCTTTAGGCCATGCCCTAATCGATAGCTGAAGATTTAGGTTCCTGCAGTGTAATAAGATCTGTTATTGGCATCTTAGCAGTCCTCAAATCTAATGACCTATAGGTTAAAGATATTCAAAGGAGCTGTCATTTTGGGTATCAGCCAGTTGGGGTCACCCCAATATGTAATACCAGATGCAGGCCTCTGCAGGCTTCCAGATAGGCTGTCACCAGTCTACCTGCCTATAAAATGGGTGACTCTGGTAGGGCTGGATCATCTCTAAGGGCTCTTGAAATTTTAGCTCTAACACCCCTCTCCCCACAAGACAGAATCCAAAAGAGATCTAGGATAGAAAGTGTTCAGGGAGACAAACCAAACAGTTCGAAATCCAGGCTGAACTGTAACACTGCTGTAAAAAGATCACCAAGTTAAAACCCAAGAAGAAATTGAGAGCAAAGGCATCTCCCTATGATCTTAGCCAGCTCCATGCAGCCCCTGCACTACCCTGGTCTGTCAGCCAACAAGGCATCGTTGCTCACTCTGTAGGAGCGTCCCTTCCCTCACCCTGGTCACATGGCTGGCGGCCACTGAGCCCCACAAGTCAATCTCCAATGCCCCAAATACTGTTCAGCCTAGAAATCACAGAGCGTCCTTCTTGCCACCCAACAGCAACAGAGCTGACTCTGGCCTGCCCGCAATTTGGATCGCGGTTTCTGGTGCTAAGACTGGGAAGGTAAGTTTGCAGCTTGGCACTTCAGGGGGAGTAGACAATGCAATGCAGATAAGGGAAAATGTGCTTTACACTAAAAGCACAGAGTATTTAAGAGTGAGTTTCACACACTGAGAAGGAGAATACCATGAAAGCTGGATAAATCTGCCAAATGACCATTGGATATCTGCCTTTCCTCTAAAAAGTTATACTGTATTAGTCACCCTGATGCCTTGAGTTCACTGGTTTGGGGCATAAAACATTCGCCACAATGAACAGAAATGACAGGAGATTCATTTTCTCTGACAGACTGGTGAGTTGGTTCTTTTTGTCTCATCTAATGGAACTGAGAAGCTTTATCTTCTAGGCACCTAAATTTCTATTGTCTTTGCCAAACTTACGAGGCTGGCTGAAATATTTATGAAGTATACAAAAATCCTGAGATATGCCTCTTCCTCAGGAATCTGTGGAAAAAGAGGTACATCTGTTAGTGTAACATCTTGGGATACAAACTGAGTAATGGCTGGCTAGCCTTCTTTATTATATATGTCTGTTGTTAGGTTTTGGATACAGTACCTGATTTTGTTACTGGCAGTTACTTAGGGATGTTTTGCTTGCTTGTTTTGTCTTTCCTCTCTGGGGCATGCATGGTGTGTGCGGGGAGGATCTTAGGGCCAGAGGCAATGGAAAAGCCATCGGATAGGAGAGTGGCCTTTCTCTACCTTCTAATTTAGCTTTTTAAAACCCAGCACGACCCTGTGTCATTCTTGTCAATTTAGTTCACAAAATAACTCCAGACGTGCCCTTTTCTAAACTATTTTGGGCTCTCAGAGGTTCACTGGATACCTTGCTGGATTGGTCCCATATTCTTAAATATAATAAGATCAAATGGCTTAAAAGATGGGGTGAAAGGAAAAGCTCCCAAAGGCTGACTGATGAGTGTGGCACAACCTTTTTTCTAGCTAGTTTTCTTTCGGAGACATGGATATCTAATCTGAGAACTTAACATCTCAATAAGGACATATTTTGCCCTTTTTCCCTAATAATTAAACTATTTTGTTCTGTTTCCAGTGTCTACTGCAAATATCTGGAACAAATTGGATTTGTTGGCTTGAATTGATGTGCTCTCGTGGATGGGGGTGGGGGTTGGAAATGGCAGGTGATTCAGTCACGAGGATGTTGATTGTCGAAATGTGTTGTCCACCCATAAGGAAGGCTATATCACCATCTTCTTGCTGCAGTGGACATGAAGGCTGCTTGGGCAGGGGCTTTGAGTATCTGTTTTGCTCATGTAGCACTCTGGTCCTTAGCCTTACAGGCTTAGGACACTGATTTTGTCAGTAGAGTCTGGATTCTCCAGGATCTCAGATGTGAGTTCAGGTTGGTGGCAGGGACAGTAAAGTGGAATTGGGCCCTTAAATGACTCAGGACAGAATAGACTTTGATCTGATCCCTCATCATAAAGCCATGCCCTCCACCAAGACAATCCATGACCTGAAGAGGGATGGAAGATGACGGCGGGTGAGCTAGTCGGGCAGTGGAGGCACTGGTGCAGGAAAAACTGCTGCTGTAAGTTGTTTCATGTGCTACACGGCAGGGGCTGGTGTGTTGCTAACACAGTTCCTTTGGCGGCATATTGTAGTGGATGGATTTACTGGTTAATACTCTTTGGATGAAAGTAACTCAAGTCAACTGAAGTTAGCTGAAGAGAAAAAGCAGGGGTAACAAAAGGCCATTGGGAGGTTTTGTGATGGCAATTCAGCGAGACCTCAGGAAAGGCCCGGGACCCAGAAGTTCAAGGTTTCTTTGAGACTCCCCCGCCACCACCCCATCTCTCATGTCTTCACTTCGTTCTTTCCTCTTCTTCCTCCCTCCCTTGCTTGAGTCTGGGAATCGGAGAGATTCCAATTCGAATCTTGGCTCCACCATACCTGGCTCTGTGACACAAGAAAAACTACTTAATTCTCTGAAAAATGTGGGTGAAAATTATGTACTTCACTGAATTTTAGTCAGGATTAAATGAGATTATGAAAGCAAAATCTCTAACAATCAATTAGCATACATTGTATGAGATGCTGGAGATAGAAATTTTGTTTCATGGGTTGGGTCATGATTAGGAATTTTTATGATGGGCCCTGCAGCTGCCGATCAGAACAGTAGTTAATCTAAACTTTCCATATGGCCAACACCTGGCTTCAAAGGGATAGCTTCCTTTGAAGATGATGTGGCGCAGTGGACTTCTGAGTACTCCTGGAAGGGAGTTTCCCTCAAGCGGTGAGGAGGTGGGGAGGGACGTTCTCAACTCGTGCAGAACTGGGAGGGATACATCAACCTGAATATGGGCTACGTTATATCTCCGTGCTTCCATAGTTCTGTAGAATTTTCATCTCTATTTACATCTGTATTGTCATTTTGTATTCACTTTTGTTTGGTTTCCAATCTGAAAATCTATACTATTTTAAATATGAAAGAACATATTTTAAAAACATGCTGGAAAATGATTTCATTTGTACCAGTCAGAAACTGTTGACTGCAAGTGTCAGAAACCCAACTCAAATGTGAGAAAAAATAAAGTGATGTATCAGTTCAACACAACTGAGAAGGCCAGTTCAGAATTAACTGACTCAGGCAGTTACTATTATCAGGACTCTGTTTCTCTGCGTTCCTTGGATGCTTCCCTGTACGTGGCCGGCAAGATAGCAGCCCCCATGCTTATCAGTTTTACAAGGCTAGGGTAGAGTCTAGGCAGTGCTTTTGTATGGATCAAGTGGAAATGTCCTGGGAAGAATTCCCATTGGCCCCGCTTTGGGCAAAGATTCATCCCAGTCTCTGTGGCTGGGGAATCAGGAACATTTGATGGGCCATGCTGGGTCACATGGCCTTTCCTGTTTGAGGCTGGGAAGAGATGGAGTCAGCCCTACCGAAACCATGAGGAGGTGATTCTCCGTAAGAAAGAAGATCAGCTTCTTTTCACTCTTCATGTCATGCCAGGTAGGAAGAAGGTATCAACTTTCAAAATAGCTACCAACCAATACGAGGCTACCAGTGCCTTCTCACTAAGCTTACCAGTTCACAGTGCTCAGTTTGAATGGAAAAATGTGATATCGTTATGTATATGAAGCAAACTCAGTGTATGAAGACTCAATTTAATAGAAAATATAAATCAGGAGCTAGTTCCTTAAAACAGTGGTTCTCAGAGCACGGTCCCTGGATCAGCAGCAGTAGCATCAACTGAAAACTTGCTGGCATGCAAACTTTCAGGCTGCACCCCAGATCCACTAAAGCAGAGGCTCTGTGGTAGATTTCAGCAATCTAGGTTTTTACCAGCCATCCAGGTGACTCAGATGCATGCTCAAATCTGAGAACCACTGTCTTGACGGTTCTTTGCTTTGAGTTCTCCTGAGCATTTTAAACATGATTCACTTTGAACAAATAGATTAAAGCATGGATTTTCAGAGGATACAATTATCACATATAGTGGGATCACATGTGTCATACTGAATTATTTGCCTTAAAAATGTTTAAAATAAAAATAATATAGAACCATAATGTAAAAATCAATTAATATATATAAGAACTTATAATAAAAAGCAATAGAATGCCATCCTTAGCTTTCTATGCACTTCACAGTTCACTTCCCAAAGACAACCAGTTGGAATTTTTAGCTTTTCTGTTGGTTAGCCCTCTAATTATATATATCCTGCTGTTTATCCAAGTTAGAAATTAGCCACCTAACAGGTAAATATTTAACTATCTTGCTATATACTCATCTCCTCTTCTTTATCCTCCCAATGTAGATATATCATCAGTTTTTAGTTAATTCAAAAATAATATTTATACTCATGATTAGCTACCATGATCCATTTTATTTCTTGCAGTTTTAATTTTCCTCTGGTGTTTCTGAGTGCCTTTCTTTTTCTTTGCATTTTTTTTTGTCTTTGTCACTCCCTTAAGGTGTTCCAAATTCTCAAGGAGTATGTCAAATCTCTTGCATTTCATCTTCTTTGTGTGTGTGTGTGGGGTGGGGAGTGGCTCCTTCTGAAACCTCACTTTTAGCTCTTCTGAAGACTAACTGTTCTCTAGGGCTATAGCACAGCTGTCATCTAGGGACCTCCCTTTGTTATTCTTCTGGCTGGACCACTGTCTCCTGGGTTCCATTGTCTTCCCTTTCTTGATTCATGGTTGCAACATACCTGAGTAACTTCTTAGGAGGTTAGGAGAGAAAGTAAAATAATTTTTTGCATGTCCAAAATATCTTCTATCCTCACTTTTTTTTTTTTTAAAGAAAGGCAGACTGGAAGCTTAACCAAAGACTGATTTTTATTCATGTGTAGGACTTGTTTCTGTTTCTTTCACTCTAGAAGATTTTTGGATTTTATTTTCTTCCACATTTAATGTTCTAAAATTTCACAACAATGTGTCAAAATGTGAGGATTCCCTTCCCCGCTTCAATCATTCTTTGTGTAAAGTACTCAGTCGGCCCATTTTATCTGAGAGAATTGTCATAGTGGAGAGTTCTCTTATTTCTTAAGAATAAAACATTTCGAACTTGTTGAATTATACACATTCATATATCACCGTCCAGAATTAACAGATGTTAACATTTTATCATATTTGCATCTTATCATATCACATCTATATCTATCCAAAACATCAAAGATACAGCTGAAACATCACCATTAAGCTTTACCTCTTCCCAGTGGTAACCTGAAGTCAGTGTTCTCAATTCCCTGCAGGATTTCATACTTTTGTTACTTATAGGGTAACAATAGATAATATCGTGTGTTTTAAAGTTTTGTGTATTTTAAAGTTTTATGTAAATAGTGTCATTTTGTTTGTACCTTTTTACAACTTGCTTTTTTACTTATTATGTTTCTGAGATTTATACATGTTGATACATAGAGATCTAGTTCATTGATTTGAACTCCTTGTAGCATTCCATTATGTATCAGTTCAGAAGGCCTTCAGCTAAAAGTAGTGAAACTTGGCTAGCAGTTTAAATATATAAGGTAGATAGATTTTTTTTTTTCCTCACATATCAGGAAGCCCGGATATAAGCCACCTGGAGCTCAGTGATATTATCAGGAACCAGGTTTGTTCTAGCCTGCTTTGTCCTTGGCCTGCATCTTTGGTCTTCATACCTGTCACATCACTGTAGCAAGATGTCTGCTTCATCTAGAAGTCTCATGTCCAATGTCAATGCAGGAAAAGAGGGAGGGTAAAGGGCAAAACGTGCACTCCAGCTGTATCTGTCATTTTTTTATTAGGAAAATCAAAGCTTTCTTAGAAGCTCTACCCATTTAAATCTTATTGGCTCGACAGGGTCACATGACTATTCCTAAGATCAGTTATTGGCCAAGGGCCATAAGATTACTATGAATGGTTTAACAGATCACAATTCATGCTCTGAATTGGGGAAGATGTTTACCATAATCAAGGGCCCTGTGTCTCTACCTGAACAAAAAAAAATTTTTTTCTACTATAAATGGGAGGAAAGAGGAAGTAATAGATTAGAAAGTTTCCTTATTTGATGTTCGATCTCCTGGATTAATCTTAATTTCCTTGTCTTTTTTCTACTATTTAAAAATTTTCTTTGTATCTGTGCTCTATTATCTAATAATTATTTCAACTGTATGTTCCAACTCTTCTATTGAAATTTTACTTCTAACGTATCTTTAATTTCCAAGAGTTTTTCTTATTCTTTAAAGTTTCAGGTTTACAGCATTCTGTTTTTCTTTTTTCGTCATAGATAGAATGTCTTTTCTAGTCTACTCGAAGATGTTCATTACATGTTTTTAAAAATGGTTTTTTGACTGCCTATATGGCTCCTGTTTCCTCAGACTTCCCCTTGTCCTGTTTGGTCTCTGTCATTCTGGTGATTCTTGCTGGCCATGATATATTGGGGTGGAGCTGCCACATAGCTATTTGCCAGGCTGTACTTGTTGAATGACAGACTATGGTGAACAATTGGGTGCAGCCCTTGCCATTTTTTGGAAGTCTCCAAAATGTCAGAACCTGTAAGTCCTCCAGTCTCCTGTCTGGAGCATGAATGCTTTGTTAGTGTTCTAAGAGTAAAGCAGACAGAAGGCTACAAGTCTAACTGCCTTTACTTAGACCCTTTTTTTTCTCTCAGTGAAATGCCTCCTTGCCTTTAGCTCTCTGGGATCCGTCTGGCTTAACCCCTCCATCTGTGTGAGGGGCAGGGGATGGAATTCTAGGAGACTGGAGCCTAAGAGAAATCTGAGTGTTTAACTGACTTCTCATGGAGATTTTTAACCAACTCTCCTGTTTTCAGCCCCACTTTAAATCCTGGTCTTCAGATGTATCTACTGCCTCCAATTTCCTCTTTTTCTACTTTTGAGAACCATTTTGTATAAGTTAGAGGCTATCTAATTCTTGAAGTCTCAGACAAAACATTTTTTAAAAAAACTATCTGCTCCTGGTGTTTATTTTTTTTATTATAAAAAAACTTCAAACATAACAAAAATAGACAAAATAATAGAATTATCTTTCTGTACCTATAATCCAGCTCCAATAATTATCAATATATGTGGCTGATTGTGACACCTTTCCCATAATCATTTCAGTTAGTAGTTATTGGTTAATTCAGGTTTTCTAATTCTTCTAAAGTCAATTTCAATCATTTCTATTCTGTTTCTAATAAAGTACCCATTTACTAGCCTTGTGGCTAAGAGCTGTATTTCCAGAAACAGAGTATATGGGTTTAAATCCCTGTTCCTCCATTTAGGCAGTCAATTAAGCTTTCTGCACCTTGGTTTCCTCATCTGTAAGAGGGAAATAATAATGTTACTTATCTCATAGGGTTGTGGGGAAGATTCAATTAATTCATACCTGCAGAACATTTAGAATAGTTTCTGGCATATTGCAATGGTAGCTATTATTATTATTATCTAAATTAAATGTATTGACATAAAGTTTTTATAATTTATTTTTCTATTATATATTTAATTATGTCTCTTTTAATTCTATTTTTAATGTTGTTTACTCATGAATATTCTCTTTTCTTCCTGATTAGTCTTACATGGTTTCCAACTTTAATAATCTTTCCAAATACTTGCCTTATGGATTTATTAACCATCTCTATGCTTGATTATTTTCCATTTCATTATTTTTTCTTTTACATTTATATTTATGTTCTACTTTCTTTGAGTTTTCTCTCTTGTTCTGTTTCTAGGTTCTTTAGCTGAATGCTTATCATATTTATTTTCCTCCTTTCTTCCTTCTTCCCTTTATGTATGTCGCATCCCACAAGTTTCAATATATAATAGTTGTAATCGTTGAGTTCTAAATATTTAATAATTCTCATTGTGATTTACTACTAAACCCATGATTGAAAATATTTTTAATTTTCAAACACATATGTGTCTATACATATACATTTACTATAGAAGTATGATACAAACTCTTCAAAATTTACTAAGGTTTTTCTGTGACCTAGTATATGTGCTTTCTTTGTAAATGCTCCATTTGTACTTGAAAAAGAGGTGCATTCTCTATCTGTTGGAGACAGATAGTTGAGCTTCTTCAATTTGTTTATATATTCTTTTACGTTTTTAAAAAATCTGCATTAAAGTCTCCTACTATGAATGTGGATTTGACCATTTCCACTTGAAATCCTACCCTACTGTGTTGCATATATTTTGAGGTTGTGTTCATCTTTTACTTTCTAGTTATGAAGGTGGAGGAGAAGAAGGCTGGGGTAGGGATGCTGGACCCTGCTAACTACAGGAGGCGATGTCAGGATCAGGAAGGTAAGGTCACTTTGAGAACTTGATGCAAATCCTAGGAGGGTCTGAGACTTCCTTGAATACCCTTACAACAGCCCTTCTAACTGGAAATCTAGAGAGCTGGTTCCTTTCCCTGACCACCCACAGTGTCTTCTCTAGATCTAGTGGACCCAGCTTTCATTCTACCTTAAAGGAACCACATAATCATGTGAAAACATGAAACTGGCACTTTGTTTCTATGGATTCGGGCACAAAACTAAATTTTACAAGATCTACAAACCATACAAAATCAAAAATCACCATTTTATAGATTCTAGAAATGACAGCTCAGTTAAAACCAGTGCAAGAGGGTGTTGAGCAGGGGTATTTCTCTTGCTCCAGAACTGCTGACTCAGAGGCCCTAAGGATCTTACCTTAACAGAGAAGCAGCCACAGAGCTTATGAAGAGACAACAGACAGGCTGTTGCCCTACCACTACCAGCTCCATTGGGAAGGAAACACTAATCTTGCTGCCCAGCTGGATGATCGCTGAACTGCAGAATGTGTAGAGTCACTCTGGGGCTGTCAGTGGAGAAGGATGCAGTGAGGAGCTCCTAGGAGACCTTGGCATTGTCCTGAGCACATTGCCCAGCTGTTCACAGTGAGAGGGGAGGTCCCGCAGAGCAAAAGGAAGCATGGGAGAGGGTTAGCCACTCCCCACTCTTCACCAGCTAAATAGCTACCCACTGATGATTATAATGGGAGCCAGGAAAAAATGTGACAAGGTAGATCCAAGGCAGAAAGTAAAATATTTCTCTGACAGTCAACCTCCCCTGATTTCTTTAATAAGCATACTCTTTACGTATATAGCCCCTTACAATTTATTGTGAATCATGTTCGCATACATCATCTCATTCTACTTCTCAAAAATCTTGCCCAGCAAGTAGAGAAAGAATTTTTATTCCCACATCACAGATGAGGACACTGAGTCCCAGAAAGCGAGATGTCCATGGGCATAGACCAAGTGAAGGACAAGCCAGGGAGCGTTCAGGGCAGCTGACTCTCCAAGGTTCGCTTGATGTGGTTTCTGTGTGACATCTACAGTCAGTGAATGCCCAGGCATCTAACATCTGCATTTCAGGAGTTTAGGCTAAGAGGAAATCCCTCCAGGGAAAACAAATATCAAGTTAATGTAGATCTTAAAAAGCTAAAAGCTCTTTCTCTAAGATCAGGAACATGGTAATGATGCCCACTCCTGCCACTTTTATTAACATAGTACTGTAAGCCTCGTCAGAGCCATTAGGCAGAAAAAAAAATCGAAGGAATCCAAATTGGAAAGAAAGAAGTAAAACTGACTCTATATGTAGATGGCATGATCTTATATGCAGAAAACCCTAAATAAGCCACAAAAAAACTGTTAGAATTAATAAATTCAGTAAAGTTGCAGGATATGAACTCAATATACAAAAGTCAGTTGCATTTCTATACACTAATAATGAACTATCACAAAGAAAACAATTCTATTTATAATTGCAACAAAAAGAATAAAGTGCTTAGTAATAAATAAATTTAACCAAGGAGGTAAAAGACTTGTACACTGAAAACTATAAGATATTGATGAAAGAGACTAAAGAGACAAATAAATGAAAAGAGATCTCATGCTCATGGTTTGGAAAAATTAATATTGTTAAAGTGTCCACACTACTCAAAGCAATCTGCAGATTCAATGCTACCTTATCAAAATTCCAATGGTATCTTTCACAGCAATACAATAAATAATCCTAAAATTTGTATGGAACCCAAAAAAACCCTGAATAGTCAAAGCAATCTTGAGAAAGAAGAACAAAGCTAGAGGCATCATGCATCCTAATTTCAAACTGTATTATGAAGTTATAGTAATCAAAACAGTATGGTATTTGCATAAAAAAACAAATGGATCTGTTCCATATAGATCAATGGAATAAACTAGAGAGTTCAGAAATAAGGCCATGCACATATGTTCAATTAATTTACAACAAAGAAGCCAAGAATATACAATGGGGACAGGATAGTCTCTTCAATAAATGCTGACAGGAAAACTGAAAAACCAGATGCAAAAGAATAAAACTGGACCACTATCTTACACCAAACACAAAGAGCAACTCAAAATGGATAAAAGACTTGAATGTAAGACCCAAACTCCTAGAAGAAAACACAGGGAATAAGCTCCCTGACATCTGGCGTGGCAATGATGTTTTTTTTATTTGACACCCAAAACAAAGGCAACAAAGGCAAAAGTAAGCAAGTAGGACTACACCAAACTAAAAAGCGTCTGTACAGCAAAAGAAACCATCAACAAATTGAAAAGGCAACCTACAGAGTGAGAGAAAATATGTGCAAGTCACATATCTGTTAAGGGGTTAATATTGAAAATATATAAAGAGCTCATACAATTTAATAGAAAAAAAACAGAAAAAGAAAAACAAAAAGACAAACCCAATCCAATTTAAAAAGTCAGAGGAACTGAATAGATATATTGCCAAAGAAGACATGTAAATGAAAAGGTGCTCAACATCACTCATCATCAGGGAAACACAAATTAAAACCACAATGAGCCATCACCATACCTGTTATCAAAAGACAAGTGTTAATAAATCTTGGTGAGGATGCAGAGAAAAGGGAACCCTCGTACACTGTGGGTTGGAATGTAAATTTCCATAGTGCAGCCGCTATGGAAAACAGTATGGGGATTCCTCAAAAAATTAAAAAATAAAACTACCATATGATCCAGCAATCACACTTCTGGAAATATATCTGAAGGAAACAAAATCACTATCCCAAAGAGATAGCTGCACAGCCATGTTCATTGCAGCATTATTTACAATAGGCAAGATATGAAAACAATCTGTGTCCAACAATGGATGAATGGATAAAGAAAATGTGGGGTGTGTGTGTGTGTATACACACCACATTTTCTTTACATATATAAATATATATATACATATACATATATATACATATGTGTGTGTGTATAATGGAATATTACTGAGGCATGAGAAAGAAGGAAACCCTGCTATTTGCAACACCATAGACAGCTTTTGAGGGCATTATGCTAAGTGAAATATGTCAGACAGAGAAAGACAAATACTATGTGATCTCACTTATAATGTAGAATCTTAAAAAACTAAACTCATAGAAACAGAGAATAGATTAGTGTTTACCAGAGGTGAGTGGTGGGGAAGTGGGCCACATAGGTGAAGGTTGTCAAAGGCATAAACTTCTAGTTGTAGGGTAAATAAGTCCTGAGGATGTAATGTACAGCATGGGGAAGATAGTTAACTATCTGTATATTTGAAAGTTGCTAAGACAGTGGATCTTAAAAGTTTTCATCACAAGAAAAAAAATTGTAACTATGTGTGGTGATGGATGTTAACTAAACTGATTGTGGTGATCATTTTGCAATATATACATATATCAAATCATTAAGTTGTATACCTTAAATGAATACAGTGTTATATGTCAATTATACCTCAATGAAAAAATAGGGGAAACTGTGGAGGTGGGGGTATGGTGGGCTAGGTATATGGAAGTCTGCTCAGTTATTCTGTAAGTCTGAACCTGTACTAAAAATCTATTAATTATTTTTAAAAATTGTTGACTAACTCAAGACAACTCTGATAAGAAGTTGGTAGCAGAATGTCCTGCTTCGAGCTGAGAGCATTCCATTCCGCTGCCTCTGTGTGCACAGACCTTGTGGGGTCTTTAACAGCACCTGGGCTTCCCAGCGGATGTGGGAGTTCTGCTCATTCTCATACTTCTCACTATATAGCACCCAGGCTATCTTTTCCAGCAACTGTTGAATTGTTCGGAAATGGAATTTCGTCAAACCAAAGCCTTGGGGCAGTGGCCCTGTCCAGAATTTCCATGTCTTCCATTTTGCTTTGGTGGCCTTAGCTCTTTGTAACTGGAGGCTATGAAGGAGAAATGCCAGTTCTCAGTAACTCTCGCTTTCCCCCTCTTTTGTGCTGTGCCCATAGACCATCGTTCCATCCACATTGGGCTCTCAGTCCCCAGTTACCCTCCAAGGAAAAGAGACCAGAAGGAACATCTTTCAGGCCAGCAAAAGGTCCGCTGGGGCCTGTGGCCTGACAAGCCGCGGCAGGAACTGACCGGTGCCGGGAGCAGGGAGAGCACGCAGGACAGCAGTGTGGACCATGTCGGCAGGACCCGTGAGTTCTTAAGAAGCATGGTTTGAGGAGCCATCTGTTTGCGGTCCTAGCAGGCACAGCAGGGCAGGGGGACTCTCTGGGAACAGGGCTCAGGCCTTCAGGTCCACTCTGCTCTGCTGCTGCCATTGCAGACAGCCTCACTGCTTCGGGATCCCTTTAGTCAGGCCAAGCCCCTTTGCCCTCTGGTGACTCTGAGTCCTCTGCTTCAGATTATTCTGTGTTGATGTCATAATTTAATTCTCTGAGTTATTTCCCTCATTTCTACATTCCTAGGGACCACAAGCCCTTGCCCTTCTTAAGAACCAATAACAAACATGATTATTAGGTATGAGTCATTGAGCTCAGTAAATGGAATTCCTGCTCACGTTACCGCTACCCTCTGTCTCCACCAGAACTTCAAGGAATGATACAGAATTGTCCAGGACTCTGCATGGGGGCTTGCAGACCCCTGGGAAGCACTCTCCCAGGTCAACAAAGCCTGGAGGCCTTCCTCTGCTGCTGTAAAAAGCAGTTCTGGGCTGTCTAAAAATCAGTCTTCTGTTCTTTCCTGTGGAAAGAAAGGTATTGCTCTTAAGGAGAGTAGAAAGACTGGACTCTTTAGAGCATTTTATTCTTTTGAGACTTTACTGTTTCTAGGGATATGATTTCACCACCCAGCATATCCCAAATCTGCTTAATAAATGGTACAGAACTGGTTTCTATTACATGTTTCCACTGTCTTAAGCAAGGCAAAATTTGTTATTTTACCATTTAAACCTTCAAAGGAGTGTCAGAGGCAATAACAGCGTCTTCATGTCCCTATAAGAGGAGACCTGACACACATGCTCCCAAGGGTTATCAGAGCCACCCCCAACCTGGCAGCTGCCCTGTTGGCACCAAGTCTATTAGGGGCTGTGGCTTTTTCAGAGTAAGTGTGTGTTTGCGGGAGATGGGTTAATGAGGAGTCCTTTGGAGGTGTCTAGGGTAAGAGATAAGTACTGGTTAGAATATGCCCATGCATGTACACACAAACACACACACAAGTGAATGTGCACACACGCATGCTCAGGAATAAGAATGTCAGAGACCCAGCCGAGAGCAAGCCTGCTGGGAAGAACTCTTGCTCACCATGCAGGATCTGGATGCCTCATGCTCACCTTCTGGGGCGTCCGCCTGTCACCATACCGCTGCACAACATTCAGGGACAAAGTCTTCCCTTGAAAGTCGACTCTGCTGCGTCCCTCCTGAGCCAAGGGAGAGGAAAATGGTTTAGATTTGGTGCTCTCCGCTCAAAGGGTTTGAAGGGGGCCTAAAAAATGGTATTTATGGATGTGATATGGTGCATCGTGAGAGTGGCCATGAATGGTGGAATTTACTTTGTTTTGGTGGTTTCTGCTTCAGTTAAGAGAACCCTGGGTTTCACTGGAAACCAAAATGGGAGAATGTAGAATCCTTTGTTACCTTTGTACATTGGGTCCATTCCTTTCACAGCCTGCCTTTCCCATACCACGCACATACATTTCTGGCTCATCCCTGGTGTGGCTATGGAGCAAAGGAGGAGAATGGAAGAGCCTAGGAAGACAGGAAATTTCAAGCTGTGTCTTTCAAACTGGAGTAAAGTAGGGACCCCTTTTAAATGGACAATAGCTTCTTGGACCCATGAAAATTCATCTGTATGTTTGTAGAGCCCCAGGGAGGCCGTAAAAATTCCAGTTTCAGAAACATCTTAATTAACTAAGGTTTTATTCCATAAAAATGTATTTTAATTTTGAATTATAATAATAGAAAAGTTTCACCCTTATAGCTGATAAAAGAAATCTTTTTAAGATTATCATCGAAATAAAAACACGAAAATTTAAAAATTCAAATAGAACCCACCTACCCCCCAAAATACATTTCAGACCTAGTTCTTGGTGCACTGATTTAAGGGAAACACAAAGCCTGCTGGTAAGGTCCACAGCCACAGTGATGTTTCTGTATCTTCTGTAGCTTTGGGGCCTGAGCCTGTCCCTTCCATTCTTCATGGGGTGGTAGAGGCGGTAGAACGCCCCTTCAGTCATTCACTTCTTCTCAGCCAAGTGGGGCATTGATTGCATGATGTGGATATAAACCCTGCTCTACCACAATGACCTGCAGAAGGGAAAACAAAATAGTGCCAGAATCCTTTTACCCTTATTATCTAGAAAATCGTCTGAATCTCCCAATTCTCTTTGCTGTAGGGCAGCTGATCACATATGTGTTTCCTCTCTGAGTGTCCTGTCTATTCTGTGAATCCATGCAAATAACCCAAGCAGCTGGCCTGGCCACATAGCACAAGTGAGATCTCCTGCCACCCAGAAGGGGGATTGTGCAAATGTGGGGGGCCTTGCAGATATAAAATACTTCACACGGTGCATGGTAGGAATGTAACATAAGTTAGTTCTATTGATATACTTAACCCAGTTTTAGAGCAAGGAGTCCAAATCTTTTCCCTCCACAAGTGGATATTGATTTGATTTGGTTGATCGATACCAAGGACTTATGAGATGCTTCTGGTAGAAGGGGTGTGAAAAATTATGAAGGCCTTGAAAATGCACTGAAAAACTCTGGGATCATTAAAATACAAAACCACACCAAGATGAGCAATAAAGAGAGAAAAGTAGTTTTCTAGACAGACGTTTGAGCCTCATGAGGTTCCAAGGCCTGATAATCAAGGATGTATTTCATGTGCTCTTTCTTTTCCTGTTTCTGATGGGAAAGGAGCAAAGGTTGGGACAGAAGACATTTATCTTGTATGACCTCAAAAATAGTCTGGAGGCTTTGGCTAGAAATAAATGATAAAGATTTATTCAAGGGTCTTAGAGTTTGCAAACTGAAACACAGCTAGGCAATAACCCAGAAGTGTTCCAAAGAAGAAGGAAAAGTTAAGAGTTTTCTAAACAGTACATTTTTGAGAACAATCAGTCCTGCTTACTTAGTCCTAGGATTGGCTCAGGATGTTGTCAGATGACAGACCGTCTGGATGATAGTTGCCTGGTGATCTAGATGGACCCAGGAGATCTGGTCATGCCTGATAGTCTGGATAATAGATGTCAGGTGGCCTGGATATGTGAGTCCTTCAGGAGGTGACCAGAGGGTTATCTGGAGGTCTGTTGTATGTCTAGGCATTGACACAGGACCGAAAAGTTCAGAAAGTTTAAGTTCTTAGGTTAATTAGAACAAGAATAGGGTCTTTCCTCATGCTTCAAACTTCATAATGTAAATACTTTTAGCAGCTTGGTTAAAGTGACTGCATTTTATATATTCCCTATCTTAACTCTTTCCTCAGTCTCTAAAGCATCTCCCCCATGGAGGAGTTCCTGAGACAGGAATTCTATGTCTCCAATGCAGGAGCAATGACAATTGGGTTTCTTTTAGAGTCTAAAACTTTAAAATGGGGTGGCTTCCTCAACTTTGTCCACATTATCAATTTGTATCTTGGAAGGATACAAGAAGAGAGAAAGGGAAAAGAGGGAGGAAAAGGGGAAACAATGCTCATCATTCTAGACCTTTTATGCCCCCTTGTGGGGGATGGGCAGGCAGGAAGGCAAATATCCCAAGGAAGTCTGCGTTTACTCTTCTCTCTCAGAAGTACCATCCTGAATTCTTTGTCATTTAAGTCACCTATTTCTATGTCTGTAAGCTTATTTTCTGGAGATTTTTCTCTTTCTTTCTGAGATGCCTTGTCACCTTGGTTGTTCACGGAGTTTAATGGACTATTTCTCGGCCTGGCATTAATGGAAGTGTATTCTGCTGTTTTTCCAGAAAGGAGATTCATTATATAAAGGTCTCTCTTTAGCCTGCTGCAAAGAAGGCACTCTTCTTTTGGTTTCCAGGAGGTGGTGTCCGAGCCTCTTGGATCCCTGCTTTATATTAAAGCTTAAATAACGCCTTTTTTATTCTCTCGTAGATATTGAATCACGCTTGCTACCCTCAGTTTCAGTCCCTGTCAGTGTCAGCTATCGTCTCAGTGTTTGCTCCGATTCCCCTGGGGCTCCGCGGTGATAAGTCTCAGAGTGTATGGGGGGAGGGGCCCTCTGGGTTGGGAGTTGGGGGCTGAGGCTCAGTCTCGGTTTTGCAACTCAGCTGGTAAAAATCAACTGCTGTTTCTCTGTGGTCCCATCCCATTTCTCTACTTTCTGCCCTGATGCCTGGGCCCTGCTGCCGGCTGCATGGAACTCACAGTACTTCCAGACAGAGCTGTTCAGGGAAGTCGCCACACCTTCTCCCCTCCCCCTACTCCTTCAGGGAGCTCGAAGAGGCTGCAAGAGGCAGCTTCTTTATTTCTCCCAGTCCACTCCCCAACACCCGGGGTTCTGACCAGTGGTAGCTCTTATGCGCAGATATCATGCTCAGACGTGCTGGTGAGCAGTTTGGGTGTTTTTTGTTGAGTTTGAGATGTTCAGTTATTGTTGTTTCAAGGAGAGAGACTGAGGACGTCTCTCATTCACCATGTTTCCCAGAATCTACTTTTCTCTCTCTTCTTGCCCTTTGACACCCTAAAACCTGGGTCTCCTGGAATTGTCAACATATACAGCATTCCTTCCCCAACTGCAACAGTTATTCTAAAAACAAACAAAAGCACAAATAAACAAAGAATTCCTATTAGAAGAGGATGCTGAATTAGTAGCTTTAGGGCCTTAAGGGGAGATTAGAGTTGAGAGCCAGAGTCTGCAAGTGAGCCACTGAAAGTCCTAATACGTTAAAGTCCTAATACATTAAAAATATGTATAAAGTTTTTACAAATCATACATTAGCCAGATTTACCTCATTTCTTGAAGGGTAGCTTAAAGGACTCTAGCCTCCTCACCTGCATCCTGGGGGAGGTCCATACCATTGCCTCAATTTCTATGAATTCCCGGAGGCTTTCAGTCTCAGTGTCACTCCGGCTCCAAGTCCCTCCTTGGTGAGCTCTTGGTCTCCCTATGTGTCACCTCCTGTATTTGTTCTCTGCTTTGACCTCCAGGCTGGCTCAGGTATAGAGTTCAGACCTTCTTTGATTTCCCCCAAATTGGTTACATACAGCGTATATGTGAGTAGCAGGCTTTGTTGATGGTTCAGAATCATGGAGCAGTTTAACATTGCAGAGAAACACAATTTTTAAAATGAGATACTAGATACCTTGTTCTTAAAAGCCTCTTGGACTGGAAGTTTCTCATTGGCCACTTTTCGCTGTAGTCCCAGGCTTTTCTCATATTTTTGGCAACTCCCACCTGGCCCTGCTCCTGCTCCTGCTCCTGCTCCTGCTCCTGAGTCCCTCAAACCTCCTTGCTTCTCGGTTTCTGAACCCTGTCTCCTCACACACATGGAAACTAACTCTCCTCACTTTTCAGTCACATCAATTTCCCTCTGCCCCTCACCTTGGATCCAGGTTCATCTTTGCACAACTAAAGGCACGTAATGTGTTAAACTCGACAAAAAGACCATCTCCTCTAAGTCTAGCCCTTCTGCAACCTAGAAGGCCTGAAAGAGGCCTTGGCATTTCCTTCTCCTCCTTCTCCCTCCCCATCGGCCTCTGTAAAAGGGAGGAGGCAGCATCAAGATTCAGTCATAGGAATCAGGCCCCCATGCTCCTCTGGTCTTAGAAGGGGAGAAGCATCAGCTCTTTATTTTGATTTTAAACAATTTCTTCATTTTGCTGCATTTATATTCACAAAAGAAAAAAAAAAAAGAAAGAAAAGAAAGAAGAAACCAGTAAGGACTACATGCTAATTGAAGAATATCTGTGACATCTTATACATCTTAAATTAGGAATAATGGATGTGATACAAACAATTGCCTTTTACTATTTTGGCTCTCCAGGAATGACAGAATCTCCTTCTCTGGGGCTCCTTTACAAAGAGTGTCATTGTTGTCTTTTCTCTGTGGGGTTTCCTACAACCACTCAAGTCTCTGTTTTCACAGTGAAGCTGATGCCCTTCCACACCAGTGGGAGGCTGGGGGTGGGGGAAGGCTGAGGGGTCTTATATTTGAATTTCTCAACCAGTCTTGGCTGAGTCTCCCCCTTGCCCAATACATGGAGATCTTCCAGCCTTGGTTCTATCCAAGAGTGTTTTGGGGGAGCTAGCAATGAACTCACCAGGCTCCGTGGACCCTCTAACACAGCTTCCTCCCTTAGCCAGGACCGAGAGTTCCTTTCTTGACCTTCCTTCCTTCTTTTCTTTTTTTCTTTCAGCCTGCTCTGCCTTTGCTCTGCCTTTTTTTTTTTTTTTTACTGAGTCCCCATTCCTTCTTATTCTATTTTTACTGCCATAACTCAACATTCTTTATAAGTCTTACACTTCCAGTTTTGAAGAGGTACACAGAAGAAAATCTTCATACCCTTGAATTTCATATAAGGTGCTTATGATTAAAAAGGGAATCCAAGAATGGAGTGTGTACTTGAGCTGGCTTGGCCAAGGGTGGATGTGCACACATGCGTGCATGTGTGTGTGTGTGTGAGAGAGAGAGAGAGAGAGAGAGTGAGTTTATATTACAACAGCAAAGGAGTTTCTCACAGTTCCAAAGCAGAACCCCCAGCCAGGCTCAGTAGATGGACACAGGACCTTCTCATTCACCTCTCTGGGACAGCATGGCCTCTTTCCCAGGCTTCTCCTATAGACCTGCTTCATTGCCCTCTTTCTTGGCAGCTGTTTCTGCCTCTCTGTGCCCCTGGCTTTCTGTTTACATGCTCTCCCTTCCAGAAACCATCAGGAAAGACCCAGCTATCTCAGAAAACTAATTCAAAATTTCCAGCTTGAGTCAGGTGTCCAAAGAACAGTTCCTGGTCCAATTAACTGTAGCCAAGGGACACAAGTCACACATTCCACAAACACTGCTGCCAGAGGGTTATCCATTTGGGAAGAGGGGTATGCGCTGGGCTAACATCCCCAAAGCTACCTATAATGGGAGGGGCCCCCATAAACACTGCAAGTGGACAGATCATCTCCTCTTCCTCTCTCAGCAAACACATTTGGAGTTTATGGACAGCTTTCTAGAAAAAAAATTTTACTGCCCATGAAACTAGGACTTGGGGCCTTTAAATCCCCTCTCAAGACCAACTTCACACAATTGCAAACATGACTTTAGAATCCTTGGGTCCATCTCCTACTTCCCAACACTTGTTGGCCTTGAGCTACCCAAAGTCCCCATCCAGCTATGGCCATTTATTTGTTCCATTTACTTGTTCTTGGCTTTTTTTTTTTTTTTTTTTTTTGCTGAGCTTAATCCCAGCTGATAAGCTCGTGAGTGTTAATCAGTAAAATTCATTTGCCCAGCCAATATTTATCGAGTGCCCATTCTGTGTGAGCCCTGTGACGGGGGCCAACAGCCTAATGTGACAGGCACTGACCTCACCAAGATGGCTGGGTAGCAATTTACATGGAGCCTGAGAGGGAGAGCCTCTAAACAGATGGCCCAGAGCCAAAGACCCAAGGACCAAGTCCTCATACTGACTTCCTGATGGTCCTAAATGCCTCTTAGGTCTTTATTAAAAGTTGAAAGCTTGCCAGTTCACAGCCCAATAGGCTGTTTGGTGCTTTACTCATCCAATGACTGGACAATCCCCACCCAGTAAGAGACCGATTACGGTTGCTTATTTTAGTGCGCTTCCTGAAGCTTGTTCCCACTGAGGTTGTGATTTTCCCAGCAACTGACTGCTAATTGAGTCCATTCCTACAGCTAAGTGTCACTTTACAACTTGTGAGCTAGTGACCAGAAGGGCTGTTATCTGTGGCATTTCCCATCACGTGGATTAACTTCTGACATGCTGCATGCATGGGGGCTGTGGTGCATTAGAGCTACCTGATCCAGCAGCCCAGTATGTGGGGTGTTAAAGCTCCCCGGGGCAGGAGGGGGGAGCAGAGGGAGGGAAGAGGCCTCAGGGTGGAGGGGTAGGGGAGCACCATGGGAGCAGCGTGGGCACTTGGAAGCTGAAAAGGATTGAGCCCTTGGAATGTTTAGAAGGGCCAAGCTGGTGATGAGTGATAAGGGAAGATGGTGTCACCTGTTGGCAGAAACAAAAATAGTGATATTTATTGGGTGACCGGTATATGCTAAGCACTGTACCAGCCATGTCACATATATTATCTTAATGGCCACCACAAGCTAGTAAGGCAGGGGTGAAATTTCCACTTTATAAATGGGAAAACCCAGGCTCAGAGAGTTTAATGCCTTGCCAGGCTCCTACTGCTAAAAATAAACAGAGTCAGGAGTCGAACCCAGCGCTGGGCTCTGAAAGCACCACATGAATAGAGAGAGACCTCTGGATCCTTGGTGATCTTTCTTCGGGTGTTTCTCTGGCTGTTAAGGTCACCCACAGCCCCTGACTCAGGTGTGGTATGTCACTGAGCTGCCCAATGGCGCTCAGAAGGAGCTGGGCCACAGCGCAGTGTGAGCTATACAGCCTGCGACACTCAGAGAGGCCCATCCCCCTCATGGTCCTGCCCGCTGAGGAGCTCACCAAGCCAGGAACTCCTTGATTGTGGCATTTGCTTGGATTATGCACAAAAACCACACTGCTGACCCTCTGCTGCTGTTAAAGTGACCATACTCGATCCTTGAGCCTCGGGCACGAAAGTGGTTTACATGGAGCCAGCCGGTGGGGCGGTGTGGGGGGAGGATGTCAGCAGACTTCCCCTCCACCAGGTTCCCTGAACCTGGGGCTTTCTGTGGTGTAAACGGTCTCAGGTTTCTCATCCGTGAAATGAAGGGTTTGGACTGGATGATCGCTAAGCTCCCTTCTAGCTCTAAGCCTGAGTGAATTCAGGGTTCAGAGCTTCTTGGAGCAGCAGCCGCTCAGTGACCTCTAGTCAACCTTGGCACATTCTAAGTACTCAATAAGCACTTGTTGAATTGAACCCAGGAGATTAGGAGTTTCTCGGCAGAGCAAGTAATTCCCGGGTGGGATTCACCACGCACACCCTGAAGTGGCCAGTTCCCACTGTCCGGGGACTCTCAGAAAATACCTACTGAGTGATGACATTTGGGACTTTGTCTTAGAAGTAGACGAAGAGGGAGAGAATCAGGAGTTTGGGTTTAAAGTTGGGGAAGGAGAGAAACCAGCTCCATGGAGCATTCGTGAAATGCGAGACCCCACAGCAACCTTCTGGCAACAACCCCACCTCCACAGGAAGGAAGGGCGGATGAGGGACCTGTCCTACCAGGCCACTCCAGCCAGGTCACCTGCTGGGCCAAAGCTCTTAAGGAGGCCCTGGGGAGTTTCAAGGCAAATCCTACCTCTGTCTTTATAAAGTGGTCTGAGGAGAGGTGCCTGGGCCCCTAGGCATCAAGGAAAGGGCTCATCAGGGAGGGGGAAAGAGGCAGTTCCGCCGGCCCTTAGCTGCCACCGTCCCTGCTGCTGTGGGGACTGGCTGCTGGAGGCTTTGCTGCCCTTTTCAGTGCATCTGAAAATCAATCTCAATCTCTCTCTCTCTCTCTCTCTCTCTCTCTCTCTCTCTCTCTCTCTCTCTCTCACACACACACACAATCATACAGATTTCTCTCATACTAACAGTATTTTTGATACACGTTCAATACAGTTTTTCTCTCTTATATACACAATCTCTCTCACACTGTATCTCTTTTCTCTCTCACATATAGGCCTCTTCCTCAACCTCTCCAGTCATTCATATATTTTCTCTCTCTCTCTCTCTCTCTCTCTCTCTCTCTCTCTCTCTCTCTCCCACTTTTCCCCGCCCCTTCTCCCTCTTCTCCTTACCCCACGCCTCTCCTGGTGCTTAACTGGAAACAAAAGTGAGTTTGTTGTGTCCGGCCAGGAAGAGGACGTGTGGGGGCAGTGGCCAGGGTGGAAGCCGCAGAAACAGGCTGGGGCCAGAGGCAGTGCCAACAGCCGGAGACCCCAGCACTCAGCTATTCCAGGGAGCAGGTAATGCCCCAGACAGGGCTGGTCCAGGGATCCTGCTCTCTTTCCTGTCTCATCTCTTCATGACTATTTCATTTATTTGCCTTCTTATCTGGCCTTAAAGGAGAAGGAGATTCCAGACTTGGGGAATGGTGTACTCTCTTCTTTAGAGAACTGTGTATGGTCTAATGTGACAGGGGTCCAGGGCATGTGGGGTCAAGGATGGCTGGGGTCTAGAGAATCTGGGATCAAGGGTGTCTGGGGTCCAGGTGTTTGGGTTCAAGGATAGCCAGGGTCAAGGGTGGGTAGGGTCGAAGGTAGCTGGGGTTCAGGTGGCTGTAGTCCAGGGCATCTGGTTGAGGGACATGACAGATATTGGTAAGGCAAGTTAGGGCTAAATCACAAGGGATATTCGGAACCATTTCATAGACTCTAGCTTTAGGTAATCAAGAGCCATTTAAAGTTTCTCACCTAGAGAGTAACATGATCAAATCTACATTTTAGAAAAGTAGTTCTTGAACTCTGACCACGTGGAAATTTAGTGTGCCCTCTCAGAATCAAGCAGTCAGTCTTCTTTCTCTCCATTTAAAGAAAAATAATAAGGTTATTTGTTTGGTTATTAGTTTTTTTCTATAAAATTTCCTTAAGCCTCTGACATCTGCTAGCAAGTATCAGCAATTAATAAGCCAACAAAAAAGATGTTAAGTTTAAAGTAATAACATTCTAAAATAAAATTTATTTAAATAAATGAGGTCCATCGATCTATATACAGTAAATTAATAGCATTTTCTGCTAGGAGAACTATTTCTAACTCGTATTTCTAACTCCTGGTACTGCCAAAAGAGCACCATGACTCCCAGGAATCTGCCACATGGACATGTTTGAAATGTTACAAAGCAGACTCTGCTGCTACATAGGGAATGGGGTCGGATGGGGCAACCAGAGACAGTGGGAGCAGTAGGTGGTTATTGCGGTGGTCGAAACAGGAGACAATGAGGACCTGAACCAAGATGGTGGCGGTGAATGGGGGAACGGGAGAGAGCTAAAAATATCTAGGAAGCAAATGAAATAAGTCAGTGTCTGATTGGACATGGATGGTAAAACAGAAGGAGGCTTCTGGAGTGAGTCCAACACTTCTCATCTGGATGGCTCTGTAGGGGTGTTATTAACTAAAACCGAGGAGGGCAGTGTTGGGGTGTTGGCAGAATATAAGCTGTTTTAAATACGTTGAGGTTGACTCAAGAAGATGCAGAATTCCCAGATGGAGCAGGCCGGTTGGCAGTCAGAAAAAATCGATACAAGCAGACAAAGGTGACCTGCGACGAACAAAATTTAAGTGAGACAGCGAGAGGGGCCCGCGAAGGATATTGAGAAGGAGTCCTCAAAGAGATAGGGGGAAAAATATCAAGAAAGTGCTGTGTTATGAAAGCCGAGAGTAGCATTTCGGTGCTGAGGGACAAGCCAGACGATGGCGTCACAATGCTGTTGGTCTGATTGATTTTATTAACGTATTGGTTTGAGAATAAAGATAACAAGAGAAATCTGAGGGTGGGGTTGTAAACTCAGGTGCATCACATAAATGAGATTAGCAGGGCACGTTGGGAGTGGTGGGGACTGTGGCAAACTGAAATGCGTGTGCCCAAGTACAGAAGGCGGCCAATTGGTTGTTGCCAAGCAGAAATGTTGGCACAGACATCAGAGCACTTAAGTCAAAATTTTTGATTTTTATATGAGATCTCACAATTCTTTGTGCTAGCAACAATTTCAAAAACTTTTATGTTCTGTGAGGGCTGAATTAAAACACATCTTCGAGCTGTCACTTTGAAATCTCTGCCTTAATCCATTTCCTGTGGTGGAGCTGGTGCGGCAGGTTGGAACGTGATTGGGTAAGGAGGAAGTGGAGACAAGTGCAGATCGCTCCTTCAAGAAGCTGGGGGAGAGGAGAGCAGGAGAGTTTGGCAGCAGGCAGGATCAGCGAAGGGCGTTTTAGGGTAAGAAGACCTATTTTTAGGCTGGAGAGAGAGAAGTGGAGGACCTCAGTAAGGAAAAGCTAGTTGATGAAATAAGGCTCCAACGGAAGAGGATGGATGGTGCCAGAGATTAAGCTGGAGGCAGGACTCCTCTGTTCAAAGATGGGATGCACCAGTGGTAAGGAATAGAAGGACTGGCAAGGAGGAAGAGGATGGATTTCGCACCTGTAGGCCTGTATTTTCTTAACGAAGTAGGGTAGGGGATGGTTCGAGAGGCCCGAAGAGGGGAGCAAAGGTTAGGAGCGGCACTGAGGGACATGGGAAAGGGTGCTGACAAGGATGAGTGGAAGGTGGCTGCACTTCTGAAACCTACTAGAGTGAAAACCTTCTATTTGCAAAACCTTCTACCTGCATCAGCGGGGCTCAGTGAGCCTGGGGCTGGAGTTGTTGGTGAAAGAGATCAGCACCTGTTGCATTCCAGGCCCTGCGTCCGGTATCTTATTCTCCCCATCCAATTTATTCCTCCCAACAACCCTGTTCGTTCAGACTTCACTGGTAAATAAGTGGCAACTCTGAGATTCATACCCATATCTAGCTAGATCAAAAGTACCCTAACTCTGCTATACCACTGTACCCCACTACCTTTCCCTGTACCCCCAGGACACACTGGCAGAGATGAAGACTGAGCCAGTGAATTCTTGTTTGGACATTGATTGGCTGGTGTTATTGAGAAGTCAAGAAGTAATAGAGTGGAAGTTGTGATGAAAGAGAGATTGAAATTATTGACCATTGGGAGTCCATGCAGAAATACATAAAGGCCAAAGGGGATGATATGCTGAGGGGATGGAGGAGGTTTGGAGGAAGGGAAGACTTGGCAAAGCCCAGGAGGCAGTCAGAGAGAGACTGAACCAGGGCAGCAACAATGGGATTGGAGAGGAGGAAATGGATTCTTGAAAACTTTCAATCTGGGTGGAGGTGAGAGAAAGAGGTGAGGTGAGGATGACACCTGGTGTCTAACCTGTGTAGTTGTATGGCACTTATGCCTTTAACCAAGGCATTCAACATCATGTCATAATTCTTTCTCTTGCTCACCATGCTCTAGACACACTGACCAGCACATTCCCCCACCCAGGGTCTATGGAATACTGGAACTTCTTCCAGGTATGCACAGGTGACTCCTTCCCATCTTCACATCATGATTCAAATACACCCTCCTCAGAGTGGCCTCTCTTGACCATGTTATCTAATGTAGCTCCCTGGTCATTCTTGTATATTTTATTTTATTTTATTTTATTTTATTTTATTTTATTTTATTTTATTTTATTTTATTTTATTCAGAATATTTATTACTGCCTGACATAATTGTTTATGATTTGTTTACTTGTTTATTGTCTGTCTCTTCCACTAGAACAGACGTTTAAGAGAGCAAAGATACATGGGCTTCACAACTTTGTTTTCTACTATCTAGAACAATGCCTAGCACATTAAATATAGAGAGGAAGGCAGGCAGGCAGGAAGGAAGGAAGGAAGGAAGGAAGGAAGGAAGGAAGGAAGGGAGAAAACAGAAGAAGCATGTTTGGAGAGGGGCCTGAATGCTAACTTTTGAGGTGGCTGAGACACACCCAGGAGGTGGTGACATCCAGTGGGCAGTTGAGAAAGCAGACCAAGAGCTCAAGAACAGGCTGTCATTGTGCCCATGGAGAAGGTGGGCCCACATGACACACTGGTATGAGCGTGTCCTTTCACATGGCTATCTGCCCCTTGAAGACCAATGTTGAGAGTTGACTGGTTTGGGGCCCAGTGGGAAAAGAATCCTTCTGAGTTTGTTATACAGAAGTTGGGTGAGAGTTTTTCTCACTTTACTTTTCCATTCTGTTCCCGTCCTTGCTGCTGTCCTGGGGTTGGCCATTTTCCATCTTTCTTCATTGTCAGCTGCAAGTCCCTGGAGTTTGAATGCAGACTAAATCCTTTCATCTCTGCTATCTCAAAGAATATCTCACCCACATCCAACCCACAGAGGCTTGAATCCAGCTTTGCCCAGAAGCTGGACTTAGTTTTACTGAATTAGGAAATACATTTCCTTGCATTTGGCTGCTGCTCCATTTCAATCAGCCTTGCAGACTTATACCTCCCACAAGGCACTCAGCGGACCATACTATCCTCTTTTTGCAGGGTCCCCAGCTGCTGAGCAGCTCCAGGACATCCTGGGGGAGGAAGATGAGGCTCCCAATCCCACTCTCTTCACAGAGATGGACACTCTACAGCACGATGGAGACCAGATGGAGTGGAAGGAGTCAGCCAGGTGAGGCAGAGCCCCAGACGGGAGGTAGAAGGGGGCTTCCCATTGCCATCTGCTCAGGGCCAGGCTGAGCTGTTGGGAGGATTATCAACCGTGGAATATCATACTCTGAGTTCTGCCAGGGCACTTCCTGGCCCCTAAAGACCTTTCTCATCAGCATTCCTTGGTATCCAAACTGGGTTGGACACTAAGGAGAAAATGGAAACGTATGACTTTGTCCTTATCCTCGAAGAAACTGAAATCCAAGGGGGAAGATTGAAAAACGGACACCCATGAGACCATGAGAAATTAATACAAAGCCATATATTCTTTTACTTTGAATGGTTCAAACTAAATGCTGTAGGAGAAGGGGAAGCACCAAGCCAGCTGGGGCAGACGGGGAGGGAGAGGCTGAGTGGCAGGAAGAATCCAGATGGAGTGGTCCAGTGGGCTCCTGAAGAAAAGGGTCTCGGTGGAGTTTGGGGCGAGACAAGTACAGCAGAGCTATGAAGGCGTGGGGACCGGAGAGCTGTGTCCGTGGGGCAGTAGAAGGAAGAGGAGAGCCAGACGCCTGGAGGGGAACCACGGAGTGACGTCACGGGAGCCCAGAGGGAACCGGGGTAAGGAGTAGTGCCGGCCATACCGTAGTGCCTGGGACAGAGTGACCTCTGAACTGAACTGGACTGGTCAGCAGCGCTGAATGCTGCCAAGAGTCCAAGGAGGAGGAGAATTTGATAGGAGGCGGCAGGAGGGCTGGCAAGGAGAAGGACAGGCCCTGGGAGGGAAGTTGAGAGACTCTGGGAGACAAACCCTACCAACGTTTCTCAACTTTGTTTTCCTATTAACATCACCCACCCTGAGAAAAATTTAATTTATGATAACTTTATGCAATTAGGATCTATTTCTAATGAGAGAAATTAAATACTAAGAAATGAGCTTTTGTCAGGTAGGGTTGAGCTTGGAGTGCCGCAAACCGTTGTAATATCTGAAACTTATTTAATCCCCCAAGAACCAACTGTTGCCCAGTCGGGACTGATATTGCCCCAGCGGAGAATGGACTAGCTGTGCCCAGGACTGACATTGCCTGGGGGCCACACAATACCCAGAGGTTGACGGCTGCCCCCAACCGTGGCCTGGCTTCTTCTCTTCCCCACCAGCCTCAGAGCCAGACTTTGCATGAGAGCCTGTCACACCTACCCACAGAGCCCTCGCTAAGAAGGCTTCAGGGCCCTCAGAGACTGATGGTCCATAGATAAAATGCCCACTTTCTAGCCTTTCTGACAGTGGGTCCATTAAGTTTTCCACACTACAGACCCCGCAGTGAAACTGATGATAAACTGTAGATGATGAGGTCTCCTGAAATATAAAGGGGCCTGACAGTTACCATCTGCAAGCTGGTGGGTTTTCCCACAAGGTAGCCTTTCTGAGGATGGCATCTGAGGAGACCCTGGAAGGGCCTCAGCATAACCTGAGTGGACCTCAAACCAATAGTGAGAGAAAAGTGGTGGCTACAAGAGGTTAAAATGGTTGCGCTCAATTCCAGGCAGATCTGAGAGAGGAGACTCTTGATGGACAGCTCAGGGGTAGGAAACAATGGGAGGAGAGGCGCTCAAGGCCTCCGTATCCGGGTCTCCTTTCTCTACCCCAGCCTCCTTTAGTCTCTCCAGCTAACCCCCTCTGGTTTCCAGCCAACTGTTGGGGGTATGGCTAGAGGCCAGAGGAAGTGTTTGGCCATTGGCCAGTAAGCCCACCTTGGCCTGGGCACTGGTACTGGGAGCCTCTTCGGGCAGAGCGGGACAGTAGAGCTGCTTAGGGCCTGTCAGTCCCACAGACGAATTAGACGCAGTTTTCTCAGCCAACAGGCTATGGGCTCTCCTCAGGGAAGTCAGAGGTCTCAGAAGTTTCCAGAATCCAAGAATGAGCCAATCCTAGTGGGTTCTGGGCCTCCTTGGAGTAACAGGAGAAAATGGTGGGGAGGAGGCTCAACCTCTCACACGGACACTCAGGCCCTGGGAGGGTTGCAGGCCTATACCCACATCAAAGAGAGTGGGGGAGGAAACCCTTTAATAAAAGTATTTAATTTGCTGCAGGAGTGTTTACTTTATTGAGTCAGGAGATTAGCAGAGTGAAAATCTCAAATCCGCAAGGAATTTTCACTGGCAGTGCTTTGTCGCCGGTTATTAGTTTGGGGGATATTTCAGGGCCTCGGAGAAGGAGTCACCACTGGACTGGGACAGATTTAAATGGCTGTTTGAGCTCCTCTGAGCCTTGCCCCTCTGTGCATAATGGGGACTGTGTGTGCAGGCATCATGTCTAATGTGATCAATGCTGGTAGGTCAGACCGTTAATGAGATAGATTTTTATTAACTCTGTCTCCTCAGCTTTCCCGGGAGGGAAATGCAGCTGGCTGCTGATACTGACTGACCTTGCCGAAAGGGAGGGTTGGGTCAAGTGGGGTGGGGGAGGCAAATGATTCGCCCAGAATTCCTACCCTTCTCAAGCCCAAGTCTGCCTGGGTGCAAGGACAGGGAGGGAAGGAGAATAACCTTAGCTGGAACCTGCCCAAATGTGGAGGGCCCTTTGGGGTTACTCAAAAACATCCAGAGTTAAGAGCCTTCCAAGAGCTCTTCAAGAAAGTTTCAAATCCAAGCTGCCTCTGATCTCAACTCAGCAGACCAAAAGCATGAACTTGCCAGAAGGTTTTTTATGAGACACGTATCCTGAGAACATTCTTGCAATGACTGGGAAAGGACAGAAAAAGGGCCGGAGGAAATGGGTCAGCTTAATTGGGTCAAACCAGATCAGGACATTTTCAAAAGCCCTAAAGGGCTCTCGGCAGGTAGGTGGGCAAGCTTTTTCACTCTGCATATAATGGAGGGGAAGTCTGAACTTTGTCTCAGTCTGAAATTGCTCCTGCGTAAGCTCTTGTAGGTTGCCCTCCTAACATCAGTTCTGCTTCTACTCTGGGGCAGAACGCACCCCCAGCCCTCCATCTCACCACCCACCTGGGGCCGGAGCTGACCACTCTCTGTATAAAGCAGAGTAGGAAGCTGAGAGAGCTCTTAGCACAGAAGTTAACAAACCTCATTTATTCATTCAACTAATATTTACTAAGAGTTTACTACGTGTAAGCTCTGAGCCAGGTGCTAGAGATACAAAATAAACACAGCAGATGCTACCCCTGCCCTTAGTTTAATGAGGCACAGAAGTGAATAATTGGGCATTTGGTTTTGGGGGCGCTCAGAAATCATAGCCCAGCAGCACACGACCAGACAAGAGGGGTCAAGGAAGATGTGTAGGAGGAAGAGGTGTTCACACTGAGACCCGAAAGATGGAGAGGGTGCAGAAGAGGAAAGAAACCCTGGAATAGCGAAAACAGACGCACAGTGGAAGGGGGGAAGTTCCCTGTGGCTGGACTGCAGAGTGAGGGGCTGGGAGAGGCAGGTCCTGCGCAGGCCGTGGTGTGGAGTTCAGACCCGACGCTGAGAGTTTCAGAGGACCAGTGGCGAATTTGGAGGAGGGGCGGGACAGGATTGTCTGTTTGAGAAAGATCACGCTGGCTTCAATGCGGAGAATGTATGAAAGGAGGCAAGACCGGGCCAGGTAGGAGAATGGTCCTGGTGAAAGACGATGAGCCCCTGGCCCCGGCTGTTGGCGGCGGGGGCATACAGAAGAGGTTGACTGAGACATTCTTTTGAGCATGCAATTTAATATATTATTTTCTTTTAAAATATATTTTTTGAGCAGTTTTAGATTCACAGAAAAATTGAGCAGAGGGTAAAGAGTTTGCATATGCCCCCAGGGCCCTAAACACGCACAGCCACCCCATTATCAACATTCTCCATGAGAGTGGCACATTCGTTACTACAAAGTCTATAGTTTACATTAGGGGAATTCTTGGTGTTATACCTTGTATGGGTTGGACAAATATAATGACATGTATCCACCATTCTAGTATCATACAGAGTAGTTTTACTGACCTAAAAATCCTCTGTGTCCTGCCTATTCATTCCTCTCTCCCCCCTAATTCACAACCACTGATTTTTTTTTTTTTTTTTACTGAATCTGAGTTGTGTCTTAGTGGGTAAAACCAACAGGACTTCATCACAGATGGCATGTGAGGAAGACATATAGTCAAGGAGATGCCCAGGTTTCTGGCTTGAGCAAGTGGTTAACTCATGGTAAGCAACTTAGGGAGCACAAGAGGAGTAGTAAGGTTTTGTTGTGATGGGAATCGTGCTTTGTTTTGTTTTGGGAGAGGTTGATGATGAGTTCCATTTCTGACACGTTATGTCGAGGGTGCTCCAAGCAGAGCTGTCCAGCAAGTCACCATGGAGACACAGAAGCTGGAAGCTCAGCATCTAGATGGAAATTAAACCCATAGAAAAGGATATGGTTGCCCCCCCCCCACAAGATCTGCAAAGGGAGGAGAGCACCCGGCACAGAGCCAGAGACTCTAGAAACACTGACATTCACTGAGTGGACAGAGGAAGTGGAACCTACAGTAACGATGGAGCAGGAGCAGCAGGAGAGAGAAGGGAACAGAAGAATGCTGTATCCTGGAAACCAGGGCAGGGAGACATTAGATAATGGGAGGGCCCACGAGTGGGGAAAGAACCTAAAGGTATCCACAGCCTGGAGACACCCAAGCAGTCTCAGGGGAGGGCTGGGGCCAGAAGGTGGAGAACAGAATCAGAAGGATAAAGGTAGGTTCAGTTCTGCCAAGATGCTTGCTGTGGAGGCAGGCGTTAGAGAAGCTCTCAAGGGGAATACAGGGTCAAGGTGGACTTTTGGTTTCCGTTTTTGAGGATGAGAAAGATCTGAGTATATTGAAGGCTGATGGATAGGGGCCAGATGAAAGAGAATGGTTTAAAGGTGCAAGAAACAGGAAGGAGGTTCTGGATAGAGGGCACAGGATCCTGGGCACAGGTTGGGGGCTTCCCCAGCCAAGAAGGCCCACACCTTTCCCTAGTGACAGGACGGAAGGAGAGGAGGGCAGGGCCCCTGTAGCGAGGTCTGGGGGTTCTTAGCAAAGTTGGTGATTTCCGGACTGGCCTGGGCTGGTGATTTCCGGACTGGCCTCTTGTTTAAGGAGTAGGGAGAATGGGAGAGTTAAATGGAGGAGTTGCAGATTGCGAAATGGTCCTGAGGTAGGTAAGCAGCTCCAGGCCAATGGCCATCCTGTTTTATTGCAGTAGAGACACACATATAGGTTCATGGTCAGAAGAAAGCTTTTATGGTTGTTTGACTCTGACTTAATGCTTATCTCCTGGTCTGAATAATCACACTATTTGTCATCAAGCTTCAGATCCAATATCTAACATGGTCCTTCCTTCTCTCTCCACTAGTCAAACAGGAAACCTGAAGCTTATGCTGGGTAAACAGAAAAAAGTGATTTTATACATATCAAAACCTGGATCCAGTCCCAGGTAGAAATGGGCAAGATTCGCCCTGGTCTCAAGAGCCCTTGTTCCAGCCAGTGCTAGCGCCTTCGAGCTGTGTGAACACAGAATGGAGGCTGTGCTAGGGGAATTCCTTCCTTCAGGGACTTAGTGATCACTTACAGTGAGCATAGCTAAGGGGCCTAGCACACCAGGAGGGGCCACCTTCAAAGGGCCTGCAGTCAGGTTAGAGAAGTACCAGTACACAGCCATGGGGACAGCCAGGCAGTGATACGAGGCCATCACACAGTGGACCCAGGATGGTAGGTTGGATTAGCTGGTCAAGGGGTATGGTAGGAAGGCTAGTGAAGTAGGAGAGGGGTCAGGGACTCTACCAGGCCTGACTGGTCAGCCAGCAGGACCACCTCCCCCGAACAGAGGACATCCTTGGACAGGTCCCACAGTTGCAGTTGTCGGGAGGGGAGAAACCTTACCATCAGAGTACCTTACATGCCAAGACCCCCACTGATCACTCTATCTATCTATCTATCTATCTATCTATCTATCTATCTATCTATCTACTATATAAATTGTATACACATATATATACATTTAATTTTTTATTATGGAAAATTTCAAACATAAAAATAAGAGAGAATAGTGTAATGAACTCTTACATATCCATCACCCACCTTCATCAATGAATAATATTTATCTCCATCACTATTTTTTGTTTCCTTTCAGGGATTTGTTTTGTTGTTTATTTTTGCTGGAATTTTTTTAAAAATCCCAACCATTGTAAACATTTTAGTACATTTTAGTGTAAACACGACCACAATGCCATTATATCTCCTAACAAAAATGAGAATAGTTTCTTCACATGGTGAGATATCCGGTCTAGATTCAAATTTTCCCTAGTGACTCAAAAACATCTTTTTATTGTCGATGTGTATGACTTAGAATCAAAGCAAGATCGACACGTTGATTTTGGCGGTTATGCCTCCCATCTTGTTAGGATCAGAACCATCAGATTCTAGAGATACTGAAGGAATGCTCCCCTCTGAAAACCCTCTGGGAGCAGTTCTTTGTGCTAAGAACCCCCATCTTTAATGACCACAGTATAAGCTCCAGTGAGCTGGCCAGGCCTATGCATGATGCCCAAGGGACACTAAAATGCCACTGTCATTGTCAGGACATTTTAGCCTGCAGGTAACAGAAGGCACTCAAGCTAACTTATGCAAAAGGAGGGAGCATCAACAGAATATGGGGGATCTCATGGCACCCAGGGACAGTCAGACCTTTCAAGGGCTGGACCTGGGAAACCAAGCTGTCCTCTTTCTCCGTTTCTGATCTCTCCCTCTCTCGGGGCATCTTCTTCAGACTCCTGCCCTTAGTCATTCCTTAGCCTCCATGTTTACATCTACTCTACTCAAGGGACTGTGCCAGAGTGCCTGGCTGCTCCTCACCCCAATTCCTAATTCTTCAAAGAGAGTCTGATTTGCCCAACTTTGGTCGTTTCTCACTATGACCAGATCGGAGTTACAGGGAGGTATGCGGAGGGCTGGCCATAGCCTGGGGAGCACATCCCCATGGATGGCGCAGAACAGACACCCTGAGGATATTTTTTGGCATATGTAGTAGCGAAGATATATAATATATATATAATCTATTCTTTGGCTGCAGTTGCAGTTTTTATGCCAACCAGAACTTCCAGAATTGTTCCCATCATCCGTGAAAGTACAGGTGATGTTTTGCAAACCCATCCCCTCCCGGCAAGCACCTCAGAGATCACAGCCTCTCTTTGCACATGGACATTCGCTGATGTCACTGCCGCTCTACATCAGTCTCTATTGCAGTAGAACATTAGCAGCTCTAACCTATGGGTCTGGGAGAACTTGGAAAATGTCTTATCCATGCCTTTCTTATTTTCATTCTAAAAACATTCCAGGGGATGTTAGGTTTTAGGTCGTTAGGAGAATTTAAATGAGTAAGACATGAGTCTGTTCTCAAAGTGCCTATGATCTAGTGCAAGCGTCAACAAACGTCTTCCAAGGGCCAGATAGTAAATTTTAGCTTTTTGCTCATATGTAATTTTTTGTTGCTCTTTTCCTTCTCTTTTTTTTTATACTCTTTTAAAAATGTAAAAACCATTCTCAGCTAGCTGGCCATATAAAAAACAGGTGTTTTCATATGGCCAGCTAGCTGAGAATGGTTTTTACATTTTTACATTTAGTGTACAGGGTGTGGTTTTTGACCCCTGATCCACCGTAAAAGACGGGAATGCTTACATAAACAGAGAACCCCAGGGCAATATGTGCCAAGCAGTGAGAACACAACTCTGGAGTCAAAAGACTTGCCCTCAAACCCTGTCTCTTAAAACTACATGACCTTGGGCAGGTTCCTTATCCTCTAAGAATCTTGGGTTCCTCACCTGTACAATGAAAATAGCCATGACCTACCTTATGGGATTGATTTGAAGATTAAATGAGACAATGCATGTGAAGTCTTAGTATAGTGCCTGACACATAGAAAGCGCTCAGCAAGCTTCAGCCATTTTGGTATTATTGTGCTATGTGGTGACGGACACAAAATGCAGTGGGAGTCAGAGGAAGGAGCTAGCTCTGTCATGCAGGAGGTGGCCTTTGAAGTAGCTCTCGAATAGCAGAGGTGCAAGAGACAGCGTTCCAGTGGAGGAGAGGGCCTCTCCTGATGGGCAGTGAGGGGAAGGTGCCAGCAGGTTCTGAGGAAGACTGATGAGTCTGTAAATGACAGTCCCATGGGGGAATTACAAACACCTCTTGGACACAGACAAGTGGCATTCACTTAGCTGTGGGCTCCCCCTCACCCCTGAACGAAGACATGATGTGGCGCAGGACGGACCCTCACCACATGCACGAGCTTGAAGCATAGACTCAGCGGACCACTGGGTGCACTTTCTGAGCAGTTTTCCAGTAGTGCCCAGATCGCACTGCATAATCGAAGGCTCTTAGGGGAGACTCTTAGGCCGCACAAGGAAAGACTTTCAATCACAGGGAGTTAGTCAGCCATGGAAGCCTGAAGGGTTAATTCCAAATAGTCTCAGACAGAGGTCCCCACCTGTTGGTCCCAGTCCCAGGCAAACCTCATTTGTAAAGTCAAAGGATTCTAGATATCTTATCCTGAGCATACGAAACATTTGTATGTGCCTTATTCTGATTCTATATCTTTCTGATGATAGTTTAACTTTCTCTATAGGTCTTCCTATAAAGAGAGAATGCAAGGACTGTAAGATAAACTAACCCCTATATCTGTTGTAAATCTCATCATTAAATAAATTGGCCTATGGGTTTATACATCAACCCCTATAAACCTGACAGGCATTAGTTCATATCCTTGGACCTAATCATCTCTGGGACAATAAGAAGACAGATTTCTGGATGTGGTCTGGGGTAGATACCCCAAGAGGCCTGTGAGGGCTTTCTGTTGCTCATCAGGTCCTTCTGGTACCTTTTAAACTTTTGCCTGTTGACCCTTGACCTATGCTTACCCACTCAGTCTTTTATACTTTACAGTCTTTCAAATTCACTGTCAAGTTTGGTTTGTTAACATACACACCATACGTGTAGTTTTAATCAATTGTAGAAATAACTTTTTGCATTATTTCACATATATATTTTAATGCATGTGCTTGTCAATGTGTAGTGAGAATTAGCCAAATAAATTATAGAAATGGGGAAGAATTTGCTTAGGAAGTGCCCTATTGAAAAGCGTTCTTTCCATAAATCATAAAGTGTCTCTGTCAAAGACTAAACCATGGGAATATCTGATGGTTTCTCAGACATCTCTAGGAAAAGTCTTCATTGACTCATAAGAGAATTCACACTCGCCTTTGGTTTCTGCTGGAAAATTCAGGTCCCTGATATGACTTGACGTGAAGTTAGATCGCTTTCCTAGATAATGGGAAAAAACTCACATTCATATTACTTTTAAGAAATGAATCTATTAGAGTCAGAAAATGTATTACCAACGGGCCATAGGCAGAAAGCAAAAACACCATGTCTTGACACTTTATAACTAGTACATGGATGTCAAGTGTCAGGGTGATGAGTGATGGGGTGGGGATGGGAGAGCACAGAATAAAGTCAGTGAGGCCACATAGATACAGAATTACCACAGTGTGGGTATGTGCTTCACAACTTTTAGCTGAGTAAATGTAACCTCATCTAAGAAACAAATTCACACAAATATGTCTTAAAACAAATGTTTAGAGGCAACATAACCCAAGGCTAAAGGATGCATTCTATAGATTACATTTTTTTTTAATTTTTAAAATTAGGATGTCCTAAGGGAAATTTTTGCAAACAAATTAGCCAGGACACAATTTAATGATAATAATATGCAAAATAAGTACAGAAAGGACCTTCACCCCAATCACATGTTTATTTATAGTCTCCAGATTTTATTCTTGTCTAATTCACATAATGGTCCACTCCTTGTTTTGTTTCCTCAAAGATCTGTGTATTCTTTTTAAAAAGCATTGATGTCTGATTCTCAGGCCCCTGGGATTCTGATGTCATTAGTCTGGGGTTCAGCCCAGATGTTGGAATTTGTTAAAAGCTCCCAGATGGTCTGAGGCAGCTGAGGTTGAGAGCCGCAGATACATATGCCAGCCAGGGCAGGGTGAGCAGGGTTATAATTTAAATCTCCATCGGAGGATGGAACTAGAATTCGGTCTCTCAGTTTTCAGCCCTTTCCAGACCCTCCTTTAAGCAGAACCTCCCTCCCTCTTCTTCTCACATCCCATGGTTTGAACGTTGGAAAGTCTTGGCTGCACCCGGTAGCTTGCCCATAGGCTTTCCACCGCCCTTGGTATTAACTGAATAGCAATTCTAATCGTGTCTGTGACTGAGTTACTGGTCAGTAATGGACCCCTTTGCGTGACAGAGAACTGCTTTCTGTAACATGTGACTTCGAGGTTCTGTTTAGCTCCATCCCGGCTGGGAGAGGGGTGCCTGGCACCCTGCCCTGCTCTGGCCCAGACAAAATCCCTGAGAGTCCTTTTCCAGCCCGGAGATTTTCTTTCTACTTGACCTGCTTCACCAACTCTAATTCCCCACTCTTTGAAGCCAACCGTGCATCAAGATCACTTTGCAATGAGTTGCTTAGAATTACTCATTAACTCTTTTACCAGGCTTCCAAGAGTTTAAACCTGGCTTTTTGAGTGGGGGCTTTTTAAAGAGCCTGTTTCTTTATTCATTCTTAAAAGTGGTTAAACATTTTATTATGGAAAATTCAAATTTATACAAAAGTAGAATGAACACCCATGTACCCATCACCCAGAGTCAATGGGACTGGCTAACTCATGGTCACTCTTGTGTCTCTATCCCCACCCATTACCCAGACCCAGACTGGATCATGCTGACACAAATCTCAGACACCACATCATCTCATCTGTAAATATTTTAGTATGTGTCTCTAAAAGATAAGGCCTCTTCCTTTTCCAATTTTTTTTAATTGAGGTAAAATACACTTACCATAAAATTTACCATCTTAACTTTATTAAGTGTGCATTTCAGTGGTATTAAACACATTCATAATGCTGTGCAGCCACCACCACCACCCATCTCCATGGCTCTCTTTATCTTATGAAGCTGAAACTCGGTACCCTTAAACAATAACTCCCTCTCCCACCCTACCCCACGCAGGCCCTGGAAACCATTCTATTTTCTGTCTCTGATTTTGACAACTCTAAATGTCTCATATAACTGGAACCATACAGTATGCGCCTTTCACAACTGGCTTATTTTACTTAGCACAATGTCCTCAAGGTTCATCCATGTTGTAAGATATGTCAGAATTTCCTTTCTTTTTAAGACTCAGTAATATTCCATTGTATGCACATACCACATTTTGCTTATCCATTCATCCGTCGGTGGACACCTAGGTTGCTTCCACATTTTTGCTGTTGTGATTAACGCTGCTATAAACATGGAGGTGCAAATATATCTTCGAGACCCTGTTTTCAATTCTTTTGGGTAAGGACCTCTTTCTTTTTATCACAACCATCGAGCACTGTCCCTCTTTCTTTTTTTTTAATGACAGTAATTCTTTATTTTCATCAAATTAGCCAGGCAGTGTCCATATTTACAGATCATCTCATATTTTTAAATATAATTGATCAACACATTGCATTTCAGAGACATGTCTTTAAACCATGTTTAATCTACAGTTCCTCCTCCTTTATCTTCCCTCACAGTTGTTGTTATTACTAAAGAAACAGCACCATTTGTCCTCTACGGGTTTCCACATTCTGGATTTTGTTCATCATGTCCCTGTGGTGGTGTTTAACGCATTCCTCTGCCCCTCTATTTCCTCTAAAGTGATAGCTGGGTCCAGGCTTATCTGATTTCTGTCTGACTTTTCCGCAAGACTGTTTCACAGGTGGTGGTGTCTACTTCCATCAGGAGGCAGCTTCTGCCCAGCTGATTTTTGTGCATATGTCTGTGGCATTTCTGGACTGTGATAATCACCAGATCATTCTGTGTATTTTAAAACACACTTCAACCCCACAACTGATGAGCCCTCATTTCCCCGGTCAGTTCCTCACAGCCAGACTTGACTCACAGGGATCAATTCCCTCAAGAAGAGGGAACGAGCAGTTAATGAGGGCTGCTCTCGGTAAGGGGGACCATGTGGGACACCAGATAAGAAACATTCTCCATCCTCAAGAAGCTTGATGTCTGTTTGGGGAGCAGGTACAGATGCTCCTCAACTTACCATGGTGTTAAGTTTTAGTAAACTCCCCATAAGTTGAAAATATCGTAAGTAAAAAATGTATTTAATACATCTAACTTATTGAACATCATAGCTTAGCCGAGCCTACCTAAAATGCGCTCAGAACACTAACATTAGCTTACAGCTGGGCATAATCTTGAGTGTCATCTCAAGAGTAAGTGCCCTTCCTTTTCTTCTCACCAGAAGCATCAGACACAGATGGGCATTTTGTGGATATGATGGATGTAAAAACACAAAACACAATATTCCAACAATGCTGACAGCACAGTACACTGTAGAGTTATCAGTTGTTTACCCTGATGATTGATTCCATGGCTGACTGCAAGCCAAGGCTCATTGCTGCTGCCCAGCAGCATGAGAGAGTTTCATAACGCATATCACTAGCCTGGAAAGAGATCAAAATTTAGAGTACAGTTTCTACTGAATGCTATTGCTTTCACACCACTGTAAAGTCAAAAAAATCGTTAAGTCAAACCATCATAAGTCAGGGACCATCTATGTATACCAAACAACCGGGAAACACAATTGTCTATAATTAATTGTTTTTTTAGCCTTTGAGCCCCAGAAGTCAGGGATTTTACCTGGAGCAGGCTATAGCAGAGTTGCCTGGGTCCCACTCAGATATTCTGGTATAAATTGGTCTATGATATGACCTAGACTTATAGATTTTAAGCATGTTAGGTATTTTTATGTGCAACCAAGTTTAAGAATCGTCATCGTCTCAGGACTATGAATCTCGGAGTGTGGTCCCTGGTTGGGCAGCAACAGCAGCACCTGGGAACTCATTAGGAAAGCCCAAATTCTTGGCACTCCCCCACCTCCACCCCAGAACCATGAAATCAGAAACCCTGGGGTGGGGCCTAGTAATCTGTATTTTCACAAACCTTCCAGGTGATACTGATTGAGATTGAGATGCTTCAGATTGAGAACACTGTCCTAGGTATTCGTTATAGGAGAAATAAGCAGGATAACTGGGAGAGGCTTTTAGAAGAAGTGGCACTCTTGCTGGCCAATTGAGAAAGAAGGGTTGGATCTGGAAAACAGAAGAAAGAGGACATTCTACAGAATAGACCCATGGTCCTTAAAGGTGACCAGCAGACCTTCAGTGTCAGTACACCCAGGAGCTCATCAAAAATGCAGAATTGTGGACTCCATCCCATACCTGCTGAATCAGAATCTGCATTTTAACAAGATTCCCCAGGTGATTTGGTGCACATTAAAGTTCGACATGCACTGGTGTAGAGTATGTACTACAGTTATAAAACTAGAGAAACAAAAGTATGGAATGGCCATGCTAGGAAGGAAGCTCTGGAGAACCAGTTCCACCCTTTTGGCTGGTGTTCTCAGAGCCATTGTAAGGGGAAAAGGCCATGTCCCCTCTTGTGTAAGGAGAATAGGGTCCATGTGCAGAGAGTGGCTGGCCCACATTGGGATCCCAACTATCTCAACACAGGCACAGTTTATATAGCAAAGGCTCCTCAACTCTCAACACACAGTCAGATAAACTGGGAGCTTCCATGGCCAGGCACCCTCCTGATGAGGCAAACATCCAGGCAGTATTTTTAAGATATCCCCAGGTAGTTCTAATAGGGAGCCAAAGCTGAAAAACAGTGCTGCAGGTCTTGGGTCTCCATGTTTCCATGTTCCACTCAAGGTGAAAAGTGAGCTCAGTTTATAGCTGTAGCTAGTAAAAACACAAACTTAAGTTCCAGGTTGCAGGTTGCTGTTCGAACATCTGTAATCCCAAAATAGTTGCAAGGAGGACTGGAGAGGTGTCCCTAGTGAAGCTGTCAAGTATCTCAGACTTTTTGGAAATCAGGTTCTCAAGGGGATGCCAGTGGGAGGAGTCTAGTTCTGATATTACCCTGAACTTGAGAATAGGTAACTTTGCTTTTCTGCAGTCTGTGCTCAAGTGGGTTGGTGCCCTCATCTCTTTGTGTATAGAGCTGTTTATGGGTGAATAACACAGTACAAATAGTTGAAGTTCTGGGAGGTGGGGAGGACCCATGACCCTTGTTATCCGGAGTTAATAGAGGATGTCTCAAAGAGGAGGCATGCTCTCACCCTCTCCTTCCTGGTGGAGGTGCATTTGTAAAGGCAGAAAGCTGAAGAATGGGATGTCAGGGAGAGAGCTGTCCAAGAAAGTATTCCAGGATGTTTATTAGACAATGTAGAGAGAAATCAAGTCAAGTGACCCATGCATTGGAACATGTCACTTTTGAGTGAATGGAGTAAGGCCATGGAGTAGCAAAAGGGTCTTTAGTGCAAAATACAGTAAAACTTGTGTATTATTGAGAGGAAAAAGAGGAATGTGATTGCTTGAATAGAAGAAAACTCTCAGGGAGAAGGTGAGCATCCTTCTGACCACAACATTTGGACTTTTCCTTTGATTCTTCTTTGCAAACCTTTATTTAATACACTTAAAAAAAAACTTTGTATTGGTGTCATACAGACTTAGATACACCATATTTTAAATAATGCCCTCCCAAATAGATTTCCCCATTTAAAAAGTCAGCAACACTGGTGAGTCTCCCAGGCAAGTGTCTGTGTGGTCTCTCCTCCAGACCCCGTGTTTCAGGTCTTCACCTCCCAGGTCCCCTCTAATCAAACCTCCCCATACTGTATCCATTCAAGCCCCCAAGGCCCTACTAGGTGCCTGGCTAACTGGTCTCAAATAAAGGTATTAAGTCAGAGGTTAAACATTGATAATGCAAAGTACTTACACAATTGTGTAAAGAGGGAATCTAGCAAAGGAAAAGATTTCAACCTCACTAGTAATCAAGAGAATAGAAATGTGATATGATTTTTCAATTACCAAATGAGCAAAGGTGAAAAAGAATGACAATAGTAGAGTTTCAGAGAAAAGTGTGAGGTCTCCTAGACATGGGGGAAAGTGTAAAATGGCACAAGCTTGCTGGAGGACAGTTTGACAACGTATGTCATATACTTACAAATATACAAACACAGCAATTCCACCTCTGAGACTTTATCCAAGGAAATATTGGGCAGGGACCAAGGATATTCAAGCCAGCATAGTTTATAATGAAGAATAATTAGAAATAATCTAAATAAATGTTCACGAAGTGAGGATTATTCATGTCAATTATGATTCATTCATATGGAATACTAAAGATCCTTTACAATATGAATTTTATAAACATGAAAGGATGCCTTTTAGATACTATGGTGTCAGTAATTGCTTTCTACTATTATTATTCCTAAAAGAAACAAAGGTGATGAGAGATTAAGTAACTTGCCCATGGTCCACAACTAGTAATTAACGGAGCTGGGATTTGAAACCTGGTTGTCTGCTCTCTTAATACACTAATTAACCCAAATAAAGTGAAAGTCCCTTAAATACTCCCTTACCAGCAATCCCACCTCTCTCTTCAGAAGTAACCACTGTTAATCATCGAACAGGTATCTTTCCAAATTTTCTGCTGGGCATTTTCAGACACATATGCACACACACACAAATGTGTGTGTGTGTGTGTGTATTGAAATGGTACTATCTATCTTGTTACATCTGAGGGATATTCTGAATCACGAACATAGGGAATGCATGTGACCTTGACTCTGCTGAAACCTGGCGGTTTCCATCTCTTCACCCTAGCAAGGAAAGCTGCAGTGAACATCCTGGTATTCATACTACTGTGTACAGCTGTATAATGATATTCCTGTGATAATCTTTCAGAAGTAGAACCACTGGGTCAAAAGACATGCACACTAAATGTCCTAAGAGTCTGCCCAATCTCCCACACCAAGAAGGCTGTTTTGCTATCATGGACATACATACACTGTATACACACATGCACTATACACATGCATACACTGTATATATGCATTTTATTTAAATACATATAGTATATACATAGCTATATACATATATACACTATACATATGTACAGTATATATGTAATATACTATACACATACAATGTATAGATACATACATATACTATATACATACATCTAGTAATTAAATTCTCACTCCCCACCCCCACCCCTGTTTTCACCAACACAGGAAGTTTTTAGTCGTTTTAATTTTTGCCAATATGTGAAGTAAAGAATGTTATTTCACTTGCAGTAATTTAAGCACCCTTAATTACTAGTAAACTTGAGCATCTTTTTATATGTTTATGGGCCATTTTTATGTCTTTTCAGAATTGTTCACTTTTCAGCCGGGTAATTTGAGTTTTTCTTATTGGTGTGAAGGAGTTTTGTTATAAGTATCAGTCCTTTGATGCTCTGTTGCAAATATTTTTCCAGTATGTTGTATTTCTTTGAACTTCATTTATGTCTTATTTTGTTATACAGAAGTCTATTTTTTGTTATGAAATGTAATTATTTTTCCTTTATGGTTTTATATTTTGTTTAGGATTCTACCTCCATGGCCAAGAATATAAGACTACTCTCCTATATTCTCTTCTATTATATTAATATTTCTGTTTATAGATTTAAATGTTTTTATTTATTTATTTTAATTGTGGTAAAACATACATAACATAAACTTTAGTGTTTTAAGTGTACAGTTCAGCGGCAGTCAGTACATTCATACTGTTGTGCAACCATCACCATCATTTATCTCCAGAACTGTTTTCTCTTGTAAAATTGAAACTCTATACCCATGAAACTCTATACCCTCCCCCCACCTCTCTTCAGCACCGGTACATACACCATTCTACTTTCTCTATGAATTCGACTACTCTGGGTCCTTCATAAAAGTGGAATCAGTCTTTGTTTTTTACGACTGGCTTATTTCACCTAGGACAATGTCTTCAAGTTTTGTCCATGTTGTAGCAGGTGTCAAAATTTCCTTCCTTTTTAAAGCTCAATAATATTCCATTATAGATTTATTTTTATGTTTAGACTTTAATCTGTGAAGAATTTAATATTGCATTTGGTGAGAAGTAATTTTTTATTTTTAGGTTGGTCATCTTTTAAACAACTCCTCCATCAAAACCCACATTCTTGTGGAAGCCCAAGTCTGTTTCTGGACCGTTGTCCCATGATCCTTGTCTATATCCAGACTGGAATCACACTTTTAATTACTCAATTTTTTCATCATGTTTTTATATCTGCCAGAAGCATGTCCCATCCCCATTCTCCTTTTTGAGACTTTCCCCAACCATTCTCAGACACTACCCTTTTCAGAGAACTTTAGAATTGGATAGTCATGTTCCAAAAATACTACCTTAGGACTTTGATTGGAATAGCTTAAAGCTCCCCACTAATTCAGGGTCGACATCTCACAAAGCTGAGCTAGGGACCTTGTTCTCCAGGCCATCTGGTGCTGCCCTTTGTAAGGGAGGCACAGGCGGGTGCTGCAGCTATACAAGGCCATCCCACCCGGCCCCTGCCACCCAGCCTGTGATTCCAAAGCTTCTAAATTCCTATACATCCTTGGTTTAATTCTTTCCTTCCCCAGATGACCTTTGAACTTTATCGTGAACTTTCAGAAGCAAAGTCCAGAGTGGATACTTAGAAACCTCAGACCCTGCTGTCCCTGCTCCCAGCAAACCACAACCATAAAGCAGACACTGAAAACATGCGTGACCAGGCCCGGGGAACCAGGTTCCAGCTGAAACTTTTTTAAAAAACAGCTTTGTTGATATAATAACATAAAGTTCCCTCATTTTAAGTGTACAGAAAAATGGTTTTCAATAACTGTACAAAGTTGTGCAACCGTCACCAAATCTAATTTAGGAACATTTCCATCACACTAAAAAGATCCCTTGTGTCCATTTATGGTCCTTCTCTGGATGCCACTTTGCCCTGAGCATGAGGAATGGAACCCAGAGTGAGGGGATCCCCAAGAGATCCTCTGCCTGGGAGTCTAGAACCAACGCCCCACATCATGGCTTGCAGGCCAGCACCCCTCTCCTGAGGAGACCCAGCTACGGGCTTCTCCTGAAGGCATTGGCCATTCTGAGTCCCATCCTTACTTCTTCCAGGTGGATAAAGTTTGAAGAAAAGGTAGAGGAAGGAGGAGAACGCTGGAGTAAACCCCATGTGGCCACACTGTCCCTGCACAGCCTTTTCGAGCTCCGGACCTGCCTGCAGACCGGAACGGTGCTGCTCGATTTGAACAGCGGCTCCTTACCACAGATCATAGGTGAGGCAGGGACCACTGAGGTCCCACAAACCAGGGCAACCCTTCCCCGTCCCGATTTGTGCCCACCCTCGGTCTGTGTGACCTTCCCACTTGTGACACCTGTCTGATGCTCCCAAGGCCAAGTTGCTCCAAGTTTCAGTCACATGTAGAGGTTGATGGAGGAAAAGATCATCCTCTGAAATGCCATCTGGCAACGTAGCAAAAAGGAGAGCGGCTCTTCGGCGTGGATCGGAGCCACCTGTTGCTGTGGTGCTCTGTTTCTTGTTAGGGTGAAGGGCTCATCATTCATCTTTGGGAAATTACCCCTCATTCAGTGGAGTGCCAAAAGGAGAAAATGGCTTGCCTTATCGTCCCTGGAACATTTGTGAATTTTATTCTAGCACATTTAAGTTCGCCAGAAGTATTTTGCCCAAAATATTTTTCTAAAAAGAATTCATGTTAGTGCCAAAACCATTTAATACAACACTTCTGTGCTTCTTAGAATGCTTTGTTGTGTATGATTTCATTTACTTTTCACAATTGATAGACTTCTACATACACGTGTCCACATGTGTGTGCACACATGCATACCCACGAACACACATGTACCCTTTTACTATGAGGAGGCTGAGGGTTCATGATTGACCCAAGTTTCAATAGTCGTGGCAAAGATGGGACGATTTCCACATCCCTTGCCTCCTTTAGCTCACTTTTAATCCCACAAATAACAGATGGAATGGAGACCCCAAACCCCTGGCCATTCTGTTCCTCACGGATGAGGCGTGTTTGTTTCCCACTTAGATGATGTCATTGAGAAGCAAATTGAGGATGGACTCCTGCGGCCGGAGCTCCGGGAGAGGGTCAGCTACGTCCTCCTGAGGAAACACCGTCACCAAACCAAAAAGCCCATCCACCGCTCCTTGGTCGACATTGGAAAGTCGGTCTCCTCCACCACGAGTGAGTCAGGCCCTGTGCTGGCAGGCCTTGGGCATGCTGGGGCTTGTGTCAGGACCTGGTGCCCGGGTGAGCCCACCTTAGTGGCTGGAGAATCTTGGAACTTGGAAGCTTCCTGGATTTTATGATCCTGGAGACATTCTGAGGTTCTTGGGCTTCCTTAGCCTCCTTCAGTGGCAGGCCTCAGGGACGCAGGCACACCCCAGTGTTGTCTCCACCTGGAGCAGAACCGTTTCTAGGAAGAGAATTGGTTCTCAGCCCTGGCTGTATCTTGCAGTCACTTGGGGATGTGAAACGTGTTCTAAAGCTGAGGCCCTACCCTGGAGCATTGTATTCCATTGGTCAGGGGCTTGGCCTGGGAATAGGGAGTTTATAAAGCTCTCTAAGAATTCTTTGGTGTAGTCAGGGTTGCAAAATGCTGTAGAGGTGGTGTGTTTACAGTAAGGGCTTGACATTTTTCCACCAGACCCGCAAGAAGAGCCAAGAGCCTCAGCAGAAACCAAAGCACATCAAAGTGGTAGAAAGGACTGGGTCTTCTCAAGGGTAAACCTGGCAGCTGGTGTCATTCCGATTAGCAGGGCCTTGAGCCGTTAGGGAGAATGGCTTGTCCCATGCATGCATCTCAAACCTGCTACCCTCCACTCTTGATATTCCAGAGTTAAGATGCCCAGATGCTAGCCTTGCTGGGCCTGTCAGATAAATGCAGTAATCAGAACAAACTTGATAAAGTTGCTAAATAAAGAGCCTTGAGGGATCTTTTTAGATGAACTGTTTGAAATGGGAAGTATTTAGCATATCATAATAATAGCAGATACATACTTGGCCTTTACCATCTTGCAGACACACGTGATTATTCTCCTCATCTTCGCAATAGCCCTGTGACTAGGTAATGTTCTTGTCAGCTCCATTTTACAGATGAGGAGCCTGGGGCACAGAGAGGTTAAGTCACTTGTCTAAGGTCACACAGTAAGTGGTGCATCAGGGATGAAGCCAGGTCATCAACAACACCTGGTACCTATTTATTTGCTTGGTATCTCTCTCACTTTTAACAGTACAAATATTTTCTCTAATCTTGTTCAGACTATTAAATAGTTTCAAAAAAAAAAAAAAAACAAACAAACAAAAACAAACCTCCAAATAAGAAAAGAAACCAAAACAACTCAAACCCTCTTTCTTCCTGGGAGGGGAAGAGATAGATATGTCTTGCAGCCCAGCCTTATTTAGGCACAATGACAATAAATGTACCACGTTAATGGGAGAGGCTGTGCCATTCCAGCCAGGCCGCCCAGGCAAACCCCTTCTGTTCCTCCTCCCAGATCGCAGCCCAGCGCGAGCCCTGCGGCGGGCACCAGCCTCCACCACTCCACGGAGGACCTGAGGGTGCGGCGAAGCGCCAACTACGGCCGTCTGTGTGAGTGCGTTCTCTGCCACCGGGCCACAGCTTCATCCTGGCCGTGGCAGCTGTGGCATGTCAACTTTCAGAGACTTTCGAAGGCGGAGGAGCTAAAGATCAGGATCTGTCTAGAGCTCTCAGGACAGGCGTGGGGAGAAATCTTTCGTCCCAAACCTGGGCTGCTCTCAGAGCCTGATTTACTACCTAATTATCTGTATAACTACTCCCAAAACTGCAGCTCTAAATCACATCCTGGCAGAATCAACACCCAATCCTGTATGCTAAGCATTTGTAGATTAGTTTACACCTTTGCTTTCATCAAATTGATCATTAGCCCTGTTTCGGGGGTACTCTGAGAAGCCTCCCTAGAAACCGAACAAAAACGGGTGAAGTCTTTTCCCCCAGAACAGTCAAAGAATGTTCCTACCACGGGTGACAGCCTCATGCCATCGCAATGAAACATTGGCAGAGAGTCACTGCCCTCTGAGGCTGGAATAAGGGAGGGGGCTTGTGAGGTACCTGGTCACAGACAGGGCTTTTTCAGACAATTCTTCAGGAATGAACATGAGTGAACTATGAGGCAAAAAAAAAGAGGGGACTTGGAAAATGAAAAGAAAAAGCAGTGTGAAAATAGCAATCCTACTTTCCTTTAAATACGTTTACTAAAATGCCGTGGTGTGACCAAGCACATCCCAAGGCTGTGCCCCTGCCGGGCCCAAAGAATGATGTGGGAGGAGATGTGGTTCCCCATCTGAGGCCTCAGCCGAAGTCACAGGCTTTTATCTCTGTTCTTAGTGACCCTGGGTCCTCTTAGTCCTCCCTGGACTTGATTATTCTATGTAGGGAGGCCAGGAGGCAGCAGTCAGTAGGCATGAATGCCTCCTGGGCAGGCCCTCTGCTCACTTATTCATTGTGCTTGAGGTCGCTCAGCTCCTTTGCCAGGCTATAGTGGCAGGGGCTGGGATAAGAGGCATGAATAAGTAGTTATGGGACGCCCACCTTGAGGTGGTTCCCAGGACAGCTCAGAGAGGAGGGGTCGCTCACCTGATTCTTGGAAAATAAATAGTTTTCCAGGAGCATGGAGGAGGGCATTCTAAACAAAGGAGACAAACGGCAGGTGAAGGCAAAACACTGTGAAGTGTACTGTGTATTCAGGGAAATACAGAAGTTCAGTTCACCAGGTCTGTAGGGCCTATGGGAAAGAGGGTCACATTGAAGGGGCCTATGTGCCCTGAAAAAAGACCCAGCCTTTATTCTAAGGGTAGCAGAGACCCCTGAGAAGTTTTAAGCAGGGGCAGACTGTGCTCAGATTTTTATTTGAGAAAGAATAAACTAGAAGGGGCGGAGACTGGAAGCAAGAGGCTGGGCCTATGAGAACAAGAATGGAGAGGGAAGGTCAAGGCGGGAGTTGATGACTGGGGGCAGTAGGAGGTGGGGAAGAAGGTGGGGTCAAGGCTGGCACCTAGATCTCTCTTCTAATTGCCAGTGGGTGGGAGGGAGGGGCACTGGGTGCAGTAGGGTCTGTGGGGGAGTCGGTTTTGGAAGACAATGAGTTTCGTTTCCCAGAGTGTTGAGTTTGAGGTGCCAGAGGAGTCAGGAGCTCCGGGGAGCTGTCTGGACTAGAGATCCCAGCTGGGCATCCTCAGCTGATGTGGATGTGGAAGTGATGGGAGTTTGTGACTGACCAAAGGTGGAAGGGAGAAGCCTCTGGAGGGGCTGAGGGGAAAATAAGACCCTGAGGAAAGCCCAGCAGGAGAGGGTCCTAGATGGAAAGAAGAGGAGGGGAGACAAGGGAGCATGTTCTCAAAGTGAGGGGATGGCCTAGGCCACAGAAAGCCAAGAAGTAACAGGTCTGAGAGCGCCCCTGGATCTGGCTGATCTTCTCCTGCCTTCACCAAAGGGAGGAACTAACAGGCACTTCAGGTAAGTCACCACCACTGTTCTCTCCATGGGGAGCCCATCTTCCCATCCTCTGCCGGCCCAAATCCCTGTCTTTAAAGACTCACATGGATCATGGAGGCTGGAGCTGAAACTGGTCTTCTCTTCTCCAACAGAATCCAAGCTTAGTGACACCTGGCACCTCACCTGATAATGTGTCCGTGTCTCTCCCCACCCCTAAGGCCTGGCATAGAGCAGACATCCTGGTCTCTGTCCAAGAAGGTGGAGTGGAGGGTAGAGAGGAGAATGCAGCAGATTGAGGAGTCAGAAGGAAGAAGTAGAACCTGGGGTCTGGCAACCCTTTTAGGAAAGCTGCCATTGAAGGGAGGAAAGGAGAGTGGAGGCGAGCTCAAGGAGGCTTCGGGATTAGGGGAAAGGGGGCTCTTGCTTTGGTTAAGAATAGAGGAGAAGCATGTGTAAGGACCAAGGGAAAAGGACATGCGAGTCTGGCTTCTCCTGATGGACCTTCTTTTCCTTATCTCCTAGGTCACGCCCAGAGCAGAAGCATGAATGATATTTCTTGCACTCCAAACACTGATCAGGTAGTCAAGCCCCTGCACTGGGCTGCAGTGGAGGGCCAGGGCAGGAAGAAGCCTTTGGTTTCGGGGCCAGGAGCCCCTGTGTACAGGACTCCAATCCCACAAAGCAGGAGTCCCCAGGAAGGACCTGGATGGGGGCTCTGGGCTGCCTTGGTGACTCTGCCCCGTCCATCACTTGGGTACTGACTGAGGCCAAGTGCTGGCTCTGTGTCAAGCCCTGGGAGGCGTGGGGGGCAGAGAAGTATGATCAAATGAGGTGCCAGAGGTCCCTGAGCTAGGACTTTGTCGGAGAGAGAAGACCAGCATGCAGAGTTCACCACCTGCATGACACACGAGCACCTGTAGAGATGGAGTGGGGATTCAGGCTGGTAGAGACAAGTAACGGGGCCTTTGTGTGGGGACAGCAATGACGCTGAGTCAATTGGACTGCCCAATAGTATGTCTTCTCCTTGGCTGAGCAGGATAAAGTCACTTTCTGTCCCTCACCAACTTGGCTGAAATCCTCTTGAGGAGATCAGAACCCTACAAACAGGCTGGGTTCATGTTCTAAGGCCCACAGCCGGGAATCCCAGAGAAACCCCTCCAGTTCCAACTCCTGCACGTCTCAAAGACAGAGGTTCTCATGATCCCCTTGCTTGTGCCCCTAGGAGTAGGAAGAAAGGTGATTTTTAAAAACCCTGAAATTTAGTGAGAACTCCTCAGAAGCTTGGGTGACTGCCAGGACTTCAAAGCACCCCAAGTTTGGTGACAGGCAAACCAAAAGAGTTCCCATGTTGGTGTCCCGAGGGCCCTGTGGTGGCCAAAATAATAAAACAACAACCAGCATGTAAGTTCCACACGCTGCACACACCACACGTGCTGAGCGTTTTCTGTGCATCTCTATTATCATCTCCAGTTTACTGAGAACACTGGGGCTTGAAGAATGTGCCCAGATTCATGCGGCTGAAAGGTGGCAGAACCATGATTTGATCCCAGCAGTCTGCCTCCAGAGCCCTTAATTTGGAAGTGACCAAGGAATGGGTATTCTGGGATATTCAGAGAAGACCCTCACTTTATTACCTATGGGGAAGCACGCGGACAGTGGGGCCATGATAGCAAAGCGTTGCCTCATCAAAGTCTTTCACAACCTGTTTTAATAAATGTCTCAATGGTAATAAACGCCAGCCGCCGCTTCCCGCAGGCAACGCTGCCTTCACGTAGGGGTTGGAGCCCGGCCCAGGCTCTCTACCCCGACCAGGCGATGCTGCTGCTTCGCAGTATTTGCAGCAGCCACAGCCTGTCTTTGGAAGAGCAGTTTGTCTGCCAGTGGGCGCCCTTTTGGTGCAAGTCCAGAGCGTTTGCTCTGCAGGCTCCTCACCACTCCAGGCCAGCCCTGGGCAGGCCAGCATGTTTCCAGGGAGCAGAGTATGGATTCAGATAGCACAGCTGTCTCAGTGTGGTGACTCAGCAGAGCAGAACCAGAGTCCTCACAGGTTGGCAAGTGGGGTCAGCAAGGCCAAGTGTGTCTGGTCCAGACCATGGCCAAGCCAGGGTGGCCAGAACACCAGCATGGCCCATTTCTGGGATGTCGCCACCCGACCTCCTAACCAAACATGTCACCGCCTGCAAGGGAGGGTCATGAGCCTGTTTCAGGTCCTCTCTTTTCCTGGTTGGAGTGTGCTGGTTGGGCTACGGCATTGTTGCTGTCAAAGCCTTGTTCTCCAGGGCCCTTCTGCCTTCTGTTCCCTGGACCCGCTCCCCGCCTGGTGCTCAAGGGCATAGAGGAGGCAGGGGACGGCAGCCTCCCTGGCACACCAGCCCTCCATCCTGAAGAGCGCTGCTTGTGAGTCAGCTGACTGCAGCTGGGACAAAGAGACTTTTTGAGTTGTGGGGAACCCGGCCTTTCTGTTAACTCCTGCCCTTGCTCGTTCTCATTGCGTCAGGGTCCTCGGGGCTGTTGAACAGATAGATGGTTGTGGAGAGTTTTATTTTTTTGACTGGATTTAAAAGCTTATAAGCGTGCTCACATGCCTTTTCTCATACCGCTAAGCCACCCAGCCCAGTGTGCATCACGCCCACCATGAGTGGATCAGGAAACGGCTGTGGGCCCACAGGGTCAGGACCTGCTGGCCAGGCCCATGCCCACAACTAACTCCACCCCAGTTTAGGAAGAGAAACAAAGAACCTGTGTCTTCGCTAAGCTCATGAGAAACAGACATTTCTGTGCCCACAGGAGAGGCTCTGGCCAAGTGGGAATGGGTGGCAAACTTGTGGTGTCCACAGGATCTCTCTGTAGTGCTCGCCTCCTCCTTCGGGGCCCTTTCTTCCTTTGTTGATCGCTGTGGACTTCCACCAGCCCTGCCCTCCCAGATGTTCCCTCTCTACTCTCTCTCTACAAAATTGTCTGTCCCTTGCCCATCCCCTTGCTGCCCAGAGGAAAAGCACTGAAAAATGAATGCATCCTAAGAAGTATGCTTGCATGTGACTGTCCTTGGGGCATTTTCATTGCAAAAGGGGACTCAAGAGAAGACAATGTCTTACCCTAAAAATGCGTCATAAATGCAGAGAGTGGGAATAATTTGGGGAAGAGGGCTTGTCTCCAGCACCTCTCCCATCAGACCCCACTTGCTCTGCCCATTGGACCTTCCTGCCCTGAATAGACACTAGCCAGAGGGACTGGAGAGAGGGCACCTGAACAGTCTCAGTTGCAGAGTCTCAGAAACCATGAGTTTCCTGGGAGGTCCCCTGGGGGCCCGAAGTGTCCTGCAGAGGTCCAGGGGTTCCTGTTAGCCAGGAAGCAGGCGGCAAAGGAAAAACAAAGTGTGTCCGCCATGGCATCAGAAGAGATTTGTCCCTCCCACAGCCACCCAAGGCGAAGGCAGAAAGGAAGGGTGGCAGCCAGAGTGTAAGAGCCAAGACTTCTGTCTGCTTGGGCCTCACGGCTGGGGAATGGGCGTGACATCCAGCAAGCCCAGGGCTCTCTTCTCTGACCCCTCAACTCACTCTTAAGTTGAACAGTTTTCATCCATCACGGAACATCTTGGGGATCAAGTCATTGCTTGTTCCTTCCATGTAAAAAGGCTTAGTTGGTCCCTGGGGTTAATCAACTTTGACTCTCTTCACCTGCAGAAAGGGGAAGAATGGTTATTTCTTTCAGTCTCTTGAGAAATGCAGAGAGAATTTTTTAAAGATAGGCCCCACAGCAATCTGAAGTGGGGCGAGGGAGTGGGAACTGAAACCACTGCGTGTAAGTGACCACGAAAGTCTCCTTTCCCCTCCTCGACCAGCGGAAAAACAAATTCATGAAGAAGATCCCCAAGGACTCAGAAGCCTCCAACGTGCTTGTGGGCGAGGTGGACTTCCTGGACCAGCCCTTTATCGCCTTCGTGCGTCTCACCCAGTCGGCCATGCTGGGAGGAGTGACTGAGGTGCCCGTCCCCACCAGGTGAGGGCCACTGAAATCTGCCCGCCACACCTGCCCTCAGGCGGCCAGCTGTCCATGCAGTCAGCACACAGCACTGGTGAAGTCACTGCTGAAACATAGAAGGAAAATTAGGGAATTGGCTGGGGAGAGAAATCTTCTGACTAGGGAAGAGTTTTACAGAGTTTATTTAAAATAATCATTTAAATGCAGGAGCTAACAGCTGGGAGAGATGCTGTTGGGTGGGCTATGGAATGCTCACCCAAGGGGGAGCTCATGGGAGCGGAAAGGAAATGTCTCTCCAAAGCGAATATGGAAGTCGAAAGAGGGAAGAGACAAGTTTCTCACTTTCCTCCTCTTCCTCCTTCACCTTCTTTGCAGATTTCTATTCATACTGCTGGGACCTTCTGGGAGAGCGAAGTCCTACCATGAAATTGGCCGTGCCATTGCAACCCTCATGGTGGATGATGTAAGTGGTCACGAAAAACAATGCCGTGGCTTCCGCATCGACACGGTGCCTTCATTCATTCTTATCCAGCAAGCATGTTTGAGCCGACGGTGTGCCAGCCTCCATGCATGGTGCTGAAGATTATGCGAATGAGGGAATAGACACTGAACTTTAGGAATGCCAACCGAGTCGAGGAGGCGGCCTATAATACAGACGGCCTGGGAGGCTTCACACATTGAGGGGCTTTAAAGCTACGGTTGAGCAGAAGGCAGGTAGACCCAGCACAAGTCTAGGAGGCAGGCATTCCAGACAAAGGGAACAGGGGTCAAGGTTCAGAGACAGAGAATCTGGGTGGAAAGGGTTCAATGTAGGCTCGGCGTTAGAGCTTCGAGAGCAGGGGATGACACGAAGAGGCAAGTCAGACCACACAGAGCCTGTGAGCAGAGCAAAGAGTTCACACTCTGTCTCTGGTGGGATGAGCAGCCTAGTGGATCTTAAACACAGACTTGATGAGGTCGGATCTGTAAAGTCAGAAAGAACGCTCTGGAGACAGTGTGGAATGAGGCAACTCGGCCCTCCAAGGATGAAGGGCTAGGGAGTTATAAACAGATTTGAAATAGTGAGCTTCTCAAACTGGGCTCTGAACAGGTTTCTAATACTACAAAAAAGGTAAAGTCACTTACCAACGTCTGGCAGCTGGAACATGAAGACCTGCCCTTCAGCTCCAAGAGGGGCCATCTGCCCCCAGGCTGCTGTTTCTCACTGGGCCTCGTTTCACTGGCCGATCTGTTTTCATCTCAAAAACTGAGAGCGAAAAAATAGGCAGCAGGATCAATGGTTCAAAGCGAATTTCTTTGAAACTGTGTGTGGTATGCTCCCAGGATGTGGGTGGAAGGGGACATAGGCCAGAGAGCTGACCTTTCTCGTTCTCTTTGCTGCCAGCTCTTCAGTGACGTGGCCTATAAAGCCCGCAATCGGGAAGATCTGATTGCCGGGATTGACGAGTTTCTGGATGAGGTCATCGTCCTTCCCCCTGGAGAATGGGACCCAAATATCCGAATTGAGCCCCCCAAGAAGGTGCCCTCTGCGGACAAGAGGTGAGAATGTGAATGGAAAGGTGACAAGGGGAGAAGTGGTCCACAGGGAGCTTCAAGTCTGTTCCTTTCTTTTTTGGATTTGAGCGAAAGATGTCAGCTTACGTGGGTTTATGCTGCACCCCTCCAGTTTCGTATTATTTCTTTAAAAAGCAAATTAGAAGCAAGTTTGCTAAACTTGAACATCTGTAAAATCTGGGTGACCTGTGTGTGGGTATTGTTCTACCATTTTCTGTTTTTCTCGGTATTTTAAGATATTTCATGATTTTTGTTGGAGAGGTGTTCCAGGGACGGTCCTGGAGGGGCCGAGCCCTTCCCAGAATCGGAGCCACACTGTCCATGTCCCCTTTCTCCTTGCAGGAAATCCGTGTTCTCCCTGACCGAGCCAGGCCAGATGAACGGCTCTGTGCCGGCAGGTGGCGGAGCAGCTGCAGGAGGTGGCGCTGGAGGTGGAGGCGGTGGTGGTGGCAGCAGTGGAGCCGGAGCCGGAGGGGGCAGCGGGAATGACAGAGAGATGCCGGCCGTGCATGAAATCGGGGAAGAACTTATCTGGACAGGAAGGTGCCCACCCTAGCTAGTGACAGCCCACTAGCTGTCCTTTGCACTTGTCTCCTTCCTACTCACTTTAGGGAACTTCCCCACCTCTCCCCGCAGCACCCACTTCACACCCTGGGGTCTGGCCACAGGGTCGGGCCATTGCACACTTTTCTTCCCCACACCCTCACAGCCCCTCCTGTATCCAGGAAAAAATGATTCCTGCAGAAGTGGGGAAACAGGACCCAGCACAGGAGTGGAGGAACCCCAACTTTTCTCTAGATATCCTTTGTTACCTCTATCAGTTTTCCAGAACTGCCATAACCAAGTACCACATACTAGGTCCCAGTCGGACCAGAGACTTAAGCAATAAGAACTTATTCTCTCATAGTTCTGGAGGCTACAGTTCCAAATTAAGGAGTCAGCAGGGCTGTGCGCCCTGAGACTCTGGCTAGGATCCCTCCTTGTGTCTTCCTAGTTCTGGTGGTGCCTTCAATCCTTGGTGTTCCTTGACTTACAACTGTACCACTTTAATCTCTGCCTCTGTCATCCCATGGTGTCCTCCCCACGTTTCCATTTTCACATGGCATTTCCCTCTTCTTATGAGGACACCAGTCATACTGGATTCAGGCCCACCCTAAATGACTACATCTTAACCTGATTACATCTGCTAAGACTTATTTCCAAGTAAGGTCACATTCACAGGGACCCGGGTTAAGATTTCGATATAACTTTTGGAGGAACACAATGAATCTGTGTTATATATAGTCTGAGATGTCTATGTCTCCTAAATTTGGACACACCTGTTGTTTACCAATTACAGATGCTCTGCAGATGATCAGGGACATGGGGAGGATGGCCATCTGTGGACCCCAGGACTTCCATTCCCCGTGGAGTGTTAGGTCTACCCCAAGACATAGTCCCATCAGGCCTTCCCACCCCCATTTAGGCTGTCCCAATGGGGAGGGCATCGACCAGAAACTTTAGTCTTGAGAGAGTTCTTCCCTGATCTTAAACATTCTGGGAAAGATTCTCCCCCATCCACTCCTAGTCAAGTTCCCTTCCTCACCCCAGATTCTGCAGGCTCCTGTAAATAGCCCTGTCCCTGTGCTGGTGTTTGGGGTGAGAAAGCAGCCCTTTGGCCTGTCTTGAGCAGATTCTTCGGTGGCCTGTGTCTGGATCAAGAGGAAGCTGCCCTGGTTCCTAAGTGACTTCTATGATGGCTTCCACATCCAATCCATCTCTGCCATCCTATTCATCTACCTCGGCTGCATCACCAACGCGATCACCTTTGGTGGGCTTCTGGGGATGCCACTGACAATTATCAGGTGTGTGTGAGTGGGACTGAGTGCAAATCTCAGTAAGATCTGCTGCCACCAGACGGCGGTAAGGAGCTTTGTCCTGTAACCCCAAAACCAAGGCTTGGGTTTCATCTACCATCCAGGTTTAGACCATCACTTTCAGTAATCTTTTGCCCTTCAAAAAATTAATATCAATCCAACATTATTAAAATATCAAAAGCTAAATCATGTTACTAAAGACCGAATTTAAGGATGTTGTAAATAGGTTAAACTCTAAAGGGTATCATCTGTTTAATGTGATACTTTTCCCACTGATGCTTAGATGAACTTAATCAACACAATTACTTTTTAAAAAACACAAAACCTTAAATTCTTAGCTTAGAGTTAAGGCATTTTTAGAAAGATAGTAAACTGTTACTGTGACAGCGACATAGTCTTCTCTGAGGAAAAACATCAGCTCAGCAGACACTAGCTTGAGACCCAAGCGAGGATCTTCTCTGAAGGCAACCTTCAAGATATAACCATTGGAAAGCTCAGAGCATTCAGGTGAAGACTCGTTTTCTCAGAAAAATTGAAATGAATGCCTATCTCCTGTCCACCACCCCTCCTGAACTTCAGTCCACTATCCAGATGCCTCCTGGGCACGTTCATATAGCTGCTCCTTGTGGACGCCAACTCACAGGGCCTACACTGCATGCATTATCTTCCCTTCCTTCCCTTCACTCCACCAGTACAGCGAATGGGTGACACCATGGTTCACCCCACTATCTGTGCATTGACTCACAAATCCAGCTTCCCCGAGTGGCCTCATGAAGGGTCCTACTTGCCTCTCACGCCTCATCTCCCAATACTCCCTTTCTCAGATTCCTGTCCTCCTCACTCATTCTGCATTGTTTCCCATGAGTCATCATCATCTTTCAGTTCTCCAAAGGCATGCTCTCTTCCACATCCAGCCATTGTAAATAAACACCATGCCCTCTTCCTAGATACTCTTTCTCATCACTCCATTTACCCTCTTCTCCTGGCCAATTCCCTGCTCAATGTTTAGGTCTCAGCTTCCATGTGTTTACCTCTTGGGAGGGCTTCCAGACCACCCTTTCAGTCCTCTTGTGTGTCCCATGGCACCCTGACCTTATCTCAGCTTATCACACTCCTCGGCAGTGGTTCTCAATAAGGGACAATGTTGACACCCCCCTCCACCCCTCCAGGAGACATGGGGCTATATCTAGAGACAGCCTGGGTTGTCAAAACTTGGGGAGGGTGCTACTGGCATCTGGTGGGTAGAGGCCAAGAATGCTGTTAAACATCATACAAGACAGCTCCCCATGACAAAAAATAACCAGCTCAAATGTCAACAGTGCTGAGGTTGAAAAACTCTGCTGTGTAAAAAGTCATGGGGTTACTTGTCTGTACCTTCAACTAGGCTGAAGATGCATTATCTTGTTTGTGATGGGTCCTCAATATCTAGCACAATGCCAGATATACAGTAGGCACTTAATGAATTTCAAATTAATGAATGAATGGTCTGACCTCCAAAAGCACCTAACAAATATTTGAATGAATAAATGATTGTATGGATGAATTGGGCTGAGCTGAGTAGAATGGGACAAGCAGAACCATTGGCAGCCCTGTTTTCGAGGCCCTAGGTTACCAAAGGAAGTGCCTGGGCCCTTTATCCAAATGGAATTCAAGAGAGTGATGCTGGTGAATGTGGGGCAGGTTGTAGAGCAGAAGACGGGGAGCAGCATTTGGGGAGCAGAAGGCTTGGAATGAAGGATGAGCACTGTGGCCTGGGTCCCCGGTGAGATAGCTGGGTTCTATTTTGTGCCAAGGGGCCCTTCTCCTGCCTCCATGGAGCCTCAAACTCCTTGTGCCCCCAGGGAGTGATGGAGAGCTTCCTGGGCACTGCCATGGCCGGCTCCTTGTTCTGCCTCTTCTCGGGACAGCCTCTCATCATCCTCAGCAGCACAGGGCCCATCCTCATCTTCGAGAAGCTCCTCTTTGACTTTAGCAAGTAGGTGCCCCTTGGTGGCCCCCAGCACCTATTCTCACTCCTGGGGCAGTCCACTGAGGTTGGGGCGGAAGAATAAGCCCAAAGGGGAGGTAGGGGTAGGAGGTACCAAGCTGTCTTTACCCATGTGAAGGACTACTGGATGATCCCTCCTGAATCCCTCCAGCTACCTGCCTTAAAGTCATCTAAGTGCATATTAGCATAGCTGATGGGGAGACATCCAGGCAAGATGAGAGAAGAGAATTCATGCCACTCTGCTGGTGAACAATTATGACTTGGAAGTCAGTGCAGCGTATGAAAAGTCTTGAGTTGGAGGTCAGAAGGCTACATCTTGACCTCGGCAGCTCCTGTCACCACTCCAGGCTCTTGCCTCATCTACAACATGGGATTGTTTCTAAGACCTAACCCAGCTCTGTCAGTTTGAAATTCCTTGTTGTTGTTGCTTTTGTTTTTTCGCTCTGGACATTTGTTCCAAATTGTGAGAAAGGAGATGTCCTAGCACCTACTTGCCACCCCATGAGATTCTCAGAATTCTCAAACCAGAAAACCCCACCTGGGAATTGTCCCTGTCCCCAGTCCTCTTGCAGTTTCTAGGAGGGCATCTGTGCCATAGGGGGAGCAGATGAACCTCTTGGGGGTTCTGGGGTATGTCTGGGGAGCCAAGCACAGTCCAGAACTCTGGGCTGGAGGCCCCTCCCACTTTCCTCTGCCTTCCAGAGGCAATGGCCTGGACTACATGGAGTTCCGCCTCTGGATTGGCCTACACTCAGCCATCCAGTGCCTTATCCTGGTGGCCACAGATGCGAGCTTCATCATCAAGTATATCACCCGCTTCACCGAAGAGGGCTTCTCCACCCTCATCAGCTTCATCTTCATCTATGATGCCATCAAGAAGATGATTGGTGCCTTCAAGTACTACCCATCAACATGGACTTTAAGCCTGACTCCATCACTACCTACAGATGCGAGTGCGTCGCTCCAGACACAGGTGATCAGTAACTCCAATGGTGCCCTGGGCTCCCACCCCCTCCCCCACTCCCCCACTCTCTCACTTCACATCTCTCTACCCAAATGTAGGAGGGTGAGCCTGCTTGGGAGGGCAACTACTGTCACAAGGGAGCAAATGCAGGTCTTGAACCCAGTGTTTGGAAGAAAGCCAAAGGGACAGTAACTGTAATGAGGATCATAATACCAGAGACAAGAGTCATAATCAGGAGTGAGCAGGAACACCCCAAGAATTAAAGAAGGCCTGCTTTGCCTCAGCGTGGGGGTGATGGGGAGGCCACACCTGTCAGGAATGCTGCCCAAGGTCCCTGCTGCAGGCCAAGGGTGGACCTGATGGGGCCTAAAATCCCTTCCAGTTCCATGAGAGCATGATACCACAAGCGCTCTCCATGACTTTGCTCCCAGGGTGTAAGGTGAGGCCACACCAGAGAGATGAACATCCCTACAGATGAGGACACATCTAAGGTGGAGGGCTGGTCAGGGTGAGGGAAGGTTTGGCAACCATGTCATTTGAAAAACAATTGGAGAACCTGAGTTATTCAGCATCTTGGAGAGGTATGGGAGAAGGACTGTCACGTCACAGGGGTCCCTGATTCACCCTGTGTTACTACAGGATGCAGAACAAGGAGCAAGAAGCAGAAGCTCCAGGGAACAAGATGCTGACTAAATTCAGGGGATAACTTAGAGTGGCAGGAGCCATCATCCTGAGTATTAGCCCCACTGGGTAGCTGCAAGCTACTTGGACACTACCTAGATGTCCATCTGCCAAGGGTGTTATAGGACCCCTGCACTGGACAGGGGGCTAAATCAACAACTGGTCAACCTGATAATCCTCTAATGCCAATCCTATGGTTCCTTTCTGACCAAAAAATTGTCATCTGTAAAGTTAGAGCATCCCATATTCTGAACCCCTGACCTCCTTCCCAGTCATAATCATGACCCAAAGAGCCTTCAGTGGGATGTGCCCAGAGTGCCCAGAATGCTACGGAGCAGGACCCAGAAATCCATCCATATTTCTGAGTACCACCAGGCTGAAACCACAGAGAGAAAACTGAGGTCCAGAGACCACCCAAGGTCACAGCGAACCTTGGTTTCTCTAGCTGTAAAAGAGGGGCATCAGTGCTGGCCTTGCCAGTCTCATGGAACTCTTGCAAGGTATCCAAATTGGGTAGGAGGAAATAAGTAGATATTGTGTTGCTCAGCCCTTTAATAATACTATCAAGTAAAAAAATGTATCATAAGTCGATCAAAGATATATGCTGCACAATTATTGTGCACCCTGCTTCAGGCTAGGCCTTATGGAGATAAAGTTGTCCTGACCATAGGGAGTATAATTCTGGTTGTACCCTCTCTCCCTACATCACTGCACTGATTTTGTAAAGAAGTCCAGACTTAAGTTTTTTCTATCATTAATTTTGAGTTATTCCATTTAACTCCAATGATGGGTGAATGGACACATTGTCCCAAGCTGGGACACCTTGGTTGCCCGTGGAATCAAGGTGATAGTACCTGTAGGCCTTTTTTGTTCTGCCCTACGGCACATCCTGCCTCTGTGGGCTGGGCCCCATCACAGTATTCTCATGTGCTACTTGTGCCTCTGTAGATGCATTGCATTGAACACAAATATTCCTACAAATGAAGCTTTTGGAAATACATATCCTTGTTATCTTTTAAGAATGGCCCAAATTCTGGGGTCATTTGAGGGTCTTTGGCCATCCTGAGCATCCTGTGTCCACAGGAAAACCAAATCCAGGGGTATCCTAGAAACAGGGCATGTAGAAGCAATGAGACAGGATATGAGGAGCATATAGAAATTTAACTGCCTCCAAACAGCACCCCCTCTGGCCTGACCCAGGTACCTGATGTCACCTCCTATTTTTGGGTCATGCTATTGCCATGGTTCTCAAAGTGCGTCCTCCGGACCGGGAGCATCAGCACCATCTAGGAATTTGTTAGAAATGCAAACTCTTGGGCCCTATCCCAGACCTGCTGAATCGGAAAGTCTGGGTAGTGCCAGCCGTATATTAACAAGCCTTCCGGGTGATTCTGATGCATGCTTAAGTTTGAGAGCTTCTGCTCTGTTGAACTAGTAATTAGGAATACTGAGCCATTATAACCACTAACTAGTAAGACTGGACGTTCAGTTTCTTCACAGAGAACAAAGGAACTGAAACTAAGACAAGTTAGGTTTGATTAGGAGAATGAGAAAAGGAAAGTTCTAGACATTTAGGAGACTGAGGAGGAGGGAACTCACTGAGGTTTCTTTCTCAGTCCATGGACTACTCGTCTGACTATGGCACACCATCACGCATTGTCACTCTTCATCTATCATAAGAGCTTGTTTGGGGGGCACGCTCTTTTAAAATTTAATCTTGTTTCCATTGTAACTGATTTGTATTCTGTTTATGGACGCTGCACACACTGACTTGGCTGCTTTCAATCCCAAGTGAGTACCGTTTATAAACACTAGCATTTTAAAATATTTGATACTTGGACACTCTCTGGAATTTTCCATATTATATCTCTTCCTTCTTCTCAAAGTGGCTTTCAGATAAATCATACAAAGTTCTCAATATAAAAGAATGGCTAAGCCTCAGCAGAAGTCATCAAGGACGGTCTGGTGTGATACCACGGCAGTGGAAAGGCATCAGAACTCGCCAGGCTCAGGCATTAGCTGGGAGCCCTCTAGCATTTGCGTGCATAGCCCCAAGTTAGCCTTCACGCCCACCTTCTCCGCTCCATGTTTATTGCGCGTCACACAATGGCCAGTGTATGAGAAAAGGAAGCAAATGTCCATGGTGGCTATGGAGTGAAGCTTTCTTCAGAATAATCAACTGCCCCAGAAGTGGGCGACGTAGAGGAGCCCTGTGATCACAACCATCCTGTGACAGCTAGAAGGCTGAAGAGAGCTTCACTAATAGCCTCTTCTTTCCTCTGGGTTCTTAACTACCACAGCCAGCAGGAGCTAAAAGGGGCTTGCAATGCATTTCAGATTTATTGCCAGCAAACTGGCAGGCCTTCCCCCACCCCCCTCCTAAACCTGCTCGGTCTGCCTTCACTTGGGGGAGGAAGGTGAGGAGGACCTGGCCCTTCTCCTCCACCCATGCAGGGTAGGAGCAAGAGAAAGGAAAAATGGGGCCACCCAAGGCCTGCATTTATAATGAATGGCCACATCCCCCAGGGAGGGGGGGTCACAGTTCCACTCAACTCTTCTCATGGCCCCTGATGGAAACTCCCATATGTTCTGCTTAAAGTTAAGGATGCTGAGGCCAGGTCCTGGGTTTAATTTTCGTCAGCTTACACTCAAGAGGCAGACTAGAGAAGATGATATCAAGCCAATGAGTTCTTATAGGCCCAGCTGACCTGGAAAACAACAGCAACAACAACAAACGGCACATATGGACAGGGCAGGAGAGAGGGAAGTATGTGCGGAGGGGAGCAGAGCAGGGAAGGGAGCTTGCTGCATGAGCCAGGAGGTGTCGGGCTCCGGGCCGGCCTGCCTGCTATAGGTTATGGCTCCTCCGAGCTGTGTGACCTTGGGCAATGGGCAGGTCACTTAACCTTTCTGGGCCTCAATTATCTCAGCTTTAAAACAGGGATAGTTTTTCCGGATCTAAGAATTTAGCGAGATGTGTGTGTAAGGGTTTGGCATGGTGCATGGCATAGAGTAAGTTCTTTGACAATGTTAAGAGTGCAGACGTTGTCCTTTGAGCCATGCTTCTCTTGCTCAGGCCTGCTTCCATGTCTGGAAGTGTACGGTCCCTTCTAATAAAGCTTTTCTTTTCTGCTGTAAAAAAAAAAAAAAAAAAAAAAAAAGAGCACAGACATGGGTCCCAAGGCTGGTAGGGATTCATAAAGCACATTCACTAATTTGTGTCAGCACTGTCTTGGCGGCAGATCCCTTACTTCAGATTGCAAAGCCAGCTTTTCACTGTCGGTCAGGAGCTGCCTTAGCCTGGCCCAGCTGCTCTGTCACAGCTGTGGCCCGGGTTCCCCTTACCACCGCCACCTCCCTGGACAAAGAGAGGAGAGTGAAAAGGGGCAGGGGTTTGACGAGCTGCCCTCACAATGGAAGCCAATCCTTGGCACCAAGGAGCTGGAGGGAGGTGGGAAAGGGAGGGGCCCAGGAGGGGGGCAATCGCAGGCTCCCCTCCCCGCAGCTGCTGACCTTGTGCTCTGTGCTCATCCACAGCAAACACATCTGGGTTCAATGCTTCAGCCTTGCTGCCACCAAACACCAACTTTTCTCTGGTAAGTCCTTTCCTCTTACATCAGACATTCAAGAGCTTTTGTCTTGGGGGAGAGTGAGGAAAGTTGGGAAACTGAGACCATCTTATGGCACCCGACACTAACAGAGGTCAACCCCAGTTGCCCGTAAAGGTCACTTGCGAAGCCTAGTCAACGCACAATTTTATTTTTACATACATACTGTCAAAATCCCATTTTTAAAACATGTCTCATTCCATTTAAATCCATTGTGCATTAAATATCACATGCACACACACACACAAAGGAGAGGTAGACATGAGGAATGGTAAATGGGAGTGCACAAACAATGCCGTAAACAGAGTTTCCCATATCTTTCTACCTTCTTCCCTGTCTTTCTGCCTAGGGCTCCCAATTCTCACCCAACAATGCCATTCCCCAGCACCAGAAAGCATATTCATGCTCGCCCCTCAGTGAACCTGATCTGTCCTTTGCGCTCATGGGTCCCCTGGCCCCCAGATCTGGTCTGCCTCTTCCAGGAAGAATGAATGGTGGCCCTCAGGAGAGAGCGCCCAGCCTAAGTGGCTCCAGTCGTGGGAAGTCCAAAACCAGGTGAAGGGTAGCACCTGGTAGGCCCTGGGGAGGAGTCTTAGACCTCGCATGTCCCCAAGGTTGCTTTAGTTACCGTCATACAGGTAGCTGACTGCTCAGTGGGCAGCTTAACTGAAGATTTTTCAAATTCTGATTTTGAGAGAAGAATGGAATTAGTCATCACCTGTGTCTGACTACTTATATTCAGCAAGGTGCCGTGTGCACTTCGAAAGCTAAAAAGACATATAAGAAACAGACATGGCCTTCCCTCACGCTTGCTTGCAATAAGCCTGTGAAGACAAACCTGCAAAGTAATGGACAGCACGAGCAGAGCATGCCATGCGTCAAATATGACCAAATGTGCATTTCCACGCTGGGGAGGAAAGCCTCATGGAGAAACCGGAATGCGATCTGGTCTTGGAGGTGGGGAAGTTGGTTCTGCAGAGAGAGGTACATTCCAGGCCAAAGGACCAGCAGCGGAGGAAAAGCACAAACCTTTCCAGGGCAGTGGGTGGACTATCGGCCAGGCCGCCGAGGCACTGTGAGGGCGGGGTCGCACAGGGAAACCACGAGAGAGATGAGCTGGGAGAGAGACGCTGTCCAGGCCAGTGGGCGGTAGAGGCGTGTTACACTGCAGGAAGCATTTTTAATTGCTACAGGGATTGAGGGACGCTCTGACGTTCAGTAGATGGCGGGCCTCTCTCTTCCTGTGGTTTTCTCCAACCCTGAGCTTTCTCTCAGCATGATGGTCTCAGGGTTCAAGAAGGTGAGAGCAGACACTGCAAGGCCCTCGAGGCTTCGGCTGAGAACCTGCTCAAAGCCACTTCCTCCCCATTCTGTTTGGTCTAAGCAGACCCGGGGGAGTCCAGATTCAAAGAGGTGGAGAAACAGAGTTCTCCTTTCTATGGGAGGACGATCAGTATCACATTGCAAAGGAGCATGAACACACGGAGGCATGATTTATTGGGGACCGTCATATCAAACGACCACACTTCTCTTAATCCAAATATCCATCATTGCTAGTTGCAAGCATCTGTTTACTTCATTATGTAGGTTCCTGAACATTTACACATTAAATTTTTAAAATATATATATAATTTTATTACAAATTACTTTCCTTTTATTATATTTAGAAACATATATAAATACATGTCTGTATATATATGTGTGTATATATGTAATATTTGTACACACAAACACATATACATATATATACACACTTAGGAACACATATATAGGAATATAGATGTATAGGAACATAAATAAGAATATATATAAATAATTATTTTGTGTGCCCTGGACTTCAGGCATCCGGGACACCAAAAGGGGAAGTGACTGAAGCAACTGACCCAAGAAGAATCTGACAAGGGCGGGATGTGAGCCTCCATGTGTGAAGGGGTGTGCACAGGGGAAGGAAAGTGGAGAATAAATGTGAGGCACTCCAGGAAGTGCTGACAGGACCCATGGTTGATTGACTGAGCCAGAATCAGGCTGCTGAGGGAGAGGGCATCCCACCCTCTGCTTTTGCTCCTTGCTAACACAGCAGCGCATCCTAGAACACAATGAAGAAACACATGTCAGCTCCTAATCTTTCCAAGGAGCCTCCTCTCGGTCATTCCTTAAAGCAACCTAGCCCCAGGAACATCATTCTGTTGCTGGGCACCATGGGCCAGGCAGGGTAGGAGCCCCTCTGAGGACAGAAGGGGAGTGTGGGCTGCCGAAGGACTGCAGGGGGAGGACACAGGTAACCTGCTGGCAAGATCCTGACCCTTCTCTCCTGTGCTTGGTCTCCAAGTACAACCCCCTTAACCTCACAGAGCTGGACTGGTCCCTGCTGAGCAAGAAGGAGTGCCTGAACTATGGTGGGCGCCTGCTTGGGAATTCCTGCCAGTTCATCCCAGACCTGGCACTCATGTCCTTCATCCTTTTCTTCGGGACATACTCCATGACCCTGACCCTCAAAAAGTTCAAGTTCAGCCGCTATTTCCCTACCAAGGTAAGCTCGCCCTGCAGTTAGGAGGAGACCTGTAGTCTGACTGTTCTCAAGATCTCCCTGCAAGGATTCTGACCCACTCACAGATTAGACACATCAGCACTGGCTCACTGAGGCTTTTCAAGTTAAGAGCTCAGACTTGGAGTCAGAGAGAACTGGGTTCCTTTGTTGTCAAGTACCCTTGACAACACTTTATGTTGCCATACTTTTATCTTTAGTCTTTGTGTCTAGTAGTAACTCTTTGTGTTTTTAAAATTTTCATTTCCCCGATGACTAATGAAGTTGAAAATCCTATCATATATGTATTGGCCATAGAGCCATTTGACCTTTTTCTTTGAAGTACCTGTTTAAATCTCTCACACATTTTCCATTGGATTGTCTGACTTTTTATTTTTGATTTGCAAGAGTTCTTTACATATTCTGGATAGAAACCTACCTGTGATCATATGTATTGCAAATATCTTTTCCCGCTTCATGACTGGCCTTTTTACTTTCTTAATGGTATCTTCTGATTAGTAGAAATTCTTAGTTTTACTGTAATCAAATATACCAAAATTTTCCTCAAGGAAAATATTAGACAGGAGATATTCTCCTATGTTATTTTCTAAAAGTTTCATTGTTTTTCCTTTTATGTTATATCTACAATCTATCAGAATTGCTTTTGACATATAGTGTGAGATAATATTTCTTCGTTTTTATATAGGTTGCCAATTGTTCCAGCACATTTTTTTAAAAAAGATTATTCTTTCCCCCCTTGCTCTGCAATATTTTCTTTGCTATATCAAATGTTCATACATGATGGGGTCTATTTCTAGGTTCTTTATTCTGTTTCACCAGTTTATTTGTATGCCAATATCACAATCTTCATTTCTATGGCTTATAAGTCTGTGGCTTATATTTTACAGACCAACCTCTCCTTCTTTGTCTTTCTTTTTCAATAATGCCTTGGCCTTTCGCATTTCCACATAAGCTTTAGAGCCATCTTAAATTTTTCACCGAAATGAAAACTTGTTGGAATTTTGATAAGAATATATTGACTCTACATGTCAGTTTGGGGAGAACTAACACCCTTCGCATTTTGAATCTTCTTACCCATGAACATGGTATATACCTCACCATTTATTAAGGTCTTCTTTCTCTCCATAATGTTTCCCAGGTTTTGGTCTTTAGGTCTTGCGTATTTTTTATTTTTTATTGGATTTATTCCTAGGTATTTAGTTTTTTTAATGCTATTATAAATGCTAACTATTAGTTTTAATTTTATTTTCTATTCTGTGGCCAGAATAAAATATTAATTAATCAAAACAGAGCATGCATACGTGAACAATAGCTGCACAACGGAGAGACGCACTCAGAAGAATGCTAGCAACCCTCCTCCACCATGAGCCCATGAGCACTCTCCTAAAGCCATCTTAAATACTGCTACCGCTACTACTACTACTACCAATAATGATAAAAATCTAATTGGATCTTTCCCAATATTTTGTAAAGATTAAAGAAAATCTCTTTAGGAAGCTTTGCAATATATAAAATGAGTAAAAAAAAATAGTGTGCTGGCAACACAAATGCCTCCTCAAGACAAGTTCTCTTCCTTCTTACCCACTTCTAACCGATCATACCCCCAAGTCACCTCTTACATAAAAATTGTAGAGCAGTGACTGCATCTGAGAATGTCTGTTTCCTGAAGGATGAAATATAATTCATGTAGCATGAAATTCTTTAACCACCATCTTCCCCTCCCCCCCCTCCTCAAATTACTTCCAAATTGATCTGTTGCCTCTTGGAACTTAGTGTGGTAGAGAAGAATGAGACCACACCATCTTACACCGATCAGATTGGTAAAAATAGAAAGGGCTTGGGATACTAAGAGTTAGAGATGAAAAGCAATGGGTGGGAGTATAAACAGGTACACCCAATTAAGAGAGCTATTGGCATTCTCTGATAGAGCTGAAGGTGGATACGATCTTCAACCTCGCACTTCCACTGCTAGGTATACGCCCCAGAGAAACTCTCACATGCATATGAGAATGTTCATAAAAACATTGATTCTAAGAGGAAAACAAGGAAAATAATCTAAATGTATCTATAAACAGGAGGATAAAGAAATAAGTGGAAAAGTCATACAAACATGAAGCTGCACTGCATACACACAGATTGCAGCCATGTCTATCCACAAAGAAATGTATTGCAAATGTGTTATGCAAATAAAGCAAATTACAGAAGATTACAAATAATTCGATCCCATTTATGTGAAATTTTAATCATGTGAAACAATGCCATACTTTGTTAGGGGTTATGTACATGTTTAATAAAAGTATAAAGACATTATTATTATTAGAATAATAAACTATAACTTCAGACCAGTGGATCGATCTAGGGAGCAGGGTCAGGGATGTCACTGAATGATAGAAGAGGCATCTACTAAATTATGGTGCTTATTACGTCCATCATATAATATGGTAGAATTCACAGGTGTTTATTATAACCATTTTTATATTAAGGTTGGACCATGTGAAATTGTTTACAGTAAGTCCTCACTTAACATTATTGATGAATTCTTAGAGACTGCGACTTGAAACAAAATGACATATAATATTACACATTGAAACAAATGTGCACTATATATACACCCTGGACAGGATGCCCTTCCATTGCAGGGCGTATCTCATCCCCGTACTCACACTGGGACAATGTAGACATGCCCGTTCACCACATGGGCAGGTCTTTGGGGTGTGAGAGGAAATGGAGTCTCCGAGGAAAACCCATGCAGACATAGGGAGAACTTGCGCACTCCACACAGACAGTGGTCCTGGCTGGGAATCAATTTTTTCCCATTCAACATTATAATGAAACAAAGTTGAATGAAATGACATTATTTGAGGATCTACCATTATCTACGACTGTTTTGACCTACAAAAAAATTCATATGGTTTAACTTAATAACTTTTTGATCTGGGCGCTAGGAATATTGAGAGAGGCAAGTGTAAACCTGGCGCACTGCGTGGTTTTGCTGTGACCCATGTTTTTGTATTTGATCATAATATAAAGCCGTTATTGATTTTCAACTTTTAGGGTCAACTTATAGATGAAACACAAAAGACGTGTTTACAGAAGAGAAGATGAGCATTCTCAGCTTCGACAGTGTAAAGATCAAAGTGGAGGAGTCACAGAATGGAAGGGGTAGAAGAACGGTGGTTGGGAGGCTGGGGCGGCGAGCCTGGAAAAGTTAGTGGAGAGGTTTGTTTATATAACTTGAAAGTGCCAAGGAAACCCATAGAATGAGTCTAAAAATAACTCTCGAGGGCTGAGAATGAGGAAAGGGCAGGAGGGATAGTGAAGTAAGCGAAATCTCATCAATAGATAATGCCTTAAGTTACTGAATCGAAATATGAAAGGATAGCATATTCATTAATGACATGAAAGAAACCACCAGAAGAACTGAAATCAAGTACACATATGGGAGTATCCAGAAGAGATGAAGCAGGGGACTTTATTTTTTATACTATGTGGGGTTTTAATAATTACATATGTTATTTTAGTATCGATTTTAAAGAGGAGTAGGAAGTAGGAGTAGGGAGTGAATTCATTGTGCCATAACTGCCCCTGCCCTTCCTAATGTCTTTCCTTGTTCTCTGGAACTGATGTCTCTGAAGAGACAGAGAAAAGGATGCAGGGTAACTGGTGGGCTGGAAGGGCTGTCGGAGGGCAGGGATGTGAGGTCCAGAGCCTGGCCTAGGATGGGCCTCCTGAAAGAGAGGAGCAAGAAGCCAAGGACTTTTAGAAGACAGAAGGTGTGAGAGTAGCCAAGGGTCCCCAACAGAGTTGGGGGGCTCTCCCCTCCAGCTTGGGTGGCAATGCAACAATGTGTCACACATTTTTAGGAGCTAAGATTTCCTTCAGAGTTCAGCCTTTGCCCTTACCACCCCTCATGGGTGACCCAAGTCAGTCTGTCACATCAGAAAGTGTGGTCAGCGATGGCTGCCATGCCACATGGATAATGACAAGTTCCACTTTGACTGATATATGCCAAGCCTTCGGTGTGCATCATAGCTCACTTATGCCTATGAGGAAAACGATGCTCCAAGAGATGACATGCTTCTCCAAGATCACAAAGCCGGGATCTGAGCCTAGGCCTGCTGCCTTTAGAGCCCAAACTCTTAACCAGTCTCCACTTTGCTGCCTGAGGACCAGGTCCACCTGCGGGTGGGCAGGTACTTCACTCACTTGCTCATCTTTCTGCAGGTCCGGGCCCTGGTAGCTGACTTTTCCATTGTCTTCTCCATCTTGCTGTTCTGTGGAATCGATGCCTGTTTCGGGCTGGAAACCCCAAGCTTCATGTTCCCAGTGTCATCAAGGTTTGCTCTGGGCACTAGCTCTGCCTGTCCCCAGTTGCAGATCCTTTTCCCTTGTTCACTGATCAAACTTGCACCATGTGGGTTCTCTGTGCAAGCTCCACCCTTGTTGTATAGGACGGGGGCGGTCCTTTGAAATGGTGGGTTGGGCACAGAATTCACAATACTGAAATCCCACTGTGTAGCCACAGGATGAGAAAGGCGCTGGAATCCAGCTGAAGCCCTTGGTTTCTACTTGCGGGTCTACAGTTTCCCAGCTCCTGGCAGTCTGCAAGCTGGGCCGTCTGGGTTCTGAAAATGATCCCTTAGAACAGTGAATCTCAAAGTGTGGTGCCCAGACCACCATCACATCATCACCTGGAACTTTTTAGAAATGTAAATTAGCCCCGCCCCAGACCTATGGAATCAGAAGCACTTAGGTGGGGGCCCAGCATTCTCCATATTAACAAGACCTGCAGGGCATTCTGGGAGCTGCTCAACCACTGCTTCCCAAGTTCCCCATTAGTCCAGAGTTGGTGCCATTTGCTTGTAGCTAAGCTCTGAGCCCTGCTCCCCCTCAAAGGCACTGGCTGATGGGTATGGATTCTAGAACCTGCCCTCCTTGCCTTTGAGGGCTTGACCTTCACAATGTTGCTAGAGAGAGCTCCTGAGGAGTTTAAACTTATCTCGTAAAAGTGGTATGGGCCTCGAAAATTAAAATACTTCTTTCTCTAAAAACAAAAGATGAACTTCAGACAGCTCCTGCACAGATAATCCCTTATTCTCATTATATAAGGCTGAATTGATATCCAGTGTTTTATAGACAATTCTGTAATAATCCCTGGACAGGTGACTCGAGATGAGAGACAGAAGCATCAGGCACTGGCCCCAACAAATGCTTTCTTCTTGCCTGTTGGGCCTCATTTCTGCTTCTTGTTGCTTTGCAATTAAGTAGTAACTGCAAGCTCCTTCCCAATGCCCACTTCCCTATTTCCCAGCCAATCCCAGGTGGCCGCCACAAAAGATCTCCTTCATCCTGCAGACACCAGCCCTTCCCAAGTCTGTTTGCATCAGGTTTCTTTGTTCTAAAGTTGAAGGCATCAATGTCTTAAGGGAAAAGTTTACATTTGAAAAGTATCCCTGGTGGGGAAAGGCAGGAAGGTGGCAGAGTGGGGTCTGGGCAGCAAGCGCCCTGGGACAAGGGGGAGAGGAAAGGTCCCTCTCCGTTTGCTTCACTCAGCCCACGCGGCCAGATCGAGGCTGGTTTGTGGCCCCTTTTGGGAAGAACCCATGGTGGGTGTACCCAGCGAGCATCCTGCCTGCCCTACTGGTGACCATCCTGATCTTCATGGACCAGCAGATCACAGCTGTAATCGTCAACCGGAAGGAGAACAAACTGAGGGTAAGTCTGGTGTTAGGAGCAGGAGCATAACCTCTTTCTTCCCACAAAGTCAGAAGAAACAAAGAAGAGAGATAGTCTATAAAAATTGGGGGGCACTTGTAAAGCAAAATATGAGGTCAGAAGACTGGAGTTCTGGTGTGTGTGAGGGGGGAACTGTGACCTCCAATTGGCAATAAGTCTACCATAGCCAGGGCGACTTGATCTAAAGACCACAACTAAGCCCAGGGCGAGCCACTGGGCACCTTGCTTCTCTCAAAGAGGCCTTCCAGCTTCTGTGCCTCCTGACAGTGAACTTGGAAGTCTGAACAGATCCTAATAGGGATTTTGGCACAGAACAATGAGGCAGAGGCATCCTTCACCAGCTTGGTCCCTGCAGCTCCCCACCCTGCCTCCATCTAAGCAGATTTGGGCTACCTTCTCCCCCATCCCAATCTGGACCACTCTAGGCTCAATCTAGGGTCCCTCATTCAGGAAGTGCAAATATATTGTGGCCACTGCTAAGAGCCCTTCTTCACAAGGACCTAAGTCCTGGGCCTCTCCAAGCCTGAACACCCGACTCTTCCCACACCTGTTTTCCTTCCCTGGTTCACCAAACTCTGGGGTTGGTGAGATCTAAGCACCTCAGAATGGCAGCCACCTCAGAGTACCCTCTAGAAGGCCCAAGGAGCTCTTGACCATGGTCCACAAAATGGCTGCTCTGGGAGATTTCTGTCTAACTCATCCGCCCCAACAGATGGTCAGCAACAGGCTCCTAGATAGCTTCTCCTCTCCTGCCGCCCCTGCAGAAGGCTGCTGGCTACCATCTGGACCTGTTCTGGGTGGGCGTCCTTATGGCCCTGTGCTCCTTCATGGGGCTCCCCTGGTACGTGGCTGCCACAGTCATCTCCATTGCCCACATCGACAGCCTCAAGATGGAAACAGAGACCAGCGCCCCTGGGGAGCAGCCTCAGTTCCTGGGGGTCAGGTAGGTGGGGGTCTGGGCCTGGGGACCACCTGAGCAGGAGTGGTCAGGTTGAGGGGGGGGGAAGCAGGTTTCTCTTACCATCACTGTATCTTGGTGCAAAGGGCCCCTGCTCTGACTAGAGCCACATGTACAGAAATGATATTTCTGAAGGGAGGGAGATGAAAATTCAGTTCTAAGTGGTGCTTTCTTCTTAATGGAATCCAAGCAGTACACCACCTCGCCCCATACTCACACTCTCACCTCTTACCTGTACAGGCCACTCAAGAGCCCCACAGGCCACCTCTGACCTATCCCTTTGTCTCCTCTTTAAGATGCTCTGCCCCTACTGTCTCCTAAACCCCTCCAGTGGGTTCAGATCCTACTCCATCTCCATTCCTCCAGAAAGCCTTCCAGGACCACTCCCATCCATGGGCTGTAGATTATGGCCTGTCACCTCTGTTCCTTCACTGGCCCCTCCTCTCATGCCCCATGTCAGGTCCCTGACCTGTTTCAGACAGGGAAGCACGTCTTCCACCTCTTAGGGCCTCCAGGGTGAGCCCACACCAGACACTGGCATTCTCAGAAGTGGCTGTCCTGTGAGCTTCTCCCCACTGCCTCCAGAGACCTGGTCTGTCAGCATTCTGGATTGAGGCTTCTCTACTGAGGGCAGGGCTCCCTGCCAGACCCCTGAGCCCCAGATGGCTGAGCCTGAGCAATCTATCCCAGAGCTGCCAACTCCCACCTATATCGTGTCTGGGCCTGGGCACAAGGGAAAACACACCTGCCCTCTCACCCTTCCTACCCACTCTGCCAGCAGTAGGCCCCCTTTCCCTGAATCTTCATTAGTCATGCCCTACAAACATGGGACCTTATTATAGTCAAAGAAAGGGCAGGTCTAAGAAGCACTTTATATCCCATTTCATCCTCACTACAACCCACCCTCCGGGTAGGTGCCATCTTCTCTCCTACTGAGGCGAAGACATTTAGGGCCTTGCCTGATGCCACACAACTAGTAAGTGGCAAAGCCACACCCAAATTGGTCTGGCTCAGCACCCCAGCTATTAGCACTGCACTGATCAACCTCCCAAATACCCCTACAAAATGCCCTCACCTCTGTTGGGGCTCCCTCTCTCTATGTGCCAGTCAACTGAGCCTCGGGCGGCAGGCTTACTCTCTGGAATAGGAGAGCAAGGCAGAGGCCAGGGCCTTGACACACCTTGAGGTGCCACAGAGGGCCAAGGCTGGAATGGTCAGGGAGCATCTCTTAGTCCACCCTGACTGTGTCCTCTTCTCTGCCAGGGAACAGAGAGTGACAGGCACCATCGTCTTCATCCTAACTGGGATCTCTGTCTTCCTGGCTCCTATCCTGAAGGTGAGGCTCTGCACCCTTTCCTAGGGCCCCATCTACCTAAGAAAGCACTGGCCTGATGCCTCAGAGGTGGAGGAGGGTCCCCACGTGGCCCCTAAAAAGACAGGATCCTGTCAGGCCAAAGAGATGGTTCACCATCATCACCGTTTTCGGGGTGATTGCATCATTTGTCATCAGCAGCAGGCAGTCCTTATTGCTCTTTCCACCCCTCCTGGGGTTCACCCTCACCTTTCTGGAAAACACTCTTCCCTCAGAAGTTTCCTCCAAGTTCCATCCTTGCTTAGATCAGCAATTTCCTGAGCTGGTTGTGTTTCTACATTGTTGTGTTTATGGCTCACTAGAGCCCTCCTTGCTCACCATTTTCTGAAGTTTAAAACTTGCAGGGGAGGCCTGTAAGTGTTGGGGCCTGTTTTCTGCTTCTCTGTCTTGAATGTCTTGGGCACATAAGTGGCTTTTCCCACAGTCCGAAGTCCTCTTGCTCATGTCCCTCCAGAGCAGTGGGAAGAAACAAAATCAAATGGGAGAACCTTTGAGCATGAGTCACCAGAAATGTCTCTCTCTGCTCAGGTTTCTCCCTCTCTCATTCCAGCCATTCCCCTGTTGCTGTTTGTTTGCTGCCATTACAAAATACCGCAGACTGTGTGGCTTCAATAACTGATACTTATGTTCTCACAGTTCTGGAGGCTAAAAGTTCAAGATCATATTGGCAGGGTTGGTTTCTGCTGAAGCCTCTCCTCGACTTGCGCATGGCCACCTTCTCCCTGTGTCTTTACATGGTCTTTCCTATGTGCGTGCGCATGTCTGTGTCCTAACCCCTTCTTCTTGTGCCAGTTGTTAAAGTAGAGCCCACCCACATTACCTCGTTTTACCTTAATTACTTCTTTAAAGAGCCTGTCTCCAAAGTCTGTCACATTTTGAAGTACAGAAGGTTAGGACTTCAACGTATAAATTTGATGGGGACACAATTCAGCCTATAACTCCTATCAATGGTCCTTTCCCATAATCAATGCCTACAGACTTTCTTTTCTCGAATTAATCTTAGCTGTAGTTGCCCCAATCTTTTGCAGATATGTTTCCCTATCTCGAAACAACTCATTCAAGGATGACCTTGTGAAAAAACGAAGGCTGAGGAACCATGATTCGTTTACAATGGAAAATAATTCTAGCTTGAGAACCGGTGCTGGACACACCCAAACAATAGGTTTGAGGTTGGCTATTTTACCTCATTGTTGCAGGCAACAGATTACATACAGGAAGGCAGGCGTTTTTTTATTTAAAAGTAATAAATGCAAGCATTTGCATTAAAAAGCTCAAATCCAAGAACATCCTACTTTAGGGGCCAAAAGTTCCTGCAAACACTTTGTGATGGCTGTGGTGTCCCTGTCCCTGTGAGAGGGGCTCCGCGTCCCAGCCCTGCCGCCCCGCCTGCTGAGTGTGTTCAGCGATTTAGTCTTTTAACATCAGTTGTCATTAGCATGTGAATAGAACACAAATCAGTTAGAGAATTGCACTACAGTTCCCCTTGTTTTGTTCTATTTAGAGTGTGCTTGGTCACCTTATGGACACACTTATGATATTATGAGTATACATTTTCTAGGCTTCTGCACTCTACACTTGACATATCTGATTTTAGTAAATTTTTGTTTCGGCACTAATATTGTCCATCTTCTGAATATAAATAGCATGCTGACAGAATATACTCAAAATAAGTATATTTTCATCTGGAAATGAAAATAGTTCTGTGTATAAGATCTGACATTACCAAAGCCTTGGAGGGTCATTCTTTAAAGGCTGTGTCATCATATTCTTTGTTCTGGGGTATGTAGTCGTTTTCTATTTTAAGCAATAATGGAAACCTCTTTCTGCTGAAGTTCTTGGCTCAAATGTTGTAACTTTTCCAAGCTGTGGACTGTATTTCTGTAATAATTTATGCACCTTATAAAAATAGATGGGCTTTATTAATAGGGTAAGATGCCAGATGTGGGGAGATGTTAATTATTACTCTGGCCATCATGGAAAAGTTTCCATGGGTCTATGTAGCTCCAAATGCTCTGATATTGTCACAAAAGGATTTGAAAAATCCTGCCCATGTTCTTTTACAATAAGCGTAGAAAAAGTATAATATTTTAAAACACCAATTAACCTATCAAACAAACTCAAAAAGAATCTGGAGGCTTTTCTAGAAATAAATGATAGAGATTTATCCAAGGGTCTTAGAGTTTCCAAACTAGGAACACAGCTAAGGAAAAACCTAGAAATGTTCCCAATAAGAAAGAAAGGTTAAAAGTTCTTATAGTAAAAAGTATATTCTTGAGAATTATCAGTCCTTCATTCTTCCCCTAGGCTTGTTCCAGGATGGTTATCAGTCAGATGTCAGGCAGTCAGGATGATGGATGCCAGGCAGTCTTGAAGATGGGTGTCAGGGCAGCTGGTCACATCCCTGTGGCCTGGATAATGGCTGTCAGGTGGCTGTATATATGAATCCTTGGGGGTAATTAGAGGGTTATCTAGAGGTCCAGATGTATATCCAGGCATTGACGCAGAACTGGAAAGTTCAAAATAAATTTAAATTCCCAGGCTAGTCAGAACAAGAATAGTCTTTCCTCATGCTTCAACTTTCATAATGTTAATTATTTTAGCAGCTTGGGTAAAATGGTTTCATTTTGTATATTCTCTGTCTTCACTCTTATCTCTATCTATTTGGTAAATTTTATAGCAGAAAAGACCCATACAAAATATCTCGCTTTTATTATTATTTTTGCATTGCTCTATATATTGATAGTCTTTGGAAACAAATGAGATCATTCTATTTATAGCATTCTGTTTTTAGTAGTGGTATTTCCATTTACACAATATAGTAATTCTCAATTGCTAAAAATGTCAAGTCCTAAAAGACATAGCATTCCTACATGTGATGTTAAATCAACCCTGGCAGTGGGTTGGACTTTTTTTCTAAATGGAAAAAGAGTTAAACTGTGATATAAAGCTAATACTAGAGGCACCTTTTTGCCACTTTGTAGTATCATTAGTATTGAAAAGGGGCCCTTCCCTGGGGATCCAAGGAAGATTTGTGCTGATTAATCTAGAATTTGTGACAACAGCCCCGTCACTGCTTGGAATGTGATGTCATGGACCTCTGGGATTTGCTGGAAAAACTGTGAACCTGCAAATAACGGGACTGGAGACAATTTTCTAGGCTTGCTAATCAGCCACTAGTAACTACAAGTTACCTAATATTTGGCCCAGTTCTCCTGTTTGATATGGTTTTCATACTTATTAGGGCAAAAGGGAAGTTTTAAGCCATCTTAAGTTTCTGTTGTTACAGATTATATCTGAGTTTTTATTGAAGATTTTATTTCTCTTTCAACTGCCCCCTGAACCTTGAGAATGATAAGGACAGTGTTGCTTACTAAAATTTTTACCTTATTTCATAATAGGACAAAATCTGGTAAGCTATGCACAATGATGCCATGGCCCCACATTTCCATTCCTTAGGTTCAAATGTCTTAGATTGAGGTTTACAGCACATGGGTCCAAATCATGCTTTTGTTTAAAAAAATTAAAAAACAGTCTAATTTCTTTTAAAAGAGAAGGTGTTATTTGGTTCGATTTATTGACATTCTGAATGTTGTCTAACAGTTGGGCAGAGCACTTCGGTTCTCCCGCGCGATCCAACAGGACAGCCCCAGAGCAGCCTGTTCATTACGGCAAGCTGCAGGTGTAGATAAAGAGGACGAGAAAAGAAGAAGAAACACAGCTTAGAATGACAGTGGAGAAATATCTCAAAAGGGTCCCAAAGAGTCATAATGATGACTGTAGAACAGTATCAATTATATAATCCCATTTTTGAAAAAGTAAACAAGCTACCTGTGAGCATGATCAGAAGGAAAGATACCCACCAAACCATATCCACCAAACGGCTTAGCTGGCAATTAGTGGTGGCTGATTTATACGTTCTATTTTCTTAGATATATGTTGTGTGTGTGATTCATGAGTTTTGTTAATCAGCAGGTACTCCTAGGCAATGTGGGTCAGCTCACCAAAGGTCCCCAGCCTCCTGCAATCTGAGCACTGCAGCTTTGAGGGTCCCTCAGCTAGGGCTAGATGTAGGAAGAGGCTGACAGGAGTAAGTAGGAGACTTTCTATGGAGCTTTCTCGTGTTCCAGAAGGTATGTCTTCAGACCATGTGGCTTTGAAGTGGGGGACCAGCTGGAAGAGCAGCAGCGCACTGAGCTAACTGTCCCCAGCTAGAGAATGTGGCAGGAGAGAGCCCAGGGACCATCGCTCTCCCCACTGACACTCTGGCTCCAGATCTGCTCTCAGACCCTCAGTTCTTCCAAACATCCAGCTCCTTTACCACCTGGGGACAGTCAAGGCAGGCCAGACTGCCTCTGTGACTCGGCAGACACTGTCACACAGAACAGACAGGCGAGGTCCAAAGCTCTGCTTCCCTCTCTCTTTCAGTACATCCCTATGCCAGTGCTGTACGGAGTCTTCCTCTACATGGGCGTGGCCTCTCTAAATGGCATCCAGGTGAGGCCCTCCCTCCCCAAACTGATCAGATGTAGTCAGCGCTCCAAGTCTGGTTCTGTCACCAAGACCCCAAGTGCTCACTTTCCCAGTTTAATGAAAGAATAACAGTAATAATGACATTGCTATTTACTATGTGCCAAGGAAAATAACTATATCAGGCACTTTATAGGTGTTCTATAATTAAACCTGTATAAGTAGGTCCTCTGATACCTATTTTATAGATGAGGAAACTGAGGCTTGGAATTCAAAACCCAGATTGGGCTGACTCCAATGAGCCTTTCATTACCTCTCTCTTCTTTAAGACAACTCTGGCAGAAGAAAACATTTTGTTTTCTTTATTTACGATACACTGGGATGTCTTGGATTGCTTATGTTGCAATTAAGTTGCATTTTTCTTGACTGTGGACAGTGTTTATTTGTGACAGCTCCATGGCTATACCCCTCACCCAGGGCTCAAGCCCCCTCCCCTAAGATCTTGTATATGTCCTCCTATACCTCCAATCCCCTTCCTATGCATCCTTAAAGTCTGACCAGGGGCTCCCCACTGCAAGACCCCACCACAGCACCCCTTCCCCCCAATCCCAAGCCCCCAGCAGGGCCACCCGGGTCCCCACTGCCTGGCTGAGCCTCGAGCTATCCTTGCCAGTTTTGGGAACGCTGCAAGCTCTTCCTGATGCCAGCCAAGCACCAGCCAGATCACGCCTTCCTGCGGCATGTGCCCCTGCGCCGGATCCACCTCTTCACCCTGGTGCAGATGCTCTGCCTGGCGGTGCTCTGGATCCTCAAGTCCACAATGGCTGCCATCATCTTCCCAGTCATGGTGAGGTGGGGCCGGCTTCCCCCTCTTGCTCAGTGGATTCGTCCTAGGCGGGTGTCCATGGGGAGGTCCACCTCGCCTTTCCTCCCCGATGGCCTGACTCTCTCGGGTCACAGGGGCAGGCACAGAACAAGATTGCGGTTGTGAGTCCAGGTCAGATGGGTTGGGGGAAATGGAGAGGAGGGAATGGGGGAAGGTGCGTGTGGTGGGTGGACCCTGTAGTGACAACTCAGCACCCCCCCCCTTCCCAGCTCAGGTGGGCAGCTCAGTGAGAATGCACAAGCCCCAGCCACCCCCGTTCTGGGGCAGGATGGAGAGGCTGGGCACATCAATAAGGAGATGGAGGCCCCACTGCTGAAATTCAAACCAAATGCAGAAGTAGATGCATGCTAAATATAAATCCTCTCACCATTCAAACTAACTGAATTTGACAAGATAAATGGGGGTGGAGAGAGAGAGCTAGAATCAGACATCAAGAACTTCAAAGTCCATGTCATTAATGTGATATATGGTGAAGCTGGGAAAGTACATGGGAGTTCTTTGTTCTTGCAAGTTTTATGTAAATATTCCAAATTTTGAAAGTATTCCAAAATAAAAACTAAAAGAGCCAACAACATGTTGCATCCAGCCAGCCTCACTGTAGGGAAGAGGCCTTAGGCCCCTCCTGGGGGTTACTGGAGCCTGTGAGCAGGCACTTACGGAAAGCCCTGGGTGGGCCCCAAAGCTGCAGGGCTGGAGTTGGGGCCAGAGTGAGGACGCAGAGGTGGGTTTGAAATGTGCCCCCCTGAGAGGGCTCTATGTCACTGATTTTTGACCCCGGCTTTTCATTTGAGGCACCCGGCAGCCAGCAACATGTGTATTAACAGCCTGCCGAGTGATCTGGTGCCAGCTCAAGTGTGAAGAGCACTGATTTAAAGAATAACTGTAGTTCTCTAGCCCATGGTCTCTACCTGGCTCCCCACCTCAGTCATCGCAGCCTCTGTCCCTCTGGGTCACTGGTAGGCATTGTCACTGAACTGAAGAAAGCCAGAGAGGAACCACGATGGGCGGGAGGTGAATAATGGTTTGTGACAGCTATAAGACGGCTTCAAAGACACTGACCGGAAAAAGTCCCTGAACATGGCTGAGGGAGAAAAAACTGTGCCCAAGTTTGGGGCCTTGAGCCTGCCATTTCTTATGAATTGTCACCACAGATCCTGGGCCTCATCATTGTCCGAAGGCTGCTGGACCTCATCTTCTCCCAGCACGATCTGGCCTGGATTGACAACATCCTCCCAGAGAAGGAGAAAAAGGAGACAGACAAGAAGAAAAAGAAAAGGAAAGGGACCCATGAAGACAGTGACGAGGAGGTGGGGAGGATGTGAGGCCTAGGCCTGGGGGAGAGATCGAGAGACTCTCTCTATACCTCTGCCAGGGCCAGGGGTGGGGTGGCTTCTCAGGTGGCCAGCAGCGACCCAGTCCAGGATGAGCTGAGGCTTCTGCTTATGTTGGGGTGGGGTGCTGAGAGCTTATCTGTTAATGTGAATATCCTCAGGGTGGGCCAAAGTGAAAGAGCCCCCTACCCAGTGAAGAGTTTAGCTAAACCCACTCTTTCCAGCTCTGGTGGACTCTTGGGGTCATTATCAACAGCGGTGTAGTCCCCTGAGGGAACAGGGCGGAGACTGGCTCTACCAGGGAGCTGGTTATGAGAACCGACCTCCAAAGAATGGAGCAGGCTTAGGGAGAGGAGACTGATGGGCGCTCACTGCCCACAACAGATGGGAGGACTGGGGACCAGGTTTGCTTGGTTCTGCCCTAAGGAAAGAGGGAGGTGGGGAAAGAGGCACATGTCCTCACTGAAAGGAGGGTGCCTGCGTTCCTCAGATACCTGCAAGGTTGCTCTGACTACCCCGCCCTTCTCACATTTCCTCCCCATCCCCCTGCAAAACGCTCAGGGAATCAACACACAAGAAGCCAGTTCAGAACTTAGGGTAAACCACAAAATGTTAGGCAGAAAGATTGTCTAGTTCAAGTGCTTATTACAGATGACGGAACTGTCCCCCCAAAAGGAAGTGATTCACCCAAGATGAGCATATATCTAAATGTCTCAGAAGGATTTAAGAAAACCATTTCTCACTTTGAATCTGATATTTCCAATATACTGAGCTCCCCATGACATCTCCCAGTTTGACCCAAAACCACATCCCTGCCTCATTTTTGAATTGTTCTTCTGGTGACCTTGCCTTTTGCAGATTAAACCTATTCTCAGGCGAATTCTTGCTGACTGATTGGTGGCAATTAAATCATCTTCTGGTGGTAGCAAGAGACTGAAACTCCCCTCGTCCTTAATCATTGTCCTCTTCCAGGAAGCCCATTGGTCACTCACATGTTTTCATTGATGTTTTAGAGTATTTGCAAGGGTAGGTTCTGAGAACAAAGAAACCGAGAACCTAAGTGCCTTTTAAAGACAAATAGTTATCCTTTCATTGATTCATTCAATAAATATTTGAGTGGCTACCATGTGCCAGGAACTATTCCAGGGTTGGGAATAAGTATCTCTAGACTATATAATATGCAATGGAAAAACGGGATTCAATTTACACAAATTCATTTTACACACGTCTTTACACAGCTATTGTGTGAGGTTCACTCCCAAGTCACTGGTTACTATGACAGCTGAAACTGTTTTGATTGGTAATGTTCCCAGAAGAGGACAGCGGGTTAACTGTGTGATGCCCCCTCAGTGAGCCCCAGAGTATTTGCAGCACCCCCTGTTTAGTCTGGATGTGAAGAGGATGATAGTTTGCACATTGTGGATGTATTTTCCATCTTGGCAAGAAAGCCAAAGCTGTTGTATTGGTGGTGTTTATCAGCTCTTCCCACTGTTTCTCTCCAGCCCCAGTTCCCTCCTCCCTCAGTTATAAAGATTCCCATGGAAAGTGTTCAAACAGATCCCCAAAATGGTATCCACTGCATTGCCAGTAAGTAAAACACATAATATCTCTCCCTTACTACTAATCCTCCACCTCTTCCTCAAGAGCTTCCATTTTAATTCATGAGATCTAATGGTCTTAGATGCTAGAGGACCCCTATGCTAGGTAAAGGCCAAAGGGAATTGGGCCACGGGAATGGGACTCCAATAATCGGTCTTTAATTTAGGCAAAACCCATCATCTCTCCTTTCCCCTGGTTCCCTTAGATGCCTGTGGCACCACCTGGCCCTGTCTTGTGTTGTTTCAGACATGACTAAACATGACCAGCTGAGCCTTCCATGTTTTTCCAGTGATTGTTAAAAAGATTGAGCGCTCAAATCCAAGCTGAGTTGTTCTTTAGAAGCAACAGGTAGCATCGTGTTTGGATTATAAATTAGAAAAGTCCTAGTGGTTGGGCTGTGATTCTGTATGAATCACAAGCACCTTCCAACTGCTGAAAGGGAGGCTGCCTAGAAGGGATCAGGCATTGCTTATGGAGATCCTGGGGGATTCTGTAGCGGCCTTTACCCCTTCCCAGCCTCAGCTCCCTGTCGATGGACAATTCTGTCATTGAGACAGCACAGCTTGAGATCCCAACCAGAGTTCAGACCTAGTTCCTAAAATAGATTTTGCCACTTTCCTCAAAGGCCTCGAAGGGCTTCCCATCACGCTCCATCAGGGTACCTCTTGGAGTTTCTCAATCTTCTTCCTCCTCCTTCCCATTTACATAATTACATCATCCTTCCTTACTCTTCCCTGGCTAAGAGCTCTCTGGGTGAAGGAATAATTGAACCAGAAGTCACTTATCCCTCTGAGGGCCCTGTATTCCTCTGAGCAGTGTTAGCCATGGGGTTGGAGAATAGAAAAAAGAAATGGGTGAGGGAAGCACTGGAAAAAAGAGGATATTTTCCAGTATAGTCCTCAAAACTGCTCCACATCTGACATCTTAATTTTCCTGCCAGGAAAAAGATCTTCCAGTTGGAGTTATTCATTCTGATTCTTCCTTCAGTGACTCAGAACCTGATCGAAGGTAACAGCCATGAGGTGTATGCTTTGGGTGTTGGATAAGAGACTAAGCAATAGCCAGGAAGCTTGAGGGACATGGAGCTCCCAGACTAGCCAGTGTCTCAGTAAAAGCCCTTTGTGGTCCACCACAGAAAGAAAGGCTGACAGGTATGATTACTGAGTGTCCACTAACAAATTTATTCTCTTATTGACATAATAACATGATTACAACACACAATGATATTCCACTTTAGAAAAGGGAATTATATTAGGTAAAATGAAAATTGAAAGTAAATACTGAAAAAAGAAAACAGAAAAATTAGACATGACTTAAGTATATAGTATTGAAAGCTAGGATAAATGAACTCTAAGAATCAAAACACCAGCTGTGAAATAAAATAACTGCATGGTTAATTAGCAAAAGTGAGAAAGGGTATCAAGGAAAGCTAACTGAATATCAAAGATTAAGTGGAGATAAGAACAGTCCAGAAAGGATTCAAGACCCGATTTCCAGGAGGCCCCATGCCAACCATGTTATTCCTACCTGCTCTAAATGAGAAGCCACCCATGAAGAAGGCAGGACTCCTGGATGGTTGAAAATAAAGGGGGCTCAGAAATGGAAATGAGGAATTCAGAAGCAAGAAAGTCTGCCTCAGTTATTACTAGGGAAGATGGTAGGGGCAGTCTTACTCCTCTGTTGTGCCCTACACTGGACAAGAATCACTCTGCACTGAGCCAGTGAAAGTCTAGAGACAGATAAATTTCCAGACTTAGATGGTACTCTCAAGAAATTTTAGGAAATATGTATGAGATCTGAGTTATAAGTCGGGGCTATTATCACATGCTAGGATGAAAAGAAACTTAACACTGGTACAAGCCTCCCTAAGCAGTGGGGCCCTGGACCACTCTAGCCAAGTGTCACATGTCCAAATTACGTCCCTGCTTGCCTTCTTATCCCATCTCCCCAACTAAGGCTCTTGTGCCCTTAAAGTCACTGATCTTTACATACAAATATATTAGGAGAAAGCAGCCTGCCTATCTTGATTTATTTTCATTTTAAAATAGCCTACACTAAATTGAATCTCTAATTGCCCCAATTTCAATCAGTGGAGAAAGAATTTGGACCAAGATAGGGCATTTCCAAAACCCTGTTAAATAATAAAAAACATGGGACCAGGTCAGAAATGTAGAAAATTTGGTAACTGGCAATAGCACTTCTCAACTACACTAGTGTTCTATCGAATCTATGGAAGCAGAGACCACTAAGCAGCAGGATTCCATTTCAGCAAAATGACCTAGTTTAACAAAGATTAAGGATCATGATCAATCAGGCAGGATGCTTAATCTCTGAGGATAAAGACAGGTATGCGAACAAAGGCACACAGCACCTTGTGCCAAGAACAATAGAACACATGTAAGAGAACAGTGGTCTAAAGGAAGGGATTTGCCTTATCTGGAGAGCCTAGGAACATAGGCAGGAATCCATCATATAGAACGAAGGAGAGAAAAGGGCCTTTCAGGCTGTGAGAATGGGCTGGAATTACCATTTGAAAACGTATACACAGCAAAGAATACAGGGGTAGATGGAGCAGTCAAACTACAAGCAAATGGGTGTAAGCATAGGAGGCCTTGTCTTGCCACACTCAAGAGCTTGGATTCTGTTTTGAATCCACAGAAAAATTTAAACAGAACCACAGATGTGTGATCCAGAAAGGTCACTTTGGCATAGGTTGAAACAGGGTGAGACCGGTAATGACAGCTGAAGACTGAGCAAATAGAATCCTACTAGTTCCCGTGGGTATTAAGAATTCATAAGCAAAGACAGGACTACTTGTTTGCATTAGAGCCCTGCTCTGGGGAATGCATGAAAACTAAACACCAAATGAATTATGCTTCCCTCCTTTTTCTCATTTAGTATTACCTTGCACTTCAAAATTTCCTGTCCAGCATCACCTGCTTTCAACTATTCACAGAGCCCAATGTTCATGGTGCCACAGGTGAAGATAGAGATGGAGTCAGACTGTGACTTCACAGACATGGACGTATATGGAAGAGACACGGATGGCGAGACCACCCTCTAGGACACGGTGTCCCCTGATAGGGCACAGAAGGAGGGCATGGTTTAGTCTTCATTGCGAGGGTCTGGGCCACAACCCTGCACTTCGCTGAGCCTGTTTCCTTATTTACCAAACAGACTGGGCCATTATTCCACTTGATAGGAAACTGGAGAGCTGTCGATAAAAAGTACTACTGAAATGCAATACTCTTTTCTTCCCTTTGTAACTATGAAAACAACTAAAGCTCAACGTTATACCTTATTTTAAAATGCAGTCCAATATAGAAATTATAATATTTTTTTGAAATTAAAAAAAGAAAAAAGCTTGCCTCCTAAACTGTAGTTAAGATAAAGGGGCAATAGTCAGTTTTTAAAGTTAGATTATAAAGTGTCTAAATGATCTTGAAAAAACTTTTAAAATACTTGTACTTCAACAAAGCAAGTTTGGAAATTTTGTTTTGCAATTTTGACTATTAAGAAATGCTTAAAGTTCCCTATCTTATCTCCCCCTCATTCCGTTTGCGAAGGGTCTTATGAAAACTTTGAGCCATCTGCATAATGCGCCTTGCTCCAGCACAGAAGTGTGACTGGGGCTTTCCAGATTGAAAAGCCAGTTCCAAAAGTCTGTTAATGAAAGAACCAATACATTTGAGTGGATACATGTTTTTTAAAATAAAATAGTTCTTGTTAGAGTAAAATCCCAAACCATGTTAAATCAAAAAATGATCTTTTAAATTAACATGACTGGTTTTTCATGCCCAAAATCAAAATTTCTTTACACATTTGGGTAAATCCTTCTTGCAAGTTTTCAGTGGCCTGATTCCCAAAGTCTAACTCCCATTCACATAAACATTGCATGCTAGGCAGAGCTGATGTCAAAATTTTGAAAGATTATAACTTTGCAATATTAGATTATACTTCAAAGGAATGATTGGAAGCAAGTCAGATTAAAACCCGTTATTAATGAAGCAAATCCTTTCCTCATAAAGATCAGTCTTTATCGTTAATCCATGTTTAACAAATGCCAACTATGTTTCTTTAGCACCTACTATGTGCCTGATAGCCATAATGCACCTTCTCAAAAACAACTATGGATTTGAATCTTCAATAAATCATTTTGGTAAGAGTTACTACAGTTACTCAAGATGACAAATGCAGGTGCTCTTTCTTTATTCCTTATTTTTTAAAGAAAAATGACACTAGATTGTCAACACCTTGTATATTGGGGACAGTTAAATGCCTCTGTAATCCCCAGAGCCTAGCATAGTGACGGCTCCACAGAAAACTCTTCACTGTTTATTAAATTCAGAGCTCCCTTCCAAGGGATACTGCCAAGAGGTAAAGCTCTAAACCTCTATCACTTGATAGCTGCGGAATTTCTTAGCTGCTCACTAATCTAGAACTATCACCTGAATTAAGTACAAATTCTTTATCTTCATCTATCTGTACCAATCCTGGGAGAGCTAACAATCTACCCTTAACATATTGGTTTTAAAACTTGATTTTCAATAGCGTTTTGTCTGAATTTAATTATAGAAATGTTATGGATTCAGGAGTAAATGTGCTTGATTAATCAAACAAGCTGGAAAACCACAATGTTAATTTTTTTGTTCTTGTAAATTGATCGCTGTAATTTTTCACCTTATACACGTCATTTGTATTTTGTATATACATGAACATTTTAATTTTGATAGCTTTGACATATTGTTACTTCTCCATGCAGTAGGTCAGTCCTTTAATCCACTTGTAACTACAATTCAATAAAACTTAATACTGTCTCATCTTGCTCCACATTTAATAATTTAGACAAGTGAGCAGGCATCCTATGGACACGAGCTACACACTTCACTTAAACAAAAGCAAATCCAGCAAACTATCATCTTTCATCTCCAGAAAACTAACAAAAGAGTAAAGGCAGCTGGCAGAGGAACAAGAGGAAGTAGGTCAACTCTCCCTTGTTCTCCTTTGTCTGCCTTAAGCTGCCTGGAGCAGGAACTGTTTCTGCCTCCATGAAAGCCAAATACCCAGTCCTGGTGGAGGATACACAGCGACTCATCCTAGCCTCAAAATGTGCACAATCTGTCAAATCAAACACACCAATTTAAAAAATGTGTGTGTGTGTGTGTGTGTAAATATGGAGAGAGAACGTGGCAAGTACATCAAATCCTTTGCAAACTGAACAGTGTGTAAACTGAACGCATGGTTTAGAACAGGGGTCACCAATCCCCAGGTTGTGGACTGGTTCTGGTCAATTGCCTGTTAGCAACCAGGCTGCACAGCGGAAGGTGACTGGTGGGCAAGTAAGCGAGAGAAGTTTCATCTGTATTTGCAGCCGCTCCCCAGCGCTAGCATCACAGCCTCAGCTCCTCCTCAGATCATCATGCATTAAATTTTCATAGGAGTACCGGTCCCCGGTGCCAAAAAGGTTGGAGACCGCTGGTTTAGAAGACTAACCCCTTAAATGAATCTTAAGATTAAACACTAGCTTGGTACAACCCGTTGGGATATAAGACTGAAAAGAGTATGCTGGTTTCTCCATTGCTCTTTAAACCAAATCGTTTAAGGCACAGGACCGGGTGCTACTACATATAGGAATATAGAGATCAATTACATCCAATGAGAAGTTATGTTAGGTAAAAACAAAACAATATAAGGGAGGAAGATACAGTATTTCAGAAACTCATTCCATACCAGTCAGAAGTGTTTTAAAAAAAAACAAACAAGAAAACCCTTTAATCAGAAAGTCTGGTTAAATTTAATAGTAACTCAAGCTCTCAAAAACCTATGAGGGGTGGGGGTGGACCAACAGGTGCTTCAGAGAAAAGCAGACAGCTGCTGACAATTCTTTGGTGGAAAAGTAAGTTCCCTACTTACACAGGCTGCCCTAATGATCACCAAGCCCAAGGTTTGTTTTATAAACACAGGTTTCAAGATCTACCAAAGAAACCACCCAGAAACTCCTAATAGTAAAAAAAATAACTTAGCAGTGAAGTTTAAGGATATAGAAAAAACCAAATGTGATAATACACACGATTTATAAAATAAGCCTTTCAATCCTAGAAAGCTAAAATGCGGAGACCTCATGGATACATAAAACAAGGGCTAATAGCACATGGAACAACCCTAGACATTTTCCCAATGACTAAGCTATCAAATGACAACTCAGGAAACTATTAACATGTAGCTTTTCTTCTGGTCATTGGTCAATACATATAAAATTAGGGTAACTTTTTTTACTCAATTACCATCCTTTTTACCTTTTCCTAATTTTCTATAGCAACATTTTTCCTTTGGTTTAACCAGTTGAACTCAAAAGGTTTGGAACCTACAGTGAGTATCAACTCTTTCTGGAATAGCACTTGGGAAATGCAATCCTAGAAAAGGCAAATTGTAACTGTAGTGGTCTGACAAAGTTAAGCAGCCATTCTCAATGTGACAGTGTTCTTCCATGTTAATCACTAGGTTAATGGCTTCTCCTATAGCTAGATCACATGACCCAGCATGATACTGGCATGCTCCCTGGTGAGGTGCTACAGAACTATATGCATAAACACCCACCCATTTAAGCTTTCAGTAAATACAAAGCATCATTTAAAACCACTTCAGCAGAATAAATAAAAATTTGGCATTTCTCTTGGCCTGTTTTGCCTCTTGAATTGACTTGGAATACTGATCATGACACAGAAGACACAACAGCTAATTAGTTGCCATTCCAAGCTCCTTAGACTTCAGTACTTCCTGCTCGTCAAGCCTCAGCACCTTTTTTGCAGCAAGAATGGTATTCTTCATTAGCATCGCCACTGTCATGGGACCAACGCCCCCAGGGACTGGAGTGATGTAACCAGCTTTCTTCTTGACTCCTAAATAGAAACAAGACAGATTGCTTTATTACGACAAAGAAAATGCAAGTATTTTTTAACATGTCATGGAGAAAGCATTCAAATAATAATATACATAACCTCCTTCATAAGCCTTGAACTCATAAAAAAATCACATCTAATTACTCAAGACTAAAGGCTTTTGAATATACTAATAAAGTAATATTAACGGAATAAGCAGATGAATATTTACATATCTAAATAACCTGTAACTTACCGTACATACTTCCCTCCATATTAAATCAACTTAAAAAGAAACATCTCAGTAAGTTAACTGTACAAGAAGTATATCTATAATAAGCATTACTTCACTTAATATCTGCATAAAACAATTTCTTAATTTTACTCTACATATAATATTTATTTATACTGTTTCCCAAAGCACCAAGCAAAGTAATTTTCTGGAAAATAAAAAGTAAGATTTTTTTAACTTAATCTTCAAGGAAAGATACTTGGATACCTAGGCTTGGGTTTGACTACTTTAATAGAAACAGAAAGCTAGAAATAGAATTATTACCATAAAATTCAGATAAACATGGTACCTTAAGAACTGAAAAGAGAAATCTACTAGCAAATTCCAAAATTTAAAGAATATGGCTTTTTCCTGGACTGTGATAACATTTCAGGTCTGGGATCTCTCCTCTCAATATGTAAATGAGGAATCCATAACAATTTTTAGGAGGCTCAGCAGTTTAAGAAAATCACATTAAATTGTCAGACTTGTTAAAAGTCTTGATGTTATTCTAATTATGATAATGCTAAGGAAAAAAAAAACCCAATTCCCTGAAAAGTTTATACCTAGTCTCCATAATTTTATGATATAAACACCTAAAATAATTCTAAAATGTCTATAATTTTAAAAAAGATTCCTCTTAATTCTTGTGGAAAGCATTTTAAATGGTATTAGTAGGGTAACGTAAGTTTAAAAGTTAAAGAAAAAGTAAATGATTGGTCCTAAATGTCCATTAAAGGTAATATTTACTGATTTTATATATTTTTTAAAAATTATACTATTTACCTTCAAAATCCACGTCTCCAACCAACTTGGGTTTAGCAGTGATGGGATCTTGAATTCTATTTATCCCCACATCAATAACGGCTGCTCCTTCCTTGATCATGTCTGCTGTGATTAGATTTGGAATGCCTAGAAATGGTGACAGGAATGATCGATTTAGTACTGAAAAGAAGATTCCACCTGTCAGATTCTTATCTAATTTCAATTTCAAGTGACCCAAAAGAACAAATTAGCTTGTTTTATAAAAACCTATAAAAATTATTAAACAAGGAAACATTTACACTTCATACAGTAAATAGAAATCTTTTGAAATTGTAGAAATAACATTCATCCATCAAGTCTATAATTGAGATGCCAGAAACCACTATTCCAACCACAACTCTTTTCTCATCTTTGTAAGCAGCTCACACTGTCAATCCTAGGGCAATGAATGGAAGGACAGTGAGGCAGGCAAATTCTAGTCCATTTTCTGGGGTGACATCCTTCCATGCACCTGGTGTTCTTACCTGCAGCAGAGACCACAATATCTGCAAGAATTGTATGTTTCTTCAGCTGCTCTTTGGGAGTGTATCGGTGAGATATTGTAACAGTGGCATCACCTATGAGTTAAAAATTAAATGTCTTGATTTCTGAATCAAAGCTGGGATTAGATTAGGTCTCAGCTAGGCAAACCATTGTAGAAATTCAACATCTCTGAAAAATAATTGACTTAATTTGTGTGCCATATTTTCTGGACAGCCAATTACCATTTATTAAAAAAATTAATACTCGATTTCTTGTAACTTTTACCTGTTGGTCCTAGCTCTACTCTTCAGAGTCATATCTAATTAGATTTATTCCTTATCCTATTTAAGTTTTTCTAGAATTTTATCTTTTCTAAACAAAATATCACAGGAATTATTCAAGGTCTTTTTTAAAAAGTGTGCTAAAAGATATCTGGAAATATTTAGTTTTGCTATTATTTCTGATATAATCATATAGGATCATATTATGATAATCACAATAACTCTGAATTGAGGCTTTTTCACAAATTAACAAGAATTTAACATAATGACACATTATAGTCATATCAATTCAGTTCTTTGCAATGGTCTAAGATTTTTTTCTACCAATGACACAGAATGGGATACTAACTTTGAATAAGAATCACTTCTTAGATCCAACTATCGAAGCCATAATTAAAATTTTCTTACTTCTACAACCATGCTTATACTCAAAACTCAAATTTATTTGAGGCACATCCATTTCTGAACTACCTTCATAATAAATTAATATAAATAAACTCTCAAGTAACACTGAGTACAGCTTCTCCTGCAAAGATTACACCCCCAATATCTGTTAACAAAATTGTAACAAATGCAAATACCAATACAATGTTTCCCTGAAAGTCAGCACTTCTAGACATCCAGGATAGCCTTTGAAAGCTCTCACATAAAGAAGACACTCTTCATAAAACAATTTCCTTACCTCCAGGACGTTCGTGGGCCCCATCTGTGTGCAGTAACATTGCAATGGGCATTCCAACATTTTTTGACCTTCCAGCTACAACCACATTTTTCCCAAGGGTTGGAATACCTATGAAAAAATATGCATACCTGCATTAAAAGCAGGCCAGACTGTCTTAGAATGAGAACCAAAGGAAAAGGATGGCCTAGGACATGAATCTAATTGTGATAATGAAGGAAGTCGATAAGCTTACTGCCTCATCAGTCAACTGGCCCTATCACTTCCTTCATAGTGAAGGCTAAAAGAAAACATTTAGTAAGCCACAAAATGCTATATGAATATGAACTATCACCACTATTAAAGCTTAATTTTCCTTCACTGAAGCTTCTGGATTAAATAGCAAAAATAGTTATGGGCAATTGCTAAGAGAGGAAGGCTCTGGGGAGAACTAGAGGTCATGGGGTGGGAGTTGCCACTTTTTGCTACTGTAAGAATTTTTACCATTTGTAAGCACTACGTTTAAAATACTAACACAAACATACAATTATGGGGTATACCTACCAGTTCGCTTAATTATTTCCCATACACCCCATGGGGTAGCTGGTAACATGGAATACTGGTCCAAACACATTCGTCCTACATTAATTACATGGAAGCCATCGACATCCTTGTCTGGAGAAACAGCATTGCAGATCTTTCTCTCATCAATGTGCTCTGAAAAAGAAATCAGAGCAGTGGCCTTAAGTCACGGTTGCAGAGTTGGCACTGCTTGACCCCAGCATATGGGGTTTGCTGCACAAACCCGTTCCCCTTCCACAACGTGCCTGTTTGCCTCCATGATTTACTTCTTCCATCTGCACGAAGGAACACATATCAAGCAAAGCCAAATGCCAACATCAAAGTCAATGTCCTCTTGTACAACTGCTTCCCTGATCTGACCTTTGTATCAAGATCTCAAAATCAAGGAGTATTAGGTATTCTGATGTGGGGGAGGAAAAATTACTTTTCCTCCAACTTTTTAAAATTCTTCTGGCTGAATTAATAATCAAATTAATATGAAACATATTAATAGGGGAAAATGTCAAAATTTATTACATATGTATATATGAGGGTTCCATAAGAATATGAGACCCATGACAGATTGAGCAGTTGAGGCTTATATGCCATCTTAAGCTAAGGAAAAAGGGGGTTGTGGTCGGGGACTTCAAAGGACAGGAAGGCAATTCATTGTGGAGATGGAAAAGCAAATGTTTGGTAAATAAAATGTTTGCTCAGCCTCTTTAACAATGGGACCCAGAGAAGACTTTGATCAAAGAGGCCTTGCTAGGTTCCTCCCTGCTTATCACGCCTAGTTCATATTGAACTATAGTTATCTCTGAGGATATCTCCCTTGCTGGGGCAGGTCCTCTACCTAAATTCTTTTGGGCAGTTAGGGAGAAGGTCAAAGGTTTTCCCCAAGTCTTTTGTTTCTTGAGAATAATCAGCTTAAAATAATCAATATCCCAAAAGGCATATTTTTAGGGTGGCAAACTGCTTCCCCTCAATGAGTAGTCTGTCCTATATCTAATAAAATATTCACTCTCTTTAAGTCAAGTTCATAAGAGGGGCAAGCTGTATAAAGTAACCAAGCCTTTCCATTCCTCAGAAATCACTTTAAATGGCGGAGTCCAAAACTCACCTGGAAGAGGCAGCTGAACAAGGAGACCATCAACATTGTCATCATTATTGAGTTTACTAATTAAATTCAACAGTTCTTCCTCTGAAATTGAAGCTGGTTTTGCAATTGTCTCACTGTTGATTCCTATAAGAAAATTTCTAGATTAAAAAACATTGAGGCATTTAATGAGCGATGCTATGTTGCCTGTCACGGTCTTCTACCACTGAGGTTTGTTAATTTCACACATACCCTGGTAGCCGAAAAGCTTGAAATCAGCTCAAAGGAACCTAAAACAGCAACTTCACAACTAGATACACTAGAGAATGCCAGCTTGACATTTTCTGTATATTACGCAATCCTCATTAACCTCATTGTATGGAAAGGAGACGGGCACAACAAAACTGAAACACAAGCCAGCTAGTGACAAAGCTAGTCTTTCCAGTTCCAAAGTCCCTGTTCTTTCCACTATACCAATGTTTAGAAAGCAATGGCTTGCTATCTTCTAGAGGTTCTAAAGGATTCCAATGAAAAGGACAGGAAGCCTCAATCCTTAGTAATAAAGAACAGGGTATACCAAGAGGTCATGGTCCAGTAACACTGCCCAGCCATGCCAGTGCTTTTGCAGTCCTTCAGAAGGGCAGAGCACCTGGTGTTCAGACTACTGACCCACAGACGAGCCCACCACCGCTTGTCCACTGCCACACAGTCTGTAGTACAGCGAGACTTAGAACACACACCTCCCTTTGCCCAGACCTATGCCTTTTGAATTCAAAACTCCAACTGGTTCAAAACTGCAGAATTTCATCGGCTTTGGAACCAATTGGTAAGGAAATCGAAAGCTATCTCCCAGAAGGCAGAGTCATTAATCTTCTTCTAATCTATGACTGGGTCCTAGGCTACACTGCTGAAGTCTCCTAATCGTCCCCCACCAACACTTTGTTGCCTTAAACTGCAAGTGCTCAAACACTATAGTCAGAGACGCTCATCAGTCAGTAGATGCCAACTGTGTTCAAGGCCACCTGTCTGTCCAATGCCAAGACTAAGAATGATAGGCAAAGATAAGATAAACTAAGAATTTAGCTTACATTTCAAAAGACACCAAAAATAGAAACCATATTCCTTCTGTCCTAGTCTACTCCCCAATAGATACAGCCTGATTTCATCATGACAAAGTTTTGACTACAGCTCAATCACATTAGTCTTTCTGCTTGGGTTTCTAATCAGAAAAAAAAAAAAAGAAAAAAAAGAAAAAAAGGAATAATAAATGACAATGAAGTTGGCCTCAGATAAGCCTCAATTTGACAGCAGTCAGGATCTGGGAGTCACACGTACCCACATCTGCAGCGGCCCTGGTTTTGTTGAGGACATAGGAGTGACTTGCAGGATTCTCGCCAACCAGAACCACGCTCAGGTGTGGCCGTTTGTTGCCGATGCCACCCACTCTTCCACCTCCTGTCGCACTTCCTGCTTGATTTGCTGGGCAAGTTTCCTTCCAGAAATAACAATAGCTTCATTTCTGCAGAAGGCAACAGAGTCACAAAACCAATACTAGCTTGAATTTTTGTAAAAAGTAAATTTCAGACTATAAAAAAGTGTTATTAAATACCCAAAACCTTAGGGGTAAGAGGAGAGAGAATTGGAGGAAAGTGGTCAAAAGATACAAACTTCCAGTTATAAGATAAATAAGTACCAGGAATGTAATGTACAAGTGAGGGACTAGCTAACACTGTTGTATGATATACGGGAAAGTTAAGAAGGTTCTCATCACAAGGAGAAATTCTATTTTCTTTTTACTGTTATCTATACGAGATGATAGTCAATTAAAACTACTGTGGTAATCATGTCACAATATATGTGAATCAAACCATGCTGTACACCTAAAACTCATACAGTGATGTACATCAATTATTTCTCAATAACACTGGGGGGGGGGGAGAAAAAAATACCTAAAACTTAAAGTTTAGATTAAAATACATGCTGCCTAATCAGAGGGACAACTAAAATCTGAAGGACAAGTTTAAAGTGGAAAATCTGTGTCCAGTTGCATGTTTAGAAGGATAAAGTTCATTGAAACAGTTACTATCCTTAATCTGAAGCTCAGAAATTTTAAGTAATTGACAGCTAGTATTTGGCAAAGCTGGGTCTCATCCAGCTCTGTCTGAATCCAGAGTCTGGGCTCTCAATGCCATACTATTCTTCCTCCTGATCACTGACAAATAGAGAGGCAAAAAATGAAAAAAAATTCCATTGTTTTAATTTGCATTGTTTTATTTGACCCCTCACCAATAAGAGGTTAAATAGTTTTTCTTGTATGCTAATATACCATTTGTATTATGTGTTTTGCCATGTTGTTAGCATCCAGTCATATGACAGAGATAATAGTAGTCAGGTTAATGGTAGACAGAGTAAGGTGACCAAAATGCTGTTGGGGATGGGGCAATGAGGAAACTCAAGATCCAGAGGAAACTCCAATTACCAAAATCATGTTCAGATCTCTGAAAGGCTATCTCTTCCATTCAAGAACTGGTCAGGTAGCTCTTCCTGGATTCCAAAATGGAAGATTCCTGACTTTTATATTCCTACACAAATCCTTCCAATAAAGTTTCCATTACTTAAAGTGAGATAAGCATCTGCTCCTTAAGCAAAAAGACGCCCCTTTAGATTTGTGTCATGAGGAATGCTCCAACCTCATGACCATTAAAATGTACAATTGTTTGAAACATTGAAACAATCTGTTTCCCCTTATGAAACATATTTAATTCTCAAGAATAACATCCAGGTACTGATGTCTTATATGGTTAGAAATGATTAATTCTTTTAAAGTTTTAACATCCTTTAAGCCAAAATGCCTGCTTTTTATTTGCATTACAATTAAATGCCTACTTTAAACCAAATCTCAATGTCGTAGATATAATGCAGTAATTTTACATATAAACCTTATATTAATCTGTATTTGCATCTTGTGAGGTATTAAGAAGATATAATTTTATAGCAAACCAAATACTTTTAGCCAGATTTTATGTAATGATACTAGCATACACAAAATAATAACAGCATTTCCTATACACCCATACATCAAGAAATTGAAAACATGTTAATATTTACAAATCAATTTCAGAGTGAGTTGAAGGGGACTTCATTAAAAGGACTTTGCTGATACAAATACCCCTGCTCTCATTCCTGATCTATATCAGTACCAGGAATACCCACCCCACGCCAGAAATACATTCCCAACCCTAGAAACTATAGAGTGAAACGCCACTTACAGAGGGCTCAGGACATGCATTTAAATTGAATGAAATAACACAAATAAAGTTCCAGGCATATATATTCAATAAAAATTCATCTTACTCTGTTGGGTAGATTTATATCCACACATACATACACATGTATCCTTAATATATGATAGATACATTTCACACATACATGCATACATACATACATATTCTTAAAATACAATAGGTGTATTTATCTATTTATACATAAGGAGATATCGGTGAGAAGGACTTAGCTTGCACTTCATTAAAAAGTTCCTTTTGAAAGCAATAAGCTTGGAAAAAATGGAAGCAGCACATTTGTGTGAAGAATGATACACTGAAGTTAAGGACACAGAGCTCTGGGAGAACTCAGTGTTCCAAGTCCCAAAGGCAGGTTCTGAACGTTATGCCAATGTGCTTTAAAAAACAAAACAAAACAAAACAAAAAAAACCACTGTCAAAAGGACAAAAAAAAAAAAAGCCACACAATGCACTATGCCTGCACATCTCTCATGACGTAACTGTTTTAGCCCTCCTCTGCATACCACAACTCTGCAATGTGAAACAGTCCCACAAGTGAGTCACCATCAATTTCCCATCATCTCTTTTGCTAAAGGACAAACTACTATCCCCAAACAGAAACACAAACTCAGCTCAATCCCACAGGAATCCAAAATGTATGAACTATATTAGCTAATATTTATTTCAGAATTAAATGCTTTCACAGACGTGTTTAGAAAATTTTCCATTAAAATTATTAACAACTAAAAAGAAGTCAAAAAGACTATTCAACTAAAGTTCAAAACTAAAATCCAAGTCAGTAGCATCTGCACTTTCCTCCTAATTCAATAGCTGACAGTACTGTAATTTTCCACACAAAAATTATTATCAGGTGCATTTTATAATTTATGAGTGTCATTTTAGGAAGAGTTCTGTTATCCACTAAGTAACAGGAACAGAAATGAGTGAAGACAGATGCAAAAGGGGGTGGAACTAACAACTATTAAATACGAGGTATTTTGCTAAATTTTTGCATGTTCTCAGTTACCTTGCAGCTCTTATAGTAACCCTGTTATGCAGAAGGGGAAAGCGAGGACAGAAGAAACAACGTATAAACGCAAACCTCTGCGGCCAAAGTCCATTTTCCCCTATACAGCCCATTGTCTCCTAGACTACAGTACTCTCTCTAAGCATGACTTTATGTTCCTGAAACCCTCTTACCAACTGCCCCCCCAAAAGGAATATGTGTAGACTCATATTTTTTAAAATATTATTTTGCCAGCCAGCAGTAATCAAAGCAATACAACGTAACGATAAATACCAATCATAGTATTGCCTTCAGACATGTGGCAGTCTAATTGCTCCTTCAGAAAGGCAAGTGAAAAAGAAAGCGTTTCTTACTGCAGAGTAAGGAAACTGGTCCAGGTCTTCAGGTAACGAATTAGAGGATCTTTTATAAATTTCTTTTCCATCATGAAAGGCACATGTGGCCAGCACTCAGGAAGGGAGGAAAAGGGTAAAGGGCAGCGATGAGAGACGGGACTGGAAAGGCAAGTCATGATGGTCAGACCAAGAAAAAGCTTTGCGTGCCCCCTCCCAAGGCTTCTTTCAAGAACGCATTCATCTTCATTCTGTGCTTCACTCAATAGCACCTTGGCAATGTCTCTAATAACATTTTTACAGAGTGGAAATTACACGTGTTTTGTCCCCTCACAGGTAGGTGAGTTTCACTAATCAAGTTTTTATCATCGGTAAATTTGCATAGACTAGCAGAGTGTCTGGATGAAAGGAGGAGTTGCTGTACAAGGCTTAGATCTCCGGCAATACAAACGCTCTAAAGATGGAAGGAAGAATGCTCACAGCCTTCCCCGCCCCCCACCCCCCGCCAAAACGACACCCCAATGTAGGTTTAAGAATGAGAGTTTGAATCAGAAAGATCAGGAAAAACTTATTACTTTCCTATGGAAACAAAGCTTTCCTTCTCCTCCCGGGTACTTATTACCTCAATTACTCAGCCTGGCACTGACCAGCTCTGGGTGGGCTGCAGACAAAGCCCTGATGACCACAGCACATTTATTCTCTTCGGAGGAAAAGGGGCAGTGTGAAGAGCAACGCAAGCCACACCCACCTCGGGGAGCAGAAGGGAAATGCGGGGACCCGGGGAGCAAGCCGACTCGAATTTCATCAGAATGCCCCAACCCTCTCCGCCGCTACAATCGTGGGCAAGGACCGTTCGCCGAAGACTGCTCATTCCAGAACCCTTACCGGCGCTCCCCAAAGTGTCTACTCCACTTTCCGCAAGCCGGCTCAAGGCCTCACCGCCAAGGTCGGCCAGCACATTGTGGCCCGTAACCCCTGTTATGTTCTCGTAAGTCAGGGCGCCCCAGAGCCTGCCAGTGCCTTTGCTTCGCACCCGGGGCCCCGTCCCGCCCGCCCGCGGACGAGTCACGAAAACAAGGTGATGCCCGGAGCCTGAGAGAGGCCCGCTCCATCCTAAAGGAAGGTTCCTGGGAAAGGCGACCCCGCCCAGCGAGTGCCCAAGTCTCCAGCTGCGGCCGCGCTCGGCTGCCACGTCGCCGGGCCACACCCCTCTCGGTGGCCACCACCGCCTGGGACGCAGAAGCTCAGGAAGAAAAGCCCTCGGGAGCCCGGGCGACCCGCCAGCGCTCGGTTCCCCTCGGCTTTCCGCGCTGATCCAGCTCCCGATCCTCTTACCGAACTGCCGAGAGGTGGAAAGGACGGTGGTAGAGGCGTACGGGCCGGAGCAGCCGGGCGGCCAACGGGGACACGAGGGAAGCAGCAGCCATAACCTGCTCAGGTGTCGGAGCTAGAAGGAAAGCGCGCGCGCGGGCCGCGCGATTATACTGCTGGCGCATGGCAGGCCCCGCCTCCCGCCGACATCCATTGGTCCCTGTCCAGTAAAGTCCTGTTTGTGATTGGAGCAAGAAGGGCCCCAGAGCGAGGCCCTAGAAGCCTCGGAAGCTTCGGGAGCATGCCATGATTGGCTGAGGAACGCAAGCTGCCAGACGCTGCTGGTGTCACCCAAGGCTCGCCCACATAAGCGTTTGTTCATTCATGGCTTGAGCAAATATTAGCACCTACTGTGTGCCACTCACTCTAAGGAGTGGATAAAAAGATAGATAAAATACCAACTAATAGAGGTAGAAGAATGTTGGAAGTAGAACTGTTTGGCAAATCATAGTAAAAATTGATTCAGAATTATCAATGGATGTCAAAATAACTGGGTGAAGTTGGATTTGGAACAAGATGCTCACATATCAGGTTCTCAGATACTGCAAATAAAAATACAAGACTCATCCAATTAAATTTGAATTTTAGAAAAATGATTTGGGAGAAGGATCATACTGACGCTTTAAAAAAGTATTTGTTGGTTATCTGAAAATCAAATTAAATTGGGTTCCCTGTATTTTATCTGACTGCCCTATTTGTATAGTCTCAAAGTATCTCTTCACAAAATACATATTTTTTAAATTATTTTTATTTTAAAAATTTTCCATTACAGTTAGCATACAATATTATATTAGTTTCACGAAACGAAGTGTACGCGAAATACATGTTAATAGTAAAGGTAAATTTGCAGTCAAGAAACCTGACAGTCATCACCTTAAACAAGTGATCAAACTTACCACCAGTAATAGGATGGACACATATTGTGTGTCCCCTAGATATGATGCATTGAGGCAGAAGCATGACTTCTTAACTCTTAACAAGTTTGAAAACTGAATGAAGTCATTTTCCTAAACTATCGGGTTTCCTAAAAATTGTTCCTAATTTTGCATTTACACATTGAGAGGAAAGATGACAGACCTGAAATGTTAAAACAGTTCAAGATAAAAAAAGTATTTCTGAAACTTTGGAATATGCCAGTAGATCATAATCTAATCATGAGAAAAGATCAGACAAGCCCAAACTGAGAAATACTCTACAAGAAAAATAGCCTGTACTCTTTGAAAATGTCAGTCATGAAAGACAAAGAATGAGGAACTGTTCTAAAAGAGTATAGACATGACAATTAAATGTAATGTGTGATTTCCAAACGAAAAAATTTTTTCTCTTTCTTTCATTCTTTTATTCTCTTTCTCGTTTGCTAAAAAGGCATTGTAGAACAATTGACAAAATATTAATAATGTTTGTAGATTAGCTAATAGCATGGTTTCAGCGTTAAATTCCTGATTTACCTAGTCAAATTGTGGTTACATAAGAAAATGTCCTGGGGGTGGCTTCATACTGTAGTGGTTAGCATGTCTGCTTTGCACGCAGAAGGTCCTGGGTTTGCACTCTGGGAGCGCCAGGCACCCCCCCACCCCACCCCACACACACACACCCTGGGCGTGCCAGGCCCCCTGAGTACCTCTGGCACGCCAGGCCCCCAGAGTGTGCCAGGCCCGCCAGGCCCGCACGCGAGTGCACCAGGGGTTCGCCGCCCGCCAGGGGTTCACCAGCCCGCCAGGGGTTCGCCGGCCCGCCAGGGGTTCGCCGCCCGCCAGGGGTTCGCCGCCCGCCAGGGGTTCACCGGCCCGCCAGGGGTTCGCCGGCCCACCAGTGGTTTGCCGGGCCCGCCAGGCCCGCCAGGGGTGTGCCAGGGATACACGGGCTGCCATGGGTTCGCTGGGCCCGCCAGGGGTTCGCCAGGCCCACCAGGCCTTCACCCCAGGTGCAACAGGCCCCCCAGGTTCACCTGGCCCACCAGGCCTGCCAGGCCCACACCCCAGATACGGCCAGGGGTTCACCGGGCCCGCCCGAGGTACGCCAGGGGTTCGCTGGCCACCAGGGGTTCGCCGGGCCCGCCAAGCCTGCCGGCCTGCCAAGCCTGCCGGGCCCACCAAACCCGCCAGGCCCACACTCTGGGTGCGCCAGGGGTTTGCCAAGCCCACCAGGGGTTCTCGGGCCCGCCAGGCTCGCACCCTGTGTGCGCCAGAGGTTCGCCGGGCCTGCCAGGCCCGCCAAGGGTTCACCGGGCCCGCCAGGTCCGCCAGGCCCGCCAGGCTCGCCGGGTGCGCCACACCCAGGGCGCATGCCACAAGTGTGTGGGAAGAGACACCCTGCCTTCAGAGATCCAATTCTTAAGGAGGAATGGCAACATCCATGGGTCAGGGGTAGAAGGGGGTGGGATTAAAGAGGGGAAAAAAGAAAATGTCCTTACTTATAGAGATAAAGGGGCATTACATTCAAATAGTTTCAAAAATATATGTACATAGAATATAATACATAATATAAATATTAGTTTGTTGGGGCTGCCATAATAAAATACCACAGACTGGTTTGCTTAAACAAACAGAAATGTATTTGCCCCCAGTTTTGGAGGCTGGAAGTCCAGGATCAAGGTGTTGGCAGATTTGTTTTCTCTTAAGACCTCTCTCTTTGTCTTACATATGGCTGCCCTCTCACTGTACTCACACGGCCTTTTCTTTGTGGCAGACCTCTGGCATCTCTCTCTGTATGTCCTGATATTCTCTTCTTATATGGACACCAGTTAGATTGGTTAGGACACACACTTAAGATCTCATTTTAACCTTACTACCTTTTAAAGGTCCTATTCCCAAATACAGTCCCATTCTTAGGTACTGAAGGGTTAGGGCTTCATATGAATGCTGGGTGGGAGGCACAATTTGGTCTATAACAATGTATATACAAAGAGAAACCAATAAAGCATATGGCAAATGTAACATTAAAAACTGAGGAATTGGGTGAAGAATATACAAGCATTTTTTAATATTGCCTGCAAATTTTCTACGTCTGAAATTATTTCAAAAGACCAATAAGATTTCTGCTCTCATGGTGCTTGGGAATAAGAGTAACATACAATGAACCAGAAGAGAAACTAAGAAAAATAACCCCTCAAGACAGTTGTTGTGTAAGATTGTATAGAGTCAGAGAATGTCCTCCAGAGGGAAAAGAATGAGATGTGCCCAGATTTTGAAGTACTTAATCCTCTCACCATTCTGCAATATTTTGGAAATTCTCTTTTCACAAAATGTGAACTCCCAAGAGGGAAAACCATGAGAACATTGTTATGTATTTTTAATATAATTAACAAAAGCGTTTGCTTCTATACTCCTACAGTAGTATATTGAAATATCATTTGTTTAACAAAAATATTTTATGGTGACATTTGTAGCCCAAATTCCGTAGGCTGAAGATGCTCAGGCACACCTACACTGGGGCCCCAACTATCCTGCCTGCCTGCTCTTTCTTTGCTTGACCCTCCACTGAGTACATCCTGTACTTCTGTTCTGTGTTACTGTGTCTGTGTTTGGTGCCCTCCTCGCCTTCTCCCCAGAACCATGGCTACTCATTCCTTAAGGCTGCACCTCCAGACTTCCTAATTTAATAGCTTTGTCTATAGGCCTCCACTTTAAGTAGCCCCAATGTTTCTTTGACACATAAGGGAGGATCGATATGACATCCTGGCAAAATAGTATTTTTGCTCCAATACAATACAGATAAGCAGAATAAAATGCCCTCTTCTGGACTGTCATAGCATATAGGAATGCTATTTCAGTCCTCAGAATAATATTCTAACGTTATTTGTACACCTGTCTATCTCCTTGAATATGATGTGGCCTTATTTAAACAAGACAATTCATATCTCATAACTCATGTCAATCAGGCAAGCACAAAGCAGATGAATGACCAAACCTCTATTAATAATCATTTTAATAATAGTTAAGCTTTACTGAACATTTGTAATGTGTCAGACACTGATTTAAACACTTTGTGTGTGTTCTTTTTAATTCTCACAATAACACTATGAAGCATTTGCAATAAATGATAGCTAATATTAGAGCATGGACTCTGGGCCAGCCTGTCTGGGCTCAATCTCCCATCTTTCCCTTATTAGTTCTGTGACCTTAGACACATTCCTTGAAACTCTTGCACCTCATTTCCCTCATGGGCTGGCTCCAGAGCCCCTGCTCTAATATTAGCTATCATTATTGAGCACTTATTCTGTTCCAGACACTAGTTTCAATACCACCTCCTTTAATACCATCAACTCTGTGAAGTAAGTATTATGTTCCCCATTTGAGTTGAAAGAAATGAGACTCAGAGAGTCTTGGCCACTTGCTTGGAGTCACTCACTCATCAAGATGAGGCGGGCTCCACCTCCAGATGGCCTGACATGAAAGCCCTCTCCTTCACATGGGCCTGAATGTTTCATGTATACATAAGGAGGAATCCAGACCACACACCGACAAAATCACTTAAAACTACAAATGAGTGAGAAATGACAGTAGGACAGGGGAGGCCATGGTGGTGGAATGCACAGAGTGAGCAGCTGAACTACAACAGAGTTCCATGTCTAGAAGGAACAACGGAGTTTATAAACTCCAGCCCATTCCACCACTGGTCAAACTTTCATTTTAACTGACTAACCTGAAGAAATCAAGGAACATTTACCATCTCAGAGGACTTTCTAAGCAAGGATTGTGCCTGCCACTGAAGTTTCACCCCTCATAACCTGGAACTGATAATTAGTCTACATGTACCAGGATAGCCATTGTGGTTGTGAAAATATTGAAGCATTTCTGTTCCAACTGGTAAAATCAACTCTCCTAAGCCCCCTGTCTACCATGTCCTAGGACCCCTCCTTAGGGAATTTAATATCAACACCTGGACCATGATCCTGCTTCCACACTAGGCCAGCTTGGGTCACACCCATCCATTCCATATTCCCTGAATGTCTCTCATCTCTGAACATTCTAATTTTAGCCAACATGCCTTCTATTTCAATATCACGAAAGCAGACAGCACTAAGAGAAGACAACCCAGTCTCTGAAACACCTAGCAAGAGAGAGCTATGGGTTTTTTTTCTTACTATAAAAGCAATTCATGTTTTTTTGGTTAAAACACATACACAGACACATGCATATATGAATACAAAAATGACTAAGAAGCAGAGACAAAATGACACCCACTGCATCACCAATCAGAGATGCCCAGGATTAGATAAATGGCATTGTGCTTGGAAATTAGGATGTAACAAAGTCAAATAAGATGCAAACTTGTCCTAACCAGGTTTCTAGCCCAGTGGAAGACAAATCATGCTAGCTATTTGGTGGATAGGTGACAGAAATATGCCTAGAGGGCTCTGGGAACTTGGTGAAAGAACCCCTCACCCATGACGAAGTCCTCTCCTTGCTTTTAAACTGGGATCGCCTTTATGGCCATGCAAAAGTGTGGACTGGGAAAGGAGGCCGAGGGGCATGTTCTACCTTTTTGGCAAGGTCTTAAGGCAGACAGGGAAAAGGGGACCTCGAGGTTCATAGGCAATGCACCCCAGATCATAAAAAGCTAGGAACTTCATACAGAAGACTACACAAAGCCTTCAGTGATTTACAGGGCCTCTTTGCATATCTCCTTCATGAACCAGGCAGCTGTTAAGGATCTTGTGGTTGGAGAATACCAGCCTCAGAATTTTCAGGATTTAGGTTCTTCACATTTTTTTCTTTCCTGTCTTGTGAACATGAGGTGGGGGGCCTTCTGTTTAAGGGGCTCCTCTGGAGGAGATGCAACTTAACTTCTTTCTAATTTCAAGAAGAAGTAAGGGGACCTTACTTATTTGACAGGATAGGAAAGGGGACAGAGAGTCAGAGGGTCGGGAAGAGGGGAACTAAATTCATAGACCATTAACCACATTCCAAGAACTGTGCTAGATATTTCCCTACATTTACTCATATAATTGTAACATTCCTGTGAGGTCATTATATTATCATCTCTGTATTATAGAAGAGACAGATTTACAAAGTTAAAGTAATTTGCCAGCTAGTAATGGTAGAGCTAGGATTAAAAATAGGTTTGTTTTCATCCAAACCTACGTTCTTCTACAAAAAATGCTTATCGCTGTTGTGTTAGTCCAGACTAAAGACAGGGCTTTGACAGAATGCAGTGGCCAGAAGGTGGAACATGGAACCCTAACAAGGTTACAGAACATTAAAGAAAATGATTCTCCCTGAAGATTGTACTCTAACATGCTTTCCTTTCTTTCCCTCCCTTCCTCCTTTCTCTCCCTTCCTTCCTTCCTTCCTTTCTCTTCTTTTCTTTCTATTCCTCCTCCGTTTTCTTTTTTTTGGCCTGCTAAAAGGAATTCATTAAATTTAAACCATTTACAAAATTTCATATAATATTTTTAAAGAATAGAGAAGATGCTTTACCAAATAATTAAAAATACATGATTCTGACAGCAGCACCAAAAATCGTTATGGAAAATTTTGTCTGTCTTCCAAACTTCATGCCAATCCATCGTGGGTGGTTGTTGTTGTTGTTGTTGTTGTTGTTGTTGTTGTTGTTGTTTGTATATTATCTCCTTATAAGTAATTACAACTTGCATTTTATCATGAAAAAGATTCTACACACTTTCTATTTGTTCTGATTTTATTACATACAAAGTTAAAGGTGGTAGTAATATCGAGGAAAATGATTTGCTGCGGAGAACATCATAACTGACAGGCAGCACTTACTATGTGCCAGGCACATAGTTTTAACTGCTTATGCATAATAACTCATTTATTCGTTGCAGTAACCCTATAAAGTAGTGTGGTATTATCCTCATTTTATAGATAAGGAAATTAAGGCACAGAGAGGTTAGTAACTTTCCCAAGATCATACAGCTAGTAAATGGCAGGTCTAATTTTCAATCTATTTCTTTTCTTTTTTTAAAGACACACACATACACACACAAATAGGTTTTGAACTTTAAGAGAAAAAGAAAGAGGTCAATAACACAAATCTTGTTTTCTGAGACAGATAATAATAGCTAACATATACTAGGCACTGTTCTGAGTATTTTACGTGTATTATCCAATCCCCTTATCTGTTCTAATAGTACTTTTATTTTACCGGGCAAACAGGCACAAAAAGGCCAAATAACTTGCTCTAGGTGTATAGCTAGTTAGTTAGTACAGTTAAGATAGCAAAGGAAAAGGGCAAAAATATATAAGCGAAAAGGCATTAAAAGGTTCAGAGTTTGGGGGTTTCTCCATGGCTGAAAGCACTATGACCCAAATTTCTGTCATCGATTCTCACTCAACGGTACATTTTCAGAGAAAGCCTCTTCAGTGACTACCACAGGACATACCTGGGTGACAAAGGCTTTCATTAGTACAACTGAAAGGATTCCTGCCTGAATCCCTTCCCCAACACCCATGACATTTACAAGGTTTCTCTTCCAACTCACTACAGTGGAGCACGAAGATGAGAACGCTGTCAAAAGACGTCCCCATTACTTTTACAAACTTTCCCTTCAGACCTTTCCTTTTAGTCCTTCTCCCAAAAATCTTTCAATGGCTGGCCACCTTGCTTCAACGAAGAGCCCAAATTCTTGGTGGCTGGTTTCAGCTCCCTTAAGTTCCCCCCTCGCTTACCACATTCACATTATTCTGGCTTCTTTCAGTTCCTTGATCATAGTAAACTCTTACCTATTTCCAAATCTTTGCACGTGATATTGACTCTGAGAAGAGCCTCTTGCCTCTTTCTTCATTCCGTTATGGGGGGCTCGGTTTAAATAACATGGAAGACTCCCCAGTCCCTCAGGTTTCTCCTGTTACACTCTCTTCATGTTCTTAGCGCATTCTGTGCTTTTCTTCCCAGGAGTTACTGCATAATTATTTGGTTAATATCCACTTCTCCCACTGAATGTACGCTCCAGGAGGGCCATCCCTTTTGTTTACCAGTGTATATGACTGACAGACGTCTGACCCTAGACAAGACATTTTCAAAGTGGAAACTTTCATATGTTTTCTTTGCTGAATGAGTTCTCAGTGCTTGATAAGTTGGGATCTTTCTTTCATAATGGCAACGTGAGTCCTAAGATAACAGGCAGGGACAGTTTAGCAACTTTACTGCTTGTCTGTCTTTTTTCACCCACTTGTGACAGGGTCTAAAACACAAGCTTCCCCAGTGAGCACCCACTAGCTAGAAGGGACAGGAACCTTACTGTGACCAAAGTGGAAAGACTCCCTGCATTGGGTGAGCTTGTTAGGGTAAAGATGGAGTTTTTCAAATGATGAGACAGGACGATTACACAGAATGGAAATGCAAGGTTGCAAATCCTACTGGAGGGAGCTGGAAAGAGGAACTGTGTGGTGAATGTTGGGGGCGGGGGGGGGATGGGAGGTGGGAGAATTTCCAAAAAAGGCAGTACTGGTGGCCTTATAATTTGCTGCTTAGCTTCTGCTTTCAAGCATCTGCTGTGACCAGATGGTGTGCAGTGATCTCTCTGGCCAAATGAGCCAATGTGGGAGCAAAAACTTCCCAGTCTTTGTAAACTATAGACTACTATGTCTCAGGGGAATAAAATGCCCTGCAGCAATTAGCAACCTGGCCCTCTCGCTCTTGCTCTCGCTCTGGCTCCCACTCCCGCTCCCTCTGTCTCATTCTCTGTCTCTGTCTCTCTCTCTGTCTCTCTGTCTCTCTCTCTCTCTCTCTCTCTCTCTCTCTCTCCTCTCTCTCTCTCTCTGTCTCTCTCTCTCAAATCTTATCTTTATTGATATCCTGGTCAAATCCTGACCTAGGATTTTCCCCCCAAATCTCCGAGGCTTTCTGCTCGCCCCAAAATCTAACTCTCCTGAAAGGTTTTCCTAATACATAGCTGGCCTTTCATATGCCCAATGATTCTCCGACTTAAAGAACAATGCCATTAAAAAGGGTGGAAACTTTCATAAATTCCTTTCTCTCTATGCTGTCTGGAAATATTTTTATGATAATTATAATATTTAAATAAATAATATAAATGATTATAAAAGTATAATCAATAAATGTCCTCATGTTTATAATTTTTATGCAGCTATCAAATCATAATAAATTGAACACCCAAAAAACTGCAAAAGTTAAAATCAAAAGGAGATCATTACTTAATGTGACAGGTGATTTTCAGATGCAATAAAATCACCTGCAACACAAATAGGGTAGTAACAGGTACAAGGCAAGTTATTTTGTGCTGAGCATCCTGTATCACCATTTGCTGAGCTGTGACTTGATTTTCCCACAATTTTCTTTTTCCATGGTTTCTTCATTCCACCAAGGTGTCATGTGGCTGTCACTTGGTGCTACTGCAACATTTTTATATTGTATGCTTCTGTTAGTGTTTCATTAGATTGTAACAACTTGGTACTTTGGCACCAACAAGAGCAAGCACAAAAGGACCTACATTACTAAAATTGTGTTTAGAATGAGGAAGTACTATCTGGGCAAACAGATGCAACTACTTCTCAAGCTACATAAAACTCCTGAAATTCAGGGACTGCATCACTTTACAAATTGATCTAAAATAATATTTAGGCAAATATCCAGTTGTATTCATTTAGCAATATTTGCTGAATATCTACCTTGATACAAGGCCCCACAGTAGGTATATGTAAAACACAAGATAAACAGTCAAGGATTTGCTTTCAAGGAGCTGGTCATCTAATAGAGGTGATAAAACATGTCAGAATTTCTTTCTTTTTAAATAGGAAATGTTGATTGTATCTATCTGTATATGTATATATACATATACATTTATATATACATATACATATATATATATATATTCCAAGAACTATCTAAATGAGTTTATACCTTAACTTATTTAATCCTCACAACCCTATGAGATTGCCTTCCTTTTTACAGATAAGAAAACGGGCAAAATCTTATGAAAATAATCAAGGTCATAATGAGTACACTGGCAGGGTTTGTACTCAGACAGTCACCTCCAAAATATAAGTTGTTTAGTCACTATTCTATCTTGCTTCTCTTTTAAAAAAAAAAGTTGAAAATAATATAAGTATTTTCTTACTAGAAAAAAAAATGGAATATTCAGAAAAGTAGAAGAGAGAATAAATCCTCAAATTCCAACTCCCTAACACAACAGCTGTTTAATATACAAATACTACATTTTTAAAACTTGAATTGTAATTATATATTGTAATAAGGATGTAAATAAAGGGCTACAAGAGTTCAGAGGAAGGAAAGAGGAACTTCTGGCTTGATCTTGAAGGACAGGTTATGATGTGGATGCTTGGGTATTCCAGGCAGAAAGAATTGCAAGAACAAAAACATGGACTCAAGGAGGTCAAAGCTTATTGGAAAAATAACAAAAAGTTGTTTGGTCCAAGCACTGCCTTGAAGCAATGAAGCTTAAAAACCAGAAAACCAAAAACCAAGTCATAAAAAGCCCAGAATCACTTCACCTTTCATCTTATCAGTACTGGCAAAGTTACAGGAAGGGACACAATCCCCCAAGTGAGGATTCAAGTCTCACACTAAGAGAGAGCATCTTTGACTGCACACAGGAAAGAATTCAAGCACACACCAGAGTCAGAGACAAAAGAAAAGTTTATTAGAGAAGGAATAATGCTCCATAGTGTGGTCTCCTCTCAGAAACAGAGAATGAGAGAAACTCTGAGTGTATGAGGAATTCAATTTATATGTGATTCTTAGTTTCTTTGAATTACAGTTTAAAGACATTGCTTCCTTATTTTTCTTTAATGGTATGGATATGCCACGTGAAAGGTTTGGGTATTCAGTATTCAAGGTATGTTAGTAATCTCAGCCTTTGTTCTTCTGTAGGTTCCCTGTGGTCTGGCCAAAGGAAATGAATGATTGGGTTTATTTTATGTAGAATTTGTTTTCCTGTTTTCCTTTCGGTAAATAAATTGTTAGTTAGTTAGTCTAGGAGGAATCTTCCTTTGTTCCATAGCTTTCCAGAGGTCCAGCAGCACATTGCAAGCTCTGAATACAATTTAGTTTAATATTTAGTTTTCATGCCTCTTCCTTCTATCAGTAATACTGTACCACATTTCTGTATCAATCTCCTCTATTAGACTGGTATTTCCAGTCTATATCCCCATTCATTCCATGAGTAATTATTGAGTAGTTTCTGTGTGCCAGGCACCATGATGACACTGCGGATGATAAATGAACAATCTATCTTCAAAAAAATTTCACAGTCTAGTGGGAAAGAAAATGTAAAGCAGTTTTGATGGAAATGTGAACAGCGTGGGTTTCTGTCACTTGCTACCAAAAATACTAACTAAAGTAGACTATAACCAACAAATCCAGTCATGGTGTTCTTCCCTTTTCTGTGCCCCCACTTCCACCATATTGAAGCCAGATCAAATGAGGAGTCTGGTAGGAGGGGCCAGATAGAACTAAGTGGCATGTAAGATAATGACTGAAAAATGTCCATGGATTTGTAAACTAAGACACTTGAGAGCCTGGCAAGAAGTTTCTGTGGGAGAGTGGGCACAATGCAGAATCTGGACAATCAGTTGTTGAGGATCGAGGTATGGTGACAGCGTGGAGACAGTGAATAAAGACTGTTATTGGACCAGAACCCCTTTTGTGTTGTTGGATGGTGCTTCAGGGGCCTGAGCTAACTTTAAAGTAAGATAAAAATAAATTTGTTTCAAATGGCCAATAAGCATAAGTAAAAATTCTCAACATCAGATAAAAGGGAAATGCAAATGAAAATCACAATGAGATACCATTTTATACCCACTAGGATGGCTGTAATAAAAAAGATAGACATTAGCAAATGTTATTAAGAATGTGGAAATATTAGAATCCTCAGACATTTGCTAGTGGGAATGTAAAATGATGCAGCCGATTTGGAAAATAGTCTGACAGTTCCTCAAAAAGTTAAACATATAGTTACTATATGATTGTGGGGGTCTTTTTTTTTCTTGAAAATAACCAGCTTAAAATAATCAATAGCCCAAAAGGCATATTTTGGGGTGGCAAACTCTGCTTCCCTTCATGACCCAGCCACTCCTATGTATATACCCTAGAGAAATTAACACATTCATTTACACAAAAACCAGTACAGGAATGTTCATAGCAGCATTATTCATAATAGCTAAAAAGTGGAAACAATGGAAATCCATAAACAGATGTATGTATGGATAAACAAAGTAAGGTATAGTTATACAACAGAATATTTATTATTCACCTATAAAGAATGAAGTACTGATACATGCTACGACATGGATGAATCTTGAAAACATCATGCTAAGTGAAAGAAGCCAGTCATGAAAGACCATACATTGTATGATTTCATTTATAGGAAACGTCCAGATTAGGCAAATGCATATGAAATGTAGACTAACTGTTGCCACAGGTTATAAGGAGGGAGGAATGGTGAGTTACTGCTAATGGGCACTAGTTTCTTTTGGGGTGATAAAAATATTCTAGAATTAAATAGTGGTGATGGTTGCACAACTGTAAATATACTCAGAAAACCACTGGAGCATACATTTTAAAAGAGTGACTTTTATGCCATGTGAAATATGCCTCAATTAAAAAGCCAAATTACATTTTAAAAAAATTTCAGCATTCATAGAAGCCTCATGCTACCTAGGGATCGGAACCCAACAGCAACAAGCTAGATCAAATACACGCACAGCCATTCTCCCACACCCGGGACCCAAGTGCCACTACGCCTCTGGGAGAAGGAATCCAGCCTGGTGCCTGATGATTGGGTGAGCTGCAAAAGAGGGCGGGGTGAAAAGGGCGCATAGCGTCCCTCCCGGCAATGGGGCGGGGCAGGGCAGAGCAAAGCCTTCTCTCGCGAGATTACGCTGGTTCCGCATTTGAGCTAGCTTAGGTGGGGAGGGCGAGTGAGGTGGGCGCATCGGCTTCTACCGTCTCGACCCCAGCCTGGGAGCTGCGGCACCAGTGCTTCCGCTGTCGGCGGGCTGAGGACTGTCCGCTCCCTCTCGGTTCCCGCGCCAGCTCCGTATCCTTACCGCGGCGGGGCCAGCGGCCCCTCCCCTCCCCTCTGAGGATAGAAGATGAGCTTCCTCTTGTGAGTGCGGCCGAGCTGAGGGGTGCAGGGCTGAGGACTGAGGGCCGAGGTCCGGGAGGGGAGAGCGGGAGCCTGGGGCGATGGCCGCGGTGGGTAGCTGGCGCAAGCTTTGCTCAGGGCCACGGGGAGCCTGGACGTGGGCCGAGACAGAAGGAGATGAAGGTCGACGCAAAGGAAACGGAGCGAGAAGGTTGGGGAGTAGGAAGGCCCTGAGGCCGGTAGCGCCTCCAAACTTTTCCGCTCGAAAGCCCTTGAGGGCGGAGGGTCGATCTGGGGGCGGAGCCGCGGGCCCGGCCACAGGCTTTCAATTTCTCTCTAGTCCGGAGCCTTTTCTAGTAACGATCCGTTGTGATTTAGCTTCTTATTCCACTGTTTGTCCACCTTTGTTATCGTCAGAATTAAATTACCCCCGCGGAAAAATGCCGCCCCAGGAAAACATGGAGTGCTGCAGTTTGCGCACGTTATTATTCTCAGGTGGCTCTCTCCACATAGTATATATTGCTTAGATGTGTTTTGTGTGATTGAACAAATATCCATATATTAGTTAATGGACATCACCCACATACTTGACGTTTTTATTAAGTTACATGGTGTTGTATTACCACAGTTTACTTAGTTCCTTAAGGTGAGAAATTTGGATTCTTTCGCCATTATAATAATAGCACTATTGAGAATTTTTGTCCAAAACCCCTTTTCCCACCTTTCAATTATGTTTTAAGGGTATAGTTTGCAAGGTATGACTACCATTTCGAAAAGTCTGTATGATTTAGATTTCAATTGCAAATTCCTATATTAATAGAACAATCTCCCACGTCCCCCAAATATTTTTATGCGTTCATGTTTAGTTCATGTTATTAGTTATGGTTTGTTTTGTGGATGTGTAGTTGCTTAGTTGCTCTTTGGACCTAAATGTAAGGCTATGTATTTCTTTTAAACTTCGTTTCGTTGATGACCATTTAAGTTTCCAGTTTTTGGCTTTGTGAATAATGTTGCTATGAACTTTTGTGTGCTACAGATTTTTTTTTATTGGATATATGTGTTTTCTCTTGGGTATATATCTAGGAGTGGAATTGCTGAATTACATGGTAACTATGTTTATCGTTTTGAGGAACTGCCAGACTTTTTCAGATCGCTGCACCATTTTGCATTCTCATCAGTACTGTATGAGTTTCATTTTACCCATGCCCTTGCTAGTACTTGTTGTCTTTTGGATTATAATCACCCTAATTAGATGTTTAATGGTATCTCATTGTGATTTTAATTTGTGTTTCCCTAATGACTAAAAAAGTTGAGCATCTTTTTATGTGCTTTGGAGTAATGTCTTCAAATCTTTTGACCATTAAAAAACTTTTTGTTTTTTTTTTTTTTAGTTGACAACCGTGGACCATTTTAAAATTAGGTTATTTGTCTTTGTTTTTGAGTTTTAAGAATTCTTTATCCTTGATACAAGTCCCTTATCACATCTATGATTTGCAAATATTTTTTCCCATTTTGTGAATTGCTTTCACTGTCTTGAATGTGCCATTTGAAGCACAAGAGTCTTAATTCAGTGAAGATTATATTGAATCATGAGCCATCTTTTCCTTGTTAGTTTTGTATTTGTAAAGGGCCAGTCCTTCTAATTGAGTACTTTTCCTATTAAATGTAGGTATTTCTTATGTTAAAAACTTTTCATATTTGATTTTTAGGTTTTGTAATTTTTTTCACTTCTTAATCAGTCTTGTTTAAAATTCAAATTACTCAGGTAAAGTGAAAGTCCACAGTTTTATTCTCTTCCTCTTCTCAGAAGTAATCCTCAATATCAATTTGATGTGTATTCTTTCTGACACTTTCTATGCATTTACAAAATGGGCTCCTGCTGTACATTTAGTTTTGTCTTAAGATCCTTCCATGTGAATACATGTAGCCCTAGCTTGTTCTTGTTTCTTGTTTTTAACTACAAGACTCCATGATGTGTATGTATCATAGCTTATTCATTCTTTTTACTAATAAATCTTATCATTGTTTCCAGGTTTTTCACCATTAAAAACAGTTGTGGGACACACACCCTTATTCGCTTATAAGAGAGATACGTAGAAGTGGAAGTGATAACTTGAGGAGCATTTCAGTATTAACATATACTGCCATATTGCCCTCCCCAAAACACTACACTTTCATTAAGAGTGTGTTAAAGTACTAATTTCTCTATACCACACGTACTGTAATTAGGTGGTTTTAACTTTTGACACTCAGATTAAAGAAAAATACATTTTTAATTACAAACACTTTTCAGATGTTCAATGGTCATTATATGTTTCCTTCTGAATTGCCTATTCATCTCCTTAATCCAATTTTCTAAAGGGTTCCTTACCTTTTTTCTTAATAGATTATAGAAGCCCATTATCCAGTTTATCCTTTGTAGTGTATGTTGCAAGTATTTTTTTTGTACTTGTCTTTTTACTTTGTTACTGAAGTTTTTTAATTGTTATGATTTGAAATCCACCTTTTTTTTTTTTAAGGTTTTGGGGTTTTGTGTGATGTTAGGAAGTCCTTATGGATGGTGTGAGATAGGAATAAAACTTGTTTTTTCCCTCAGAAGCCAGTTATCTCTCTTATTTATTTTTTTCCTCTAAAAACATCAAAATGTGTTACATCCGCTGTGGTGTGCTTTGATGGTATCCCAAATATTTTGACATAGAAACTGGATTTTTGACCTATGAGAACCAGAGGGCCTCCTTCCCAGCACCTTATCTGTAGGTGGGAATTGAGGTCAAAAAGAAATTAGGTTTCTCAAGCAGTCACAGAGATAGTGACAGAGCAAGGACTAGAATTCAGATTTTTTCTTCTCTTGGTTAAAGTGCCCTTTCTTTTACACCACATTGCTTCATGAGGCGTACTTCAATTGCCTTCTATGTGAAATTGTGCAACTAATCTTGTTTCAATATGAGGAAAGAAACTTAAAGCATTCTTTAATTGTGCTCACACCCCACCCCATCAATCCTGGCACTTTTTAGGGAGTTTTTTTGTTTTATTTTATTTTATTATGAACAGTTTATGTGCTTAAAACTATGCCGTTCTGCTTCTAGTCATACAAATCAATATGCTTTTTCTTTTAACCTAACAGCAGCAGCCGCTCTTCCAAGACATTCAAACCAAAGAAGAATATCCCGGAAGGGTCTCATCAGTATGAACTCTTAAAACATGCAGAGGCAACTCTAGGAAGTGGGAATCTGAGACAAGCCGTTATGTTGCCAGAGGGAGAGGATCTCAATGAATGGATTGCCGTGAACAGTAAGTTTTAAATAACATTCTGCTTTGCTGGTTTATAGGAAGATTTTGCTGAAATTTTGTTGTTAGTGAATTTCCTTTTACAGATATAAGGGTTGTAATATAGTAGATTATCTGTAAAGAAACATGTAAGTACATCCAAAACTGTCGTGTTCTCTTCAGAATACTTGGTTATAGCTTTTGTGATTGAGTAGAGAGACCTGAAGAGAAATGATGAGTGCTTTGGGGTAATTTCTGGGGAGAATGGAGCTGAGTAAGGTCAGTAAAAAGATTGGTAAATGCAAAGATTCTACCTGTGTTAGACCATGACTTTGTAGGATAACCAATCTGTAGAGTTGTGTTCCTGCCTATGTATACAGAAAAGTCAGTTGCAATTTAGATCGTCAGTCGATTGATTGTTGTGATTTAGGGTTAGTCATAGGAAATTGAGAGATTGAGAGGAAATGGAGGGACCCATGAACTAAAAGTCACTCTGAGTTCAAGAAAGCAAGGGTATGACATGGAAGGGTATGCTGAGGCTAGACATTTGAATATTAGACTGTATCATTTCTGAGATAAGTTCCGGGTGATAAGGTTTAAATCTATTAAGAATTTTAGCTGTTCCAGGAATGTTTTAAACTTTTTCATGGAAAATTTCAAATTATAAAAGTAGTGTAACTGGTACACACACACACACACACACACGTGTGTGTGTGTGTGTGTGTGTGTGTATGCGAATTTCCAGATAGCTATTATCCAGCTTCAACAATTATCAGTTCATATTCAGTTCATGATTCTTCTATATATTTCATCCTGATTAATTTGAAGCAAATCCCAGATATATTATTTTATCTGTAAATATTTCAGTATCTAAAACAGCTCCTTTTTGAAAAATAATGACAATACCATCATTCCTTTACATTATCAAATATCTAATTAGTATTCATATTTCCCCTGCTTATCCTATAAATGTTTCTTTTTATAAAATGTGTGGTTGGTTTGAATCAGGATCGAGGAAGGCCTGTACATATGTTTCTTGAATCTCTTAATAGGTTTCCTCTCATAGTCTTTTTTCCTTGTTTTGTTGTTCTTGAAACCAGTTCATTTGTGTTCCAATGTAAATTTCGCTGGTCATATCCTCAAGGCATCCATTATGATGTTCTGTTCCTCTTATTTCCTCTAAAATGTTAGATCTAGAGCAGCACTGTCCAATAGAACTTTCTGTGATAATGGAAATGATGTCATATCTTCACTGTGGCCTTTTAGCACTTGAAATGTGGCTAATGTGACTGGAACTGAATTTTGTATTTTAATTTAATTTTACTTGAGTAGCCATATGTGGTTAGTGGCCACTGTATTAGCACAGATGAGGAGCTCAGATCAGTCAGATTTGATTTTGTTGGTTTGTAAGGCTACTTAATAGGTGGTAGTATATACTTCCAACCGGTAGATACTCCCATAGTGTCTAGTTGTCTTTTACATGGTGTTAATCAGCTATTGATAATTGTTGACTTGGTCAGCTCTATCTGATAGAAATATAATATAATCTACAAATGTAATTTAAAAATTTCTAGTAGCCACATTGAGAAAAACTTTTTTCTCAACTCATCAAAAAGCCATTATTCATATTACTAAGAGAAAAATCAAGATGCAGAACTATTTAATGTTTTTTTTTGTGTAAAACAAGATGAAGAAAGTTAGGTGGGAAGAAACAGAGAAAAAATTAATATATAGTTGCCTGTGTGTAGGGGGGTGGATTTGGAGTGGCTGGAATTCAGATTTTTTTCACTGCATATTTCTGTATATCTTGATATGTGGACCATGTGAAGTATTATATATTAAGAAAAGCTCCTTTTTAAAATCTTATTCAAATTAATCATTTTTTTATTCTGAAGCCATCTGTTGGCCTTTTAGCCTTAGATTTTCCTTTGAGACTTATTGCTCTAGATCCGCTGTTCTCAATCCTTTGGTCTTAGAATCCCTTTATCCTCCTAAAAATTATTGAGAATCCCACAAAGCTTTTCATTATATAGATTATATCTAGTGATACTTACTGTTAGAAATTAAAACTGAGAAATTTTAAATACTATTTTTAAATTCATCTAAAAATAGCAATGATAAACCCATTACCTGTTTTTATTTACATATATATACACACACATACATATATAAATTTTTTTGATGAAAAATGACTGTTTTCCAGAATAAATTTTAGTGAGAAGGATGGCATTATTTTACATGCTTGCAAATCTTATTTAATGTCTGGCTTAATAGGAGCGAGCTGGATTCATTTGTCTGCTTCTGCATTCAGTTTGTTGTGATGTGATCATGGAGCCTCTGACCAATTCCACTGTGCTCCTGAGTGAATGAGAATGAAAAGAGCAATTAAAAGTGTTCCAACTTCACAGATTCCCTCTGAAACAGGGAATCCCTGGATCACATTTGGAGAACAGCTGCTTTAGACCAATAAACTAGAACACTATCTGGGCATACTCTTTGTTTTGAATGAATATGGTATGCTTAAGTATTACTTTCTTAGAAACATGACTAATTAAGAGAAAGGTTTATAAAAGGGAATTTTGCACAAAATTCCTTTTGACAAATTGAACTTTTTAGTCTATTTTTTAAGAAACTCGAAAAGCCCTAGTGGATTTTTAGGTACTTGTTTAGATAGGGAACTAAAATATTTTTTGAAAACTTGGGCGGTTTTAAGGTTTATGTGGTTCTCTTTGCACAGAATATAAGTTTCACTCAGTTAAGTTGTTTCACTCATCCCCTACCTCTTCCATTTTCTTACAGATCAAGCTGAAGCTCCTTTAGGAAGTACTCCTTGCACCTCAGCTCCTCAATATATTGCCTTTTCTCTGAATTCTTGCACTTATTGTTGGCCTTTGGATATTACCTTATATGTTTTATTATTCATCTCTGATAATTTTGTTCTTCCTGTTAGCTTGGAGGCTCCAGGGCAAGGGACATTATCCTGTTTTTTATGTCCTCGATGTGCATTAGGCCTCAATTTTTTATGATGAATTAGATTTTTTAAATACCTATTAATAGCAGGTGATACATTGCCTACCTCATAGTATGTTCTACAACACTTTTCTAACAAATGATATTGTTTGGTCCAGATTGATAAGAGGCTATGGAGTTTTTCATTCCCTAGGATGGAATTAAACTGTATATGCTAATGACATAATAGTCAACATTAAGTTAGAATTATCTCTAATTTTTATTTTTTTGATATTATATGCTGGTGAAAAGCTTAGTATATTAAAAGCGAGTATATGTAAAAGATTAACTTAGATATGACAACTTACAAAGAGAATTTGCAGTATCCTGGATTGTTGAATTTCTTAAGGATTCAGCCAAAAATTGCAGTGCATTATCTATTTATCCTTCAACTGAGAGGTCTGATGCTTTGTTGTTTTCACACAAACACTTTAATACAATTCTGCGATTATCTTTCCAGCTGTAGATTTCTTCAACCAGATCAACATGTTGTACGGCACTATTACAGAATTCTGCACTGAAGCAAGCTGTCCAGTCATGTCTGCAGGTCCAAGGTATGTATTACTACCTATTATATAGATATTTGAATTACTAGATAAAGCTATAATCGCTGATTGATAGAAATTAAATAATGAAGACTTTGTTTTTATCTGTTTGCTTGTGTAAAAGCAGTTCAATTTTATGAGTTCTTAAATACTTATAAGTTTTCAGTTATTAAATACTTTGGCATTTGGTACTTAGTGTTTTATTTTGTAATTGCATTAGAGTAAGTATGAATGGTCAATTGTAGGAGTAAAAGGAAAAAAAATTTAGTTAAAAAATTTTATCTTGCATTGCAAGTTATTTTTTCAATTTTATTAACAGTATGATTCTGTTTCTGGTTTTTAAATTAATTTCTTGAAAGTTTTTAGTTGACTAATATTTGATTAGCTTTTCTTGTGCTTATTCAGTGTTAATTACTTCTAAATTGTGCTGCTTTCGTTATCTGGCTTAAAGATGCTAGATTTTAAAATTTGACTATAATAAATTTCAAGAAATATTGAGAAAGATGGAATTCTTTGTCACTCATAATATCGGTAAGGTATAATAGGATTAATGTTTTAGTGTGTTTCAGTCTTTCCTGTAGCAAATGACTGATTTTATGTGATAATAGATGGTACTAAGATGTTTACCTCATGGAAAAAAATGTCCTTTCTGAATATGCTATAAGTATAAAGGATAAATAGGTCCCCAATGAGTTCATAGTCCGATTATGATTATAGTATTTTAGGAGGGATGTTTTATTTTGTGTTGTTTCAAGTTTTATTTTTCAAACTTTCTTTTAAAAGAAATTTAAACAAAATAAGTAGGAAAATTGAACAAACCTATGGCCTAAACACTCTACACAGTGAAGGTTTGTGTAAGTCTTGTTGTTAATCATTTTAGCTCAGCAAATGTGGAGAGGAAAAAGATGGCATGCCTGAAGATGTTTCTTTACATCCTCTCCAAGAAACAGGATTTTATAATCTTGACTCTATTGGTGATAATTTGATGGCCAAGGATCTCAGAATGTAGTGATCCATCAGCCCCTTCCCAATCCTCAGCACCCTCTGCCTAATAGACAAGAATGCAGTTCCTTTATCTTTCCCAGGGCTCTGTCAGAAAACATCCATTCTGGCACTGCCAGCTGCCACATTATCTTCTTTTTCTCTTCCAATTATAACCATTACATTTCAGAATGGTTCTATAGGAAACTCACAGTAACCTTCAGTAGAAATTTAGGTAATTTACTAAAGGTTTATATAACTTCTGTTGACAAAATGTGAACCTACTTTGATTACAAGTTGCATATTTGTTAATGTTTTTGAAAACATTATCAGTAAAACCTTTTTCTCTTCAGATATGAATATCATTGGGCAGATGGTACTAATATTAAAAAGCCAATCAAATGTTCTGCACCAAAATACATTGACTACTTGATGACTTGGGTTCAGGATCAGCTTGATGATGAAACTCTTTTTCCTTCTAAGATTGGTGAGTTAAAGTTATAGAACTAATTTTTCTTTTAAATGGTTAACATGTTCTTTTTAAAGCTCTATTACTTTAAAAAAAATGTGACAAATTGCTAAATTTTCTCTCCAAAAAGATTATAAATGTGTACTCCTTTCACACATGTTTGTATCTGCCTGCATTTCTTTGCCAATAGCAGTTGTTACTCATTTTTTAAATCTTTTATAATTTGGGAAATTTAAGGTACATTTTAAAAATATTGATGAGTTTGAGCATTTTTTGGTTTATTGATCATTGTGTGTTTTCTGTTTATATCCTTTTTTCATTTCTTTGTAAGTTAAGAATCTAGCTCTTTGTCATACATGTTGTGTGTATTTTTCCCAAGGTTGCCTTTTGTCTTTTTGTGTTCGGTGTTTTTGCTACATGTAACATTCTTATTTTGTCCTATTAATCGTTTCTTTAATGATGTCTAGATTTTAGTCAGTGATTAGAAAGGTTTTCCTTTACTTCAGTATTATAAAACTATTTGACCATGTTTTCATTTAGTATTTTTGTGGTTTTGTTTTTACATTTAAATCTATCAGGAATTTTTTTTCCCAATGTTCCCTTCATTTTTTTTCCAGTTATAAATGCTAGTCAGTTTGTCCAGTACTATTTATCAAATACATGTGTCTTTTCTCCCGATTATCAAATTGCCACATATTTTGGAGTCTCTTAATCTCTTTATCTGTTCCTATAGAAATGACGGTTTTAATTAACCATAGCCATGTACCTTGGAGCATCTTGTAGGGCTAGTCTTTTTTCCATGCTCTTCTTTTTTTTCAAATATTCACGGCTATTCTGGGATATTTGTTCTTCCAAAGAACTTAGAATCATTTTGTCAAGGTAAAAAAAAAAATCTTTGTGAGACTTTGATTATGGTTTCATTCCATTTGGAGATTAATATAGGATTTCAGATTCTCTTGACAATACTGAGTCTTCCTAGCCAAGAACAAGATGTATTTCTTCATTTATTCATGTCTCTTATTATTTTCTCTTATAAAATTCTATAGTTTAGTTTGTGCTTATCCTTCAAGTTTCTTAAGTTTATCCTAGACATTTAATATTTTTTTTTATTGATATCTGGTTTCCAACTTGTTACTGTTTAGTATATAGAAAAGCTGTTGATTTTTATATAAATGTTATAGTTGACATCAGATTTTGATTGTTCCTGTTGTTTTGGGTTAGTTTTCTTGAGTTTTTTAAGTATAATATTAATTTTGCCTTTTCCTTTCTAATACGTATTCTTCTTGTGTAACTAACTCTTACCTAACTGCACCAGCTGGTATATCAACCAAGCAGTGCTGACTCACAGTGATGATGGCAAACATTCTTTTCTTGTTATCTTTTATGTGAGTTCTTCTAGTATTTCAGAATTAAGCAGGGATCTTGCTTTTGATTAGAGGTGTGTGAATTTAAGTCAGGTATAATTGTAGAGTTTTATCAGATACTTTTCCAGTATTTGTTGATGGCTATAAGGTTTTAATGTTCTCCTGGAAGAGTATTTTTTAGTTGCTAATATTTTGATTAAAATTTTGGTATTGATATTCATGGATGAGATTGGTCCTTGTTTTCACTTTAAGGGTGTCTTATGGACAACACATTGTTGGATTCTGTATTGTCTGTTCGGGCTGCCATAACAAAAATACCAGAGGCTGGGTGGTGTATAAACAACAGAAACTTATTTCTCACAGTTGTGAAACCTGGAAGTCCAAGATCATGGCTCCAGCAAGGTTGGGTTCTGGTGAAGGTCCACTTCTGGGTAGCAGACTGCTAACTTCTTACCTAGTCCTCACATAGTAGAAGGGCAGTCTCTCTCGTTCCTCTTTTTTAAGGGTGCTAAGTCCATTCATGAGGGCTCTGCCTTCATGACCTAATCAACCTCCCGAAGGCTTCACTTACTAATGCCATCACCAGGGCTTAGGATGTCAACATATGAATTTTGCAGTACGGGGACACAAACATTCAGACTATAGCAGATTCCTTTTTTTTGCAGTTTAATTACCAGCTCTTTCAAGAGAAAATTTTGTGTCATATTGTTTGTTTGCCATTGGTCAACTTTCCCATTCTATTAAACCTTTTATTTTCTTTCTCACAGATTCATTATTGTATATTGACTATGCTTGAATGTTTCTGTTAAACTCAGCTTGGAAAAATTGCTTTGATTAAAACATGATATTTATTCGTTAAAGTTTTCTTCTTATGGAGGATAAAGAGTACTTTTAGCTTTATTTTATTTTCTCAGCTTCCCATTCTTTAATAATTTACCGTAATGTTCTGGAATTCTTTCTTACTTCATTAGGCTGTTATCCACATCTTACTTTTGCCAGTTATTATTCATATTAGATGAAAATTTATTTTTAAACTAGTATACCCAAGTTATTACTGTTCCTTTTATTATCAAGATGCCTACTTGTAAATTCTGAGAGAAAAGGAGTTTGACTTAAAATACATCTTTTAAGTACATGAATACAAGAGCCAGTTGAGAATAATATGCCCATGAGTTCCAGAATAATGTTTGAAAGGGCAAGTTGTTAGCTAACACTTGGGGGTTGGGGAAACCTCAAGAAGATCAGCTTATAAGAGCAAAATATACTAAATTTCAAGTTGTTGAGGTTTGATTGAGAAATTAAAATGCAGGAAAGGATAAAGTGTTTTAGCCTTTGTCCTTTGAAAGATTAAAGAAAGAAAATGTTTTAAGAGTAATGTTTGGAATAGACCTCTAAGGCCAACTAATGTAGGCTATTTGCCAGCAGGTACCTTCTTGTGGGTTTATTTACAATGCCATTTGTATTGTCTTTCTTCTGTCCCTACCTTCTAAGAGACTTTGGTCTTGTCAACTAATGTTCTCGGAAATGTAAATAATCACATCCCCATCTGCACTGCTTGGAGAGAGATTACCTAGTTTTTTTTCTAGGGAGGCGTTTATTTTCTTCGAAAAATAGGGAGCCTACCCTTCCTTCCTTTTTCAGAAAGTATATCCCCTTCTTAGACTGCAGAAAAATGAAAATAGTACTTTAAAAAAATTAAAAAGTTGGGGACTCCTAGTTTAAGAAAGAAAAACTGGCTTTTCAGAGTAATTCAGAAGATAAAATACTTTTTTATCTGGAAACAGTAGATTATGACGACTCAGAGTGTGCCTTTAATTTTATTCTTTTGCTTGGGAGAGTTTCCAGTCCTGGTTGAGTGTGCAAAATTTATTTTATAGTTACAAATTACAAAAATTACGTTTATGTTAACTTTGATTTGGTAGCAGTTTATATAACTTTTGATAACCTGTTCCTGCTATTCTAAGGCAATCAGAAAAAGCGTGGTATGTGAGCATACCTCATATACTTAGGTTTTTCCCTTGCCTTTTAAAAAACGTGGAAATAGGCTTGTGTTGTGAATGTGTGTTTGCGTGGGAGTTGTTCCTGGCCGTGCCTGAAATTTCTGCTGTTCAATTAGATAAAAGACTAATAGATATACATGTATATTTGATTATAGGTGTCCCATTTCCCAAAAACTTTATGTCTGTGGCAAAGACCATTCTAAAGCGTCTATTCAGGGTTTATGCCCATATTTATCACCAGCACTTTGATTCTGTGATGCAGCTGCAAGAGGAGGCCCACCTCAACACCTCATTTAAGCACTTTATTTTCTTTGTTCAGGTAAGTTGACACATTTGCCTTGGTATCTTTAATAAAGAGCAATTTATAATTTATAGAGTCTTATTTAGAGATGTAGAGCCAAGTATAGCAGGGTTCTCTTTTCCATATTGTTTATTTCACTAATACACATAACAGTGTAGAAATAATCACACACACTCCCCACCTCCCCACCCCCACATTTGAGGCTTTCTGCCTCTGGCTGCCCAGGTTTCTGGTTAGAATATGACCTAAGACAGCTTGTCCATACCCTTCTGTTCCATCACCACTGCTGGGTGAAAAGATGCTTTGAAATATGTCTGCAGTTGGGTTGTTCATGAGATGTTTCTGCCTGGAAAAGAAACTTTCAGAATAACCTGTTAGTTGCTATCATGGATTAAATTTCCAGAAGTCTCACCTCAGGCCAAAACTTTTGAAATCAGCAGCTAGAAACTTAAAACCAGGCAACCCCCTTTGGAAATGTGGCCCATTGTCTTATGGGTCCTTAGTTGGAATTGGTACTTTTTAAAATCAAAATAATTCACATTGTTTAAAAAAGATATCAGAGAATCAAGACTTCTTTAGCCTCACTTTAAAGATATATCATTCTATGTGCAAAATATAAGTATAGTATGTCCAGATATCATTTTTTGGTGGAAAAACTAGTAGTGTTACAGAAGATACTATGTATTACAGTTCTGTATGTCACACAAAGGGGAATGTATTGTACTCTTTCTGTTTTCCTTCTGAGATTGTTGCATGGCATAGATAGAGGTACAGTCTAGATATGGATGTAGATATATGAAACGAAAATATCCACTGCCCCAGAGGTGTCCACTATCAAAGGTCCAATGTACAATTTTCAGATTATGTCATGTAAAATGCACATGTACAATTTCGATTTTACTGTTTTACATAGTGAGTATCATGCTAATACGCAGTTACTTATTTATAAGTCTCCTATATTTTGAGAAAAGGAGTAAAAATCCTTTTTTAAAATGGTCACAGATCATGTCATCATTCTTTTGGATTTCAGAAAACTAGAGGTTGGAAATTTCTCTGAATTACATTTGCAGAGTTTTAACTTTAAATCTATTTTTAAATTTCATTTTTCTTCTGTTTTAGGAGTTTAATCTGATTGATAGGCGTGAATTGGCACCTCTTCAGGAATTAATTGAGAAGCTTGGATCGAAAGACAGATAAATATTTCTTCTAGAACACAGTTACCCTCTTGTTTCACCTACTGCTAGAGCTGTCTCATTGCTATCTATTATAGACTAGTGATACAAACTTTAAGAAAACAGGATAAAAAGACACCTTTTGTCTGTGTCTACTGATAAAAATTGTCCCAAAGGCAGGTCAGCCCAGTATCTTCCGAGTGAGAAATTCAGGACATAGCCACATCTGAGGCACTATGTGACCACTTCTTTTATTGTCACAGAGTCACACTTCTGTTACATGTGATTATTAACCTGTAGTTTATCAGTTTACTTATATATATTTTTTTTACTGAAGAAAATGATTTAATCTGTTTCAGGTTATAGCATAATGGATATTAAGAATTTTTACCAATAAATTAGCAACAAGTTTCCCCACAAATTTCCTAACACACTTAGATTGTGGGTTTTTTTCTGCCTTTTTTTTTTTTTTTTTTTTTTTTTTTTTTTTGCAAATAGAAGACACATTTTTAAGTTTTTCCTTAAGATTTAGAACATTTGTGTCACTTTGGATAATCTAGTTTGAAGTTGTTGTATACTAGTGTTTTTATTGATAATACATGTTTGTATCTTTTTTCAAAATCCATGATTTCAATTTAAATCATATGACATGTATGGGAGTAATCAAAGTTATTTCTAAAATGACTTTATTTTTTAATCTTTATTTGGGATTTTATTCACATATGAACCTATCTAAATGTTTGGAGTATGGTATCAGAAATAAATTTTTAAGGCATCTTACAGATTTTCCAAAAAATTATGACAAGTTTAGATCTCAAAATAGTTATTTTCATTCACGTTGCCTTGAAAGGGTAGGAGAATGAAAGAAAGTACCCATGAATTTTCTTTTTAAAAAAATTACTTCTATATGTTTTTATTGTGACTTAAGACTTAGTTAACTGAGTAGTGTAGAAATGCACGAACTTTATCACAATAAGGATAAAACTTAAGGAAAACCACAATAAAAAAAGCCTTGAAAGGTGTACACATTTTATAACACAGCTAAAAGTTTGGTGTGTTACCTATTTTTTAATTGTGTGTGTTTATGTCTAAAGGAGATAGACTGGAAGAAATAGGAAAAAAAAATCTGTTGGTAGTCAAAGGATGGATTGAGCATCCATAAGCATTTTATCCTGTTTTAATTATTTTTGTATCAAAACTTGAAATTATTTATTTCTATTAGGATAAAGAGAATCTTTCCCTTTAGTAAGAAAAGATCTGATTTTCATTAGGTTTCTAGGATTTAGTAATCTCTAGCTGACTGTTGAGGCACAAGTGTACTCAAACCTTGCCAGACTCCCACCACTTTAAGTTCATCAGCGTTGTTTCAGAGCTGTGACTTGCAAAGTACTCACCAACTTCTTTGATGGCTTTGAAAAAGGTTAGCCTTGATAGGGGTTTTTGTTATTTATTTTTATTATTCCATTAGAGTTTAAAGAAAAGAGTTGCTTAGAAACTCCATTTTTATAATACCTTCAATAAATTCTTAAACATATATGGAATTTTAAAGGAAACAAAACATTTCATCTTATTTAGGTGGAACCCATACCTCATTGTTTCAGGAATTAAAGAGTGAGATAATCACTTATGAAAAAAAGAGAAAAGCCCTCTATGAGACATTCCACAATTCATGGTTTAAGTTTATTCAGAGATCCCTGTCATCCTGTCTGTATGTTTATGTTGATCATTTACAAATAAGCAGGTTTCTAGATGTGACCTAGAATGTTACTGCATCTTGACTTTAAACCTTGTTGACTTTAATTAAGTCTGCAAGGAATGAAGTTGGATACTCAACTAGAGTTGTACCTTTGTCACCTTTTCTAATATTTTAAATATTCTCAAAAGGGTGCTCATTTTTCTCCAGTTCTTTTCTCCAGTGTAGAAATCCTCTCTTCATGACAGTCCCAAAACAAACCAAAGATGGTCATGTTAGAATAGTAGTAAAGGCACTTATTATTGAAATAAATAACATTGTTGGTGATTTGAGACTCAGAACGGACTTTTTAAAACAAACAAGCAAGCAAACTACCAGGTTCGCAAACTGCCAGGTTCCCAAACTAATCTGGCTTAACCAACAATGCAGCTAAACATTTGTATCAATATTGTTTATATCCAAGGCCAGGGAGTTTAGGGGCAGGAGAATTGGAGGAAGAGGAGAGAATGACCCCTTACTGACTTCGCTAGAGGGCCAACATTTGGTAAGAGTTGGAAGAATCAGTCTGCCTTTGACACTTCTCACTTTTGATTTATCTCCCTGTTGCCCAGGGTCTGCCTCTTCCACAGCAATCTCTCCTGTGCCCACTCCTTCCTAATCACAAGTCATCTCCTCTGTTCGATTGCTGTGCCTCACACCTGATAACCGTCATGGGGTGGGGAGTGTTTTGTACATTATGCAGTTAATCCTTTGGTGCTTTTATTTCCAGGCCTTTAAAAAAACTTTGGCAGTGATATGCATATTTTTGTTTAAATATTGAAACTTCCCTATACTATTTCCCGTGTTGACAACCAAATGTATCCTTCTTCAGACTGAATAAAGTGATTTTAGAGGGCTGCCAGCTAACAAAGTATTTCCTTTCATCTTAGACTTGTAGAGCCCTAGCTCATGTAGCTACCTGCCCAAGAAATGCAAATCTGTATTCATCATGACTCTGATAACGAAAGTTTTCCTACGATATTAAAAGTTTTCGTGACGATATTAAACTTTCTCAAACATTGTTGAGGTTTCCTGATTATACTGTTGGCCTTTTCTCTGAGCAACAAGGTTATACTAGAAGCGGAGCTTCTGAACTTAACATGATTACCTCAATAAGCATGTACAAATCAGGCCTAAAGAGGATGAGTCCGAGAAATTTGTTTCCGAGCAACCCCAGTCATAACGCTGGTGTTAGCCCTGCCTGGTTCTCGGAGGCTGTCTCCTCTCTATAGAACTCTGGCCTGAAAAATGCCAGCTGGAATACCAAACTGAGCGCCTTCAACAGGGGTGTCATTTTCTCTTGATACCTATTTAGTAAGAACATTTGGTTTATACTATTGTAGAAACCTGGCAAAGAGGGAAAATAGCAGTAGTGCAGTCTTCTTGTGTTCTTGTGTGATATTTTAGACAGTAAAGGCTTTTGGGGGATGTTACATACGATAGCAGTAATTTTACTGAAGCAACTGCATTGAAATTCACTTGAGTTTTCTCTCATCAGATTCTATTTCAAACAAGTATTCTGTAAATCCAAATGGATTGCCAGTGTGCTATAGATTTATTATAGAACAACATTCTGTGTTTGGTCTACTTCAAAAATAGCTTAAATAGCTTGCGTAATTAGTCTTGGTTACCATCTAAAATATTTTTAAGTGTCCTTTACTTGAAAAATTTTGTGTGTTATGTTTTTAAACCTTTAGGGGCTTTATCTATTTTTCTAAGTCATTTAACTGTACTTTAAAAAATATTTTGTATCTACTTTTGTAACTTCATCAGAATAAAGTATATTAAAAAAGAAATGACTGATTCAAGTATTTGTATAACTTGAGATTTTTGCAACTTCTGTGGAAAGTTGTCTTTATCATTTAGTAGCTAAAATGTTTTCTTAATTCTTAGAAGAAAGGGAAGTTCCTAAATAAACTAAATATCTTATAATACCAGCATTCCTCCTCGCTCCCCCCCCGCCCCCCCCTCCCCCCCCCCCCCCGCCACCCCCACCCCCCCCCCCCCCCACCCCCCCGTGCCCCCCCCCCCCCCCTAAACAAGCTCCTGACCTCTTATACACTCCTGGCTGTGAGATTGAGATAAGGAAAGAAGAGAGACTGGCCTTAATTTTTCTGATCTTGATATTGAGTGCTCAGCATATCTGAAAGAAATTCCCCCTTCCCCCAGGCAGCCATTTTTCTTTATTGTAGGAAAGAGTTCCTTTTAGAGGTCCAAAGTATAGATAACTGAGGTCTGTTCAAAATAGTGCTAGAATTGTTTTGACCTTGTTTGAGTAAAGTTAAAATTAAAAACAATGGCTAAACAACATGGATTAACACTCATTGTGCATAAGATATGGTTAAATTACAATCAGTTTTGGAGTTTTGGGACCTATTATGGTAGGCTTGATATTGATCACAAAAAGAAATTGAAAGCTATTTCGAATTTAATAAATGAGTAGTAGAGTAACCCAAACTTTGTAAGAACCCTTTGGGCTTCAAAGCTACACAGCCAGAGACAGTTCAAACCTTGCCTTGGGCCTTCTCTAGCAACCTCTTAGCTGTGGGAAGAGGTCTCGGCACTGCAGTCTGCACTGCTACTGCTGACCACTAGATTTCAATCTCTGTCTCAGCTCCTCCCATAAACTAAATCTGTCCTGAGGAGAATAAAGGGTTTTACTTAGCATTTTCTTTTGTGTGCCTTCCTAATCTAAAGCTTACATGGATGCCTCTGGCAGACCCTAGGTCACATATCTCTCTCCTGGCTACAAGAGAGGCTGGGGAAGTTTCTGGATTTTACTTGAGGGTTCAGAGCTCTGTAGCAAAATTGTTTAAAAGATACTGAATGGTCCAAAAGCTTGGATTGGCTGCTGCTCTGTGAGCTTTTTGTTCTGTTCTCTGAAAAGATAAGGGGTTTTCACCAGAAAAAAAGTATCTGAGTGTACTTTTAGCTCAGCAGACTTTTTTTTTTTTTTTTTTTTTTTTAGCATATTTGCTAAATGAAGTAAGTAGATTATTGATTCAGATTCTGGCCAAGCTCCTTATCTTGTGGCTGACCAGCACTTTGAATATTCCTTCTTTAGAGGAACCTACTTGTTTTAGGGGAGTTCTTTAGCAAGTTATCTCATTTAATCCATAGAGCAACCCCACAGAGGGGGTGACAATTGAGAGGTATGTTAGGAATTTTTCAGTGTTTTTAACTGTCACAAAAGCTCAGACTTGAAATAGTTCATAGCAAGACAGGTTTCTTGGTTGCATTTATAAAAATGCTGTGCTAGGAGGCTTTATAAAATAAAGTGACTGCAATTAATTTTTTTACTGGTGATCTACCTAAGGAGTTTTTTGCAGTTAGCTCAGATGGAAATAAAATAAAGCTGGGAGAGGTCATTAGTCAACATAAGTGAAGTAAGAGAGTCTCTAGTTTAAGGCAAAAAAGTAAAATGCAGTAGGGATACACCCATTTCCTGTGATTAAAGGCATTGCACTTAAAGTCATAAAACTGGACTTTAATTTGCTCCTGTCAGAAAATCATACTTGAACTGTTAAGTTGGGACTAATATGGAAGCCCCAAATGGGTAAGATCGATCTATAGATCCTTTTCTGAAAAGGTTCCAATTCACACTGGAACTAGAATTAAACCACTGTCAGTTCTGTTCAGTAATCCCAGGGCATCTACTTTTTGTCCTATGCCATGCTGAGCCAGTGACATTGATGAATAAAGCAAGATCCTGTCATGGAGTTTACAGACCAGTGGGAGAAACAGACAATAAACCAATAGTACTAAAGGGCCATATATGCAATAAAAGTTATATACAAGTTGTGGGCCGTTAATTTTCTGCGGGGCAGTCAGAGGTGGCTTCCTGAAGATGATAAGGCTTCAATTGGCTTAAAAGATGGGAAACTGCATAACCAAATTTGTACCATCGCTTTTAGAGGAGTTACAAGTGGTCCAGTGTTAATAAAGGGTGGGTTTCATTTAGACTGGTAAGCAGGGATTAAATCATAAAAGAATTTGAGTTTTTGCCTGTAGGTGATGAAGAGTCTGAAGGATTTTAAGTAAGCAAATAATGGACAGATTTTCATCTCAGACGGCTTCCATAGCAGTATGAGAACAGGGCAGGGAAAGATATTAGTAATGTAGAATTGTAGTCCAAAATAACCAATATGAGCATTGTTAAATTACAGGGAAGAGGAAGTTCGGAGATAAGCAAAAGTACTGATTTTCAATAAATGGGAAAGGAGAAATTTTGCAAATACAGATCAGTGAGTTTAACATAGATCTCTTAGTTACAGGTGACAAACCCAATGTAAACAGAGGCACTTTAAAAAATGGAATCAGAGCTGCCAAGCCAGAGGAATTGCCTTGCTGCATGTCTTATAACTCAAACCGTCAAGGCGTCGGCTTTCCACTACAATCTTAGAACTCCACGGTCTGTAGAACGGAAGCTTCTGGAGGGTCATGTCCCGTAGGCAACTTCAACTCAGGCAAATCCAAAGCTGAGTTTGTCGACCCTCTTCATTCTCAACCTGGCCCTCCTCCACCCATTTTTGTTGTCCAAGCCAGGAACTTGGGAGTCATCCCAGACGCCTTCCTCACCCTCACCTCCTACTTCAGTCACTGCATTCCACTCACCTTCCAAATAGCTCAATCCACTCCTCCCACCCGCTCGAGTTCAGGTCTCAAGTCTCGCCTGGACCATTGCAATAGCCTTAGAACGTCTGTCCTCGGCTCCAGTTCCAGCCCCTTACAGTCCCTCCTCCTCACAGGAGCCACAGTGATCTTTCTAAAACGTAAATCTGTAAACAACGCCCTGCTTAAAAATCCTCCCCCAGCTCCCCTTTTCTAGAGAGAGAAACCCAAACTCCTCAGTCGAGAAGCCAGATTGCCGACGGTGGGGTGTGGGGATGAAGGATGGGAGTGAAGTTACACCTAGGGCACAGAGGGCACTGGGATGAGAAAAGTCACAACAGAGGGCCAGTGACCTTGGTGGTGTTTCTAGGCTGAGGAGGAAGGACCGGCTGGTGGAACGAGGCGGGGGAAGGGCGGGAGCGCGCGGGGATGAGGCGGAGCGCGGGGCCCTGAGCGCGCAGTGCAGCAGGTTCCGGGGTGGCGTGTCCCGAGGCGAACGGCCCCGCGGCCTCCGGGCGGCAGGGGCGGCCTCGTCCACGGCGGCGGCTTTCGATCCCGGGCTCCGCGCCTTCCAGGCGGCACAGCGACCTCGGGCGGCAGGTCGCGTCGGCCGGGCATGGCGGCGTGGATCCCGGCCGCGGCAGCGTCTCTGCTCCGCGGCATTCGTGGGGTGAGCTCGGGCAGGGGCCGGGCGCTCTTCCCGGGGCGGGCGCTGCGGAAGGGCCGCAGGGCAGGGGCCTTCCCTTCCTTTCTGCCGTTCATTCATTCAGTTGTTGATTTGTTCATTCAGTGGGCCCAGGCAACTGGCATTCGAAGTGTCAGGCCCCGGCGAGCTGGCGGATCTCCCGAGCCAGATGGAGATCAGGGCGAGGGCCACAGACACCTAAACAGCTATAATACAGCGGGTATGGAAAAAGCAACGTTGATCTAGCGAGCTGAAGACCTAGGAGTCCTAACCCAGAGTCACGGCGTGGCTGCCAGACACTGTGGCGGGGTCTGGGCTTTGGGGACGTCTGCCTTGTTGACCTTGACCCTCCCCATACCCTACGCACCCGGAGTAGAAGCCCAGCAGAGGGCACTCACCACGCGCTCTCCTAATTTTCTCTAGCCCTTTATGATTCATCCTTTCCTCACCTCATCCATTTCGCTTTCTTTCCTCTCACATTCTTCTTTCTCGTCTGCTGGACTTGGATCTGCCTACCCCTAGCATTTCTACTGGTGGCGGCGTGGACTGGCGGCATCCGGGGATTTTATCAGTAGATTGCGGGTTTAAAGGCCGCTGATTTGCTAAGAAGGAAAGGCTTCTCCTGAGGAATCTGCAGTGCTAGCTACCCTCAGTCCTTAGTGATTATGTTTCTGCCTGCCACCTGGTCACCCTCTGCCTTTGCCCCGCAAGGCACTATCCTCAGAAGAGACTTCACCCCACCCTACCCTCCAGTCTTATCCAGGCCCACAGCATCATTTCTTTCCTTCCACACAGCACTCAAGACTAAGTCCAGACCTTTCTCCTGACCTGAATTTCAGCTGCCTGCCAGACTTTTTTGTGGGTTCCCAGTACACATGTCCTGAATTGTTTGATTCTTCCCTGGCTCATTCATTCATCCCTCCATGCATCCATCCAGCCAGCCAGCCAGCCAGCCATCCAGCCATCCAGCCATCAATCCATCCAGCCATCCATCCATCATCCCAGAGTCCCTGAGGGCCTGCCCTGGGCTCAGCTTTGGAAGGCTGCAGTTACAGGGCAAATTCATTCTCAGCCTTTGAGACCCCATGGTGAAAGAGCCAGTGCTCGGGCCATTTTAAAGAGGGTGCTCCAAGGTTCTGTAACACAGGACTCTGCTCTGGGTGGTCAGAAAAGTCTTGATGGAAGGGTGAATGGGCGGTAACTTTAGTACCAGCACTCGATGAACAGTGCTGGTATTCGCCCACCTGCCATCCTCCTCCAGGCAGGGACCACCCTCTGTAATGCCTCTTATCCGGGCATCTTTCCTGACTAGCTTCAAGAGGAGTGTCTAACCAAGTCCAAAATCTTCAGCTTGACATTCAAGATCTGCCATGCTCTGTTCTCAGTCTCCCTTTTCAACATCAACCAGCCAAAGGGCTGCTGACCTAGTTTTATCTCCCTTCACCCCTAAAGGTTGAGACATGTTCCCCTCAGAAGTGCTGACTCCTTGTGTAGTCATCAGGGGCTGGGGGAGAGTGGTTGCCAGTGTAAATAATCTAAAAATATTCCTTCTTCAGGTCGTTTAATCGAATTCTGCTTCTTCTCCCCAGTGGGAATTAGTACATGTTGCAAAGGGGTGACTGGCTTATTGAGCAGTAAGTAGGTCATAAGGTCATATCCCACTGGAGAGACCGGAATGTTAGGCCTAAACGGTGGGTGGCATTTGGCCCACTAGTGCGTGGTCAGTAGCACACTGGCCCAGCAGAGCACATCTGAGGCAGGCTGCCCAGTTTCTCCCAGCTCTGCATTTTACTAACAGCCAGCTTTGGGCATATTACTTAGTGTCTCACCTTTCTCCCTATGAAATTGCCATCATGATAATATCTCTCTCATGGCATTATCATGGCAAGTTAAACATCTATTGAATTAGATTTGGGGCCTTGTCTCTAGAGTGAAAGTGAGTTATTTACAGTTCCACCCCAAGAAAGTTTATTCTATACCCTGGGGAACTTAATTAGACGTGTGACACCATGCAGCCCCTCTGACTTAGCCCTTGGCTATGCTGGCCCTGCCTTGCAGGGAATGGCAGATGGGGCCTGCGTAGTGTCCCAGCAGGCCTGAGGGCAGCTTTATCTTGCTCAGCCATGACTCCTCTGTTCTGTGGCAGCTTCCTCTTCTCCACTGTGTCCAGCGGATGTTTGCTTCACAGACTGAGGGAGAGCTCAAAGTGACCCAAATTCTCAAAGAAAACTTTCCTCAAGCTACAGCTATCAAAGTCACTGACATTTCAGGTAAGATTTTTCTCTCTTCCTTCCTACAGAATCTAGTAGGATTTTGCCCTCGAGTGCCAGAGGGCAGGGGCTTGACAGAGGGAACTTGCCATCATGGCTTCTCAATATGTGTGGCTTTGGGCAGATGTGGAAGGGGGTACAGAAACATCGAGGGAAACTGTATATGGGGACGAGGTCTCTCTCAGCACCCTGGGCTCAGGTCTACAGCCTTCAGTGCGACTGTAAGATGGGCTTTACAGAAATTTCCCAACTTTTCTTCTGATACCTTCGAATGTCAGAGCCGGAATGGGCCTCAGGAGGAGTTTATCCTTTTGAGGAAAGTAACTGCTTTGCTTTCTCCACAAGGACCCGAACCCAGGCAGGCCGAAGAATCTTCCCAGTCTCTCACAGGAAAGAGGCGGCAGAATCAGAGCCAGAACCAGGACCCACGGCAGAATCTGGCCTGAAGCCAATTTTCTGCCCCAGCTGGGCCCTGCTTTTTCAGATGGCCGCTGGCACCGCAGAAGCTCAGGCTGGCTTTGTGTTAGGAGCAAGCGAGGCAATTACCTTATGCACCCACAGGATGGAGAAGATAGGGCTGTTATTCCAGCACACAGGGAGCGGCTTGGCTGTGGGCGTCCACCTGACTCCCCACACCCGGGCACCGTCTCTGCCACTCTACATTGCCGCAATGGCTTGCTGGCTTCTCTGAGGACATACCATTTACAAAGATTGGGTGAAGGTTTAGAAAGCAGTTTTTATTCTGGAAAGTAGAGGAAATTAATCAATCTAAAGATCCTTTGGAATAGTAGGTGGGATGAAAACTCTGCAGGGTCTCAGGACAATGCGAAGACCTTGATGTCCCCAGTCCTATGCCTGCCCCAGGCCCAGGTAGGGCAGAGATGGAACTTGACCTCTTGTCTGACTCTGTCCAGCCCTGGACTGAGTGCAGAAAGGAACTGAGCCCTGGATCCTTGGTTTAACCAAAGGTTAGACTCTTAGAGCTCATAAGAGAAACATAATAAAGCACTTCTCATACAGTGATCTGGTGTTAAAAGCACAAGGGACATTTTCTTGCCCAGATTGTTTTGTGCTACAGCAGCGTGTTTTCTCATTAGTCATCACTAGCTCTTCCGCCTTGTGGAGGCAAAGCTTGGCCAGTGGGTAGATGAGTTCACCACAAGCTCTGCCTTGAGAACTTCACCAGGAAGCTTTCCCTCCCTGTGGAAGCCCAGGATGGAACACTCAGTATCACTTATAGAGCAAGAGGTGCTGGAGAGAACCTGTCTACAGTGTTTATTGTAATGCTATGTCCCTGTCTCTCTCACACTTCCTTGTTTCTTTCTTTTGAGTAGTAGTACACAGTTTTCAAACCAAATTTTAGTGTATTTTTGCACTTAAAAAAAAAAGATTGCTGGTATTTTTTGAAGGTGGAACAGTGAAATTCAGCCCCCTCACCCCCTTCCTTGCATTAAAAGGAAATACTATGAAAACCTACATTTCCCAGGTTTTCCATGCTTTGTGCCTTATCTTTCCTACCCACAAGTAATAATCCTGGGTGGAGCCACCGCCTTGCAAAAGGAGGAGCACATTAGGATCAAGGCAGCCTGCCAGGAGGGGTATGTGGTCAGATTATAAGCCATGATCTTTTTCTAACAGTCTTAGCAATTTTCTGCTGAGTAATAATATTCAGACCTTCTTGAGATTATGTGGCACTTCCAGGACATAGAAGAGCATGGCTGCCATAACTTAATAATTGAAACACTTTCAAGTTGCATCTATTTCAGGAGGCTGTGGGGCGATGTATGAAATCCAAATTGAGTCAGAAGAATTTAAGGAGAAGAGGACTGTCCAGCAGCACCAGATGGTAAATCAGGTCAGTACAGACAACAGTGCTCCTTTGCTACCAGTCTCCAGCATCTGAAAGAGCCTTCCGAGTGGGGGTGATAATTTCTCTGCAATCCTAGGAAAGAAGAATGTAATACCACGGTCATGTGGGCAGGATTTACGACCTGAGAAAAATATAATCTGAAACTATCTGTAATCCGATTGCAGGCAAATAGGATTTGTAAATATAGGAATACTAAAAGATATATGTTTTCATAGATGAGAAGATTTTTTTAGCCTCTCTTTAGGACTACTTTACAGATGGGTAAATTGAGGCAAGGCAGGGTTGAGAATTACTCCCACTGCCCCAGGCTTAGTGACAGACAATAGGGGTCTGAAACATTAGATTTAACCAGACAAGGCCAAGTTTATTCATTGTCTGTGCTTATTTTACTTGGAATTAATACCGGCCTTGACCCATGGGCCTGTGTATATAAACTCGCCCTCCTCAGCAGGTGTGTTTGACATCATTCTAGAAAGTCTTACACATTGTGACCTAATTTAATTTTTTTAAGCACAGTTTTGGTCATGAGAGTCTCTCTGTGACCCTCATACATCGAGCTCAGGTGTGTCGGGTCACTATTCCAGGCCTTCCCCACCCATCTCAGCACGCACCCTCCCTCGGCCCCTGCGTGTTAGTCTGCACCTTCGTCCAGATCAGACCCTACAGGATTTCCTTCCTCCCTCCTCTGCCCAGCTCAGATTCTGCCTCCCTACCTGCCTGATGCGGATGAATGCCCTCCACCCTCTGACTCCAGTGTTTTCTGCCTTGTGTCCTGGATACTTATGTCCCTACAATGTGTCCCTTGGCCCTGTGAGCCCTGTGTGGGCTGGTTCCCTTCTGGATCCATCTTTGGATCCTTCTGGAGCCCAGCCCTTCACTTGCATGTGGGCACTTACAGCCCAAACGCGTGCCAGTGGTCTGCCCAGGCAGCCTGAGGTGCAATAGCTTCTAGTCCCACATGATCTCAGGGATTGGAGTCAAGGTTGAAGACAAAACAGGAAAGACATGACTGGCCCAGATCATCCCCAACTGATAGGACTTTGGGTTTTGTTCCCAAAACTATTCAGGCCACCTTGTGCAACTAGACTCCCAGGGGTGCTGTTAATTTGAGTGCATCCCCTGCCTCAAAGCCACAGTTAGAAGTAGTTAAGGATGCAGGTTCGGGAGTAAGACTGCACATTTCAAATGTAGGCTCTGCTACTTTATAGCTGTGTGACCTTGATCAAGTTATGCAACCTTCCTGTGCTTCAGTTTCCTAATTTGTAACTCAGTTTCCTTTGAGTAACAGTAGTTGACTCAAAGGGCTATTTTGAAGATTAGTGATTAAGTATAATAGAGCACTGAGAGGCGTGCTTGACATAGTTAGCCTTCAATAAATGTCAGCTGTCACCACCGTCATTGTCATTGTCATCTACAATACTGGGTGGAGGGATGACAGCAATTCCTTAGGTTTGGGGGAATGTTCAGGATTTCCTCTGGGCCCCTACGGAACGTGTACTTCCCCCAGCTCTGTCCTAGTTGGAGAATGCGGCTCAATGTGTGTCGCTCTAGAAAGCTGACTCTGCATGCTGGGCCTGGGTCTGTATTGTTAGTGAACCACAACTAACAAAGGATCTGGCACACGAAGGAACTCAATCAGTATTTGTTGAGTTTGCAGCCAGTAAAGAGAGCTAGCCTCAATTTGGTTATTGGCTTACAGAGTAATTACACATTCAGTTTCATTTGAGAGAATTCCCCTCCTAGCATTGATGTACTTTTAACCTAGGATACCATAGTGGCTCCTTTGCCCACCTGAGCACTGCTGGTCATGGAGCAGGTCATGCGGTCCCTAGGCCAGGCACCCACAGCCGCCGGAGCGGGGTTGGCAGGGGAGGAAGGGTGTTCTGAGCCTGACCTTCAGTTCGAGCAGAGGCCCTCATTAGCCACAGCAAGCTGTTGGGGCTCTAATTTGTGTGTCTCAGTGTACTGGTGTGCTCATAGGCATTTTCAGGGGATCCCGTCTATTGATGTTGGCTGTGGGAGGAGCGAAATGAAACATCTTTCAGAGCAAGTCCGTTGGCCTGTAGGCACCTGAGCTGGGACCTGGAATTGGTGGCCCATCTTTTAGAGGTGCTGGTAATCAGGGAAACGGGGTCCATGTAGGAGGAGGCCAATTAGAAGTAGAGTGGAGGAAAAAGCAGACTGGGTTCTGTTCCCCAGGTGCCAAGTAAGTGGATTCTTAGGGAGCAGGTGAGAGGGGGGCGGTGCTCCCATCCAGATGCGCTGGATGCCCAGGCTGTCAGGTGGGGGGCGTGGGGGGCGTGGGCCAGGGCGAAGCTTTCCTCTTTGATCTTGCCTAGTCACCCTAGTAAAATTGAGACTCTCAGGCCCAAAAGGCCCAGAAAAGGCGACCTGGTTTATCTAAAGCTGGAATCTGCTTCTCACCATATAGTCCCCACTTGATTCCCTGGGGACCAGATGCCTCTGTCACCATGACTCCACCCCTTAGGAGCAAACTCACTGTTCCTTGGGTACCCTGGCAACTGGTGGCCCAGCCTCTCCCAGCTCCCATGGTTTATCAGCCTTCCTTCTGAAACAGTCACTGGCATTTGCTTTGGGCCCCAGGGATGCAGGAGAACGAGTGTTCCTTCCCCATCCATCCTCTTCCCGGCCTGGGGAGCAGCCACTGGGAGGAGAGTGAGCACCAGCTTCCCTTTCGTGTTGAGCAGAGCTCAGCTTCACAGTGAGATCTGAGCCTCAGTTTTCTCTTCGGCAAGGATCACATGAGGTATTGACCACGTGCCCAGCCTCATACCAGCAGTTGCCCTCTCTCCTCTTTCCTGCCTGGTACCCATCACCCTCCCCTAAGGGTGCCTCCACCTGTGTCTCTCCAGCTCAGAGCCCTTCAGTGTGCACTCTGGTTGCCTACAGAGTCTAGTCACACTTCCCAGCCTGGGATTTCCGATCCGTTATGTGGCCTGCTTTAGTCTTCCCCCTAATGTCCCCGATTGAACCCAGGCTTTTCCCAGTGAATCATGGTGCATCCCCAGCCTTCCCTCTCCTTGTGTTCCTGGGCCTGTTGCCCTGTCCCTCTCTGCCCATTCTACTCCCAGCTGTCCAGCCCTAGGGCTTCCTTCTCCACGAGTGGCCAGTGCAGTATCGGGCACTCCATCCTAGGACACGCAAGGTAGCCTTGAGCTGACTTGGGGTCTGGCAGCACCCATCACTTGTAAACTAGTGTTACTTCCCTTATCTTTCTCATATTTCTCCATGCCTTTTACATCTGTGTCCCTAGCACCCAGCATAATGCTGTGGATGTAGCAGGTGCAGAAAAATGTTTACCCAGACTATATCCTATAAACTGGGGAACTTTGGCTAAGTCACTTCCCCACCAGGGCCTCAGTTTCCTCAACTGTAAACCAACTCCGGTGATCTTTAAGGCCCTCTGTAGCTGTCAGATACTGTGACCTGTGTTGGTGGGACTGCACCCTCACCTAGCTAGCCACGGAGGCTTTAGGGATTGTGGCCTTGGCACAGATATAGGGACAGCCTCTAGGGAGCATTTTGTGCCTACAGAAAGCAGAGAGCATGTGGCCTAAGTGGCTGTATCTCCTTCCCCCAGAGATGACATGAGGCTCTTTCAGGGGCACTTCTGCTTGTCAGCAGAGTTGAGGGGGCTTGTATGTGAACATGGAGATGGTGGGACAACTCATTGGCTCCAACTCAACAGCAGGTCCCAGCATCAGGGCTGGACAGGAACCCAAGGGAAACGGGTGGCCAGGACATCAAGATATCAAGTTCAGGTTCTGTCTGCTACTCACCTGCTGATTTTGGACAGGGGATAAATTCTCTCTCTCTTTTTTTTTTTCCTAAAGAAGGGATAGGACTAGATTATCTCTAGGGCTCCTGCCTTGATAAATGTGACCACATGTTTTAGAATTCTTTTTGCTATATGTGACAGGGAGCAAGTTAAAACGAGCATAAACAAACAAAGGGAATGAATGGCCCATGTCATGAAATTATCTGGCTTCTGACATATCTAACCAGGGTCTTATGTTCATCTGCTTGCTCTTGTTCATATCCTCTCTCTCTGAACTTTCAGCTTCTGTATGTTGGCCTTACTTTCTCCTACTGGAGATGGGCTTTCTCTTCTTGGTGGGGAACATGGCCCCCAGCTGCTTCCAGCTAACATTATTCCAATATAGTGACCCAAGAGAGAAGGCGCTATACCAAAAAAAATCCCAGGGAGATTCTGATTGGCCCAGTTTGGGTCATGTGCCACATCTGAACCAATCAGGCCGGGCCAGGGGCACATGGCTACATCAGTACTAGACCAGTTGGTAGGCCCACCAGCAGTACACAATTCAGGTGGTAAGGAATTGTTCCTCAGGAGAAGGAAGATTGCTGGACAGACTGGAAAAAAATGTGCACCCCACTGTGATGATCAGATTTGGACCTAATATAAAGAACTTTGACTCTCCTCTGTACTGATTATAAATTCCAGTGGTCCACGCCTCCCACAGTTCTTGTTGCTTCTCTCCGGGCACTGCAGAGAAATAATAAATATCTATTCGTGGTGGCTTGTTCAGATTTGTGCCCTGATATCATCTGTAACCTTAAACAAGTCTCATAATTACTTTACTCTATTTCTTGATCTAAAGTAAAATTGGGATCTTTGTGCTAATTAGCATGGTTTTAAAGAACAGCCATTCATTGTCCAAAATAGCAAAACACAAGAAACAGCCTAAAAGTTCATCATTAGACTCCTGGCTGAAAAGTTATGATAGCTCCACATAGCAGAACATGTGCTGATGCAAACACGAAGGAGGGTGCTCTTCACGCCTGATATGGAAAGATCCCTGATGGTTAGCAGGAAAAACAGCATAGATACTGTGTTGGAAGTGCTACCATTTTTATTTTAAAAAGGTAGTGTGGGGTGGAATATATATTCATATTATCTTGAATGCATTTTTAAACCCTTGCAAAGACACACAAGAAATTAACAACAGTTCTCTATCTGGGAATGGAGGTGGGAACTGGGGGATGGAGGACAGGTGTGGGAGGGAGACTTCACTATATGCCTTTTTATACTTTTTGGATTTTTGAGCCTGGTTAGATTCTGACTTAAAAAAGAAATTTTTTTGAATTGTTTTCCAAAAAAGGCAAAACTGCTTAAAGGAAGTGTGTGCAAAATCTCCTACAGACATGGAGCTATGTAAAAATACTCTCAGAGTGACTGTAATCAATGTCAAATGCAACGGAAATGATGATACTCTTTTACCTATTTAGGCACTAAAAGAAGAAATCAAAGGAATGCATGGATTGCGGATATTTACCTCGATCCCCAAACACTGACCACGTCCTGGCTGCGTAGATGCTGCTGCTTAAAACCTTGGATGAACTTGACCATTCTTTCCTAGGCATTTGCCAAAAAATTTATCTATTTTGTTCATAGACATTTCCATATTATAATTATAGAAGAATATGTTATCTATTTAGACGTTAATTAAAGGCAACAGACAACTGAGGCTTTTGAAGTCATTAGTAATGCTTCTAACTCCTTTATTTCAGAAGCAATGTCCTTTTGTCCAAAATGGTTTCCTCTTTATACAGTTCTGTCCTGCTGCTGTAGAGGCAGAATGGAGTGCCAGCTAATTTTGTCTTGCCAAGAGACTTTCTTGTACTCTGTGAAACTGCTCAGGTCCCTTAATCTTACCAAAAAGAAAAAGAAAAGATCCTTTGGTTTTGCTGTTCCCATAGTTTACCATCTCTTTTCCTTCCCATCCAAACTTGTTATGAGATGATCTTGGACCTTCATACCCTTACTCCCTGGAGTGGACACTGAGGATTTGGGGCTCCCTGGATCAGATCTTTTTCCTTTGGGGGTTTGAAGAACCCCACCTTTTGCATTTTGGTGGGAAGTGGAGCCCACCTCTCCCAAGAGAAGCTGAAAGGCTTACTTTCCTAGTTCTTTGCAATTAGGCACAGGCAGATGATCTACACTCAGCCATTCAGATAGATCTGCCCTGGACTTTGAATTAGGAACAAGTAACACTAAGAAGGATGGGCAGTGGTGCACTCATTCTGGCAGCCTGGCCAGCAGTGTCCAGTGTTCTGGGTGGTGGGAGCAGCAGGGTCGGTGTCGCAGGCTCCTGTCTCAAATCATAGTGGCGGGCACAGTGTGATTTGCTCTGGCCACAGAGCTTTCCAGTTCCTACCTATTTTCAGAAGCTGGTTCACTAGTGTTCCCAGAAGTTCTGTGATTGCCGCATATCCTTTCCCTAAATTCCTTTCTCACATCAGCCTGGTCAGTGTCCTTTGCTTGCATCAGAGAGCCTCTTGCTTACATCTGAGAGCCCTGATGGGTTCCTAGCGTGTTTCTCCTGCCTTCCCACCACATTCACTGCTGTTCTCAGTGCTCAGCACCTCAGTCACTGTGGTGATGGCAGGCTGGTCATCCACTCCTTTCTCAAACTTCTCTGTCTTTTATAGAACCGACCACCAGGGAAACTGGTGTGTCACTGTCAGTTCTGAAGGTCCCTCCCGTGCCTCCCCAAGAAATAAGAATATGTAGGTAAAACAACCTTGGGCCCTAGAATTTTGGAGCAGCACAGATTTTAAATATTCTGTTTATATACTGCATGCCCTTTTTTTTGTTTTGTTTTAAAAATAGTCTGTATCTCCACAGTAGGCAGAAGGGATTGGTGTCCTGCCAGGGCTGAACTGCCTTTTACATGAATAGAGTCACTCATCTGTATCAGAGCTGAGAATACGCTATAAAACAGAACTCCTGAGGGCCCAAGGCACCTCTGAAAGTTCGACGCCCCGGAGCACAGCTCTTAGATGGTGTAGTGAGGAGTCGCATAAGACAAGCCCCAGAGGCCAGAATAAGGTGGTGGTCAGCGACAACAGGGAGACCAGAGAATTAGGTGCATTGTGATTATTTGTGTGGAGCCTGATTATCCTCTGTTGAGGGTGGGCTGGACTCAGTGATCTTCTCAAGAACAGAAAAAAATGTGCAGCTTCAGAAACGAGGTCATGAAAGACATTGTGGCTTCCTCATTGCTCTCTCTTAGATCGCTCGCTCAAGCAGCCTGTGGAGAGGTCCATATGAGGAACTGAGGCCTCTTACCAACAGCCAGAAGGGAGCTGAGGCTTCTGCCAGGATAAAAGCTCTGTAGGTTGGCCGTCCTGGGAATGGATCCTTCCAAGTCTCAGTCACAGTCAAGTCTCCAGAAAACTGTAGCCCCAGCTGACATCTTGACTGCAACCTAAGCCCCTCCCCAACTTCCGACCAACAGAAGCTGCGCCATAAGGTTTACTGTTCGAAGCCACTAAGTTCTGAGGTAGATTTTTCTGTAGTGATAGATAACTGACATACTTGTGCACTACTGGGAGGGCTCCGGGACATTTCATATATTGAAGTAAGGGTTGAAGGGCCAGACTTCAGAAAGGACAGGGGTACAGCTAAATGTCAGGAACACCAGTGCCACCAGGTCTCTGCATCTCTTGCCTGCTTCTCGCTGCAGATCCACATTATTCTCCCTTACTCTGGATTAGCTTCCACCATATAGCAGTGATTATAATGCCAGTAGCTCTTAATTTTCATATTTTAATGTCCATGCCACAAGAAGACCGTTCAAAGAGTACCAGGGAAGGCCTCCGATCAGTTCTCTTGAATCAGGAGCCACCCTGGACTAAACAGCTGGAGTCCAGGAATCCATGTGCACTGTAGCCTTTCTGGATTCTGGTTTGGGTTGGGGTGAGGAGGGGTTGTCAAAAGAAGTAGGGGTTCTCCAAAGAAGAGGCTGGAACAAAGCAACAGATGTTCTCAACCAGAGGCAAAGGTGACCGTGGCCTGGCAGGTCTCCTAGGAGTCCAGGACTCTTCCCTCTGCTTCACTCCACCCCACCCCACCCCAGGGGACTCTTCAGGCTCAATGAAATGTGTCACTTCTACCACTTCTGCATGTCTATGCCCAAATCTAGCAATAAGAACTTTAAAAAGCAGCTCCCCCCCCTACACACACAATAGTTCTCCTTCCCCACATATACACACCCAAATTAAAAGGAAAGGAGAGGAATCCCAAGGTTTCATTTTAGTTGATTAAAAGAGAAGAAATTGTTAGAGGCCAGAGTATATAATATTGCATCAGATACCGCCAACTCCTAGCTTTTTGATGAAGTGCTACTTGTAGAAACTGCTGAATTGTGATGAAAGATTTTCTGAGCTCAGTGTCTATCCTTTTAAAAATAGTGTATGGTTTTGCAGTGGAAAATTCAGAGTCTGAGGTAGGTGCTCGCTGACTAGGCAGTTAATCTATGGGGAACTGCCCTGCCCACAGCCCTCCCCCAGGCCTGTTTTGTTCCATGGGTTTCTGCAGGGTGCCTCTAACCCCTGACTAGACCACCCACTAACAGTCATGGAGCAGGCTGGCCTGCAACGTGGGAGAGGACCTGGGGCTCCAAAGCCCCACCCAGACACTCACAATGGCAAGGATTCAATAGATTCAATTTCCCTTTTTGGAAATCCAAACCAGAAAGGGTGAGTAAATGACCCAGGGACAGCCAGGCACAGACCGATGGCTGGTGGAAGGCTCAAGGCAAACAAATCTGGGCATTCAAATCGGGAAATATGGAGAGAATTGATAGGTGAGGAGAAGTGAAAGTTGAAAAAGACCACGTGGGGGATGTCATGAGGGGTATTGGCAAGCCAGAGTTAAGAGGAAGTGGACACTATAATATAAAGAAGGTAGAGTGATTCTCAATCCGGCTGTAAATGAGAACTGCCTAGGATTTTTAAAATACCCCTCCCAGGTCTAAGAGGTGGGCTAATGACGGGCGCCGGGACAGGGTAGTCAAAGTAAAGTCACAGTCGACGTGAACCACTGGGACTCCTTAGAGCCCCATTGCTTTAGGCTCCCCTACCCGTCCCTCCAAACCCTGTGAGGCCTGCCTAACCCGCCCTCTTGTCCCACCAGGGAGCTGCTGCTCAGGCGTCAGTTCGCCAGTTGCCCTCCACCCACCACCCTTCTGGAGCAGCTGCCCAGACGCCCCTAACCCCATAGGGTAAGAGGCGGAAGAGCGCCAGTGCCACCTGAAGCTGGTACGCATCCCTGACCTCACCTGGGCGGGATCCGGCCTGCGGGATCCGAGGGTAAAGTAGCCAGGCTGACCCCCGCTGTGATCCTCCACCCAGGAGCACCTGAAAGCAGAGGGGTGGTCTGGGTCCCTGCGCCTCCGTGCTCTTCCTCGAGATGACTAAGAAACCGGCGAAAAACTCCACCCCGCTGGCTTGAGTCAGCAGAGCTGGCTTTCTTAGGTGCATCCTAAAGATGCCATGCCACACACGCACATCTCTCTACCGGGGCCCGCTGGAGGGTGTCTCAACTCCTGGCCGAAGGAACCCAACTTTTGGCACCTTTTATATTTGTATTTGCTCTAATAATGCTGGTAAGATTAGGTCTATCGTTAGGTACCTCATTTCAAAATATTGATCTCATAGGTAGTAAGATCCTCTGTCACTGTGAATTTAAAAGAATATTTATGCACTTTAATTTTTTTGAGAAAGCCGTGTTTATTGGAGAGGCAGATAAAAGAGCGCAACTAAAAGATGCTAGATGTATTCTTTAAAAATAAGAATAAAAAGAAATAATCATGTTGACCTTTATTCAAACACAATTTATCCACAACCCAGGTGTTTATAATTGGCTCATGTGTAGCATCCAGCAGGCACCTCCCCAGCACTAGAAATACAAAGGGTTGTTAGGGAGCAGAATATCCAGCTAAACAAATAGGTAAACGAGTAAAAATTTAAACCAACCAAAGTTTAAGCAATAACTTTAGTTTTTATTTATAATCTATATTTAGAACTGTTTATGTAAGTCTTTATTACTGTTTTGGGAACAGTTTTAGATTTACAGAAAAACTGAGAAAATAGTAGATTTCCTCTACACCCCAAATTCGGTTTCCTGCTTGAACAGCTTACCCTGCTGTTCTATTTTTGTTATAATTAATAAACCAACATTGACACAGTATTGCAAATTAAAGCCCATAGTTTATTCAGATTTCCTTAGTTTGTCCTTGTCTTTCCTAGGTCTCTCCTCCAAACACCACATCACATGTAGTTGTCATGGCTCCTTAGCCTCCTCCCAGCCATGATAGTTTCTCAGCATTTTCTTGTTTTTGATGACCCTTTAGCTTTTAAATAGCAGTACATAGAAATATATTCTGTGGGGGGAAGTATGGATGTGTTTGACAGAAAGCAATTTTAGAAACAAAAACAAGACCACAAATGAAGTTACACTCACTCCAGTTGGCCAATTGTTATTCTAAACATTTTGGCAAATGTTAAATAATCACAACTTAGATATCACACCAAAGAAGTACACAGGCATTATTAAAAATAAAATTGCCTTGAGTTATGGACATCAGGACATAGCAGCTTTGCCCACATAGGATGGGTTTTAAGCAGGGTGTTGTCTGGGGTGAGGTTTGGTAGATCTATACACAAGGTGAGGTTGAGGAAAGGCTTCTATACATGCATTATTAACCTGTAAATGTGTTACTATTAACCTGTAAAATAAAGGAAGAATACTTTATAAATGAGCTGAGATTTTCCTTCTCCTCCTCTTCCCTTTCTTCTTCCTTTCTTCTTTTCTTTTTTCTTTTTTTTCTTTTTAAGCAGAGAACTGTTGGAAGAAAATAAAAAATACTTTGTGAAAATGGAACTTCCTGATGCTTTGAAAATTGTTTCAAAACTTTTTCTAATACTTCAGGCATTGACTAGAGAAACTGAAAACTACAAAATATCTTGAACTGTTTAATCAATGTCTCACATCTTCATCTGTTCTCAGTGCTGAGGAATACAACTTAAAATAATGATCATAAATTTATGCACAAAGTGCTCTGCTTGTTCTATACAAACTGAATTATTTTCTGATTCAGATTTACACAATTCTAAAGAAAGAAAAAAAAACTTCCAAGAACAGATGTTTTTCAAGGCAGGGATTTTAGAAGCTAATGTTGATTTGCTCTGTTCTAGGCTTTTTCCATATTTCATTTGCTTTCTCTGGCAGTTAACAGTTTGGAAATGAGCTCATCATCTGATATAGGAAGGTGTCCCATTCATTTGATTAAATGCCTAAAGTTGGTAATCTACTAGTACTGAAGTGGGGAAAGCATTTATGGCTCACTGAAACGAATCCCCAGGGTTTGAGGGTCAGCTGATTTTCTTACTACAATACTTTTTTAAGGAGAACAATCCCTCGCAGAGGTCTGGATCAAGGTAAGTGGGTTTATCTGTATCATGTCAGTGAAGGCATAATTCAAAAAAATTTTTAATTACCACGTTTAAAAAAACACATAGTTCTAAGTCAGGCTGTTATTAAGTAAAGTCCACTGCATTTCACTTTTGTAGAAATGTAAGCTAACTCACTACTGGAACCTTGAAACACTGCCATCTAGAGCAGCAAGCATGAATAACCTCCTGCCGTTTTCCAATCCTTTAATTTCAGTTTATGAAATGAGCCCATAATGTAGAGGCAAGAAGCTAATTTTCCTGTCTAAAATCAGGAAGGACATGAATAAATGGTTTTTATCAAAACGAAATTTTTTTTAAAAAGGAAAGTCTCAACCTGGCTCCCTTCTTCTGTCTCATTCATTTATAGCTGGTTCTCTGTGATCTCTGGGTAAGATCCATTACTGGATATGATTAAAAACTGGGCATGGTAGCTGTCTATTCATTAGCCAGATTTCTTTAAAGATGGTGAGAAACTTATTTTATTCTGGCCAACGTTAATCATTATTTTCTAGAGTGAGCCTTTACATTTACCGTTTTTAAAAAATTCTAACAAGCTCAAAATTTCGGTTTTAAAGATGCCATTGATTTAAAAATCTTACCCTTTGAAAAGCAATATGCTGAGTTTTGTTGTCTCTGCGCAACTGTAGGTACTGCCACACTGCGTTCTCGTTATAAGACTAGAAAAGCATGAGCTGAATACAGTTCCTCTTGCCACGAAACTAGCTGATGGAACCAACAAGATTGAGAAGTAGACACGCAGTTTGCCTTGTACTGGTGTCTGTGCAGGCATTAGCACATTTGATCTACTGCATCAGTTTGGTGGACAGATCAACCAAACGTTGTCATATGTAAAAATCAACAGGTTAATTCACGAAACGTTTCCAGCTTTTTTTTAAAAATTTAATTATTTTTTATGGTGACATTAGTTAACAAAATCTGGTAAGTGTCAGCTGAACATCTTAACAGTAAAGCATATATATACTTACATTGTGTGTTCACCTCCCATAGTTAGATTTCTTTCCGTCATCACATATTTGACCCCCTTTTACCCCATCTACCTCTCCCCTCCCCCTGCCCCCTCGACTTTTCCAGTTTTCAATTGGTTATTGTGGGGATCAAAATAGATATGATAGGATAAATCATTGATAAAACTACCCATGGCCTGAACCACATTTAAGGAAAAATACAAATATTTAGTATAAGCATTTTTTTTTCTTTTATAAAGAGGGATGAGATTTTATTTTGTTCATGATTTCCTCTAAGTGAATAACAATAAAATTTAACGAACTAGCATAGTTCAATTTATTAAGCTACAAATGTAATATTCTAATGTATTTCCATTTATGGCAGACACTATATGTACATAAGAGAGCTAAAGTCTCCTGTACCCCCATTATGCCATATTTTTGATTCATAAATAATTCATAGTTAGAAGATAGACTCCAACATTTTTCTTTTTCTTTATAGATACTGCTAAAAGAAGAAATGTTTATCAGTTTCAAATGACATAGTTGTAAATTGGCAGTTGACAGCTTTCAATGTAAAATTTCATCTTAGCAAGAGAAACTTGGTTAGAGTCAAAACCAGTCAAGGAAAATCAGGTATGTGACACCAAAGTCCACTGTGTGACCATATTTGCTTCTCTATGTAACGGCCTGTAACAGTCACAGTTGTGAGAAGAAACAACTCCAGTTCTTCCCCCCACCCCTTTTTAATACCCCCCCACACACACACTTCCACCTTTGACCTATGGATGTTGCCATTTCCCCTTAAGAACTGGATCTCTGAAGGCGGGGCGTCTCCTCCCACACGCTCACAGTGTGTCCCAGGGGCCTGGATGCACCCAGGGAGCGAACCCCGGACCTTCTGCGTGTAAAGCAGACATGCTAACCACTACACTATGAGATACCCACTCTGGTTCTTTTTAAACATGTTTTTAAAGTGATATTAAATATACAGCTTAGCACCACCGGCATTTTTGTCCAATACACTTTGACACATAATATAGAAATGTAACCCTTTTCATCTCCATTTCTCCAAATGCAGATTCGCCTTCATTTTCCTCTATAACATATGTTTCTGCTTCAACTATTGAAATGATTCCTTCATTTCAACCTTCAAATACAGACAGAGCCTTACAAGTCTCTAGTGGGAGGGGGTTCCTTGTTATCAGGTTCATTATTAAAATCCATAGCCAGAACCTTCACCTAACTCTCCTGACTTTGCTTTTCTATGTAACAGCCATATGTGCTTTCCCAGTCTGAGTGTAGTTACTTGGGGTTTCAGTTTTTTGTACATTTCACTCTGTCCTTAGGCCTGTTCACCTGGTGCTAGGATACTGCCTTCAGCCTCAGTCAGCCAGACTTCAAATTCTGGGCTTCTAGTCACAGTTCTTCTATATTTTTGTCTGACTTTCATTAATTTGTAACCGAAAGATGAAGACAATCTTTCTTCATCTTTGTTATGCCATCTCTTTGCTCTGTCTCCGTTTGGATTTCTTTATTTAATCCACTGACTTTCTTTGACAGCTTTTTCCTTCTTGTTGTGGGGGAAGATTGCTGAAATCCTCTGGTGTGGCACCCCTACACTTTAGTCTTTTGAAGCAGTGATTTTGGGGTTTGGAGATCATGCACTCATTGAATCAAAGGATTCCCTTTTCTGATTCAGGACTTATTTATTTTTATGAACAGATATAACTTTCCTTTGGCTTCACCACCAGAGTTGACCTTCTCTAGAATCTGAAAGATGATTGTCAGACCTAGTACACTTCACTGGCTGAATTGCATCCTCAGATGTCTCCCGGAAGCTCAAACTCTTAACTTCAAAGTTTCTATTACCAGCTGTGACGTTTTTCCGAGCACTGATTCAGCTGCCTTTACAATTCCACGCGAGCATTTCCCATTGATTTCTATCGCCGGTGATCAACCCCTCCCTGCATGCCTCCATTGATTCTACCATTCTCACTCTCCCCCTTTCCTCCATTTCTTGTATTTTCTGAAAGATGCTGGAAATATGAGCATGGCAATATTCACGCAGCTCATGGTCGATTTCTTGAAGAACAACTTTGTTGTCCTCTGCCAATGGTGATGCTTTTGGGCTTGGTGCGCCTTCCCAACACTTACTTCTAAAACATTTACTCGACGTCGTTTTCTCAAAATACTACTGGGCTCTGCCAGTCTTTATGCAATCTCATTCAAGTCTTCTTTCACTTGATTTAAGGTGCTTCCAGCGAGCATCTGTGGGTGGTTGTGCCTTCTGCGCCTCATGAAAGGGTGATCTGTGAGGTCAAGTTCTCGAAGATCATGCTGCCCAGTACTATCCGCTCATTTTGCTCAAAAGGTTGAAAGAAAAGCTTTACATGATGATGTATTCCTGGTATTCTTTTTCCTCCAGTTTTTGGGTTGGTGTTTCTTCAAAAGGTTAAGTAGTTTTGCATAGCTGAGTTCAATCCCTGTGCTTTCCCTGACAAATGTGAAGTATTTCTCAAGAAAGCCAGTTTTCCACTGTGTGTGTGTGTTTCCAAGTCCAACTAATCCCCGAGCTCGGTGCCTCAGTCCGGGTGCAGGGGGCGGGAAGGGGTTCCCCCTGCGGCGGGCGCGGCGCCTGCGGGTCCCCTTCTGGCTGCCGCCTGCGCTCGAGTCTCTCCGGCGGCTCCTCCAACACCGTCACTTCTCAGCAAAACCGCCCAAGCAACCGCCCCCCTCGACCCTCGCGCCCTGAGTGCTTTAAACTGTAAATGACCAGGATATTTCTGAGTCCAGAAGGGTACACGCGCGCGATCGCCCAGGAAAGGTGCGCACAGGCCCGGGAAGGGACAGACGGAGTGTGGACGTCGCCTGCCAATGGCCGGGAAGCTCGCGCCCCGGGCCCGGGCCCCGGGAAGAGCCGCCGCGGAGAGGCCGCCCCCTACCGCCGCGGAGGCCGCTCGCCAGGCCGGGGATGGACCGCCCGGGGGAGCCTGGGTCCCGGCCGAGGCACCGAGCGACCTGGGGGAGAGGTACAACCAGTCCCAGGGATGCAACGCTCTGGGGTTGCAGCAACCTGGGGAGGAACCTGGAGGTCCAAGAGGCCCTCTCATATGAGAAGGGAGGCAGCCCGTGGACTGTCCCAGAGCGCTTGCGGTAACAGGATCCCTGGGCCGCACTCGTGGTTTCCCCTGGCACCTCCGCCTCTCTCTTGGCCGCCCCTAAACCAGAATGTACCATCTTGCCCTCTTCCTTGTAGAAGTGGGCCATATGACGAAAGAAATGCTAAACTGAAGCTAAGCCTGAAATGGGATACTATCGTCAGATAATCAATTTCGGGGATAATTAACTTTAATAATCTGAAATTTTGTGTTTAAAATTTTAACTAAAAATTTCGAGTGATAAAGTATGATGTAGACAATGTCTCAGAAGTGGCAGCTGTAAATTCTCCTGTGGTCCCTATGCTACATATTTGCCATGTGAAACAAGGGCTCATAGTCACAAATATATTTATTGATATTAACCTTAATTCAGGAAGGAGATTTTTCAGTAAAATTTTTCTAGAAGGAACTTTGTTCCTAGAATTCACATCTTGAATAGAAGTAAAAGGAGAAAAAAACAAACCTGCTTTTACTCAGAAATAGTGGGCAAGTTATAGCTTTCTTTTGTTTAAATTTTTAAATTCCTCAAAAAGCTAGAAGAACAACAAAATTAACAAAAGAAAGTACAAGGAAGGAAATAATAAACATAAAAATATAAGTTAATCATGTAGGAAACAAAGGTAGTAGAAATAACAAAACGATGGTTCTTTGGAAAAAATTAACAACAAACCAATAACTAATAAAGAAAAAAAGGAATAAAGCAGAAAAATACAAAATAAGAAGTGACATAGGGAAATAACCATTGCAACAGAGGGAATTAAAACATAAGAGATAATTTAGTACAACTTTATGCAAATACATTTCAAAATATTAAAATGAATACTTTCACAAGAAAATATAGTTTATCAGAATTGACCCCTGTAGATTCTAGTACTGCTAGAATCAAAACATGAACAAAGACAAGTTTGGAGGGAAAGTAGAGAAATCGGAACTCTCATGTATGCAGCTGCTTTGGAAAACAGTCTGACAGTTTCTCGAAAGGTTAAACATGGACTTACCATGGGACTTCGCAAGTCCAACCTATGTATCTATCCAAGAGAAGTGCAAATGTAGATTTTCACAAAAACTTACACATGAATGTTCATAGCTTTGTTCATAAGCCAAAAAGTAGAAACAATCCAAAAGTCCATCAACTGATGAATGGGTAAACAAAATGTGGTATATTCATACGATGTAATATTATAAGGCTATAAATGGAATGAAGTACTGACATGCTACAATGCGAATGAACCTGAAAATATTATGCCAAGTGAAAGAAGCCAGACACAAAGGCCACGTATTATATGATTCTATTTATATGTAATGTTTAGAATAGGCAAATATTTAGAAAAAGGAAATAGGGTTAGGGATAGGGTGTGACAGCTAATGGATATGGTGTTTCTTTGGGGGTGATGAAAAATATTCTGGAATTATATAATGTTGATTCATGCACAACTTTATGAATATACTAAAAACCATTGAATTGTACACTTTAAAAGTGTGAGCTTTATGCTTTGTGAATTATATCCCAATAAAGCTTTTATTTGAAAAAGTGATTAAAAGTGGAGGGATGGGAATAAGAACTCTATGAACTGATATGGAATTATTTCCAGTTTATATTATTAAAAAATAAAAGTAAAGTGCAACCAACTGGAAGCAACCCAAATATCCATGAACCAAATAGTACACAGCAATAAGAAGGAACTACTAGCACTTTTAAGAACAATGGATGAATCTCAAAAGCATTATGCTGAGTGAAAGAAGCCAGATGACACAAAGGGCTAAATACTGTACGATGATTCCATTTCTGTGATAGTCTAGAAAAGGTAAAGTAATAGAGAGGAATTAAATTGGTGTTTGCCAAAGGCTGGGAGTGAAAGAAGATTGACTGCAAAAGGGTATAGGAATCTTTTTGAGGTGATGGGCATTCTATGTCTTGATTTTGAGGGTGGTTACCTGGCTGTATACAGATCAATATCAATCAAACGGTACACTTAAAAAGGGTGAATTTGCCTGAATATATATCATACTACAATAAATCCTCCTTAAAAAAATGAAAAAGCATATTTCGTATGTTTCTGTATTGTGCAAGGGAAATAAAAGTCTATATATGTATCTGCTTATTTTTGTAGAAGGAAAAATTAAGGCTAAACCAGAAATAAATGAAATGGCTTACCTACCGGAATTAGCTGAGAACAAGGTGGGAGGCAGAGAAAAAGAAATGTGACTTTTCAGAATATACTTTTTTCATATAGGTTTAACTTTTAAACTGTGGTAATAATGTTTTACATATTCAAAAATAAAAATTAAGTTGACAAGGATGGGGAAAAACCTTAAACTTTCATTTTAAAATGAACCTAGTTATAAGTCAAATTAATAACAAATCATTCATACAGAAGAAAAAATAAAATTAGTTCAAGTAATTTTGAACACATCACTCTTTTTTTAAAAAAATGTATTTTAATTAGTTTCAAGTATACAATACATTGGTTAGACATCTATATAGTTCGTAAAACGATCCCCCCAATTGCTCCCTCCCTCCCCTGACCTTCCATCTAGCCAGCATATTAATGTAGCAATGCTAACTGCATTCCCTATGCCATGCTCCCCATCGCTGTGACCATCCATCAGCTACTAATGTGTACTTCTTTGACCCTTCACCCCATTTTCCCAGCCTCCCAAACCCTCCTCCCCTCTGTCCATTACCAAATTGTCCATTAAATTTGTGAGTCTGTTTTTGATTAGTTTGTTCTTTTTATTCCTTAGATTCCACATATAAGTGAAATCATACAGTGTTTATCTTTATCTGACTTAAATACCTTCTAGGTCCATCAAAGCAATATCTTTTTCCATCTCAACATAGCACTCTTAGTTGGACAATTGGAGGATGAAAGGGGCCTATAAAGAAAGCTTAAATTTTACACGATATGTTTGTTGTTGGTAGTGGTATGAGTATAACAATTCCAGAACTATTTCGTGTGTATTGTAGGATTGAGCAAATGACAATATTGATACTGTTGGAAGTGAAAGCTTTCATTGTGGCAAAAAAAGGAAATATTGAGAGAGATGGAGTCCCTAACTGGCTACTTAAGGGAGAACTTTCTATATTTGGAAGTGAATATAAAAAATAAAATTAAAACTACAGTATGAAATAGAAAACAATGGATTATCACTTTTAAATTACATTAATATTACATCTCTTAAAATTACATCAATATCTGCCTTTTAAAATATATGTCTATACCTATATGTTGGTCTATCATAGTAATACACAATAAAAATTATAATTTGTTTTGTATTCTTAATTTTTACAAATTTGTCAATAACTTCATCAAAATTGATTTTTGGATATTCATGTTCGATAGTTGGTATAGACAGATATGTTAATCTATACTTATTGAGAAAGAAATAAAACAAATAGGAAGAGTTGTAAACAAATGGATAGTTTGACAGAGATTCATAAAAATCCCATTTCACAATAAATTCCAGAAGTTGCAACAAGTCCATGTCCATTATTTCAAGATTGATTTTAGTGGGTTTAAATTGTCTCCAAGTTAAAAATGTTAAACATACAAGAAAATTCCAAGTGGTTGCAGATAATGACAGAATTGAAGTAATGTAAGTTCTATTTTTCCATCCATTTAATCACTGCACTACCATCATTTATTTCAAATGTACTATTTATTTAAAGGAGGTAACGGAGGGGATAGAGTCGGAGACACCTCAAAGCCAAAGGCAAAGATTAAGACTTATGAATTCACTCCTCAAAGCATATGGTTAACAACATGTGGTACGCACATGCAATAGAATATTATTTGACCTTAAAAAAAGAGTGAAATTGCAACTCGTTCTACGACATGGATGAACCTTGACGACATTATGTTAAGTGAATTAAGCCAGACATAGAAGGACAAATATTGCATGATTTCATTTATATAAGGTAGTAGGTAATCAAATTCACGGAGACAAAATAGGAAGGTGGGTAGGGAGAGACGGGAACAGGGAGTTGGTGTTCAGTGGGTAGCGTTTTTTGAAGGATGAAACAAAGTGTGGCGATGGTACTGACTGCAGGATGAGAATGTACTTCATGCCGCATCGTAAACTTGTAAATAATTAAAATAGTAAGTTTTACGTGACGTACTTTCCACAATAAAAAATAAATTTAAAAAAGTGTTAAGCAAACAAAGCCAAGGGGAAACCCCACCGTGAACAAACAACAGTAATAATCTTAAATAAAAAATAAATAAATAAAAGGCATGCAGCTGAGTGCGGGTGTCAGGGGCTGCAGCATACATTGTTTATTAAAGAGTAAGTAATTTTTAAATGAGCTTATCTGAAGGGTACATGTTGTTAGAACAGTAACCGCAGCAATGGTTCGAATTTGGACGGATGAAGTTGCCTTCTCAAGCAGGCGGGCGGTAAGCACCCCACTAAAAACAGAGACCAGGCTTAAAAATTACTGGCTGCCCTCTGACTTAGTGTTTTCCGCAGCACTTCTCAGGGACGACCTAGCAGCCAGGCGATGTTGTCAAAACGCAGATCCTATCAGGTCACTCTTCTTCCCCTCCCATTCCCCCTCCCACCCCATCTTCTTCTATCTAACAGCTCCCTCCCCCGCCCCCCGCCCCCAGCTTCTGCTTAGGCTTGCTGCTCTGTCCTCAAGAAACACTTTTCCTTACTTTCTCAAAACACATTAATGTGATTAAAAAGTGTTCATTCCAGTGATGAAAAGAAATGAGCTAGCAAGCTATGAAAACACATGGAAGAAACCTTAAATGCACATTACTAAGTGAAAGAAGCCAAATTGAAATGGATGCAGACTGTGTGTTTCCAACTATATGACATTCTGGAAAAAGCAAAACAATGGAGACAGTGAAAAAAGATCAGTGATTGCCAGGGGTTAGAGGGGAGGGAGGGATGAATAGGTGGAGCACAGAGGATTTTTAGGTCAGTGAAACTATCCTGTATGATTTTGTAATGGCAGATACATGTACTTATCCATTTGTTAAAACCCATAGGATGTACAATACAAAGAATGATCCCTAATGTAAACTATGGACTTTAGTTTATAATTTGTATCGATATTAGCTCATCAGTCATAACACATGTACTGCACTAATATCAGATATTAATAATAAGGGAACATGAGGTGGTTATGTATGTATAAGAAAACTCTCTACTTATTGCTCAATTTTTTAATAGACCTTAAACTGCTCTAAAATTAAGTTTATTAATTTAAAAACCAGAAGGTGTTAATTCACTTTTCTTTTTCATACTGTAATATTTATTACATGTATTGCTTTAGCAATGACATTGTTTAGAATTGCCAGTGTGTGGGATAATTAAAAAAGAGCCCAACCTTTTAGCATGGCCCTCTGCTCTGAATGGCACGGATGTCTGGGCCTGGTCATGTGCCCAGCACTCAGCACGGCATCTGCAGAGAGCAAGGCGCTCAGTCTGGTTGTGGAGTGAGAGGGTCTGAGACCTGTGGGCTGTGGGGCTGCAGCTTTTGCTCAGGGCTCTAAACGAGAACATGGGAAGAGTCCAGATGCCTTTGCAGAAATGATTCCCTGAGCTGACGAGGAAGAAGTTAGTTTCCAGGACTCTCACTTCTTAATAAATCGAACCACAGTTTGTGATGCCTTGAACGTATCGGTTCTCACCTGACTTCACTCAGTACGGTTTTCTTCCCATAGACCTTTGATTATTAATTCAGAACCATTTCTCCTGAATCCTTTCTTGGGAACTCCCAGTATTCTCAAGAGGCATTTCAGTGTTTCAGTTTCATGGTTTTTTTATGGTCTCATGCAGCTCCCTATATATTCGTTCATGTTAAATGGCTGTTTCCTGATCTGCTTTGATTATTCTGTTCTCCGCATATCAATTGTGCTTTAGGCATAGATACAATTCTGTGTTATCTAGTATCTCACTTTTGTTGAGTAGACAAAGTTCTTTTACATTTTTTTGAAAATAGATTGCAATCACTCACTGTCTGAGCTCTTATTTCTTCCAAAGAATTCATTACCAGTCTTTGAATTCTTTCTTTTTTTTTTTTTTAACACCTAAAACACCCAGTTTCCTAGGTGTCTCCCATCAAGTACTAACCAGGCCCAACCCTGCTTAGCTTCCAAGATTGGCTGGGATCTGGAGTGTTCAGGGTGGCATGGCCATAGACACATTGAATTCTTAATGTTTGTTGTTCTTTGCAAAGTAAAACATTATCTTTAGTTTCAGATAACTTGGCTTTCTGTTTGTTCATGCTTCCTTGGGTAAAATCTTGGCGACCCTTTTGTTCTTATTGAAAATTTATTTGGAGTCCTTTTATAGTTTATGTAAATATCTTAATGGATTTTAAAAGGAAGGAGTTCTTGGGGGTATTACTTGCACTCCCATTAGCTGGAAAGCCTCTTCATATTTGAGAAGCTACTTAGGAGGTAGGGCACTGAGATCATTGGACAAGGACACCAAGTGGCCTTCAGTGGTTCTAGAGGTGCGAGCTGGGGCCAGGTCCTGCAGGACCCTATGACAAAGTTAGGATGTTGTACCTTATTTTGAGAGCTGTACCCAATGGGGAGCATGGAGGAGTGATACAGGGAAATAGTATCATCCAATTTGGTTCTTAGGAAGATTATCTGAGTAAGGAGATCAGCTTTGGTGAGGTGGGCAGGGAGATCAAATGGGGGCCAGATGTCAGCCTCTTAAATATGGATGCCTGTTGAAAAACTCCAAAGAACACAAGTCTTCCTGCAGCGCCACCTTGTTGCAACCTGTACCTCTTGTGTCTGCAGACCTCCCGGCTGCCAGCTGTGCCCTAAGCTCTGCTTGTGGGTAGATTCCTGCTAGTGAGGATGACATGTGTTCCTTGGGAACATGGCTCTTAAAATGCTGAAGAAAGAGTATATTTGGACAGGACACAGGTTTTGGTGTCAGAAACACCTGGTTTTGAGTATGGGTTCTGCCACTTCCTAGCTAGATGGCCTTAGGCAAGTCACTTAATCTTTCTGAAAGTTCTCATTTTTAGAACAGTATGAGAGGCCTCTGCCTTGGGCCCCAGTTTCATAGGGCCCTGCTCATGGGGCAGGGGGAGGAGTCTATGCCAATGATCAAAGCCACATGGTAGTCTCTACGAATCGTGCCCCTCCAGACTTGTGCAGTGCACAGCCTGTGCAACTGCACAATGTGGGCTGCTGGTAAGAGTGACACGGAGCACAGGATTGAGGACAATGATGGGGTAGACTCCAGACTTGGCAGGTGTCAGGATGTGACCAAGAGAATGTTGAGGTCATCAACAGTCAGAGGGAATTTCAGCAGAGAGGTGAGAGGTCAATTTTTGGTAAATTAAGACTTTAGCCCTGCCAAACAGGCACTGAGAGCTATCCAGCAGCCCAAACTCATGAGAGAGGTCAGGGCTAGACGTGGCTTTGGAAATATCAGCACTGAGGTCATAGTTGAAGCCTGGTGGTTGCATGAGGCCCCTGAGAGGAGCCTATAGGCTGTAGCAAGGACATTTGTGTTTCAAGAACAGGCATACATGAAGGGACCATGAGAGGGGCAGAGGGCTTCAGGGCCCAGGGACAGTGGAATGCTACTGGTGGCACAGCCCAAGAGTGGAAGTTTTGAGGGGTCGGGGCTTTGGAGGGGTCAGTGAGGACAGCACTGACTAGAAGACAGCACTTTCTGGAGAGACAAGGGCACAGATGAGGGAATGGTATGGAAGTGGAAGCCAGGAGGTTGTCTACACTTGCAGAAATGTAGTAGTGATAGGAAAAAGTGAGAAGGGTGGTGAGCTGAGGGCAGACCAGGGACCTGAGAGCATGGTGAGGGGCAGAAAGCAGGTATTTGATAAAGTCTGTCCCAGAGGAGAAGCAAAGGGTGGGAACCAAGAGAAAATGTGGGGGATGGAGGGCAGCTAGCCCAGAGGAGTATGGATCAGGTGTAAAGGAAAAGGAAGAAAATCCGGGAAGGTGTTTGAAGTGTAGGGAAGGGAAATTGGTCAAGTTCACTGGGTCTGGGATTGGGCTTCTCAGTACAGAAAAGCAGGCACCTGCCAAGGCTTCCAGGGATAGGGGTTGGGGGTGGGGTTGGAAGGATTTAGATTGTGACATGCTTTGATGGTGTTCCCTATGGGTGGTGCTCTCGTGTCTTCTGCGGTGGCCATGTCTCTGAAGGGAATGGGCACCGGGTTATGTGCGTTGGATATATCTTCAGCAGAACCACCATGCCGTGGGGGTGTTAAAGGGTTTGGTTCCCCTCACATGACGGTGAGCGCCTGTTATTTCCCTGAGTGCACGGGAGACGTAGAGACGACAGCTCTCTGAGGTTCAGGAGGCCACAAGAGCGTCAGCTGAAGTTTGCGTAGCTGGGTAGACTAAACCAATAATGACAAAATTAAGATTCAAGATAGGAGGATGAGTTAAACAGTATATTTAAAATGACTAACTTCACGTGCTGTGTGTAGAACTAAAAACACAAGATGAAGTGCATAAAGTCTGGAGTTGGGGGGCCTGACTTGGAAGTAGTTCACCTAACTACTGTGGTTGATGACTGGTCTCGAATTCTTTAGTGCCCTAAAATTTTGTATATACCAAGAGTAATTATGGCAGCTTCTATTACCCGCCATGTTTCGAATACCTGGTACTTTTACTGTAGTATGTTTTTAGATCCTCATACCTTATGTGGTATAATTGGCTTGCTTTATAGATAAAGAAAATGACACAGGTAGATGAAATGGCTAATCTCACACACCATGATTGGGAAATGAAGGAGCCATGTTCTTTTCACTGAGCTCTCAGCTGCTCAAAAAGTTAATAAACCTTGGTGTGTGTTTATAAAAATGATGTGTCCAGATGTGGGTCTCTTTGGTGTCTCTGTGCTTGGCTTAGGCCAGCCAGAAGCCATCTGGGACAGTGTTCATTCCTAGAGATCCCAATATAAAGAAGGATGCTCTAGGTGTGAACAGGAGTCAGGGGAAATAGGTAGGATGGGGTCTGGAACTATGTCACAGGATGGTTTTAGGAATTAAGGACGTGGTCATGTGGCAGAGGGATTAATGAGGATGCTTTTTAGAGGAGAAAGAAGTTCAGTGGGTGGGGCTTAGAGTTCAATATTATGTGAGTGATTAAAAGCTTCTATATCCATACAGTGAAATGCTAGGTAACTCTTTAAAAGGATGTAGTTCTGTATCACTGGTATTTAAAGATGTATTTAGTGGAAGAGATCACAACAAAGCATTGCCATATTAATCTATTTAAAAAATACATGTACTACTCATAATAATTGTATTTATACTGTCAGAAAATGTTTGTAAGCAATATGTGGTTCTCTTGTAGTGGGATTTGAGATTATTTTTTAAATTTCTGTCTTCTAATTTTTCTATATTTAACATGGAATTTGTATAAGAAGAGATGAAAGCATATTTATAGTTACCCAGTAGTGAGACAGCCCCTGCTGAAACAAGCATCTCCCAGCCCTCACCTCAGGTCCTAGAAATGGGACCCACACAACAGGGGCTGGGGAAGGGGACTGGACTAGGTCTCTTTCAACCCACAGATGTCAAGTGGAAAGCAGTTTACCAAACACAATGCAATCCCACGTTTGTAAAACATGCAAACGTGTGCGGACCCCTGATAGTCATGCACGCCCAGGCACTTCTAGAGGGTCACTTTGCAAGCGAAACAAAACACAGATGAAAGTTTTTGAGCCAGGCGTCTGGAGCCCTGTTAGGACTGTGGGGTTTTCACTACTGTGCCCGGAGGTGGGCACTCTGCTCTCCTCTGTAGTGACCTAACAGGATGTTGTCATCAACTAGAAAGAGTGCTGAGGTCTTTATGCATGGTGGGGATGCTCATCTCTCTGAGACCCTGAACCAATTTCAGGCAAATGTTTTAAGCAGGAGGGGACAGTTTTCCCTCCCATGTGCCCTTCTAGTTTCCTTGATTTCCCTTTTCACAATCAGAATCAGCCACCACACTGCAATCTGAATTGAGGTAGCCCAAGCATGGGATCTTATGGAAAAGTTCCTTGTCCCAAGGACAACAGAATCTAGGGTTCCATATTTGGCACTCCCTACTAGACATGGCATTCCGGCCATCAGACTGGAGCAGGATTCAGCAATCCTTTAGCAAACATATCAAAAGTGAACAAGTTTAAACTGATAAAAATATACTACACTTGATCCTAGCTGAAAGGCTGAGAAGCGATAGAAGTGAAAAACTTTAATGGTGTGGTCTCCAAACTGAATTTAAAAAGGGGACAAAGATAAAAGGTAAAGAAAGCAAAAGCCATCTCCATTTCCCCCTTTATAGCCAGCTTCAACAGCTGACGGCCTTTGAGCATTACTCTTCGCAAATGGCAGAAGGAGACGAGGACAGGCTCTATTGCGGCTATCAGCGAAGGCTTCATTTGTGCATCTACAGCCTACAGGCGGTGTGGGTGGGGGTGGGACCATGGGCGACCTCACATGCAACCACCTTGAGCTTGCTTTGGGGTTGGGGGAAAAAGGGTCCACACGGAATTTGAGTGCAAAAAATAAATATAAAATTTATTAAAACACCCACAATATTTTAAAGATACCAGGAGTAATACAGTTCACAAACCCAGTTGTTTGTGTAAATTATAATAAAATACAAATCAAAAAAGGATACATACTTGCAATTTCTAGGCACCCTAAATTAAATTTACTGAAACACTGGGAGATAAGGGAGGGTAAGGAGGGGTAGCTCAGGAGGCAAACCAATAAAGTAGGAGGAAAAATATTAACAAAAAGGTAAAAATTATACAAAATAAAATTATCAGCATAAATTTACTGTACTAAGAATATCTACAGTTTAATAATACACATCCTATTGCCTTGAGACATTGCAAAAATCTACCATTCATCCATCAACCCCAGATAAACTTCATTTCAAGTAGCCACAGTTACAAAGTCAAGACGGAATATTCAAGTATGGTTGTTAAGTTCACCTCCATTGGAAGCCAAGTAACCAAACAGGAATTCAGAGAGAAGAAATAAACACATCAAAACACTACAGGGGTTCTAGATTAAGTCGAATGCATGTATATGCCACAATATGACCTGCCCTTGTTTCTTCTGAAATTGGAGTACATGAAAAAGAAACATCACTCCTGTTTTCTCCTCCTTTTTCCCCTCAAAAGAAAAAAATATATATTGGAACCAAGAAAATCTGGATGTTCAAATGAGCCAAATAGTATTTTGCAAATCCCCATGTGAATAGTGACAAGTTATCCCTGAATAACGGGTAGTCAAAATGAGAAGAGAGACCAAATAATACCACTACAAAAAAGCATCCCTGATATCAGAATAGAAGCAAACGAGGACGTAGGCCAAATCACTCACCGATTCTCAGGCAAAAAGCAACGCTAGACCTTGCATTTCTGTGCTGCAGTCTCTGCTCGGGGGAGAAGCCTATTGCTTTGCTCTTGTGGGCAGCTCAGTGGGAGGAAGGGCTGGGAGCGCCAAGACGGAGGCCTCACAGGTAGAAAAAACACTCTGCACACGTGGGTATGGGACTGTATAACCTGTGCTGGGGGTACGCACCTCAAAAAGTGTTCTTTTGGTCCAGGGTATGTTGAAATTGGCAATGTACTACTGTAGATGCAGCTGGCTAAAAAACTAGGTTTCGAGGGAGTCATTTCAAATGACAGCAACAATGACTGAAAAAGCTCAATGAGATGGGTACAGGAAATTCACATTTTATAGAAAAGCAAAACTTAAGAAGAAAATGAAAGAAAGTCAACCATGCTCCTTCCTGTAGGCATTCTGCCATTTTAAATGCTGAAGAATGAATGAAAAATAAAATGACCCGAGATTCTTCAAGGTCAAGTACATCATTGAATGGACAATCTGCAGGTATCAGACCCTCATGGACTCCACCTTACCAATATTGTCATGATGTCCTGTTTTTGAGGTATTTAAAAAAATTATTGTGACAGTGGATGACACAAAATGGAGCTTCTTGTTGAATTTTTAAAACATCAACTTTTGTGGACCCAAGAAGAAATTTAGAATAGCACCAACTAAAAAAGCAGCCTCAGTGACATCGGATGAACAAAGAAAGCTTTTTCCTTTTGTTTGAACATGACGGGTTACCAATGAGAGGCAGAAGCAACGCTGGGGCAAAGGCTTCGAGAAGCCAAGAAAGGAGCCCTCTGCCCACATGGCCCTGGCCAGTGCCAGGTGAGAAAGGAAATCCGTTTAGTCTGCCATGGTGTGCAGAGCACCTCTGAGACTCTCAGAGACATCTACGTGGCACCCTGGACCGCAGGAGAATGTGTGTCCTTGGCTATGAGAATACTTGCCATGTTAAAAGAGGCAGGGGAACCTGACTCCCCTTCCTCAAAAAGAAAAAAAAGAGAGAAAAAAAAAAAGCCCTTCACCCTTCCTTTCTCATTAGGCCTGAGAGGACAGATTAAAACTAGAGCACCAGCCAAGCCAGGCAGGCCCACTCCCAGTCAGTCAGGAGCCAGCTGCCTTTGAGACTTGCCTTTCTGTGTTTGGCCGCCAAGGGAAGAACAAAAAACAAAACTGCTCAGAGCAGGTTATAGCACGGTAAACAGAGGTCTAAGGAGACAGCACCAAAAGGGGCGGGGCGGGGGGAGCCAAGAGAGACTGGAGCCTACCTTGTTTTTGGTTGGTTGTGGTTTCAGAACCTTGATAGCACCTCAGCAGGACAGGATCAGGGACAGTCACATTAAAACACCATAGCACCATTTTATTTAGACTATTTCATTTCATAAAAATGCTTTCTAGTCCATAGGACACACTTCAGTAACAAAAGGAAAGAGAGATTGGTTGAGGCACATCAGGGATGTTATTTTAATTTCCCACCAGCACTGCCTTGATCTGAGATCTGGCGGTGGTTAAACGTCACAAAGTCTGGCTGGGTTTCTCTCAATGAAATCAGGTTACCAACTAACTCTTCATTGTCAACTGTCCTCAAAAACCTACTGCTGTTTGGTACAAAGCAGTTTGGCTCTGCTACTTCTTTCTTTGCTTTAGCACTTTAAAAATCCCTCGCTCTGCACACTACCGTATCCAAGAGAGGCTGGTGGAAGGACCAAGAGGGGGCAGGGTATGATCTCTTTCCACGCACTCCACTGTCATCTCGGTGAGAAGGTAAAGCAGTACCCACGAAGCCAGCGTGTGGGGGACTTAGGCCCTGCCAAAGAACAAACCAAACAGCAAAAACGAAAGACCTCAGAATCCATGAAACACCTTTAGTCAAGATCTCTGATGGTTGGATAATGGTTTCTTGAGCTAGCACCAGTTATTTTGTGAGAACCTGCCGCGAAGCGATTTTTATTTTAAAAATCTCTTAGCACAGAACTTTGCAAGCACTTCTCTTACACACAAAAGGCAGGGAAAACAAAATGAAGCAAGAGGAACCGAATGTCTGCACTGCGTGTGGATGGCGTCTGTGGACAGGGCACACTGGGGAGATGACTATAAGACTCCATCCTTTTCTGTTGCTATAATATTACTCTTCAAACTTGGTCATGCTGTTAGGTTCTTTAGTTGCAATGGCTTTGTTTTTCTTCTCATGATAAAAATGTCTGTTAATCATCTTTAGGACTTAAAAAATGATAGTGCCAGTAAAAAATAAAAATTTGACTTTTCTCTTTAAGAAACCTTCAGCAGCAAGGGGGGGATAAAGAGCTGTGCATAGTTACTTTTTAAATACACGTCTAAAGCATGCTAATTTTAACGACTGAGATTTGAGGTAGGTTATACATGTAGTGTGTACAAATCGGCATGGGCTTGAGCATGGCACCAGCACCACCGCGTTTCTGAAACACCATTCTGAGGGGATGGGAACATCCAATGGAGACTGCCTCTTGACTCACCTCTCAGCAGCCTGCTTGCTAATCTAGAAATTGATGCACCAAAGGCTGTTTGAGCTGGGGGGACAGACATGACATGCTTTTAGCTTGTATTGGATTCTCTTTTCAGCTAATGGCTTTGCTACCAAAGGGTGATGAGGGGAAGAGTATATTTAACATACATCAGGAAGATTCACACATGCCAAGTATCAGAATCACCTGGGTTACACTCGGGACCTTCCAAACCAACAGCCAACCTGGGGCTTTCCCGGGTCATACAGACGGTCACATTCTCCAAATATTTCGTAAAATATTGTATTTCTTGCTTAAGATCATTTAAAATGAAGTTTTCAAGGCACCCCCGTATCTACCTAAGCACGGAGTCAAATGAGACCTGCATAAAAGTACTGATGCGATAAGCAAAATAGCATTTAAAGGACCCAACTTTTCCTCAAAACTAGAAAATTAGCATGCTCATTAAAGACTCTGCTTCCTTTAGCTTGTCAAACTGAAGGTCAGAGGTTTTCCTATAAATCTGAGTTCTGAATAATTCTAAATCCTGATAAGCTCTTGGGTATTTATTTCAAAAGCAATAATATTTCATTTTTGTCCTGTAAAATAAATGCAACTTTACAGAATATGGTAAAAGTGAAGGATAGACAAAGCACATTAAATATTCAGCTACTATTTACAATTTCTCCCACAATTACATGTTAAAACATACTTTTTTTTTTTTTCAAGTTGCTGTTTAAATCTAGGCAAAAGTGCTTAAAAAAATCTTTCACTATTTACAGTTAAAACCAGACCACATAAATGCTCAGGACATCTTACAACGACTCTCCGCCAGTGCTTCCGGAACAGTTACAGTAACACCCAGCGGGTCGGTTCTCGGCTCTTACACAAGGCACCTGGAAGCTCAGGAACTTGCCTTTAGCATCGTCATCTGATTGTTAAACTGGTTTTACGAAGACCCACATCTGAACAGACTGCTCAATAAATATCTGATGCTTATCTCAGGGCTTGGTTGTCATTCACTCTGCGGCCATACCCCCTCTGTGCGTCCTGATGAAGCCTCCCATTCACCACACGTCCACATTGGTATACCTGCTGCTGATACCACAGGGAAACAAGAACTCCAAGAAGTGCGACTTGCTGTCGATGAATGTCGCGTCTACCTGCCAGGCCCCGACCTCTCTCAACCACGTCGTGAAAATTAAGCACCACATTCTCATTTCAAAGAACCAAATGAATGCACCAGAATTTTCAAACGGGCGTGTTAAAGCGGGTGGAAAAGGGAGGAAGGAAAGGAGAAAATGACTGAATCAGAGAAATGGCACCAATTAGGGAGGAAATCATAGCTACCTACTGAAAATGTCCGACTCTTGCGTCTTAAAATTGTTAAGTGTAGGCCCACTCCTCACACGACAGCATGGAGGGGGTGGGCTCGGGTGTGAGGCATGCACCATTGTCCAATGTGAAAATCCAGGAATAAGGAGAGATGTGTTAACTGCTGTTACACTGGTGTGCTGAGCTCCCGCAGGACGCAAGCTGCCCGAGAGTCAAGGAAGTCCCAGCACAATACTACAGCACCAGGCTCTGCACAGCGCTGCTCACCGAGGGGCAACGCTGGCTTTTCACAGCTTGGGTTCAACTTCTGGTTTTTAAAGATACAGTAGCCCTTTTTCGGTATCAGCATGGACTTTGGGGCTTTTTAAAAATTGCCACTAAGGCAAATTCCTTCAGCCCAGTATTCACTGGCTCGTCGACTTGGTGGACAAGGCTCCTAAGAGCCTCTCAACTCCAGCTCCATCACGAGGTGCTGCCTAGGGAACCACATCATATGACTTGATAAATAACGGACAGAGAGGATTCAGTGTGGAGACTAGCAAGCTTGAAGCTGTCTACTTCCAACCTGGTTTCTGGGGAAATCTACACCAGCCTCTCAGGTGCCTGGCCTGGGGTGCAGCTGCCCCCTGCCCCTGACTCCAAGCTGGTGCCTGGAAAAGGGACCCCAGATGTTTCTCTACAGATTCTCCCATCCTGCCGGAAAGGACAGAGGCCGTCCTGAGGGCTCCCTCCCCAAGGGAAGGCTTATCTGTCCGGAGGGATGGACTGGGTGGCTACAATCTGCACTTGGCTCATGAGGGACAGATGGCTGAGAGAACCTCGTCAGCTTCCAAAAGGGCCAGGCCGCCGGGCCCGGCAAGACTGGGCAGGAGTGAGCACTTCTGGCTTTTCCTGCCCATCTTTTACCATTACTATTGTCGCTTTTTAAAAAATCCAATAAATACACATTTTAAATGGAATTTAAAACTACTCCTTTGTGAAAGGACACTATAAACTTTCTTTCCATTATTGTGATATACAAGGATAGAGTTTTAAAAACAAGAGAAAATAAAAGCCCCCCAAACAAGGGGGAAAAAAAAGCCAACGTGGAGATATAAATATTAAGATCACGAAAAAATCACCCGACAGCCGTAGCTTCTTCTTCAAAGTGCTGGGGAAGTGGGGGGAAGGGAGGGGCGGGTCAGTTCTGAGGTTTGGACCTAAATACATATATATGTGTATCTATATATGTATATATAGATAAAAAGACTTCTGCACCCCCAACCCGCCCCCAGGTGTGAGGGCAAAAGCACCACAGAGGCAGCTCGGGGCCGGGCCCGACGCTGAGGTACGCTGGCACCCTGGCACCTAGATCCAGCGGCTGTAGGGACCAGTGACCTTCGTGTAGGCGTAGGAGGACACGGTGACCGCCGAGTCTGTGGGCACAGCCAGCGCCTGCCGGGTGGGGACAATCCCCCTCTTCTCCTTATGCTCGGGCTCGGGGACCAGGGCACCACCCCACTTGCGCTTCTTCCCGTAGAGCTTGGCCTCCTGCTGGCCCAGGCCCAGCCGGGCGGCCTCCTCCTGCCGCGCCCGTGCCCTCTCCGCCAGCTGCTTCATCTTGGCCTCCCAGAGGGCCAGCCCGTGATTGGGCTGGTTGAGGTTCTTGTGCTGGTAGAAAACCAGCGAGATGCGGGTGGGGTGGCAGCGGTTGGGTTTCTTGAGGGGCGTGGTGGCGTGCAGCTCCCGTCGGGCGCACTCGATGAGGATGGAGCCGTGAGCGGGGGCCACGGCCACGCCACCGATGTTCTCGTCCAAGAAGTTGTGCTCGCTGTCGGACCACAGCTCTTCCTCCTCCTCCTCCATGCCGCCCTTCTCCTCTTCACTGCCCCCTTGCTGGGGGCTCCTCGGCCATCCCCTCCTCCAGGCTGAAGGGATCCCACAGCTTCTCCTCGGACTTTAGGGCCCCAAACAGCTTCTCGCTGGAGCCCAGGGGCATGCTGAAGGACTGCCAGGCTTTGTCCAGCTGACTCGCCGCCGGGGTTGGAATCCGCCCCTCCTCCCCTTTCAGGGGGCTCCACAACTTGTCTTGGAAGCCAGGACCGCCTTTCAGGGCAGAGTTGAAATCCCCTGACCCCAGGCCCCATGGCTTCTCAGTCAGGCTGGGCCCAGCCAAGGCCGAGGTGCTGTTCCCAAACTTGCAGGGGCTCCATGGTTTGCCTCGCAGCCGTCCTCCAGGCTGGGGGGCTGGCTGCTGGCCGTCACCAGAGAACAGCCCCCACTGGCCATCCGGGAAGTGGGAAGGGGTCAGGCAGCTGGCCCCGAAAGAACCGAGCTTATCAGGAACGAGGGCAGGGCTCTCCCCTCGAGGGAACACACCCCAGCTGCTGCTCACACTGTTAGTCCTCTTGGGGGACATGCTTGGGCCTCCTGAGTACTGTCCCCATAGGTGATTGGGACCCCCATTCTGAGATGCCTCGGGCAAAGGCATTTTGCCCATCTTACCAGGGTCTCTGGGTACAGATTCGGCTTGGACCAGTGGGTCTACTGGCTCTTGCTTGATGCATCTATTGTAGCAGTTGGAGCTCTGTGCAAAGGGAGAGGGGTCCCTGGACGCTGGGTGGATTTGGGGGGCCTTGGGAAGCAGATATTCCTTGGGGCCTGGATAAGCAGGCTGCTGGTGGTGGGGAGTGGGGCGGTGGGTGTCCGTGGGAACAGCCTGGCCAGGCAGCTCGGCAAACTCAGCACCACCGTAGGCCGGGCTCAGGCTGTTGTGCAGAGCATGGAGGTCTGGCTTCTTCTCAAAACTACCATTGCTGCCAGTGTGCCCCCAGGTGCCAGGCCCCAGGAACTGAGAGGGGAAGACCGGGTTGCTGGATGGAAAGCCATAGTAGCTGAATGACGGAAGAGCGTACTTGGAGTGGAAGCCGTTGACAGAGGTCAGGCTGGGCTGTGCATAGTAGGAGTGGTAGGAGTACACGCTGCTCACGCTGTAGGGGTCGGAAGGCCGGCAGTTGCCCAGCACCGAGTAGCTTTCCACCACCGTGTTGCTGCCGTACTTGAAGGAGCTGAAGTGGCTCTGAGGCTCCACCTTGAGGGAGGGCTTCAGGCTCTGCTGGGACAATCCGCCTTTCAGGGACAAGCCTGAGGAGAACAGGAGGCAAGACAGAGAAGAAGCAGGGAGAACCACAGTGGCCGAGGCCCTGGGCAGATGGACTGGGGGCGGAAACTCCCTCTCTCCTTGAGAGGTTTCCTCTGCAGGACATGCAAAACGAATGAGACTGGACTTGCTCTGGGCACTGCTCAGCATGGCCCCTGGACCCTCTGAGGCCCCGGGAGAAGTGGCCCAGAGCTCACAGCCCCCTCTGTGTCACTCCTTCCCCCGCCCATCCCCGCCACCCCTCACCCTAACAAACTCCACGAGTCCTCACCGAGGCCCCTCCCATTTGCAGGGACAAGGACCAGGAGAAGGGGGAGCTGTGCCACTCAGCCACCCTGACTGCAGCCCCCATGCCTAAAGCTGTAGTCCCCTCCACAGACTCTCAGAGAGGGAGCGGGCGAGCTGGAGGGGAAGCCCAGCTCCTCTTTGGGAAGATACGATGACCTCCTTGCACTTGCCCCCCAGGGACCGCCTACCAGTTGGGTGTCCCGGGGCTGCTGCGGCTATCACCCTGACTGACACCATTAGGATAACGGGATGGTCCAGACGGCTGAGAGAGGCCCCGGGACTTTTTCGTCTGGCGTCCCATCTCAAGGCAGAAAGGGAGCAGTCCGGGGGCTATCCAGGGCCCCCACCCAACGGCACCAATGCCACCCCCGGAGGGCGCCTGCTCCCCACACACCTGGGTCAGTGGGGATGCCGGCCAGCTCCAGGGCCTCCTGCTTGATCTTCTCCGGGGTGCTCAGCTTCTCCTTCTGGATCTTCTTCTTCTCGGCTGCCGCCTTCCTGGCCTCCAGCTGCCGCTGGCGACAGGACTTGGCAGGTTCCGGCAGGCGCCGAACCTCGCGGGGGAAGGCGGTGAGCACCTGGATGGCCCCGCTGCCCACCTTGGCGTTCTGGTTCTCCTCACTGCCGAACTCATCCGTGGTGGCCATCTTGTACAGGGGGAGCACGTGCAGCTGCTCGTCCTCTGGAACCTTGCCCACGCAGCGATTGTCTTCCTTGGTCAGGGTGCAGACCTGCTCCAGCAGCAAGAGGGGCATGAGTTGGGGGAGCCCAGTACTGGGAGGAAGGGCTGAGCATCCCCATGGGTGCTATCTCTTCCCTAAAAAGCCCCCATACCAGGCATCCACTTGGTCTTAATGCTCTCTGTTACTTCCGAGTGTCTAAAAAGCACATCCATCCTGGTTCATAGCATAACGGAATCACCAACATTTAGTCTGCTCTACAGCTTTCAAAGCATGTCCTCTCTCATTGTCTATGTGAGCTTAATAAGGCCAAGAGGGGATGAGACAGCTGGCCCAGGGCTACATGGCTGGCAAGGGGCCAGGGCAGGGCTGGGGCACATGCCACTCGCCGGCACAGCATTATGGCCACTGCAATAAATCCACTAGCGGAGCCCAGAACCACTCACCATTATCCTTCTTGCCCGAACATTCGGCCGCCTTTTGCTCTTGAAATACTTTTCCTTTTTATTAAAAACTACATGCGCTGGTTGTAGAAAACTTAGGCCGGCAAAAAGGAAATAAAAATCATCTCCATAATCCCACCACCCAGAAATAATCACTGTGAACACTTTGGTCATATACACATGCACACACTCACTTTTTGGTAATTAAATAAGATGCATGCAGTTTCTGTAATAACGTCATCTTTTTAAATACAGCATGTTTTCTTATGCATTAAAGGTTCTTCAATATGATTTAAGATCTGATTCTACTGTATCAATGCATTAATTAACTAATCTCTCATTAACATTTAGACTTGTTTCCATTTTTCCCTATCAAACAATATTTTCATCCTTTGGCTAAAATTTTAAAGATACTCAATTCCCTAGAATAAACTCTCTGAAGTAGAACTGCTACATGCTGCTAAACTACCCTCCAAAATGATTATCATCATCAGTGTTTCACTCATACTGGCAGAACGTGAGCTTCAATTTTCTTATACTTTTGCCTGTAATTCTGCCACCAATTTCTTAAAAACTTTTTGTTCATTATCAAAACGTATCTCGTTGTTTACTAACAAGGTTCTATTTTTTTCTCAAGTGTACTCTCTACTCTTTATTGACTATATTTCTTATTTTCTGTTTTATGTGCTGGCATTTGGGGCCGTGATCCTGGAGGGACCGCCCCTCCCAGGGCTAGCTGATTTCTAGAGATAGCAAATGACTCCCCTGTGAGCACACGTTTGATATAGAAATTAACCAATCCAGAGCCTGTACCTCCAACCATCCCTTTTATCAACTTGCACACTTCAAGATTCCCCTGCCCTAAATCACCCCAGGGCTAGGTACAGACAACTAGGGACCACTCCGATAGCCCAGAGCCACAGACTTTATTCGAAGGACCCAATCCTAAGCTTACTCAGTGTACCTACCCTGTCTCACCCATTCCTTCCAACAAAGTCCCCAATAAAGGCTCTGGGCATGCTCTCTCCCTCACTCCTTCTGGCTCCTGACCAACCCTGGCGCTTCTCCACCTGGCCCTGTGTGGCTTGCTGTGTATTCTGCTTCGGGGCTCTGTGAGTGTAAACTTCTCCCTTCATGACAATCATTTCTGTGTCTTCACATCTTATACCAAGTTAAAATGAATCCTGGGTACCTGTGAACACAACTCTGTCTTTCTTTTTCTGTGAGTTTTATGACTTTTGCCCATTTTTTTTTTTACTAGATTATTCATTATCACTAATACAACCTTTCCATCACTCCCTTTGTCACCTGGGACAAATAGTGTTTTCCAGTCCGTACTGGCTTTTCAATTGTGACTATGGCGTTTCATTACTGAACATTTTTGTGGAGTCCGCGGTCGTCACACTTTCAGCTACCGTTTCTCCTCTGGTGTCAGGCTCTACCAAGCGTGCCTCTTTCCAGAGCTTGTGGGGGGCCTCAGACTGCCTCTGCTCCAACCAGACCCCTGTGCACGTTCTGGGTTGGACCAAACACCAGTCCTGCTTCCTACAATTTTCTAAAACTCAGTGTTGCAAACAACAAAGCGAAGAAGAAAGGCAAAGGGTGAGATAGGACAGAAGGTGTCTTTCTCTCTCTGACATATAGAGATGTCTCACACATGTCAACAGATGCGGCTAAAACAGTAAGTTAATAAACAACCCGTTAAAAAATAACAGAAGGACATAAGTACGACAGTCATGAAGAGGAATTAAAACGAGCAAGAAAAATAGGAAAAGGTATCCAAACTCTCTAGTAATAAAGAAACACAAATTAAAATAAGGTCATATGTTTGCCACTCAGGCAAGCAAAAGCGAAAAAGGTTGACAAACACTCTGTTGGCAAGGAAGCCAGAGAAGAAGCCCACTAAGCCTGAAACTGTCCTCACCCCAGGACCTCAAGGAGATTACACACCACTACACAGATGTGTGACCATGGTCCCTCTCGTAGTTTACAGAGGGGGAAGGTGGAAAGAACTTAATGTCCATCAAGAGGGGACTGATCAAATACATGATGGCAGAGACAAATATACAGCCTTAGAACATGCTGAAGTAAACCTACAGCCACTGACACAGAAAGCTGTCCACCACATACCCTTGAGTTAAGAAAAGCAGGTCATGGAACAGCAGGGGATCCACATAGTGTGATCCCATTTGTGTAAAACTTATATAGCTGTACATGCGCACACACACATTCAGGTGTCTGAATGGATGGATGAGCATCACAATGCGAACACTGATTATTTCTACAAGATTGCAGGCAATTTTTACTTTGTATTTCTTTATATTACTTAAAATTTTTTTACAATAGTTTATTAGTAACAAATACTATTCATTTTGGAAAAAAACTTTACCTTTTTTTCACTCCAGAGCTCCGGAACCCAGATAACCTCCCTGTGCTCCCATCCTCCTTCCCTGCCTCTCTCTTAATATCCTGGAGGGTCCACCCTTTCTATCTCAGCTAGAAACCCTCACGACACAGTCTAGACAGGAGCCTGTCCTACCTTGCTTCTCAGGCTTGGACATGGGAAGGAGGACAAGGTGGAGAAATGAAATCCTAGGGTTAGGTCCATCAGCCTCCATGGGGACCCAAGCTGCACCAGCCTCTGAGATAATTGTGCCAGTGCCCTTGCCTCTTTCACGGCTCCCCGAGAACCTACTTAGAAAGCGGAGAAGAGAGCTGGCCTCACCCCTCCTAGGGTGTCCCCATCAAGCCCAAACCTCCTCTCTTCCCCATCTACATCCACTCCCCTGGTACTGCATCCAGCGCCACGGCTGTAACCAAGAACTACACACTCTTCAGTCCCAAGTTCATTTCTCTAGACCTTCCCTCTCCCTCGACTACTCTGCATCTCTACCTGGACACCTAGCAAACAACCCAAAACAGAATTCTTGGTTTTTCACCCCCAAACTGGTCTTCCCCCATTAGCCTATATCTCAGTAAATAAAACCAACACTTGCCCAGTTGCTCAAACAAAAAACCTTGGCGTGGTCCTCAAGTCTCCTGTCTCACCCTACATCCAGTCCATCAGCAAATCCTCTCAGCTGTACTTTAGAAATTATCCAACATCTGTCCAATTACTCCCACCCCCACCCTCAACCCTGCCCTAGCCCTGTCACCTCTGGCCTGGACAACTGTCACAGCCTACCTGGCCTTCTTCCTCCAATTCTCTCCCACACTCCCCTACCCCTACCCGACACACTTTATTCTCCATCTGCAGGAACGAGAATATAAATGAGATCTTACCATTCCCAGCTCAAGAGCCCTCCTGGGACTCCTCATCACACTTAGAGCAGAACCCACAGCCCTGCCCAGCCTCCCTGGGACCTAGCCCCTGCCCACCCCTCTACTCTCATTCCCCCGAGGCTTAGCTTGTGCTGGTCCTTCCGCCTGGAGCAATCCACCCCCAGAAGTTCAGTCCCTTACTCAGTGGCTTCATTCATGTCTCAGCACAGGTGCCTCTCCTCAGAGAGGCCTCTTTGGCCACTTCATCTAAATTATCTCCTACCATGTCATTCCCTCCTCACAGTCTTCACTGCTACTGGCCAGTATATCACATACTTGGGCAAGACTGTCCATTTTATCCCCTGGCATCTGAAGCTGCACCTGGGCACAGTAAAACACTTGCTCGATGAACGAATCGAGAAGTTGTTTAGATTTAAATCCAAGTGTCCACAGAGACCTGGAACCACATTTCAGCCCTTTTCCCAAGGGCCTTGAGAATACCCGCCCACGGCACCCACGGCTGCAGCGTTTAGTCCAGATAACTGGCGGACCACAGTCCTGACCTGGCCCCCAGCGCTTGCCATGAAATATCTCACTTTTATTATTTTCGCATCACTCTAGCATATCGATAGTTCTTTGGAAACAAACGACATCATTCTATTTACAGAATTTTGTTTTCGATACTTTGATCATTGAAAATGTCAAAACCTAGAAAACGTAGCATTCCTACACGCGATGTTAAACGAACGCTGGCAGCGAGCTGCACTTTGTTTTCCTAAATAGGCAAAGAGTTAGATAACTGGGGGGCTCCAGGTGCCCAAAGGGCTGCATTCTGCAGCACGTGCTTAACCACAGAAACAAGGCCAGCTCTGTCCGTGCTTCCTGTGAGGGTTTTCTCAGAGAGGTGGGCAGCTGTGGGCAGTCTGGCAGGGCAGTCCCAGAGTCTGAGAATCTGTCTCCTGGTCTCTCTCCACTCGAGCCCACCTGTCCGCACAGACCAGTCAGCCCTCTTCCAGGATGGTCCCATGGGCGGGGCTATGACAAGACACAGGCTTCCTTACCACTGTGCAGCCATTGTAGAGGTTATGCTGGTCCTTGTGGGCGTGGGCACAGAAGTCCATGCAGGCTGTGACCCCCGAGAAGGGCCGCCCTTCCTTTAGCCCCAGACGGCAGTCGATCGCTATTTCCTCATTGGTCACCTGTGTGGATGCCAAGGAGAGCTGCTCACGAGACCCGAGGTGAGTGGCCCTGATTCTGCACATGGGGAAGCCAGATCTTGGGGGAGGGACATTAAGGATCAGTCACCTTGCCTTTGGGCTGCGGGAAGGAGGTTTCCGGCTGAGGCCCCTATAGGAATTACTTCCTCCTGAGTTATCTCAAGTCCCCTTGCCTCATCTGGGAGATGCAGGGGTGAAAAGGAGAGAAACTCAAGCCTCATCAGTAGAAACCGGACCAGAGGCAGTGGAGGGGGATGAAGCCCAGGGATGGAGAAGAATGGTCTGGGGTACGGTCGGCATGGTGTGGGAAAGGGGTCTGAGGAAAGAACTACGTCACTGCTCCATCTCGGCTGGGCTCTTCCCGTAAGGAGCACAGAGGAACCCACTCTCCTAGTTCCCTGCTTCAGGGAACCTGGCACAGCTGTGGATGACATGTGGGCAGAGAAAGGCCCAGGAGCCAGTACCTGGTTCTGATAGGCCTGTGGGGCCAGCCGCTTGTACAGGGGTGCGACTTCGGTGGCCAGATCCTGAAAACTCTTCCGGAGCACTTCTTCCTGCGGAGAGAAGAGAGGTCACACATCCAGAGCAGCCTGTCTGGCAAACCCTGACACTGGAAATTAGCCACCATTCCAGAACCATCACCAGGTTGCCACTGGGAAGGTAGGAAGTAAGGTGCCATCAGGTAGTTTTTACAGTGTTCCCTCTGTGAAGGGTGTGTTGCCATGTCCATTCTGAAGTTGGGAAACTGAAGCTCACCAGGAAAAGCCCCCGCCTGACAGTCCAGTCATCCTGACTGCCAAGCAACTGCTCTTCTAGGCTCCAGCCCAGTGCTGCTCAGAACACATAAAATGGTTCTTGCTTTCGAGTGCTCCACACTCTAGATTAGAGGTGTGGTATGGTGGCAAGTAAGAGGAGGAGCAATGACTGTGGACCGTTCTTCCCATGTTACAGGATAAATAAAAGTCAAGGTCTATGTCAGAAATTCCTTAGCCAGTCAGGCCCAGAGCCTGTCCTAAGCCAGGTATACAAACAGATTTCATAGTTCCAACCTCTACACCCACACCATCTCATATGTTGGTCACAAGCCACATGTGGCTATTGAAATATAAATTAATTTTAATTAAAATTAAATGAAATTGAAATTCAGTCCCTCTGTTGTAGTAGCCACACTTCAAATGCTCAATAGCTACATGTGGCTCCTGTCCTGGAGAGCAGAGCACATTTCCATCATCACAGACAGTTCCAAAGGACAGTGCTGCCCTAGACGATGCAGCAGCCCCACCCCAACTACACTTTGTGAAAGTAACAGGGGTTCACGGCCAATCTCTGGCCCTCCGCGAGTAGCAAGTAGGACTGGGCAAGCTCCTGGCAGGCATTGAAGAGTTTTCGGAGAAGGCATAGAGAGTTTTCAGGAAAGTAAGCAGGAGAAAGCGGGAAGAGGAAAAGAACCAAGTTTATAGAATTAGAAATGGAAGAACGAGACCAGTGGCTCAGGTGTCCATCTACTAGGCATAGCAAAGCTGTCAGCCACTCCTGACTGCACCTCCCTGTCTGCCACCAGCACAGTGGGCCCAAGGCCAGGTGAGGTGAGGCTCGTAAGCTCTGGGGAAACACAGGCCTGGGCTTAAACCCTGACTTCACCATTACAGCCATATGGTCTTGGGCAAGCTGTGCGCCTCCCTTGGAAAATGGGGAGTAATGGTGCTTAGGTCATCAGGGTGTTGTAAAATTAACTGAGATACGAGAGGTGCTGGGCAGAGGACTCAGGACTTAGTAGGTACACAGAAAAGGTAGCTGATGGAATAGGAGAAATATTGCTGAGAAATTAAATGAATGCATTTTCATTCTTGGTAACTCCTAGTTCCTCGTGGCCCTGGGACTCCTGCATTCATTGAAGCTACTGCATTTGCTGCTTCTGGGGAGGGCAGACGCTGTCATAAATAAAAGTCTAATGTCAAATCAGACTATGAGACTACCTCATGTGACAGTCTAAAGCCAGGCTTTGAGAGAAAAAAGGGGCTTCTAAATTTGAAAATGCTTCCTTTTATTTCTGTAACACCAAACTTGGAAATCTGAAATCTGAACACAGAACACACAGGCCCCAGGGAAGTCCCCACCCTGTAGAAAAGGGGGACGCCCTCCTCATCTGAGGAGCTTGGAGAGATTGGGAGCTATTGGCTGGGGTTGAGACGTTGCCTGGATTCCAGTGAAGGGACCCAGAACCCCACCTTCACAGAAGCATAGGCAGGAGGGAGGCAGGGAGGCTGGGGTGGGGATGACAGAGAGCCTAGACAGGCCTGCACCTTCTTAGCATTTGCAACTCTGAGTGAAGACCACCTCTTAGGACCCCACTTCACTGCATGGGCAACAGATGGGAAGTAGCAGAGGAGAAGGTGGCCTGACCTGACGCTCCTGGTTCCCACAGCCTGAGTGTGGCCTGCAGTGGAGACCCAGGGGCCCTTGTCTGGTTGTCACGGGGTGAGAAGGAAGCCTGGCCCCAATGAGGAGACTGCCGAGAGGCCTAGAGGTGTACTGTGTGGATGCTGGCCCAGTACCCCATGACCAGGCCAGGCCCCTACTAAGGAGACAACTGAACAATTGCTTGGAGACATCTGCCCAGCAGCCAGACGGGATGAAGGATGCCTCAGAGAGTCGGGCATTGGCCCAGAGAATGGGCCACGGCTGAGAGGCCCTCTTCCTGTGATGCCTCGCAGATCCAAAAAGACCATCTTGGGAAGAATGGTGGGAAAAAATCACCATTTAAGAGGGTTAAATTCTGAGGAGGAATTTGAATGTTTAACTTAAAGAGCCTGTTTTAAACCGGAAGAGTCTGAAACGTACCTGTATCTGGTAAGCCTAAGTTTTTACTCACTGTACCATCTCTACACATTTCACAGCAAATAAGCAAATAAAGCAAGTTCCACTTTCTGTACATCTGTGTCATGGTGGGTTAACCCCAGCTCCCACCTAGACAACTAAAGACACAGGTGGGACAGGGTATGTGGGAGTGTCTCACCACTCCCTGTGAGCTCCTCACCTCCTTGGGGTTGTCCCCTGCGAGGCGGAACTTTCGAGGCGTCTTGCTCCGAGCGTATTTGCAGCCGTTGAAGTACATGCTCCAGGAACAACCGAAGGAGAAGGAGGCACCACAGGTGTTGGGGTCTTTGCCTTGGCAAGCGCAGGTCCGGCTGTAACACATTTCATGTGTTAGGCGCACACAGACACAGTTTTTTGTTGTTGTTGTTCTGGAATCTTCCTCCTCCCTCAAGAGGAGGCCCTGCTGAGGCCTGGTATCCACTGGCCTCCCAGTGACTTGGATTATACCCTTCCCTGCCCTCAATCGCTTCCCCAAATTTCCTTGGGCACAGAGCCAGCTCTGAGCAGCCCATTCCATTCTCACTCCTGAGCCTGGAGGTCTGAGAGTCTGTTGCTGGGCAAAGCACAGGGCCTGTTTGAGATAAGTCCAAAACCTGATAAGGTTTATATTTTGCCTTAACTCTAATATCCTGACCAGCTCCAACACACACCACATAGACGAGGATGACGTGAACCACAGGGAGCAAACGTGCCTGCTTTCTGCAGGCCTGGGTGCTGACAGGCCTTTAAGCAAATAAATACTGACATCACAATTCAATGCTTAATAAAATCCATAAGCAACCCAAATGTTCCTCAACAGGGGAGTGGACAAACTGTGATACATCCATACTGTGGACTACTACTCGTCAGCAAAAAGGAACAGGGTACTGACACACATCCACAGATGACTTTGGAAACACTGCACTCAGAGAAGGAAGCCAGACTCAAAGGCTACACACTGTATGGGTCCATGTATATGACATTCTTGCAAAACACACCTATAGGGGTAGGAAACAAGACTGTGGTTGCTGGGGCCGGGGGAAGAACATGCCTATAATGGAGCATGAGGGAAATTTTTGGAGGAGGGAACTGTTCAGTATCTTGATTATGGTGGTGGCAGCTACGTGGCTGTAAACAGTTTTCAAAGCTCTTCAAACTGTATACCTCAAAGGATGAATTTTACCGTAAGCAAAAATACCTTAATTTAATAAATGGGGGGGGGGGAGAAAAAACCTCTGAAGGTAGGTTTTATGGATACCATTGGTGCCTTACATTGGTGCAGCATCACACACTTTTCACACTTGTCACCATCATCCGGGCCTCAGAGTTGATGGGGGCACAACAGCAACACTGAGCCAAGTCAACAGACCCTCCCTAGCCAGGACCAGAACCCAGGTCCGGGCTGTGGGCAAGCACTCTTTCCACCCAGGCCTAACTCTGCAGGACACAGATGGGGCGAGTGGCTTCTCAGGGCTGCCCGGAGTCCCCTGCCCACGTACTCATCGTTGAGGCCACATCTCCGGCTGGTGGGGTTTCCGTACTTCCGGAGGGTGTCGGTGAGCTCCTGGTAGAGGGTGTCTCCGAGGCTGCGGGGGATGCCCTCCCAGGCCAGGATGAGGATGACGATCACGGCGTTCTGGCAGTGGTGGCCCGCCCGGTGCCGCACCAGGCAGAGCAGCTTCTCCTCCAGCGTGTGCCTGCGGATCACCTGCAAGAGCGCAGGGCAGGCACCGTTAACCGCGGGAGCCAGGCACCCACGCTCCTCTGCACAGGGTGCCACGTGCCCCTCGCCTCTGCCGAGCAGACCTGGGGTGCAGGTCTTCAGGACAGTACCCTGGGGTGTCACACCCTGGCGACAGCAACCACACAGGCTAAGAGACCATTACAATTAGGGAATGAGAAACATGAAAGCTATTCTTTTAAGAAGAAAAATAAGAAATGATTAAAACATTTAAGTTACTGATGATTTATATGGACTCAGGAGTAAAAGTAGAGATAAAATTGTAAGCCAGAATATACTGAGATTTTTATGTTGTCCTAAAACATTTGCAGAGAAAATGCTGCATATCTCTATGTTTTCAGTTAAAAAGCAAGGACCTCGGTGATGTGAAAACTCTTTTTGGCAGTTCCTCAAAAAAGCTACACACACAATTACCATATGACTAGACAATTCCACCCCTAGGCATATACCCAAGGGAACTGAGAGCAGAGACTCAGTTAGACACCTGTGCGCCATGTTCAGAGCAGCATTATTTACGGCAGCCAAAGGTGGAAACAAACCAGTGTCCATCAACTGATGAAAGGATAAACAAAACATGGCATATCCAGGCAATGGAATATTATAAAATCTTAAAAAGGAACGAAATTCTGCTACAACATGTATGAACCCTGAGGATCAAGTGAAGTGAAACAAGCCAGACACAAGAGGACAAATGTTACGATCCCACTTACATGCGGTATCTAGAATAGGCAGGTTCATAGAGAGAGGAAGTAGAATAGTGGTTCCTGGTATGAGGAAAAGGGTTGGGGAGTTACTATTTAACAGGTAGAGAGTTTCAGTATGGGATGATGAAAAACTTGTGGAAACAGACTGTGGTGATGGCTGCATGACAAGGTAAATGCAGCTGACACCAATGAACTACACTCTTACGAAGAGTTACAACGGCAACTTTTGTTATGTATATTCTAATACAATTTTATAAAGATAATGCACTATATCAAACATCACTGAACTGTGTATTTTAAACGGGTGACCTATGTCATATGTGAATTATATCTCAATAAGACTGCTGACAAGAAATCTAGGGCCTTGGGCATGGCACTGCTTGCTCCTCAGGACCCGGCTATTCCCTCACTCAGGTTCTCACCTCACTGGTCACTCACTCCCCGAACACTGTCCTGGCTCATAAAACAACCTATCAAGGCGAAGGGTCCTGGGGGCTGCGGGATGAGGTGGCTGAATCTCCCTAAAGGATCCCAAGTGAGTTCTGTGACCAGATAAGATGTGAGGGCCTATGAAGAGGGGAGACTGGGAAGGACTATGAGTGGCAGGCTGATGGAGGACTCGAGGTGGAGTTCCAAGGACTATCAGCAGGGGGCTTATTTGTGTAAATAGCTTCCTGGTGTAGGAAGGGCTAGAGTATAAGAAGGGGTGGGGTGGATGCTTGGGGGAGCAGAAAGACTGGGAGACCAGCTGGGAAACCACAGACATGACACAAGCAAAGACAGTGAAGGGGAGTAAAGAATGAATAGGAAAAGGAATGGATTCCAGAGACATTTAGGAGAAAGGTGACTTTGGGACCACCTGAGTATAGGGGCTGAGGGACAGGGAGAAAGTCTTAAATGACTTCCACGTTTTGTGGCAGAGGAGAATGAGTGAGTGTCGTTTATGGGGAACACGGCAGGGCTGGCAGGTACTTTGGAACCTGCAAATAGCTGTTTCCAGTAAGCCCAACAGAACAGGCCTGGAGGTCAGGAGACACCCAGGCTGGAGACAGACTTGGTCACAAGTATGTCAGTGCAGGGAGTGTCAAAGGGCAGCGAGGCAGGCAGTATAGATGAGGAAAGCAGGCCAGATCTAAGAGTAGGAAGTGGTGTGGACCATGGCAAAGTACAAGCACCATCCCCTTCAAAGAAGTAAGCCAGGCCTCTCCATCTACTGCCTAATGCAGCTACCTCTTTTAAGTTTAGAAGGAGAAAACAGAAATCCAGATTTTTATATGAAATCTCCCCTTATAAAGATGTGAACATCAAATCTCATTTTTTTGTGTGTTGTAAAATACACAGGACATAAAATTTCCTACTTCAGCTATTTTTAACTGTACAGCTGAGAGGCATTAAGTACATTTATATTGTTGTGCAACCAACATCAGAATTTTTGTCTCCAGAACTTTCCCATCTTCCCAGACGGAAACTGTACCCATGAAACACTAACTCTCCATTGTCCTCTGACCCTAGCTAGCTCTTGGTAACTACCGCTCTACTTTCTGACTCCATGAATTTGACTCTGACTCTCGATATAGCACATGGATAAAATTGTATAACATTTGTCCTTTTGTGATTAGCTTATTTTACTTAGCATAATGTGCTCAAGGTCCATCTATATTGTAGCAGGTGTCAGAATTTCCTTCAAAATTCTAAAGGATGCTCCGTGGCATGCTAAGCAAAACGTATCTCTGGGCATGGGTTCCTGCTTTGAGCCATATGATAATGGTGCCCCCCATGGAAGCATCAATGATATTATTTTAATTGTTTTTTGGGGATCAGGAACACGTGGACAGTATCTGTTAAATCACACGTGTGTTAGAACTCTCTGGATGATCGCCTGGCTTCCCGCTCGTGGCACCAGCACACATCTGCAGGTATTGATAAGACAATAGTCTCTGTGACTCGGGTTCTCGAGGCACTACTGTCATCCTCCTCTCATTAGCTTATCTCATTCTTGGGACATGTGTCTGACCACGAAGGGAGTCACCTGACTTATCAAGTTGTGATTGACCCACATCCTTTTGGTTTCCCAATGGCAAACACACAAATGTCACTAGGCACACGAAGAAGCTCTCAGTGGCCACACCTTTATAGGCCTATGGGTACACTAAAAAAAAACTATAAGAAAACAACAAAGAAGAGCTCCCTACCCTTACTCTATGAAGGAACCTGGCAGGATGGAATGCATAGTGCAAGAGTCAAAGGCCAACCGAAGGCCCAAACACAGCAACACCTGAACCCAATTGGCATCACAAACGGGTGACGCGCCATCACAGCATCATAAGCATCTCACCTAGATCCTAGGCAGGGACTCCTCGAACACTGAACCGAGAACAATATCGCACCCAGTAGAACCACAAGTCCATCCTCCTGTAACTCCCACCCTTGGTACTCAGTTCCAACCCTGGGCTCCCCAGTAAGTCTGCCCCACCATGGTCCTGACAGGCCTTCAAATACCTGCCATTGGACCTGTTACCTTTACAGACTGGCCCAAGCGGCATCTCTGTGGTTCTTCTACCAAACGCCCGTTTTTGCTGTCTGTGGTGTTTGCTTCTAGCATGCTCTCATTCATCTGGGCCTTCAGAATGCTACCTGGGACACTCTCTTACTCCTACGCTCAATGACTTTCATACTTTGTAGAGGCCACCTTAAAATCAGAGATTACCAACGGCTGTTTGGGTCATCCCCCTGTCTTCTTAACAAACATCTGCTGGGTACCCACGATATGCCTCAACTTTGTCTCCAAGATCCTGGCCAGTCAACTCTAGAAGTTGTCAGGTGCACTGCTTTTTAGCTAAAGGTACTGGTCAGGGCTGAGGCTGCAAATAGAAACACAAACCCTGGTTGGTAAAGAAAACCTAGGCTCCAGACACAGGAGCAGGCAGGGTGGGGAGAACACAGGACACATCACCCACCAAAGGCAGCTGGACACTGCCGCTTGCCTATGGCCATATACCACTGTCCGAGCTCTTGATACCACTCTGCTACCAAGAATAATCCGTCCTTCTTGCTGTTTACAGGTCGTTTCCCCAGGGGGGCAGGGAAGGGAACACCTGGCCCCTCTCCACTTCCAATGAGGTAGAACTCTTTAGATAAGCCCTACCAACCAAAACACATAGTTGTTTGGTGGCTGTATAGGCAATATCAAGAGAAATCCACTCCACTAAGGGAGAGAGCTAGAAAACACACACACACACAGTCTTTTTCTTTTTTTTTTTTTTTTGCCACTGTAAGAGTTCTATGCTCTACCGCCATTTGCTCTTCTCCTAAAAAACTATTTCTTTCTTTTCTCCTTTTATCTTTGCTTATCAGATACAGGAATTTCCCTCTGGGAACACTGTCACTATCCATTCCCTGCTATCTAGGCTTTTCTTTCAAAGCTGGCATCACCCACCAGGGCTCGGTGATGTCACTCACAAGCTGTTCACAATACTCAAGTTCACAGTACTCAAAGTGCTCTGTCCACAGACCCTAGAGAACACACTGAGGACCAATTCCTTCCCCTCCATCATTCTAGTCTCCTCTAATGGTCCAGGAACTGACCTCGTGCTGTACCTGGGCGCCTCCCTCCTCCCCTGCTCAGGTCACGGTACTCTTGCTGGCCCTCCGTAAGGACACACCATGAGTATCCAGGGGCTGGAAATGCATATTCTCCTCTTCAGTGCCATCTACATAGCCAGCTGTTCCTGAACCTGGAATAGTCCCTAGCTCTTCTACTATGCTCCAAGGATCTTCAGTTTCTGGCCCAAGAATGTGGAATTCCTCAAGGACTGCATGAATTAGGAGGAAAAAGGGGCAGATGTCACTTCCCTGATGGGTCCTCTGCGGGGATAACACCCCATCCTGATCAGCCACAGACAGACTCAGTCAGCCTTCCACTGAAATGTCATCCTTCACAAGGGTGAGGACAACATGCTTCTTCATGCCTGTGAATGCTCTAAGCAGTTTTAGATTCTTTTGTTGTACACAGTTCTGCAATATTGACTGAAAATTGCTCCAGACAGATATGTGGTAGTTCAAATTCAGACACTTTTTCTTCTCTCTCTCACTCGCTCTCTCCTTTCTTGATGCTTACAGCACCTGGTATTCCTAGGTGATCTCCCATCCAAGTACTAACCAGGCCCGACGCTGCTTAGCTTCCAAGATCAGATGAGATCGGGCATGTTTCTGGGTGGCATGGCCATGGCAGACACCTTTTATTTTCATTAAATGCAAAGGTACTAAGGCATGGGGTAGATGACAGATAAGAACAGGCACATGCACAGATGGACACAGGCTGACAAAGACCCTTTACCTCGTCCCTCACTCAAAGTGAGCTATGTGTGTTCACCTGGCCTTTCTGCCTTTGCCCAGATGAACCTCCTCATCAAGAGTGCGTCTACCCTCTCCTCAGCCCATTTAATATGGCCATGCATTCATGGTCCCACACATGTCCACCTTCTCTGGGAAACCTAGCCCGACTTCCTCCCAATACTCATGTCCCTTTCCCTGAACTCTCTGGTACCAAGGCAGCCTCTCAAAGTTAAACCTCAATTACTCACATCTCGTAATGTTATTTCCTGCATCCTGACATCCTAAGCAGTTGGAACACAGGGACAGAGCCTTCCATTTCCCCCTGCATATCCCCCTACTCTACTATGCACCTGGTTGAGCTCACAGCCACCTGATGACTTTACTGCTGCTCCCAAGCCCTCATTCTGTGGTGGTTCTAGAAATCAAGGTCAGAAAACTTTGGGTGAACTTAGGGTCTGAGGCACTGACAGCTGCCTGCTGAGACGCTCAGGCTGCTTATAGGAAACAGTGGCTCAGAAGCAAGGTAGGAGCAAGGCCCCTTCCAGACAGAGACAGGAGAACTGGAAGCTCCAGCACATGGAGCGGGGCAGAGGAGTCAAACAGTTGGCTACAGTGAGGTAAGATTTTTCACGCCTTGAGTAAGACGCCACCTCTAGCTTCTCCTGTTTTCCAGATAGCCCTGAACCACAGGACAGTGTGAGCTGAGCATAATGACTAGGGCAGTTCTGAGGTCAGCCTCGGATGCCAGGTGCTGGCATTTAAACAAAGGACAAATAGAGGAGGCTGGGGGAATGACCCTAACGACATACCACCAAATGCCAGTTCCAATGTGGACAGTAAAACGTGTCTGGTTCCTCCACACCCCAGCCCTGGGAGAGGAGGCAGAACCTTGCTGCAGGTTTAAGACACTCACCCACTTTCGATGGGGCAGCCACGTGAGCTCTTCCCCCTCTTCCCGGTGTAGATGACCTTCTTCGATCCGGATGGCTTTCCCCTTTTCTCCAACCTGGAGAGGGAGACAGCAGCACCATTAGCACAGTGGAACCCACAGAAGAGCAACTTACAGTAAGAAAGCAAGCTCCAATGGGATTCTATTACTGTAGGGACAACAGAGAAGAAAGAGAAAGGTGTAAGTATTTATTCTGTGCTTAGAGCCTCTAAGGACACAGAGGCCACTTCCAGGTTCCTAAGGCCTCTGGTTCATCCAGCCCAGCTCTGTCCAGGGCAAAGGGAGAAGTCCAGCAGAATGTCTCTGATTACTGCCTCTGAGCCTCCAGGAAGATACTCAAACCAAAGGCCAACATAGGCATGTGTATCCAGCCCTGTTTGTTAGCTGAGTCACTCCGAGTTAGCTATTTATAAATTCAATAAACAAAAGAAAATAAATGGGGAAACTCTTATTGTTCTCTTTCAACAATCCCCAGCTGACATTTGAACACGATGACAGCTGAGGCTGGGAGGAAGTGGTCCTACAAAGGACAAACTGGCTCTGAGAGTCCCCTGGACAGTAAACATATCTGGTTCCCACACACACTCCTGCCCTGGCCCAGCCACATGTGCACACACTCTGGGATTCTGAGACCATCTTATTAACCACAGCACATTCACAGGTGATGAAACTACGGCCTCCAGAGCTCAGCTGACCTGTACAAGGCCACACAACCACTTGGGGGGAAAGATGCTTAAAGTGCGGCCATGGAGATCAGACAGACTGGGCTTGAGTGCCAGTCCAGCCACTTTCTTGCTACAAGGACTGTCGCCACATGACTGAACTTCCTTAACCCTGAGTTTTCTCACCTGTAAAATGGAGGTAAAAATGATTCTTACCTCCCAGGCTTGGAAAAAAGATCAAATAAGGTAATCCATTGGGAGTACATTATTTAAAGGGCTTTTAAGTTCCTGACATGAGGGAAGAGCCCAATAAATATTAATGATTCTTAATAACGTAAACAGCCACTGAATTGTCCTATGCCTCTATCTCAGTTTCTCATCTCTCGGTACAAGCCAATGCTTCCGAAGAGCTCGTGAGCATCTTTGCTTATTTCCTGATTTTACTAGAAATGTTCCCAACTATTCATCACTGAGCACGAAGCCAGCTGACTTTGGGACAGTGACAGATACTTCTCTACTTCGAAGGGTTCTACTAAAAGTTGCTGTTCTAAGGATTTTTTAATCAAGAATTGATCACTTTTTTCAAAACATTTTAGCATCGAAGGAAATACATGATTAAATGGTTTTTCTCCTTTGGGCAATTAACACATAGGTATGCTGTTTTAACACACTGTCCTTAGATTTCTGTAATGAATCCAGTTTGGTTACAGGATATTATTTTAATACACTATTTAATATAAGGTGATATTATCATAGCTGTTACAGTTTATGTGTTGTGTATATACACATACAGTTATGCACATGCTCTATCTCATCCACTCCACTTCTAGAAATCTCTACCTCAGAAACAACTGTACAAATAAACCAAGATTTAGGAACAAGATAGTCATTATTGCACTAACAACGGAAAAATCAGAAACAACTTAAGAATCCAGTATAGGACTGGCTAAATAAAATGTAATTACTATAAATTTCTATACAATAAAAAAACCATGTAGCCATCAAAAGGAATTTGACAGAATTACATGTGCTGACATGGAAGAAATTAAGGGGGTGGGGGAGAAGCAGCTGCAAACAGTGGGTATAGTATGACTGATCCCACTTGGTTCATAATTTCTTCATTTCTTTGTAAATGCTTACAAAAATTGAAAGGTAAGTATCATTTTTTTAAAGTTTCTCCCGGGAAGGATAACTGCTACAGAGTTTTATTCACTCTAAAGTTTTTTAAAAGGCTCTTTATAGATATGCTTTATTTTTGTAATTGGAAAAGAGGACAAATATTTAAATGCTGATGATCTAAGGTTTCTCTGAGTTTTCTCTTCACTCAAGGTCTCAGTGAAGAGAGGAAAAGTGTTTCTGATAATTACCACATTAAAATTCTAATACTACATTAGTCCCTTATAGAATGTGTTTGGAGACAGGGCTCTGGGGAGTTTATATAGCACAGTCTAGCTCAAGAAAAAAAGACTAGATAGTGCTGCTTTTGTTTAGGTCCTGGAAACCTTTCAATTCAACAAGCGTTTATCAGGAAGCCACCACGAGGGGAGAGCCTGGGCACTAGGTATGTGCTAGGGTCGCTGTGGAAACAACAGCTCGAGGTGGCTACAGATCTCTCACCAAAATGGAAAGAATATCATGTTCCCCACAGCAGGGTGAACTGAGGACAGTGACACGGGCTTTCCAGCCAGCACCTTTCCCACCAACCCATTCTTGCTAGAAACAGTTCCTGCAGCCAACTTCATATTCAAGAGCAAATAAAAGGGCCAAGCACTGAATGATCCGCTAGACTTTTTTTTTTTTTTTTGAAACCAGAACTGTCGTGGTCTTTAAAGACAACTAACCAATTTGAGATCTCTCTCTTGCTTATTCATTTATTTATTATGGTGACACTGGTTAATGAAATCCAGCAAGTTTCAGGTGTACAATTTACCAGTAAGGCATGTAGATATATATTGCATTTTGTTCTTCTTTCTTAAATGTCTTACTTTCTGATCTATCATTAAGAGGCCCTTTTAGAATGTAGATGAACTCCTAGACCCTAAAACAAGTCTGTAAGGACTGGCTGAAATCTTATTCTCAAGAGTAACTTGATCATCTTAGCCAATAGTTCTTAAATGGTGGTGCCAGGATCAGCATCCCCTGGGAACTTGGGAGGAATGCAGATTCTGGGGTTCCACCCCAGACCTCTGGTTCAGAAACTTGGGGGTGGGGACCTGAGACCTGTGCTTTCACAGCCCTCTGGGAGACTGAAGCAGCTCAAATTTAAGAACCACTGATCTAAAGTGGTGCTTCTTCGGGGTTACCGCTATCACAGAGTAATGAGACCAGCTCCCTTAAAATCGAGCATTTGCCAGCACAGCGCTGTGTTGGTTCTTCATTTCTAGAATGAATGCTGAATGAACTCCTGGGCTGCAGATCCTCTCTTCCAACTGGAGGGCATGTGGCTCTGTGCAGCACACTATTCTTAGGGATGGGTTGGAACAAATCACTCCAACTATCTACGAAAATGAGGAGCTGGGTACCCAGGAGGCATGGAATGCCTAAGTAAATTGGGATATTTTGGAATTTGCTTTTGACTCCCACCTCCTTTTTCCAAATCTTTACCACACAAGCCAAAAGCACAGACATCTCCTTGATTTCAGTTTGCTTCCCCTCCCTGCCTTTGGGCGACTCCTGGCAGTAAGGCAGTCTTTCAGAGAAGTCTGGGGGAGGTCTAGGGAGGAAACAGCCTGAACCATTCACAAACTAGACCCCTGGCCAGGTGATTTTCATTAACTATTCATTCCCCTCCTTGTTCCAGGAAGGAGCTTAAAGATTTGTCTATATGATGAAAATAACAGGTGATGGAATCAGCGTAAAGCAGGAAGCAGACATGATGTCCACAAAATGCAAGCAATGGGGTCTTGAGTGTATTTCTGAGATGAACCTGGAACATTTCATCGTGTGAGAAATAAAGGAAGCTAATGAAGACTCCTTAGAGTCATGTCAAAAAGATTCTGGAGTGAATGTGAATGGCCCCCATGGGCCAAAGATGAGAAATTATATACGTCCCTCCTAATGGGGGCACACAAATAGGCCTCTAAGCTTACTACCAGTCAACACAAAGATGGAAACACAATCTGTTACATCATTTACAAGGTCCTCCAGAAAAAAAATAAACCAATTGCTGAGGAAAAAACCCCACAAGTATTCATGGTCTTGGGAGAAATTCCTCCCCTGGATCAGTTTCTGAATAATCTACACTTGGCTGTTATTTTTAAAGCAATGAGGGAAAAAAAAAAAAAAAACAGACAAATCTCAACTTTATCACTATCTCTTAATCTCATTTCAAAACACACTCTTCTATAACTACGAGTTATTTAGACAGCTATCTAGAAATCGCGTAAAACTGTGACCAAGAAACAAATACACACAAAAACTGTCCCAGATCAAACGTGTACCTGTGACTCCCCCACAGCCCTCAACCTACAAATGACAGTGTAAGAATTCCTTTCAAAAAAAAATCAATGGCCAAAAAGATGCCCTGTCCAACTCTGAAACTGCAACTCGCACACATGTGGGCACATGCAGTCAGACAGGTGCGTACAACACACACACCCTGTTTAAAACCTGCTCATTCTCATGGACTTGGAGGCACCCTTTCAAATGTCTTGAATTTACAGATTGGGTGTTTGATAACATGCTTTTTTGATGGGATACTTTGAATATAAATGTTTTCAGATGGTATGGGATAATTAAAAGTGATTATGGCAGATCACTGTCATCGAGCCATCTCACCTTTTATTCATTCAGGAGTGTTATTAGTTACTCAGTTCAAAATCACGTTCCCTGCTGTATTAATGATAGGATTATCCTGGCTCCCCTGGTCAGACAAAATCTGGTTTTCAAATCTGTAGAAACTCTGAGTCACTCAGCCTTCCACGCATCTGTATGTATATGTATGAACAAACATTTTACATCTACATAATCTCCGCTTTCCTATTACAGTGCTTGTTATAAGAAGTACCGCCAGCACACGTGTGTATGAGATAGACACCCTGTATATAGTTTACAACCAAGCTCTAAGCGTTTTACATACAATTCAGTTTACCCTCACAACCTTCCTATAATACATGTACTTTAATCACCAACCCCAATTTGCAGGTAAGAAAATTGAGTCACAGAGGATTTGAGTGACTTACCCAAGGACTCGGCAGTAAGTGGCAGGGCCAGGACTAAACCTTAGTCCGGCTTCAGTGTCCACATACTCTCAATCACACCAAGCTATTTTACCTCTCTACACACTGAAACTCACAGCATTTAATATCTGCTGTGGACATGTACCCCAATGTTCAAGTCTCTACTCAAACAAACTGCTTAAAAAACCAAAACAGAGCTATTAAAAACCTTATAGTTTGAGTTTGAATTGGAAGTGTTAATAAAAACTCATGATGTATTTAATAACAGAACGATAACAAAAAATCAAAACCCTACCTGCACATCTTAGTTCCTTCTACTGAAATGGCCTGGAAACAATGAGCATCCCAGTAGCAACGAGCATGCCTGTCACCCAGAGTCTGTTTCCTAAATACTTTTTCCCACAATAAAAGGAACCGGGACTTCTTGGATAAATGTGCAATGTGAGCCCAGAATGTTTTGTCATATGAGACATCAAAAAAGCTATTAAAGACTCCGAGGATCATATCAAAAAGACTCAGGAGACAACCTGAAGAGGCCCCCACAGACCAAAGATGAGACAGTACATTCCTCCCGGTAGAGGTTCAAAATATCATTTATGGAGTGGTTTTGAAAAATAAGAAAGAAAGAAAAAAGCAATCCGATCCAGATCAAGCCTTTCGATCTACCAATGTATAGGAGAAAAGGCAGAACATAATGTTAAACAATACAACAGGAAAGCTAGCAGCAAAATTCAGACCGTGGGACACTCGAGGACATATAACCATTTAACCACGCTTCTTAAACAAAAATATTTCGAAAGAGAGAGAGAGAGAAAATGGGGAAGGGGACAGATGGATGCAGACCGACAGACAGAAATCCAGAACCACTAGGGATGAGTATCCCACATTCAACCTTCCACAATCTGAATATCAATATTCCTTCTGTATGTTGTCTAGGACAAGCAAGGAAAATGAGATGCTTAAAATTCATATTCTATTAACCACTTGCCTATTTCTCCTTGGACATCTGTGCATCACTCACCGTTCCTCCATGAGTTCCCGGATAGAGGCTACCGTGGGGCCAGATCCCAGGTGAGTATAATATGGACCTTCATCTTTTTCCACTATTTGTTCTGCAGAAACACAGAATAAATGTTATTTGGAGAACATCAATTCATCAATATGCATTTAGAAAGGCAAACCACCCATAGGAAAACTAATGGGCACATTACAAAACAAGAAATTCAAATGGCTTATAAACATGTGACAGTGTGTTCAATCCTATTAGAAATCAGGATATACAAATTAAAATCACAACAAAACACCATCACATACAGGCCAAATTGGCCAAATATTTTTCAATCTGATAAAACTATGTGTTGTCAAGACTGTGGTTTAACCATGTTGGAATTTAGTTATCATCATCCATATCCTAGCCCAGGGGTCGGCAAACCACTCCCTTCCTAGCTATCTACCCAAAGGGACTGAATACAAGGGCTTGACAGCAGCCATATACCCATGTTCATAGCAGCATTATTCATGATACTCAAAAGGTAAAAACAACAGTGTCCATCAAGATGAACAAAATGTGGTCTAGCCATATAATATTATCCAATCATAAAAAGGAATGAAGTTCCAGCACCTGCTACAACATAGACGAACCTTAAGAACATTATGCTAAGTGAAATAAGCCAGATGCTAAAGGACAAATATTGTATGATTCCACTTATGTAAACTATCTAGAATAGGCAAATTCATTGAGGTGAAAATTGGAGGTTTCTAGGTGCTGGGAGGAGTGAGGATTAGGGAGTTATTTCTTATGGGTGCAGAGTTTCTGTTTAGGGTGATAATAAGGTTTTAGAAATAGATAGTAGTGATGGCTGTACAATACTACGAATGTAATTAACGCCACTAAACTGTACACTTAAAAATGATGAAAATGGCAAATCTATGTTATGTATATTTTACCACAATGTAAAAAAAAAGGAATGAAGTACTGATTCATGCTACAATGTGAGCATTATGCTAAGTGAAAGAAGCCAGACACAAAAGAGCACATTTTGCATGATTCCATTCATATGAAATATGCAGAATAGGTAAATCAATAGAAATAGAAAGATTGGTGGTTGCCAGAAGCTGAGAGGAGGGAGAAGTGGAGACTAACTGCTTAATGGGCACAAGGTTTTTTTCTGGAGTGATGAAAACGTTTTGGAACTAGATAGAGGGGGTGGTTGTACAACACTGAGAATGTACTAAATGTCACAAATTGTTTGTTTAAAATGTTTAATTTTATGTTATGTGAAGTTCACTGAACTTTTTTTAGAGGAAGAAACTATTGATTCATGCAACAACATGGATGAACTTTAAATAAATTGCTCTAAGTGAAAGAAAGGAGACCCAAAAGACTATGTAATAACAACTCCAGAAGAGGGTTTTGACTGGATTCTATAATGGTAAAACAAAAAGAACTTTATACACTACTGTATTACAGCTGGAAAGTTTGTTTCATGTCTAAGGAGACATGACAACTAAAGGCAACATGGTGTCCTGCATTGGGTCCCATAACAAAAAGGGGACATTAGTGGAAAAACAGATGAAATCCAGAGTTTTTAGTTAATAGTTTGGTACCAACATCAATGTCTTAGTTTTAAATGTACCGTAATTACATAAGATGTTTATATCAGAGGAAGCTGCGTAAAGGGCCTACGGGAATTCTCCATACCAACTTTGCAACTCTTCTATAAATGCAAAATTATTTCAAAATAAAGTTTGAAAAAATGAAACAAACAAAGACAAAAAAACGAGGGCCCTAATTAGCTGATCCCATCCCAGAGGAAACCTTAGCCACAGGCATCAAAACACGTACAAAGATTTTCATAGCAACATTAGTTGCAGTAGTTGAAACTGGAAACAACCCATAATCCAGCAACAGTGGAAAGGATAAATAAAATGTAGTAGAGTCATATGATGGCATACATCCAGCAACCAGCAACAAGAACTGACAACTTGCAACAACATGGCTGAACACTACACCACAGTGAGTGAAAGAAAGCACACCTCAGGACATAGTAAGATCACACTGAAATAATATTCAGAATCAGGCTCAACTATACTGTTTAGAGATCCATAGGTGGTAAAATTATGATGATGAAATATGAAAGTGCAGATATTCAAAATCTTCTTACCTACTAATTGGTAATTTCATATGGTTCAACTTTAATATAAAGAAAAACAAGGAAATCACTGTCACAAGTCGAAAGAGTGTTTACCTCTGGAGGACAGCAGAGGAATGTGACTGAGAAGTGTACACGGAGCTATCTGGGGAAATAGAACGGCCTATTTTCGGCCTGGGTTGTGGTTACACAGGTGTTCATTTTATAACTTTTCATTAAACTGTATATGAATGTTTTGTGTACTTCCCATACAGTATATGAAATTTGTAATTTTTAAAACAGTAAAAAATAATGTCATACCTATTCTATGCAGAACATTATGCTCAACTTTATGGTGAAAAAAGATAACAACTGTCTGGGCCCTTAAAAAGTTTATGGTCTGACTGAGTAAATAAGACCCCCACGTAAAAAGATAACGTATGGCATTTCAAGTCAATGGGGAAAGAAGTTTAATTTTTCAATGCATAGTGTTGGTACAACTGGGGGAAAAGTTTGATCCATACTTAATACTTTATCCCAAAATACATTCCAAATGTTTGAAAGCTTTAAATACAAATAAATAAATAACAAACTAAGTAACTAAATAACTATACAAGTTCTAGAAGAAAAACAATGGAAAAGTTTTTTAAAATAATCATGGAAGTGGTAAGATCTTCTCTAAGTATAATAAGAAAGAAACCTTGACAGATTTAACTGAAGAAAATTTTTAATTAATTACCAAAAGTCAAGCTGAAGACAAACATCACACTGGGGAGAAATATCTGGAACTCATACTAGACAAAAGGCCAATTTCCTAATATATCAAGAGCGTCTACAGCTAAATTAGGTCAATAATACAACAGAAAAATGAAAAAAAGGATAAAAATGGCTCTTTGAAAGAGAAATGAAAATGGCTGGAACATGTAAAGGTACAATAAGGTACCAGTTTTACCTTTCAGATGAGTCACCATCAAAGTCTGGTAACTCCTTGTGTCGGTGAGGGTATAGGAAAACAGACAGTATGGAAAGTAATTTAGCAATATATTAAAATTACAAATGCCCAATCTGTCTGACTCTGCAATTTCAAAGAATGTCAAACACTTTTAAGAATTTATTTCTAGGAATTTGGATATACTTTCATATATACAAAATGATATATACATACAAGAATACACACTGCACCATTTGTGAAGGTATAATATCAGAAATCTAAATGTCCATCATAATGCATCATGTATTATAAATACATTATGGCACACTCACATAAAATACTAAGCAGCTATCAAAAAGAATTAGGGAGCTCCAGATTTACTGACAAAAATGACTTCCAAGTTATTTTAAGTGGGAAAACAAGCAGATTTCAGTAGAGCATATATAATATGCTAATTAACGTACACACAATCACACATACATCACTATATATGTACATAAATGCAAGCATAAAGGTATATATGCCAACACCCACACTAAGAATCAGTGTAAGAATAAGAGCAAGTTTGGCAATTGTGTGTGTAGCCCAGAGAATTCATGAAAGTTGCCTACCACCTATAGCTTCTCCTCATGGAGGCTCTTCATTCACTCCCTACTGATGTCCTGGGTGGGGCTCTTGCCTAAATTATTGTCATGGTCTCCTAACTCGTCTCAGCCCTCCTAGGTCATCCTACCCAACACCACCAGTTATACTTCCCCAAACAGAAACCTGATTACATCACTTCCCACTGACGACTCCATGCTAGACAGAGGACAGAACCCAAAATTCAGAGCACAGTCCACAAGGTCCCCGCAGGGTAATCTCTGTACACTTCCCAGCTTTGCATCCTGCAACGGCCACCACAGCTCCTTCCACACAACTGGTCAACATCCCTGTGTCGTGAAACGTGTTTTCTCATTGACAATGACAATGCCGTCCTTTATTGCTACCTTTGGAAAACTCATCTCTTAAAGGCCTAGTTTAAACATCTCCTGTTCTGTGAAACCCTACTGGACTTCTTAGGCTCATTTTCCCAGAGCACCTTCATAGAACAAAAATATCAAAGCACATATCACAGTACATTATAAAATCGTTAACAAGAATGAACATGGCTTTTGCAGACAGAGACTTGGGCAACTGTGACGAGTTATCTTCCCAGCCCTCTATAATCCTCACGCCTTCACGTGTAAGATACATAAAGGTCAAAATGCAGTATTTCGTGCATCATATGAACTCAATAGGTAGCTGTTGTCCAGACTCTGCCAAACCAATTGCGTAACTGTGGCCAAGTGACACAACCCTTATGAGCCTTAAAGAAATTAAAATAAAGTTTCTATATTATAGAATTATTGAGTATTAGATGAAATGTGAGGTATCTAGTATAGTTCTCAACCTATCAATGCTTAAATATCTCTTGAATATTTTCAACCAAATTATTAAAAATGACTTTCTCCAAAATATATACTATTTTGAACCATAAAACAGAGAGGATTACAGAAGGATGCATGTGAAGTGGGGGAGGGCAGAAGACCAAGCAGGGGATAGGGAAAGAGAATGTAAGAATGTGGGTGCTGAAGGTAATGGTCTGACAGCTCTTTATAGGCACTAGAATACTACACAAATATACAAAAAATAGAACATGAGAACATACCAGAACTTCTGGGCTCTATTCCAATTTTTATTGTCTGGAGAAAAGTCAAAGTATGGATTGACCACAGGGTCTTACATTAGAACTAGAACATAATGTAGCTTTTGGTGACTACTTTGCCCCAAATCAGAAAAACAAAACTTCCGCAGTTAAGGGCAGAGAAAGGAGATTTTCAAGATGCAAACCAAATCTTGGCAACTCCATCCCAGCAGCTAGGAAAAAAGCAATGAAGATCCAAAACCAAGCCACCCTGGAAACCGAATGGCCAGGTTTTCTCTGGGGCAAGCCAGGGACACACAAAGGGCAGACACGGCTCCAAGCACCAAACAAAACCAGAGTCACTACCTTCCTTTTAACAGTTTACAGGGCAGCCTAAGAAGTCTTTAAAAATAGCGTTTCTTTTATTTACATCCCTCTTTCCATGATTATATCCCTTTCCTTGATTATACATCTGTATCAGGGAGAAGATATTCTATGGGAAGAAACTGGGCTTACAACCAAGTATGCTCACTAATAAAACTATATACAGTTACAAATTCAATTATCCTAACTTTTATAGATATCTTTTTATATATCCTCATCGTGTGTGTGTGTGTGTGTGTGTGTGTTTATCTTCTGTGTGGTAACAGGTTTGTACTATGTTATGGCACCAGGCGTTAGTTACACTTTGCAAGGTTGTGGTAATGTTCCACAGAATGCAGTAAATCCTCTGAGTCAGTGACCACTACGTGCTTCTGTTTCCCATAGCAAAACAAAGTTCATTAACCTTCTTGGTGCTGTGTAATGCCATTAGTCTTAAATTCAATAAGCGAGTTCACTCTCTTTACATTTATGGTTGCTAACACATGCATAGTGTTCTGTCATTTTCCGTTTTCCATATTCACGTTTCCTCGTTTTTCTTTCTTGCCTATCTTTCGTTGTAATCCCCAGTAATCTGGAAAATCTGTAGTATGTTTTTAGTAATGCTAATGATACTTTCAGAGAAAAAGAAGTTAGCAACTGTATAATTCCTCCCATTTCCTCCGTCACTTTAATAAACTCCTGCTTTTTGTTGGTATCCTCATGAACACATTTCCCTCTGTTATAAAAGAGATATTTAATATAAAAATAAATTTACTTCAAGTAAGGTGGAAGTAAATATATTACCCCTTGTTTTAAGAAAAAATTATCACTCTTATTTAAATTTGGACTTTAGATGTGAGTGCCTTTGGTGTTCATTGCCAGCCCTTCATGCCACCACTTCTCCACTCTGTTACTGATCTGATTCATCTCCAGAAATCTTGACTTCTTGCATATTTGGAAATGTTTTTACGCAGGCTTTACATGTGAATGGCAACTTCACTGGGTATAGAATTCTTAGTCAAACTTTTTACCTCAGTACTCTGAGAACTGCAGCACATATATCCAACAAATAACTCATATTCAGAATAAATAAATAACCCTTATCAAGCAATAAATAAAAGATACAAACACAAAAGAAAAGTGGGTAAATAGCCTGAGCAGGTACTCTACAAAAGAGGACATTTGAAAAGCTGCTCAACCTCATTAGCCGGCAAGGAAATGCAAATTAAAGCCACAATGAGACAGGATTATGCACCTACCACCAGGGCAGAAAGCCTGTTCCTCACACTTGCTGGTAAGGATGTACAGCACTGCTAGGAGTTTAAACTGTTATAACCACTTTGGAAAATGGATAGTACCTACTAAAGCTGAACACACACAGTTTCAGACCCAGGTATACACCCAACAGAAATACATAAGTGTGCACATACATGTACCAAGAAAGTATATAACAGCATGATTCATAATAACCCCAAACTGGAAATAATCCAAAGGACTATCAGCAATCTGGCAAATGGTGGTACGCTCATAAGATGAGAATGAACAAGCTACAGGTGCCACTACACAGAGATGACTCACAAGCATGAGTGAGCAAAAGCCAAAATGTAAAAGTATATAGATATAAAAATAAAATAAATATATATTATATATATGTATAATGATTTCGTATATATAAAGTTCAAGGACAGGCAAAGCTAGTCAATGTGTTTAGCAATTGGGGCAGCAGTTATCTTAGGACAGGGGTCGGCAATCTTTTATGTGAAGGGCCAGATGGCAAACACTTAAGGCCCTGCAGGGCGTGCAGTCTCATCTTGGTCACCTCTGCTGATGTAGTACAAAGGCACCCACGGACATGACACAAACAAATGAGCGTGGCTATGTTTCGTTAAAACCTACAGACTCTGCAATTTGGCCTTTGAATAATTTTCATGAGTCTTGAAACAATTTTTTTTAACCACTTAAAGACACAAAAATCTTTTAGCTCACAGATGCAGGCCAGAATTGGTCTGCAGGCAATAGTCTGCTTGAGAGGGCTAGGTGTGGTGCCCGGATGGGCCCTGAGGGAACTTCTGAGGGGCCTGCAAAGTTGTTTCTTGGTCTAGATGTACATAAGTATGTGCCTTTCGTAAAAACACACTGAGCTGTACACTTGAGCTGTATACACCTTCCATATGTGTATTTCAATTAAAAGCATTTTTAAAAAGTATTTAAGTAAAAAAAAAATAAGTTTAAAAAACCAAGTATGTGTGACCAACTTAATTTTTTGGTTAATTTATCTGTAGGCAATTCTTCATCCTAAAATTCAGTACCTTCATCAGGATCCCCATTTGTTGATTTCTAATTTTTTTTCAAAAAGTCTGCTCTTTTATCTTTGAATCCTCTTCCCTTTGTTCAGTTTGTTCCACGCTCTTTGCCAGGAACACCAGCAAATGACCCCAACATTCCTATAGACTAAATCTGTATGTATGATCCTTTCTGTATCCTTATCACCACTCTGTTTTCGAGTGATCTCACGCCTGTCTCTTGTCCTGATTTTCTTTTTCTGCAACTCTGATTCTGCTGTTCTGCTTTTTGCAGAAGTGCTCTGTGCAGTGGCGATGCTTATTTGGGAATTCAACCCATACCACCTGTGATTTCTCTGTAAGTTTATTCTTGCATCCCATCTTTCATTTCTGGTTTCACTGTGAACATTTTATTCAACTTCCTTGAAGGTATAAGTCAGTTATTCAAACTCTTCTTGTATTTTCTAATGTCATCTTCGTTTTGAATGTCTTAATAACCTCTCTACTTTTCCTCAGAAATTTGAATGGGCTGCATGTTAGATTTTTTGCTTGCTTGCTTGTTAATTAATCTTTCAATGAAGGAAGCTTATCTCCAGGATTTCTCCTGCTTGGCACTACTGACATTTGGGACTGGATACTTCTTTATTGTGGGTGCTGAGCATTGTCGAAGGTTTAGCCGCATCCCTGGATTCTACCCACTAGATGCCAGTAGTACCACACTGGTTGCAACAACAATAATTCATTGTCAATGTTCTAAGGGAGCCGCTAGTCCAGACTTACTTGCCCCAAAACAGAATGGGTAGAATCTCCTTACTCCTCTCTACCGGACACGACTCAACTTCTCTTAGAAATGAAGCTAGAGAATGTTACGGAGATTTAAATTATTCATTCAAAAATCCAGCAGTCTGATGGGGGATGGGGAGAATTGGGGCTGACTGTGGACATTTCATTTCCATGCCCTCTGTTTGTTGGGGCCAATACCTCTAAATGTGCGTACTAAGGGTTGGGTTGTGTGCTCTGTCTTGATGTTAGGATTCTGGTTTATTTCCTTGTCTGGGAGTGAGCTGGTCACTCTGAAACGATATCAAGTTAAAATAAAGCTCTACAGTTTGCAAGATTTTTGTCTGGTGGTTCAGCAATTATTTCTCTCTGCACAATGGCCTCTGGTGCTGCTAGCCCTTGGCTACAATGCTGACTCCTAGGATGTAGTTTCTCATTTCTCTGGCCAACCATCCTTACCCCACACCTTATCCCCATCAGAACTGGAACAGAGAGGAAAAGGGGCCTGTTTGTATTTCCAACTTTCCAAAGAGAATGCCTTCTAAGTGGATGGTCTCCAGTCCATCTCTCCAAGTTGTGGGGTCCCTCTGAACCTCCACTATTGTTTTTCCCAATAATGGGAGTTGTATACCCCATGTTATCCTCTATTTTAATTCAAATTGACCTTAAACTGGCAGACAGCCCCTGGAATTAATGTTTTAAGATTTAGGCTGTTTCCAGAGTTCAGTTGAGGAAATTTATCCTCTATTTTTGTTCCTTTCACCTGGTTTCAGAAAAGGGATATTTTGCTATCTTGCTGTTAGGTCACCATTCTTCCTTTTAGTCCCTGGTGTAATATTTCTTCCCTCTCTATAGAGGTAAAGTGATAGAGCAAGAAAACTGCTCAACTCAAAGAAAAATCCGTTTCATGTCTCAGTTTCAGCAGTAGGAGCATAAATGAACTTTTCTTTCTAAAATACCTAGTAGAAAACTCTGGGGTAGAGCTCAGGGGAGCAAAATCCAATTTTGGAGAAAATGCTGGTTATGTGGCTCTAGGTGCTTTTCTTTGCTTCTTGCACTTAATTTCATACTCATTAAAATAGAGAAATATGTTCTGCTCCATGTCTGCACTAGGCTGGGGAGAGAATGAAATGTATTCTCTCCACTAACGGCAAGTGATACTGCACACAAGAAACTACTTCTTCCTGCCTAACAGAAAGCGGGCCCCTTAATTCCTAAATGCGCCTTCCACCTTTCCCTTTCTACACAGAGACTAGGGCACCCACACGTTCCTGGTGGGGAACCTCATGGCCAGGGATTAGATATGTGCTGAGGAATTTCTTCCTAACACTGATTCAGAGAGATGGTTCATAACTGGCGTACAATTAACTCACAGGTGTCAAGATCACACAAAGGTTTTATTGTAGCTACCTTCTTTCTCCGCGTAATCCTATATAATACCTCAGTTTCCTGAAGTAATTTTTATGAACTTGAAGCTGAACAGCTTAAGCTTATTTAACTAATTAGATTTGACTTCATGACAATCGATGACTGCTAGCACAATACTGGCAGTCACAAATCCATACGAAGAGGCAGGTAGATGGTTGGGTCCTACCCTGGATCAAGTGTGCCAGATGAACTTTTTAAAACTAAATTCTCAGGTCAGCTGCCTGTGAGCTCACGGGCAGCATACTAGGTCTGCTGGTAGTAGTGAAATACCTTTGCAACAATGGGCACATTCATTGATGATAAAGATGAAAGATTAGGGTGTCATAACTAAATCGATCCAATGTCTTTGGAAAGTTTAAATATGGAGGTAGAATTTGGTTAACTGGTTGACCAGTTAACCAAAAAATATGTAGAGTACTTACCATGTCCTCAACATCAGTCTAAATGCTTTAGAAATACAACATTTAGTCCCTATTTTTAATAAAACCGAGATTTAACTGAAAAGACTAGTGTATGTATAATATATAAGACAAAGAAGAATCCAGCACTAAATCTTGACCTTTCTTCAGTACTGGTGCTGTTAGCCCTCTCAACCTCTCACACTACCTGTTGCTTGACTTACCCTCTCCTCACTTTCTTTCCATATCTATTCCACACCTCCTTCGTAGCCTCCTGTTTGGGATTCTCTCCCTTAAGTGTCGGTATCCTCCATTCTCAGTTCTCTTCTAATCTACATAGTTAGCCTAGAGAAATGACACTAAATGAAACTCCAACTACCTTTAGTTTGATGAAGAACCTCCAATTCACAGATCCAACTGGATACACACACCTCCAACACCTCAAAGGCTGCATGTCGGAACTTGCTTCCCTCCCAGTATTTCCAATCTTAGAAAGACGGGTGAATGGCACCATCACCCCACCATCACCCAACATGGAACATCAGGAGTCACCTGTGACTGCTTCGTCCTCCTTACTCCCAAGTCTAACTGGTCACCAAACCACTTAATTCTTTTCCCTGTTATATCTCTTACCCATGCTCTCGTCTTCCTCCTACTTAATGTCCTTCTTAGTTCAGGAACACATTATTTCTTGCCTGAACTACGCCCAAGCTTGCAAACTGGTTTCTCTGCCTTTGGTACCATCCCACTTACTCTGAAACTTTCCTCTCTGGCCACTCCCAATCTTACATCTAACACACCCGTCACACCGGAATGACTTGCATGTCCCCAAGTTTTATCATCTCCACATCTTCATGTCCCTTTTCCTAGAACACTTTATCTTTCCCCTCTTAATCTACTAAACTTCTACCTATATTTGAAAACTCAGATCAGACATCACCTCCTCCAGGAAATTCTTCTTGATACACCCCCTACCTGGAGGCAGATTCCCCACCTTCATACTGGTAGTGTCCAAATATCCTACCATCTAAAAAAATATTTAAAAGATGAAGTTCCTCTTCATCTCAAACTGAATGCCAGGGGGAAAATACATGCTCATAAAAACTGTAGGAAGTAATTTACATGACTATAAGCAGAGATGAGTCTCTGTGTCCTCCTTTCAGAACCATGGTCCACACAGAAGTGACCCAGTGGATCCTGCTGTCAGTCAACTTTGCTGGACGAGATCCCTCCCTCACCTATACTTTCACCATGTTCCAGGCAAAAGAGATGTTTTCCTAGTATTGGTCTCTGGCTACTTGTTTTAGGGCAGAATCAACTGGATAAAATACAGCATTTCTAGGAAGACACCCCTAACATCTGTCTCCTAATCTGCTTTTGTTACAGTTTAATGTCTCCTGTGCCTTAGAGACATCAGGACAAGACTTAAAAGTTAACACAGATCTGATTCTTTATCTATAAAATGATAAGCAGATGATTGCAAAGGATGCTTTTCCCACTGAAACATCATCTGGACTTAATCCCTGTCTTATACTGGCTCTCCTGAGGAGTTTCCCCATTTCTGCAAATAAATAAAATACAAAAGGGCCTAGCCAACAGTCACTGCAACTCACTGCCCTGTCTCTGACAGGGGTTACAGGATGGTTAAGGAATAGTTAGACGGAGCTTTAAAATGTCTTAAAATATTAGAAATATATCAATATTCTCTTCCCCCAATAATTCAATATAGAATTTCAACTTGTGTGAAGTTTTTTTCACATCTGAACATATTGTACTACCTTTTAGAGTAAGGCATTTCCTTCCATGTGTTTTAAATTTATGTCTTTGAAGCTTCGAAGAGTGCCTTTAGTCCTAGTATTTCCAGATTCAGAGAACAAGTTCATGTGAATCCCACCTATACTTTCAGAAACCCATATCTTTATACAAGGATAAACAATGCCTGATCTTTGGGTTTTTGGTTACACGGTGATGCCCATGTAGGCCAAAATTGCTTATCTGGCAAAAACCGCCACAGAGCGTGAACATTACATTTCTTTTGCTATGCTAGAAAACCTTCTTATACTTTTATAAAGTTGTTCCTGTAGTAGTTATCATTTATTATGAGCACATAATGGCATCTCCAAATTTTACTGTCACTTCTAAGGAAAGTCTTCCTTACACTGATACGCAGTCTGTACCCCTCTAGCTACCAATGCTGAGGGGTGAGTTTCTGGAATCGGAGATGGTTCCGTCTGACATGAATCCCAGAGTGAGCAACTTTATTCCTAACCCTTGTCCTGAGCCCGGGTTCACAAAAACAATTCTGCCATACCGGCTGATGGAAGCACCTATCCAGCCATGGGGCTCCAGACATTTCTGGAAAACAGGGTGGCTTTCCCTAACATGAACCCAGCACTTTAGAAACTGTTTCCAAGCAAATCTCTTCTTCTGTCACCCTTTTCATTCCTAACACCACTATTTGAGTTAGGACTCATTTCTCAACTAAATCTCAGTCATTACATGACATGGGTTAAGAGTCCAATGCCTAGGTTCAAATCTCACTTCCGCCATTTGCTAGCTGTATGACCTGGGCAAATTACTTAATCTAACTTTGCTTTCTTCATCATTAAGATGGAACTACAGCACTGATAGTACCCACCTCATATAGATGTTATGAGCATTGAATGAGGTGGTGACTGTAAAGTACTTGGCACCGTGCCTGGAATAGAGCAAGGTTTTATTATTATCATCATTATCATCATCATCATCATTATCATCATCATCATCATCATCATCAATAGCCTCCTAACTGGTCTCTTGCCACAAGATTACCACCCTTCACCAATCCCTCTTCCATGCCACTTCTAGAATGCACTTTCAAAAATATTTCTTGATTATAAAATACATTTCATTATAGAAAATTCAGAAAACATATGAAGGAAAAGTCACCCATAGTCTGACCATAGAAATGACTGTTTGTACATTTCCTTCTAGTCTTTTTTTTTTTTAACCTAGATGAGATGATCATTTATATATTATTTGTGCCTGCTGTTTTCACCTAAGCATATTCCCATAATTTAACATTTAATAACACAAAGTAGGTTCAGTTCTAATTCTTTGTTTGGTATTAGATGCAACTGGAGCAATAAATGATTGGTAGTGGTGGGAATCTCTGCTCCCCTTACCTCTTCCCAATGTCCCGCCTTCCCTGTCTGCCAAGGCAACAGCTACCGGCTAACAGCTACTGCCAAGTTTCTCTGATGCTGACAGTCTACTGCCTGCACTTTTGCTTATTAGCTTTAAGCCTAGACATGTCCTGACATCAGGGGCAGGAGGAGGTGCGGGGGGGGGGGGGCGGTTCCCTGGTCTAAGGAACGCACAATGCTGAGGGTTCAGGTAGAGCCCTGTGCTACTGGTGTTACACCCTGCCAGCTTCCTCCCTGCTGCCCCTAAGACTGTGCTCATGTATTTCTTGTCTAGAAGGGCCACCTTCTCGCTTCTCTCCCCATGTACAATTTTCAAGACCCAGCTCTAAACAAGAGTTCGTTCAATAAAACATTCCTCTCCATAATGACAACCAAGCCTGGTGTTACCGAGTTCTCTTACAGTTGAGCCACTTCCATGTGACAGCACAGGTACTTGGTAGACACCTGTTGAATGGGCGACTGAATATATTTATACTGGCTCTTTAAACAAACCACAAAGTACTTCAGAGATTAACTATTTCTCCTAATTTTTGCTCTCATTGGTAATTAGCACAGAGCTAGGTAATCAATAAATGACTGATGAATCAAGTAATAGCCGCCACTTTTATTCCTTTATAATATGTATGTTTTTACTTCTTTTTGTTGCCTTATTGTATTCAATAGACTTGATAACAACTAACACTCTTACAGTGCTTACTATGTGCCGGACATACTTCTAAGTGCTTCACACATGTGAACTAAGTTAATCCTCACAACAGCCCTGGAAAGAGGGTACAATGATCATTTTCATCTTATACATGAGGAAGTAATGGAATTAGAATTCAAATTTAAAAACCAGTTTGATCAAACAATATCTATATAATTGAATTCAACAATTAAAATATGCATTAAGGATCAACTACATTCTAAGCATTGGGTAAGGATACTGCCTGCCCTGGGGGACGGGGAGAAACACCTAACAATGCACTAAACACAAGGCAAATGGAACAGGCACATATAAACACAAAGAGAGAAAAGGGTAAAGGGGGCCCAACTCCTAGAATCAGCCTCTCCCAAATGCTGGGAAATAAGGGGCCCTCAACATCATATCATCATTAGTCACATCCAGCAATGAACGGGGGATGCCCTCGATGGGAGCCACGATCCTGGAACACGTCTGTGAGCATCTGGCAGGACCTTGCACATCTGTTCATCCTCGGCCAACTCTTCCTTGCTCCCAAGTGATTCCTTGTCACTACCACTCTGCCCTATACCCCAGGAGTCGATAGCGATAGCTGGATGAGACAGGACAAACTCCTCCTCATTGGCAGGGACACAGCATCCCAACAAATCACACAACTCACCCGATACTGACGTATTTTAATAAGCAGAGAAGACAGTCTCTTTGAAGGGCCTTTTTGTGTACCATAAATCAGAAGAATTTCACATGCTCATCAACAGAATCAATGTGTTTTCTGGTCAACATCTGAAACGTGTCTTTTAGGGAGCACTCCATAAATACTAGAGAGCCAGAGTCTAGAGTGGACCTGGAGCCAATGCACTAGTGACCCCCTGCCCTCTACCCCAGAAAGCAGAAGTCCTGGGAACAGACCTCATAGGCCCAGGTCTGCTTTTATTCTGGAAGACAAAAGAATGGACCCAATTCCTCAGAGCTCTCACCCAACCATAACTTCAGCCACCACCTGGATGCTAGCTTAACCCAGATCTCCAGTCTCTTAGCCACTTCAACCCCAGCTGGTTCAAACAGAACTCATCACCTCTCCTCCAAACCTGTGTTCTCAGTGACCGCCACCAAGGCAGAGACCTGAGTTGCCCTTATACCCACACATGCCCTCCTCAGAGGCCCTCACTCTGCACCCACTCCCACTCCCCAATCTCAGTCCAGACCCTTGCGATTTCTTGTCTGGCTCGACACCCTTCTTACAGGACCCCCACAATCCTTCCTCCCCACCACAGGCCAGAACAGTTTTTCAGAAGCACAAGACGACACAGGTCATTATTTGCTTTAAAACCCTTAGGAGGTCACTATTACCTATGAGATCAAGTTAAACTCCCAACCTTGGCTCACTGGTCCCTGCAAGACCCTGCCTGCTTCTCAAGTCACCTTTTGTTCATCCACACACATACCCCACCCTTTTTGCTCCTCCTCAATCAAGAACAGTACAGATAAGCCCCTCTCACAGCCACCAAGCTCAGACCTCAGCAGAAGCACCACCTCCCACAGAAAGGCTTCCATGATGCCTTCGCCTCAGTCTGCATGACAAAGTGCCTGTCCCCACCTCCACAGACATGCCATGCACTACACAGCATCACCTATTAGTTTCCTTCAATGTCTTTTCCACTGGTCTATAAGCTCATTTCTGTGTCTCCAAGCCCCAGAGTGGTGGCTGGCACAGAGTTAACTGTTTGCCAGATGAAAGACAGAGCTTAGGCACCCAAGCCTGCCAGGTCACATCCCTTTGCCCTTCCCCAACACCCAGGAAGAATTACCAACACAGTCGCAGGTGGGAAACTCGGCCTGGGCTCTCTTGGCGGGCGTATCCAGCAGACTCTTAGTGGGTGTGTCCAGGTACTTAAGAGGAGACTCCAGGAAGCCACTGAGGGTGGGTGTGAGTGGATTCTCAGCCTTGGTGGGTGTGGCCTCCTGGCCTCCCTCCTCTGAATGGAAGCAGGTGGTTGAGAGCACAGTCACAGCCCCTGAAGACTCGATCTTGATTTGCTTGGGAGAGCGGGTAGCAAAAGGGCTCTCAGGGGCTGGGAGACACGTTGGCTGGTTCTCAGGGTCCTGAATGGGCACAGACGGGGGGCCAGGAAGCCCAAAGCTATCCCCAAATTCAGCCTCAAACTGCCGGATGAGCTCTTCTAGCTTGTCATCAGCGGGGGGAAGGGGGCCAGCGGAACCCGGCTGCAGGGCTGCCATGGGGCTGGGGGATCTCATTTCCTGAGTAGGGGGCAGCAGGCTGTCCCCGGAGGGACTAGGTGCAAATAGCGCAAGAGAAGGTTCTGGGGGCAGGGGGACAGCAGAGCCCTGTGAGGCGGGGACAGGGGCAGGTGGATGTGCCTGTGCATCCTCAGAGACTGGGGACCTCGGCCCTTCCAGGATGATTTGCCGTACAGGCAGGAAGAGAGGCTGTGCTTCCCGCAGCCTGGACTTTTTGATCTGAATGGGCTTCCGGACACTGGGCTTGATTCCAGGAGTGGCTTTCTCAGGTCCCAGGGGACCGCCAACGGGTGCCAGTGGCTTCTTCTTCTTCTCTTTGGGCGGTCTGTCCAGAGGCCGTGTGACAGGTGAGCTTGATGGTACCCACCAGCTGGGGGCAGGAGGCTCCGTGGGAGTAGAAAAGGAAGCATCATGGGCCTGGTCCAGGAAGAGACTTCGCTTATGGTGGAGGTGCTGCTGCAGGGCGGTCTGGGCCTTCTGGTGGGTGTCAGGCTCTGAGGATGGTGTGGGAGTCTCCCTCTGGAGAATGGGTGATGGGGCTGGGGCTGGGGCTGGGGAGGAAGAGGGAGCCTCAACCTTGACCTTGGGCTTGGTGGGCAGGGCCTCGGGCCGCTTGAATACTGACTGGATGTAATCACTAGCACTGCCCAATAACTGCTCCAGTTCAGCCATGGGGTCAGGGCTTGGGCGTGGCATGGGCCAAGAGCTTCGGGGAGTTGCTGGTGGGGTGTCAGTGCCCCAGGCTTCAGGAAACTCTGTTCTAGGAGTTGCTGGAGGGAAGGCAGGGCTATCAGGAGCAAAAGATGGGTGCTCTTCAGGGGGGACCGCAGGCCATGAGGGGGCCCGGAGGTAGGACTGGGGAGATCTGAAAGGGGCAGGAGGGGACAAGGCCTCAGGAAGGGGGCAAGAAGCCTGGGAGGTGGAGTGAGAAGGCTGGGGGAGGGCAGAAGAGAGCTGTGTGAGAGCTTCGATGGCGATGGCGGTCTGCAGGCTGATGTTTTTTTCCTTGGCGATACTCAGAGCATTCTGGGATAGAGGCAGGCCCTCTGGGGGAGGTATCTGGGGGACCTCCGAGCTAAGAAGTGGCCTAGTGCTTGGTGCTGGGAGGCCAGCCTCCCCAGGAGGCAGAGTCCCTGGGAGCCTGGGCTGCTCCTCCCCTCCCTCCACGACCACAGACTTGATCTTCCCCTCCAGCCACTCGAGGTAGTCAGGGCATTCTGGGCCATCGCAGTTGCAGTTGGGGGGTTTCATGCCATGCCGAGCAAGGGCCAGGGCTGTCTGCAGCGTGTCAAGGTCTTCACTGCCAGCAGAGCAGCTCTCGGGCCCTGACCCGGGTCCCCTGTTGTTCCCAGCCTCGCGACTCATCTCACGGTTGAAGGTTTCATAGAGCCGAGTACTAAGGGCCCCATAAGAGGACACAGCTTCGGCCACAGCCGAAAAGGCCACCAGATCGTGGGCATCTTCCAGGCGAGCAGTGTGAGCTGGGCCTGGGGCAGCGTCCCAGTCAGGCTTCTGGTCTACTCGCCAAGGACCACCAGCCCCCAGCAGGCTGGGTCCAGCGGGTTCTCTAGCACCATTGACTGGCGCCCCTGAGGCGCTTAGCTGCCTTGAGTCCCCATGGAACACTGGCCCTGAGTCCATTTGACCTGCAACAGGTCCATCAACTGGGCTGAGCTCTGAGCCTGTCTGGAGAGAGAGGGAGAGAGAGAGGAGGGAAAAAAAAGGAAAAAGATGAGCCAAAATATTTGAAAAGCTTGTCCTACTTCACACCACTCAGATGCACACTTTAACTCGCTTTTCTTGCAGACCTTCTCTCTGATACAGCTTGAACCTCAGCTCATCTTCCCTGTCTCCTTTTCCACTAGCTGCACCAGCAGAAATGGAAGGCAAATCTTTAAGAGCTCCTAGTACGGAATTCTGAATGTTGCTCAGGAGTTTTAGAGCCTCACTCAGATCGATCACACTGATGAGGCTCCCCTGAAACTAAGCATTTGTTAAGACACACAGAAAGGTCTTGCAATGACCAAGGACCATGCTGATTTTTTTTGGGGGGGTCAGGAGGGAAAGAAAGCTACCCAAGCCCACCAGATAACAATGCGCCATAAACATTAAGTGTGTGTAAGAAATGAGCAGCTTTGATTAACAAATTCAGCCAGAACAAGGGGTCAGTCATAGCTTCTCAGTGGGAAGGAACCCTCAGTTCTTTCCCTTGCCTGTTCCTGTCCTCACTTAAGCCTAAGCTGAGCTCAGAGTCTGGATAGCAGATATTCCCACTCCCAGCCCCAGCCCTGAAGGAAACACTAATGATCTGACACAGCATGTGTTTAGCACTAAGCTGAGCCAGTTATGCCGATGACAAGCCAGTTACTGCTTGGAAGAAGATCCAGGCCTCACCCCAAGCCCAGGAAGCATCATTTTACAGCTGATCCACCAAAGTACACAGCACGGGGACAGTGCAAGAGGAAGGGATCCGGGGCCTGGTCCATCAAGCTAAAAGTTAATACAAAGATGCAGAATTGAGTTTACAAGATTCATACTTCTGGAAATGAAAGCTCTTCCTCACTTTAAGTGCGAATGGATGGTGGATGGAAAGAAGGAAGGGAGGGGGGAGGAAGGAAGGAAGTAAAATAAAGAAAGAAAGGAAAGGAAAGGAAAGGAAAGGGAAGGGAAGGGGAGGCAGACAGACAGACAGACAGAAAGAAAAGAAGAAAAAGAAAAAGAAAAAAAAGAAGAGTTTAGAAAGTCATCAACAGATGCTACAACTAGCAGGTGGAAGTTTGCTGAGGCACAGCATAGATACTTGGTCTTAAACACTTTAGATGGAGAAATCTGGCAGACACTACCTTTACCAAATGATCAAAGTTATCATCACCAATATCAGGACAAACCAGTATCATGTGCCTCTTGATATAATACACCAAGAAGACTATGTCACACAGAACTCCAGACAAAATGTACACCTGAGCCTCATCAGGAGGAAACATCACATAAACCCGAACTGAAGGGCACTCTAGAAAGCAGCTGGATTGCTCTCTTCAAAAATTTCGAAGATAGGACTGACCGACATCTCTGCCAGCTTATATGAGACTAAGGAGACGTGCAAAATGCATGTTCATGGAGTAGATCTGGGGAGAAATAGCTATAAAGTACATCATTGGAACAATGATGAAATCTGAATATGGATGTGGATAAGACCATATTGTGTCAACCTCAGTCTTCTTGACTTGGATCATTATACTACGGTTATGGAAAAGAATGTCCTTGTCTTAGGACACACACACACACACACACACACTCTCTCTCTCTCTCTCTCTCTCTCTCTCTCTCTCTCTCTCTCTCTGAAGTATTGGTAGAGGAATACTGTATCGCCAGCTTAATCTCAAATGGTTCAGAAAAATTACAGTCATGAGCCACTTAATGGGGATATGTTCTGAGAAATGTGTCATTAAGCGATTTCCTCGTTATGCAAACATCACAGAGTGCACTTACACAAATCTAGATGATATAGCCTACGACACCCCCCGGCATGTGGTATACCACCATAGCATATGTGGTCATCATCAACTGAAATGTTGTTATGCAGCGTGGGACTATATATACATACATAAAAATCTGTATGCATAAAGGAAATGATAAAGCAAATAAGGCAAAATGTAAACAACTTGGGTATGTGGGAGTCCCAGGTACTCTTCTTACAACTTTTCTATAAGTTTTAAAATTCTACCAAACTAAAATGTTAAAGAAATTAGTTCCTCAGGTAGAATATAAGTGTATTAAACAGATGGTAAAAAGATACTAGTCCCCAGTCTGTCAACCATAGCCATCATGGGCCCCAAAGCAGTGGTGGGGAACTGGGATTTGGGATCAGCCCTGAGGGAGGTGAGCAGAGGACCCAGCTTGTGGTTCCCACATCCTCAGCACTGCCCCAACTTTGGCCACAAAGATCCTCATGCTTTCCAACATGCTTTTCTAGGCTTGCCAATGCAGTTCTCATTGCCTGGAATGCCCTTCCCAGCCTCTGTGAGGTCACGCTGGCTTATCCTACAATATCACCTTCTTCCTAATCTGGTTGGCAGAATTACTTGTGGTTCCTTCTCTTGGGTTCCACGGTCCTAATACATGCCTCTATTAGCACTTATCACATGCCACTACTATTATTCAAGCAGCTGCCTCTCCCCACCAGACCCAAATCTTCCTGACTTCTATGCCTCCTGACCACAGCCGCAGCAGTAACACAGTCTGAGCCCAGTGAAAAGCCTCCCATCTCCCACTGGCCATGAATATGCCAGCCTTTCCCTGCTGGAAGACTATCTTTCAGAACTAGGAACAAGTAACTTTCCTCTAGGAATGGGGCTGATGACTAGGCGCTCCCTTCATTCCTTCTTAGAAACCTAAACTTCTGTGGCTACAAAGGCTACAGACTCTGAAGCGGTCAAAGTTTACATGCTTATGTGTAAGAGCCAGACGCAGCATGCATAAGCAGGAAGAAACAGGGAAGAGTAGCATGGACTTATACAAACAGGGCCAGGAAGACTACTGCTACGTGAGCTGAGGCTTCCCCAAAACGGTCAAGACCAGGGAAAGGATTTCAAACGTTATTTTTGGTGTGAATAAGAACAAGGAAGGGCTAGGACCGCTCTTGTGTCTCTGAATTCCCTGGGAAGAGATATGCTCTTCGGACTGAAAGCGGAAGAGAGGGAAGAGTAGACACAGATATGAGGGAAGGGGACCCGGGGTGGGCGGCAGACGTTAAGAAACTCCACGTCACAATTTCCTGGCCAGAGGATCCCACAGACACATTCCTCACACCTGCCGGTGATCCTGGAGGAAACCTGCCATCAGGTGAGGAAAGGGTAAGTGTTATCCCCAACTTTCAGGACACTGAGTGAGAACGACCCAGGTACCCCCCCGAGTGGGGAACTAAAGGAACCACAGGAGTCAGGCTCCCTGAAGGCCAGCAGCCCATCAACGTCCAACTAATCTTTCTGCTGTGTGTCATGTCCTCCTCACTGGACCAAGGAATGAGGAGACAGCTGGCCGACACACTCAAGGGCTGCAGGACAAATTGGCCACAGATTTGTTTGGTTGCGTATCCCCTGCTTTTCCAAAGTTTGCCTTACACCACTTCACTTTTGTGAAAGACCAATATTAGGGCCTGTTTTCGCTAACTGAAGGACAGGCTAAGAGGATTTTCACTTTTACAAAAGAAGGCAAAAAGTGGAAATAGCGTTCGGCATTTGCTCCTCAGCAAGCCATTACAGAGGCAGTGTGTGCCCTGGGGAGCTGGAGTGGCGCCTCCAAACCCTTTCCCCAGGAGCTATGCTCAGCATCTTGGCACTGAGTGCCATAACTGAACTGTCTGTGAGCACCCATGCTTTACCTAGATTTATTTTATGCATCTGTTAGCAAGATATTGTGCCCTCAGGTATCAGAAAAGCCTAAGAGAGCTTGTTAAGGTTGCTATGCTTAGTGTAAAACTATACATAACTTAGTGTATTTAGTATGATTTGGTAGATTGCTTTTTGGATCTGGGAACACTCAAAAATTTTTCCACATACATTAATGGTAACTGCTTCTTTGCTTTACGCCATTTCAGCTTACGAAAGGTTTCACAGGAAAATTCTACTTTCGGATAGCTGGGAAAACCTGTATAGTGTCAGGTATTTGTTTTGGCAACATTAAAAAAATCCAATTTCACATGAAACCCAGATTTTCTCAAAGACCCACACGTCTGCCTGGCAACTCAGTCTACAGCTGGGCACTATCGCTCCAGGTCACCCCCAGCTTTGCTGTTCAGCACTGACTTCTTGAAACCAAGGCCAAGGGTCAGGGATTATTTATCAACTGCCTGAAGTAATTATCACTTCATTCATCTGTGTTACTTGTCAAGCCCCTGAGGCATTTGGGTTTGTGACTGGGCTCCAGGCTGAAGTGATCCCGTAGAGGGCCAGCTGCCGAGAAGTACAGGCTGGGCGGGCGGGCTCACCACTGGCTGAATGACCACGCTCAGAGTCTAAGCGGTGTATCAACTAGGGCTCTTCAGTGGTCTGCCACAGGGCTGTGTCCCCAGAACTGTCTTGTTCGACACAGTTATCAATAATGAAGGCACACTTACTAAACAGGCTGAAAACAGGAGACACAACCTGTGTTAAGTGACAGGACCACACCCAAAAGGTCAACAAGCTGGAGAGAAAAAAATATCTAACAAGGTAAACGGGGTCTTATGCTTAGGCTCCAAACCACATCTGTGCAAATTAAAGGTGGAAGAAGCACATAATGATGGCAGCAGTGCACATCAAGACGTCTTAGGCGTCAGGAGGGGTAGAGGACCCTAACTGATGGTACACTTGTGACCATATAATGTGACTCGGCAGTGTCAATGGGTCTTACATCCCAGGGTTTTTTTCAAACTTTTTTAGTACAATCCACAGGAAGAAATTGATCTACTACATACTTACATATGTGACAAGTTTGCAAAACAGTATTTCCCATTACTAGATTCATGAATCATTCCCTCCCCCTCTTTCTTGCAGGTCACAACTTTCTAAGTTGATTTCACAGTCCACTAATGGGTACCAACCCACCGACACACAGGACTGACCAGAACAGGACCTGAAGCACAGGCAGTGTCAGCCGTGCCCTGCCCAGGGAGTCCCTACCTGACACACAGTCTTCTTTCTGGAGCTGCACTCTTGGAGGGGGCACAGAGCAGGACAGTTCAACATCATAAGAAGAATAGGTCTTTTTGGTTTTGAAGAAGACAAAACTCGAAAAGGTCTTTATATAAAGACCTGTCATTTGGGGAAAAAAAAATAGATTCATCTTATGTGCCCTTAAGAGGTGGAATTAGAAAATGACTAAAGCTTTAAGGAAAACTTAGGCTCCATTTAGGGGAAAGGTTTTATATTTAGAGACACTGAAAAACACACTAACCCTGTCCCTCTAACAACCAGGAGGCAGAGCAAGCTCTTATCAATGGAGATGGTGAAAAGAAACCAAGCAGTTATTGGTGATTACTGGCAGGGGAGGCAGGACAGTGCTGGAGGAGAAGGGTGGCTAGTTTAGGCCCTTTCAAATTCCCAGATCAGACATGCCCCAACTCTAAATCCCTCCACAGTTTCTTCCTCAATTGTCATTCCCCTCTGGGCTCCAGCAAACACCACCGTGGGGACACTTCTCAATATCTGCCTTCTGCCTGGACCTCTCAGCTGACCTCCAGGTAACTCCAACCTCTGGAAAGTCAGCCAGCTCATCTGAAACAGCGCTGAATCCTCCTCCCCACTTCCAATAGCATCTTCTCCAATTCTCCTATTTTTGCCAGTATCCTTGCTCTCATCATCTTCCTCCAATGCACCCAGTCACCAAATCCAAACAATTCTGAATGTGAATGCCTCTCTATTCTATTGCCTCACTTTCTGTCCTTGCTCTCCTAATTTGAGCCTTGGTATTTGTACACATTTTTTAAATTGTCCAACCTGACAGTGGCTCCTTTAAACAACTCTACATATTGCAACCCTTTCTTCACACACACACACACACACACACACACACACACACACACACAGTCTTTTCTCCACCCTACAATCTGTTGTTGAACATATCTTGCCCTCCCTCAAGACTCTGTCACCAACTCTGTAACTCTTCCTCATTTTGAAACCCTTGCTCAACTTTCCTATTTTAAGATTGCCATTTGCATACATCTAGTGCTTAGCATGTGTGACAATTTTATTTTTCAAAGATGGCCACTACAATCCCTCGATCCCACACGCACTTATCCCATGGAGAGGTGGGGTCTATGTTTCCTCTCCTTCAATCTGAGTGGGCTTGTGACAATGGTAGAAGTGACACTATGTGGCTTTCAAAGCTAGCTTATACAAAGCAATACAGCTTCTGCCTAGTTCTCTTGGGAAACTTACTCTTGGAGCCCAGCCACCACACTGTGAAGAAACCCAGGCCACGTGGAAAGGGCACATGTAGGTGCCCAGCTAAGGTCCAGCCAACAGCTAGCATCACCTGCCAAACGTGTGAGTGAAGGAATCTTCTAGTCTAGTCATCAGCTACCTCTAGCTTTTGAGCCTTCCCAGCTGAGGCCCTAAACATCAAGGAACAGAAACAAGCTACCCACACTGTGTCCTTCCTGACTTCTGGATCCGCAGACTGCATAAGCGTAAGAAAATGATGGCTGTTTTATGCCACTAAATTCTGGGGTGGCTTCTTACCCAACAATAGATCTGACTGTTTACTTCAGGAACATAAAGAAGTTTATAAGGTGAAAGGCAAGAAATAGACCTATAAACAAACAAATGCCCTAAAGCATATCGATGCAGTGAAAACAGTCTATACCAGGGCCTGAGGGACACAGGTGGATGGTGGGGTGGGGAGTCAGTTCTCTCTGAGCCAGTGAATATGTGTATCCAAGAAAGGTTTCACCTCAAAGCAACTTCAGGATGAGGCTTGAAAGATGGGCAGGTATTCTGAGGAGGGGGAAAGAGGAGGAGTCCCAGAGTGAGGGACCAGCGTCTCAAAGGCACAGAATCATTAGAAGGCTTGGCAGCCTGGAGAAGAGAAAGCTGCTGGGCACGCCCCGAGCACACAGTGCGGGGAGGGCAGGTGTGCAACTCACAGCGTGAACACAACAGAGCGGACTTACATTTGGGGGGGGGGGGGTACTCAGGTGTTCCCGCAGAGCAGACCACAGAGTTCAAGGCTGGTGGCCTGGAGACCACTTGGGGGACTAACGTCACTGTGCAGATCAGTGATGGTAAGAGCCTGAACTAAGGTGAGAGCAGAGAGATGGGGAGGAAGCGTGGTTCTAGAGACAAACGATTAAACGGAAAGGATCAATCCCTTCCTGATAAAGTCCCCCTTGACCAGTCCTGCCCACCACAGGGTCTGAACCAGACTCCACAGTCAGCACACACAGCCACCTTCTATTGGGGATCTTCTCCTAAGAGTGTATGACCAACTGCACTGTAAGCTCCTAGGGGACAAGGCTTCCATGACTCCTTCAGAACCCAGCAAGAGAGTGCTCAGATCTGTTGCTATTTCCTCCCGGGACATAGCTGGCACAAGCCTCTCCACCCCCGAACTTTGAGAGGACAGCTCGCAGAAGCTTTGGGCAGAATCGGTGGTCCTCTATTACAGCACCTGTCACAGTGGATGCACAGAAGAGGTCTGAAAATGGCCAATGCCATCAGGAATGCCTTTGCCACAAAGGACTCAAGAACTTGACAACTGATCTCAAATAACCCCCACCTGCCCTCCGCAGAAAAGCCCACCAAAGGTGTCCGCTCTGGCCCTTCTTACATCCACCTTCCAGGTACAAAACCCCACCTTGCCCTCACTGAGACCCACACTCCCAGCCTTACCAGGTCTCTTCTCTGCCTCACACAGTATCTCTGGAGGGCTCTGGCCCATCGCAAGCTAAGCATTGCCCAGGCTAGGTGTGCTCCCATCATCTCGGGGCCACAGGGTTTTGTTACTAGAAGATGGGAGGAGTAAATGCTCTTCTCAGATCCAAGAAGAGACCTGACCTTCACCTTGCTTCATGAAGAGGTAATGTGTACGTACAACATCACTACCCTCAGTCACAAGTCTCACCATCAGAAGACTCCAGGTCTTCTCTGGGGGGTCCAGGAACCTCTGCTGGAGTCTGTCCCTGTACCCTGCCTGGTCAGGATTCCTGAGGTCCCACCAGCCTCCTGTTGTACAGCCAACTCCTTTCTTATGCTCTCAGATCCCCACAGCTAGTCCCCCAGACATCCCCAGATATTCAACAATGGCCCCCTGGATGCCAGGAAAGGATGGAGAAGTATGGAACTCCACCCCTCAGGCACCTCATTTGGTCCACAACACAATTAGAGGTGCAGAAACACCACCACATTTTCCAAGTTTTTCCTCCAATCTCAGAGAATCAACACATCAAAACCAGACCAACAGTCCTCTATTAAAGAGAAATGAGAAGGAGGTGGGAAGATAGACTATTATCTTAAGAGAACAAAGTCCTCATTGATGATACCTTCTCAGGACTTCTCAGAAGGGGAAGTTAGAAGAGCACAGAGTCCCTAGGACTCTTCTAATGACCATCAGCAGTTAAGCACCATTTTAGAAAAAACAGCTCTAAGAAGGCATTTTCAGCCAGGATGAATATGTCTGCTGTCAACCTCCACAAGGTGAGCAGCCAGGAGACAGGCCAGTCTAAGGTGCATCTTGTACAGTAGAATCTCTAAGAATGAATTCTCAGGGAACTCCAAGAAGCAGTAGTGCTCCCACTGAGCTGGCCAGTAAATCCCACCTAGCACCACTAGCTCAGCTCCTCCCTTCCTCCAGCCACTGTTCAAGGAGCTGGACTTTCCAGCTCCACCCTGTGTCCCAGTCCTAGGGCTCAGTGTCCACCTCCATGCAAAGCCCATTCCTTCCTCTCCTCGCCCAAAGCGATGGCTCGACTCCCTCTAACAGCACATGGGTTGTATTCATGGCATGTTCTGTCTAGATTTGATCAGTTATTCATCTCCTAAAAGGATTCTCCTCCCCTAGGATTTACTGATGAAAAAAAAAAAAAATCCGTGAGCAGGGAATAGATTTTTAGAAGAATCTTTAAGAAGATGTGCACAACTGCCTGTTTTTTGCAAGTGTGAGTGTGTGTGTGTGTTGTGTACACTGGCTGGCCTGGTGTCTGCACTCTCTCCACATCCAAACTCCCCCTGCAGACAGCAAATCTCGGAGGATTATGTCTAACTTCTCAAGACTTGTTATGTGTTGGCAGAGGGTATTGTTGCATGAGGCGAGGGGAGGTACTGGTTCCTGTGGTTACTATGTACATAGCAATAAAACATTTTCCTACTATAAAATGGACAGATAGAGCAGATCTCTCAACGGCTGGGGTGATACTCAGGAAAACGCTGAAACGGGGCCAAACTCCCTGAGGTCATCATATCTGGCAGAAGCACAGGACTGTGACTGTTCATGCCCTCTGACCCAACAGTAATTAATGTGGTTTCAGGGAAGAAAAGGAGGAACTAGGAAAAGTCTCTACATAACTAGATTGGAACACTCTTATGATGTGCTGAGTATCCTGCTAATCACTGCACACTCATTTATCTCCTCCAATCATCACAAACTACAAAGTAGGAATTTACCACCACTGATGAGGACACAATACAGAGAAGTTAAGTAACTTTTCCAAGATCACACAGCAACCCAAAAGAGCACAGCCATTTTAACCACTAAGTACTATTCTTAATCTCACTGCAGGAAATGTAAACAAAATAACTAAGACAGCAGAAGAAATAAAAAGTTAAATGTGCTAATGATTCTCCCAGAAGCATTAGCAGTGAAGAATTACAAGTAACCTAAGCAGCCCAACAATAGGGGAATGGTTTTAAAATGTTATGATAGTTCATGAAAAGAAAATGGGGAATATATGAAAAAATATTCAGCTTCTTTAGTAATTAGAGAAGTGCAAAATAAAGCCACTGTGAGATTCCATCTAATATCCAGTATATAGAATTTAAGAGCAAGAATGTTTAGTTCCAATCTTGCCCCCACTGTTTACCCCCCCCCCCATGGCAAGTTACATAACCTCTCTGTACCTCATCTCTTCACCTGTAAATTGTGGATTAAAAACAGTACCTAACTTGACAGGGTTGTCATAAGGATTAAACAAATACAGGAAAAACACTTATAACAGTACCAGGTATATGGTAAGCACCATGAAACAGTGTTTTATTAACAAGTGCTAAATATCACTGGCAGAGGGCATAAGAGAACACCATTCTGAAAATGTCTGCAGAGTTATCTTTTAGTATTGAACATGCATGTACCTATGGTCCTGCAATTTCACTTCTAGAGAAACTGCACTTGTGTGTCAGGAGGTGTGCACACAATGCTCACAGCAGCATGATGCATAAAAACTAAATCAGAGAAGTATTCTAAGTTCCCGCCAACCAAAGAATGGACGATGGAATATTTTAAAGCAGGTGTGAGTGAATAAACCACAGGAACATGAATGAATCTCAGAAACTATGCTTAGTGGAAAAAAAAAAAAAGCAAGCTTCAAAAGACTATATATAGTCTACCAACTCTAAAATACGCAACAAAAAAGGAAAATTAAATGTATTGCATAAGAATACTAACATATACAATGAAAACTTTTTTTAAAAAACAAGGAAATGTGAAACACAAAAGTCAAGGCAGTGGTTAACTGGAGATGAAACAGGGAAATAGTGTTGGGGAAAAACACCCAGGTAGTTAGTTTCAGTGAGGCTGGCAACAGTCTAGTTCTTAACTTGGGTAGGGAGTTCACACGTGTTTATTATTATGCTTCATCTGTTTAACACACAGGCCTACCTCTGAGATATTGCGGGTCTGGTTCCAGATCACCACAATAAAGTGAGCATAACCCTTTTGATGGGAGAGGGTCTAGCCCTCAATTTCTACAAAACGCAACATCTGTGAAGCTCAATAAAACAATGCAATAAAATGAGGTATGCCTGTATATAAAACACTAGGTCAAGTCCATGTTTCTAATACTATGTAAGAAAAATTACAATGTATATTTCATCAGTAGAGGTATAACTGCTTAAGATGGTATAGAATAAGTACATATAAAAACAAAAATGTCTTAAGTGAAAAAATCAAACTCAAAAATATACTTGTAGTCATAAATAGATGCTGAGGGTTTTTATGACAGGGGAAGTGTTTATGCTATTTGAAGTGAAAAAAGACACAGGAATCAAAATGTTGCCTAATTTAAGAATTCAATTCCATTAAAAATGCACACAGACACCAAAGGTAAATACACAGAAATGTGAACTCATCAGTACTCATCTCTGGTGGCAGAGAGTGAATGTTTTGTTTCTCCAGAATTTATTGTAGGTATTACATTTTTATTTAGAGGCAAGTTTAAGAATAGAGTAGCAACAGCACACCTGAAACTGCACAAATTATGCATGCCTCTGAACAAAGCTCGGAAGGGAGCCTTGGGGAGAAGAATTCATGGGTGAATCTTCTTCTGCTGTTTCTGTTACTAGAGAATTGTTCATGTTAACACACATACACACTCTCACACATGTGCGGAAAGCAAGGAATGTCCTACAAGACGAGCAGCACTCTGGGAGGGTAAGACAGGGTCCAGTTGAGGTAGGGTACTAAGCCTGAAATTCCCCGCATTAAAATTCTCTGAAAGTTGCTGAGCTGCACAGCAAAGTCTGGCAACTCCGACCCAAGCAACTCCGACCCAAACCCCTCCCCCGCAGCTCGGTCCTCCCCTAAGGCGACCCGTGGCAGGAAGGGTGGGGGTGGGAGGTGCAGAGCCGCAGGCCGCTCGGCAGGCAGCCCCTCCGGCCTCCCGAGCGTGGAGCTTCGGCGGGAGCGGCCGCCAGCACGCTGACGGAAGCCCCTGCCTCAAGCAGCCGGTGGCGGCCGGCGGGAGGCCAGCGGGAGGAAATTGAGCCGACCACATCTGAGGCCTGGCGCAAGGAGCAGCAGCTGCCTCCAAAGCCGCCAGCACACGAGAAGCAGGTCAGGACACTGAAGCAGCTCCTCTGGCCAGACAGCAGGAGCCCCGACTCCCTGCCCCCCACACCCATACGCACGCGCGCGCGCGCGCACACGCACACACCCGCTCCAGCAGCGCTGGGGCCATGGCCCAAACCACGCAGTGCACGTCTCACTGCCAGAAAAGCCCCCCTCGGTTCCCAGCGAGGGCGGGCATTCCCACAGCTCCACCTACCCGGGGCTCATACCCAGCTCTCGCCACCCACCTCCTACCCAAAGTCTAAAAACTCAGGGCATGAGAAAGGAAACACTGTCAGCACCACAGTCCACTGACCTTAACTAATGGTCCCATGCACTTTCCCTAAAGGTGCCCCAGACCTCATGTAACCCACTGACAGTTCCGGTGTGTCCAGAGGGTGAGGGCTATAGGAAAACGACAGTTTTGAGCACTGGGTGCTACACTCTGAATTAAGTAAGCATTTTTATGTTTAAATGTAACCTTTCGATTCTTCCAATAAGCCAACATCCATTTAGCGGGTGAGCGCATGGGGCACAGAGAGGTTAACTGACGTACTCCAAGGCTCATACCCAGCAAGTGCAAAAGCTGAATCTAAGTAACATCAGAGCTGACAGTGGCTACCCATGACCTCCCCGCTGCCAGGGCTCTCCTCTTTCGGAGAATGACTCCCACATTTGTAGGAGACTTATCAATAACTACGGACTTCAAGCCTCTCATCGGACCCCTGCCTACAGAGTTTGTCCCCATCCAGTCCCTTCTCAAGAACTCAAGAGGACTTAAATTTCTTTCATTCAAATCAATTAATCTTTACGCCACAACCCAAAAATCTGGAGGAAAAGTCATTTTTGGCAGAGTGGCCTTTACCCATCAGTCATAAAACTGACTTCACTCCGTGGGCTAGGAAATGGAAAAGGGGGAAAGGTGCCACTTAGGGAAGCCTGGTGCTGTCCAGAAGGCAGGAAATCAGGGAGTCTGAATACATTCTATTCGTCCTAAACCCCTGGAAATATCGTACAACACGTCTCCGTGTAAAGTCTCATTATTCACAGTCACTGCTGGTCTGTTAGCCCAGAAAACTGAAAGATGCCAGTAATTTGGCTTCTTGTAACAAATTCGTCTGAAAGTCTTGTCTGCGATGTTGGGAAAAAGGGGAACAGGAACCTTGGGGCCCTCCTCATCCATTATCTCCTCCCCGAGGGTCAGAGGTGATGAAGAAGGCCCTGGGAGTCCTTGTCCCTCCAGCCTCTCTGTGGCAGACCCCCACTCCCCTACCCACCCCACACCTCCCTCTGCAGGATCCTGGTCCTCCACCATTCTCTCCTTTTTCTCTGGATCCCCTCAACAGAGCTGCTCTCTACCCTTCCGCCGTCACCCCCACAGCTCTCCTGGAAACCTCACCTCCACTCAAGGCTCCACCGCTCAGCCTGCATGTAGAGCCCCAAAGCTTCCTTTCCCCTGAACTGCTCCTCAAGTTTCTGGCCTGCTTTCCAGCTACCAGATACTTTTTACTTGGATGCAACTCAGGCCCGACACACTTAAATCCTAACCCAGCACCTGTCCCCTTTCCCAGCAACTCCTCCTCTGGACATTCCCTTTTACAAATTCATGTGAAGAGTCATTGTCCTGGGCCTCCTAAGAATGCTCTTCCATCATCTTTGACATCCTCTTTATGTTTCCATATGCAAGCAGACCCTAGTCCTGTCAACCGCTCTTTACGAATACTTCAGACCTGCCTTCTTTCTGATTTCTCCTCACCTATTTCTCATCATGGTGACAATCGCAATAGGAGGCTCACTGACCGGCCAACCCCTCTGCTCTCACCCCAGCACACCACTGTCAGGAACATGGTCCACTGGGCCTCAAACCCAGGTCTCCCAACTCCCAAGCCAGGGTGTCTTCTAACTCGCAACTTCAATCTTCTCTTTTTGTTCAAAAGGTAAAAATAAATAAAACAAGGTAAGCAAATAAACAGATAAATGTATCAAGGGCAATAAAGACCCTTCCATCTCGTAGTATGGTTCCTAGGAACTTAGATTTATAAATTTGCACCTCAAAAAATCTTTTCTACATTTAAGTGAAAACTAAAAACTCAGAATGAGGGCAACAGTTTGGAAAATGATGATACGACTCAGTAGAATACTACATAGTCATCAAAATCCATAAATTATAAACACCAAGGGAAAATGTTGGATAAATGGAAAATAAAAATAGCAGAACACTATACTGTACATGAAGCTTATGGTTACAACTACGCAAAACTATGCATGCAAATAACAAAAAAGAGGAGGGACTTTTTTTAAAAAAGTGAAAATAGCTGTAGTAGCCCCACAGAATTATGAAATTTTACCTACTGATGCTATCAGCACATTAGAGCAATCATACCTTTCATACATGATCTATATAATTATATAGCCATTCATTTATCCCTCCAACAAATATGTATTGAGCATTTACTACCTAAAAGTCACTTTTAGGCACTGGTGATACAGCAGTGAGAGAGCAGTCTCTGCCTCATGGACAGATTTTCTATGTGTTTAGATTTGTCTTGGGTTCCATGCAAAGGTAGGTTCCTTTATAGCAGACATTGTACCACTATCTCTAAATGTGTGTGGCAGTATAAATCTGTTACATAGTCTGTGGCTTTGAGTATGTGGTGAAAGCAATGAAACTCATTAACTGTGAGTTTATCTCTGAGTGAAGCTAGATAGTTACTGACAATATCAAAGGCTTACTAAAAACTCATTACAGCCAGGGAGAACCCTGGTAGGACTCAAGACAATAAAGAAAGGTCATAAGAATAGAATAATAAGGAAGATAAAGAATAGTTTCAGCTGAGAGAGATGGGAGAACAGGAAGTTCTGTCTGCAAAGTGGGGGTTGGGGGGGAGAAGTAAAAACAAGAAACTCTGACTTCCCAGAGATGGCCATAGTTTGCATTCGGTGCCTTTTCTTTCCCATGCAACATGAACTTAATTTATAAAACTGGAGTCATTAAGTACATTCGGGGTTGGGTTTTTTTAATGCTAATTTCTTCCCTTTCTGTATCATAGGTATTTTCCATAGTCTTTACTCGTGCAAGAGTTTTGTACTTAATAGTTGTACTGCTCTCCCTGATATGTACATAGCATACATAAAGCCCCTGAGGTTGAATGTCTAGTTTCTGTCACATTTTGCTATCTTCCCATGGCACATATTGGCTATCGGAATGGTTTATTTCCTCCTGGTGATTCCTCTGAGGACAGGGATGGAAAACTCGGCACAAAGTCAGGGCTGAAAGGACAGACTCTGCCAGACCCCGAAGGCTGTAGGTAACAACCCTAATAACACAGCAGGTAGGATTTTACCCACATTAGCATGAGTGTTTCATCATTTGGGTGACAACTTAGAAGGTATGTCCCTAACCTGCCTTTGGGGAAGAATACTGTGCAGGCATAAAAAGGAGCCAAGTGTATCGAATACAGGCTACAGCCCAGATGAATCTTGAACAAATTAAGGGAAAGAGTTCAGATGCGAAAGGTCGCATACTGTATGCTTCCATTTATGTGAAAGGGCCAGAGCAGTCAAATCCAAAGAGACCAAAAGATGAGCAGTTGCCTGAGGCTGAGGGGACTGAGTGGGGCAAGGAGGCGGGAATGCTGCTGCGTTGAGTTTCTTTTTGGAGCAATAGAAATGTTCTGAAATAGACAGTGGTGACGTTGAATATACTAAAAATATACTAAAAACCACTGAATTGTACACTTCAAATGGGTAAATTGTATGTTATGTGAATTATATCTCAATAAAACTGTAATTGAGAAACCTTTGTCTCTGTTTCTGTAAGAACCTTGAAGACAAAAGCAGAACCTAAACACTTGCTCAAGGAGGGGACGGCTGATCGGGTGAGCCCACCCCAAAGGTGGAGGGAAGACAGAGGAGTGACAGGCAAAACCTCTTCTCCTTTTACTTCCTCCCTGGGTTACAAGTGAAAGTGGAAACAAGAGAGATCTTATCTCAGGGAAAAGTGGTGGTAGGCAAGGTGGGGAGACCACCTCCCACTCCAGTGCCAAGCTTTGGAGAAAGGAATCCCTCAGGATAGTAGGGCATGGCAAATCCTGAGCAAAGCAAGCAAGCTGGTGTTGCCCACGAGCTCTGAAAATGCAGAGGCGGGGGTCCCTGAATCCAAGAACCAGTGACAAAAGACCTGCTGATGGGCCGAATAGTCACAGACACAGTCAGACAAGAAATGTAGGTTGGTTCCAAAGGTCCTTATTAAACAAACAAAGTTTTGGGGGGAGGGGAGTTTACAAAAGGTTCAATAAAATAAAAATAAGTCAAGAATATATATTAGGCAACCAACAATTAAGCAATTTGCCCTTAAAAAGTTAAAGGCAAATCATTTTGTTAAAGAAAACAAATGTTTTTAATATGCACAATACAAGAGGGTGCGCTTGTGCGAAATCATCTTACAGTCAACTATCTGTTAAGTGTCCCCCCTGTAATGCAAAAGACCACCCCAGAATGCACAGGAGGACCTGGGGCAGGTGAACAGGTGACCTGCTTAGACCTGCTTATTCTGGCTCAGCCTAGGGCCATATCCCCAGCTCCCATTTCTAGGTGGTGATGAACAAGTCCCAGCCACTAATCCCAAAGCTGCCAAGGAGGGGGGAGGGTAATGCCCACATCCCCAACCCATGGGTGTCACTCAGAAAGCAGCAGCCTTGCCCCACCCAAGGCTGTGATCCTTGTTCCTCAGCCCTGTTCTCAAGGGAGAGGCAGTGGCTAGACCAGTTTTAAAGTCCCTCTCTCTCCCCAGCTATGGCCTTGATCCCCAGCCAACACCAAACAGCAAGAGAAGGAGTGGAGGCGGGGTGCTGTGGCCTGGCTTTCCAGACAGAGTGGGGGAAAGGACAGGCAGGAGAAGGCAGTTCCCTGGGGAACTGTGCCTGTCCCACCTCTCTGCCTGAGGAGCTGGCTGAAGATAAAGACCTAGGAGCTAAGTGTCCGCCCGGGATTGGGAGGGAGGAGCTGGGAGTGTAACTAGGAGAGCACTTCAGAGAGACCAGATTCCCAGCCCCAGCTCTTCTAAGACTGTCTTGCTGTAAGCCCTGGACAAGTCATTTTACCTCCCTGGTCTCAAACTTCTCTGCTTTTAAAAAATTATTTTAAACTGTCAGAAAGACTGAGGCTCTGCTCCAGACTAAAAGAGGCAAAACACCTGACCACTGAATATATGTGATCCTTCGATTTTTCTCCTACAAGAGAGGCTGTAACAACGGGCAAGACGTGAATAAGATCTACAGAGCGGAGTTACTCGTATTCGTCAGGTCCGTAGGTTACTGTGCAGTGGTGTTGCGCCCACATTAACTTCCTGATTCTGATCAGTGCCCTGTGGTTATTTAGGTGATTTTAGAAAGTCCACACTCATCACATCTACCACCTACTTGCAAATAGTTCAAATAAAAACTATAGAGAAAGAGAAAAAAATATAGCAAATGTAGTAAAATGTTACTATTTGGGAATCTGAGTGAAGAGAATTCTTTGTACTATTCTTGCAACTTTTCTGAAGCCCTGAAATTATGCCAAAATAAAGTTGTTTAAGAGTTATGTTACTAGATGATCTCCAAGACTCTTCTAGTTTCTGTGAAAAGGTAACATTATCTGCATTTTACAGATGAGGAACAGGAAACAGGATGAGGATGGTATCTTAGCAGCAGCAGCAGGAGGGAACCCGGGGTCTCTGCCTCAAGTCCCCTCTCGCCCCAGACCCCAGCTCTTCCAACCAATGAGGGACAATGAGCCTCAGGCACCAGGCCCTGGACAAGAACCGCAGAGCAACAGCAAGTAAGAACGGGGCCATCTGGACAGTGTCTGGGCTGGCTATCGGGAGAAGCAGAGAGCTTTGGAACAGGAACCACAAGCTCTCCTCCTGAGACCCCTTCCCTCCACATGCACCGGGCACAGGCAACTCCTCATGTACACCCTAGAGGGCTAACCCTAAGCTTCAGCGACACACATGCACAGGCTCCACCAGAACACAGAGGCCCACGTGGACCACAGAATCACAGCCTGGAATGTGCTGGACAAGCCCTCTCTAACCAAAAGAAACACATCTGGAAATAAGTCTCCTAAATCACTCTGGGGCGGTGAGGCGGGGCGGGGCGGGGTGGGGGGACGGATAAAAATCACAATTACATTTACTTCCAATCTGTTTATGCTAGTTTTACTTGTTATGGTAAGTATGTACTTTAAATATCATTTATATGTAAGCTGATATGAGTATAAAAATAGAGTTGTTTCTGTGGGAAAAAGTTATAGTTACAGATTTGAAGATTAATATCAATGAAAACAATAGCTAATAACAGAGAAAAATTCATGCTTCTAAAACACTTTTGTTAAATAAGAAGAAAAATAATGAAGGTTTCAATCCAAGAAGCTAGAAAATAAAAACTAAGAAAGGCAGGAAAAAGGAATCAGCAGAGATAAAACAGAAATAGTTGATGAGAAAACAAAATGTAGTGGTATTTATAAATGAATCTAAGAGGTGACTCTCTAAAAGACCAATAAAATAAACTGGCAAGGCTGATCATTTTTAAAATAAAAACATAAATAAACAGTTAAAAATGTGAAGAGGAATATAACTGTTGTCAGAGAATACATGAAGTGCATTACCAAAAAACACTGAAAAACTGAATGAAAGGACAATATTTTAGGAAATTTATTCAAGAAGAGGTAGGAATATTAAAAATATCAATCACCAGAGAAGTAGAAATTTGTCAGAACTACCCCCAAAAAAGGCCCAACAGTTGATTATGACATTATTTTTCTGGCTCATAAAAAAAGTTGGGTTTTTTTCTTTTTTATTCATTCATTCAATTCTTCCACATCCCTATGAGTAAGCACTATCTTTCCATCTTAAAGGCAAGGAACTCAAGGGCTCAGAAGGGCCAAGGCATTGTGTCTAAGTCACCCAGCCACACAGAGCCACACATGGACGCAGTCCCACAGCTGGACACCTCCAGGATATGGCCAGAAATCTACATTTCAAAATGCTCAAGTACCTCTTTGATCAGCTGGGTTTGGAAATCTCTAGCTCCTTGCTACTTAAAGTGTGGTCCAATAACCAGCAGCATCAGCATCACCTCAGAGCGTGCTAGAAATGCAGAGCCTCAGGCTCTACCCAGGCCTGCTGAATTCGAACAGTATAAAGATTCCCAGGTGATCTGGATGAACATTAAAATGTGAGAAGCACTGATCTGGCCTTTAACTATCCAATCTCTTTCAATTCCTCTTAAATTTGCAAAAGCAGTGTTTGTTCTGTTTGGCAAAAAAAAAAAAAAAACAACTTGATAAACTACTAGAATTAGATTTGATCAGATAAACATGTAAAAAAAAGTTTGTCAAAATAAAACCAAAATAAACATTAAAAAATTAAAAGACATTTGTCATATTTGACAAGGTATGGTAAAGAGTTAATACACTAATATATGAAGCTCTTTAGGAATTCATAAAATAATCACACACTCAAAAAATAAATGAAGCAAATCAAAATATATTTAAAGAAATTTGGATCACCAGAGAGCAATAAAAGATTTGCAAATCAAAACATTTTACATCAATTTTATAACAATTAAAAACAGATCATTTTATAGTAAACATAACTTTGATAATGGGGGAAATCAATAAACATTTAAAAATTTAAATATATATGACTTCTAGAAAGAGTGGTAAGTATACAGATGTTTTGTTTTCTCTATTTGCTTACCTGAACTTCCTACTTTTTCTGCAATGGATTTGGATTCTTTGTAATAGACAACAACAAAGTTTTAACTATTTCCTACAGTTTGATCTTATCTGAAATTTCACAGCCTTTACAGTCAGTCTCTCTTGGTTTTTCACAAGTGCTTGCATAAGGCCTGGCCTTTTCAAAAACCATGGCAGTATTTAAAGGTATGTCTTTTCAGTCCTCATCAAGCATCAGGAGCCCCAAATAAATAGCCTCTTTTATATTACCTCACAGACTGGTAGTTCTCAAAGTCCAGTGGGCAGAGAAAACACCTGTAGGGAGCTGGCTACAAATGCAGCTTCCTAGGTCCCACCCTTAGAGATCAACCCTGGTATCTATGGTTGTTCTCGGGCTGCGCTTTGAGAGGCTCCAATAGCCCTATGGCTGAGGATGAATGCAGGAAAGGGGGGAACCAGCTGGTTCAGAAACTGGGTGAACTGAGGGTCTTGAAGGCCGACAGAGGACAGCAGTCTCTTTCCACCCACCTACTCCACCATGTGCACCTGGAGGCTCGACCAGTCACTGGTCAGCATCTCTCTTTGAGAGAACAAGTGGGCAAGGAGGCAGGGTTGTGGAAAAGGCTTTCTCCAACAGGTGAGCTAAAGCTGAGCAGCCTGGCATTGGAGCCCCCACTGCCAGAACTCGCTCCGCTCCGGTAGAAGGCAGTTGGAACAACTCCACGGGTTCACAGAGGTCCATCTGTCAGAGTTTCTGCTGGGCACCCTGAGAAGGCGGCTCCTCCAGAGCTGGCAGAGATACAGCTGTGGCTGCCACAAGGGGCCCCAGACTTGCACCTTGCAGGCGGGATCCATGGCGACAGTTCCCAGCCCTGAGACTGCTCCGGAACCCCAGTTGGGCAGGAGGACAGGGAGTAAGACACGGATTGGGGGGAGGGGGGGTGGGAGTGTCGGAGGGGAGCCAGAGCAGTACTCCACCTCCCTCCGACCTCTTGGGCGAACCCTTGGCTCCACAGTTTCCCTGGGGTTTAAATAAACTAGCAGAAGAGCCAGAGACAATGTTTCTATTTCCTCCACTGCCCTGTGCACAGAAGAGAGGAGCAGCACAGAGCACAGGGTAAATGAGAAGCATTCACCCATCGTCAAACACAACCTGGCGATACACTGAACCAGATACATGAGAACCGGTTACAGAGTGACTAGGAAGTGGCTCACAGCCCACCTCTAATTGGCATTCCTCTTACACATGCAAGCCAAGTTGATCCCCTTTCTCCACCTTCTTTTCAGGCAGGACTCCTAACCTCTGCTTAAGAGCAGCAAGCATCCTCACATCCCCAGGTCTGGGGGGGGAGAGGGCCTTGTTCATGGGTCCTAATGGACCGAGCCTTCCTAAGCAGGCAGAGATTTCCATCTCCATTCTAACTCTTGTGGCAGCAGAGATGGGAGATCTGCAGTATGGCAGGAGGGCAAGGCAGAGTACCTTGCACTGGGCAGTTCATTAAGAAATAGTGTCTTCCCACCCCCCCCCCCCCAAAAATTAAGCAATAGCTTAAAATACAAACATGATGAGGAAGATTAGCACATTGATAGGAATAAACTTTGCCTAGAAATTACCTGGGGGGTGGGGAGGTCATAAACTCTGGAGAATAGTAGGGAGGAGACAGACACTACCTTTGCAGACCAGGCACACAGATGTGGAGCCAAGTCACCAGCTGTCTTCACAAGCCCGGCTTCTGACGTGATGCCATTTTATCCCCAAAAAGCAGCTACAGGTAAGTTTGAGCTTCACGCTGCCTTCTGGTGCCTGGGAACCAAAAAGGCAGCTCTGCCTACTAGTTAGTACTAATGAGGGTTAATGACAAGTGGGCTGTCAGTCCCAGGATAATTAAGAGGAGTCCATTTTCAGAGGGCTCCTCCCCGATGTCTGCTGTGGGAAAATGGCCCAGGACCTTCTTCTCTTCACTGTAGGGATAGGGCGAGGGCCCCATCTCTGCAGTCCAGCTCACGGCCCCCGGCTTGGAGCCAGGGCTGCTTTAGATTCTGCAACTAGCACTGGCCTAGGCTGTCACACTGTGAGGAGATGAAGCTCACTGTCTCTCTCATCAATCTGGTTCCACAGTATTTACTAAAAGGAGTCACTGCATGCTAGGCTTTGTGCCAGGTACTGGGGAATGAAATCGGTAAGATGAGCACTTCATGAACTAGGAACTTTTACTAGACCCTGAAGTACTGCTTGAGAGATACAGACAACACATTTGGGGACTGAGGGAGCAAGGGGCTGCCTGGGCCTAGGAAGCTGGAGTGTCAGAGGCAGCCTCCCAGAGCAGCTAACAAAAACCAGAGCATTTCTAATATACCTGCAGTAATGGGTTAAAAAGTGTAATGGAGAAGATCCCTGTCACTTCAGCAACAACAACAACAAAACCTACCACATCCTAGGAATAAACTACAGAGGAATGTGTAGGGCCATATGAAGAAAACTCTGATGGACATACAAAAACTAGAATAAATAGAAAGCTATACTTCCCATTCCCTGAATGGGAAGACTCATTATAAAGGTGCCCATTCTCCCCACCAAAACCTATAAATTCCATGGGATTCCAATTGAAAAATCCCAACATTTTTCATAGAGTTTAACAAGTTGTTTATAAGCTTATTTGGAAAAGGACATGCAAAGAAAAGCCAAAAAAATGTTATGGAAAAAATGAGTTCATCTTTTTTTTAAACCAAAACATTATATAAAAATTGCAGTAATTAAAACAATGGAATACTGACATAAAAATCAGACAAATAATTCAACGGAACTGAAGAGAAGCCCTAAAAAACCTATGACTATATGAGTAAAAATGCTTAAGGTAAAATTATAAACCATTGGGAAACTATAAACATTTGATAAATAGACTGGACATAATATGCTTTCTATTTGGGGAAAATTCAATCCCTATCTTATACCATATACGAAAATAAATTTTGGCTTAGAGATCTAAGTATCTAAAGCAAAACTAAAAGTAAAAACTTGGGCATCAAAATATTCACGAATTCTAATTGTATAAAAATCAATTTCCATAGGACAGACACAATGAAATACAAATAAGAGGCCACAATTTTTTCAAAATATAACAGAGGTTAACTGCCAGCTGGAGATGGTCTCGGAGGTAGAGTACAGCATGGGGAGTATGCACAGTAGTGCTGTAGTGGTGATATGCTGTGTCGGTTGGTGTGCTGGACTTATCAGAGTGATCACTTCATGCATTATATAAATGTCTAATCATCTGTTGTACCCTTGAAACTAATATAATATTGTAGCTCAACTGTAACTTAAAATTTTTAAAAATCATTTAAAAATATATAATAGAGATTAATATTGATAATGTATTAAGAACTTTTATGGATCAATAAAGACAACCTAATTAAGAGTAGATAATAGATATAATGTGACACACAGAAGGTAAAATGATTAACATTTAAAACATTCTCAAGTTTACTAATAAAATGAGATACCAGTTTCACCTACCAAACTGGCAAAAATTAAAGACTGATAATTCTTCATTCAGTGTTGGTAGGGCAGTAAATTTGATAGAGATTACCAAATTACCTTTAGGGAGGGTAATTTGGTAATGTCAACTAAAATTCCATTAGTATGATTTTGTCCTATTTAAATAAATAACAAAAAAATATATGTGTAAGTATATAAATTACCACATCATTCATAATTGCCAAAAATTGAAGTTGTTAATGTCCATCGAGAGGAAACAAATCACAATAAACCTGTAAAATGAAAGGCTCCATAGCCATTTAAAGGGCTAAGACAGATGTACTGACGTGGAAAGATGTCCTCAACATATTCATGAGCAAATAAAATACCAAAATTAAAAATGTATGGTATGAACACATTACTGTGGGAAAGACAGGAAGTTCACGTACTCATCATATGACACTGGGATGGAGAATAGGGATTTTCAGTTTGCAACTCATATACTTTTCATATTCTTTGATTTCTTTAAACTAGCATGTATTACTTTTATTTAAAGTCCAAAAACATTTCTCATTTTTGGAAAAAAAAAAATAGTTACTGATTTCTAGGTTAAACTCACAGCCCACCCCTTCTGTCCCCGACCTATACCCACGGCCTTTACTGCTATCTGTGGAGCTCAGATAAAGGGAAGAAAGCCTGTCTCCCAGGGTGCTGCATTTTCCATTGATTGTGACCCCTGGGCCAAGTTCTCTGCTGACTCAAACATTTCAGGCTGGGTGCAGAAGGCTCCCCTACCGCTCCAGGTCCTGCTGGACCCAGGGAGGGAGACCATCCATGTTTTCCCAGTTCAGATAATTGGTCCCCTACACTCTGCACTCTGGGGGTTATGGAAATGGATTTTTGATGGAGCTCTGGAGGCTGTGCCCAAGAGATGCCCATCCTGTTTTTCTTGGAACTACGATCCTTCTCCCTTCTCCCGCCGTGCTCTGCACCCTAAGACAACTGTTCCCAGCCCAAAGGACACCAAATGGACCATATCTTCTAGAGAGGCATGAAAGCAGGGAGCAAGATGAACCTGCAGCCAAGGCCAGCTGAGCTAAGCCATGAGCTCTGAGTCAAAAGCTCTTTTATCCTCTCTCACTGTCTTTAGCTTCTAGCTTCATCTCCTCTGGTGTTAATGTGTGAGACTTTTCTAAATGCTACTAAAACTTTCATTTTGGCTTGGGAGATGCTCTGGTCCTAGGCAATAGATTCAAACTGATTTTGCTTTGGTTAAAAAAAAAAAGTTTTCCATAGGTCCTGGCTACTAAACTGGTAAGCTATTGCTAGGTCCCAACCCAGGGGTTTGGAGACAAAGCCCTCAAGAGTAACCAAGCACTACACTGTCTGGTTTTACATTGTATCGCATACAGCAATTCTCCACGGGGCCCTTGTTTGGAGGAAAAAGAGTCAGGCTAAATCAGGACGTCGCACTCACACGTTGGATACACCACCAGCAACCCCTCCAAGAGCTCTAGCAGGCAAAGAATATCAAAACCTAGACAATGAGGCCACAATAGAACTTAGAGAAAAGGGCATTTTTAAATGTGTTTGTGATCAAAGAAAAAAAGTAGGAAAGAACAGAAAAAGCAAGAGTGTTCTAAGGATCCAACTGAGAATCTAGAAAAAAGGCATACCAAATTAAACCTAAGGAAAAGAAGATAAACACTAAAGCAGAAATTAATGCTTTAGAAAACAGCACAACTGACAAGTCTCTGCACTTTTAAATTAAACTGGCAAAGCTAATGAAGTAAAAAATAATATATAACATTAGAAATTAAGAAAGTGAAAGGAATCAGATACTGAGTGAATTGGAAAGCAATAACTGTGTACACATTATGCCATATTTGAAAACAGATCACTTTCATGGGAAACACAAAGTAAACATTTTACACTGACAGTCACCTTGGGCGGGGGGGGGGGGTCAGAAAGCTGCAAAGACCCGTCCCTCAAGAGAGGTACCAGGCTCAGATGGTTTCAATGGATTTTTTTCAAATCCTTGAGTAATGAAATTATTAAACTATTATTTCAATTGCTCCATGGTTTAAAAAAAGAATAAATGTTCACTATCTGTTCTATGAAGTTACTCTAATACCAACATCTGACCATGAAAACACAAAAGAAAAATTATAGGTCAATCTCATTCAAAAAGATAAGTGTAAAACTCCCACATTAATAATTCAAATCAAACAGCACATTAAAAAAAATACCCCATTATCAAGTATGGTATATTCAAGGAGTACAAAGATAGTTCAACATTAAGAAATGTATCAACATAATTCATCTTATTAAGAGGCAAAGGAGAAGTATAATTTCATCTTCAAACCATGCTCAAGAGATATGACAAAATGAAGCATCCACTACTAGGAGGGGGAAAAAATTTTTTTGACAAAATAGGCGACCATTTCCTTAACATGACACAGAAGACCTCAACCAAACAGCAACACCAAGCTTACTGGTGAATACTCACATTGAAGTGAAAAGGAAACAAATCACTCTCCTCGGTTTCATATAGTTGCCAAATGAATTTAACATGGAAGGATGGTCCTAGGAGAGGGGTAGTAGTCTTACTAACAAGGGGCTCAGCTGATGTCAGATACCCTGGCCTCCATTCCAGCTCCACCCCCTTGTGAAATATCAACCCTTGGTCACGCTTAGCCTTAACCCATTTCCTTATCTGAAAGGTGGGGCTACCACCACCGGTCTTGGAGTTGTCATGAGAATCAGGGAGCAAATAATGAAAACTTTGCCCCCATGCACCCCACACACCGTAAGTGCTCCACAATGAGCATTACAGCTAGTCATTAGGTAGGGAAAAGCGGGCTACAGTGCAGCATGACTGTTTTCATAAACAGCACAAAACAAATGCGTGTGGAGACAAGTCTGGAGGGATGCCCCAGGTAACAGCGGTTAACTGGGTTGTGAAACTATGGGCAAATTCCTCTATTTCTATTTCCCAATTTTTCCAAAGAACATGTACTACCTGTCTAATCAAAAAAGAGAATAAAAAGCCAAAAAATGACATAGATTTTCGGATTTAGCCAAGATTGAGGACCAGCAAGCCTAAAGGCCAAGGTGGAAAAGGAACTAAGGGTGATGGGGACGAGGGTAACAGCAGGCAAAGGGGCCTGCAGGATCCCTGTGCCCTGTCGTGGTAAAACCCACTCAGCTTCAGGAACGCCCACACAGGTGTGTAAAGGTATTCCTGGCAAAGGACAAACTGAAGCCCTCCAGGCCCCAAACCAACACAGAGCCTGACCTGATTTTGCCCAAATGCTACAGAAATTCTAGGATTGGAAAAAACAGCGGGAATGGGGTGGGGGTACTCATTTCTTGAGCCAGGTGCTGGTCCCTCAGGTGTGCTTATTTTGTGAAAATTCACTAAGATATACACCAGCAGTCCCCAATCTTTTTGGCACCAGGGACTGGAATCTAATGCCTGAGGATCTGAGGCGATGATGCTAGTGCTGGGCAGCGGCTACAAATACAGATGAAGCTTCACTGCCGAGCCCACCTCCTGCGGTGCGTCCAAGTTCCTATCAGGCCACGGGCAGCACCGGTCCATAGCCCCGGGATTGGGGAATCCCTGATGCACACACTATGTGATTTTATGTGTGTGCTATTCTTCAAAAGTTTTTAAATGATTAGAAACTAAGAGAAGAACACTCAGTTTCTCTCATTTGCAACAGAGTTTCCCTCAAATTCTGGTTTTAATGAATCTAAACTTGTGGGTCAGTTTCAGGAAACATAACATTCGATCCAGTATTTTTGTCTGACATTTTCATTTTCTTAATTTTTCCAGACTCTGTATTGATTATCACTAAAATTATCAAGGGATGAGAAAAAAATTCTGGGGCAGCCCAGGTGTATGGGAGACATAGGGAAAGCCTCATTGGATGAGGGCAGTGGCTTCTTAACCCTTAGGGCACATGCGAATCACCTGGGGAGCTTTGAAAATTGCTGGGGCCTGGGCTCCACTCCAGACCAATTACATCAGACTCTCTGGGGCTTGGGCCCAGACATTGATATTTTCTTTTTTAAAAGCTCCCAGATGATTCTAATATACAGTGAAACTGGAAGCCACTAAACTAGTTGAACCAGAGGGAGTGGCCACTGAAAACTCTCTAGGCAAGCTGAAGCATGCGTGGCCCTGCCGATCCTGGTGGAGGCTGTTGGGGTGGGAGCTGGTGTTTTGAGCTGAAGTGCCCTGGCACCCGCCCAGGTCCTCCTCCACATCTCGCTTCCCTCAGACAGAGACGCAGTGGAGGAGGCATCCTCTGGAAAGTGAGGGGAAGGGGTGTCCCAGGGGTTGGACACAGAACCCTGGGCACTGGCTCCCATTGGATGTTCAGACTGCTCTGGACCACTTGCCAGTACAACCCCAAGACATACACCACTCCAACCACACAACCCCAGAGCTAAGCCCTAACTACTACACCAAGGTCCAAATGACACCACTGGGAACCCACAGCTAGAAAACAGGAAACCAAGGAGAAATAATAGTGGGAAGAAAGGCCACAGGGCAGAGGTCAGCATATACCTTAATCAGCAGGTGTGACCTGGCTTAGAGAATAGCAGCGTCAGTGAGGAGGGGGATGCTCACCTGCCCAGAGCTTCCAACACTAATCTCTGGGGCTCCCACACCACCTCCTCCTGCATCCACTTTACCTAACTGTGCCACAGGAACCCACGGGTCTGAGCCCAGCAGCCACACAGCATTTACAAGCTCCTAGATAATTCTGACTCAAGGAGCCCTTGGCCCATGCCCCACAAAGCAGTGCCCTCAAAGGCCATCTCTGCTCAGTCTAGAACTTAAGAGCTGAGCTCAAAGCATGAGGGGCAAGAGTGGGGATGGGCTGAGGCTGTGAAGAGTGCCCTAGGATTGGTGAGAGAAGGGTCACAGCGCCAGGTAAAACAAGGTGGGCATCTCTTGGGCACAGCCTCCAGAGCTCCAACTGAAAATTCATTTCTGTACCCCTCTGAGCAGAGAGTGTACGGAAGCAATGGTCCCAATTGGTAAAGCACAGTCTCCCCTCTCTGGGTACAGCAGAGCCTGGTGAAGTCAGAAGATACCCTCTGTACCCCCATCCTGAACTTATTCAAGCGAGCAGAGAAGTGACTTGTCCCAAGGGCCACACTCAAGGGAGAGGTGCAGCAGAGGGAGTCTGCTGGTGATCCAGCCTGGGCTCTCAGCCCGAGCCCTTTCAGGGTGTCTGCCTCTGCCAGCAGTTATGAGCCTCCCCAGTTCTTCCCCCTTCTGCACAGCGGCCAACAGGAATCAGAGATGGAACCTTTCTAAGGTACAGAACTGGCAGAAAACAACTCCTTCTGGTTAGCAGGGCTGGGACCCAAGGCCCACAGGCTAAGACTCCCTAGGAAAGTGGGTGTTGGGGGACGCATCTATGCTTCAGAGGAGGGAATGCAGAAAAACTCAGTCAACAGGGCAGGGAGTTTAAGAGCTCACTGTCAGGGACCAGTTGCAAACCCCTTCAATGTCTTTGTTTCCTTGCAAAGCCCATGAGGTTAGGATTACACTGAAAAATGCCTGGAGGCGGGGTTGAGAAATCCAATTACTTAAGTACCAAGGGCACAAGAGTTCCAGGCCACAAAGGTAACCAGGATTTGCTAAAACCCTAATCTTACTGTCCTTGGGATGTTTCCCTCTTAAGGAATATTTTTGTGGCAAGACTGTTACCTACCCGTTAGCCCCCTCCCCACTCTCTAGACTAAGATGATGCAGCTGGAATAGAAGGAAATTAGTAATTTTACTTTTTAAAATCTAAATCTCAGCATCTTCAATGAAAGGGCCAAAGATCCTCAGCAGGGATCCCTGCGGGTAAGGGTGGGTGGCATAAAGTTTGCATGCCCAAACTCATGCAATCAAAAATACTGGAATGTCTGTCCTCACAGAAACCAGGGCAGAGTTTGTGATCCACCCTCAGAGGAAAACGGTTCTGTCTCTAGATTACTGCGAGCCACCAAATGGGAAAAGCTCAAAATTCAAGGTGCCCAGCCTGAGGCAATGGAGCTTTAGTATCTTGCAGGACCCAAATCCACTCCGGCATCTACAGGAGACACAATCTCCCCCTTAATTGTTCTCTCCCTCTAAGTCATGGAATTCATATACTCAGACACACACATACATGCACACAGTCCTGCCTCTTCCAGTGGCGGGGGTCAGGGTGGGGCTCTGCAGGTTCTGACACTTCTCCATTAGAATCTGAGGCTTACAAAGATGAACCCGGCAAACAGGAGGCATCCTTATCTACAGAAGCTGAGGTGCAAGGAAATCTTTTGACAGACTCTTAGAAAATCTCTGGTATAGCAATATCTCTTCTCTTCCAAGTGATGCTCTCTGTTCTCAAGATGGATAGTACAGAAGAGAGGAAGTCATGTCCAGAAAGGGGTGGAATAGTCAAAACAGAGACCCTCTGCTGTCCCAGAAGCAGAGTTCAAAAGTGATGCCTATAAACTGTTTCCACCAGTCCACCAAAACATAAACACGGGAACCAAGGGCAAACCTTTAGAAGCAGTCACAGCCATCTGAACCTGCCACAACATCCAACAGCAAGTTCACTGGACTCGCCTCCTCCAGTGGCTCACAGACCAGTCTGAATGCTACTGAACTTCTGAGCTATGTATGGTGCAAGCTGCAAACGTGTATAAAGTAAAACTGAGTATGGTCTGCAACATTCTGAAAATGAAATGAAATGGAGAAAGAAAGAAAAAAAGAAAAAAGAAAAGAAAAGAGAAGAGAAAAGAAAAGAAAGAGCAGACTGGCCCTTTGCCACATTTAGTTTGAGAAATACTTTGGAAGGCAACCCTTTCATTTTACAGAGGAAAGTAAAATCCAGGGACATTAAGTGACCTCCCATTGACTAATGACAGAGTGAGGAGCAGAGTTAGGAACAGACAGGAAAAGAAATAGGACAACTGTACTTCTCGCCCTCCTCGTCTCAGCCAGAGGTCTCCACGGGAGCGAGCCCCTGGGCAGTCAGGGCTGCAGCCCCCAGTGTGGAGAAGGCAATTCCAGGTTCCAGGTAATGCACCCAGAGTAGTTCTATCCAGCCTCACCTGACTCTCAAACCCTACACATCCAAAGCCGACACTTTCCTTTCAAAACTAAATTCTCTTTCCAGCCATTCCTTTTGCGATCCCACTACCCCAATCTGTAATTGCCAGATCCCAGAAACACTAACTTATTGAAAACATGGATGGCATCTTGATTCCTTCTTTAAAGTCCCTTGAGGTCCCCTGAGCCAATGATAAAAACAAAGGTAAAGACTTAGGCACAGTTGGGGGTGAAGGGTCTGCCAGGTGCAAGTTCACAGCCCCAAATACAAAGATCAAAAGTCTTCATTCTATTAAAAAAAAAAAAATGAAAACTGCCAATGATGTGTGCCCACTTAAGAGTTATGGTTCTAGGTAATTTAGTCAATATCTCTTGCTTCCAGGAGTATTGTAAAAATCAAAGAATAATGATTTCTCTTATTTTTCAGGACCCAGTACTGTACCTAGAACATGGTAAATGCTCAGTAAACGCTGAAAGACAAAGTGAGGAAGAAAAGGCGAGAAAGTGAATAGGGATGGGGTCTTAGTCCTAGATAGCATGAAAATCTAGATTCTATTCATCTAAGCCATCTCTGTCCCCTATCTGCCCAAAGCTTCCTAAACTAACCCACAAGGAAGCCATCTTCTTCTTAGAAGCTGTGGACATGCTGGGAACAAGAGGGGAGTACTCAGCTGACTGCCAGATGCCCAAGTGTGAGAGCAAATGAGGCCAAAAGCCCAATAGGTCAGACTGAGAGACCCAAAAGCTGAGCCAAACCAAAGCCCCACCACACTCCCTGTCCCCACCCCCAGCCAGCCAAACCATTTGCTACAGCTTGGAGGGGAAGAGAGGGAGGAGGGGGGAAATGGTGGTATGGGAGGGGACTTGGCAAAGACCATTTCTAACAGAAATATCCATCTGCAGCTGGAGGGAACCCAGGGTCCGGGCCCTCCTCAGGGAGCCAGTGTGAGAGCTGCAAGAGCCCTCACAGGGATTCTGCGGGCACCACAGTGGGCAGGAAGGCTTCCCCCTCGGCTCACTCACCTGTCTTGCAGAGTCCTTTCCCTCTCTCATGACATTTGAAAACCGGTGAGGAGTCCCCAGGAGGTGGGGCTGAGCCCTGGAACTCTAACTCCAGTTCATGTTATGCATGAGGGAAGTCCCTCCCTGCCCCCACTCCCAACTCAACCTGGAAATCCTCCTGGTTGGCTTCCTTCCAGCTTCAGTCAGACAAGTTCACCTGCTGCCATCTCTCTCCAAGTTCAAGACCGCTTGTAAATGCACCTCAGAGAGCAAGAGTGGGACCCTGACAAAGGGCTGCAGAACGGTAAGAGCAGGCAAAGCAGGCAAGAAACTGGTAGGAGTCGCCCACGGTGTGTGGAAAGTCAAGGGTCATAGGTTGTCGACAAAGGAGCACTTTCGCAGTGGTCAAAAGAAGAGACAGAAGGCAGAAATCCTGGGCACAGTCCCAAAATAGTTTCCAGACATCCTCAGCCAGTTGAGGATTCCCAAGGGGCAGCGCATGGGAGCAGCGTGGGAGACTGGAAGCCAGGCGGCCTGGTGCTCTCAGCACTGGGCCCTCACTGCAAAGAAGGCAGTGGCAGCAACAGTGTGTGCTCTGCTCTGGCATGCTCCTTGGGATATCACGGGTAGACACGTAACACACTAGACGGTAAAATGACAACTTGTGTTTATCAAGCTCAACTCTGTACACCCTACATCATGGATATTCTTGAAACTCTGGCAAGACTTGGCACACAGTAGATAAGAGCATTCCAGCAGATGACTACCCACGGGCTGCTGAATACCATTCACCCGTAGGGTTTCCCAGCCTGCACCCCCCATGGGAACACATACTGTGAGACCCCTTTGCCCTGTGTTCCAGAGTCCTGGCCTGACCTCAAAATGAGCTCACATACCAGACACAACTTCCTACACCATGACCTGCTGATAGAAGAGGATCTGACCAAACTACCTCAACCAGGGTATGTAGGACACTGTACCAAACAGGCCACCGAAGTGGGGGGAGGAGAGCAGCACCGGGAACAGGGGGCTCAGATTCCACTGCTTGCTGGCAGTGTCCAGGCGGGCCAAGAGGAAGTGATGACTCTTCAACAAACAGCTTCACAATAAAAACAAGCACAGGCACAACCTGTCAAAATGCAGCAAGTTCAGGCCCCATTCTGAGATGGGGGAAGGAGGAAGACATTTTTAAAGGGCTTCCCCTGGTTTTCCAAGTAGCCCCAACACATGTCCACAACGTTAAGGATCAAGGTACTGGGTGGGAGCTTTTAGCAGGACTGCAGGGCCAGCAGAGAGAAATGGAGAACACACTTGGAAAGAGGTTAAAAGAAGCCATCGCTAGGCAGGAGGGAGGGGGTGCTTTCGGGAGTAAACAAAACTGCCAGCAGCCCTTCCTCCCGACAGAGAGGAAAGCTCTGGCTGACAAGGCCGGAGACACAGAGGAGAGAGGAAGCTGCCCCCTCCCTGAGCCCATCTGTCCTCATCCCCTTGTCCTGCTTTCCCCAGGGTGGGGGACAGAACAGGTGCACTCCATGATCTCTTTGCTCACAGTCCTCAACAGCACACACGGTGATTACAGCTCCCCAGTCAGCAGTGGGAGGCCAGGGGAGGAAGCAGAGGTGGAACCTGGGGGTTTTGCTTCGGAGAAGAGAGTAGAGTGAGCTCACAGCTCTCTGTTCTCCACCCACAGAATCACCAGTATCAACAACTTCTGCTCGCCTCAGGGGCCTCCCACGGTCCCTTCCCAGGTGATCACCCCCACCTCCTAGCTTCACCAAGGCATATCCAGCTCCCCAAGGGAGCTAATACCACCTGCCTCTTCTCCTTCCCCCAGAAGCTGCTCCAGAAGCAAAATTCTTGCCCTCCCCAAGCACTTCCTTGTCTCAAGTTCCTTGGGAGGAGGTCAAGGAACCACCCTGGCTTCTGATCCACCCTGTAGCCTCACCCAGGAACCCCCATCCCACGTGGGGAAGCAGGGCCCCTCCCTGCCAGCATCCCCACCCAGGCAGTGAGGTGGCAGAGTGCCACTTCCAGCACCTCCACAGAGCTTCCCACAGCTTTCCCAGGTAGCAGGAGTAGAATTTTCAGAGGAGCGTCTGGGGACAGGAGCAGCTCACCTACAGGCTACCTAAGCAACCAGATCCCCTTAGCTCCCCACAGGCTCTGGGAGCCCAAGGGAAAGGTAGAGCTGAGGCAGGGTACAAGGGGCTCTCTCACTCCTAGGAAAAGTCCCATCAAGTCCTATCCCCACGCTACTTCCCCAGCCTTTCTGCTCTGGACTTGAGAGACATCCACATGGAGCTGCCTCTCGCTCCGTTTTCTCTGCCCTGGGCCAGGAGAGGATACTGCTGAGTAATCCCAAATTCCCTATGGGTCCCCAGCCCTGAAAACATGGGCAAAGCCCAAGGAGACTCACTGATCTTGGTCCCTGTCAACCAGGGAGGAACATCTGTGTTTCCTGGTAGTGGCTGATACCCTACCAGACCCTGCCCTGCCCTGCCCCAAATATCCCAGCCCTGGCCCTCAGACAACCACATGGAGAAGCTCAATACCCCCTTCTCTGCTTCCAACTCACCTGGTAGCATTTCCTTCCAGTCCCCCAGACACCAAGCCACACAGTAACAGCAGCCACCCACCAAATTCCCAGTCATGATGTTGCATCAGCCCCCACCCTACCCAAAATATCCTCACCCCCACCACCTCCTTTCCTCTCCAGCCATCTCCATGGTGACAGCAGCATGACTAATGACACCCTATCAGCTTCAGACTCAGGAGCTCAATTCCCCTCCCCCTTACCCCCTACCCCACCCAGGGATTTTCTGCAGATTGGATGCAAACCAACAGTGCCAGGGACAGTCTCAAGAGATTTCCAGAGGCAAGGGTAGGGAGTAGGCTGAACGTCTTAAAAAAAAAAAAATACAGTTCAACAAACCTAATCACAACTGCACCCAAACCATCCAGCTGAGAAAGCAAAAAGAATCCAAACAAAACCCACACAGGCCTGAGAATTCATTGGCCACCCACACCCCCGCTGCCCCTCCCCCTCAGCTGCTGCTACACACAGTGGGAGATTAAGGGATCACCCGAGGAGACCCTTTATTTTTATCCAATCCAGTCATACACTTCACCCCCACCACACACACACACACACACACACACACACACACGCACACACACGCGCGCGCGCGCACACACACACACACACACACACACACACAAGGTACCTTGACAGCAGCCCCTTGTCCCCACGGCCCAGGTCCTTCACCAGCCTTTATTTCCACCTGCAAAAGAAGCCAGAGAGACTGATGAGCCAGGATGACAGCAGGAGAGAAGCAAACTCCTTCTGCTGCACCCCTGACACCGCTGCAGGGAAGCGGAAGGATGGGAGCGACGGGGCCTCGGAAAAAGAGGACAGCAGGGACCATCTTCCTGCCTCCAGCTGCCGCCCAGACGCGCTGCTGTGGAGGGGCTCGTTCGCCTTCCAGTGTTTTTGTTTTCGTTTCTCCTTTTTCCACCCTCCCAGAGCCAGGAGGCCACTGCCTCTCCTCTTGCGTCTGGGCTGGCCTGTCCCTCCCTGCCCTGCCCGCTCTACCTCGGCCGGCCTCCTCTGGTGCATGGGCCGGCGGGCCTCCCATTATCCCCGCCGGAGCGCACGGAGGGAGGCACTGCAGAGGAGGCGGCGGCCAGCTGCCGGCTTGGCTCCCCTCCCCGCCGCCGGCGAGGCTGGTGTGGAGGGGGCGGCGCGCCCGCCAGCCAATCCCCGCGGCTGGCCAGGCGGGGGCAGGGCCGCCGGGGCTGGACCTGCCCAACCGGGAGGCGGGGGCACTGCCGAGGGTGCCGCGGAGACGCGCTGGCTGCAGCCCAGGCCCGCTGCTGCTCCCGCGCCGGCCGGGGATCCCAGGTCACCCCACCTCCTCCGAGTAGGGGACCCCGAAGGTAATGCCCGAGGCATCCTCAGCATCTCCAGGGTCAAATGGCAGACCACGCCTGGGGTGGAGCGGACGCTGGTGAGATTCTCCCTCCCACGACTGTCTAACCCCAGAACACCAGGCAACTGCCTCACCCAGTGCCAGCGCTGTAAGAACAAGAAGAGCAATAATAGCTCCTGCAATCTTAGGAGGAAAAAAAAAGGCACCTTGGCAGTATGAACCTTTACCCCATTTTGCAGATGAAACAAGGCAAGACAAGTGAAGTAACTTACCCAAGGTGACACAGCCAGAAAGCAGCAGAACTGGGACTCCAAGCCAAGTCTGTGCGCTCTAAACACCACGGCTTAACCCTATGCGGTCCGACTCCTCCCTCCCTCCAACACCCTCCTCGGGGGAAAAAAAAGACTTCTTGAAGCCCACACTGCCTGTGGCTCAAAGCCTCAGCCAGCCTGGCCGTCCCCCGTGCACACAAACACCCACACCTCATCTAGGATGGCTCATCCTTGTGACTGAGCATACCTGCCTCATCCAGACAGCCTCCCCACACCACCACTCCAGATGCTTCTTCCTCTTAGAAGAGCCCTCCCACCTCAGGCCTCAGGGCTTCCCATCCCCAGGAAAGGCTGAGGAGCGGAAGTGAGCCCAGACCCCAAGAGCTCCGACCTCCAGTTCCCAAACTTTGAGACAGAAGACCGAGGTCAGAAGAACAGAAATGGGATGAGAAAGGCCCCGGACTCCACTCCTGGATTTAATTCCTGGCATCCCTGGGCACATCCTGCCCCACCCCAGGCCCTCCCTGTAGCTGAACACCCCTGAGCCTCTGCCTCCCGGGGAAGGTGACATCACAGACTCTGGTCCTCACATACCTCATTCCACTTCTGGCTCCACCACTATCTAGTTGCGGGGCCCTGCTGGTGGCGCCTTACTTCTCTCAGCCTCACTCTGCTCATCCGTAAAATGGAACTACAAAGAGCAACCTCCTACATGGATGTGGAGATTCTGTGTGGAAGTGCAGCATGTGCCCTACAGGCTGTAGGTGCTGCTAGCTACCATCACGCTTAGTTTCTGGGGGAGCTCATTCTGTACTACTTCTCCTCTCACCGATGAAGCAGCTGCGACCAGAGTGAAAAAGGGACTCAGGCTAGTTAGGATGTGTGACAGCCCCTGTTTCAGTGATACATGGTGGGCTACCTGCTCCACTACAGATGCTCAATTGCTGTCCCCTCATGGACCCCCAAGGGGGTACTCAGATAGGATAGAGCTGCCTTTGGAGAGACAGCAAACTTGCCCCTAGTGAGGAGACTCTAGGACACACCAGGGCCCATACCTTTATCACCCCTAGAAACAAAAGGCAGTACTGGGGGGCTCCTCCCCAGGGCAAGGCAGGATAAGGAGCAGTGTCCTGGCTCAAGATGGGAAGCTGAACTTCTGCACCCTTTTGCTCTTACCTCGGCCAGGCCAAGTGAAGTCCTTTCTTTATCCTGGTCCCCAAAACCCTGACCCCACCCACCCCACACACAGTCTGTTGCTTGGACAATTAATACTGTTGCTGCTGTGGCTGCCACAGTTTATCAAGCCCCTGCCATGTAGCAGGCTCCGTGCCAACCACTCTGCAGGAGCATCTCATTTGAATTACTCCGCACACAACCTTGTCTCTTATGGGGAAACCGACTTAGAGATAGATGTTGATTACTTGTCCCACAACAACACAGCTGGTGAGTAGTGGGCTAGGATACCAATCTAGGACTTTCTCCCCCAATTCCTTAAACCGCTCCCTCTCTGCCAGTCCCAGGGAAATGCAAAGATGGATGGGGTCACTTGAACCCAACCACATCCTTTTAAGCTATGGATCTGAGAACAGTATCATTTTTCATGATACTTGGAGACTCTGAAATACTGCTCCTTGCCTGGGTTCTCCTCCCCCAATTTCCCCCAACCCCCATGCAAGGGGAAAGGCTTAATCCAAAGGTCACCTCCCTCTGCCACTTCCCCAGCTCTTCTAGCCCCTATGAGAATCACCCATTTCTCCCAGGGCCTTCGCAGAGCAGTGCAGGGCCTCAGCCAGCGCACCAGTCACTACCAAGTGCAGTTATTTATTTACACGGCAGTCTTCCCCACGTGGGCGGGGGCCCTGTCTTCCCTACTTTACTAGGCTCTGCACAGAGCTGGAATGTGCTGAGCTGAGTTTCTATGCGAGGGTGGAGAAGCAGGGGGTTGGGCGTTGAGATATGGAGTCCACTCTCCTGGTCGGCCTTCTCTCTGAGGTCCCTGAGGATCGGAGGGACACCTGCTCTCCTGGGAGGGCAAGACCTGCCACAGCTGAACCAGAGCTGAGTCCTAGCCTCGTTCGGCCCAGACCACTTCTTCACCAGCCTGCAGGAGCCACCCTGACTTTCTGCTTCGGCAAGCCCTCAGTGCTAATCCAGTCCTACCTCAGCCACAGTTCCTAGCTCAGCCCCTGCAGCTATCTTAAAGGAGCCATGGTCCCCAAGGTAGTCCCCCTGCTCCTATCTCTGTCCCACCCTGGCATCCAGCCCTCTTCTGAATGCCAGGGCTCCAAGGAGTCAAAAAGGCGCATGCTGGGGCCACTCTGCCTTCAGCAGAGATGCTCTCCACAACCCACACCCAACCCAGTCCAATCTGTCTACCCCTTTTTCTACATTTGTGGCTTCGTGACCAACCCAGAGGCATCTGGAACTCCTCTGCACGAGGGCCAAGGGTTTCTACACACCTTCCATCATGACCCCCAGTCTCTCACTCCCAGTAGGAGAAATGGGGCCACAGCCCTCCCCACCAGGGAGAGGTGAATGTTTCACTCACTCTCAGAACACACAAAATACCACAATACCAAGAACCTCAGGAACATGGATACCCATAGGAAAGAACCCACACAGATATATAGATATAAAGACTAGGGAATGAGGACACATCCAGACATCCATTAAGCACTAAACGCATGTTAGGCCCCATACTTGGGAGTAAAATGTAATGTGTCTTTAACCATCAAAACCAACCAACAAAATAAGAATTATCCATGCCCATTCTAGAGATGGAGAAATCGGGATACAGAGAGACTAAGCATCTTGCCCAAGGTCACACAGCTAGAAAATGACTGAGCAGGGCTCTCACTGCCCCTCATTGGCAGCTATACAGTCAGTGCTGCTCTGTGTGGCTCTACAATTTTCTTATCAACCTACCTCCTCTAGCATTGGTAGGAAGTAGAAAGACTTTTCCTGACTGGCCATGGCTATGTCCTAAATGAGGTCACTCCCTACAAAGCTTCACTTCAAAGCTCACTTCAAGCACACCTCCTCCAGGAAGCCTTCTCTGGTTACCATGGTCCTCTGCCAGCCTACAGCACTTCTTTCTCATTGACACTTGGTACTGCTGTTTGTCTCTCTGAATATTCTGCCTCTCCAACAAGAATAGCTGGAGTCATGCCTTTCCAAAGCCCCTGCAGGGTTTTGCCCAACATTCCACACACTGACGGACGGCACTTGGAAGAGACTGTAGGGAAGTCTGTGACCTCCTTCCCTTCCTCTCCATTGCACAAAGGATCCTGCCAAAGAAACCCAACACCCCTTCCACCTTCAGAGCCTATGTTTGAAGTCCCGGTGTCCACACATCAATTTCCACCCAAGTAATTGCAGCCCATCACACACATCATTCTCTATATTTGAAACTCTTTGCGGTTGTCATGGGAACTGCCTTTGCCTTCATTCACTGATCAGGCCTCACAATTAGCTTCGGCAGTGGAAGTCTGTGTCAACAGCAGTCTCAAGGAGGCGGAGGAGCAGCAGGAGCAACAGAAGAAAAGGTGTTCCTCCTTAGAGATACAGAGGAACCAGACTGAACCCAGGGCCCCAGCAATGTCTAAGGAAAACAGCTGGCCAACAACTCCACCTGCACACTTCAGTGCCAACAAAGAGAACGCACCTGGACCCACCCAGGCTGACAGGCAGCAGCTGCAGCTTTGCCCACACCCCGCATGCCCTCCTAGAGGCTGTGAGCAGGTCTTAGGGTCTATGAACCTCATCAGGGTCTCCCCAACCTTCATTCAACAGCCTAGGACCACCAAATGTCCCAGGACCCAACTAAGTAACACGGGACCTTAACAGGTTTTTGGGAAGGTGGGACACAGGAAGGCTGAGTGGTTTAGAAACCTGGGGGCAGCCTTGGAGAACTTCCAAGGGGAATTAACACAAAAAGTCTTATAGTCCACCTGGAGGATCCAGGACCAGCCACGTGTGGCCCGCTGCAGTCTGTCACACTCCTGCCACCAGCCAGAGCATTCCCGTAGCAACTATACACACCCCGGCTAAGGGGAGACGCCTCCCTCCTCCTGGAAACCCCTCTCAACTTCACATATCTTCATACAGAAACTCTCCTTCCCTTTCCCCCTGGGCTCTCTGGGCCCAAAAGGTGACTAAGGCTAGTCTCTGCCCTCAAAGCATCCCTCCCTTATAGCCCTACTAGACTGGGCCATAATTATTTGTTTCCACACTCATTTCCCTCCAGAGCCTGTGAATTCGTTAGAGACAGAGCACACACTGAGTACAGACGGCCTCCCCTCTACGCACAGCTCAGGCTCAGTACGCTGCCTTACACACAGCCAGTTCCGGGTGAGACTCGCTGCATGAGGCTAGGAAGGCAACCTGCAGGTCTACAATTCAGAGGAGAGACATCCTGACTCTGGAAGCTGAAGCAATGCCAGAGGGAGGAGTCTCCCTCCTCCAGCGCAAGGAAGAACACTGTAGGTCCTGGGACGGAGGAAACATTCTAAGAAGTTGTCTCTCCTCCTTGTCCTAGCACTGGCCTCTCCTCCCACTAGCCCCTCATCCTGCAGTTTAAACATAGTCCAGACAGGGCACAGCCCTCACAGTGAGAGTCTGCCATTCCTCTCTTCTAGGGCTCCGCAGGCACACCCAGCATCAACGAGGGAACTGGGACACCCAGAGCTTACCCTTAAAAGGTGGAACAATCAATAAAAAGACAGAGAAAAACATAAAATGAGAGAGAACCACCCAATGTCCTCCTCACAAGAATGGCTTAGAAGTGGAATAGACTCTAGCCCAGTCCCTTGTTATTTGTTTTGGACCCAGAATTTCCTTTCTGAGACTTCCTGGCCATGATTAGGAGGGGTGGGAGGCTCCTGGGGAACAAGCTGCCTGGCAAATGCTCCCAAATGACTCTACACAACGCAACTCTCCTTCCATTTGGAGAATCTGGAATTGCTGCTTCACAATTCCAGATTGGTGGGAGGTAGTTATTCTGTCCACGAACTCGCCACTGGGTGTGGGAACGTGTACCGGTCAGAGCCAGCGGGGCAGGGACAGGGCTTGTGTGACCTGAGGCAAGCAAGCAACCCCCAGACCTGTGGTCACCTGGAGGCCAGCCAGTCACTAAGCTGTGGCTTTCTTTTTTCCCCTCCAGCAGTGACTAATAAAAACTTAGGTTATCCGATTTCTTATGCAAATGGCAGAAGACAAGGCCGCAGAGGGGTGTGTCCATTCAGGTGTTCCAGCTGCCACCGCCCTGCACCTTCAGGCAAGAGGCCACACCAACCCTCCCAGACTCTTCCAAAAACAGCCAGCTGGACTGCAGCAGGGCCAAGGAAGACGAAGAGGTTCCTTCCTGAGCATCCTGCCCTCAATCCCCAAGGGAGCTGTAAAGAAGTGATGGGAAGGCGAGTGGGGAATTACTGACAACTCCTAAGACCCCTGACATAGTTTTCCAACTCGCTCTGTCACCTCGCTGCCTTTTAAATGAGAGGCTCAAGGCAGAGAGGCGAGGATGGACTCTGGGCAGATCTTTCCAGAAGCAAGTTTGGAACCAGAAGTAAAGATGGTTAAGTTTTACCAGGGCACACCTGTGGGTGGGAGAGGCCACTTTCCCCTAGAGAGCTTGAGAGAGAGCCTTTGGGTGGAGAGCCACACCTCATTCCTCTTGTTATTCTCACCCCAGAGCAGATAATTAAACAGGGCCATGCCCTCAAGGAGAAGCAATGAGCTTTAGGGTAGGTCAGAACCCAGGAAAGCACAGTCCCCTTCCACACCCCTCACCACTTACCTCGGGGTGGGGACAGGGAGCCCAACCCAAAATATCCTTCTGAGAGCTGCTAACCTGGACGGCTCTGTCCCCCATCCAGAAAGAGGTCTAGGTGAGGGTTCAGAAACCATGCAGGGCAACTCCATGTCCAAGAGAACTTCCCATGCTGATGGAAATGTTCTACACCTGCACTGTCCCACACACGAGCCACATGCAGGTACTGAGTACCTGAAGGGCAGCTAGTATGACTGAGCAACTGAATTTAATTTTAACTAATTTAAATAGCCACACGTGGCTAATGGCTACCATACTGGACAGCTCAGGTAAAACATGCTTCTTAAATTTGGGGAGGTCATGAATACTCTTGAGAATCTACCTAAAACCACAGACCTCCTCCCCTGAGAAAAGATAGCCCTGCACATTCAAACGTTTGGCTGAAGTTTTCAGAAAGCTCACAAATTCTATTCCAACCTAGGTCTGAGATTACTAGATCTATGTATAAGATTGTCTACAACTCAACAAAAACTTTACAGCCTAAAGGGGATGTTTCTTCTGCAACGCAGTTATGAGGAATATGAGAATAGATGTGATATTATACTTTACACAGTCTTTGCAAGAGGCACCAAGTAAAGAAGCCACACCCTAAAGAGGATGTCCTCGTAACATCCCTGCCGATCAGCACCCAGCTTCTCTGACATGTGCAGGCACAGGAAACACCACCACCTCTCGCACCCTCTCAGGGTTGGCGCTTCAGTCTTGGAAGAGCTGCAAATGTTAGACAATTCTTTTTTCTAATATGGGTTCAGTCTACCTGCTTATAACTTCCACCCACGAACAAAAGTTCTACACACCACATGACAGACTTGACTCCCTCTTTCACACAGGACATGTCTCAGCCTGTGTTCCTCTACCCATTATCAAGCTGAACAGGCCTGTTTCCATCAACTGTCCCCCATGTGACCACTGACAGGTCTCCTCAACATAGGCTCAACATCCCTTTAGAGTTTCATCTCTTCCTACCTGCTAGGAAGGCAGGGTTCCTTCATTGCGCAGTTCTTTCTTCTTTTTTTAAACAAATACCAAACTTTGGATTTATCCTGATTAAATTTCATCAAGTTTGTTGGGGCCCATCGTTCTAGACTGCCCCAATCTCTTTAACTCCTTGTTCTATCATTCAACGTAATACCTGCACTACCACTACCCACCCACCCCACCACCACCACAGACAGATCTGACAGACCTACTCCCTACCTATATGTGACGAAGATGGTGCACATGCCTTCAGCTGCATAAGCCTCCAGACCCGTCCATGAAACCCAAGATTCTATGAACACACCCTCTTCACAGCCTCTACCAGCTACTACTCTCTCACAGGGCTACGACACCTGAGTCAGGCTGCTGAGCAGCAAACTGAGAGCCCTTTCCTGACTATTCACAGAATGGCAACTCATAAGTAGCAAGAAATGGACTCCAGAAGAACAAGTATATACCTGGAATAAATCTCAAGAGGTTCTTCTGTCCCTGCCCTATAGGATAAAAAAAGGGGGGAGGTTGAGTCATCTTCCTTACCTTTCTTGGCAACTTGAGTTCTTTCACCTGTTTATCAAGACATTTCTGTCCCCTTCTCCGTGCCCCACCCCCTTCTCCTAGTGGCCAGCTCCTTGCCAGCTCCTTATGCTCTCGTGGACATACAAATCACCTGGGAATCTGGTTAAAGTGCAGATTCGGACTCACTACATCCGAGGTGGGGCCCGAGAGTCTGCATTTCTAGCAAACTCTCAGGTGATGCCAATGATGCTGCTCCACTGATTAGCAAGGTGGGAACCTTTCAGGTGCCCCAACACTCAGGGAGCAGTAAAAGAATCGAGGTAGGTGCCCATCACCTCAGCTCTCATCTGCATCAGAGAACTTCCACTGTAACTACATGTTAGATATACCTGGGTAGCCCCAGCCCAATTGGGTCCATCCACACCAATTAAATCAGAATCCCTGAGGGTGTGACCCAGGTGATCCCAGTGTGGAACCCTTGATCCACAATGTTAAAAAAGATTCAAAAGACAGTTTTACCAGTACCCTCTCCGGGTTGACTTTAAATCAAAAATTGGCCTTCTGATCTGTCCAAGAAGCTGGCAGGAGATACCATCATTTATTTGCAGAAACCCAGATCCGTGAGTTTGACTGGGTTGCTTTTGTAAAGAACCACAGGACCCCAAAGCTCACCACTTGCCCTTCTAATGTCTCGCAAACCACTTTTTTAACAATCTGTTCTAGAACTGTCAAAAACTGACATCAAACTTAAGCGTTTATAATTTCCGAAATCGCATTGAAAATGTGGACTTGTGGCCTATCTCTAGTCTTTTGGTCCTCTTTCAATCATCATAATTCATAAAGCTGTCATTCCACTAGCATATCTAAAGGTGTTCACCAGGGAGCGAGTGACCTCAGACTCAGAGCGGCCGGCTGGCTCTTTTCTAACCACACACACTGTGGTTCATCCCAGTTAATACCTCCTAACACAACAGGGACCCAACGGCTGCTTTCTCAGTGTTAGTCATGCTCCCCGAAGTTGTGAACCTACCCCTTCCTATCGTTCTTGCTGGGAGTATATAAAAGGCTTTTATTGTCTTAAGTATTTTTCACCAGCCTAAGTGCATTCTGGCCACTAGACTTCCCGACACTCCTCTTCAGGGGTCAGACAACTCTTGAATCTGCCTTTGGTATCACGCACCCCCTTTCCACGTAAGGAGCACGGCCTCTTACCATCTGCACTCACTAGACAGCGGCCACGCGGCCACACGGACTGCTCAGTTCTTCCCCACTCTCACCACCTCCCTCCTTAGCGCACCATTCAGGACTGTTCAGTCAGCATTTCCTTTTTAAAGAGCAATCCTATTCCTCTAGCTAACTTCCCTTTTAGAGTCTATGGCCAAGGGGTTAAAAACTGTTTGCATTTGAAAAACAACTGCCTAAAGTCTATGGTAAACATCTGTCCTTGCACAGCCTTTTCACTGGCCTCACAAGTGCTGAGATGGGAGTCCCTTTCTCCAAAGAGTCTCACCATTCTACTTTACCCATCAATTCTCTATTGGTGGGAATTGGTCCAGCCTGAAAGGATACGAGCTCACAGGCTCTATCTTCAGGAACACAGACCTACCAGTAGGCAAGGCGATCCATCAGGTGTCCTGGTATTGTTGAGAGATCCCTAATTCCAAGGTACCGTGTAGAGAGCTGTTTCAGCTACTAAATCCACTTGCCTGAGGGTCAAACAGTGTCTCCTACCATATGTGTTCCCATTTCTTTTCATTTTCATTGATAATTCTCAGTCATGCTTCCACCCTTATGCATACATTTTCCTACACGGGTTTTTTTACACAATGTTTTTCTCCTACATCCCTATCAAGTGCTTACTTCCCTCTCCCATGAGCAACTCTGTAGTCAGGCCCAGCGGAGAGGCTGGTAAGCCTTTCCCTCCCTCTGCCTGTCCTCACAGTTCTGTGAGCAAGTTAGGGGATGTCTTGAGATAAACACTGAATTTCAATTACATCTATACAATTACAACCTAGAGAGTCACTAATGCACAATTGTTTATACATAAAGATTAATCCATTTTTAGATGTCCTAAGAGTGTTCTGTCCCTGTGCACTGACTACCTACTATGTGCCAGACATCATGCATACTTTATCTCAATTCTCACAACCACCCTGCAAAAAAAGGTTACTCCATCTGACAAATGAGAAAACAGACTCCCAGAAGAGTAAGCGGCACAGCACACACTTCAGGTTCTGAGACAACTATCTCCACCCCTGCCAAATCCGACTTTTCTAATCAGCTGTCTTGTGCGACACGCCACCACTCAGGTAAAAAGAAGGGGGAGGTCAAACAGCCCAGGCTTGAAATCCCTCTTGGTACTAGGAAGACCATGATACAGGAATGAACCCCTTCAGGTGTGTTACTGCACTTTAGGACCCAGAGAAGTAGTCACCTGCCTCTGGTGGGAAGGCCCGCCCTGGAAGCTGTCTCTACTCTTAATATACTAAACTTCTCTTCTGAGTAGAGGGGCTCTGCAGCACCCTCCCCACTGGGAAAAGAGCGAGGAGCAGGGAAGGGAGACAGGAAACCCGAGATAATGTTCACCAGCTTACAAGATGATACAAAGCAGCTGTCAGCAGACAGCTCAAAACAAGCCCCAAAGGAAGACCGGGGAGGTAGAGAGAGGACGGAAGTAAAGAAAGGGTGCCCAGAGAGGAAATGCCAGGGAGCAAGGATGCAAAGAGATGGTCTGATTCCTAAGAAACTCCTGGGATGCTGTCTTGTTCCACCTGAATAGTCAGGACCAAATTCTAAAGTTCTATCCTTGAGAGAAAACCAAAGAAAACTCAGATGCCAGAAATGTGTCTCCTCCTTTCCCAACTTCCCCAATTCCAGGACATGTCCTCTCTGCTACACGGCTGCTCAGACTAATGGTTAAGGTCCCAGCAGTCCCTTTGGGGGCTGGTAAAGGCTGGGCTGGTTCTGGGGCTCCTTCACTCAAGTGGAGCCTCTAGGCATTTCAGCTCTGCCAGGGTTACATCCTACATTGGTCAGCCTTCATGGACCAATTAAAAATAATGATGGAGACAGACTCTAGTTACCATTTTGTATTTTGCCAAGTAAAGACTTCTTTAAAAAAAACAAAAACAATCAACTTTCTAGCAGCACCTTCGTTTCATAAAGTACATTTTAAACATTAAGAGGTAGAAACAAAGTACTCCTCTTTAAGCGAAAAACACAAGCTTTAAGAAAAAAAGCTCACTCCATTATTCCCTTTCCACTATTTCTCCAGAAACTGGGAGACTCTATCATGGGCCCTGGTCTATATACTGCCAGTGTGCGGACCTCCTGTCCTGGGATACTGCAGGCCACCAGCTGCACTTTCCCTGACCCTAGAGGCCTTGAGGGGCAGCCAGCCATGGCGAGGTCCTCGGGAGGCAGACATCTCTCAGCAGGGCTGTCTCCAAGTCTAAGCCAACCCAAATCCCCGGTATCTTAACCACGACCACCCAGCAGCCCAGGCCAGCGGCTCACACACAAGGATGACAGGACCCTGGCCTCCCTCCAGCTCCCCACACTTTGGTGTGCCTCATCATTGCCGAAAGAAGAGCTTAAACACGGTTCACAAGGGCCACTGGTTCCAGGAACATCCAGCCTGGAAAGCTCAACCCCTACCCCTCAGGTTTGATTATGGGAAGAATGGTGTGAGACAACTGGGTGGAGAAGGGAGTGAATGCTGGAAGGGAAGCAAAGAACCCAGCTTTACGAAGCACGCTGGCAGGTCTCCTCACTCCAAAACACCAGATCTCACAGGAGTGAACCTCACCCCTGCTCTCACCCCACTTTCAGAAATGACCCACAGGGCACTGGGCCAGCAGGATGCCAACTCCACCCAACACCAGCAAGAGAAAGGGGCTGGACTTGTCTCCTAAGCTGGACACCGTCTCCTAAGCTGCAGATATGATCCAGTTGTCTGTTTTAACCAGAGACTGGGGAAATAGGGTGCTGAGTCTGTGGTCCCCAGGCCACGACGTGCTGCTTCCACCAGGAGTGTACAAGAGGTGAGAAGGGGCACACACATCCTAGCAACGCCCAATTTGCTGCCCCCAACACTTGGATCATTCTTCCCAGCCACAGGACCACAGCCTCACCAAGCTTGCGCAGAGCTCTGCACTCAGCGGTCAGGGAAATCCCAGGCACCAGCCGCCACCCCATCAAAGCCACAGGTGCCCTAGCCCTCCGAAGCACAGCGGCTCACAGCCCAGCTGGAAAGGGCTTCAAAGGCCATCAAGCACAATCCCTCTATTTCCTCAGGGAGAAGACAGGCCCAGAGAGGGGGCCCAGTTGTCCACAGACAGCGCAGGCCTCCGTCTCTGTCCAGCGCCAGTTCCGCTGCCTAGAGCGACCTAGCCGTCACATGGCGCCTCCCAAGCTGAACTTCTCTCATCCCTACTTTTGCCAACTCTCCGTTGTCACGGCTGCCACCAGCCTCGTGGAAAGGAAAGATGGCCAATGCAGGGTCACTGCCTCTCCACTTCCCTCCTTTGATCTCATCCCAACTCCTCCTTCCCTCCTTCCACCCTGCTACTCCAAATAAAGGAAGTATCCTCCCTGGAGTAGACAGTGTCTCAGAAGCACATCGTTCATTCAATTAGTATCTGAGTGCTTCTGACACACCAAGGAACTGAGCTAGGTCCTGACACAGACAAAACAGTCTTTAACCTCAAGTAGTACTTTGCAAGGGAACCCAAATCCTGCATTTCTATTAAATTCCCAAGCAGTTTCAACTGGCTCTCCTGCCATCTTTCCGGAAAAAAAAAAAAAAAAAAAAAAACCCCAAAAACAAAAAACGATGGTACCCAAGAAAAGGTTTGCAAAAAGAAACATCCCACTCCATCAGGGTAGCATAAAACCATCTGTCACTCCAAATTTTTCTTTCCTAACCCATCAGCCTCCATCCCTTACCTGACACCATCACTCCCCACCCCAAGCATTAGTATAACCTTGATATACATCTGAGGCTTCAAGCAGCACAAGAAACTTCTAGAGATAAAGCTGAATAGCACTGTCCAGTGACAAATGCAAACATCAGAGATGAGAGTGCTAGCTCGGAGCCCTCTGCGACCCAGTTACTTACAAACCGTCAGCCCGGCAAAGGAGCCCAAGCCAGCTTCCAACAATAGTTACCTCCAAGTCAGACCAAGAGGATCAGAATGGGAGGATGGGCTTAACCCTCTTTAGCAAAATCCCTGCGATTACAGCACCCTCAAAGAGACAGGGTCGCCAAGCACCGGCCAGCTTACCTCTTTGAGAAGCCCCACTTTCTTCTTCAGCACCTCACACTTGCGCAGCTTGCAGATTTGGTGTGTGCGGCGGTTGGTACAGCTGGTGCAAGCCCCACAGTTTTCCAGCCGTCGGCAGGGCTCACAAGTACCACAGCGTTTCCGTTTCTTTCGCCCATCTCCACCCCCTCGGAGTTGAGATTCACTCCCAGCCATTGGGAGCCCAGGCCCCTGGAAGCCCCCGACCATCACCTGGCCCTGAGGGAAATCATAAAGGCCTGGCAGGTCTGGCTGGACTGCCAGGGGCACCTGAAACTGGCTCATGACGTTGCCAGAGATGGGGGCATAGGTGCCAGGGCAGACCCACAATCCAGCTTCCCGCCTGACTACAAAAGCCACCAAGAGGTGACTGCTCTCCTAAAACAGTCAAGAGTCTACGAGGTGAAGGCAAATAGCTCCAGTCTCCCAAATGGGTGCTTCTTCTCAACCCTTCTTCACCTCCTCTGCAGCAGTCTGATAGGGCTCAGTTGGGGGCCACTCTCCCACTTGCTGGGGCCCAGGGTCTGGGAGAGGACGTCAGCAGCAATCCCCAGAGAAGGGATCATCTTGGCTGGGTGTACTCTTCACCCTCACCCACCCTGGACCCAGGCATGAGGTGAGCAGGTGGGTATGTGGTGAGGGCTGGGCAGGGTGAGGACTTTCTCCTATTTCTCCTCCTGTGTCAGGATGACGGAGAAGGCTGCGCTGCCTAAAAAAAAAGAGACAGAAAGGGGAAGCGCATCACTTGGGGCTCAAGGACAACTTTCACGTGTTACCTCTTCCTGCTTCTGGGAAGAGAAAATGGGGAAAGAGAAGGGACTTGCTCAATGAAGTTCTGCCCAAAACCCCTGGCAATGCGCACCAGCACCCACTCTCTGTCAGGGGGGAGGCCGAGGGCCTAATGGGGTGCTAAAAGAAGCTGGACGATAAACTGAAGAGGTAGTCAAGGTGATTGCTAAGAAAGTTGTCCTCTGCCCCATACCATGGGCATGGGAGAGTTTCACTCAAATTCCCACACACACCCCTCACTGGAGGTCTCTAGGGCCTCCCCAAGGGAGCAGAGTTTCCAAAATAAAGTTTGCGGAAAGCTGCACTCGGTGGGGCTCCCGGGAACCCCCGACACGGAAGCGGCCGCGGGGGGGGGCGCCCAGGGTAGCCCGCGCTGGCCGCCCCGCCGCGCCCCCCCGCCCGCCGGCCAGACCCGAGAGGGCTGCCCGCTTCGCGGAGGGGACGCGAGGGGGGCGCGCTCCAGCTCGGGCCGGGCCGCGCGCGCGCCGCCGCTCGGGCTCCTTTGTTCTGGGGCCTCGGCCGCTCGGCTCCGGCGGCTCTGCAGCCCCCGCCCCGCCCCGCCGCCCCCGCCCGGCTCCGCTACACAGTGACCCGTAGCACCCCCGCCCCGTCCCCCGCAACAAAGTAGCGGCCCCCGCGCCGGCCCCCAGCCCGTCCCCTCCCCCAGGCCGGGCCCCCCACGCCTCCCCGCCGCCCCTCCCCCACCCCGGAGCCGGAAAAGCACCGACTGCACCGACCTGCCCGCCGCCTCCGGGGCGGCGCGCACAAAGGGGCAAAGTTTCCCGGCCCGCGCCACTGCCACCACCGTCGCGGCCGCCGCCGCCGCCTGGGGCGCCCGCCTCCTAGAGCGCCTGGCCCGGCTCAGCTCGGCGCACGGAGCCCCCCGCCCAGGCCGAGGAGGGGACGGCGCAGGAGGAAGGAAGAGGCAGGGCGGCCGCGGCAGCAGCAGCAGCAGCAATGAAGGCGTCCGCGGGACTCCCCGCCCCCCGCGCGCCGCGGCACGTGCTCGCCCGGGGACTCCCCGCCCGGGAGGGCGCGCACGTGCGGCCCGCCGAGCCCCGCCAGCCCGGCCGCCGCCCCCTCCCCGGGGCCTGGGGCTGCTCATGGGGGGAGTTCCCGGGGAGGGGGAGGGGACGGAGCCAGCGACCCACGGGCGGGTGGGGGCAGGGCCCGGCCCAGCCGCCGCGCCTTTGCACCTGCAGAAGCTCCCCACCCCAGTGGTCCGCCCTGCCTGGACCTGGCCGCCCCCTCGGGCTGGCCGCCCCCGCCCTCCGGCGCTTCTGCGGCTCCCGCGGACGAGGCGGGCCGTACGGGGTGGGGCACGCGGACCTCCCAGGCTAGGCCCTCGCGGAGCTGGCCCCGAGGTCCCCACTTCCTGCCACTCCCTGCGGGCCGGAGTGTTCTGGGACGGCCCCAGTGTCCTCGGGAGCCCTGAACTCCGGACCCGACTGACCACCCCCCTCCCGACTGCTGTTCGCTCATTCCGAGGCAGGACAATGGGGAACATCGCGCGTTTGCGTACCGAGTCAGCCTGGCAGGCAAGGAGAGGGTACCCAGGGACAGAGGCCGCGGGCCGGCCGCGGGGCACCCTCGCGGGGGTCACTGCAGAGTGCCCTCCACAGGCGGACCCCAGGGCCCCTGCCATCGCCAGCCTCCCCTGCGCGGCGCTCGGCTCTTTCGCGTCGAAAACAAAGACTAATCCGATACCCCCGCCCTGCCTCCCAGAGGAGGGGGAACGGGAGCGTCGCGGAGGGTAACCTAGGAGGACAGCGTTCAGGAGAGGCTCGGACAGTCTGGACGGGACCGTGGCGCTACCGTGCCCTGTAACCAGGCGCAGACACTTTGAAAAGTCACCCCAGGCTATTTTCCAGGCAGGGGGCAAGGGGCAAGGCACAAGAATATTTCCAAGTTGCCAAACTGCCCATTCTTTCTGTTGGTTTTTTCCCCTCACCTGTTGTGCAGGCCAAGTGGAAATTCCAGGTTAGATTAATTCAACTCCACCTATCTGGCCTGACTGCTAGGCTGGTGGTGCCTGCAGCTGCCTTCTACCTACCTGGGTTGCTGGGGAGAAGGGTTGGTCTCTAACACACACACACACACACTCGCGCGCGCGCGCGCTGACAAGTCCTGGCAGAAACAACCACAGGCGGACTGGCCTGACCAGTTAGGGCGGTGCTCACAGAGCCAGGTACCTGGCAGGCATCCCCGCCAGGCTGAAGCTTACAAGTCAGTCAGAACTGGAAAAAGAGCATTCGGCCGGCTACTTACGAAAAAAAAAAAAAAGTAACTGATCTGTAGCCTGATCTGTAGCGCTGTCCAGAAAGCCCTAGGGGGTAAGAGAAGCCCAGGTTGTCTGGAACTTCCTTCCAGGCCTGATTTTGACAGCCTGCTCCAGGGGCCAGGTTGTAAGCTGTGGAGCGGGTGGTGAACATGGCTGCAGTACCTACTTCCTACCCTGGCCTTTGAGGAAACTGAAGAGTTTCTATTCAGGGAAGTAAGTCTAGAACTGAGAGGGGATACCTACCAATAGAGTGTAATTTTCAAACATGAGAAATTATTGACTTGTAATTGTTTTTAATGTTATAATTGTTTTAAATAATTTTTAATAAATATATTAAATAAAATGTAGAAAATACAGAAAATTAGAAGACAAATATCACTCTAATACAACACTGAACCATTTGCTGTATTTCCTTCTAGCTTTTTCTATTTGTAGTTTAGTTTCCTTTTTTAATAAAATGATTGTACTAATTATGCAATTTGCTGTCCTCTTTTCATTTAATATTTTACCATAAGCACTTCCCAATTTGTCATACAATTTCCAGAGAGACAGTGTGACAATGAGGCAAAGAAAGTGGCCTAGGAGCCAGAGAACTTTGGGTTCTAGACCTGGCTCTGCCACTTGCTAGCAGAGTGACCTTGGACCAGGTACTCACCATCTTGGAGAGAATCCAAGTACTTAATATAGGGCTTAATAAATGATAACAATTACTGTTTAATCTATAGAACAAGCTTGTGAGGTAGGTACAATCACTAAATCCATTTTATAGATAAGGAAACAGATATTAAGTAATTTGCCCAAGGCCACTCAGTAAATTGTAGACTCAGAATTTGAGCCCAGCATCTTTCCTCCTGTATTAGTACAGCTATTTACTGTACCAAGTTACTCTTCACCAGCTATCTGTGAGAGGGTCACTTCACAAAATCCCAGGCATCTGTACAGAGATGAATGTGGAGTTGAGGGGGCAAGGTCTGGACACAAGTGGGCCCCGCAAGTGAGCAGATTGTAAGTGAGGCCTCAGAGGTGGAGGAGCTCTTTGGGAGTAGAAATGGAGAGAGAAACAGGCATCCGGGACAGAACCCCAGGGAACACCAGCACCTGAGGGACAGCAACTGACAAAGGGCCAGCAAAAGAGACAGAGAAGGAGCCACCATAAAGGTAGGAGGGACACCAGGCCCAGGCCTGAGACCTGCCTGTCAACTACCTCTCCCCTGGAATCTTGCACTTCCGCAATCTAGTTGCTCTTTCTTTCTGTCTGGGGAAACCACTCCCCACTTCAACCCCTCCCAGCTACTCCTTCTACCTGGCAAATTCCCACTTATCCTCCAGGTCTTGGCAGAAATGCCAGTTCTTGTAGGAAACCTTTCCCTGCTCCTCAGACAGATTCCAGAGCCCCACCAACCCACCCACTGCAGAAGTTTGACACTGCCTCCTAGAAACAGTTATCTTCCTGGCATTGGCATTGTTTGCATTTTCCCCTCTCCATTTCTATTAGCTCCTGAAAGGCTGAGACCCTGTCTTTTCATCTTCATAACCCTAGACTTAGCACCCAATCAATATGCGTGCATTGAAGAAATAAGTCAGTAGAACCCAATCAATGAAATATCCCAGTAACACCTGAGGACCTAAGGTTGGTTTTTTGTTTTGTTTTGTTTTGTTTTTAGTATACAGTCTATTGGTTAGACATTTATAGTTTATGAAACGATCCCTCTGGTTACTCTATCTTCCCTCTGGCTCTATACCCCAAAGGGTTTTTCCTGCCTGCTTTCCTACTGGTACAAGCTCTTCGGGACCCCAAGATAAAATCCAAACTCCTCAGGCCCTGCCTTCCGGAGTCTGTGGCCTCTGGCCTCCAGTGAGGCAGAGTTATTCCCTACCCGTGCAGCGCTCAGGGCTGGGCGAGCGCGGGGGTGACCAGCGAGCCTCTATCTGGGAGCGGTATTAAGCTAGAGGCGGAGTTTCGCTAAGTGTGATCCTGGGACCGCAGCATCACCAATACTTGGGAACTTGTTGGAAAGGCAGGCTCTGACCCTCACCCTAAACCTACTTAAGCAGAAACTTCAGGGGTGGGACCCAGCGATCTGTCTTAACAAGCTCTTCAGTGATGCTCGCTCAAGTTTGAAAAGCGCTGGACTGCAGGAAGCTGGCAAGAAGCAAGTTCAACACCTAGGCGGCAGCCAGAATCAGGCCCCAGGCGCTTAGAGGAGGTTTGACCGCGGCTTGGCGGCCCCACCCCCAGCGGCCGGCGGGAGGCTGAGCCTTTTAGGCCGCTGCTGGAGTGAGGTCAGGACCAGGCGGCTCTAGTGCCCCAAGGGCTAGACAGGGAAATCTCTTCGCTAGGGGAAAAATCCAGACTGAAGGCAATACAGTGTTGACAGGGAGCATGTCTCAGGTGGATATGGAGTTGTGGCTGGGAAAAAAGGAGGGCTTCGAGCTCCACGGATGAACTGCAGTTGATTCAGCACCGGGTGGGGACATAGGAAGTATAATCGGATGAGTGCCTGTGGTTCTCCGGGAAGTCACTGCAGTGGAACCACCACTGCCCGGTGTTTGCCGAACCTGCAAATGATTGAATATGACTAACCACCTTTGAGGTGCTTGACCCCAGTCCTTCTCTCTAGCTAATAAGCAATTTGTCCTACTTGAAGAATGAGCTTTGTACTATGGAACCTTTTGCAGAAATGTAAACAGGCTGTGTTCACGTCAGGGCTTGGTTGAAAAGATTGAAGGCATTGGAAAGTTTATTTGATTTGGGATGTGTTTCTTCTTTGGTCATGTATTGGTTAAAAACATTACAGCTAATATTTGCATAGAGCTTTCCCTATTCAAAGCATTTCCACACACGTTATTGTTCTGTCAGTGCAGAATGGCTAATACACCAACTGTTACTTTCCTTTTCTTCCTATGTCGTAGATTTTATTATTATTATCACCATTTTGCAGATAAGGGAACTGGGACTCAGAAAGGTAATTTGTCCAAGGTCATCAGTACTAAGTGGCAGAATCGGGCTTACCATCCAGGACCTCTGAAATAAGCCTACCAATGAAATGCTAAAGCTGATATGGGCAGAAGCTGGCGTTTTGCTCTTGGGGAAAGGCATATTCAATAGTGGATTGCTTTTGGATATGCGTTGTTTAGTGTGACATGTATAGGGTAGTCATGACCACATATGCTTTTGAATAGCTCAGCAAATGCTTTCATGTTTTAGAACTGTTTCTGTGACTTCTTTTGAATCTAGGTTAAATCAAATAGACTATATAATTTATAAGGAGAATGCCAGGGTCCCCATCATAATGCGGGCTGGGCAGGAGGATGGGAACTTTGATATACTCAGAGAGACTCAAGCTGCTGAAAACACAACAAGGATAAAGGACTTGGTGCCCCCAAACCTGATTTGACTGGGTATATCAGTCAGGATCAGTTAGGTTGTGCTGTACTAACAAACAATCCCTAGGTATCATTACATGACACAAAATTTTATGTTTCCTGTGGGCTCAACAGGAGTTCTGTTTCCCACAGCCACTCAGGGATGCAAGCTGCTGCAATGGACATGTTGCCTACTTAGCCTTGATGGCAGGAAACAGGGATGGAGCAAATGGAGCACTGACTCTGAAAGCCTTTATCTAGAAGTAACACAGCACTTTTGCTCTCAGTTCACTGGCCAAAGCAAGTCACAAGGGGGCAGGGAAGTGCAATGCATGTAATGCTCTCGTGTGCCTGGAGGGAGAAGCAAAAACATTTGGCTAACAGCACTAATAACTAACACACAAGGAATGTGTGCATGGGAGGTGGTGTGTACATGTGCATTTGAGGTATGTGTAAGTGCGATCAGTCTGCCCATTTCCAAAGTGCTTCTCCCTCCTCAGGACATTTACTTCAGATCCACGCTCTAAGGGTTGTCATTCCTCACCTTAGAGCAGGTTCAGAGGTGTAGACTAGGCTGAAAAATCTGAATTTAAGGGAAGCATGGTGGAAGGGCTAAGTGGCAGTAGGGCAAACTCAGGAGAAATTAATCTGGAAATAGAGAAAAATCTAGCAAAGGAAAGGACTCAGGTGTTATATGTCACTAGTGGCCTGCCTACTAAAGGAAGCTTCTAAAACAGCATAGCTTTGATAGAAACATTTCCTGCCTTGTTGCCATTCACCCCCACTCATCCTTCCTGACTATGCTCAGGTGACACCCTAGGAAGTCTTTGATGACTGGGCCCGCCAATCATATGGTAAGAGTGCCTAGGTTTGTCCCATCCACTGTGCTATGTATGGACAAGGAATACATCTTGCTCTGCATTGGCTACACTATGGAGAATGTATTAGAATAAAGTCTGAGAATGGACGCAGAGACCAGCTGGAAGGCTGTTGCAGGAACCCAGGTGAGAGCAAATGATGATTTCCACTAGGGTTTTGGGGGTGCAGTTAGAGAAATGTTAAGAGATTTATGGATCAAATCGACCGGTTGGGGTTGATTGGATGAGGGAATAGGGAGGAGCTTTCTGGAAGAGCAACAGGATGGATGGTAGCACCAAAGGGCCAGAGGAGGAGCAGGTTGCTGAATGGGGTCAGCGAGGCCATATCCCTTGGAGGTGGCTACAGACAGACCCACAGACAGACCCAGGAAGCAGCGCACATAGGGCCTGAGGCTCACGTAGGGAAAATTGGCGGGCCCAGATCCTATGATCTACCTCCTGGTTAAACTTCAGAATCACAGCCTTTAACAAAGTCAGCATTTTTAAAAGAAACTTGTTTTTTGGGGAAAAAAAAAAGTGGGGATTGGGGAAAAGAAAGCAGAGAAAATATGTATAGTAAAAAAATGGTGAAATTCCTAAGAATCCAGTCAGAGCAGGGCTAAGGCTTCATAAAAGGTTAGGCATCCCTGAAAGCCTGCTTCAGCTGGTTTGTTCCATTATCACGTTTCCATGTGTTGTTCCCATCCTACCTCCTGATGACTAGGAGCCTGCTTGTCCAATCTGAGACCTAAACTTGATATCAACCCCTTCATCCTGGAGGCTCCCCTTTCCCTGCATCTTTTTATGGGTGAAGGTCAAGCCCCTTTTGTAGAAACTGTGCAATGCAGGGGGCCAATCTCAGAGGCCTTACTAGAGACCTCATTCTTCTTGCTCGACCATTGTGCCTTCCCCTCGACACCTTCCCCTTCCCTGCACACAGAGATGCTCCCTTGGATTCCTGGCATTTCCAGCTCCTCCATGTGCAGGTTCGTGACTGTGGGTGGGGTGATTCCCCCTCCTCGCCTCCCTCTGCAGAGGATTACATGAGCTGAGTCACACTATAGCAAAGTCCTATCGCAGACCTTGGTATAGGTCTTGGTAGGCACTCGAACTGTCCCATTCGTCCAACTCAACCCCATCCCCTGATTCCTCTTCTACTTTCACAGAGAAAGAGTCTTAAGATATTTTAGCCAAAACAATTAGAGTTAAAATCTATACAGTAATCAATGGGACATTGTGTCACCTAAGGTAATAGAGATAATGATGTCCAGGTGACCAGGATGAGGCCTGCCACTGAGAAGCCCCTACTCAGCCTTCCCAGTGGGAGATGGCAGTTCCCCAAAGGCTCCCTTCATATTCACTCAGCCTGAGGTCCTGTCAGCGCCACTCTGAACTGCTCTAAACTTGTCCCCCTCACAGGCTTCCAGTCCCTACCCAGCTCTCCTCACTTTAGCCTACTTCCCTTGTCCTCACTCTGTGCTCTCCTTTCTCACAGATGTAGATCACATTGCCTTTGATTCAGACCTCCTGGGCCCTAGGCGTCCCACCCAGAGTCCCGGAATTAAAACGGCCAGGTGCCTGGGATGTCCCGCAGCCAATCAGGAAAAGAAGTTTCAGCTTCTCGCAGCTCCAAGTGTGATCTCTGGACTTGCAGCAGCAGCTCCACTGAGAGTTTGTGGAAGGGCAGCATCTCAGCGGGCCCCAGAGCTACTGAATCAGAATCTGCATTCTAACAAGACCTCCAGGTGATTCAAAGGCACCCTAAAGACTGAAAAGTTCTGCTTTAGAAGCCTTCAGGGCTGGGATAAGTAGGCTAGAGATAAAAAGGACACAGGCATCCACCACTGAGCTGGGAGAGGTGTTCTTAAAAACACTTGCACTAATGGATGGAGTCATTCAAGGTCATTCCAGTATTGTTCCTGGGGAGATATACTGTATTCCCAACATTGTATAGTTTATCTACTAAACCAGGGAGGGGGTTATCAGCTGATGTCTCAGTCTTCTTGCCATTCTTTAGGACTGCCCTAATGGTCGCATGACTAAGCATTGACCCACATGCACATAACATTTGGCCACCTCGAACCACAATAAAACTTGAATTTGAACACCTAGCCTTTGGAAAACAATCTAATTATTCATAATCCATCAAAAAGAAAAACTGTAAGAGAAAATATGGTGTTAAAGGCAGAAAGAGGCCACAGGGAACAAACAGATAGGCCACTGAAACAGGAAGGTTCAGTGGGTTAAGGGTACCTGATGCAGGCAGTGGCCACAAAGACCCACAGCTCCTTGAAAGAAGGAAGAGCAAGGAAGTGCAGGAAGCCTGGAAGCACCCCCTAGGCGAAGAGCTTAGGTTTATAAGTACATGCTGACCTGAGTAGCCGAGTCAACGCAGTGGGATTTTTAAAAAAATATCTCTGTGGCCCAGGCTACTCCTTAGCCTTGAGAGCCCCTTTTGGGGGCAGGCAGGTAAATTCCTTTACGTGGTATGCGAGGGGTGCTGGTCTCTCTATTGCTTCCAGTGTACGCCACTGGATGTAGGCCACAAGGTCAGTACTGAAATAAAACCTGAGGATTATAGTGACCAGATTTAACAAATTAAAATACAGGATATACAGTTAAATTTGAATGTCAGAAACAATAAATAATTTGTTAGTATACAATGTCCCAAATATTACATGGCCAGAACAGCCCTGCCTAGGATTAGAGTCTGTCCCCAAGGCATGAGACCAGGGCAGGATGATCTCCACCTGGTCTAGTGGTACCATCCTAAAACCCACTCTATTTTGAATACAGAGCAGAAATGGGCTTTTTTAGTTTGGGGTAGGGCAGTCTTTTGTGAGAGGCTATGTTTGCTTTGAAAATATTTTGCCCTACAAAGTAGGTGAGAACTACCAACATTTTTTTTTTACATTATCAATATCGAGAGGGATATTTCAAGGAATGTATACTATAAAAGTATTGTAGTTTTGATAATTCCAAGTCAGTTTTCTATAGGAGATGGATTGTTCCTTAGTCCAGACCAATCAAATTTGCTTAATCAGACAATTGCTCTTATATAAGCAAGCATTTATTAATGAGACCTGAGAAGAAAATGTTGGTAACTGTTTACTTGATCAAGTAATCTAAAGGTAGTTGTAAGCATAAAATCAGTAAATCCTTCTGTATATCAAAAACCCAACTTAATTATAAACTGAGGGGAACATTTATAAAACAAATGAATAAGAAAAATGTTATAAACATACTTAATATGTAAGAAAAAAAGACAAATGCCCAAAAGGGAGAGGGAGGAAGGCAAAGGAGGTGAACATTCACAAAAGAAGAAATACAAATAACCAATGAATATATTAAAAGTCTAACCTTATTAGTAATCACAGCAAATTGACAGATCACAGATGAACGTGCTCAATTTTGCAAAGACTGTAACTATTTTCTTTCCCAAGATATGCCACTGAAGGGACCATAAACTTGAGTGCCTTCTGGGAAGCAATTTAGCGATGTTCATCAATAATCTTCAATTTGTTTATACCCTCTGACTCAATAATTTCACTCTTGGGAAGGTGGTGCATGAAAATCTGGTACAAAGATCTTCACAAAGACTTATTTGTAACAACAAAAACCTGGAAACAACCTAAAAATCCAACATTAAAGAGTGATTAACTTATGGCTATACTGCAGCCATTGCGAACATACGACATGCAATGCCCCATTATAATGATTCTTTATTAAATCTAAAAAAATTACAATACCAGGTTAATTATTAAAATAAGAAGATAATCTACAGATGAAAGCAAAAAAGAAAAATCTTAAAATAATCTTGCTAGATCCACTAGATAATCACTTTAATGCCATGATCATATCTTTCAAAATCTTTTCTGTCAATATTAAAATTGTCTGTTTTTTGAAAAATATTTGGTAATATTTGGAAAATATCAAAAGTAATCAAAAGAAAATAATTTGTATGTATTGTATTATCAAAAAATTTTATGCACAAGACTGAAAAAGAATACATCAAAATAATAACAATGGATCCCTTGGAGAAATAGAAAATTATTTTTGAAAAAAGATAAGTAGAATGTCAATACCTTAAAACAGGTGCTTAAGAGAGAAAGGACTAAATCCTGATTACTACTGAATTACTGACTTTGCATATTGGAACACCTGGAGAATTTAAGAGATACTGATGCCCAGGCCTCACCCTCAGAGATCCCGGTTAATGGACCTGGGTTGGGGACCAGGCCTAGTGTCTTTGGCAATATCTAGTCATACCGGGGTGGGGTCTGATGTGCAGCCAGGCTGGGAACCATGCTCATAAGTGATCATGAGTTTCTTAAGGAAGTATCCCGTAGTGGAGGAGGAATGGCCAGACCCGGTTTTAAGCCCCATAAGTAACTCTCTATAGCTGTGTGCTTTAGGCAAGTTGTTTAACCAAACCTTAGTTTGTCTATCTGCAAAATGAGAATATTTAGTGCCTACTGTAAGAGTTGGGGTATGGCTTCAAGGAAAGAATAAATCAGAAACTGCTGTATGAAACAGAAAGAATATAGATATATTGTTAGAATCTGGAAATCCCAATGATGGCAATTATCTTTGATCAATGAAATACCCTAGGCAACACCAAAACCCATGCAAATAAGCAGGTTTATTTCTAAGCTGTGTCAGCCTTATAATTTGATTTGATTTGGAGATTCTGTAGGTAGATGCTGTCAAATGTGAATGCCTGGGGCAGTCCTAGCCAGAGGGCTCATGAACAGTGGACAGCAGCCAATAGATCCGGTTGGTTCAGATCATTTGGTCATCTTGCTGTGAGAGGTGGCTGGCCTACAGACGCCACAACCTTGTTATGAAAACATACTTTTGCTTTCAGCAAACATCCAAAAATGTCTACTTCTAAATAGAGGGTTCTTATCTAAATGATCTCCTTGGGAGGTTATGTGACCATTGCTTAAAATATCTTGGGGATTCCTCTTTTGAGATTACCTTTGTGTAAGCTACACGTTTTTCTAAGTATTTTCAATCAGAAATTCATTCTCCCTTCTTTGAAAGAGGAGCTTAATCTTAGAAAGCAGATAAAAATATCTTTCAGAACTAAACCTGATTAAGATGGTATTCAAATCTAGGTAAGACATTTCATTTGCTAAGTAAAGAGGTCACTTGTAAGGTAAGTATGTGTCTGTCTTGCTACCCAGTGTATTCCCAGCACCCGCACAGCACCTGGGACCCAAAACTTTACTGTGTTCTTGTTGAATGAAGAACAGAGACTGACTCTTTACTGGGTGCCATAAACTATCTCCAAAGTCTTGGTTTTTGAGCAACAGCAGCTACCTGAGATTAATAAATTCTAGCTTGTATGTCAATTACGAATCAGTCCCTTTCTTTGAGAACTATGCTATGTATACTTTATGCATATGACTTAGGAGAAAATGATGCTGCTTTTTCCTGTTACTAGAGCTAACACTGGATTCGGTCTCCTAAGGCAACACTCAGCAGCGACACTGGGCAGATCCAGGTATTTTTGAAATTATTTTTCATGCCAACCCAATCCACAAAACCTCCAAGCATGGTATTGTTAACAAGGACAATACCTGAAACATAACTCATTTTCTCACACAAAGATTTCAAGATACTGACATTAATCTGGACTTATGTCAAGTCCTAATGAATTTGAGGAGTGTGGCTTTAGGCAGCTCCTAGATAGGTGGAGAGCATGGGCCTGAGACTCTGAACTCCTGGGCTGTTCCAGCTCAGCTGTTAACTAGCTGTGGTCCAGGGAAAACATTTCATAACTCCTCCACCACCCCCGCCCCGTGGTCTTTTTGTCCTTATCTATACCATGATTTTGCACTCTTAAAGTCATCAATTCTAAACTGCCCTGCTGGCATGCAATGAAGAGGAAAGCAAGGTCCTGCTCAGATTGCTTTTGGAGGAGCAGAAGCCAGTCTCAGGCTGAGAAAAAGTCCCTGCTTTGAAGGGAAAGAAAGCTAAAGACAAAACTCAACTGCTCCTGGCAATGGAACTTTTTCCAGGAAGGGAACACACAGGTCATCTGAGGTCAAGTTCAGGGCACGCAGCCAGCAGCCAGGAGGGAAGGAAGTTGCAATGAATGCCTGCCTGCCTGCTCTCCCAGCCTTCCACTTTCTGAACACAAGTCCTGCATCAGCCCTTTTGTCAGGTCAGCAAGAGGACCTCAGAGGCTTCTTCCAGACCCGGGCATTCTGGCTTTGGCCTTACAGACCTGGCAGAGGTGCTGAAGGGACACAGGTACAAGACAGTGTGAGTAATGGAGGCTCATCTGCCTTACAGAGAAGAGGGGCCCAAACGCTCTAGTTAAAACAGCAGTCCCCAACATTTTTGGCACCAGGGGCTGGGGCTCCTATGAGAATCTAATGCCTGATGATCTGAAGTGGAGCTGAGGTGATGATGCTAGAATTGGAGAGTGGCTGCAAATACAGATGAAGCTTCACTGGCTCACCTCCTGCTGTGCAGCCTGGGTTCTTAACAGGCCACACAGATGGTGTTAGTATGCAGCCCCGGGGGTGGAGACCCCTCATTTAAAACATTTGAGCATTCCTCCTCCATTATTGCCCTCTCCTCCAGCCCCACAGCCTCCCCTCCCCCAGATACACTGGACACTTTCTTAGCTCCCTGACTTTGCCCATGGTGTTTACTCTCGAAAGTCGCTTTTATCCTAACTTTTGCTCTAAAAATCTTACTATCATTTAATGCCCAGCTCATACGCTTGTGATCCATGAAGCCCTTAGCTATAAGTAGCACCTGTTACACTCTGCCTTGCATCACACTCAGGTACATGTTGTCTCGCCTCATTTGGAACCACATTGTACACACTCTTCACCATCACATCATGAGTATTCCTTCCCTTGCCCATGCTGCTCACCTGTCTGGGATGTCCTACCATTTTACCTGCCAACATAGTCTTCATTTCACTTTTCATGCCTCAGCTCGGCTCAACTCTCAAAAACTTTCCAAAGCTCTCCAATCTTTTCACCTACACTACCGGCTCTATTTATTGAGTGGGCGTTCTGTGCCCAGATGTTTGTCTACAGTATTTCTAATCCTTGGAATGCCTCTGCAAAGTAGGTACAAAGTTAGTTTCACTTTCATATTTAAGGAAAACAGAAGTCAGAGAGGTTAAGGAATTTGTCCAAGTTGTACTGCTGGTTAGTGGCCCAGTCAGGATTGGAACTCAGGTTTGTCTGATGCCTAAACCCAAGCCCTTCTTCTATTCTAAGCAACTTCTTCATAAGGCCAATATTTTGAGCATGAAGCTGTAAGGACCCTGAAGGTCATCTTTCTTGTTTTCAAAACAAGGAAACTAGAGAGGCCTGGTGACCTGTCCAAGGTGACACAGCTTCTCCCTACCTCCTTTTCTTGCTCCTGCCACGTGCCAGCACGGGTGGCCCAGGAACCATCTCACAACTGCAGGGGGTCCCAGTACTAGGTAACATCCCCTGGGGGCCCCAGTTACAAGCAATTTGACACATAGTTGCCCTGCAAGCAGGGCCCTAAATGAGGCAAGAGAGAATGTTGCAATAAACTCAGAGCCACAGGATTGTTAGCTCAACTGTATATAATGATAAAATCCCAAACAGTGACTTAGAGTTTATATCTTCCTTATGTAAAGTAAGTCAGAGGAGGGCAGTCTGGGGCTGATGTTGCAGTTTTACTAAGTCAGGTCCTGGGGCTTCTGTCTGGTAATTCCCTCCTCATGAGGCACTTCAAAGTCCACAGTGGTCCTCAGGACCACCTGGCAGTGCTCTGAGAGCAGAATCAAAGGACTCACTTCCCATCTTGTATTTCTACCATTTGCTCTAAGGATCTCAGTAATATAATCTAGTCCAGAGGTGGAGAGGCTGCTCAGAGCCTATCTACCAGCTGACCTGGGACTCAGCAAGTATGTAGCAAATATGTAGCTGGCAGCACAAAGGGGTGAGGTTATAAGGAACATTTCATTGCTTAGTCCAAGGGGCCCTTCTCAAACTCAGCCTAGTTCCTTTGCCTTTTCTCCTTTCTTTCAGTTTGTCTGGTATTTACTTAGTTACTCCTCTGTGCCAGGCACTGGAGATTCAAAGGACTACGGCACATTCTGAGCTCTAAGATACATTCTGAGCTCTGACCAAAACAAAACAAAACAAAACAAAACAAAACAAAACCCCCCAAATAATAATTTTATGCTGTATGGCACGTGCAACAAGATAGATGCAAAAGGCACTCAACAGGAGCACAAAGGCAGGGCACGTGACCCCAATGGGGAGGGAGCCAGCAAAGGCTTCCTTAAGAGCATGCTGACTCATGAAACAGATCTGAGAAATCTTAGGGGGAAGTGGCTAGCCCCAGATGATTGCCTGGATATTGGGGATGAGTGAGAAGAGGAGTCAAGGTTCCTGGTAGTGTGAGGAGCGATGGGGCCTCCACTGAGAAAGACCACAGGGTCTTCTTCCAGAGACTGAGTACTTTGTTGCCGTAGGGAATACCCACAGCCAGAGAGTAAGCTATCACTTTCTCGGTGTCATCATTTTCCATTGCTGTTCCCAAAGGCGTACCCATGGGCCCTTTTCACTTTAAGGGTTTTAATTCAAGTGCTCTCAGGAGATGAAGTCCTCATGACCCTGGTCTAGTGAATCAAATATAGGAGCATGGTGTGTACTGTGCAGGCTCCAAGCCAAACTAAGCTGGAGTTTCATGAGTGTCGCCTGAGCCCGATGGTCTCTAGCAGAAGCTTTGACTCTAGAAACCCCAGCTGCAGTGAACATTTGCCACTCTGTGGAGAGCAAGCAAATGAATCCCCTTTCTGTGTTTGGGCACTTACCCACCTTGGCTGGAAGTATAGTCCGCTTCCCACAGTGAAGATGAAGTCACATATTGTCTTTCCCAGACTCTCTCACAGCCACTTGGCAAGTCAGGGGCATTTGGCCCAGACTCTGCCAGTTAGATATCCCTATCAGTCTTGGGTCCATGAGGAACTTTTTGTGACAGCAGCCATGGTGGGCCCTCCAGGGTCTTGCAAATGACAGGCCCTGAAGCTTAAGCTTCATTGGATTCACAGTGATTTACTTCTGTTTGCAATTAAGGACCAGGACTGATTTGGGGGCAGCTTATCAGTCCATCAGGGTACATGGCTAGGACAAACACATGGACGAAGAAAGCACAACTCTATTCAGAGGGCAGTGAGTAAAGTCATTTAGAACAGAGGGTCCTTTCACAGGGACAGGGAAAGATAAGGTTAGAGGACCCCAAAAGCCCAGTTGAGTCTGGTCATCTTGTAAGAGGCACCAACCTTTTTTAAAAGTGAACTTCGATTTTGGGAGAATTTTAGATTTACAGAAAAATTGCAAAGGTGGTACAGAGTTACGGATGTACAGACGGTATAGAGTTTCCATATACCCCTCATCCAGATCCTTTAATACTAACAACTCACATTATATGGTACACTTTTCATAGCTAAGAAGCCATCATTGGTACATTACTATTAACTAAACTCCAGACTTGAACTAGTTTTTCCACTAATGTCCTCTTTCTATTCCAGGAACCAATCCAGGATACCACTTTGCATTTAGATACTAACCTTTTTTAAAGGAGAATATTAATATGACTTAAAGGTGTTTTAGGAGAATCGTTTGATAACAGCATACAGATTGGACCCAGAAGAAGGTTAGGAAGGCTTCTGTAAAGGCATTCCAGAGCCTTCACCAAACTGCCAAATGCACCCCAATGCCCAGTGCCTGAAGGGGCTCACTACCTTGAGGGTGCGGTTACCTGGAAGAGGAAATCTGGGCTACTAGAAGCATCTCTGTGCCCGCTCATGGCCCCAGTTGGCCAAAGGCACCTGGGGGTGTCCACCCAGCAGTGCTGGCAAGCTAGATGGTCTTCCTGCCTAGTAACCAAAGCGGGCTGATGAATCTAGAAAGGCAGCCAGAGAAATGCGTGCTCGCCTTCTTTTCTGAAAGTCTAGTCCTGTCTCCTCAACAAGGCAGTTTGATATTGTAGAAAGAAAAGAGGCTTTGGAGTCAGGATGGGGGCCTGGGGTCAAGTCCCAACTCAGCCACCTACTGAGGGACCCTAGGCAAGTTATTGAACTTTCCTGAGCTTCAGTTTTCTCAACTGGCAAAATTGGGATCTTAAACTCCTGTCATAGGGTTATGGAGAGAATTAACATTTTTAAAGTGTTCAGTAAAGTAGTTGGCACACAGTAGGCATTTAATAATCATCAACTCTCTTGACAACTTGAAGGTGAGATCTGGGCCTGTCATTTTCTTGCATATCTTCATGGTACTTAACACACAGAAAGCACTTCGTAAAATGCTGATTGTAACATGGAGCTCACAAACCCAGTGACCTCAGAAAGGGCAGATCATGTCTCCAGTTACATCATTCATTTATTTAACAAGTCTATATTAGGCACTCACTAAGTAGTAATAAATAAATGCCAGCCACTATGCTAAGTGACCAAGACATGGTCTGTGTCAAGAATGGCAAAGCTCAGGAGGGAAGCAATGTCTCTAGACTACTTGCATTCAGGTCTGATACATAGTCTGACGTAGTTTAATAAGCAGAGTGCCCAGGAGCACAAAGACAGGCTACTTTTGTGTGGGGCGAGGGAAGAGCCTCTCCAAGAGAGGAGTGGTAGACTTTGGACTCTGATGGAATGAGCAGTTCTTCCAGTAGAGAAGGGTGGGGAGGAGGTGAGAGGAAAAGAGAGAGAAGCGTTCCATCACGTGGAATCCTGAAACCGTAGGTAGTCTTGCAGGGTTTATGGAATGAGGGGTGGGAGATGAGGTTATAAAAACATGGCACCTCTACTACTTCCACACAGGAAGGGCTGAGAGGCAGCTATCTGGTGGTAGGGGTGGGGCAGGAGACCTTGACACTGTGCTTTTCAGTGCAACCATGGTTATTTTTGTACATGGTTTAGTTGGGATGGTTTGGGGAAGAGATGATTACTGATAATAGTAATAGGTGATGGTGGGGAAGGCAGGGGAGCGGGCATTCCAGCCACTCCTGGCCACGCCATATGACCACTATGGAGCTAAAGTGAATGAAAGCTGGTGAGTCAACCACAATGTCTCTGAAATGACAGAGTTGAACAGGCAGAATTTGTTGAGAAAGGGTGCAAGGCGAGGTAGAAGGGCAATGGTGACTCCAAGGCTGCTAATGTGGTCAGCTGGGAAAATGGAGGAGCAGGACAAACGAGCTTTGTTGGCTTAAGTGGGGGTGGTGGGATGAGAACACTGTTCTGTACACACTGAGCCTAAAGGATATCCAGGTAATGATATCCACTGGTGAACATGGCTCTAGCTTTAAAAGTCATCTCCTGTCTGGGATCTGCTTCAAAATAATGACAATGGTGGGTAGGGTATAGGTGAAACAAAAATGGCTATGAGTAGATAAATGAAGTGGGTGAGAAAGTAAAAAATTAGCTCAGACTAAGAGAAAACCCTGACATTCATCAGGCTGAGAGGACCGACATAGGTACAAAGTTACCATGAAACAATATTCCTCCCAAGGGCATGCTGCAGCTGAAGTGTCATAACCACCCCCTTCTTTGCGTGACTACTGCTTTCTGACTCACTGAGAAACCTTGTTCTCTAAAATGATAGACCACAGAAACTTTGCTGTTTGAAATTTTATCAGTAAAAATAAAACACCCTTCTGCTGCCAGGAGGATCTAAGTCACTTTGACAGAGAAGTAGTCTTGATTTACAGCCCAGGTTCAGAGCTTCACATAAGGGGCTTCTGAACATAGTATTCCACATTTATCTTAACTTTGTACTTTTGAAAGAAATGTACCTGGGTTTGCTGTGCGGTTCAGACCAGATGTTGACTCCTGCTTTGCTTTGAGCCAATCAAAAATACTGCTGCATTTAAATTTTACTGAAACGCTTTCCTTTCCCTAAATCCTGTAACTTTCTCTTTGTTTGGTGAGACACCCCATTGTTCCTCTGGTGTGTGCCCCTTGTTATAATGAGTTAATAAATCCGATTTTGTCAAACTACAGGTTTGTTCCTGGTGGTCCTAGGCTGTTTGGGCCAGGACATGGGTACTATTCCCTCTATTACTACCAGTGATTCATTTTCCACAAATTTCCAAGTTTTAAAAAAGTCCTCACCCCATGATAATAGTACCAGCCATGACAGTGTTTGAGATCTGTGGAAGGCCCCAAAGACATCTACATCCTAATCCCTGGCACCTGTGAATATTACTGTACTAGCAAAAGGGATTTTGCAGATGTAGTTAAGGCTAAAAGACCTTGATGGGGAAGAGAGTCTGCATTGCCCAGGCGAGTTCCATGTAATCACGTGGACACAATACCAGAGACCCTTTCTTGTCTGTGGTCATAGATGTAACAATGGAAGAAAAGTCAAAGGTACAACATCGCCAGCTTTATAAGATAGAGGAAGGGACCATGAGCCAAGGAATGCAGGCAGCCTCTAGGAGACATAACTGGTAAGGAAACAGACTCTCTTCTAGAATCTCCAGAAAGGAATGCAGCCCTGTTGATAATCGGATTTTAGTTCAATGAGACTGTCAGACTTCTGACCTACATAACTATTAAGGTAGTGAGTCTGGGCTGCTTTAAGCCACATTCAGGACCACTTGATATAACAGCAATAGAAAACGAATACAAGATCACTCAGAGGAAGAGGAAAGACGGAGATGAGCCGAGGGTGCCTGATGGCCACCAACACAAGGATGAGTCAGCCAAGGAGACAGAAAAGGAGACTCAAGCAGTGGAAGAGCCAGAAAAGCCCATCGAAGGAACAATTTCCAAGGAGAAAGTGCTACTGAAACTTAAACTGCCTACTCTTTAAAGTGAGGGTTGAAGGAGGTTAAACAGTCTTTCAGATTTTAAATGCAAGTCATTTCCTTGCTTCATTTTCCCTCTGATACTAGCATTTGCATATAATAAACAGCCTCTTTCACCTGAAATTAACACCTTATCCCTTCATGTTGAAAGCTGGAAAGTGAGAACTTTCACAGCCTCAATCCACATTATAAACCCATCAAAGTAACATTCTGTTTCCAGAACAGAAGGTTTTACAACATAGTAAGCCAGAAAGAAGTGTAACCATTTTCACATGTTAATCCGAGTTATTTGACTCTGGAGGACAGTCTAAACCAAGTGAGAACAGCCACCCAGCTGGCCTGGCAGTGCAATCCTAATCTCCATATTTCAACCCTTCACCCAGACCTCTCCTTCCGGAACTACTGCTCCTCATTAAAATATTTACTCTCTCTTAACTACCTCAGCTACCAATTTAGAAAATGGCACATTATTTTACCCAGGTGAGACTGTTGATGGCTTTGACTTTCCTTAAATATATTCTAAAAGGCAATGTTCACAAATGAAAACAAACACTGAATTTGTATATTTTCAGGCTTTAAGACCAAGTGAAGAATGTGAAGGAGAGGGTGTATTCTTAACTTATACTCACTAACCTCTTCTGTTTTTGACAATCTGGGCCTAATACCTTATTCTCACACGAAGGCTTTGCCAAATAACCTTTTTCTCTGCCTCAATACTCTACCCCATTCATTCCTCAGAATTCAGAACAGTTGTGACTTTTGTAGGGCGTGGGCATCCAAGATTCCGTGGTTCCTTCCATTATAGTCCCCCACAGTGTACCTATACTTCCCCTTTTGAAACGCTTGCCACACTTGAAATTACTTGTTCAGTGTCTATCACTTTCTCCATTAGATGACAAGTTCTGCGAGGAGACAAGGTCTGCTTTCTGTTGTGTTCACTGTTATCGTCTTGGTCTCTAGCATATGGCAGACACTCATAAATGTTTATTGATAATTGAATACATGAAGGAAGGATAGGGGCCTACTGCTTGTACCCTGGGTTTACAGGTGATTCCTATATTAGTGGTTCCTGAAAATGGAAATGGAAACGAATCATTTGGGTCCCTCAAAACTAAAAATTGAGTTTCCAAAACAAATCTAACACCCTATGTTCATCCCTGGTCTTGTCCAAAGCCTGAAGCAGCAAACAAATGTAAGAACAAGTGGGATAGATTTTCAACACGGTGCTGACAATTCAATGGGAGAAAAGATTAATCTTTTCTGCAAATGGTATTGGGACTACTGGATATGTACATACAAAAGAATAATGTTGAATCCCTTCCTTACACCATATACAAAAATTAACTCAAGATGGATCACAGACATGATGCAAGAGCTAAAACTATACAACTCTTACAAGAAAATGCAGCTGTTTGTGACCTTGGGTTATTCAAGACTTTCTTAGACACGCCAAAGAACAAGTAACAAAATATATTTGACTTCATCAAAATTTAAAAACTTTTGTGCTTCAGAGGATACTAGCAAGATAAAAATACAATATATAGTATGGGAGAAAATATTTGTAAGTCATGTATCTGATAAGGACTTGTATCAGAAAATATCAAGTACTCTTACAACTCAATAAAATATCAATTGAAAAACGAACAAAGGATTTGAGTAAACGTTTTTTTTCCAAAGAAGATATACGAATGACCAATAAGCACATGAAAATATGCTCAACATCATTCGAGAATGTAAATCAAAACCATAATGAGATACAATTTTACACCCACTAGGATGGCGACAATCAAAACGACATACAGCCAGTGCTGCAAGAACATGGAGGAATCAGAACCCTCATACATGGCCGGGGGGAATGTAAAATAGTGTGGTCACTTTGGAAAAGACCAGCAGTTTCTCAGAACGTTAAACATGGAGTTACCATTGGACCTAGTAATTCCATGCCTCCACATATAACCAAGAGAAATGAAAACACACCCACACAACTTGTATGTGAATTTTCATAGCAGTGTTATTCATAACAGCCAATAAGTGGAATCTACATGTCTATCAATGGATGAATGGATAACAAAATGCAGTACATCCATAAAATATTTTGCCATAAAAAGGAATGAAGTACTGATATGGATGAATCTTGAAAACCTTTCTGGAAAGTGAAAGAAGTCAGTCACAAAAGACCACATATGATGTGATTCCATTTATATGAAACATTGTCTACAACAGGAAAATCTATAGAGACTGAAAGTAGATCGGTGGTTGCCTAGGGCAGGCTGGGGTGAATGGGGATAGTGACTAATTAGCATGGCATTCCTTCTCGGGGTGATGGAAACATTCTGGAATAGATTGTGGTGATGGTTGCACAACTCTACCACTATATTAAAAACCAATGAATTTTATACTTTAAATGGGTGTCTGTAGTATATGTATGAAATATATCTCAATAAAGCTATTAAAATTTTAAGTAGGAATCAAGAAGTGCTGTGCTGTTACTTAAAACATCATATTTGTTAGAAACCAATTTCACACTCATTTCCCAGCACTAAGGGAAACACAATGTCCATCTTCTGGGACAGTCCGACTCCCAAGCTCATTCGTTTTCCTGTGTGCCTGCACAACTGTCAAGGGTTCAGTGCGGGAACTTCCACCGCCAGTGACTCATGGACCTGCAGGCTTCTTGCAATGGAGCACTTTGTTTTTAATAGAGAGCTATGTATTTTTCTCTCTTAACAATAAATCGTCCTTGAAGCTTGAAGTACAGCACAAAAATTTTTCTTTCCAGCATAGACAGATTCTCTCCATTAAGGTTACCTGAAACTCACTGGGTAAGTGTTCAGAACAGGCCACACAGTGTCAGGATGCCAAACCCTAAATGTTAGACGCTGAATTTCTGGGCGCCTGATTTGTTCTCATCCTCCCTTCCTTTCTTTCTTTTGTTCAGGTTTTCAGTCCTAGGACAAAGGTCTAAACCCCCGCCCCATCCTCTATACCAAGAGTACTGGATGGAAAGAGATAAAGAAGCTTCCTGAAGTTCAGGCTCCATTTCCTAGCTCTGGGGGCTCATACTTGAGGACTCACTCACTCCCGAGCCATTTACTTTCCTTCTTCATCCCTCTGTGGCAGGACCTGGTCAGGGTCGTGGGAGCAATTCCTGCCCTGGCCTGTCAGAGGGAACAAGTGAACAACAGGGAAGTCTGCTTGGTGAAGGATTCAAAAAGAAAAGCTCAAACTTTTCTCAGGTGAAAATGGCTAGTTAAGAGAGGAGTTCAGAGCAGGCACCGATAGATGCACGCTGAAATACATGAACAACTGCATTAGCAAAATAAGCAAAAGGCAAATAACTTTATTTTAGAAGCCTTTGAGATACAAAGTAAGACCACGGCAATGTGCAAGGGTAAAAGAAACCATACATGGGAGTCGCAGAGCATTCTAGAAGTAAGAGGAGATGGGAATGGGGATGGAAGAGTGATGCAGTCTCTTTCTAGCTTCGGAAAGTCAGAGAGCCCAGATCACAGCCAGAACACGCTGATATTAGTTACAGATTCTTTACAAAGGTGTTTACCTGTGGGAAAAAGAAAAGCCAAAAGTTAAATTTCACGTTTGCAGCAGACTATACCATAGTCCACCACAATGCACAGGTAGCCACGCCCATGAGTATTTTGAGAGGAAGGGAAAATAGGTGTGGAGAGGAAATGTGACCTGCCTGGGGCCATATGGTATTAAGAGGCAGAGCTGGAAATAGAATCCAGAAATTTCTTTTCCCTAGTTCTGCAATACCTTAGAGAAGTTAGCTGGGAAGTACATACTACAAATCAATTATTCAACAATCATTAACTCAAAATACTTTAGAAAATCGGGATTACGTTTGCAACTTGCACAATGCCCCACAGGCTTTGGAGTGTGTAATGCAATCTGAGGCACAGACCACATGACCCATTATATTGAAGTTTGAGGTGAAGATTAAAGTACAATAGAGGAAATCCATCAGAAAGCTGGAATTCAGGCCTTCCACACCTTTTTCACGAGCTCTTCTTGTTTGGCTGCTTCTTCAGAAAAATCATCATTGACATCCAACATCAGCACTGGAACGCTCAACAGAGCCTCAAAGTGGAGCCTATAAGAAGCACGAACATTTAAGGAACAGAAAAGAGAACACTGAGCCAAGCTTCACACACTCACCAAGTCTTAATAATTTTGAGAACAGATCTACAGTCACATGGCTTCTCAATGAAACGGCAGGTAAACAACAGTTTTAAAAAGTAATTCAATAAAGTTAGCTGGAAAAAGGCTGAAATTCCTTTTTAGTCTTCAGACTAATCCTGAAGGTGAGGGCCCCAAACATTTTAAGTGGACAGCATACCTGTCCTAAAGGGAGGAAAGGTTAAAACTAGGAATGTCACCTTGGTAAATGGACAATTTCTCTAAAAGTTTTTAGCCTTTCACCCTGAGCCAACTATGTTATCATCACCAATGTTCAACCTGGTGGAACTTTAAAAAACAAAAAAGCTGGGGAAATAGAATCTAGTGAAAGGTCTCTCGGAATATACAGATTACACTCAAAATTAAACTTCTGAATAGAATAATGTTTCACATTTCCAACCACTTCCAGTACATTCTGAACCTGCTTATGGGGCTGCATGTTGAGCTTTCTATATTCTAGGACTGGGTATTGGGGGCGGGCTGTCCCCCTCTTCTCCTCTTACTTGGTGGTCTTGTGAACAAGCCAGGCTTCGTGTTGACCATGAAGCTGCTCGAGATACTCCAGCTTAATTCCTCTCTCTTCTTCCCTGGCCCTCCGGTGTAGTCTCTTCAAACAAACCTAAAAGAGAATCCCCAGGCCCCGTTGAGCTCATTTATTTTCTTGGCTGTTACAATGCAGTCTTGGGGGGCTCTCAGACCCACTCATAATGTCTATTCTGGGCACTATACACCACGACTTTGCTTCTGCAGTCTACTTTTCTTATTCAATCACAGGTTAATATTGTCTGTCTGGGGAACCTGGAATTACCTCTCTTTTTCCTCCTCCCAACCACATCCAGGAAGTTATTGAAATGTTCTTTAATCTCTCTCCAGTTCATTCTTTCCCTTTCTCTTTCTCACCTCTGTCTGGTTAGGTCCTCATCACCTGTCACCTGGACTATAGCAAGGGCCTCTGGTTTTCTGCCTCCTGGAGGCAGTGGAGTGAATGGCCCTAACATCAGAAGCTCAGGATTAAGTTCCTGTCTCCACCATGCACTGATGGTGCAATCTTTTAATTCCTCATCCTCTACTCACTGCAGAGGGTCACTGTGAGGTAAGGCAGGTCAAGTTCCTCGTAAGAGCTGTTCTTTTCTCCCTGTCTGTCCTTCCACAGGACTCCAATACAGTGGTCTTACTCTAGTTGAAAATACTTCACCGGCTCCTTATTGCTACAGCCATCACCCAAGGTTCAAGAAAGTATAAGTAGCATGACATTTATGGGAGGGAAAGTAATTTGAAACATCTCTTTCACATCACAGCACTCACTCACTGCAGCAGAATACAAAATCTGCATAGGCATAGATAAAGTACAAAAAAGTGAGGCTTAGAACTAACTCTCCTTCCCCCGCTCCTTCTAGGGTGTGCATAACTCTTTCCTGCCTTCACCTGACAGAAAACTTTGAAGCACAATAGCTCAGAAACTGTCACCTTCTCCTTTACCCGTCACACAGGGCCATTCCCTTTCGGAGTCTGGCCACCCCTCCTACCTCTCCCCTCTCAACTTCCTTAGCTCCTCCCCTGGACTCACTGCTTTGGCCAGATCTGACCTGCAGCTTGCAGGGCAGACCAAGTTCATTCACACCTCCAAACTTTTGCTCCAAATGCTTGTTTTGCCTGAATTGCCTGGCAAACATTTCATTATGCAAAGCCATCTGTCCTGGAAGAACGGGTAGATTAACCTACTGGTTTAGGACTTCCCTCTTTCAAACACTTAAAAAACTTCACCCCCAAACTGCAGTGAACAGTATTCCAAAGACACAGAGTCTTTGCTGTTTCCCTCTTGTCCCACCTTTCCTTTAAGGAAACAAAATCATATAAACAAATTTCAATTTATAATCTTATGTCCAACTTTTTAAACTGATTAACAGAGACAGATCTAACATGTTATACTTTTAGCACTTACTTATCTCTTCTGATCTCTGTCTCTCTCTTCAATCAATAACATTCAAATTTATATGAAGTTTTTATCCTAGGGATTCTATAATGTCCTTAGGTAATAAGTAAAATAAAATATGCTGAACAGTGAATCAAGTGATAAACTACGAGGTCTGGATCTTAAGTGAAGCCACCAGATAAGGGAATAAGCAAACAGGCTCCTGCAGTCTGAGAGGTGTTTCCTGGAAGCAGCAGGAGCCCGCCCCCCCCCCACCGCCCCCTTATCTCTGCTAACAGCTCACTAAGCCCCACTCTGACAGCTGGGTGCTGTTAGGCCCTGGGCAAACACAGACTACCAGTGGCATTTTCGCTGTATTAGACAACAGAGGGAAGTCTGCACAGGGTGTGCTGGGTACGGTGACTTAGGGAGACCAGGAGGCAGGCCAGAGTCCATCTTGTTCAGGCAGAGTATGTGGTCAAAAAATATTTATTGCATGTATTCATTTAACGTTTTAAATGGGTGGGGACACAGGCCCAGCCACTTCTGTTTTGACCTAGTTTCTATCCATTTACCTTTTTCTCCTTTTATCTTTTTCATTTCTACTTTCTTTCTGAACCTCTTTTTTTTTCCTTCTTTCTATCTTTCTGCCCTTCCATCCCCACTCTATAGCTGATGGCTTCAAGAGCATTCCCTTTATTCCCCTGCCAACCCAATCACACAGCTTTACACCCCTGACTTCCAGCTACCCAGTTCTCCATCCCACTGACAACCAACCAATGTTATTAACTTACTTTCAGAAGTATTTTACACATAATACACATTTTTGCCCCCATCTTTTTTTTTTTAAACATACATATAAAAAGTGTCCTACCATATACTCTGGTCTTGTCTTTGTTCACCTAATATATCTTGGAGACTGTTACATATCAGTACAGTACTTTCTCATTCTTTTTCATGACTTTAGAGTTTTCCAGTGCATGATGGAACATAATATAGTCAACCAGTCCCTACTGATGACCACTTGGGTTGTTTCCAATTATTTGCCTTTACAAACAATGCTGCCTTGCACAGAAGCCATTTTGCCCACATGGGAGCATAGATATAAAGTAAATTCCAAGGAGCATAATTAATAGGTCAAAACGTATGTGCACTTGCTAGAACATTCTGTCAAACTGCCTCCTTAGGGGCTAACCAATTTACATTCCCACCAGCAAGGTAGCTTCGGGGTTTCTAAACATAGTAAAGCTACCCGATTTTCTTCTCTGAGAAAAAAAAATATTATCAGAATTAATGAAAATGTATATTTTTAAAAATGTGACTTAATGTTTTCAACTATACACAAGGGCAGAGCAATTCTTTTTATAAAAGCTATAATTATTCATTCATTGCTGCAGGCAAACATTGATGCTAAGGTCTCTCCCATTAAAACAGGCTAACATTTCCATTTTTCCTATTAATTTGCTTAACAGAGCAAACTCCGCCCCCCCCCCCCCCCCAAGAAGTCTAGGTAAACTATTTTGAGCATTTGGCACAATTCTTGCTTTACTGATATGGCTATAAAATATCTTTAAAAAAAAAAATCCTACACAATCTGGTCCCTCTTCATCTCAGTCCTCATGGGGAGAACACACCTGAATGTAAATTGGAAAGACAGTGCAGATGCAAATGGCGGGGGTGGGGCGGGGGCAGGAAGGGATGGGCAGGCTCATGCAGACCGACCTCATCTCATCTCCTGAACCGATCCCCCTCCCCTCCACTGCTGCCAAACTTCCCTTGCCACACAGACTGCTTGCAATCAGAGATAGCAACTGATTCTTCTCTTGTGTGTGGTTTCTGCTCCCTTAGACTTTGCCATGGTCTTATTTTGCATCTCAAAGGCTTCTAAAATAAAGTTATTTGCCTTTTGCTTATTTTGCTAATGCAGTTGTTCATGTATTTCAGCGTGCATCTATCGGTGCCTGCTCTGAACTCCTCTCTTAACTAGCCATTTTCATCTGAGAAAAGTTTGACATTTCTTTTTGAATCCTTCACCAAGCAGACTTCCCTGTTGTTCACTTGTTCCCTCTGACAGGCCAGGGCAGGAATTGCTCCCAGAGCTTTTGCACACACTGTCCTCTATGCTGCAGAAGTCCCAGGCAGGGCCTGGCTCTTTGAGGCACACTGGCCAGCTACATACTCTCTTCCTGAGTCCATGGTATTGGGTAGGGACATTGAGGCCCAGCCACTTCTGTTTTGATATTTTCTATTGTTGGCTTGCTCGCTTGTTCGAATTTAGGTGAAAACAAGTGGAAAGGAGAAGGTCCTACTTAGGTCCATCTCACATGCTCTGAACTCAGTATTTCTATCCGGGCTCTGCACTGGAGTACTGATCACTTTTACAGCTTTTTACACAGATGTCTTAACTTCTGTTCTGCTCTTCTTTTAGATATAGTTACCTCTGAATCTCACAAAAGAGGTCAGGGTGACTTCAGGGGAAAGATACCAGGATTTCTGGGTCCCTGGCTCTAACGCCATCAAAACAGCACCAAAATCTCCATCCAATCTCAAAATGAGTTAAGCTAGTTTTCTTTTTCCACCATTAGGTTACAATAATCCTCCAACTCCCCTCATTCTACCCCTGAATTAGTCTCTCCAAAGAGATATATCAGCCATACCATCATAATCATCATCATCACCATCGTCATCATCATTGCCTCCTTCTCACAAAGTCATCCGAACGCACAAAGAAGTAATCAAGACTTCCTTGCATACCTTGTTGGGTCCCAGTGTCTGGGTTCAACCTTAACTCCCCAGAAACGAAGCCTCTGCAGCCCTGCTTTGCCTCAGGAATTAGTCCACCCACTTCCTTGTCTCCAATACTGTCTTCATGGCACCAAGCTGATTATGTTGAAGGTCTGTTTCTCTTGGAAAAGCTTAGCTCAGCACTCTCAAATCTTCTCCTAAAGCTCAGCCCCGCAACCCACTGCTTCTTTTAGCCATCCATCCCATGACTCCTACTGGAAACACGCCACCACTTTGAACTCCACCTACGAACTTCACTCAGCCCAAGTCCACAGCATTCTCACTCCTCCTTGGCCCAGGCCAGGAGTCCTCCTGGGGACCAGGCCTTTCCCTCGCCCTGAACCCTACACTCAACTTCTTGGAGCCATCCTCTTTGGCAGGGGTCTCCTTTTCCCCTAATCGCTGACACCAATCCCCACCCAAGTATCACTTTCACAATATGCCTCTTCTATTAATGTTCCCAGGCAATGAAAGAAGTCATATAAATGTGACCCAGCCAGTCAACTTACAATTAATGCACCTAACTGCAGCTTGGTTCTTTTCATTGAAGGTTCTCAGTTCTCAGCCTTCTGGCCTCACTAAATCTCTAGTTCAGTTTCACTTTAAACCTGAGACCCTATTTATTTCTGTGGGATCTCTTTATTTCCTCCAATGATCTAGTTTCTGCCTCCTAATCTCCAGGAACTCCCAATATCTGGTCCCAGTCACACTCCTGGCCTCCTTCCTGAGGTGAGGCCCTTCTTTCTGATCCTCTCCTCTCTAGCTCCCGGAAGCCTGTGCAACAGGGCTCTCCTCTGTTTTTTCGGACCATATTCACTCTGTTCTCAGAATTCCTCTTGTCCAAAAGGCTCAGTCCAGTCTCTAAAAAGCAAGGTCTCTAGCCTGAAGAGAGCTTTCCCTCCTAAGACTATATGGCATACCTGGCATTTGACTATACATGATATATATGTCTCGAAGGCTGAGAACAACACATCTCTCAAAAAACACCTCCCGCCCTGACTCAGAATCCCACTCCAGAAGAACCCTTAGAGACCACTAATCTGAGCCACTGGATTAAACAGACAAGAACCCCTCCAGGGGAAAGGTTTCCAGGGGGCTGCCTAAGGTCACTCCAGTCAGCAGAGGCTAAGGACCACTGCTGTGCCCAGAGACTCTGGTGTTCCCTCTGTGACATCACCCTGTTGTGTGCTATGCTGGCTCCATGGTCATGGCTTCCAAAGTCATGGAAAGCAACTTCTGTAGTCTACGCTGCCTTTCCGGTGGTATCCTCAAGGTTCAAAAGGGGACTATAAAACGGAGATGTCAGGATGAAGTGAGGAAACCCTCCTTCGCTCCCTCCCCACATCCTACTCAGGAAACCATTAAGACCACCACAGACTCTGATGATCCAGTCAGAGGGAGGTGAAACCTGAGGCAACTAGGATAGGTTACTTGGTCAAAGGGTCCAACCCGCAAACCCTAGGTGAAAAAGATAATGCCCAATTTGCTCTATGTTGTTGCTACGTCAAGAGAGACGCTTTCTATGCACAGGTAACTGCTTTAGTCCTCTGTAGCAGAAAGTCTGTGGAAAACGGGGTGCTGGGTGCTAGAATGGGAGGGTGCTTACCCACTGCTCTCTGTGCTCCAGATAATACCCTCAGTCTAATTTCTCCAACTAGAAAATCAGGGGCTTGGGGAACATCTCCTCTTAAGTTTCATGTGGCCTTAAAGTCCAAGGCTTTAGGTTCTGCATTACCTGGGGAGTAGCTTGGAGATAGATGAAGCCATGAAACTGGACCCGGCTGGCAAACTCTTGCAGGAGAAAGGAATGCCAGTCCTGATAGATATGCCACTCCATGTCACTGAGAGAACCATTTTCAAAAAGATTCTTTGCAAAGATATACCTGGTTGGAAATGTAGGTGGGATGGGGGAAGGGGAGAAGAATGAAAAATAGAATGAAAGGCAAAATAGAGAAGCAGAAAATTAATAACCAACTTGATCCATGTCCGTTCAAACCACTTAACCCTTTTAGCTCTCTATCAATTTTTAAGAAATCTGAATATTTAACCTGTATCTCCTTCTTGCTCAACACCAAAATGGGAAAGAGCATCTATAGAAGCTAAAATCATAGCTCTTCAGGTAGATTAACCTGCTGGGAGCACAAAGGGGCACTGGAAGAGTGTCTATAATTGGCCACAAACAATTTTCCCCACTGGAAACCTGTTAGGACATACAGCAAATGGTGCACATACACCCAATCTTCTGAGGTTTCCTTATATTACTGTAGCAAGCCCCCAAACAAAAACCATCTAGTATAAACTACCCAGCACATTTCATTTATGAACTGAGGGCTTCCGAGTCTCCAGGCTGCTAAGCCACCCTTTCGTTTTGTTTAGAAGTGTAGGAAGAGCTGTGTTTCAATGGTGTCACCTATGGAGCAGGAAGTGCATTTCCTATTAACTTCAGGATTACCAAGCAAGCAGACTTTTCTCCAAAGCATGTATGGCTCTTACTTACTTGCGTCATCTGCTGCCAAGCCTCTAATCCAGATATAAAGAGCTAAATCTAAAAATCAACTAGCTTTGCCCCTTGCTTACTTCTGCATCCAAAGGAGCATCTATCTGGTAAAGAGAAAGTCAGAGCTAACCAGAAACCAACGCTTCTGAATGGTCAATTATGCTTTCAAGCCTCAGGCATCTTGATATAAACACAATTTACATCCTAAACAATGAACTCCAGTTTCTAAGGCAACGCTCCGCTACTGGCCACTTTTGAGAAAATGAAATTCAGAATCCCTATGTATGAGTGGTTCAGGGAAGTATTGCAGAGTCACATTCCTGTGTCTGATCTTGGCTCCAAAATTCACCAGCGGTGCTACCATGGGCACATCACCGAACTCTCTCAGCCTACTTCTTCCTCTGTAGACAGAACAGTAGAACCCAACTCACAGAGTTGTTTGTGAAGATTGGAAGGTGCTTGGAGGAGTGAAAGACACATAGTATTCAAGACGTCCTAATCAGCATTATAAGTGCTTCTGAGCTAGGCTATGAAGAAACTAATTTGGGAGCTCCAGAAGTCAACTGTCCTGGTCTGGAATGGTTTAGCTAAAGCCTAGCTAAAGGTAACAAAGAAAAGAGGTGACTTTTGTAACTCAATTTCTAAAAAAAGGTTTTCAGCTTCTTCATAGGTAATGGGAAATTAAGATCTTATAAAGAGAAATTAAATATCTGTTAACAAGCCCTATAAAAAGGGGCCTCGCCATTTCTAAGGATGAGCACGTCTTTATTTCTCCAAAGTTGGTGGTGACAGGAGAGTGGGAGTAGAAGGGGGTGGTGCTGAATGCGAGGGGAGGAAAGTCCTGCAGTCTGAACGTAGGGGCTGCGGAGAAGAACCAAAGTAAGAACCTAGATGGCAGGGCCCCCGTCCTAAAACCACATGCTACCATTTCTTTTAACACAAACAGAAAAGATTTAGACTTCTTCCTCCCTATCATCCACTCTCCCAAACAACCACGTTCGTCCTTTGAAACACATATAACATGTGAGCACGTGTGCAGTCTCCGAGTTCCCTGTTAGACTAGGTCACTGTGAAGGCAGGGACTGGGTCTGTTTTGCTTTCTGCTGCAGCTCCCAGGCCTGTGCTGAGTAAATGCGTGAATTTTTAAGAATGGAAAGGCTCTAAATCATCACCAAGATTAGAATATGTAATTAGTTATCCTTTGTCTCAAAAATGCCCCCTCTGAAGAAAAAATCTAGGATGTTGCAGCTGCCTATTGTGCAATCAATTCTCATCCCTTCCTTTACAAGTAAATATTAAGATCTTATAGCTTCTAAAGACAGTATTTATATTTCTGAGGGGTCTCTCATATGCCTACCTCACTAAAGAGCTGGAAGTGAAAAACCTGATGGTGAGTATGTTTCTAAGTAACTCAGCTCGTTATAGTCCAGCAGGCATGGCTTGAGAGAGGGGAGAGGAAAACAGGTAGTATAACCAACAGGTCAAAAAACCAAAATTTAGAGCAGAACATTTGTAATTCACAAATTTAGGTTTTTTAACAAGTAGGTTTTCTCTTGGGGTACATAGAGGAGGAATGCATAGCCCATAGGGTTTGTTTTACAATATCTTGAATGATTTTAGGTAACATTAAAACAAATCACATCACAATTACAAATGTACCCTTATTCCCGCCCCCCAGGAGGCTCCTGTTTACAGTAGTGCTAAGAAGTGTAACTAGTTTGTCTAACTTAGACTTAAATGGGTAACCGACTAGTTTCTTCAGAAGTGAACGGACAATGAAAATGTGGCATTTTCCATTTTGATAACTCAAAGGGACTTAAGATAGACCATCACCCTTTAAACCACCATTTCACACTGACACAGGTTGTTCATAGCCTTCAGATAAAAAAAAAAACCTCACCAGTGTCCAGATCAAGGCACCTCCATTTTGTCTCCATATGGCTTAAGTAACAGCCTGGTCTGGTAGCATAGCCAGGAATTCTGGAACCTGGATAGACTAGCTCCTCTGGAATAGATGGACTGATTCCCAAGCTAACTGCTGGCTTCATTAAAAGTGACTCCACATCTCGCTCCCTCAGGTGGTCAGGACACTGCTCTTCCCCTCACCTGACGCAGACAGTGGATGTCTGTTACAGGCTCTGGCCAGCAATAAGCCCTGTCATATAAGCCAATTTCACAGATCTGTTATGTCTACTTAGAAAGCTTTTCTTGAAGAATAAAAAACGGATGACTATATTTCTTGTATCCTTTTAGAAACACAAAGTTTAATTCTGTCTGCTCTCTTCTTCTCAGTGATAACCAACCACTGATTCATTTGGTTTCCAAGAACATATGCTGCTTCTTAAGTGTCTACTCAGTACCTTTTAGTATGCAATGTTTATATTAGGTAGCTACCAGCTGGCCTCTGTGCCAGAAAATGGAAAAATATAATCAGTTGCAATGTGGGAAATTAAGTGCATTTAGTTTATGAAAAATACATATATGACAAACCTATGTATAGTGCTGTCTTTAAAAAGAAGACAAAATTTTAAAGTACTTTTTTGAGCGACCAGAGTGGTTCAGAGTCTGAGCAAGAAGAGAACACATGCAGTGCTGAACAGGGGCCTTATGACTGGTGGAGGGCTCAGGCTCTTACCTGTCACTGTACACAGACCTCTCAAAGATCTGAACTGCTTTGTTGGCCTGTAAGAGTTTCTCAGGGAATGGGTCCAGCTGTACTTTCAGGCGGCTCAAAAAAAAAATGTCTGGAATGTGAAGGACCATCGTGCTGGCTCCCGGTACATCAAATCCAGCAAGTTTCCAAGATTTTGGGTAGCGCAGGCCTACAGGGAAATTACAAAAGAGAATTTCCTAGAAGACATGTTCACTTCATGGTGTTTACCTTCCCTTTCCCCTGCAGGTTTACTAATCAATGAGAGAAGCCAATTACGAAAGTTTCCTCCTACTAAAAAGATACAATCACAGCTCTCAGCTTAGTCAAAGCTACAACTCAAGGAAGAAATTTTCCTACCTTTGTTAGACAAGAATCTGACAGAGGGAGATGACATGCCACCTTCAACATACCAGAGAAAAGCAGAGGAAGCAGCACACACAGAATTAGCACATTACTGATTGATAGGACTGGAGTCAGGCTGAGGGGGAGTTAACAATCAACAACCATCCAAAACTCTACTTGGAAACAAAAATTTCCATTGTAACACTATGTTGCCTCCCTTTTGGGCCTTTGTTTGTGGTATTTCTTTATAAAACTTCAATCCAAACCAGAAAGCAACTGATTATTTGAAAATCCAACCAACTAAAAAAAATTGTATCGCTCTTAAAGAAGTGCTACAATTTGTTAAACAAACAAAACTCTCCCCCTCCATTCTACAGACTTTATGAAAGGCATCTGAAGACCCACGTACACATGTGCAGGATATCAGGAGCCCTGAATTCTTTTCTGAGCTCTGTCACTGACTCAGTGCAAAAGTGAGTTTTGTGCAAAGCACTTTGGATCTGCATTCACCCAGTCATCGTTAACTGAAGGCCTGTGTGGATAAGGTGCACACAGGGGTACAGAGGGGTACAGAGAACAAAACTAAGATTTATTTCCAAGTACACTGTGCTATGTTAGCTCATTTAATCTTCAGAACAGCTTCAGGTAAGTACCTACCTATAAGGTTAAGAACTATTGTTATGCCCATTTTCCTGAGAAAATCTACTCAGAAAAGTGAAATAACTTACTTGTCCAAGGTCTCATGATGAGTAAGTATTGAATGGTGACTCAAACCTGGTTTCCTCTTACTTCTTCATTCTAATATTTATATATATGAGGCGAGCAATACATGGTTCCCAAACTCAAGGAGTTCACAATGCAAAAGAAAAGATATAAAGAGCTAGAATATAAGGCAGAACGTGTGAAGAAGGGGTGCTCACATATGGTAGAAGGAATCTAAGAAAGTTTCTGGAAAAAAGTAGCATTAAGCTACGTGGAATGATACGTGGAATCTTCACAGATCGAAATGGGGACTAAGAAGAAAGCATTTTAGGCAGAGACGAAGATACAGCAGGGGGAAAATAGTTAGATAACCGTGAGTGGTCCAGTTTGGCTAAATATTACCCCTACATTCCAAACAGGGGTCCTAGCTTTTTGCAAGGCTTCAGCAGGAGCAATGTAGGTAGAGCAGAGTGGATCACAAAATGATTTCCCTCTTTCCAATCCCCCAAACCACAGACCCACACCAGCTTCACAAATGGCCTTTGGCTAAGAGCTGGAGGTAGAAGCAGGGGGACAAATTCTAATCTACTGGAGTCTCTGATGATGTCACTAGAGGCTGTAAGGAGCCCCTGATGTATGGCACAGTTCCAAGACTTCACAGAAACCTGCTAAATGGAATGGGGCACTGTGCTGACAGCTGTACTAGGTTGACTGGGTGGAGGCTATTTACCAGTAGGCTTTGGGTTACCAAAGAGAGACTGTTCTGGAACAAAAACTGCACAGGGGCCTACATAGTTTCTGAAAACCATCTGAAAACCATCTCAGCTACAGAGAACAGATGCAAACATCGCTTCAAACATATAAACAAATAGAGGAATAATCATTGGATATAAAAATATTCAGCAATTCAAGAGGGGAAGACCAATCTGTGTGCTCAGGACACAGCCTCTCAGAAGACAGCTGTTACCAGAAATGGGAAAAAACAGAATTTCAATGAGATTCAAGAGATTGCCACATTGATAAGAACATACTGTCATAAAAAAAGGAGCAACATGAAAAGAACATTCTCAGAGAAAAATGCAATTGCCCAAACAAAACACCCAATGAAGATAAGTAACTAGCAGACTGTATACTGCAGTAAACCAAATTATTAAATATCATACAAAGAGTGTCAGCTCAAGAAATTCTCACTAAACTAAGAGGGGAGGAAAAAAGCTGAAAATTATGAAATAAATTAGATGACATACAGGTTAGAAGGAGAGCCAATATACGTTGTAATATAGTGATAGGGTTGGGTTTTTATTTAAAAATAATTTTTATTTATTTTTTTGCTTTTTCTTGCCTTATTCTGAAAAGACACATCAAAATGTAATGCCACCTATGCTTCATCTCACTGCAGTTAATTAAATTTTGAATCAAACAATTTTCCAAATGGGCTAAAATAATCTGCAATTTTACAACATCTGCAGCTCAGACAAGGTTATCTAACCAAGGAAACAATTTTCCTTCTCATGTGACAAGAGTCCAATACAGAGAAGTGAAATGCTGCCTCTCCAACAGAAAAAGAGGTGGACAGAGGAAGGCCACTCTTCATAGGATGTATGTCTCCCTCACATCAAATTTCACCATCATTGAGAATCACTATGTAATAGAAACACTTTGTATCTCTAGGTATTTAAGAACAGAAATAAAGTTCAAAATCATGGGCAACTAGGAGTTATAACCAAAGATAACTGGTCAGATTTAAAAATAAAAATAAAGCTAAAATTTAAAAAAAAATTAAAGAAAATTTCTGAGATGCAAGACTTTCTACCAGGAAAATTCACTGAGTGCCAGAAAAGATTCTGTATATATTTACATATACAGCTCGCAAGGACACACACATACCCACAAATGGGACCTATCTTGGCAAAATGTCAGCAATTCATAAAAACAAACCAAAAACCTAATGAGGAGAGGAAAGCACAAATTATTTATACATATAAAAAAAGGATGAGAAACATATAACAGTTTTCCATGACAGAAACTACCTTTTATATTACAGAGCAAAAGATATTTTCAGACAAGCAATCACTGAGAAATGATATAACCCACTAACTTTTCTGAAAAAACATTTCTTTAAAATATATTTCAATCAACTGAAACATGAATCAAAATAAAGAATTAAGAAAAGGGAAGATGTGGTAATGAAAAAACAGTGGTCAATGATAACCAACAGAACAGAGTCAGGTATAAAATCACTATTGTTAATGTGGCTATTGGATTTAGTCACAATTTCTATTGTTAAAAGGAAATTCCATGATGTTAAAACATTCTAGAGTTCTAAAATTTCAGCTAATTTCAATATACCTGAGGATGGAGTCTGGAGAAAAAGATAATAAAAATCAGTGGAGTTTTTCCCCCCTCAGAGACTTCATTAAAATCATTGATAGGTTTAAACATGCATATTTTTTAAATTTAAATGTTTATGGTTAGAATAAAAATAGTAAATCTGGCTTATGAATGGAAGAGAGAAAACTTCAAATACAGCGAAAAAGAAAAAAAGGAGATAGAAACACAAAATAAGGTGGTAAGATTATTAAACATAACCATAATAAAAGAGAAAAATTCCCAGGAAAGGTAAAGTCTAAGACTGGGGAAAAACTAAAAATCCTGTTCATAAAAGAGACACCTAAAACAATAAAACTCTAAAGCAAGATGACATAAATTGATTGACGACAAAAGGACATAAAAATCCACCAAGTACTAGATACAAATAAAAAGAAAGCAGATGTGGCAAAACTGTATTAAGAAAAAATCATTAAATGTCACAAGAGGGATTTTTATACCAATAAACCAATAAAGACTTCACAAAAAGGTCATGAATCTTTTTACATGGAATAATAAAGCTTGAAATATATAAATACAGAGCAAAGGCAATAAAAATACAAGGAAAACTGGACAAAACAAGCACAAAACTTTAACACAGTTCTCTCAGAATTTAATATAAAATGTAGACCCATGAAATGAGAGCTTGGAAGATAAGACTCTAAATAATTTTTTTCCGCATATCTGAAACTGAGTACATCTTAAAATGTTTGTTAAATTAAACTTAAAAGACATTTTAATTATTCTGTAGAAATGTTATTAAATTCATGATGTGTGTCCAATCAATAGCATCTTAGAATTTATAAAATACATCACAAACACCATACCTTAGAGATAATATATATTCTTAAAAGTCCATGGCATATTTACCAAAACTAATCATACATAAAAATTGATTATATATAAGACACGAAGAAAAACCTCAGTAAGTCCCCAATGAGAAATTATATAAGTCACATTGTCTGACCACAACAAAGTAAAATTAGAATAACAAAATAACACACACACAAAATCTAATCAGAAAATGTGAAATTTTAAAAAAAATAATTATTAGGTAAAGAATAAATCAAAACTAGAATTACAAACAATTTACACATCTGAGTTAAAATCTTACATGTCACAGTCAGGAAGATGGGCCAAAGCTTATCCCATAAAGAAAATTTCCAGTTGCAATCGCTTTTATCAAGGCCAAAAAAAGAAAAAAAGAAAAAAAGAAAAAAGAAAAATACACAAACTAATCATTCAAACTAAATAGCTTTAAAAATGAAAGAAATTCTGAGAAAGACATGGATAAATTAAAAGGCAAAAATAAGGCATGCCCCCATAGAGTTAAAAAATAAAATCCATTAACTGGGTCTTTTTCGAGGACAATAAACAATCATTTATCTAATCTACCCCTCCCAAAATATTCACACAAATAAGCAACATCAGAGAAAAGATACAATAATTCTGAATACAGAAGAGTTAAAAGTATAAAAATATAAATGAACTAATTTTACCCTATTAAATTTGAAAATCTCAATAAAAAAGCAATTTTCTAAGAACATAAAATTATCAAAATTGACTTAAGAAGGTTAAAAAAACCTGAATATTTGAGAAAGAAGCAGTTATCCAGTAAGCATTTCCCCCAAATGATACTAAATCCATATCTCTAAAAATTATTTCTATCATACCTTCAAGGAATAGATAATTCCTATGCTAAAAACAATGCAAAACTTCTCAATCTATTTTCATAAACCTGATAGTAAAACCTGTTAAAAGTGTACAAATAGTAATACCAATCAAACTTATAAATGTACGTGCAAAATTCCAAACATGTTAGCAAATTAATGCAACAGTACACTATGACTAAAAGGGTTCACTCTAGAAATGTGAAGATAGTACTGTTTATCAAATCTATGACTAAGAAATTAAAAAACAAAAACTTACAATTACCTCACTAGATGTTAATAAGGCTTTTGATGAAAATTCAACATCTGGTCCTGATAAAAAACAATTAATATACTAATAACAGAAAGGTCCTTCTCCACATGGTCTATTGAAATGAAAAACCATAGAACTTAACACATATATCTCGAGAGGTAAATTCATTAAAGACAGAACAAGATAAGAGTGACTATCTTCACTGCTATTATTTAATATTGTTCTGGAACTTCTACCCAATGAAAGAAAACAAACAAAAAAAAAAAACAGAAATGAAGTATGGATATTGAAAAATTCTTACAAAAGATTAGTAATTAGAAAAGAAGTAAACAAGGGAAATAAAACACATAAATGAGAATTAAGTCATAAGACAAACACAACAATCGGTTGCTTTCCTTTAAAATTAAAACAGCAATAACCAGTGCGAAAAAGATGATGAGAAAACAGAAACCAGTCACAATAACAACAAAATACATAACCACTCAGGAATAAACTAAATGAGACTATTAGTGGGACAAATAAATAACTATTTGGGAAAAATTAGACTCCTATAACTTTTGATTTTATTTTTTGAAGATCTAATTGGCTTTATTAAGGGATTTTGAATCAAACAGCATCCTATCTAGCAAGTTGAAGGACACTCCATAGACTCCTATAACTTTTAAAATAAACATAAAGAGTAAAATCATAAAAGCAAGAGAAAGAAACATAGGTACACATTTTTATAATCTTGGTCTGTAAGAGGTCTTTTTAAATTTAACATCAAAGGCAGTAGCTATGAAGACAGATTTGACTACGTAAAGACTTATAAGTACTATGTGGCAAAATAGATCATATATAAAGATAAAAATGACAAACTGGGGAAAATAGCAGCAATATATGACAAAGAGTTAAGATACTTAGAAGTTCTTATGAAGCTACGGCAAAAATTTGAAGAACTCAATAGAAGAAAAAAGCAAGAGGTTTGAAGAATACTAATAAATGGCTGATAAACACAAACAGATGTTTTTTTCACTGGTAATCAAAGAAATACAAAATAAAACTGCACACAATTTTCCTGCCTCTCCCATTAGCAAGGATGAAGAAGAATAATACCCAGCGTTGTTGAAAGTATGAGGAAATTGGTACAACTTTTCTAAAGGAAAATTTTGTGAAACACAGGTGTCAACAAAAAACATAATTTTTGTACATCGAAATTCCATTTTTAGATTACCCTAAGAAAATGAGGATACAAAATTTAGCTATTAAAGAGAACATACATGTAGCTACAAAGATACTCATTATTGTAACACTTTATAATAGGGAGAAATTAGAAAACTAAATATTCAAAATAAAAGAGGGGATTAGTAAATGATAGTATATCATTTTATCAGTAGTATATTGCTATCATTAAAATGATATTACTATGAAAGGAAGACTCTATATCAAGTGACATGCAGAGGATAATCACAATTTTTGTTTTAAAAAAATATATATCTTATACATTTATGTAAGTGTATATAAATACATACATTTTCTCCTCTGTAAAAAGAATCTAAAAGGACAAAATGTTAACTGTTTTACCTCTGGATAATGGGATTATGGGAGTATCAGTTATCTATTGCAGTTTAACAAATTACACCAAAATTAGTGGCTTAAACAAAAATATCCATTATTTTAGTTTTAGTGGGCAAGGAATTTGGAACACAGCTTAGCTGGGTGGTTCTGCCTCAGGGTTTCTCATCAGGTTTCACTGAGGATGTGGCTGACACTAAAGTAATCTGAAGACTTGACTGGGGCTGAAGGATCCACTTCTAAAAAGACTCATTCACATAGCTGTTGGCAGGACTCAGTTCCTTGCTGTGTGGGACTCTTCACAGATGGGGACGATTCATAACATGGCAGCTGGCACCCCCAGAGGCAAAAGTGATCAGAGAACAAGACGAAAGATACACTATCTCTTAGGACCTACTCTAGAAAGCCACACTGTTACTCCTGCTACATTCTATTCACTACAAGCAAAGTACTAAGTCCAGCCCACACTCAAGGGGAGAATTAAGGGCCATCTCTCCAAGGAAAGAGTACCAATTTGTGGACATATTTTAAAACTCCCACAATAGGTGATCTGTGGCATACATACTCAGAAAAAGATACATAACTTTTTTTTAATGGAAAAGTTAATTTCACAAATATATACAAAAAGACAATTAAAAAAACAAATATCCTCAATAAGCATAATGTGCCTGCCAAAAAAGGTAACACAATCCTGAGTTGGAATAATGGGAAAATGGCACCCAGAACAAGTTCGATGATATTGTGGACCATTTAGATTACATCCAGAACGTCCCATTCAGCTTACAGTACCATTCTTAGGAAATCCTAAGTTGGGAAACTAAATGGAGCTCATCACCTAGACAAAGTTACTTCAGAACAAGGAGCAGTCAGAAGGAAAAATGGTGTCTGACTTGCAAGAGAGAAGACCTTTAGGGGGAGAAAGGGCAGACAAATCATTGCCTTCAACTATATGAAGACCTGCCATGTGGGAAAGTTGAAAGGCTTAAAAGGTAGAACTTGAATTAATGAGTTGGAGTCACAAGTATGCAAAGTGGCTCATACAACAACAATCAGAGCTGTAAAAAACCAGAATGAGCCACTCAGTGAATGCTCCCATTGGCTGCAGGAGGCATGGTACTGCCACTCCCTCAGCTACCTTTAAGGTACACGTCCAAACTAGTCCTTCCCTACTCACGCTGATGTGGTTGGTGTTGAAACCAACCCTACAGTCTTTTCCCAAAGCAGCAGACCTGATACTAGGGCCTAAACCACGAGGCATAAATGAAATGTACAGTGCTTGGCACAGTATAGTGCCTAGCACATAGCACGTGCTTTATAAATGTTAGTTACTATATCTGCACTGACTCAAAGTGTGACAAGGTGCTCTCTAAGGTCCTTTCCAATTTCTAAAACTTCATAAATAAGTTAAAATCACTACAATTAACTGTTGATCTTGATGGTCAGCTTCAGTAATATACTTAAGGGCAGGAATGACAACATTAATCTTCAAATCCAGATGGCTGGACATGCTTTGGGAAACCACACAGAACAGAGGCAGCCACTTTTGTAGAAACACAAAAAAACACAAAAATCAAAACTAAGCATATTCAAATAAGTCATATCCTCTCTGGTATACGTGGTCTGCTTTCTGGAATGAAGGTATTTTAAGAAGGAGACTCAAACTGGGCTACCTCACCTACTCAGAGCAAATTAGATTTTTACAATCGCCAACTACCCACCACAACTGAAAACTTACTTTTTGCGTGCCAGCAGCCTGGACATTCTGCCATGTTGCTACAGGTTCTGTAGCTACGTGCCATTCTGGGTAAGTTTTCGTGAGTAACTTCACAAAGGTGGACTTTCCCACAGCTGCAATGCAAACAGTATGTATTGGGACACTTCCCAATCAGGGCTGAAGGAAGAGCCAGCTATTAAACTCTGCCCAACTCAAGGGAACATGCACTGGTTTTTCCAATTTCAAAACGCAGCAACCATACCACTGTCAGAGTGACGATGGGTCAGGCCATGCTAACCAGAGTTACCATAATGAATGCAGGCAACAGGGAGGGGAAACACCCCTAAGATTTGATTTGCAATTTTAATGTCCTAACATCCCCGAGGCAGAGTATTTAATAACAGTTAAAATGTAATAGACTGTCAAAAGTAGATAAAATCAGCTACATTAGTTGTAAAGCTTAAATCATAGTCCTATTTAGTTGTGACTGTAAAAATTGCAAGTTTTTCAACATAGAAAACAAAGATTATGACCCTCATTCATTTGACAAATCTGACCCATATTCAGGGAGTGCTACTACATGCTCAGGACTGTCTGGTACAATGATGAACACAGGATGGAGTTTGCCGTCACAGAGCCTGCATGGAGATAGATACTAAGCAAACATACAAACAACTAGTAACAAACTGTGTTAAATGCTAGCAAAGAAAAATTTAGGATGGCTCTAATATAGCTCAGGAGGTCAGGGAAACCTCCTCTGAAAAACATGTGAGGTAAAATTTGAAAGTTAGCCAAGCCAAGGGTAGGAGAAAGGTAATCCAGGTAAAAGGGGCAAAGACTGGAAAAAGCAAAAGTACTAGGTACACAACAAACCAGAAAAGTCTGTGGCCTTGAACAAGCCAGTGCAGCTAGAAGTCAGTGAGGGAGAAGAGTGACTCAAAACATGTGTGGAGAGGCAGGTAGACAGGCAGGCCAGGGCCAGGTCACCCAGGGTCTTGTAGTCATAGTAAGAAGTTTGAATCTATTCTAAGGGCAAAGGCAAGTCAGTGATGATGAGTTTTAAGGAAGGAAATGACAAATTTCCATTTCCTTTTTAAAAGATCACTCCACTGGCTATGTAAGAATGGACTGATATGGAAGTAGGTGGACCAGTTAGAAGACAGTAGCTTAAACCAAGGTGATGGCAGAGGATGTTGGAAGTAGCAGTTGCTTGGAGAAATACTTTGGAGATGAAACCAAAGTAGGACCACAACATTTAAGTTCTCTTTTCCCATTTACACCAATGTCTGGGCCCATAGCTTCCTGAGCTTCAGACTCAACATCCAAGAGCCCTCTAGACATTTTGAATTGGATGTCTCACAAACACCTTAAAGTCAATATATTCCCTAAATGAATGCATTACCTTCCTCACCAAACTGAGCTTCTTCCTGTATCCCAGACCTCACAGTATGGCAACACCATCCACTCACTCACTGTCAGAACTCCCTTCTCTGCCAGGCTTCAAGTGCCCACCAACTGCTTTTGCACCTGCCTTCTAAAATTTTCCCACCTGTCCTCTTCTCTCTCCTCCCACCTCCTGCTCAAGACCAGGCTCTCATTTCTCTCTTGCCTTCCAACTCTGGCCTTGCCCTCTTCGATCTATTATTCATACTGCAGCCACACCGAACACAAAATTACATTGCTTTAAACTCCCTACCACCTTCATGATAAAATCCAAACCTTTAGCATTGTCTACAAGACTCATCAAAATCTAGCCCCTTAATACTCCTCAGGTATCCCAAGCTTCTGCCGGACCAAACTTCTTGTAACTCTAATCATGCATGTCCTCTGCTGTAAATGTGACTGTGCGTATGCCTTCCCATTTCCTGATTCACTTCCTCTCCTCATGTGGCCAATTTCAATTTGGTCTTCAAGATTCTGCTCAGATGTACCTCCTGTGTGAAGCCTTTCCAGACCCTGACATCTCTAAACTGAATTAGCTAATCTTCCTTTATGCTTGGCTTCGCATTCTGCATAAGATTCCATCACTGCCATTGTAATTGCTCCTTACAAGATGGGGCTCCTCCAGGGCAGGATCCAAAGCCCTAATGACCTGACTGAATGAATAAAATACTTAATAATTAACATTAATTTTGGTTCCCTCTGAAACCCATATTCATTAAAAACCAAAAAAATGAATCCTAAGAGTACCTTTGGAATTCAATCTCTTCTATCAGAGATGATCTTTCTCAAGTGAGTTCCAGTCTTAGGAGGAACCCAAATAGAACCAAGAGAAGGGAGGCACCCTTCCAGTCAACTCTATCAGCCACTCACAGTTACTGATCAGGAGTATAGAGATGTCTCAGCAGAAGAGCCCACACATCCAATATGTGACATTTATTACACCACTCCAACTCCTCTCTGAATACACAGGGTAAGAACAAACACCATGAATCTATGCATTTTTGTACAGTCATGCTCATCTTTCAGTCCTACCTCCACCGAACTTATGAGTGCCTCTGCACATTTGCTCAGGCTCTGCTCGTCCCACACTTCAGTGAATAAATGCCTTCCCTTGCTCTTCCAGGCTCGTGTCTAAATCCTGTCCCCTACATAGCCTAAGATCCCATCTCATCCATGAAGTTCAGGACTTCTCTAGCTCACACCAAATTCCTACAATACTGGACAGCTGAATCAAACAAGAACTGCCTATGATGTGTTTAGCATCTAATTGTTTTGATTGTTTCATGTCTTGATTTTGGTTTCCTAACAGGATCTGAATCTCTAGGATTGGGCCCAAGGAATTCACATTTGTAAAGTATACCCCATGTGATCCTGATGCATACTTTTTTTTTTTTTAATGCATACTCATTTTTGAGAATGCTATCCAGAACAATCTGATTAAAGTCAACAGAGGTAGTTTTTGAAAAATATAGATTCCAAAACCACATACTAGACTGCTAAATTAAACACTGTGCTTCTCAAGGTAAGAATTATAAATTGGTTTTTATATATCATCAGATAGCTGCCTATGCTGAGTAGCCCCTAGTTTAAAATATCTGGCACAGATGGTCAATATTTAGATTGTATATTGTTGATTAAGTCTAAAACATGGTCCCTGCCTATCAGCTGGAAAGTTATTTTAATTAATATGAAAAAGAAGATAATTGAGTTGTTAGCTGGTTGGGGTTGAATGACTGATAGAATAACTTAAAATTTTTTATAAATTAAAAAAAATTACCCAAGAAACGATGGCATAGGGAAAGGAGGGGCCCTGTTTCTACAGAGTGCTGACTTTACCTCAGAGATCAGACACTATTAGCTCATCAAAGGGCATTCAAGATTCTCAGAAACCAACTCATGCCATTTAAACACACAAAACCCAGAGAATGCCAACAAATTAGATGTAATGGGAAATATATAGTTCCAGTTACTGGAACAATCATACTAGGGCAATGCCCCCATACTGCACCAACTTCTCATTCCAAAGCTTCTGGAAAGCCGGTTTAGTAATCAGAAGCTGGCTTCGGCAAAGAACGACAGTAAGCAGCAGTGGAAGGTCCTAAAAGCTGTGTCATCCATGATCAGCGTGCCTAAGTCACTTATCACAGGGTAGTATTTCTTAAATTGCATTTCAATCCCACAGGTATGGAATAATTATTTTTAAAAAATGATTCAAAGTTATGTTTTTATTAAAATCAGACACAGCAACTTATTTTTAGTGCTGTGATACTTGATTGTAATAGTTTTTCTTCCTGCTTGGGTTTTGACCATGTGTGTTCTTTTTAAAGACAAATGTTTTCAAGTGTTCCCAGGGGCTGCCCAGTGATGATGGCAATGGTGTTGGCTGGTTCTCTACTGCTACATTGGCCTCCTCCAAATGGCCCAAACATTAACGGTCACCCAAAGCTACTCTTCTTCATGCAACACTGGGCAAATTGACAAATTCCTCCCTTTGTCTGGTCTCTATGCAAAACACTAGCCTCTTATAATCATTATCACAATTTAGTTAGATCCCAGCTTATCTTTCAATATACTTTTTTTTTAATATAAAAGTTTCAGGTGTACATTATAATTTGATACCTATATATTCTATTGTGTGATTACCACCCAGAGTCCAGTTTCCTTCAGCTACCATATATTTGATCCCCTTTACCCAGTTCACCCTCCTTACTATATTTGACTTCCTTTAGCTTGTCTACCTCTTCCTTCCTCCCCTACCCCCTACCTCTGGTAACCACTAATCCATTGTCCACGTCCCTGATGGCCACGCTGCCCTGAATAAGCCCAATCCGTCTGATCTTGGAAGCTAAGCAGGGTCAAGCCTGGTTAGTACTTAGATGGGACCCCACCTAGGAAGACCAAGTGCTACAGTCATAAAAAACAAACAAACAAAAAAGGAATTGTAAGATGACAAGATTCTTGCAATCTGTGAGGTCAACCAAGGGTTGCCTTGCCTAAAAAAAAAAAAAATCAAAATACTTTTTAACATGAAATTTGGTGAGGGAGGGTAATCAGATCTCAGCATCAAACCTTCCCCTTAGGGTCTTGGCTATTCTTATACTTTATTGTATGTGCCATGACTTGAAAAGAGCTGGGAGCTACTTTCTTAGAACATATTACTTCAACAAGTTGATTTTTATTAGCATCAGGATTGTCACTCCACAAGCTGGACCAAAGAGTTCTGCTGTTAATGTTCACCTTTTCCTAAGTCATAGTGTTTTCCTCCCACAATTTTTTTATAAACTACAATGCCTGCTATAACTACATTACGCTAAAACCTAGTAATATGATAGTATCTGATATAACAGCCACAATAATATATTATTTTAAATTTAATACAGTTGTATTTCATGGGAGCCTCTTAAATTTACCATCACCTCCAAGCATTTTCTTCTCCTAAATAAGATGAAAAACATGGGAAAATTCCATTTCCAAAACATTTAACCAAAAAGCAAACAAAAGCATTAAATATAAAACTATCTTTAAACAAAAAAATTCTTCAAAGAAAACTAAAGCCTTTATTCCAGAAACTTCATTTGATGCTGCATTCATTCACTCATTCAAATCAACAGACGTTTACTGAGTAGCTGCTAAGTGGTATGTACTATAACTAAAATGATGAACTATGTTGAGATCTTGCCCTCAAGGAACTCTGTACCAATCCTGAATATAAGTACCCAGGATCAGACAGACTGAACCCACAGGCATTCTGGTAATAAAACTTTTCAAAAAGCACTTGGCAGACTTAAAAGGAACCATACATTTTTGCCGATTCCTTTTTTCTTTTCATGGGAAAACAACAACAAAAAAGGTCCCTCACAGCTTCTAGAGTGCAATCCAAACTCATACTGGTCATCATGAGACCCTCGCTGATCTGGAATGCCCTCCTCCCCCACTTTTCCCACCAGCTGATTCATCCCTTCACTGTTGCCTTCTTGAACTCTCTCCAGCTCCTTCATCCCTAGGCAGAGTTAATTATTGCCTGCTCTGGTTTACCAAGGTATCACACTATAATTATTTGTTGACTCATCATTATTCTCTCCAGTTAAGACTGGAGGCTCACTTTCTGAAGACACAGACAGACTTTATTCCCTTTGCATCCTGGGTATATAGCCAGGTACTAAGAATGCAGATGGATAGACAGAATGAGGTGAATCACAGAAAGGGAGACTCCCATTTACAATGTTTGGAATAAATAGGTCTTTTTCCCCTGGAATTCTTTGCCCAATTGTTTATACTCAATAAAAGATTAGTGACCTTACATCACTAATCTTGAATGCTGGAAGAAAAATGTTATTAGGGAAGCTCTCCACTGCTTTATGTGCAGGTCTCCAGGCTGTAAAGTGTAAAAGTTTCCTCTTCTCTGGTGGGGTCTTTAAACTTAAAGCAAGAATGGTCGAGATGACTCAATAATAGTATTTCAAACAGCGCTTCTTCAATTTAGGTTTGTGATCATAAAATAACTGGTTTTGGAAAGCGATACTTTCCTTCAGTGAATACACTTGAAAATATAAGCTAGGTATCTTATTTTTTGGATTTTAAGGGATTCTAGGTACCAACCTTTTCACTTTCAGTCATGCATGGCCTATGGCTTCACAACTCATGCTAGATGCCATGAGTTGTTATTTCACTGATCCATTTCCCTTATACACGCTGCTGCTGTCTATACCTGCAGGATCGGATTAACAGACTCAGAACAGTACAACTACAAGAAAAGCCACTCTAAAGATATCTAACTTCACTTAGGACAGGGATTCACCTTCTACTGTTCAGATTTCCTGACGAGGTATTCTTATTCTGATTTGTTTGGAGATGCCATCCATTATTAGAGAACAAGATAACTCTTGATTTGATTGTAATAGCAATTTAAAATATTTCCTCTGTGGATACCGATGACTAACTTCCACATGGATATCACAGCATAGGATTCAAGCATCTGGTGAACACTGAATGAGTACAATGGGTCAGGCAGGGGGTTATGCTCATGACACAAAGATGAATAAGAAGTGGCCAACCTGGGGAAGATGTGGAATACGCAAACAATCTCAAGTGCTGCAGCAGTTGTAGGTACAAAATGTTATGAGCACACAGAGGAGGCAGTGACTAATTCTGTCTGGGGAGAGTCATCAGGGTGTGTGGGATGATGGAGAGTAATGAGAGATAGAATTAAAGAGAGCAAGATTAAAGAACCCCAGTCACCTTCTCATTAGTCACATTTTCCTTGGGCAACTGCATTTATTTCCAAGGCTTTAACAACTACCCCAAGTCGACAACTTCTACATTTGAAATCTCTGCTCCCATCTCTCTTGACTTCAGGCATAGATCCTAATCTACCTCAGAACACGTATCTGTTTCAGGAGCATCTCCTATAAAATCTCTCTCTTACCTCCCCAGACTTTCTCTCCCTTTATTTCCATCCTCAGTTTTCAGAGTCAGTGTCCCAATTATAAACCTCACTGTTATCTTCTGTGCCTCCTTATCCCTCACCTCCAACTGGCCACTAAATCTTTCAATCCTACTTCTAAAATCTCTCTCTTCTCTGTCCCATCATCACTTCTGTGCAGGCCGGCATCTTCCCTCTCTCCAACTACTATGGCAGTTACAAAACTAGTCTATCTATTCCAAATCTGTTCCTGTTCAACAAACTGGATGCACAGCATTATGAGCACTGCAGCAAACAAAACATGCAAAAAAAGTATCTGCTTTATGGACCTTTCTTTCCATTTGCTTATTCTAGCAATTCCCTTTTTAAAATTAACCTGTCATGGCACATACTGGCTTCAAGTCTTCGGTAGCCTCCCACTACCTATAGGAGAAACTCCTAGTATGGCCCACAAGACTGTCCAGCATCTGGCAAATTTTACGCTTCCAACCTCTTGTTCTACCATCCTCTTACAGGTTCTTTAAATCCAGACATATCTAGCTACTTCCCTGTTATTAAAACTGCAAGTTTCTTCAGGCTTTGCCTTGGCAAATGTTACTTCCTGTGCCTGGAACACTTTTTCCTCTTCTCTCCCTTTGGAATTCCTACCCCAGAGATTCTCTGGAAGTCATCACATGGTACATAAGTTCTGTTGAGAAGTCTGCTTTTCCCACTTGGCTGTGAGCTCCTTAAAGGACAGGAGCTGTATCACACAAGAGTCCACCTTCATAGTAGGCACTCGGTAAGCCTCGGTTGCATGAGAAAGTAAGGAAGCAACACAGACATCTGGAAAGGTTAAGCAAAGGTCAGGAAAATTGGGAGAGGAAGCTCACATCTCACCTGATGGCCTGTCCCAAGTATTTATTTTGTAAAGTACTGCCCTGGGCTCTGAGGACAGGGCTTCCTTTAGCGCATGTTTCCCAAAGTACCGGACAGAACATCTTTGAATAACACCATCAGGCAGGTAGCAGGACCCTCCCTTCTCACTCCTTTCCATGTTTCTGATTTGATTGGAAAAGCACACCCAGCCATGGTGACTGGTCTCACTTTAAAGTGTCCACAAAGTCCATGACCACCAAGTCCAATGTATCCTTAATGCTGCCCAGCAATTCTATATTTCTCCCCTTTGCTCACTAGATACTTGATGTCTTTTCTCTCCTCACACTCACTCTTAGCTGATCTTTCTTCCTATTTTACTAACAGACACAACCAGCAGACCTGCTATAAGTTCCCACTATACCTACTCGAGTCAGTACTCATTCACCATGATCCCCATTATTAGAAATAAACTGCTAGCTAAGACCAACCTTGCTTCACCTGGGCTATATAGGTTCCATTCATTCTGGCTTACTAACATCACCCCGGCAATTCTACCTTCTCCTGTTTTACCAAAATTTTCCCTCTCTACCAGACCATTTCCACCAGCTTACAAATATGATCTTACTTCTCACAACAACAAAAATTCCTCTCAAATCCTCTTCCCCTTTCAGCTACCACCATGTCTCCCCTATCTAGGAAAATATCTAAGCTTTCTAAACCCACTGTCTCCAATTCTTCGCCTCCCATTCTCCTTCAACCTGTGCCAGATTTTCACCCCTACTACTCCTAAAAATTGTTTAAGTTCACCCAAGAGCTCCATTACCAAACAGCATTACACAGTTGATCATGCCCTCCTCATGAACACGTTATTCACTTGGCTTCTAGGATAGCATTCTTTTGGTTTTTCAGTGGTCATTCCTTTTCAGTCTCTTTTGCTGGTTCCTTCCCATCTCCCCAATCTCTTTAACATTTGTGTGTCCCAGGGCTTAGTCCTTTCCATCAACACACGGTCTCCTGGCTTTAAATACTATCTACATTTATAATTCCAGTGCAGGGAGACTCGGAACTCTAGGCTCATACAACATCTCCATTCGACATCCTATCAACTGCCTATTCAATATCCCCACTTAGATAGATATCTTATAACCATATAAAAACCTAACATGCCTAAAACCAAAATCCTGAAACCACTCCCTACCCCATCTGTTCTTCCCATTCTCAAGAAAATCGAAATTCCATCTTTCAACTTATTCACTGATTCCTCTTTATCTCACATTCTACATCTATTAAATCCAATTAGCCCTATCTTAAAATGTAACTCGAATCCAATTACTTCTCACCACCTTCTCTACTACCACCTAGTCCAACTTATAAAACTCACCATTGCAATTACCTCAATACTTTCTACCTTCAACATATCAGCCAGAGTGATCTTTTATAATCTAAGTTAAATCATGTCACTTGACTGTTCAAACTTTCCAGTAGCTTCCCACCTCAACCATAGTAAAAACACATTATGGACTATAAGGCTTATACAATCTGACCACCTCTTACTTTCTGACTTTGTGTCCCCCTTGCTCACTCAACTCCACCAACGATGGCTTCCCTCCTGCTCTTTGAACACACTTTCTACCTAAGGGCCTTTGCCCTTGGTCTTCTCTCTGGAAGATTTTTCTCCCAGTTATCCACATGGCTCATTCTCTCACCTTTAGGCTTTTTGCTCAAATGTCGCCTTAAAATGAGACCTGTCTTGACTATCCTATTTAAAATTACATCCTTCAATCTCTCATCCCTGAATTTTCTCCAACACACTAATTACTATGTAACAGGTTTACTTTCTTTATGTTTCTTGTCTCTCTCTACTTGAGTTCTCTGAGAGCAGAGGTATTTGTTCTGTTCACTGCTGTATCCTCAAGGTCAAGAACAGTGCTGGTATGTGAAAGGTGCTCTAAGGGTTATGAATGAAATAAATTGTTTGAATGAATGAACAAAATAAATTCAGTTTACTGCTAGTATGTCATCAATATTCAACACTTGCTAATCCCCTTTTAGAGCTCACACTTTAGCAGGTAAAAAGCATTAAGTCAGAATTTAGTAATATTAAACTGAAATGTTTTGCTCTCATTCTGTTTTTTAATTACTTTTAATTAATGATACTGGGTTTCTATATGCTCTTCTAAGTTATTTTTAACTTAATACATGTTTTTAGGTCTAAAAAATGAGTTTCTTCTAAGAAAAACGTTAAGAAATGATAGTGGAACTAGTAGAGAGACATGGCAAAAACAGTCAAAGTGGTATCTGAATGACTGAATTTTAGGAACTCTCTTAGGGTAGAGTTGCCAGATAAAATATAGGACACCCAGCTAAATTTGCTTTTTAGCTAAATGATTTTTTTTTCACCGCATTGTCGCATGGCATATACTTGCACTAAAAAAATTATTCGTTATCTAAAATTTTATTTTAAATGAGCATCCTCCCCCACCCCCAAATCTGATAACCCTCTCTTAGAACAAAGAAATTAGACCCAGATCTTTGTCGCTTCCATTTCAATCTATCCGTACAAGCTGGTAGAACTCTTGTCCTTCTTACGGACTTTGTGGCTTTTGTGCCCCAACAGTTGCGTCCCTGTTGGAGAGTACTGAGGACCGAGGTTCAAAAAAAAAATCAAAGAGGCACTGGCTAACAGCGCACTTTGGGAGGAGAAAGGCCCTGGCAGCTCAGAACAAGCAGCCCCGCCGCATCAGACCGGGGGAGGAGAAAGGGGCGAGGGGTAGGAGGGGTTCCGGGCCCAGTTCCATTCCCAGCCTCTTGGGCACCTACTTAGCGGAGGCCAAGGCTTGGCAGCCACTTTCCGGCCCTTACCAATGTTGCCTTCGATGGAGAGCCTTCGGGGCCCGCGCCCCGCGTGCAGACCCCTGGAAGGGCGTACACCCTCGAATGGGCCCTGAGCCATGGAACTGGAGAGTACTCGCAGCAACCTTAGAAAGAGCCTGCCTGCGGTCATCCCACCCACGATTCTCGCAACTAGCACTTCCGCCGAGAGTACTTCCGCCCCCGGTAGAGCAGCTCACGCAGTCTGGCGGGCCTCAGACGTCAGAAGACCGCTAGGCAGGAAGTAGGTGGGGTTGAACTGACTTGGTGGGAGGGGCCAAAGAGAGGGAGAGAGCGAGCGAGCGAGCGAGAGCTCTGTTCTCGCGATGTTTGTACCGAGCGTTGTGAGAGGAAAGCCTAGTTGGAGGTGCGCAAGAGTTTGCTGATAACTGGAGTTGGAAGGCCACGATTAGCCCCATCGGATTTGTTCATTGGACAAATAACATTTTAAAAGAGACATGACAATTCCATCACTTTTGCATTTTTTAAATAACTTTAAAATAAATTTTATAACTAAAGGCAAATAAAAATAATTGTAATTTTAAACGAGATTTCTTTTTCCAGGTGTTATTGTCTGGTTTTTATTCTAATATGGGATGAAATTGGATGGAATTAAGTATGAAAGTGGCGTAATCTGATAATTTACACAAGGTAAATTTTTCCCATTCCGCGTAACTCGCAGCACAATATTGGCATGTTATTGCCTAATCAACAAATTAGTTCAATTACACCCTCACCTCTTACTTTTTCTTTTGAATAAATAAACGTTCACTTAATCGATTTGCATAGTAGCCAAAAATCCCATTAGGATCAAGTGGGTAGAGACTCGGAAGTGCCTGAAACGCTTTTGAACTTGATAGATTGGGCTCTTGGGCGTGAACAACGGCAGGGCGGGGGTGAAGTGCGGGGCGGGGTGGGGGAGTGGTGGGGATTCTGAATGGGATTTGTGAAATGCGGGGAAAAGCCAGGTTGGAGAGGAACTTGCTAGTGTATAAAACGAGTCCTGCTGTCGGCGGAGAACTGCTGCCACACTCCAACTTCTTCACGACCTCAGAACTAAAGATGATGGAATGTTGTCAGGAGGTGCTTCCATCTTCCACGCTTAAATCGCAAGAGTCAAACCAGAAATCAACAACAAATCATTCAGGCAGCGATCTTAGAGGTGGGAGCTTTTAGGAAACAGCGCCTTGGTTGCAAGAGAGTGGGGAGAGGTTGTGCCTGGGACACCTGTCTTGAAGCTGTTTGTAGAGCAAGCGCAGGGCCTTTTTCCTATATCGATGTTTAATATGGGATGGTTGAAGTGATGTTTGTATATTAAACACATTGTTTTAAAAAAATAGATTGTAAATTTATTTAAGATAACCCAGTTGTAAGGCTAATAGATACTGGAGCTGTTAAAGTCTGTCCCATCCCCCATTCCCACTCCCACAGCCACCTCTGTGTAAAAAATAATGCTTACATTTCTTTATGTAAACTCAGACTTGGAAACTATTCATCAAAAAAAGTTTGAGGGGCTCGCTGCACCCCCACTGTCTAGCTGCTTCACTGCCCTCAGAGTCTCTGGAAGGGTTAAATAAGTTGTCAGCCGGTTTATGTGCAGACAGGCAACTAACCTGCTCCTAAAAGTTAGAGCTCCTAAAAGTTATTATTCCTTAAAACTTTGTAGTGAAGTATAATATGTAGTGAAGAAAAGAGCATATTATCATTAAGTGCACAGTTTTCTGAAATTTTCACAAACTAAACACATCCCTGGTATCTGGATTCAGATCAAGAAATAAATTATTACCAGAATCCCCAGAATCCATTTCCCTGGCCAGTTACCAACAGCTTGAGTTCTAGCAGCAGACATTAGTTTTGCCTGTTTCTTGTGTAAATGAAATCATATAGTAAGTACTTTCATTCAACATAATATCTGTGAGATTTATATGTTATGTATGTAGTTGTTCATTCATTCTCAGTGCTGTAAATTATTTCACTATGTCACTATACCATAATATATTTTAACCATTCTATTGATGGACACTTGAGAGTTTCTAGACTTGGGCTATTATGAATAGCATGGATGTGAATATTGAAAACGTCTTTTGGTAAAGTTAAGCAAGCATTTTTCTTAGGTATATACTTGTGAGTGGAATTGCTGCATGATAGGTATTTGCTTTAGTTAATATTCCCTAATAGTAGCTTTAGTTAATATTCCCTAATAGTAGCTCTATAGTGTTGTACCATTTGACACTGTCACCAGCAGTGAGTGAACATTCTGGTTGTTCCACATTCTCTAAATTGGTAGTGTAAGGTTTTTTTTCTTTAATTTTATTCTGCTTTATATAATGGCATCTTATTGTAGTTTCAATTTGCATTTTCCTGATGATTAATGAACATCTTTTCATGTGTTTATTGGCCATTTCAATAACCTCTTTTGTGGAGAACCTGTTCAGTTCTGTGCCTATTTTTCTATAGGTTGTCTGTCTTTTATTTATTATTGTCATTATTCTTTATATATTCTGAATATGAGTCATTGGTGAACATTTCCTCTTACTGTTTCTTGCTTTTAAAAGTTTTAGAATTTTTTGATATGTAGTGTAAAGTAAGAAACTAAAATGTCTTTGCCCAAATGCTTATCGGTTATCCCAATATTAGTAATGATTCTATTCCCCTTTATTTCTTTATGCTTGTTTTATTATGTTATACCATGCATAAAAAGTCAATATGTTTCTTGGTCCTAATTCCAGATTCCCATGAGAGAATCTGATTGGCCCAGCTGTGCCCAAAAGATAGAGTCTCATAGAATGAAATTGAGTATTGGGGCCCCACCTGTGCATGAGGAAGGAGGGTGATTAAATAGATTATGAGCAAGAAAGATACCCCAAAAAGGTAGTGATCAGTTTCTTCTGGAAGCAGTAAACAGGGTGTTGGCCAGAAGACAGTAAGTAGTGGCATATTTGTGAGCAGAATTACATCCCACTTGCCTGGAGGAATGAGTCTACTTCCTGTTCCTGGGGGATTGTCCGATACCTGCTGGAGTTTATGAGTAAGAGCTATTGACTTATGTGGACTCTAATTATTCAGCATCCATTTCTTCATCTAATATTTGCTGAACATCTGCTATGTACCAGGCACTCTGCTTAGTTCTCTCTAAGGGCTGCTCTAAAGGAATTACTATTTTCAAATATTTGTAACTACAATGTTGACAAAATACTGACCCATATTACAAATATGCTATGCAGCCATTAAAAATGGGGAGATAAACATACACAAATGTGACCTTGACTTTCTTCTGTTGCTCAGATGTCTGGTCAGTTATATTCTCATCTCATCAAAGATATTTGAATCTGCTAGTTGGGCTAATTCGAGTTGGAAGCTAGGTTAAGTATGCTTCCAGCATCCCCTGCTGAGAGGGCTGAGTTAAAGCTGGCTAAAAGAGGACTTGGTGTGAGATTTGGAAAGCAGAATGGAAGTCTCAACCACTCCTCTGGAGAGATCTCCATTGTCAGACACTGTGACAGACAGATGTGCCCACAGAGATCCCAGCTAGTCCTCAAGTCTTTATTGACTCCTCCCTGATCATCCTACAGTTCATTCCAGACCTCCGCTTCCCCAGCTACTCCCACCTTCCCGGCAAAGTCTCATTCCTATAATAACTCCCTTATTTCCACGAGGCTCCTGGTGGTTCTGCTCCCCTGAATGAAGTCTGACTGGTATACCTTATCATAAAGGGAAGCATACAGGAAGGTGATTAAGAGTGGGCTCTGGATTCAAACAGCCAGGGGAGAAGAATAACAAAGATAATCCACACACAGCTTAATATAATGCATGACACACAGCTACCACCCAAAAGACATTATATAATAAGTAATGGCTCCTTCAGTGCCTGAGACATAACTTCTATTTCTTTAGTTGACTTCCTGTTGGATTTCCACTTTCCTCAAGCCATCATAACCAATCCACTGAAGAATTCCTAGGACAGCACTTCTTGAAGTGGGGCAAGATGGGATGAGGAAGGGAGGGGAATGACTGGTCAGCCTCCCCTTCTTCCCCCATACGGAGAGTCCAGTATGCCCCTCTATAGTGGGCGTGTCAGTGCTCCACAGTTCCATGGGTCCCTACTTGCATACCCACCCTCCAACCTCCTCCCCGTGCTTTCTCTCCCAACAGCCATGCCTGCAGCTCTTCTTTGCGCGACTGCCCTCTGCCTACTGGAGCCCTTTCCCTGTTCAAGAAGGAAGCCTGGGACTACATTCTTGTGAAAGCTCAGCTCGTAGGCTTATTATACTACAGAGCTCCCTGGGGACCAGGCTGAAGCTATGACTGAGAGGTGCCCTGCTGGGCTTCTCTCCTTTCCTGTCCTGGCTTTCCCACTCTGCTTACCAGTTTCCCCTTCGTGCACTTTAGGATCTGCTTCTGAGAATCCCTTCCTAAGACATAAACCCTCTAGGGCTTTTTAAATAGATGCTTCTCCACCCCACCTTCAGAGGGAAAGTGCAGAGATGGCAGAGGAGGAATGTCTGACATTGAGGTCTCTGCACTTCCAATGGGCTCTGCTCTCTCCAAATAGGTATGTCTGGGAAAGCTCATGGACCTTTCAAAGTTGGATCTGCCCGGGATCATCAAGGATGGGACTTAGCTAGGTGAAGAGAGTGAAGGGTAGGTATACCAGACAGAAGTGAGGATCTTCCACCATGAACTAGCTGGGTGATTGAGTTAACTAGTAAACTAGCTATAAAAAAGGACAGATACTAGTACCTGCCTCATAGGGCTATGATGAGGATTGAATGACGAAATCCATGTAAAGCTCTTAACCTAGTACCTATGTGGTAGGCACTCAATTAATGTTAGCTTTTATTATTATCCCTTATTTTCTTATAGTACTTTGCGAGTGCTTCTATTTCACCTCAAATTATTGTCTTATATATATGTGTCTGTCTCCTACTTTATATAGTGAGACCCGATGGACAGGAATCATCTTTGTGGAATACATAAATCCCATGTGGCCTTACCCAGTAATTGTAGATGTCCAAAATTCTGTAAATACTTGTGGAATTAAACAAAATTGACCAAGGGAATGGGAAGCAAATGACAAGAGAGAGAGAGAGAGAGAAGAGAAGAAGAAGAAGAAGAAGAAGAAAGAAGAAGAAGAAGAAAAGAAGAAGAAGAAGAAGAAGAAGAAGAAGAAGAAGAAGAAGAAGAAGAAGAAGAAGAAGAAGAAGAGAAGAAGAAGAAGAAGAAGAAGAAGAAGAAAGAAGATGAAGAAGGAGGAGGAGGAGGAGGAGGTGGAGGAGGAGGAGGAGGAGGAGGAAGAGGTGGGAGAGGAGGAGAAAAAATATTTTTCCTGAGGGTGCTGCAACTTTCATGGTTAGTATGGGGGCAAAGTACAACCCAGTCCTCAATGACGAAGGACCAAGTAGAGACTTCGAGCCCACTATGACTTTCCTTCACCTAAGTTCAAGTAATATTGTGTTTGAGCCACTCATATGTCACATCCTATAAGCTTTGCGTTTCTCTTTCTGTTTCTGTTCCCTGTGTATCATTGAGTACAAGGACTTACATCTCTGAAAGCCCTTGTGTGTGTGTGTGTGTGTTTTTTTCAGGTGAGGCCACCCTTGGTTGACCTCATAGCTTGCAAGGACCTTGTCAGCTTACAATTCCTTATTTTTTATTTTTTATTTATCTTTTTACGCCTACAGCACTAGGTGGTCTCCCACCCAAGTACTAACCAGGCCTGACCCTGCTTAACTTCTGAGGTCAGAGGAGATCGGACTTGTTCAGGGTGGCATGGTCGTAGACTGAAAGCCCTCATTTCTTAATCCCCACTCCCAAGAGTCATTTGGCCTTCTTTCTTCCTCATGCTCAAGGGAAAGGGAATAAGGTGATATAGTAGGAGTACTAATTAGCTTTAGAGTCAGCTACACTTGGATTTTAATCTTGGTTTTGGGCGAGCTTCAACAAGTTCTTAACTTCTCTGGGCCTCAATTTCCTCATCTGTAGTTTGCGGATAATAATATCACCTATCTCACAGAGTCATGTGTGGATTAGAAATAAGGGGGTGAAAAGCCCTTTGCACTCTGAGACACAGCCCAGGGGAATAAAGGAGCCCCACACAGAGAAGTAAGGCTTGTAGGTTTTAATGTTTCATGAGTGGTAACAGAGCAGTCTTAAGGAGATCTCCAGACAATCTGTTCTGACTTTAGAAGCACTTCCTGTGAACAATGGAGGGCCCTGCCTCATCATACTCTGGCTTGCTAATCCACATCTGCTGGAAGGTGGAGAGAGAAGCCAGGATGGAACCGCCAATCCAGACTGAGTACTTCCGCTCTGGGGGAGCAATAATCTGCAAAGAGTAAATAAAGTGAATCATGATTAGTCCCTAAGGAAATAGGGAAGGTGGTCCAGGAATCATTTCATTACACTGCCAGGGTGCCATTGAAAAGGACAGCCTCCATGATCAGAAAGGAACAGGGTAAACCTTGTGGTACATTGGATTATTGCTCAAATCTTTGCTCTCCTCCATTTCCCCACCCCTCCAGGAAGAGCGCACTGTTCCACCCTGTCACTTTGGCTGAACCAATAAAATGTTAGCAGACATGACCCAAACGGAAGCTTAAAATACACTGCAGGCATGCAGTTGGGCATGCTCTCTTGTGCCTCTGCCATCTTCCTGAGAAGAGCTTCCCTTGATGGGCTGCTGGCCCTTTTGCCTGGGTCCCATGAAGAGAGATGTGGACCTGACCTGAGCTGGCTGGACCTGCAGAGATGCCGTGGCAAGCCTGACCTAGATTAGCTGACTCCCAGCTGAACTACAGGTGCATGAGCAATAAATGCTAATTGTTACATGCCCTGAGATTTCACAGTTGTTTGTTATTCAGTAATAGCTGACCAGTACAAACACCTATAAGGGGAGTATGTTCTGTTCTTGCCTGGAGTTTGGATACATGGGTAGCTCAGGCTGGGCTTCCTCCATTCCTAAGTCTGAGTCAGACTACTCAGACCCTGTCTTGAGCTTCATCTGTATTGTATCTGAGAAGTTCTCAAATTCTTACATTTTCATTCTTGCCACTGGGAGTCTGGAGCTTAGCCTTCAGAAATTGGTTGTCCTGTCAAACAGCTTTGAACGCCACCTAAAAATGGATCTAGCAGGACTGTGATTCTTCAACTAATTTCCCAAGTTTTGAAGGGTCTAAGAATCCAGTGCTAAAACAAACTTTTTGTCTCTTTAGAATCTCTCTACATATTTTCTAACTTGCAGGTCACGGTATTGCAGAATAAGAAGGGTTTTTAGAAGTTACCTTACTCAGGCAGACAAAAGTCACCCCATTGCTCCTTAAACAGATACCTCAAGGACTGGCACAGGCACTAATAAGGTAACATATTTAATTGCTAAGCAGTTCTAGTTGTAAGAAAACTCTGGGTTGTCTTGGGCCAAGGTCTTCAGCTTCGGCCCCACTCGTACCCGATATCCGATATCTCTTCTTCCATATCCTGAGGTTTGTCTCATCTCCCCCAATTCCTCTACACAAATCCTGCTATCCAATACACACACACACTCACCCCTGAGCACCTTTGCTCACTCTATGTCCCCTACCTGGGGTGCCCTTTCCCCTCCTTTTATCTTACTTAAGTCGCCCTTTCATTGATCATGTCTGCTAATAGATCCTAAACTCCTTGAAGCCTGGCACATATTGTTAAACTCGGGGCAGCGAATCACAATTGGGACATACGTTAAATCACTGGTGTTTGTTTATCAGTATAGGTGGTGGGAATACCTCAGCCCTGATGAACCAGAATCAGGGGTGAGGCTGGTATACTGACACCCGGTCCTGATAAAAAGCCCCTACTTCAGGCCTGGCACGATGCGCCCATGTGGCAGGCCTCAGTGTGACTGCTCCAGGGTCTCGGCTGCAAATAAGAGCCCACAGGTTCTCACCTGTTTCCGCTTTGCTTCCCTGTGCTGAGCACTACCTGCTAGGCAGTGGGAAGGCCTGGGGCAGCCTTCCTGTGTGAAGAAGGTTCTTAGAATACTGACAGAGAGTATACTTCCTCAGATCAGGCCTACTCCTCAGAGACCAATTTTATTGTGAGACTGTAACTTTCAACCTATTTGTTATCTCTATTCTATTCCCAACTCTTTTTCTAAACCTGCTAGCAGCAAAGTTCCTAGGAGCCTTTAAAAAGAACTATGTTACTGATAGCCTATGGACCAGAGGCTGGGGAGAAGCAGTAAGACAAGTGGGCTCCCATTTCGTTGAAACCTCTGAAGTGAGAAGCCCTGGGGAGACACCGTGTGGGGAGGGCTGTGGCCCAGCTGGGACAACAGGCTGTCCAGGAATCAAGGAACATCTCTGTGAATTCTAACCAGCAGCCTGCCCCATGGCTAAACTTTCTCTCTTTGAAACTTCCACCCTCCTCTGGGGTAACACTCAAGACCTTTTTAAAGTTTAGAGACGCTGAAGTGTTGCCTCCTTCTTGTCTTCCCCTCTATTTTCTTCCTCTTGATTTCCTCCTCAACCTCCTCAATATTCTCTTCATGCCAAATTCTTTCACCCCCTTCTCATATGACATCATGTGTTTGTGTCTGAGAACTCACGCTAAATGTGTGTCCAGCTCATCAGTGCCCAAGGAACACAATCTCCCAAGACGAAATCTGGCCCAGACCAAGATGGTGCTGAACCCAAGAGACCACTGAGCTACAGGCTTGGCAGCGTGTCTGAGCATCCGACAAGTCATTATACGAAGAACATAATGGAAAGAATGGGGTCAAGAACCACCTTGATCTTCATGGTACTGGGGGCCAGGGCTGTGATCTCCTTCTGCATCCTGTCAGCAATGCCAGGGTACATAGTAGTACCCCCGGAGAGGACATTGTTGGCGTATAAGTCCTTGCGGATGTCAATGTCACACTTCATGATGGAATTGTAGGTTGTTTCATGAATTCCAGCAGATTCCATGCCTAGTGGAGATCACGGTATGCATCCAGTCAGCATACATCACCCAAACATGCCCACCCCTCCAGCTCAAGTGATCCTTCTGCCATTGCAACTATGCTAGCTCAGCCCCTTAATCACCTCACTAAATGGATTGCAAGACCAGGCCTTCTAACTTGTCATCGCCCTGCCTTTAGTTACCCCCTGTTCTGAATGATCGTTCACATTATTGCCTGAGGTATATTTCAAAGGAAATTTTCATTATATCACCTTTTTTCCAGCTTTATTGAGCTATAATTCACATACCATAATATTCACCCTTTAAAAATGTACACTTTAGTAGTTTTTAATATATTTACAGTGTTGTGCAACCACTGCCACAATGTAATTTTACATTTTTAACAGCCCCCAAAGAAATCCCATAGCCATTAGCAGCTCCCCATTTTCCTCTTTACCCCTTCCCCAGCTCTAGACAACCACTAATCTACTCTCTGTCTCTATAGCTTTGCCTATTCTGGACATTTCATATAAGTAGAATCATACACAGTGTGGCCTTTTGTGTATGGTTCCTTTCGCCTAGTATGTTTGCAGGGTTCATCCACCATTATAGCACTTCATTCTCTTTAATTGCCAAGTAATATTTTATTGTGTGAATATATCCATATCATCTTTGACAGTCCCCCATTGCCTACAGGTTGACATTTAGCTACTTTAGCCTGACACCAAGATTTTCCTGCATGCCAAACCAGTTCATCTCCACCTACCTGGTCTCCCACTTTAGTCTTTTTTCCATGTGATATAATTCCGCAGAGTAGATTGAAGGATCTTTCTAAAATACAAACCTGACCTTGTACACTGATACCTAAAAGTTTTCAGGGGAGCTCCATTGCTGATATGATTAACCCCCACGTTCACTGTGTGACCCAGCCATTCTCTCCCATTTTCCCTGCATGCAAACACACCACACACACACACACACACAACACACACATACACGCATGCACACACACAGAATTCCCTCATTGTGCCCTAAATAAAACATGACCTTTCACATGTCTATATCTTTGAACATACCATTCCATCTGCCTTGTATGTCTTTCTCCACTGGGCACTCTTTCTATCCCTAGATATGCTAAAATCATACTCATTCTTCAAGGTCTTGTTCACATATTCACACTCTGTTAGAAGCCTCCTTGTCCAGTTTGCTACTTCCCACTACACCGTATACCAATATTTGCTTATAGGCCTATCTCTTATACACTCCTCAAGAAAGTAGTTGTCCTTGTATTATTCTCTTATTTAATCCTTGTTGCAACCTTATCTAGTAGGTACTATCATTATTTTTACTTTATAGATAAGAAAACTGAGATTTGAAGAAGGTAACATGTCCAAGGTGACAGGGCTTGGAGAGGCAGAGTCAGGACTTAAAACCAGGTCTGACCCCCAAGTGCATCTGTTTACTACTATAAATTTCAGCCCCATGGCCTAAATGTTGAGTGATCCAAGAAATGTCTTGTATATCAATCTCACTTAGTTTCATATTATATTCCTTCTCCTGCTTTTTCTTTATCTTGATTTCCTTACCCTTTTATTAAAAATCTGATTTATCTAGTCATACTGTTTATTTTTGCCTCTTCTTGGAAAAATATGGGCTATGTATAAACAATAAACAAAGTGTGTGTGAGTCCTGGTGTTTCTCTTCCCATCCCTCACCTACCCTTCCACCCTACCCACCCTTGATTGGCAGGGACTGGGCAGCACCTCACCAATGAAGGAAGGCTGGAAGAGGGTCTCTGGGCAGCGGAAGCGCTCATTGCCAATGGTGATGACCTGTCCATCTGGCAGCTCATAGCTCTTTCCAGGGAGGAAGAGGAGGCTGCTGTGGCCATCTCATTCTCAAAATCTAGGGCCACATAGCACAGCTTCTCTTTGATATCTCTCACGATTTCTCGCTCGGCTGGAAGGAGTAGAAATGACAGAAAGTAGATACTCGTTCTATTAGTTTGGTTGTCCCATTTTGATCTCCTCGAAAACCTCCTTTTTACTTCTACTTTGGATTCAGTTTTAGGATGAATGTTAATTTTTAAATTTCTCTTCCTAAAGGGGGAATTCAAAGTCTTGATTCTCACGTAAAATATTGCATAGGCTTTTCTGCTTGCTGTCTTCACTCTGCCCTGACAATGCTGCAGACTTCCTGAGGGCCTTGCATGACACACTTCCAGTCTGGATGTAGGCTTATATGCTGTAATCTTTAGACTCTGGGACAGCCCTACCTAAAATTCCATCTTGCCCAGAGAGGCCACTAAGGCATGACACTTTCTCCTTAGATATTCAGATGTTATTTATTCCATGCATCCTCAGACAAATCATAAATGCCCCTAGATAATAAAGTGCATCACCAGGTCTTACTACCGTTCAGCTCTGTTAAAAACTAGCCCTGATCCTGGTGTGGACAAGGACAGAGGTAGCACGTCCCTGGGGAAGGGGCGAATGCTATGAAAGGGCATTTAAGGGGCCCCACCAAGTTCTTCTTACAATAAGTAAGCCTAAGCCTTGTCTCCCTCCCCAGGGCATTTTGATCGGGAACCTTCCTCCTTAAATAAGCCTTCCTAAATTATCTGGTCTTATCTAGAGGTCCAGCCCCAGCCTAGGGCCTTCCCATCAACCCAAATAGAGTTTGAGGACACAGAGACACAGACTTTTCATCAGTCCTGAGAACTTCTCCTCCTAGATCAGATTTGGTTCTGGACTGAACTTGGAATCAGACCAGAGGCTGGATACCTGTGGTCACAAAGGAATAGCCTCTCTCTGTGAGGATCTTCATGAGGTAGTCCGTGAGGTCGCGGCCAGCCAGGTCAAGGCGCATGATGGCATGGGGCAGTGCGTAGCCTTCATAGATGGGGACGTTATGGGTGACGCCATCTCCTGAATCCAGGACGATGCCTATGGACAGAGGGGATATGACTGATGAAAGTCTTCTTGTCTTTCATCTGTCTCATTCTGGGACCAGTTACAAATGATCTTCAACTGCCATATTTTTCTTTAGCAGCTGAGAAACACTATAATAATGTCATTTTGTTATTATTATTTAGTATTGTCCTGGTGTTCTAGCTAATGCAATAAGACACAATAGAAATAAGAGTATTATTGTCAAAAGGAAACAGAGCTGTCACCTGCCGGTTATGTGGTTGTATACCTAGAAGACCCAAGAGAATCAACTGGAAATGATTATAGCTAATAAAATGATTCAGTAAAGGCTAGGTGGAAAAATAAATATCCAGGGACTAGTAGATTAGTTTTATACAAGGATGCTGATCACAGCATATTTTATAATAAAAAAATATTGGAGACAGCATAAAGGTCGAGCAGTAGACGAATGGTAAAATAAAGAAATAAATTATGGAACCATATACAACGACTACCACATGGCCATTAAATATGATATTTACAACATAAAATCAAGCGCAAAGTACAGGATTCAGAACTGTATATACCCTGCACTTCCCTATTACCGTCTCTATCACCTACAGTGAAAGTATCTTTTACTTTCGTTTCTCTCCCACTAGACTGTTCTCCATAATGGTAGGGTCCGCCTTGTTGGTCAGTGTGTGCCCACAGCTTGGTGCAATGTTTGGCACATGGCAGGCAGGAATGGAAAATATTTGATGAATAAATGAATGGACAAATCACTGAATACATGAAAGAATGTTTGAATGATGTTCATGGAAGCTGTCAAGTCCCTGTTAAACATCACTTATTTTTGAAGCTTCCTCTGTTTCTCTAAGCACCTTTCTATACCAAAGACACACACTTGCATAGCCGCCATCACAGGTTTTGCTTTCGCTGCTTCATGAGCAGAAACATTCCAATATTGTTGGAAAGTGTGTATAAGCTCCTGGACTGACTACTGTGAGGAAAATGGCCCTTGCTTGATGTACTAGTTATGGTTTGTTCATGTGAACTCTTTGCAGCTACACTGGGCAGATTCACATCCATATGGTTTCCCCTCTGTTATCCCTATGCGAAGCTTTCCTTGGACCTCTGCTGTTCATTTGATTCTTCTGAGCAGGAACCTCTACAGGAGCCCAGCTTTCCCTTCCTCCTCTTTAAGTCAGAAAGGGGATGATTACAGCAGGGCTACCCACCAGTTGTGCGGCCAGAGGCGTAGAGAGAGAGCACAGCTTGAATGGCAACATACATGGCAGGGACGTTGAAGGTTTCAAACATGATCTGAAAGGACAATGAAGAATTAAAGACTGTCTGGCAGAAATCACAGCACCTCTTGACCCAAAGAATGGTTTGTAATCTTTTTAAGGACAGGAACTATGCCTATTTACCCTACTCCCACCCCCTACAGGGCCCAGCATTGTACTAAAAAAAAATCGATTGCATTGATGCATGAATGGGAGAAGGGATCTGGCTGAGCATCTATGTTGCATATTTGAGCCAGTGCTCAAATCTGCCTGGCCTCTTACCTGGGTCATCTTCTCCCTGTTAGCCTTGGGATTAAGGGGTGCTTCCGTGAGCAGGGTAGGATGCTCTTCAGGTGCTACCCGCAGTTCATTGTAGAAGGAGTGGTGCCAGATCTGTTTGCAACAAAAGTCAGATGAGTCCAGCAGACTCCCAGTGGGCTAGAAAGTCCTCATTGACATGCTCATGCTGTGGAAGTGTGGCACAATGTTCTTAGGGTGGGCTGGGTCTGGGGAGGAGAGCTGTCAGTCCTGAGAATTTCTAATTGACCTTTAGAGGTCATATTCCTTCTCAACAGAGCCCAGACAGGATTCAGACCTGGGGCCAACACACTTAGTGTATTGATTATTTCCATTAGACCTTCCCTCCTGTTTCCATTGGACTATTCTCCCTTCTCTCCTCTGCTTTGTGCCCAGTGGGGCCAGACCCATTGCCTTTCTTAGTGTTCCTTACTACCTGTCATCTGATTATGTTTGGCTGATGGATGATACCAGCAAGAGTTGGGGAGTGAACAGAGGGAGAGCAGTCAGGGTGCTTCTCCTGGCAATGGTGGCCCTACAGAGGGTAGCCCCTCCTCCAGGACTCTAGCTTTCACCTAGTTCTAGTGACATTCCCACCTCTCACCCTCACCCCCAGTTTAGGGGTATAAGAGCTTCCCTCTGTTGCTAGTACCTGGGTGCCTCGCCATCCCTTTCTGGTTCTCTAACTCTGTAAGTAGTCCTTTCTTAAATTAACTCCCAAACCCCAGCTGAGTGTATACTGTCTCCTGCTGAAAACCTGACAGATATGCTTGAACTTCTATTGTTTGTAATTGATTCGGCTGGTGCCTTGGAGCAGGGTTCCTCAACCTCAGCACTTTGACATTTCGAGTTGGATAATTCTTTGTTGCGGAAGGGTGCTGACCTTTGCATTGTACGATATTAAGCAGCATCTCTGGCCTCCACCCACTAGATGCTAGTAGCGCCTCTTCAGTTGTGTGACAAGTGAAAATGTCTCCAGACACTACTAAATGTCATCAGGGAGGCAAAATAGCCCCAGTGGAGAACTTCTGTTTTAGGGAAAGTTATTTCTTCCCTCTGCATCCAGTTTCCTCTTCAGTGATCCAAGACCACGAAAAGAGTTTTTTATTTTTTATTTCAAAGGGTTTCTTTTTTTTTTTTGCTTTTTTTTTTTTTTTTAATTTCAGAGGGATTTTATTTTTTACGTCAGAGATTCAGCAAAGAGTGCCAGGGATCTAAAGGCTTTGATCGCCTCAGAGGTGGGGCACAGGATCATTTGATTCCATTGTACCCACATGTTAACGGATGCCTGGCTTTGTGCTAAGACGGTGCTAAGTGTAAGGATGCCAGCCATGAACCAGACATGGCCCATAGATCCTACTTTCAAAGTCTAAAGAGGAGCAAGACAGACAAAAAGATAAAATACAAAGACATCCACACTTTATGGGAAGGTTGAGGCAACAGTAGTTCATTTCCTAGGAGATTTAGGTGGGCCCAGAAGGCAAGGAAGGTCTGCACAGGAGGAGGAGGACATCTGAGGCAGAGCAAAAGGCACAAGCGGGGGGTCTTGGAGTTTGAAAGAGTTTGGTGAAAGATGCGAAGGAGATGGCAATCAGTCTTAATGAGGTGATGTCAGTATATCTTCAAATGTGGGCCCTGGACACCTTCTATCAGCATCACCAGGAATAACTGCTCCAGGTAAGTACAGGTTTTAGGGGTATCCCAGAGCCACAACTCAGAATCTTTGGGTGTTGGACCCAAACATCTGCATTTTATTTCATTTTTTGGGGTTTATATAAAGTCCTTTTAAAATGAAGAATATTAATAATGTTAAAATTAGAAAAAATATTTTTAAGAATATAAATCCTCCATATTTCTATTACCTAATAATAAACTGTTAACAACTTGCCATTTTTCTTCTTCCTAAATTTTACCTTTATGTATTTTCAAATTTATTACTATTGCTATTTATTTATTTCATATACTTTTATTTATTATTATATTATTATTATATTTTATGTTCAGTTTCGTTTTCCTCCACTTTTCAGTTAATATAACATAAATAATTTTCTTTTTCATAGTAAATATTTATCTTTAACAAGTTGAACATTTATTTTTAATGCTTACACATGATTTCATCATATACTATTACATATTTAATGATATTACTATTTGTGATATCTTTGACTTCTGTTTTTAAATAATCCTGTGATAATCATCTTTGTACATATTACATTTTCTTCTATTCAGGATATTTTTCAAGGAAAAGAATTCTAACAGTGGAACTACTGGGCTAAAGAGTATGGCAATTGGAAGACCTTTTGATTTTTATGATCAATAAAGAGGCTGAATTACTCTTTACTCCAGAATGATAAAGTGCCTGTCTTACCCTAACCTGTATCCAGCATTCTTGCTCTTAAAACATGAAATAATTTGATAGATAAGAATAATACCTAGTTGTTTCACTTTTAGTCTTTTTATTTCAAATGAGTTTAAACTATTTCAGATTTGCAACTTTTTATAATTTTTTTTGGCAGATTATCTGTTCATATTCTTTGTCTGGTGGCAACTGTATTTTTAATTATCAATTTGCACTAGCTGTTGATATTAATCCTTCAGTGCACTTTTTGTAAATATTTTTTGCAATTTGTTGTTTGCCTTTTAAATTTGGTTTTATTTTTAAAAATTAAAAAATAAATTTGGTTTTATTTTTCACGAGCTGAAAGTTCTGATTTTTCAGAAATCATATTTGTTGTTCTTTTTCTCTATGACTTCTTTTACCAAAATTTGATAAATAATCACACTATACTGTATTTTTTTATCATTTGAAATTTTTATATTTAACTTTTATAATCAATTGATATGTGTTTGGTAAATGGTATGAGGTAAGTGCAATAAAGAAAGATTCCTCACCCCCAAAATAAGTAATCGGTTGTCCCAGAATAATTCACTGAATAATTCTTTTCTCCCTCTGGTTTGGAAGTTTCCTTTATCATGTATTTTCTCTTTACTTTTGTGCTGTTACCAAATTGTTTTAATTTTTATAACTCTATATTACATTTTAATATCTGGATATGGTAAGTCTCCTCTCATAGCTTTTCTTATTCATTTTGTTTTAATAAATTTTGCCCTATTTCTTTCTCCAAACATACTATATGATTATCTTGCATAATTAAAAACTGTAATTTTTTTTTGGTCAAACTCATAGAAGTAGAGAGTAGAATGGTAGTTACCAGAGGGTAGGGGAGGGGGGAAATAGACAGATGTTGGTCAAGGGTACAAAGTCTCAGTTATGCAGAATAAATAAGTTATGGAGATTTAACTTATGATGGCTATAGGTTACAATACTATGTTGTGTACTTAAAATTTGCTAAGAAAATAATTCCTAAGTGTTCTCACTATAAGAAAAAAAGTCTGTATGTGAGGTGATAGCTATGTTAATTAGCTTGACTGTAGTAACTGCTACACAATGTGTGTGTGAATGTTTCAAATCATTAAATTATACACCTTAAGTGTATACAATTTAAAAATTGTGATTTTTATTGAAATGGCAATGCGCAATAAATTAATTTGAGAAGATTTAACAACTTTATCCTATTTAGTTTTTCTTTTTAGGCACATAATATATTTTTAGGGGTTTCTTTAAAGATTTCATTTTGTTACTACTGTGAATAAAATGTTTTGTCTGTTATGTTTTCGAATTAGATATTGTTAAGAATATATGACTAGTATGTGTCATTTATTGAGCATTAAGTAGGTTCCATGCCTTGGGGTTATACTAAGTATTTATCTAATTCATCTCCAATGCAACCTAACAAAGAAAGTATTTTTATCTCTGCAAATAAGGAAACTGAGACTCGGAGGGAAGGGTTTGCAACCAGATCTAGTCACTGACTCCAGTGTCTTGCTCTTCATTGTTCCACTGTGTGAAGTGAAAGATATTGTCTTTTATCTATTTATCTCACATCCAGAGTGACCGAATCTATGAGTTAGAGAGAAGTATAGTGAATTATAGATTTCAAATCAACATTCTTTATTCCCAGGGGCAGTCATCTCAATAAGCCCTCTATTACATTTCAAAAGGCAGTCACTGCAGAAACAAGAACTCTCAGCCAACTGTCAGCAGAATTTATCAAAAGGATATAAAAAGGCTCTATTAGCATTTTGCACACATGATTTTGTTGATCACAAACCACCATTTAAAAATTCCTTCCCTCCCTTAGTGCCCGGCCTGTTATTTCTTACACACACACACACACACACACACACACACACACACACACACACACAGAGCTTCTAGAAACCCCTATAGATTCCTACTTAAAAATTTCATTAGAGAATTATCATAATAATATAGCATCAATGCCGTTCTCTGAGGTCATGAGAGGGAAAATAAAAGGAAGAGAAGCCATTTGCCTCTCTAGGGACAGTAGTAGCATTTAAAGATGGAATAAGCCACTGGCTTAGAGTAAAAGCTGTGTGAAAATATGAAGCTGGGAATTAAGACAGGGCCAGGTCCTCAGAGGCCAGATAGGAAGTTCGGAACCTACTGTTGGTTACTGAGGACCTACAAACGATTCTTGAGAAGGTGAGTGACATGACATGATCTGTTTTTAGAAAGATAAGCTTTGCAGCAGTGCAGAGAATTAATCGGGTGGGTGAGGCAGGAGACAAATCAGTCAGGAAGTCACTGCAGTAGTCCAGTGACAGATGTTGGCAACCTTGATTGGAAAATGGCCATGGGATGCACAAGAAGGAAAAGAGGATATGAGAAACATTTTAGAGAAAGAGTTGACAGGGCACAGAGGACTGTGGGATATGAGAGACATCCTGATGTATTATCATTAAAATAAGCACGTTAAAGGAGGAGTCCACCGATACCTTCTCCATGTCATCCCAGTTGGTGATGATGCCGTGTTCAATGGGTATTTGAGAGTCAGAATCCCACGCTTGCTCTGAGCCTCATCCCCCACATAGCTGTCTTTCTGGCCCATTCCCACCATTACACCCTATAAAGCAAAAGAAGAGAGACGTGAATTGGCCGAGGGCTCACATTAGAAGGACTCAGGCATCAGAAGGTCTCCAAAGAAAGATGAAGGTAGGAAAAAAGTCCTTCTTCCCCAGGAAACAAAATAGCAGGAGACAAGGGTAAGGGAGATACCAACAAATGGGGAGAGAAGGTAGAGGGTTTCTTGTGGGCTTGTTTCTCTTCCCTCTCCTAAGATAATGTCCTTTTCTGAGAGAAAACAGGGCACACGCATACACTTCCTCCCCTTACCTTACTAACCCCCCCCAACTTGTACTTGCCCTTCTCAGATACCCTGCTCGAACTTACACCTCCAAATCTTTGCTTGTGCTGTTCTCTCCACGTGCCGCGATCTTCCTTAACCTTAGTTACCCATTTTTTTTTTCTACAAATGGTTCCTTTTCCCTAGTCCCTTCATTCATATTTATTCTCTCCTTCCTCTGTGCTCCCCTGGTGAAATATTTTGTATCTATTCCAGCTTGTGATCTCAAATTAGTTGTAGGTATATCTTCACAGAATATAAATTTCTTAAAGCAAGGGACTTGTTTAATTGCATATATTTTTAAAAGGTTTTTTTCAAACCTAGAAACCCCAAAGACTTAAGCCAGATATGTAACATCATTGTGTGCCTGACGGATGTTTTAGGATCTGGATATTTCTATTTAAAGGGTCTTGCTCTATTAATCAGAAGAGAGAACCCTACCCCCCACCCCCAACACACACACACACACAGAGCATAACATAGACTCCACAAAACAGTGCTTACACCTAATGGCTCAAAGCCTTGCATACAGATTAGCACACACCTGATGGCGAGGGCGGCCCACGATGGAAGGGAAGACGGCCCGTGGGGCATCATCTCCTGCGAAGCCAGCCTTGCACAGGCCAGAGCCATTGTCACACACAAGTGCAGTGGTCTCCTCTTCACACATGGTGAGTGTGGCCAAGTGAACCGGGGGCTGGAGCACCTTGGGGGGCGGGGTGAGGGAGAAGAGAACTTAGTCAGCCACTTGTCAAAATCATGTTGGAGATAGTCTTCTTGACTTAGGAGGACAGCCAGGGCCCAATTCCAGGAGAAACAAGTGTGTACCTGGCTTCCCAGTCTCCGGCCTTGGGCCTGTTCCCTCTACCCTGCTGTTGTGGGCTAAATTGTGTATTCCCCAAATTCATATGTTGAACTCCTAACTATATTTGGGGATAGGACAGTTGAAGAGGTAATTAAAGTAAAATGAGGTTGTTAATCCAATATGACTGGTGTCCAATATGACTAATTTAATAAGATGGGTGTCTCAATAAGAAGAGGAAATTGGGACACAGACATACACAGAGGGAAGACCAGGTGAAGACACAATAAGAAGGCAGACATCAAGCCAAGCAGAGAGGCCTCAGGAGAAATTGACCGTGCTAATACCTTGATCTTGGACTTCTAATCTCCAGAACTGTGAAAAAATAAACTTCTGTTGTTTAAGCTTCCCAGCCTGTGCATTTTGCTATGGCAATCAGAGCAAACTACTGCCTCTTAAACACCTGAAATGGCTACAAAGCTTTCATTCAATGGAGAGAATCTCTAAAAGACTCGAAGGTTAGGAAAGGAAAGGAGTTGAAAAAATGTGCAGTATAGGTAACAAATAATTATTATTTACTATATATAAAGAACTCTTACAAATCATTAAGAAAAAAGTAAACACCCCAAAAGAAAACCAAAGACTATGAATAGACAATTGACAGGAAGTCCAAATACTCAACAACTATATGAAAAGATGCAGAGCCTTACTAGTTATCAGGGAAGTGCAAATGAAATAAGACCTTTTTAACCCAGTGTTAAAGATTTAATTTTTTTTATGATAGGCATTGGCAAAGGTGTGAGAAAACTGGCACCTTTAACTAGAAAGACACAAATGCACGATTTGAAACAATCCAAGGTCTAAATTCTGGGATACTGTACTGAAGTTAAGAGAGGAGCCAGGCTGATCTTTAAGGACTAATGCCCAGGTTTCTAAACCATTCTACTGAACAAATAAAGCAAATGTGAAATAGAATGTATAGTGTAAAACCATTTGTATGAGTTCTTTTTAAAACAAAAAAACAAATATGGTATATTTTCCATGATATTCTATTTGTGGATATAAACACATAGCAAAAGAGCTCTGGAAAAAAGTCTGGCTGATCACAGTGATTACCTCTGGAGGTGGAAAGTGGCTGGGAGCAGAGGGACTAGGTTATAGCTATAATGTTTTAAATTTTTGAAAGGAGACTTATTCGTGAATAGTTTATAATTAAAACCAACTTAACATGTCATTAAGAAAAAAAGATTCAGTAGTTATAGGTAAAACATACAATCCTAAGGAGGAAGGAAAGGAAAGCAGAGATGCACGGTGGGACTCACTGCCTCCTGACGCTTCAGATGGAGAAAACAGGGAAGTCCCTCTTCCAATACTGACAGCTGAATGGGACGGCTGTAAATTGAAATGAGGGAATTCATTTTTCCAACATCTGTTGTGGGTTTTCTTTCTTTGGGGAAGTTAGAAGATGATATCTGACAAATCCTTGGCATTCGGTGATAATGGAGAAGTAATAGACACCCAGGAGGCAGTGAGCAGATTGCCTCTTAGCCTGGGAACACCTGGGTGGGACAGGGTGGATGGGAGTGGGAAAGGTCCTAGCTGAAGGGTGGGGAAGGCCAGCTTTCAGGAGTCCAGAGAAAAGGAGCACCAGGCATGGAAAGAGAAGGTGGTGGCGAAGGAAGGCCCAACCAAGCTTCATTCAGAATGTGCAACCACAGGAGAGGAAGGAGATGGGTGCTAAGGAAACCTATGACTTTGCCCCTTAATAGCTTTATGCTGAACATGGACAACGAAGATGATGACCAAAGCAAAGAGGAGACGAAGCCATGAGCCAAAGTCAGAAAGGACAAGTAGAGACTGAGCAAAAGCGTATTAACAAAACGTTAAGGGTAAAAGAAAGCCCTTTCCTGTTATGTTCAAAGCAGGGTTCCTACTTCCTCTCCCTTCTGGACTTTTAGACGAAGGATCTGGAACACCCTTCTCCCCACCTCTTTGCTACTCTTAACTTCTATGACCTGCCAGGCTTCTGTGTTGACACTGCATCTTCATGAGGCTCTCTGGCCACTGATCTTCGTAGCCCCTCTTCTTTGCCCCATGGCACCTCAAACTTGTCCAAGCAATGATCAACTCTGCATATCCCGACTCATTCGCAGCTCTATAAAGGAAGGAGCTGGGTCTGTCTTGTTCCCCAGGGATTCTTCAGTGTACCTAATACAATATCTGGCACAGAGTGGGCTCTTTAAACATTTGTTATCAAAATGAAGGAGTGAATGAGTCCATGGTTGTCAAGGAGAAAGCTTTGCAGAACAACAAGATAAACAAACAATGGTGAGAGGAAATCAAGGTCTGAGGTAAAGTGGAGCTCGAAGGAAAAACACAGAGCTGCTCAAAACCATACTGTCGCTGCGTCTGGATCGTCTTTGGCTACAATATTGGAAGAATGGAGAGGTAGCAAGGTGTTAGAAGACTGGAGATTGGCAAATGTTCAATATTCAAAAGGGAAAAAAGGAAGATCTCTAAACCTCAGATAATCTCGATGTGCAAGTTTGACATGCATTATTACAGAAGCAGTGATTTCTATCATTGGTAGTGGTTTACCGAGAGCAAATGTTGTCGGAGAGCAGCCCTCTCTTTCTTCTCAGGGCTGCTGGGCAGGAGAAGGTGGGGGACGGTGAGCTTAACTTGATCTGACATCTGAGAAGGTCTCCTGTGATATTCCTTTTGATAAAGCCATGTGGGCTGAACAAGAAATTAATTAGGCATATTGTCGCTGCCTGAATTACTGTCGATGGAAGGTATTAATTGATGGGTCAACATCAACCTGGAGACAGTGATATGCCTCAGGGCTCTACTCTTGTTTTTCTTTCTAATGTGACATTATAATAATGAGTTGCATGAAAATATAGAGCACGTGCTGATCAAATTTTCAGATAAAACAGACCTGGGGAGAAAGTAATATTAAATATGTTGAACGGAAGAACCAAAACTTAGAAAGAAAAATAAGCTGAATCCAATAAGATTAAATTTGATAGGATAAATATGAGGTTTTGCAAGTGAGTCTAAATAACCAAACTGTGAAAGTTCTCATTCAGCACCTGTGAGCAGGTCCTGGGGTCTCTCATCAACAGTCAGCTGTGTTCTGAGGCCAAGATAAGTGCAGTACTGTGTCCAGTTTTGGGGGACAGACTTGCTGGGAAAAGTGTGGGGAAGTGGGCTTGCATTCACTGCTGACATGTCAAATTGTACTACTTTTTGGAAGAGGAATTTGGAAATGCTGTTCAAAAGACTTAAAATGTACATATCAATATCTTTTGATATAAAATGTACATATCCTTTGACTCCATAAAGGCACTTCTAGGATATATTCTTGGGAAACACTCACAGGTGACTTCAAAGATTTGGCCAAGAACTAGTTTATCATAGGTGTGTTTAAAATAACCAAAATCAGAAACAACTTTAAAATAGATAAAGTTATCGAATAACAAAGAAATTATTTTGCAAACCAATTGCCAGAAACCTCCATACAGTGGAGAAAGCAGAATATTTAATGCAGTGGAAAAGTTACAGCTGCTTTGTTAGGTGAAACACAGCAGTATTTCAGTGTTTCCAGTGTTGAGTAAAAAAAAAAATATATTTTTAATTTTAAAAAATTGGGGGCCCTTCACATATATTATCTATTTAATCTTCACAAAGCCCTGAGGGAAGATATTTTTATCTTCATTTTACAGATTTGGAAACCAAGTCTCAGAGAATTGAAAAGAAACAGCCCAAGTTCTCCTAGCTGGGAAGAGGCAGGGCTGGCATTCCCAGGACAAGTTCCAAAGCCTGAGCTTGTACCTTTCGTCACCACCTTAGTGAAACTGTCGAAACTTCTCCATGTTTGGTGTTTTCTCGCCCGCCTCTCGATCTCTTTAGAACTGTTAGCATCAAAGCCCTAAAACAAAAGGGTCTATGTGCTTTCCTCTCTGAGCCTCTGAGTCTCTCCAATGCCTGGATTACAATTAGATTTATGTTTATAGCCCCTGCCCCTATCTCACTGTTTAGCACATAGTAGATGATCAATACATGTCAGATGACAATTCCACCTCATGAGTGGCACCTACCCAGACCTGGTATGCGCTGCCCCTGGTTTCCCTCGGTCCCCACAGTCCAGTCTCATGACAGCTTGGTTACATGGGCCTGATTTAGAACCATACAGGAACAGTTTTCTCTTTATAAGCTGTTCAGCAAATGGTATACTTCCCTGTTCTGGCAGGGGGTGCAACCTTGAAGGCTAGAAGGTGCCCAAGAGGCAAAGCCACACCCCTGTGACTATCTCACTCTAGGGTCCCCTCAGGATCTCTCTCTTGTGATTTATAGCGCAAGCCTGTCTGGCTTTCAGTGAGCCCTTTTGTCTCCCCCTGAGTTCTCCCCCACATCCCGCACAGAAAGAGGGCGTTGGACTTTGTTACCCAGCATCTGAGACAAGCTGCAAAGCGACATAAAGCTGTCAACAATGCCATTCTACGGCGCTTTGGGTGAATTTAAATCCGCTTCCTCAAACATGGTACCAAAGGAGAAGTGAGGGAAGCGAAGGCGAAGGTGGGGTTAGGGCTGCTTGCCAGGACTCAAGCCTCTGTGGGGCCCCACGCTGCCCTGGGAAGAAGGGCTTTGCCATGGAGCCTGACGCCCCCGGAGTGTCTCTGCGGGGGGTGGGGGTGGGGAATTCTACACCTTCCTCAGCTGTTTGCTGGTAACTTGTGGCTAAATGTGAGTGTGTCAGCTGAACCAGAGCCAAAGTCACTGTGGTTTCCTGGGGTCACAACTGCTTTATACTTGCCGAAAGCTGAGCAAAGTGTTCTGGCTCTGTCAGCTCGTACTACATCTGGGCTTCATTGAGGATTTCACAGAGTTAGCTACCTGCCCCACCCACACCCCACCCCGCCGCCACAAAGGTGGCCAAAAACCAAAGATGTATTGAGTGCAAGAATTTGCTCACTCACTCATGCCCCTGGCCGCCTCACAAGCAAGTGTGAGGACAGAGGCTTTGAACCTACTCCCTGTCATTCTGAAGGTTTGGCGTCAGAGTTCCTTCCACCTCTCCTTTCTTTGCCCTTCTCCTCCTCTAGGCACCCCTTCCTGTGGCCCAGTTCTTTGTCTCCTTCTCTGGCCTTCTGTTTCCTCAACTAAGAAATGGAACCATAACATCTATCTCCTGGGGTGATGAATCAAATGAAATAATGGAAACGAAAGTGCTTTATAAATTATAAATCATGGTTGCCAAACTAAGGCCTCCTTCTGTGTGGTCCATGAGCTAAGCATGGTTTTGACATTTTTCAATGGTTGCCAAAAGCCAAAGAAAAATACTTCCATCACCCAAAGAGTTACATGAAATTCACATATCAGTGTCTACAAATAAGTTTTATTGGAACGTGGCCATGCCCTTTGTTCATTCACATACTGTCTATGGCTGCTACTGCTATGACAGAGTTGAACAGTTTCAACAGAGACCTTTAGGTTCAGAAAGCCTAAAATATTTACTATCTGGCCCTCCACAGGAACAGTTGCCCATCCCTGTTGTAAAAGTCTGCAAAAATAATGCTTTTTTTTTCCTCTTACTCTTCTCCGTCAAAACTTGCACCCAGGATGAAGTCTGTCATATTGGAAGGAGCTGAATGATCCACTTTACCAATCAATGATTATTAAAGGCCGAATTTGTGCCAGTTTCCAAAGACAGTTTGGAAATTAGCAGAAAGTTTAAGCCCTAAAAGGAAGGCCTGTCAGATGGCGAGACTTCAAACAATGGGGAAACCTTGGAGGTGAGGGCTTCCAATGACAAGTCAGCAGCTACTTATTATAATTTACACACACACACGTGTTCACATAATCAAAGAGCCTGGCAGAGGGAAATCATTTCATAAAAAACATTCCTTCAGTGAAAAATTCTAGTACTACCTATAATTAACTTCAGGACATCTAGACTTGGTAGCTATACACGATTGAATTAAAATGATTCTTGGTTAGTGATATTTCTGATCCTCAGCATTCTGCCATTTGGACCTGCTCTGCTGGCTTTTCTCTAGGCCTCTCATTCATCCCCTGGCTCAGTCCAGGACCCCCTCTGGGTTGCAGATAGGCAGAGTCAGCTGTCTGTTGGGCATCTACACCCCATGCCCCCCGGCACCTCAATTCCACTTCCAAGACTGCTGTCCCCATTGCTGCCCTCTAAAGTGGAATTGCCCCTCAGAGAATCATGCCACCCTCCCTAGAGCCTACACCCGACACCCTGAATCCTCTCTCCTCCCTCTCAACCAATGCCCAGGCTGTCTTAATTCTATCTCCATACCACCCTGCCTGACCAATTCAGTACCACTACACATAGCAGAAGCACTCTTGCTCTGTTCCAGTCAACTCTCCTCACAGCTGCCAGAGAAATCCCTTTAAAGGATAGACCATTTCCGTCACCTTTCTGGAGTTCCCCGTTACCCAATCATTTAGTGCAGTACATACAAAACTCTGATAATCCAGTCCTGCCTGGCCCTCTGATATTAGCTCTCCCTGCTTCCTGCCTTGAAGTCTAAATTCAGTAGAGTTGAGCCACTTAAAGGTCCCAAAGATCATGCTCCTCTCTACTGGGACAATCTCAACTTCAGGACCCCTTCCTCATTCCCTGATAACCCTTGGGCTGAGTGAGAAGCTCCTCTTGGAGCCTTTTCATACATTTATTTGTTCTATGGTTCTCACCTGTTTTTCTGCCTTACCCAATGATTGCAGAAGTCCCAAAACTGTCCCTAAGAAGCTGAGACAACGTCTGGCACATAATAAGTGCTCAATAAATGTTAGTGGAATGAACAACGGAAGGAGGAAAGAAATAGCACCTCAAGGTCAGAATGTCATACCACCCATCTTAGTTTCCCAGGCCTCACATGCAGAATCTCTCTGCTCTTTGCAATTTCTCCAGCACCTACTCCTCTCGGTCACAAGAAGCTCTCTTTTCAGCCCAAGGGATAACCTCAAACTCTAAACCATTTAAATAATAAAAGCAAGCACTTAAGAGCCTTCCTGTGTAAAGTGTGGTCCCAGACCTACAATCTCAGCACCACCTGGGAGGTTATTAGGAATGAGAATTAGCCAGCCCCACCCCAGCCTCCTGAATCGAAATCTGGGGTGGAGTGTATAACCCTGTTTTAACCAGCCCTCCAGGTGATTCTTAAAGTTTTAGCACTCAGGGATGGTGCTGAGCTGAGCCCTTTATATGTATTTTGTCTCCTTTAATCCTCACAACAGTACTGCCAAGTAGATAGTATTACTATAAGAGAGCAAACGGGTTACTTAGTAACTTTGGTAGCTGGCAGTCTGCCTCCGAGGCCTGCACACTCCACCAGCTTGCCTCAGCCATAAAGAGAGGTTAGCAGATTGATCACAAAGTGGAAACAGCCCCTTGTTCTCATTTTCCTGTGTGTGTGTGTGTGTGTGTGTGTGTGTGTGTGTGTGTGTGTGTGTGTGTGTGAAGTGGGATGTGTGTGTGGAGGGGGAATAATTGCATTGGCAGGTGGTTTCACAGGTGGGTGTGAGTCTTTTGGACAAGTCACCTAACTTCTGTAGGCCTTAGCATCCTCATCAGAGAATGAATTAGATGGTTTTACGTTCCTTTATCCCTAAAACTGCTCCATGCCACAGAATGCTCATCTCTATGCTATCCCTAACTTTAAACATCCCCCAGTGACACTGGAGTCACTGAAGTCACAGAAAATTCTCTGTTCACCTCAGCCAAGCACAAATGAGAGGACAATGAGAGCTGCAGGAAACTGAATACACTCTTCTTCTCAACACGTCATCTCCCTGACACTGGATGTCATTGGCTTTGATACAAATACCCTGAGAAGAAGCGGTCTTTCCAAAAAGCATCTGCCCCTCTTAAGCAGTCTGCCGGACATTCAGAGCCATGATGAAGGATGTGAGAGTATAGATGTGCACTGCCCCTGGCAAACAGGGTGAGTAGAGACCACAGATGTGATATCCTACCCACCACCCAGTTAGTAGGGCAGGGAGCACTGTTCTGGTCTGCTCCTGCCCCAAGAAATGCCTTTTACGGGCAGGTAGCAGTGTACTTGCAGGCACTCCTGCCCACCGAGGGCCCTGACGTGCGACCTGGGCCAGCGTCACGGAAGCCAGGCCAATCTAGAGACACTCCTGCACCCAGGGAGCCAGGCAGCCCCAGGAAGGAAGAGATGCCAGAAGCTGTATGGTACTCACCCAATGTATGAGAGGTCCTTCTCCCAGTGACTGAGGGCTGGTGTGTCTTGGGCAAAAATATCAGAGCAATATAAAACCCAGAGGCGGATCTTCTTTAAACAGAGTCCCTAAAAAGGCCAGCTGACGGTGTGTTAGCAATATTACCATATAAGGTGTTTTTTTCAATAAATCGGCCTTGAGGGGTGGAGAAGGGGGTTGGGTAGAATGCATTATCATTTGAAAAATGTATGCAAAAGGACTTGAGTGGCAACAGCCCTGGTGCTGGAGGATTTGTTCCTTTTATGCTGCACTTTCATAAACAAAACTCACACCAGGCCTTATAAGCTGCCCAGAGTGAGACCAGATGTAGCTCGGCTCCTGGAAAGAGAACCATACCAAGAATGGCAGTGCGCCTCCTCCCTCCGCACCTCCCTGCACAGGCCCTGCTATGCGTCATCCTGGCTGGCAGTGTCCCCAATGTGGATGCAATTGTACCTGGTCTGATGCAAGCCCAGGACAGCTAAAAGCTCAAGAGAAATGTCATCCATGCCCGGGAAAGAAATGGCCCTGTGTCTACTCACCTGCTTCCCCTCACACAAGCTCTTAAGCCCTGGCCGAGTCACCTGGGGTCCTAGGACATCTTAAGCTGTCTTTGGAACTTCACTGTCTCCCACCGTTTTCCCTTCCTTACTGGATTCCTCTACCAGTCCCTAAATATTGGGAATCACAGAGCAAGAGAGCTGCCTTGAGGTTAAGCACACCTAACAAGACTCATGCGCTGGTAGAGTTTTTCACAGTCCTGTGGTTCCTGCTCTTTTTATAATTCATGTATTCTTCCTGGACAGCTGCTATATTTCCCACATCATCAGCTACCACCTCTGTGGCAATAACCTTCAACTCCACATTCCCACAGTCCAATTGTCTATGGGACATACCCACCCAGAGGATGTTGCAAAACTGAACCCTTGTCCCCTGCCCTCAGTGCTGGTGTGCCTCCTGGGTTTCCTACCTGAATCTTTCCACTTGGCCCTTCGAGCTAGAAACCCCAAGTCAGTCTAGACGCCTCACTCCCTCTCATGCTCCACAACCACCTGGGCACCTTTCCTGGTGTCCCTCCCCTTAGAAATGTCTCTCAGCTCTGTGTCCTCCCTTCTGGCCCTCCTGGTCCATTCCTGCTGGCCCTGCCTTGCTTCATGCTCTGGTCCTGTCTGGCCTGGAGCCATCACAGCTTCCTGACTGGCCCTCCTGACTGCCCCATCTTCAAACCCAGCGGTCCCAAAGTATAGTCCCTAGTCCCAATGGAAGGCAGTATCAACTTGACCTGGGACTGTGTTAGAAATACAGATTCTCAGGCCTCACCCAGATGACCCTGGGGGTGGGGCTCAGCTATTTGTGTTTTATACCCCTCCCCTGCCCAAGTGCCCAGGATACCTACCCTTCACCAGAAGAATATGTATCATGCATTGAACACCTGCTTAAAGTGTCCTGGGACCCAGGTGACTCAGCCCAGGGCTTAGGAGTTTGTATGAGTGGAAGCGAGTGAGTAGGACACAGGGCATTTCTTTCCCAGGTGTGAATGACATTTCTCTTTGACTTTTAGCTGTCCTGAGCTTGCACCAGGAACAATTGCACCCACTTTGGGGACACTACATGAGAGTTCTGGTGGCTTCTGGTGTTCTGGCGCAATGGCTTGGTGCAAGTTAGTCTTACCATTAACTGAGGGCTGAGGGCTGTGGCTAAGGAGTTCCTGCTGCTGAGAGAACCCCCTGTAGGGACACCGTAGCTATCATGGCACATACTTTCTCATCTTTTGACCACTGTCCTGTGTGCTTAGCACTAGGACTAAAGTCCAGGACTCCTGGGAAGCTTCCCTGAGCCTTGCAGGTCCCTGGAAAGTCCTCATGTGGCTATTTGAAGGGGACATGCAAAGCAGACGCTGAGGTGGGAGCTGTCCAGCAGGAACAGACTTGTCAGTCCTGGCTGGCAGAGGCGACTAAGAGTAGTGCAAAGATGGTGCGCTCCCCTCCAAGTCTCCCACCCTAGGTGGGGACGGGTGCCAGTCTCCTTTGCCCTGATCAGGGATCCAGAGGGGCATCGTTTCCCTTCACTGTGGCAGGGCTGGTTCCACTCCCGTCTAATCATTCAGCACTGAGGCCAGGTGGGCGTTCGCACCTTGGTTGGTACAGTCAGCTGATAAACAAGAAAGAGCCTGTAATCAAAGGGAGTCTGTTGTGACTCAGGGTCCACAGAGCTCAGAGATCAGAAAGGAAACCTGTCTGAATAAACCGGAGCCCATAGGAAATGCTTAGGGAGGTGGAGTCTGCCTTGACTTTGATAGAAAGAAGGAGGTAGGGGAGGCGGCAGGTTAACCCAGGTGCCAGAAGTACTCATTGTTTTCGAGTATAAGCAAACCCACCCTTAGCACTTTTCCCCCCTGGTTTCAAAAATCAATGCAAAAAATTCAACGAATGCAAAAATGTTCATTTTTAAAAGCAAATGCCAGCCTACAGCCATGCTACCTGAAAGAAGCCCGATCCCATCCGATCTTGGAAGCTAAGAGGGTCAGACCTTGTTAGTACTTAGATGGGAGATCGTCTAGGAAGACTAGGTGCTATTGGTGTAAAAAATTAAAAATAAGAGATTGTAAGCTGACAAGGTTCTTGCAGTCTGTGAGGTCAACCAAGGGTTGCCTCGCCTAAAAATAAATAAATAAATAAATAAATAAATAAATAAATAATAAAATAAATAAAAAGCAAATGTCCCTTACAACCTCACACAGGCCTGAGTCAGAGATGACCACTGTTAACAGTATGGTGTGTATGCTTTCAGATTTCTTCCAGATTTTTCCAATGTTTTTTATTTTCAAAAAAATAGGATTATGTTATAACATGTTTTAACAACTGTTCTGAAACTGGCCATGTTTTTAAAATAATACTCTCGATGTCTTTCCAAATCATTTCAGATAATTAAAAAAATTCTGCCATAGTTTTCTATAGTAGGCATATACCATAAATTATTCAACCAATATCCTATTTGGGGTTTTTGGGTCATTTCTAATTTTTTACTTCCACAAACATTGCTGCAATTTCATAATAAAACTTTATATGCACCTTTGTGTATGTGTGAGTATATCTATCTGGTAAATTTCTTAAGTGAATTGTTCATTAAAGCAAAAACATTTGAAATATTGATAGAAACTGCCAAGCCATCCTCCGAAAAGTTTGTATAAGTTTACACTTCTGCCAGCAGTATGTGAGACCAGCTCTTCACACACTTTCAGACACTGAGCTCAATGTTTTTTTGTCCAGTACATTTGTTTATTACATGTGGAAACTTGTTAATTTTCATATGACTCACCACCTAAGAATGTTTACCTTTTTCCTGATTATAAAAGTAATACATCAATGGTTAAAAAAAAAAAAAAAAAGGAAAATGTGAAATAGGTGTCAACTGAGCCACTGTGCTCAACGGGCTCTCCTTGTGCCCAAAAGAACCATGTGGAACGTTGGCAATTATTCATATTTTCAATTTTTCCTCATCTGAAAGGAGACACTTAGCGTCTTCCTGTTTTAAAATCGAAATTTGAAATTATTTGGTAACTAATGAGAATGAATATATTTGGCCTTTATTAACTTTTTTGTCTTTCTCTGAGAATAGCTGATTCATTTTTCTCTTAGATTTTTCACCTTTTTCTTTTTGAGTTATAAGTGTCCTTGGCATAGTACGTTGGTGATACTATCAGCCTTTTGCCTGTCACAAAGGTTGCAAATACTCCTCCACCCTCGATTTAATTTTCGCCTTTTGATTTTGTCTGGTATCATTGGCTTTACTGAAGTTTAATCAAATGTCTTTCCTTTTCGGTGTTTGAGTTTCGTAATACCTAAGGAAGGCCGAGCACTTCTTATTTTATTTTTAATTGTGGTAAAATATACACAACATAAAATATACCATCTTAACCATTTTAAGTGTGCAGTTCAGGAGTGTTAAGTATATTCACTTTGTTGTGCAATCTCCAAAACTTTTTCATCTTATGAAGCTCAAACTCTGTACCCATTGAACAATATTGCTACTTTTCTCTCTCCTCTAGCCCCTGGCATCACCATTCCAACTTTATGAATCTGACTTCTTTAGATACCTTATATGAGTACAATCATGAGGTACTTGTCTTTTTGTGACTGGCTCATTTTACTTGCATAATGTTGTAAAGATTCACCCATGTTGTGGTATGTTTTAGAATTTCTTTCTCTTTTAAGGCTGACTAATATTCCATTGTTTGTATTACCTACATTTGCCTATTTATTATCTGTTGAGGTATACTTGGGTTGTGTTCACCTCTTGGTTATTCTGAATAATGCTGCTATGAGCATGAGTGTGCAAGTATCTCTTTGAGACTGCTTTCAATTCGTTTAGGTCTATATCCAGAAGTGTAATCTGTGGAGCATGTGGTAATTCTATTTAAAATTTTGAGGAACACCCATACCATTTTCCACAGTGGCTGCACTGTTTTACATTCCCACCAATGTGCACAAGCGTTCCAGTTTCTCCACATCCTCCACACCGACACTTGCTATTCTGTTTTTTGTTTTTGTTTTGGATAATAGACAGCCTAATGGGTGTGAGGTGGTATCTTATTTTTTTTTTTAATTAGAATTTATTTTTAAAAGTAACCTTAGGTTCATAGCAAAATTGAGCAGAAAGTACAGAAATTTCCCACACCTTAACCAACCCCTCTGCAACATGTATATTCTCCTCTACTGTTGACATCCCCAACCAGAGTGGTATATTTGTTATAATCAGTGAACCTACACTGACATATCATTATCACTCAAAAGTTATAGTTCAACTTAGGGTTCACTCTTGGTGTTGTACATCCCATAGGTTTTGACAAATGGACAATGACATGTATCCATCATTATAGTATTACGCAAGACAGTTTCACTGTTCTAAACATTCTCTGTTCTTCATTTATTCTTCCCTCTTCACTCACACCAACCCCAGGTGATCACTGATCTTTTGCACACTCCATAGTTTTGGTTTTTCCATAATGTCATATAGTTAGAATTGTACAGTAGGTAGCCTTTTCAGATTGGCTTCTTTCACTTAGTAATAGGCACTCGAGGTCTCTTCATGTCTTTTTATAGTTCGAGAATTCATTTCGTTTTAGTGTTGAATAATATGCCATTGTCTGGATGTACTACCATGTATTCATCCATTCACCTATTGTAGGTTATCTTAGTTGCTTCCAAATGTTGTCAGTTATGAATCAAGCTGCTCTTAACATCTTTGAGCAGGTTTTTGGGTGGACATAAGTTTTCAACTCATTTGACTAAATACCAAGGAACAAGATTTCTGGATCATATGGTAAGAGTATGTTTTGTTTTGTAAGAAACTTTCAAATTGTTTTCCAAAGTGTCTGTACTATTTGCATTCTCACCAGCAGTGAATATGAGTTTCTACTATTCCACATTATTGTGGTTTTGATTTGCATTTGAGCTATTCTTTTTAATGTCAAAAAATTTCTCTCACTTGACAGTAGGTCTTTTAATTTCTTTGAGGGAAAGAAATAGCAAATATCAGTTATTCAGATATTCTTTAAATAAAATTTTTGTCATTTTATTTTCATCAATATAGAAATTGATTTATTTCTTCTGATTTAAAAGGAATATTCATTCAAATAATTTTAGGAAAAAATGTATGAAGTAGAAAATTAAAAAAAACCCATTAGTAGAGAACCACTACAAATGAAAAATTGTCCCAGATATTTTTCAATGCAAATACAAATTTAGAAAAATGGTATCGTTCTATAACACTTTATATATTACATAATTTATTTCAATGTTTATTAACTTTCATTTGCCACTAGAACATCAACTCCAGGAGGACAGTAATTTCTTTTTTTTTTTTTTCTCACTGCTGTATCCCCCATGCTTAGAGGAGAGCCTGACCCATGTGGTCACTCAATAAATACCTGCTAAATGGAGAAATAAATAAATTGTACTCTTACCACTTAAAAATGTCTTGGAATTCTTTTTCTGTGTTTATTAATATAGATTTTCAGCACCATCTATTTTATTGGCTGTACATATTTCAATGTGTTTATCAAACCAGTCCTTTATGGACTGACAGTATAAGTGGTTTCCAATTTTTTGCTATTATAAGTGACACTGTAATAAACGTGGTTATTTGTTTGTGTACCTGTGAGGTTCTCTCCTTAGAGCATTCCAAAAAGAGAAATTTCTTGGTCAAGTAGAATGCACATTTTAATTAAAAATCATTTTGCTAAGCCAAATGTCCAGAAAGTAATTGCAATTTATTCTCCCACTCAGTATGAGAATATTAATTTCCTGACAACCCAGATAGAGAGCATCAAACCTTTTAATCTTTGCAATCTAACACTTAAAAAACAGTGCTGCTCTGGGTTCTAATTTGCATTTATTTACTTATTAGTGAGTTACACATCTTGTTCCTTGACCATTTGTATTTCTTCTTTTGTGAATTGCCTGTTTTTGCTTTTTGTATTTGTATTAGAGTGCTTAATCTTTCTTATTGATTTACAAAGTTCTTTATATATTGAAGATACTAATTAACCCTTTGTAGGTCATAAAGGTTGTAAATATTTATTCCTAGTCTACCATTTCTTCCCAAATTATTTTCAGTGTATCTTTTTTCAAATGGAACTTTTATCTACTTTTTAAAACTGAGGGATAACATACATACAGAAAAATACACAAATTTTAAGTGCATAATGAGTCTTTATACCCACAAAACCACTACTCAAATCAGGTTTCCATGTAACTTCTCTCAGCCAATAATACTCTCAAGGTAAACAATATTCTGCTGAAGTTTCAACTTTTATCATAATAATATGTCTTACCCTTCATGGTATCTACCTTTAGAAAAGCATTCTTCAACTCATAATTATGTAAATATTCACCTACATCTTATTCCAGCACATTTAGTTATTTAATTTATTATATTGAAATCTTTAATTCAGCTGAAATGTATTCTAATGTATTTTAAATGTATTCTAAACCATGATATAGGGATCAAACTCTCCTGTCTTCTCTATTCCCTCAAGGGCTAATACTTAACACCATTTATTAATTATGCAACATCATTTGTAAATTAGTCAACAGCTTCTCCATGATTTGAAGTGTTCCCTTTTTCTATACTCTGCTATCTTCCTTTGTCTGTTTATTACTGCACTGGTATCTCATCATTTTAAATATAACTATAGGTTTCAATTATCTGCTGAAGTAAATATTGCATCATCGCTCTCTTTCAAATATTTCTTAGTTATTATTGCTTATTTATTCTCTCAGGAAACCTTTAAAATCATCTTGTGAAATTCTGTCACTACATTCCCTGACAAAATTGAGCTCTTATTGGATTTACATGAATTTATAACTAATTTAGAAAATATTTATAACTTTACATTGTTGGACTTTCCATTTGTGTCTTCCCATTTATTTCAAATTTCATATTCTTTGATAATATCTCAAAGTTTTCATCATATGGATTTTGCACAGTTATGTTTTTTTAACTAGGTTTTATTAATTTTTTGTTCCTACTATGTGAATATTTTGATATATTTTCTGATTACTGACAAATAGGAAAATATATATACATATAGTTACAAAATAATACTGAAGTATGTCTCTCACACTATACCATTGAAGAACTCATTAAATATTATTCAATATAATATGCATTATTTTATATTCAGGAAGTATTACTTCATTTTAAGTTTCTTAAGAGTTATTAATTGGGAATTAAATTTAATAAAATGTCTTTTCAGTATCTTGATGATCCTCTTTCTAGGATAAAACATGGAAAAAACATCTGTTTGAATACCAGAGAACTACCAATGAAGACAGGATGTGAGAGGCCATATTTCTAGAGAGAAAAAAATCTTTTGGGTGAACCTGACATTCTAATCCATTTTCCTCTTGAGGCATCTTTCATTGTTAAAGCAGCACAGAAAATAGGCCAAGAAGTTGAGCAAGAAGAAGTAGCTAAGGGACTGAGAAGGTTATCAGTGCTTTTGTCAGACTTATGGGGCTGGGGAGAAAAATAATGAAGTTCAGAGCCCACTGTGGAAGAGGCGCACTGGTAAACACTCCAGGCTGTCCACTGGGACCTGTGATGGTTGATTTTACTGTCAACTTATCTAGGCCACTGTATCCAGATATTTGGTCAAATATTAATCTAGATGTTTCTGTTAAGGTATTTTTTAGATGAGATTAATATTGAAATCAGTAGATTTTGAGTAACACAGATTATCCTCCATAATGTGGGTGGGCCTCACCCAATCAGTAAATGGCCTTAATAGAGAAGGACTGATGTTCCTGGAAGAAGAGAGCTTCTGCCAGCGGACTGCCTTTGAACTCAAACTGCAACTCTTTCCTGGATCTCCAGACTGCTAGCTGCACACACGCATGCACGCACACACACACACACACATGCACACACACACGCACACGTACGCGCACACACAGTACTGGTTCTATTTTTCTGCACAACCCTACTAACATGGTTCCTTTAAAAAGAATTATGTGCTAGGAGTAAGAACGAGCCAGAAATAGAAAAGGCCTTACAAAGGCTGAACACAGCTTTGTATAAGTTTAATTCCAGATTGAAATAAGGTGATCTCTAACTACCCGCCAAAATCTAGAGTGAACACATATGAGAGAGAGAGAACAAACATTGTCTTAAAAAAGGAGAAAAAGAAATTTGCAATCATACTGGGAGATTTTAACACAAGTTTCTCAGTAACTGAACAAGGAGAGAAAAATATCAGTAAGGATACAGAGGATTTGAACAAGAGGATTAAAACTTATCTGTGTACAGAATGTTGAGTGAACATTCTTTCTTCTGTTTCCCTGAAATTGTCGCTATGGCCCCAGCTGCAAACAACAGGCTCTAGCAGATGGCTCAAAATGGAGGCCAACACCTCCCCCAGGGGTTACTGAGAAGCAGCTTTACTGTGGGCCTCACCCCCAGGTGTCTATGCATGAAGCCCCAGGTGCCTATCTTCTTTTCAGGAGACTGGAGTAGCTTGCGGGGCAGGAGGATGGGGAAGAGGGATGGGGAAGGCTTTAAAAGCAAGGGTGGTAGCCTCCCTCCTGGATGGTTCTTTTAAAAGTCAAGTTGTACTTGAAACACAGGCCTGCCCGCCCAGAACGGCAGCTTTTAAATGGAAAGCATTTTGTGTTAGGGGCTGTGGTTTCCTTGGGAAAGGCCTCAGCATATAGGGACTCAGCTGAACCTGGGCTGTTAGGATCCCCTGCTCATCCCTCTAGGAAAGACAAGGGTGTTCCCTTCAAGACTAGAGTCCCCAAAGGGTGATTTGGTGTGAACTACAGGCCTCAGGCCTCATTATTTTTACTATTATTGCTATTTATTATTATCGATAACTGCCATTTATTGAGTTGTGTCTATATTCTACACGTTTTACTGGGCCTCTGTATGCATTCTCTTATTTAATCCTGGTATTACATTTTACAGCGTTGAGGACTTTGAAGTTGGGGAAGATAAGACACTTATTAAAGTGACACAGGCAGTAAGTGAAGAAGGCAAAAATCCATCCCAGGCCAGTCTAGCTCCAGAGCTTGTTTTCATAACCTCAGTATCCCCCCATACTGAGGGAAAAAACACACTTGCAAATTGGTATTAGCCGAGAACTATTAGAAGCATCATTCGTAGTGTTCTAGAGTTAGGTTCTCCCATAAAACATAACACAATAATTTAGAATTAGGCTTAATTTCAAAATGTTACCATAAATGCAGGTCCTGGTTTTCCTACATTTGGTGTAAGAATTCTTAGGTATCCAACATAACCTTTACCAAATCGAATGAAGCTGTGAAAAACCAAAATAGGAAGAGGCCACTCAGGACCTCATAAAAGTTAAGAACACATTTTTCACTGTCTTAAAAATACTTTATTTGATAACACCTGTGGTGAGAATGGGATCCGGCAACAAGGTCAGACTCCAGAAGAGGCTTTTATCTTGAGCCCTTATCTTGGGAAGTGAGCTTGCGTGGGACAAAACACTGAATAACACAACACTCAGGAAGTTCACTTCCTTTGGCTCTCACAAAACAGTCAAGTGCCCCAATTTTTGTAACTATGAGGCCAATCTATGACTAGAATCCAAATATGGCCCTTCAATGCCCAGATGAACTAAACCGAGCACTTATGGGGGACTTTTTGTCTTTGGATTTAACAGTTCTCCTGAATGGTGGGCTTCTGTCTTCGGTTTTATTTTCTGTTTTATTTATTGATTGTGTTTATTATTTATTTTCTTGTACTCTATGGACTTAGCTCTGTTGGGCTATACTCAGAGTCAAAACCTGTGCCTCTCCTAACTCAAATTAAAGATCTATTTTTTTTATTGGTCATTTTACCCAAATTCTATGCCAGCTCTTTAACAAGTCATGCAGATCCAGGATTCTCAGACCAGCATTTGACATAAGGAACAAATGGGCTTGGAATAACAATTCCACCACAGGTCACTGCCATAATTTTTGCCCTACAGTGGCAAGAGTAATATCAAATTGTCTGTAACTTTCATTGACCTTTCCTCAGTCTGCACCATGGACAAATTGATTCAGTGCTGCTGTTCTACTTCATGGGCCAGAGCTGGGGAAAACAGCTTTCCTGAGAGCCGATCCAGGCTGAGTTCTGGCACCAATGTTTTTCCACTTATTAAGAAAAAAAAAAAAATCTGATACTATCTTTGGATAAGCAAGCTGCATAGCCCCTTGCTATAAAAAAAAGGGAATATTCTTTCACTCTGATGATACGAATTTATTTTCTTGGACAAGGGATGATCTGTATATAGATGTACCCTGCTAGCAAATTTGGACAAAACAAAAGGCTACAGATCAAAATCTTTAATGTTAAAGTTATTGCCTAGGTAGTTATTCCTGTGTTATTCCCAAGTTCATAAATAAGGAGAAAACCACACTGTCCAAAACTTGATTTCCTGAATTTGCTCGTACAGAAACGCTTTGTGGTTACTGCAAGTTTCTTTTCTGCCTAAAGTGGAAATCAATATAGTAAGTGGGCCAGGGGCTCTCATACTCCACCTGGATGTGCTGTGCTAAAATAAAACAAAAATGGTTTGAAAGTCGAGAACCTTGGCTTTTACTCAGCCACCAATAAAGAATGGCAGCTGCACCCCAAGGCACTTGCCAAAGTTTATAATTCCGAGTTCCCTGTAACTAAATATTTGTTAAAATGTCACCAGAAAGAAACTTGGAGTTGTTTATAATCCATGCAGCCCATCCGAGCTCTCAGATATGGTAAAATATATCCCTAGGTTAAACCAGTTTAGCAGCCGGCTGCCCTCACCCCCTGTGCCTGAGTTTCAGCAGAATTACTTCTACTATACTGTGCTTTAGTGAGATGCCATCTTTTACATGGAAAAACAGAAACCTCTATGTGCTATTTGATTATTATACAAATGTTTATATTATTTGTGACATCACACATCATGTGGCCCATCCATGGTAAAAATGTAAGTGATCCTGGTGTACATTTTTTCCTTTATTACTGGGTCCATTTTGTTGTATCCTTGTATTCTATATTCCTTTGCCCTTAGGTTCAATTTATTTCCTCTTTGTAATATTTTAAATATCTTGGAAAACCTTTCTACTAAGTATCTGGATGCTAGGATGGGGCTCAGCACTTAGCAGGCATACAGTAAATATTTGTTGAAATAATTAAAAGTGGAGTACAAATAAATTATAGAGTATAAATTAAATTATAAAAGAAGAGTATAAATAAATTAAAATGAAAACACTTAGTTCTTCCTTACTTGGGTTCCCGCAATACTCATGCATAAAGTTGATGCTCATCCTGTGTACACTCATCAGTTGTGAAGAAACTGCTCTTGTTATTTCATGGGCTTCTTTATCTTACTCAATTATGTTTTCCTCGAAGCCAGAGAGCACAATGTCTACTTCCTTTGTACTTTGAACAGAGCTCTGCACACAGTAGGTGCTCCATAAAAACAAACTAAATAAATCAATGACCCATAGCCTGGCTATGTGACCCACCTTTTTTAGGAATGAATCAACTGCTATTACCCAAGCCAGTAGCACCTGGTGATCCCATTTATATTTTTTTAACTTGCTCACTTGGGTCCTACTGCCCAGATGACACAAGTGGTAATGGTAGTCCCTAGCTTTTTCTCCTATGCACCTGTTATAGACATCTGTTGCTTCAGCCTGCCCAGATCCACTCTCCTTTCTACTATTAATGCCATCATGATTTTTCTTTGGAAAGTGAATGCTCCCCCACTCTTAATGCCTGTGGTTCAGATAGGGTACAGGTATATGACCTGGGCCTGGCCAATCAGAGCATTCTATTCCCCTAGCCAGTGATTGGTCCTAGGATGACTCATAATCAGAGCCTGTCCCAATCACTCAATTCCAAAACTTTTGTTGGAACTATTGGACACAGAAATTCTTTTTCCTGCTGGATTTACCAAGACAATAGGATATAAACCTATCGCTGTCAAAACTACTGTATTGGAAAAAAATCTAATTACATGAATAAATACAGAGCACATAAGAGCCAGAAAGAAATACAAAACAAGTCTTGATGACAGTGGGCACTAGATCTTGCTGTGCCTGAGTACCAGTTGGAATTAAGTTTTCTGTCAGTGCAATGAAAAGAATTCAAACTAGCATTCTGTTTTCATTATATGGTCTCTTCCTAGGTGATGCTAAAGTCCTAAGCACCATAATTAGAGGCTTTGTACTTACAGAGCAACACTGGGACTGAGAACTAAAATATTTGTGTCAATGTATCTTGAGCCTACCATGGTTCAATTAAAAATAATTTAAAACTCCAAAGCAATGGAAAAGGTGTATAACACTAGGCTGGGTAAGAGAAGTTCTAGACACAGGTGCTTAAACATAGTGAGCAAGGGTGTTAAGAGCTGTTCAAAGTGGCAAAAGGGTCAGTGCTGTCGATGGTATGGACTGTATTTTGATAGAATTGTGCTTGTGTATGATGTCATTGGCTTGTTTTAAGGTGAAGTGAGGTGAAGAGAGAAGACTGCCAGGGATGAGGGAGCTAACTACAGGGAATGACTTAGGAATATCTAAGAATAGTCTTACTTCTTTTAGCCTAGGTGATATTTCCACTTCTTTCACCCACAAAGAACCCATTACTATTTGTCCAACACAAGTAAGTAACATCCTAGGTTCTTACTCAGGCCCAGGAAAAAAAGACAGAAATAACTCTGGGCCACTGTGGGAGTTCTTTTTTGAAAGAGGGTGAGGTAGGGAAAAGTAAGCCTTCCCTAGGACCTGATCACAGAGGAGACTGGTTAAGCCCAGATGGTTACACTGGACTTCTTCAGGCCATAAGCACAGAAATTCTCTCTTCATTAGGTCAGTTCTTTCTTAGCTCTTCACCCTCCAGGTTTGGTCCAAAGAACTCTGCTAGCTCTTGAAGGCAAGGTTTATGTTGAATGGGTTCCCATGGTGAGGTCACCCTGGAAGGTTTCCATATATGACATGCCTCTGCTGCTGTGCCCAAGAGCATTCCCAAGGCTCTTCACTGATGCTGTCCAAGAATAAGTTTTGGCTGGACTCCTACACTGGAGGGAAGTGGAGCTTTGGTTTCTGAAAATAGAAGAATTGTTCTCTCTGTCCAACTATAAAAGCGATACATGTTCTCTGTAGAATATTTGGAAAATTCAAAAAAAAGTATAGTGGGGTAAAAAGATCACATCATAATTCTATCACCTAAAGATAACTAATAATAATATTTTGGTGTACTTATTCCTCATGGTTTTTATGAATGCATGTATCTATGTATATTTTAGGAGGATAGTATTGCATCGTGGTTAAAAATGTGGTTTGGAAGTCTGACACTACTCATTTAGAATTCTGTGGGCTTTGGCAATGTAATCTCATTAAGTCACCTCCTTCAACAATAAAGTTTGTGAATTCTTAATCTAGTCCTCTATCAGCATAATAGTAATTTATAGGTTTATAATGAGTTAACTGGTAATAAAAATTTCCCCAACATTCTTCTTTCAATTTCTAAAAATGGTTATTTCATTCATTCCAGATTAATTTTAGAATACTCCTTTCAAGTTCAAAATAATATTATTGTAGACTTGCATTTAAAGTTATTAAAGAAGGAATGACATCTTTAAAGAATTGTCTTCTATCGTGGAATATAGCATATCTGTCTTTCCGTTTATTTTCTTCATGTCTCTCTTTAAAGCTTAGTCATTTTCTTCATGTAAGTCCTATACATTTCCTGTTAATTTTGTCCCAAGATAATTTATAGTTTTGGTTGTTAGGGTAAATGAGATCTTTTTTACCCCCTAATCACAACTGGCAATTATCTGTATTAGAAAGATATTTTAAAAGTTTTATATATATCATATATGTATCTTTTGCTGCTCTCTCGTTAGGTCTGTTTTTCATGATCATCTTCAGATTTCTAGGTAGATATCTAGTTTGAGCCAAAAACCGTCTCCTTTCCAATAGTAAACTCTTTATCTCGCTTAATTACAGTGGCTAGGTATCCTTTCAGGACACTGTTTGGTAATAGAATGGATCTATCTTGTCCTTGACAATATTATTTCTATTAAAATTGATGCCACTGGGTGTTGTTTCAGAAGATATATTTTATCCGGTTAATGAAGCTTCTTAACTTTCCTAATTTATTAGGGGAGTTTTTAAAATAAAAAATGTGTTGATTTTCATTTTCCAATACTTTATTATCTACGAGAGATTCTTGGATCTGTTTTTTTTTCCTTTGACCTACTTCTGTGATGCATTACGTTAGCAGATTTCTTTTATGGGGCCATCAATAACTTCTCAACAAACTCACCAAATGCATCGTGGGCTCTGGAGGCAGACAGACCTGGGCTGCCTTCCTAGCCCACCATTTACTAGCTGGGGTGTTAGGGGCAGGTTTAAATGGGGATTAACAATAAATGCTGGCAGTTATGATACATTTCCTTTAATATATTGATGAATCTGTTAGTGCTGTACTTAGGGCTTTTGCATCTGTGTATTGAGATTTGTGTGAATGTGTGTGTGTACATGATCTATTAGGTGTGCTCACAAAAATGAATTATTTTGGTTTTTTAATTTTCCTATGCTCTAAAACAGTTAAAACAGTGAGAGATATTTATACATCCATGTCCACAGCAGCACTTATTCACAATAGCCAAGAAGTGGAGGCAACCCAAGTGTCAGTTGATGGATGAATGGATAAACAAAATGTGTTTCTCACACACACACACACACACATACACACACACACACACACACACAAATGGAATATATTTCAGCCTTAAAAAGGAAATTCTAACATGCTACAACATAGATAAACCTTGAGGACATTATGCTAAGTAAAATAAGCCAGTCACAAAAAGACAAATATTGTATGACTCCACTTGTATATCTAAAGAATTCAAATTCATTGAGATAGAAAATAGAAGGGTGGTTGCCTATGGCTGGAGGGAGAAGGATAAGGGGAGATGTTGTTCAGTGGGTACATAGTTTCAGTATTTAATTTTTTAGGCGAGGCAACCCTTGGTTGACCTCACAGGTTGCAAGGACCTTGTCAGTTTACAATCCCTTATTTTTTTATTTTTATGCCTACAGCACCTGGTCTTCCTAGGTGGTCTCCCATCCAAGTACTAAACCAGGCCCGACTCTGCTTAGCTTCTGAGATCAGACGGGATCAGGCTTGTTCAGGGTAACATGGCCATAGACTAGAGTTTCAGTTTTGCAAGATGAAGAAGTTTTGGAGGTCTGTTTCACAATAATGTAAGTACACGTATTTAATTAATATGACAAATTTTAAGTAATGTGATTTTTTATAACAATAAAAACCAGCATAAGAATTATCTGTTCCTTGAAAGTTTGAAAGAATTTATTCATAGAAGCATGTGGAGATCATACTTGCACATTTTTTCTATTTCTTCATTGAATATTGATTTTTCAAGTCTTCCATTTATTTTAAGATAATTTTAGTTTCATTCATTTTTTTTTAATCAGAAAATCACATTTTGTTGCGTAGCAAATTCATTTAGCCTAGTTCTACATAGGACTTTCTTATCATGTGCATTTATTGTATCACCTTGTTCATTTCTAATTTTTTTTTTCCTCTTTGGCTACTTGCTTTTTCAAAGAATGATATTAATAATTTATCTACCAATTCTATTTTAAAATTCAGTCATATCTGCTTTAGTATGTCTTCCTTCATGGCTTTCCTAGTATATTTTGGTATTCTTTTTTCTAATTTGAGTCATACGCTTAATTAATATCTTTTGATTTTTATTGACTTAATTAAAGCATTTAAAGTTCTAAACTTCCTTTTCTGTCAATTTGTAGAATTTCCAGAAGTTTTAATTTGTGATACTGCATTATCACTAAATAAAAACAAATGGCTACATATGTAGTACTTATGTTCTCATGCTTTCCTTCTTTTACCTTCAAAAAAGTAACTTTTAATAATTAACTTGTTAAATTTTAAATTATACATTCTTTAAAATCATTATTTAATATGTATCTACATTTACTTCTCTTTTCCTCCATGAAACCAAAGCTTTCCCACTTATTAACTGGGTGACTTTGGACGAGTCTGTGCATTTATTCTTATCACATGTCAGGGACTATTACTGGAGCTGAGAACACAAGGTGAACAAAACAAAGTTGCTGTTTTCAAGGAGTTACTTAAGGAGTTACACAAGATAGAAATAAACCAACAGGATGACTTTAGCAAATGACAGTGCTGTATAGATGGTAAAGGAGCTGTGGTAGAATGATGGGGTGGAGATGTTTTAGAGGGGTTGCCAGGGATGACCTCTGCAACTGCCAGATCTCATCTTGGTCCTTAGCCCAGAAAAACCTCTCCAGAGCCATTTGATACCACTCCCCTTCTTTCTTTAAACTGCTGCCTTCCTTGGTTTCTGCAACAAAATGCAGTGTCATTATCTTCTGGTCTCCCTCCACCTTTTGTGAGTTCCCCCTTTAGACTTTATTGCTGGCACACCTTCCCTTGACCACCCATTAAATGAGCCTGCTGGGCAGGTGAACTATCTGTCCTGGCCACTGAAAGGAGAACTTGACTACTGGCTCCCTCTGCTGAGAGCTCTTGCTCGTATTCAGACCTTCGGCACAGGTTACACTGGGTGATAGCACAGGCCAACATATGATGTCTGAGTCAAGGTGTTAGGATGCCTTCCCACAACGTGAAGATGGAGCCTCTCAAGGTTAGGGCAGAGGTCCAACTGGCTTCCTAACATATGATTCTACATCAAGGACAGTATTTCGAGGAAAGGCTAAGCAAAGGAAAGTAAGGAAGTGCTGATGTAAAGGCATTTAACACAGTGCTAGAAAGCAAACATGGCACCTGCCTCTACATTACTTGACAGTTCAAAGACATGACTCACATAATAAGAAAACACTGCAGAACAGTAAAAAACAAAACAAACCAAAAAACATCACACATCACGTTGTGGGAAACAGGCTACACATGCCATGGGAGTTAAAAGAAGTACGCCCTTGGAGTGAATTGACCAGTGAGAGAAGACCCTGGAGGGCGAACTGGAACCAAGCCCGAGGGGACGCGGGCTTGATCACCGAAGGACACAAGAGTCCTGGTTATGCAGGGCGACAGGGCTGGATTCTGGATCTGACAGGCGTAATGAATGATGCTGGAAACATCCTGTAAGCATAAGGCCCTGTTCTAACCCCAAGTAGTCTAAGGTTAACAAAAAACTCGACCCTGGATGAAGGAGTGAAGACTTCTGTAAGGAGGGTCAAAGTTCTCTTCCTCTTCTTTCATCTCAAGAAGCAGTTGGAACAACAACAGTGGGAGGTTCAAATTAGAGTAGGGTAGAGCCAAAGGATCAAAGACACAGGGCGATCTCAGGTCCTGGCTCTGCTCTGAGTCTTAGGGGAAATGGGTAGAAATTTGGAATGTTTCTTCTGGCTCTTGAGATTCTCAGTTTTCCAGCTCAGACTATCAGCGCAGACCAGACAAGATACTTGGAGCTGAAGCCCAGCTATTGATAAGGAATGTGGATCTGTCTGAAGAGTCCTCTAGCTGGAAGTTGGATGGGGTAGAAGTCTAGTAGGTGAGAGCCACTGACCTCAATTCTAACATTTCCAGAGATACAAATAACAAATACCTTAAGCCTTTATAGCAGCTTAAAATGGTAGATGTATTAGAATGACCTTATTTTATAAAGAATTTTGGGAAGTTAAGTGACTCACTGGTGAATAATAGGTGGGCCTAGAAACAAAGTCTTAAATGTCTAATCTGGCACTTCTTCTCGAAAGTATAAGTTCCAATGGTCCTGGTCCAAACAGGTCTTCTCAGTGCCCCAAGCAAAGCTCCTCACAGAAACAGGCCTTGACTCAGAAATACCAATAGGGGCTCATAGGCTTGAAAGATTCTTAGACAAACTGGTCTCCAAACCTTGCAGGGTTAAACACTGAGATATGGGGAGAGGGGTTAGGGGCACAATGCCTATTGACAAAATGTTCTAAAGGGACAATAAATGAGTTGGCAGATGGTCTGGTCCTAAAATTTTTAAAATCCATTTGAAACAGACCAAAGTTGTTTATTGGGCCTTCATGTCACTAAAGCTTTGCTCTTGGCAGATTCCATTCCTCTCAACCCCCACATGAAAAATTTCTCCTTCCTTTGGGGTAACTGAAATCTAGAAGAAGCAATCAACAGTTAAAGGGAATATATATTATGATTTTAAAAACCGGGGTGCCAAAATGAGAGTTGAAACCCTTGCCTCTCAAGCTACAAATATCCACAACACTACCTCAACTGGGGTCTGCTTTTCCTCAAGCTGCCTTTTAAGTATGTGAAAGTGATCATCTATAAAACCCCAGCCTGGCCCCAACCCCATATGAGCATCTTTCCTCTGGTTTTGTGGTCTGATTTCCTTTTATTTGCAATATCCCTTTCCTCCTTTCCCTACAACTTTGGTTCCTTCTCTCTTTCCCCTGACTTCGCAGCTTTCCTGCTTCTTTGTGGCCTGGCTTGATACCACAAGAGTCTCTCTCACAGAGGTGGGATAAAGAGAGAGACATTGAAACCATGCACAGTGCCTCTGCCATGGCTAGACTGCAGCAGGTACAAAGAGGACACGTGCAGATTGATTTCCTGTGCCCATCCAGCCACTGAGCTTTCTTGTGCACAAGTGCAGAGGCAAGGGGATGTGGCTGTTGATAAACAGTAAGTGATCAATGTGGTTGCAATATATGATACATTTAGTTCACTTTGGTTCAACAAACAGTTGCTGATTATCTCCAATGTGCAGAGATGATAAGAGAGCTCACCATTTGTAGGTATAAATGACTAGTGCAGTGGTTTTCAACCTTGGTCGCACTTGAGACAAAAACAAAATAAAACAAAAATAATATCTGAGGTCCCCAGATCTCACTGGTGAGGGGCAGAGCAGAAGTATCAGTATTTTTTTTTTTTAAAAAAGCTCCTCAGGTATTTGAATGTATAGCCAGGGTTAAGAACTTTATGTTACCATATGTAGAAAGTTCTGAATAAAGACTAAATTTAGGTTTTAGGCAATGGAAAGCTATTGCAGGTTTTTGAGCAAGAAAGGAAAGATGAGGATGGCTATAATGTGAAAAGTTTCTCCGGAATGTACTAGCCAGAACAGACTGGAGCCAAGAAGCATTGAAAACAGAGAGACCTGGTAAAAGCCTATTGCGATAGTCAAAGTAAGGGGTAATAAAATCCTAAACTAAGTAATAACACTGAAAATAGAAAGAAAGGATGAATTTCCTGGAAAGTATGAGGCTGGGTAATGGGAGGACTGTTAGGGCAAGGTGGAACAATCTAGGCTGCCTTGTGGCCACAGTAGGAAAAGGAGGACAGTGACAGGAGAGGCACTCTTCCCTATTTGGCCCCACATTCTCTCCTACACCAAGAGAAGAGCAAGAATATAGGGACTTGGCTCTTTCAAGGGAAGAGTTCGAGGACCACCAAACTAAGTGATAAAGACTTGACACAGTCAGGAAACAAAATTTTAAAATGAAGCAAAACTCCATACAATTGCAGACTTTTTCCCCCACAGATTTTTGATATGAAAAGAAATCACTCCTCTCCTTTCCAAGTTTACTCATCTATGCCCCCACCTGAGGGGTCACGAACAACACCATTATTTCTAGGCCACCATAGGACACTGGGCTCAGCTCAAAGAAAGAAAAATGCAGAATCCACTGTAGCTGTAAACACCTTCCTAGATGTTGCTTAAGTTAGAAAAGAATAGTCAACACAATAAATTTGGTAGGGTGGGATGGCATGGGAATGTAATTATTTATTTGGAGTGTAACCTGGCACTCCAAATAAAGGCTTTATTATTTTCTTCTGAAAGCTTTTAGGACATAAGGAGGAAGCGAACAGGATGACCCACTTGAGACAGCACCAAAAGAACAGATGACTTCACAGCCCTGGACGACGGCAACAGGCAGACAAAAGACACTGAACAATTAAAAGTGAACTGGGACACACCTTCGATGGTAGTACATTTCAAATTCCATTTCCCCTCACCTTTCCCCAGACCATCAGACTTTTCAGTTAGCCTGTTTAGATAATACTTGATTAAACAGATTGCTCTAGAGCACGCATGTGTGCATGCACACACGCACACGTACATAAATTAACTGTTATTTTATTGTAGAGGAAAAAATATCCTGAAATATTTGTTAAATAACAATAATTCCTGACAAAAATCATTTTTCAGGGTTTTCAAGCCTCAACATCTGGTCAGTCATAGTGAGCTGTCCCTGGCCCTTATAATAAACCATTAATATTGTCATACATTACAGGAAAACCCAAAGATTTTCTGAATGGCTTCCAAATTTCTGTGTAGATGCCCTTAATTAGCCCAAAGGTAGACAATAAACGAGTTGGCAGAGAAAACAGAAGGAGAGCTGAAAGAAAAAAAATATTAACTATTGGTGATTCTAGAACAAAGAGTATATGAGTGTTCATTATACCATTCTTCCATCTTAGTTTTTTAGTTATAGGCAGACTGAAAAGTTGCTTTAGCGTGATAGTGCTATTTTCCAGAGTTGCCAAAAATACATATTCGATTATTTCTTTTCAAGCTAGAAAAAAGAAAATCAGTTCTCCCACAAGTGATACTCACTTTCTATTCTGTCTAAAAAAGCTTCCAGAACTTTCTGGAAAGTTTAAATTAAGGGGCTACAGTACACTGACGTAGTTTTACACTTCTTGACAGGTGTTAGAGTCAAACTCTCATCGAAGGTCTGTGATGGTCACTGCTCTGTCCACAACAGTCACGTGGCTGCAGCTCTGTAATAGGAAAAAAGAAAGGGAAAGTTTGGGAAATTCTGAAAAGTCATTTTTTAAAACTGCTTATTTAACATGCTCATTCCGGCTAGTGGTTCCCAGCCTGAAATCGCTGCTGTTTAACTGGTAGCGATAGTAAGGAGTCTGGGGATCATTACTTCCGCCAGTCCCCACCTATAGCCCGAATCAGTGTGGGCCCATACACTCTCATTTATTTTTCAAATGTATCAATAGTTTAGAGTCATTCATAAAGTATACATTTATCTAAAAGAATTGCTGAATGGATTGCAGTTTTTTATTTTTTGGTTACTATGTCAACCAGACAATAAAGCACATCTACTCTCATTGCGAAAGGGGTCTTTATAACTGAAAACCTGGGCATTCTGGGGGGTTGTGCAGCCTCTGTTACAATAGCCTGGTACCTAGACATTAATTACATTTAAGGAAGACTAACCTATTTTTGAATAGATCTGTCAGAAAATTCTTTCTCATTCTTAGCCAAAAACTGTCATTCCATGAGGCCTTAGTTTTAGTTCTTGATGTCATAAGAAATATGCTCAATAACTTTTTACAACAATCCTTCCAACACTTAAAGTCAGTTCTTAGATTCTCCCTTGGGTTTCTCTTCTAAATAGCCCCTTCTTTTATGTGACAAGGTTCTGAGTTCCTTTTCCATATTATTAATTTTTCAGTGAACCCAGAAGAAATAAAAATACACCACGGCCAGCATGAAGGGAAACAATACCATCACGTTAGATTTGAGGGGCAAATTGAAATACACTGATCTTATCACCAACTGAAACTTCTTATTCAATGCAACTTAGAGGGAAAAAACTTCCTAAGAAGGTCATAAAAATCCCTATAATTTAGCATAATTCCAGAATCAAATATACTTTACCCATCTTAAGTGGCTTTTTCCCTTTGAGTTCAAATCTCTTATTGAAAGGCTTAGCGACTGATAATGAAAAATAAAACTAACATTTAATAAGCCAGCTCACTGCACTAGTTTCTGTACATTATTTCATTTAATCCTCTCAATAATCCTATAAAGTAGGTGTTATTATTATCATCTCTATTTACAGAGGAGAAAGCTGAGGCCCAGGAGGGTTAAGTAGCCTAATCAAAGACACACAGTCTTTAAGTGGCAGAGCTAAGACTCCAATCCATTCCTATCCCACACTACTTCCCATGTATGTCCTTATTAGGAAGAGCTGGAAAGCTGAGTGACAAGGCTAATTTATGTGTGTCATCAGCTCTGTCTTCCCTGCTTGAGGCACAGCCCCCGATTTTGTCTAACAGTTACATACACAGAAGAGAGGTGGATCCTTGCTGTGTGGATGAAATCCCTTCTGGCGACAAGAAGAAATCTCTTCTAGTCCATGGTCAGTTAGTTTAAAGAATCCAGTTCTGAAATAAATAAATAAAAAAAACAGGCCCAGAATCAAGCAAAGGAGGCCTCCCAGGCCCTAACACACACACAGAAAGGCAGAGCTCATTTTGGGACAGCTTCAAAACTATGCTGGCTCATAGGTCTCTTTTCTGGTGAATGAATCAGAATTACAGAATGACTCATCACTGCCACCACACTAATTTTGCTGAGAGATTTCATAGTAAATAACAGGATTTAGAATGAAAAAGAAGTTAACACTGAGATAATCTGTTTGATTTTGAAATTCTCTAGTCTGACATCAATCTCTTGAAATTCCTATTGCTTCAAGTCAAACACTTCAAATTTCTTTGTCTTTTTCTTAGAAAAACACCTAAATTGTTGCTTGGATATCTTTTTAAGTAAGCATAAAACAGGTTTATCAGGATATGAGGCTTAAAAAGAAGTCTTGTAGAAAAACCAATTAATACCACAATATATATATTTTATAGAGAACAAGAGGCCTTATCCTCTGAGGCTTTCCCCCCACTATCTCCTTGTAATGCCCTGAACTGCATCCTGTATACTTACTCCTGGAACTTGGGGGAGCAAACAATGGCTATTGACTCCGGCAACATCATCTGGTAGGAGCAGTGGGTATGTAGGTCAACACTGGAGAGGAAAGCAGTCTGTGTGGGATGAGTCTGAGAAGAGGAAAAAAGTCAGAGACTCCCCTCAGTGAGAATATTCAACCATGAAGAAAGCTAGAGTAAGATAGTTCTCAACAGCTGGCCATAATGTCCTTCTCAGCCATTTGCAGCCATGAGGAGTATGTCTGAAGTTCATAATAAGTAATAAACTTACTTTCTAGCATTGTAAACAAGTTTAACATAAGTGTGTGAAGAAACTCATGATTTCTAATTGACCATGGCTTACCTGGCTCCTCACAGCTCTCTCTGTACAATATCCGATTCTGGAATAGATAGTACATACTGCCCAATACTGCAACATGATAGAAGTCAAGGATGTAATAAACCACAGTTAGATGAATGATTCTTCTTCCTGATAGAGGTGTTACATAAGTCTGGGCTCTATAGGCAAAAGTGGCAAAAGGTATCCTATGGATAAAGCATATTATCTACAAATATGAGAGGCAGGAGGTGACTGGATTCGGTGGGTAGTAGTTAAATCACACAAAGGACTCAGTCTTGTTTGGGAAATGGATCAAGATATGAAAATTTGAGGGTAATTTGTTAAAGCACCATCTAAATGTACATTCGAGTTCTTTCATTTGTTCGAGTTCTTTCATTTGTTTTCAATTATTTAATGTTTTATTGAGCACATTTTTGGTGTACAAATGAACAACTACATAATGACTTATGTTCACCTTAGAGGGGGTGTGATCTTAGATAACAAGAATGGAAAAAGAAATACCCAATATGACTCAAAAAGACCACCAACTTTCACTGACAGAAAAGCACAGAGAACAAATAAGTAAACTTGACCGGTGTTTTCAAACCTGTTGTGCAAAAATAAAGCTCTTGGGCAACTTGTCAAAAGCATGGGCTCCTGTGCTCTACCCTGGAAATATCCACACTGAAGGGAAAGTTTTCCTCTTTAAAAAAGCTCATTAAATGATTATGTACTGCCTTGTCTGAGAAGCACCACTCTATAGAATGCTGTGACTAGCTCACTGCAGAGCAGGTCTGCGGGACAGGAACATTTTAGCTGAGTGCTGACAGGAAGTCTGCACACAGGTCTTCGTGGGGCAGGTAAGAACGCTGGTGACCACAACGGAAAAGTTTTCGACCTGATAATAATATGATCTTATAGACTGCTAGGGACAAATGGCCTGTGCCAACACATTTCACCCCACAGTTAGAGCCAGGAATTCTAACTGGGAGCAAATGAGGCCTACACAAGCTGATCTAGGCCTCTGATCTAGAATGGTTGGCTAGAAGGACAATATAAAGACACACAGCAGGGGCTCAATAAATAATTATTAAACTAAATCAAAAAAACTTGCCTTGAGCCTCTGCTTCCTTCTAACTACCATGCCTTCTCTCTCTCTCCTTCCCTTCACAGTTGAGTTTCTTGAAAAAATAGTTATGTCCACTGTGCCCACCATGCTGGAGATAGAAGGCATTTTTGTGAAGAGAAAATAATACACCAAACGAACAGAAAAGAGCAAGGGGAGTGAACGCTGAGGGCGGCCTGGGCCCAGATGAGTGGAATGGCCATAGGAGAGCACTGCTGGCTGAGTCAGGCTGAGAGTATGTGGAGTTCTGGAATACTGGGCTGCGGGTTACACAAGAGTTGGTGATCAATACAAGACCATGCAGTGCTTTTGACCAGGGAATCTGATTTATAGCTGGCAGTGTACAGAAGGAAGAATCCCTCTTTTGTATTCTTCTCTTGCCAATTATAAGATCTAAGCATACCATGTGGACTGCTATTTGTTTTTAATCCCGGGTTAGGAAGGAATAGTACAGAAATATCATGAGGAAAAAAGCTGAGACACTATCAATTTAGGCTCTAAATTTGTTCTCAGGTAGGCCCTCACTAATATTAGAAATATTTTTATCCATTTGCAGCTAAGGTCTACCTGAAGTCTAAACAGTAATTATTCCAGACTTTCCCCTATCACCTCCAGTTTCAAACCCCCTCTGGTTCCCTCTTGCTGGGCAGTGGATCTAGGTACCAATCTTGTTGAAATAAAGACCACCTAAAATGAATTTCCTCAACCCCTCCAAATAAACCTCAAAAATTCCTCTGTGTCTTTCTTTCTTCCTTCAATTCTATACCAGAGGAATGTTTTCTCCCCCATATGAACATTAACGTCCTTATTGTACTTTTGATTTGATACATTCCTACCTCCACATTACCTGTCTCTCCTGCCCTCTAACATCTCCTCCACTGACTGGCTCACTGGGCACTAAAAACACATCCAACTACACACAAGAATGTAGATAAACCTTAAACATGTTAAGCAAAAGAAGCCAGACACAAAAGAATATATATTATAAAATTCTATTTATGTGAAGTTCAAAATCAGGCAAAATTAAACTATCACATTTAGGTGGTAAAACTATAAAGGAAGCAAAGGATTTCCAGAGGTCAAGAAAGGGATTACCTGTGCCAGGGAGGAAGTGTGGCTAGGCAGGAGCATGGGGTGGGAGTGTGTTTCTGGCAATGTTCTTTTTCTTGACCTAGGTAGTGTGTGTACATAGATGTTTGCTAAATGATTCATAACTCAATTTATGTACTTCCTTATAAATGTTGTATTTCACATATATAAAGGTCTTGGAAAAAAAAATCAAAACAAAACACATGGGCGAGGCTTTCCCATAAAATCATAAATTAAGCAAACTTTCTCCCAACCTGGCTACTCCTTAAACCACCATTCCATCTCTTTACTTTCAAGAGCATTTCAAAAAATTAGTGTGCATTTCACTATCACCGCAACCTCAACCCCCATTACTTCTTAAACCTTTATAATCTACTCCCACCACTGTTTAAAACCCCTGAAATAAAGGTCATCAGTGACTCTGGCAAATCCAATGGTCCCTTTCAGGTCTTTATCATTCTGGAGCTCTCTGCAATGTGTGATACAGTTAACATCCTGAGGTTTTTTCTTAAAATATTCCTCCTCCTTTGCCTTAACATTACGCTCACCTTTCTCTTACATCTCTTTGCTTCATTATTGTGTACTCCCTATAATCCCCTAGGGAGCCTGTACCTCAAGCTGCCAGTGAATCTCTTCTTGCTCTCCACTCTCCTCCAGTTCTGAGGCTTCCCACATCAGCTTTGTGCAGAGGTCTCCCAGATCTCTTTCCTGCCTTGGCTTTGCTCCCAAGTCCCAGCTACATTTCCAACTTCCTGATAACTATCTCCACCGATTTCCTGTCTCACCAGTACCTTAAATTTAACATACTCAGAAGTGATCACACCATTTATCCCACTTCCAATACACGTTCTCTTCCTTGAGCCCCTGTTTCTGCTTATGAGATGATCATTTCTACTCCTATGAGTCAGGCCAAAAATCTAGAAGTCATCATTGACATTTACTCATCATTTTCTCTTACTCATACCCCCACATCCTCTAAAATCCTACATTCATTGCCTCCTTCCCAAATGCAATACCATCACCCACGCTCTCATTATTATGAGATTTTATCACCATGTTGATCTCTTAAATGATCTCTCTGCCTTGACCTATCTTAAAACTACCTTTATTATAAATCTTCTAAAGTATAGCTTTGATCATCATTCACTGATCTACTCAAAATGTCAAATCATTATGTTGAACATCTGCAACTAATATAATATTGTATGTCAACTACACTTAAATTAAAAAAAAAAATCATCGTGAATACAGAGAACCTCCCCCCCCAAAAAAAAAACCTTTAAGAGTTCTCTACTTATTAAAAAAGAGAACTATTCTGCCTGTTCACCCAATGTATCATATTAAGGCTTATCTATTATCCATTTCCTGACAGGAACCACAAACTCCAGCAAACTGGACCACTCAATGCTCTAGGAACACAGTCTGCCTATTCCAGTGCTTTCCCCTCCAGAGGGAACTCCCGTTTACCCCATCTTGTCAAAATTCTAGTAAACTGGTATGGCTCTTGACCCTCCCCTCCTCTGAATTCCAGTGCTCTCTTTGCACCTCTTGAGACACTTGGCACATTCTGCCTCACGTGAAGAGTTATTACTTGTTTATATGTCTAATCTCCTTTATAAGACTAAAATCATATCTTACTCAAATTTGTATCTCCTGGTAGGTAAGGAACAAGTTTTCTATCTCCCACATACTGTAAGAGGGGACACACAAGAGAAGGCAAATATTCATGTAATCGAACTGAAGAAAATGATGGAGGCACATGGGACTGCCTCACAGGAATTTCTCACATTCTAACAGAGAAGCTTGTGTAATCTTCCCAAATCCAGAAATGAGCTGACTTGTTTGTATGTAACCCTGTCACACAAAATGAAAAGCAGCTCAGTCTATGAGAGTGAGGGATTAAACAGGAATAGCAAGAAAAATTAAGAAATAATCTTTAGGGACAGAATTATATTTTACCTAATTATTATCAAAAGACTACATAAGATATGCAGACACTTAAAATCACCTATATTGGGAGCCCTTCTGGATTACATAAAGGTATATGCTACTTTAAGAAAAAACAAATGCAAGCATCTGATTAACTTCCTTGGCTCATGTAAAATATTTTGATTTATATACTTTTAGGAACATATATACTATATATGAAGTAGATGTAGTCAATGTGTACATCTATTCTAGGCCCACATCCCATCATCATTCGTACTCGCAGGGAAACTGGAACTTTAGGAAAAGAAGATTATTTTTATTAAAGAAATTTTTTTAAGTAAAAAAATTAAAAAGCCCTAAGTAGTTCCCAAAAATCAATACCAGAGTACAAGCAATCAAATATGGTAGGGAAGTCAAGCCTGCATCCAAGAGAGGGAAAAATAATCACCTAAATAATCTGAACATGATTTACTTTGCTCAAGGAAAGTAACTAGCAGTGTGTTTACAACATTGTGAGAGAAGAGACCAATCCTTAGAGAGCTTGCAGTTGCTTACATGAATCCAGCCCAATGTGATGAGGCCCTGCTGATCCTGTATGAGGAAAAGCTCTTCTTCATTCTCAGTGTTGCAATAATCAGACCCAGCGCTTTGCTTGGGGATGAGAACATGAGTGATGGTAAATTCATTCCTCATCTGTTAAAGGAGAAAACAGCTTGTCACAATTCCCTGGTGCTTATGCAAGCCCACTCTGTCACAGCAGTGGCAAATTAAACACCCACAAAAGAGAAGGCCCTTCCCATCCCAGTCTACATCTTGCTCCCTGAATCCCTCACCTCAGTGGTTCACAGACTTGGCTGCTCATGTGCACTGCCTGGGGCTGCTCTGCAAAGCCACAGATACCCACAGCCCTGGGAAATTTCCTGCTGCAGTGAAATGGGTTTACTCGTGGTTCTTAACAAGCTCCACATATAGTACTTCTCTTCCTTTGCTCACGTCTAAAGTAATTTCCCTTTCACTGTTTCTCTAAGTCTTTCTCATCCTCTAAGTCAGTTTAATTCTATTCCACTTCATTCATTTATTCTTTCAGGAGTTAGTACTGGGTTCTGTAAGTGCCTCCATTCAATGATTTTTCCTTCCTCAAAAATTCCTAGTCCTCTTATTGTACAATCTGTCATGTTATTTATCTTTTGGTGTATATCTCCCATTTCTCCAGAGCGCTCAGGTACTTTGTGTGGACATGTGCTATGTGCCTTACATATTTCATATTTCCAGGTCCTACAATAAAGCAGGTTCTCAAAAAATGATATACAGGTAATGACTGGATCTCCCTATCAAGTTTAGAATTAGGTATTTCTTACTGCTAGCATTAAAATAATCAGTTCAATTCAATGGACTCTGAAAATCAATGAAATACAAGGTCACCAAATTCAAAGTGACATTGCATTATGCTGTCCATGGTCCCTTCCCCAGAGAGTACAGTGCAAAGAGTAACTGACATTGGATATCTTCTCTGAGAGTCACAGAAAGCCAAGGGGAAAGAAAGAGTCTCAGCTCAGGAAAGCATTTTTACCAGTTTCCCACAGAGAATTCCACATGTCTCTACTCCTCGTGCAGTGTTGGCACTGGCTAACTGGAGAAACTGCGGGCAGAGCCTCCCGGGTACCACCACGTGGCGTAGTCCATTGATCGTAGGGGCTGTAATGGAGAAATAGGAAAAGTCTGAGACCACGGGCAGAGGCTCCCCAAGAAGACTCAGAGTTAGCAGCCTTGGGAGAGCAATGCCAAATCACTGGCAACACCCCAACTTCAGGCAGTGAGTGGGAACTTCATCCTCAATGGCAGAGAAAGAGTTGTAAAGTCTTTTCTCCAACCTCTGGCAACAGCTGTTTGGGAGTACATTATTTCAAGAAAAGAAGAGGGCTTTTAACCATTCAAGTTAAGACAAGGGTAAATTTAAAAGACATTTCTGAGCTATTCAGGAATTCTGACACTATCTAATATAAATGATTTAAAATAAACCTCATTCAACTAAATTTTTATTTTTATTTTAAATCTCTTTTATTTTAGAGAAGAATTTCAAAGAGTATGACTTTCAAAGAAATACACCAGGCTATATTCTAGATAACAGGAAGTAATTTGGGTAACTACTTACTTCAGAATTTATTTTCTTAGAAGAATATTAAAATGGTAAAATGAAACAAAAAACATACTCTGGTCTTCAACAAGGCACTCATGAACAAAGCAGCTCATAAACCTGGTTCAGAATGCCAAGAATGAACCCAGGCCCTGAAATCTAGGGGGAAACCCCATGAGAGAGCCAGCAGGCTAAAATCAGAGAGTGTCTTTCACAGTTATATTTTCTTAAAAAAAAAACAAAACAAAACTGAAAAAAGATGTTCTGCTTCTGCACATTCAACAGCAAGATCTGAAATGCTGGAGGGGTAACAACTTTAAACCAAGAGCCAAGCAGTCACATGGCAGTCCGATGACAGTACGTGAGGAGTCCGGATTAAGGTTTGGCACAGTCCTTTCTTTTCAATTCAATAATCACTTACCAAGTGCATATCAAGTAAACACTGTGCTCAGCCCACAGGGAACACAAATAGGAATAAGACCTAAGCCCCAACCTGCAAGAAGTTAAAATCTAGTTATTGACAACTAATTACACAATCAGGTAATGATCTCTACTATATTACAGATAATAAGACTTCTGAGAGTTTTAAGAACAAAAAAAATCAATCCATTGAAGGGAAGGGTACCTAGAAAAACTTTAAAGGGGAAAAAAAGGGAAGGCAGAGATAGAGAAAGGGGATTTTAGGTTCAGGGCAAATGTTAATAAATCTCCTAAGGTAAGACAGTCCAGGGACTATTCTGGGAACATGAGTGTCCAATTTGACCAGAGTATAGAAAATGGATGAAGGAATAGTAGTGAGAGACAAGTCTGCCATGTGAGAAGAAACTCTAAAGGCCAGGCTTCAGAGTCCAGTACCCTTTGCCCACTCTTACATTGTCTTCTAAGTAGATCTTCTGCAAAGCTGACACCCTTAAATGACTACTTAAAAGGATGTTCCTATCCAAAAGTATCTATTCTAATAATCAAGGTATACTCATCATTTTACAGCTGTTATTTTCTCATAGTCAATCAATGGTGAGAGGAGGAAAAACTGTCAACAGTTTTTATGCTAGACAGAATTACCACCAACTACACATAATATTTACCCTGACTAAACTCCTTAAAGATTAGGAATGCTTCAGGGCAAGCACAACTCAGTAGGCACCCCGTCCCCTCCCTTTTAAAGTCAGTTGTTAAACTGCAAAGTGATGCAATAAATTTCAAGTTTTCTTTACAAAAGACTAACAGTGGTCTCTAGTTCAGTGAATATTTCAAATCTCTATATAACTCTTAAAAGCTGAAGGTGTGACTCTCAAGGATATTATTAGCTCTTTAGAAAATCAGCTTGGGCCAGGGTAAATTACATGGCTTAAGCAAAGGCCACTTTCATAACATAGCCAGTATTATATGACACAGTATGGCAATACTGATAACATGGGTTTCTGTGACCAGAGCCTAATGAGCAGAATCATGGAGGTAATCTTAGGCTGAATCCCCCAGAAAGGCATTCCATTTGGTTGCAACTGAGATGGAAGAGGACATAGGCAAAAGGACTCACTACTTTCTGAATTGCTCAATGCTCCAGGTTTCAAGGATCTGTCCACCACAGGTGGCTTGGCAGGCCTTACAGTTGTATTACAGTCCGAAGGCTGTGTGGATGCGACAGGTGCTGTGGGGGACACATCTGGGGAGGGCTTCTCCAAGTCAGGCACAAGTGGGCCACCCAGACCAGGGTCCACCTTCCCAAATTCCTGCACAATTTTCAGTCGCTCTTTTTCTAGCTCCTGATTCCGGATCATCTCCTCAAAGGCATGGAACTGTTCCTGCTCCAACTGTTGCTGCTTCTGTTGTGCTACCCTCTGCCTCTCCTTTTCTAGCTCCTGCTGGATGGTCACATTCCGGGCAAATTCTTCTGCTTCCTTCTTCTACAAAGAAAGAATAGGAGTTAGGCTAACACTACACTCAAGTGAATGCATACCTTAGGAGGACAAGGCTTTTACAGGAGGAGTTCCCAAAATGTACTTTTGTTCTGGCCTGATTTCCCAACACAGAATTCAGGCTTCCCTCAGTACCTATATATACACAGAAGAGTCACTCCTGTCTATCTAGCCACTGCATAACTATTTTTCAAGGACAGTTAAAGCACCAATCCTCTCAGTACCCTTCCCAATGACTCTAATTAATGCATTTTCTTCTTTACTGAAATTTTGATGCAACTTATTGTCTGCACCTCATAATTAGTATCATATGCAGTTTTATTCTCTAACTGTGCCATGTATACATTCTATCCCAAGTGAGGCTTTAAAACCGAACCAAATATAAACTTATAGCTGCTATGTTGGGTTTCTCTACTGAATTTTAATCTCTGAAAATGAAGCCTCCGAAATTTTTCTGGTGACCAGTTCAATACAGTGTGACATTTTTAATGAACAAGAAATACCAGGTAATAATCTCTTTCATTAAGGTTTTCACTCATTTGGCACCTAAGAAATATATGCCCCATAGCTGTTCATCCCTCTGCTGATTTTTACCATCAGAGTCCAGAACAGAGCTCAGTAGAGTGCTACAAAATAATGTGGAAGTGCTTGCAGTGTGTATTCACATCTGACACAGACCACTGACAGTGCCTTGGGATTTTCTCCACATGCCTGAACTGACTCTTCCTAACAAGAATCATTTGAAAATGGCTTGGAGGAAAAAAATCAATTATTTCAAACAGTTATAGCCTGTTTCAGGTATAACCAAATGTGAATCAAGCCTGCCAAATTATCTGATCTGAAAACCTGTATTTTACTGAGAATTTCCATTGTTCTCAGGTTCTTGCTCTAGATACAGCAGACAGGCAATATATTTTCTGCCCCTTAAGTTGCCATTACGGATAAGCAGGCTAAATCTGTGTTAGAATCCTCAGCCTGAACACTTGTGTTCTGTTTTTTTGAGCTTCTGGCCTTTGCCAAATAAAGTATCACATTCAAATCACATGATCTGCCAAAATATCGTATTATAATCCCAAGAAACAGCCTAAGAAACCAAAATAATTTCCTTTTTGTTGTTGTTGTTCTATACTTACTTTTTCTTCATTATATTCGTGTATTCTTTGGTATATCGTTTTAACAGCTCCGCTTTCAACTCTTCTGCTTTGGGAAATGCAATCTCCTTTAATTTCTGACATGCACAAAAAACTAAGAATTAGAACAATTCTTGGCTAATTAAATAGAAAAGTAAAAAGAAGCCTTAAGTCAAATTTACAAAGGCAACATTTCTAAAAGTGATTTAAAATACCCCCTACTGTACCATATGTGTTACTCATACTGATTTGGTGAAATAGCCTCATTTCCTATTGCAGGATTTGATGCTTAGATATAGACACTACTACTTTTACCTTGAAGTTAGCATGTGGCACATTGAAGCTTTTAGATGGGAAACGGTGAAAGTGAAGACCCACCTTTACTGTGTCTTTCTTTTCAGGAATGACAGTTGATTTGTAATCTCGATGCTTTGGTAATTTCTCAATAAACAGCCTAAGGAATAGATCAGAATAATTATGATACAAAGAAAATGTCCACATGTTCGAAAGACTCCTAAGAAGTGCAATTCCCTTGTCCTGCAGCCACTGGATGATGAGTTTCCAGATGTGCAGGGGAGAGGTGACAGGCACACCCAGACAGACCATGTTCCTCTGACCATCTCTAGCCCTGTAAAGAGCAACAGTGTTTTTTCCTCTTCTCCTAAATCGGGCCTGCAGCAGCAAGCACCAGACTCCTACAACAAAAAAGATGGGGGGAAAAAGCCTATCCTGTGCCCCAAAATATATCTCAAAAGAGATTCTTTTCATGATGAGACAGTGACAGGCTTCCAAAGGAAAGGGCCTCTGTCACAAATCATTCTTCAGAGAACCGTTTGGCAGCCAAGGGCTAAAAGACAGCCATGTTCTTTTTCTACTCCTACCCATGTGACCTTTAATTTTTTGGCTTTTTTCCTTTGGGATTCATGTTCCTGCAAAGAAGAATACTCTTTGCATCATACTAAGCACTGAGAACATGTGTAATAAGTGCACGTTACATGTCTAATGTGCACTATGATCTCTAATGAATAGTGTTTGGAGAAGCATAAATGCTAGATTTTCTCTTTCAATTCTTCTCCTTGGCTGTAAAGCTCAGTGGGGAAAAAAAAAAAACTGACCCAATTCACAGACCTCTAACATTTAGGATGTCTACTTGGGGACACTGAAAATGAATGGAAGTCCAGTATCCTGTCAGAGCCTGACAGTATCCTGTCAAAGTGGCAAATTCAGATTTCACTATCAGCAGGCCAGCTCCAGCCTACTCTTTTAACTACCACACAACACTGCCTCCACATGGCTCCTGGAATGTCCACGACTACTGGACAGGTTCTGAACAAAGGGGTCTTTTAAGAGAATTGGTTTGTAATAAATACAAGCCAAGTCCCAAAACAAATAAATTGAAGTTAGCTTGCCCACGGCCCTAAAATACTCTGCTGTAGTTGAGATTAACTGATTCTTTTCCATTTTCTGCCTATGAGCAGGAGAAAATGGAGGAGGAAGCCTCAGTAAAGGGAAAAGAAGGTGGCTTCCCTCAAAACAAACCCTCTCTAGATAAGATTTCCTCCTTCAGTTCTATATTTGACATGTAAAATTTTACTTCAATCGAATCTGACAAGACTCCTCAGGCAGGGAGGAATTCTAAAATCGAAATGATTTAAAAAATCTTCCCTTTGGGTTCATGCAAAAGATGTAAAACAGTTTCCTTGCAGTCTACATTTAAAAAGAGTACAGATTTATTTGTTCAATCATGAAGTCCTAGGGGGATATTAAGATAAAAAGACACAGTTCTTATGTTTAAGAGACTGATAATTCAGTAACTCTCTCACCTTGGCACCAAAGACCAAGGTACACATTCACTTTAGCAGGCTGAATGTGCTTCGTAATGAAGCCTGAATCAGCCAAGAAAATCCATGTCATATAAACCTCCACACTTTATGTTCACTTATGCTCTCAACCTGAAGAAATAGACTGTAAATTCCCTGAGGCCAGAGATGACTTTCTTATGCTTCTTTGTATATTCCTCTAAAATCAGCACAGTGCCTTGTATAAAGAGGCATTTGATAAATTTCTAATGAATAGAACAGACTTAAAACCTCTGGATGAGCTGAGTGAAGGAAAAAAACATAAAAATACATATAGTATTCTATCTCATATGTAAGAAAGAGGAAAAATTATATATAGGTATATAGATATCTATCTATTTACTTTATCTTTAAATATCTAAAGAAACATAGAAAGTATATACAGAAACCAATAAAAATAGAAGGCAGGGGAAATAGGGTGGATGAGACAAGAGTGGGAGTGAAACTTGTCACCATAAACCTTTTTATACTATTTAGACTGGAATCGAGTTTATAACTAAGGATAAAACTTCCAGACCTGTACATGAATACTTTCCCTTGTTTTCAACAACTGTTGTCCATTTTCTGAATGGGGACACATGAGCAGAAGGGTCTTCTGAAAGCAGAGAATGGGGAACATAACCCCTCTCCATACTGGAGGAATCAGAGCTTATTGGTTAGGAGGACAGGCTCAGGAGCCACCCTGCCCAGGCTCAAATCCTGGTTTGGTGAGTTACTAGCCATGTGACCTATGGCAAATTACTTAATCTCACCATCCCTCAGTTTCTATGTAAATATATATAAACTATATATGTGAATAGAAAATACTACCATTGATAGGGTTGCTGTTATGCTTAAAAAGATTTTTTAAAAGTGCTAAGCAAAGTGCCTAGCATATAGCTAACATCTACTATGTGTTTACACAGTTGTTTTTACACATAGATAAACAAAAAATGTGAGCAAGAAGAAGAGCCGAAGATGCTAACACCAGGACTAGAAACGTTCTAGGCATAGAATAGCTATGGCCCAGATGTACATTGTTCTCTAGGGTTATATCTGGCTGCAGCCCAGAGTGAGGGAACGTGACAAAGCAAACAAAGATACATTGGCAAAACACAAGCAAAACAACCTAACAGAACAATACAAAAACAAAGATAAGGAGAAAAGGTTAATATAAAAGGTGAATAAGTGACGAGGTGGCCAAGTGGTTAAGATGATGGACTGCTAAAAGGCAAATAAGTTTATGAAATGGTACTCATAACAAAAGAAACTGAAATTAAGATATTTTCATCCATCAGATTGGCAAGGCCTTAAAGATCAATTATAATCAGTGTAGGCAAGGGTGTAGGGAAATGAATGTCCTTATACACTCTTAGCAGGTATAAGTTGATATTTTTTTCTTAGGGGAGGGAGGCAGGTGTGAGACAACTATTAACAACTTTAAATGTGTATATCTTCTAAACTCACAATTCTCTTTTTAGGAATTTATCCTATACAATAGTATAAAGGTATATGTATAAGATTATTTAAAAGAGCATTGTTCATAAAAAGTAGGGAAAACTGAAAACCTAAATGTCCACCAATAGGTATTGTTTAGTAAGTTATGGTGTACCCAAATGTGAAAAGCAACATAATCATTCATTCATGCATCAACAAATATTTATAGAGCATCTACTAAGACTTCAGGAATTATTGTAAAGGTTGGGGATTTGGCAGTGAATGACAGTCACGAATTCTTCAGAGTGTATATCACAGTGGGGAAACAGACAATAAACAAAATAGAAAGTATATAGTAATCAGTGCAAGAAAAAGTCATTAATAGGGAAGGCGAATAGGAAGTGATGGGAGGATTGTGATTTTAGATAGGGCAGCTAAGGGTATCCCTGGGAAGGTGGCACTGAAGTAAGGATAGGAAGAGAGTGAGCCATGAAGAGATCTGGGATAGGACTGTTCCAGGCAGAAGAGTGAGCCCTGAGGCAGAGTGAGATAAACCATTATGCCCAGATATGGAAAGATAGGACTGTTAAGAAGGCAAGTTGTAGAACAGAATATATTGTATGATTTCATTCATGCTTTGAGAAAAAAGGATAAACATATGAGTCCACGTGCTTATATGGGCATAAACATTTTCTTGTACATGCAAGAAACATAACAGTGGTTATTTCTGGTAGATGAGACTTTTCACTTTAGTAGTTCCCTTGCTATATGTTTTGAGAAAAATGGTTTTAATCACAAACAAATATTGTGTATAAAAATAACTAATTAAAAAGTCAAATGGAAATTCTATAACATGAAAGTATTAAGGACTCTCATTTCTTCCAATCTTAAAAAGTTAATCAGAAAAGCATAATCATAGATTAAAGCCCTCTTTAGTTTATAAGTCCCAGTGCTAGCTGTGACCATTTTCAGAAAGCAGGTTGGTGTTATAGGAGGCTCACACAGCAGACAGGAATTGCTTAAGTCTTCTGTAACTCCCTTCTAGTCAATGACCATAAAAAGCTGTGAAAGAATCCACTGCCTGGATGATTGTCTATGCTCACCATGAAAATATGTACTGCTTTAATATGCTGGATATCCTTCTATACCAGGGTCTGCAAAAGGCAAAGCATTCCTACTGCAGGGAAAGCCTCTGAGGGGGTAAATGTGCTTGAGATCATCAAGATGCCTGAACTGCTCCTGGGAAAAGAACAAACATGCCTTTTAAACTTCTGAGTTAAAGGATCCACAAAAGATCTAGAAGAGTGACTCAATAGTGGGGGAGGCAGGGGAGTGGAAAGGTGAATACCTGCCCTACTCCTTCCTCTTTCCTCAGTTTAATAATTGCCAAAGTGAGCCATTGTTACTGACAGGAATAGACCAAGTAAAATAGACCAAGTAGAAAGACAGACCAAGAATACTAAACTAGAACTGTTTTCCTACTCTTAGGGCTTGTCAGTTCACAGAATCAGGATCAGGATCTTGAAGATATCTGCAAGAAAAATGGAGGTAGCTACTTTTATTTGATTCAGGTCACAAAATCCCAAATTAAACCCTAAATCTAACAAATAAAATAAACGAGTATCTATATCTCACCCCCTCTTATGCAACTCTCCACCAGGCCTTGTTCATTGTATCAAATGGTCCTATAAGTGGAACCACATACAGGGACAGACTCTCCATATGTCTCTCTGTTAACACTGATATTCATGTCACTCTAACATCAAATCACAGAAAAATATCAATTGCTTGAGAATCCATGTACTCTTAATCCTATCCCCTCTTGCCTATTTAGGAGTTTATTGCTATAGTTAAACTCTCTTTTATGTAACATCAGCCTACCCTTCTCCATCAGCAAAAAAGTATGATTAGAATCTCCCATCTTAAAATATACACCACACATTCACACACTCCTTGCCCCCCTTCAATTACTTCTTTTTCTATTTTACTTCCTATCCAAACTTCTACAAAGAGATGTCTACACAATATGCCAGGTCTTGGCAAACTATGACTAGTAGGTCAAATCAAGTTCACTACCTGTTTTCATAAATAAAATTACATTGGAACACAGCCATGCGTACTTGTACATATATTGTCCATGGCTGATTTTTAAAGCAGAGGTTGTGACAGAGATTAAATGGCCTGAAAACCCAAAAGGTTTACTATGTGGCCCTTTACAAAAAGTTTGCTGTCTCCACTTTCTTATTGTCCATTTACCTTTCAACACACTCTAATCTAGTGTCTCTCTAACCCTTCTAGTGAAATTGCTTACCGAAACCACCAATGGCTTCATGTTACTATACCCAACTCTTCACTCATCTGACCTATCTGACCCAGCTGGCTCCTCTCCTGCGAACATTGACCTCTTTTGGCTTCTACGAAACCACTGACACCTGGACTTCTTCCTGCCTGTCAATTTTCCTTTATAGTCTCCTTTGCTAGCCCTCCATCTACTAGCCAACCTCAGGCTCAGCCCAAGGCTCCTTTTTTTATTCTATAGTCTCATTATCAAGGATTCTTGATCCTTTTATGTGTTGTGGATCCTTTTGGCATTTGATGAAACCTATGGACTCCTCAGAATAATTTTTTAAAAGATACAACATAAAATACAAAGGATTACAAAAGAAACCAATTCTACTGAAATACAGTTTTCAAAATATTAAAAAACTGTGATGTGTGCTTCTTTATTAATGCATTTATTAAAGTATCATTAATGTATTAAAAAACAGGATCTAGTCATGGGTGTAAATGCTACCTTGAAATATCAGCAACAATTGTTATGTGTTATGAAAATATCTTGATTTTTATTGATGACAAAATTACAAATACAGGTATACCTCATTTTTATGCTCTGCAGATATTGTGTTTTCATGAATATTGAGGCAAGATCTTTCACCAGCAAAAAGATTACAATTAGCTGAAGGCTCAGATGAGGGTTAGCATTTTTTTAGCAATAAGTATTTTTAAATTTAGGTATAAACACTGTTTTTATTAGAAATAATGCTATTGCACACTTAATAGACCACAATATAGAGTAAATATAACTTCTATATGCACTGAGAAACCAAAATATATACATGACTAATATTATTGCAAAATTAACTTTATTGCAGTGGTCTGGAACTGAATCCTCAATATCTCCAAAATATGCCTATATTACTACCACTGTCATTTAAGACCTATATTCAAAATGGAAGAAACTGCTAAATTTTAGAGGTTAGTCAAAATTAAGAAAAGTTTTTCCCAATCAAGTTCATGGATCCCAAGTTCTATCAATGAACCTCTGTGCTAGAAGGTCTCAGTAGTTCTCAGGGCTTCAGAACCATTGTATATTGAGGATTCCTGTGTTTGTATTCCCAACCTAGACTTCTCTGAGTTCAGACTGGTACATCCAACCTCCCACTGGACATCTCAACTTGGATATCTTACAGATATCTCAAATTTAACATCTTTAACAAGTCAAAAAAACAAAACAAAACAAAACAAAACAAAAAAACAACAAAAACAAATCCCCAGACCTGCAGTCTTGAATCTACCCACTACCCAACTCCTTTCGATACCACTCTCCCCATCTCAATAAATGGACCACCACATCCTAAGTTACTCAAGGAAGAAACCTGAGGTCAACCTTAATACCACCTTCTTTCCCAAACTATTTTAAATAAGTCCTATGGTGTCTACCTCTAGAACACCAAATCCATCCACTTCTTTTCATGATTCAGCCCTGCTTGCCTCTCTAACCTCATCTGAAAGTCATTCTCCCTCCTTACTACACTCAAAATACAATGACCAACTCTATTGCAGCCTTCAAGTCTCTGTTTAAATCTTATCTTCTCAGACAAACCTTACCCTGACTAGATATTGAATTAGATATATGTTATTCTCTGTCACAGCATCTTCTCTGTGGCTTTCATAGCACTTTCCTCATTTTGTAACTACATATTATTTGCTTACCTGTTTACTGTCTTCTCCCACAACTAGAAAGGTACACCAATAAGGGCAGGAGCCATTTTACTTACTATGTATCCAGGACCCAGCACAGTGCCAGGTAGATAGTAGGTCTATGTGATACATAATTGTTGAATGAATATGGTCCTTGCCCTTGAAGCACTTTCTATGTGGGGCAACAGGATACAGAAAACCCTTCAGAAAATATCTGGTAGAGTGATTCCACAATTCTACTGAACTTTCTCAAAGGAATTATACCCCTGGGTCTCATTCTGGGAAAACTATCCACGAGATTACTGGAAATATACAAGAATACTATTTCTATCAGCAGCAGAGTATATGAAGAGGGCCAGTAGCCAAAAGACTTCTCAGGAAAATAAATTTTGTGTCCACTGTGTCTAGGAATTAAAAACTCAAAACAGCAAAGAGAGGCAGAAATGTAATTATAATTCTATGAAACTTTATCAACATTGAGGTCACAAGATAAAGTATGATGGCATGGACAGAATGAGAGATTTTTGAGGAAATAGGCACCATTTCTAAAATTAAGAAAGAAAAACAACAGTCCCTTTTCTCCTCTCTAAAATTACAATATGAATCCTAGGCTGTCCATTCTTAATACCTACTTTTCTTTAGAGCACTGATTCTCAACTGGGGCAATTTTGCCCCTCAGAGAACATCAGGTAATGTCTGGAGACATTTTTGGTTGTCACAACTGTGGGGGAGGAGGTGCTACTGGCATCTGGTGGGTAGAGACTAGGGACAATAAAAATACCCTACAATGCACAGGACAGATGTTCCCCTACAATGTCCCCACAACAAAGAATTATTCAGCCCCAGATGTCAATGATGTCAATGTTGACATACTCTGCTTTAGAGTAGTATGTGATTAAAAACTTACTGTGATATAATTGATATGCATATATCATCTCTGGGAGGACATACAGGAAACTAAGTGGGAATGTCTCTGGGAGGGAAACTGAGGGTTTGGTGGGAAAGAGGAATAGTAGGAGACTTTGCTTTTTAGATATTTATACCCTTTTGTGCTTTCTGAATTCTGCACCATATGTACGTGTTATCTATTCAAAAAACAATAATAAAAAAAAGTCAGTGTGGCTTAAGACTATGATCTCAAAAGACTACCTTCAACTTATAGAACACTACCAAAAGAAAAACAAAAGAACAGGATTGATGTTGTAGAATGAATCCTGATTTAGAGTTGGAAAATCTGGGCTTTGTCACTCCAAACTGTAGAACAAATCATATCACAAACCCTGAATTTGTTTCCTTATTTATAGAATAGGAGAATACACAAGAATACTACTCAATGTACACAGAACTGTGAAGATCAAATGAAATAATGCAAGTGAAATACTCTATGATCTATTCAGATTTAGAGCCATACAAATACATTGTAATTTTTATTATCTTTTAAAAGGTCCTGGTATTACAAAAGAACAAGACTGGGAATTAAACATTATTCTCTTCTTATATTACACATCATTTCATGATCATGGGAACTTTAGGAGTTGTTCCCTATTAATTGTACAGAAATTTTCCATTTTTGCTGCCCACCTGAGATGCTAAGCAACTCAAGAGAAAGGTCTTATGACAAGCTACACAAACTGTAGGTGGTCAATACTTATTTGATGATTTGCATAATTATGATAAAAGGTTAAGGAGAAAAAACTTTTTCCTGAATCATTCAATTTGCTAGAGGTGAGGAATTTTTGCTCTGCTAAGCCTCAGCATTAATCTTACGATTGGCTGCCTTAATACAGAGAGGACAGGAAAAACATTCATCAACACAAAACATGTGTGGTTTAACCACCAAGTCTCTTACCTAACAGCTGGGCCATGTGGGCACAGGCCAAAGAGCTAGGTCTCTTACTCATGAAATTACTGAGTCATTAAAATAACACTTTTGAATGTCAAAGACAGCCAATAAGTAGGAGCTGCCAGAAAAAAAAATGATTAATGATAACGATGTAAAGTTCTCTAGCTTTAGCAATTCTGAGCAAATAAATGAGCACAAGAGCAAAATGAGTGAGGCATCAGTCACTGAAAAGAAAAAGGTAACTGGAGGTGTCTTACGTGATATACTTGTTATAGAGGATGAAGGCATGTTCAATGTTGCCTTCCTCAGAATAAATGGATGCCATTCGGATAATCTCAACTCCAGAGCGGAAGTACCGACGGGTGGAATGTCTTCATTTATCTCCACCGCACTACCCATCTGGGAGAGCGCCCTCACCCGGTCTTCGGGAGGTAGGCTCACATCTCCATGGTCAGACATCAGGACCAAGAAGTTCTAAGACAGAAAAGAGAAAAAAGAGGCATCAACACCATGGCCCACATCATCCTAGCACAAACTAGCACACAGTGTGTTTACCTTGCAAACTTCTACCTTACAAAGACATTAAGAAAAAAATACCATATGCTGTGGCTCATATTAAATGAGGTCTCTTTCTCATAAGAAGGCTGAGAACATCAAGGAAGCCATATCACAATGATAAAGGATTGGCTCACTCACAAATCCACAATCCCCGTGTCATAATTAGGCAGTACGAGGAGTAAAACTGTAATGGGCCACAGGGGATTCACTTCTACCCTTTATGCCAATCATTCCCTGTTATTAGGTGGCCCTGTCTCAGCAGTCTAAAAGGAGGAACAGCATCTTACATTTTTGCCTTATTTCTCCTCCCACCACACGTCCATCCTCCCCAGTACTTGGCAGAGTAAAGTCAATGAACTTTCATGATGATTGTTAACTGACTTCAAGTTTGATTTTTATTTAATCTGAAAGTAACTGACATTTTTCTGTGGTGTACTTTTTCACATTTGAGCACAAAGTTAGTTAGGAGAATTGGTCTGAGAATGAATGTTCCTAAGCCTCACTTTGCTCACTAACCACTATTCCAATCAATCTACATCATTCATCAGGGCAAGGAATTTAAATCTTGAAGAAAATTTATTCAAATCTATCTTCAAAGACAGCCTTGTTTGACTAACGAAAGGGTACGAAGGTAGCTTGGAAGCAAAAAACAAAACCAACAAAAAACCTGGGAGTTTTCCCTCCTCAGGTCTCAAACTGCAGTAATTCTACAACCTTTCTAGATATTGTTGCTATGAGTATTGTTGTATGAGAATCAGATCCTAGCCTCTCAGATATCACTCTATAACATTTCCAAAAAGAATCTGGGTATTTGATATACACTGAATTAAAGTACATCCTAACCGGCATTCTTTAGAATATACATTTATGGTGGATTCATTTTGGAATTCAAGGCCCTGTGTCAGCTGGCCCTTTTTGCCTTTCAATCTTAAACTTTACTTTTTTTCAATAGAGATAGTTTGCTTCAGTCAGGATTCTGATCCTGTCTATCCACTTTTGTTTCCACTGCAACTCTTCCGTCAGAAATAGTCTTTCCCTGGTCAGTTGTCTCTCTAGGTACACTTCCTCCACTAAGCTTCCTTTCTAAAAACCCTCATAAAGTACAAAAGCTGTGGATACTGCCAGAGATGCAGAGGCTTCCATTTCCCACAAACGGTCTCATACAGCTGCTAGCAAATCGCACCACACACACCAATTGTCTACTAAGTAAATTCAGTCTGGGCCTTAAAAGCTGACTGAAGCAGAGGATGCTGTGTTGCCCTCAGTATCTCTCAGGAGAGGATCTTGTGGGTCAAGAATGAAAACCCTCCAAGGCCAGCAAGCGGGGGCGGTCCTACAGGGCCGAGCAACACTCCAAAGATATCAGCGACCGCAAAGGCGGGGACGGTGCGGTGAAGGGCTGAGGGCAAAGATGACGAGAAAGGAGGAAGTAGCAGGATGAACGGAGGGGGCGTTGCAGCGAATAGGGATCTCCTGACAGCTGCTTGAGGCCCCTATCTTGAAGGAACTCAAGCCCAAATTGCCAATCCGGGACAAAATCATCCCCGGTCTTCGGGTATTTCAAGCGCAATAGGCGGGACGCGCTGGGCCTGGCTGGGGCCCGGAGCCGCCAGGGGCCTCCGCGCGACGGGCTGGGCAGGGGACCAGGGTAGACGAAAGCTTGCAGGCCTCACACTCACAACGGTTACTCCGCTTGAGTCTGACCACGGTCAGTGCCCCAGCCCCATTAGATTCCCGCGACCTTTTCCCACCTGTCCCTGCGGACGGCACTCGGCGTTTCCGTGAACGTCACATCCGGCGCTCGCCCCACCCACTACCGCTGGTCGGTAAGAGATACAATCCGAAGATTTTAGGAAGCTGTGGGCAATTGATGGGCGGGGCTAGAACAGCCTCCTGCTGAAAATCCGACCAATGAGGAGAAAGCTCGACGGCGGCCATCTTGGTAAAGGAAATCCACGGAGAGGAAGGGGGTAGTTAAAGGAACCAATGACTAAGATAACTTGCTTTTAGAATTATTTCATTTGGGGTGAGGTTACCTGTCAGTCTTTCTATGACATACCAATCTAGCATTCAAGAGGGATTGCTGATCCGAAGTACCTGGCTAAACTAACCAGGGTTTCTAATCAGGGAAAGGAAAACAAAATTTCGGCTTGTTTGTATTAATTTCTTCACAAAATTGATGGCCTGAGGTATTAGGCAGTCACTTTTTATAGCCTAGGAAAGAACTTAGGTTAATTTTTAATGTCAGAACACCAATAAAATGTATTTAAAATGGATGTTTAATTTCTAAGGGTCACTGTACAAAGCAATTGGGGACACAAAGATCTATATGACACAGTTTTTGCTTCTGTGCCCAGGATAAGACAGTTATTTACACCAAATACAGAGTAGCACAGCCTGTGTGTGTGTATGTGTATGTATGAATATATGAACAGCCTTTTCCCAAAAGTATCCTGCAAGCTAGAAAAAGATATGGGCTAAGCTATGTGAAAAAAGGGAAATACGGTAAGTGCACTGGGATCTTTTACACTTGTGTATAACAAATGAATGCAAATTATGTTCCTTTTCAATTGGAGTTGGAATTACCTGATGAAGAGTTTCCTTGAGAAGTCTACAGTAAAACTAGTAACATTAAGATGAATTTCAGATTTGGAGCTCCACCTACAGTTTGTTTCAAGAGTGGTATCCCCTGTCACCAAGAAAAAAGTCTAGTTGGGAAAATGAATTCTTATGTGTGCTTGGAAAGGTTTTCAATATATGTGTATTAATGCAATACTTAAATGTGTACATAAAGGGTCAATTTTATTTAAAACATATTTTCTTTTGTTACCTGCTAATCAGCTGTGCATTCTGTAATTTATTTCCTAATAACTCAAAACCTTTCGTTTAAATAACAGAGTCATTCTCAAAATTACAAATTTCAGCAAGAGTTAAATGAGGTAAGGAACTTAAGGCTATTCTAATTGGACACTTTGGATTGAGGGATTTTGTCATTTTATATTTGGTCTATGTATTTTCTTTGCAAAAATATTGGTGTATGACCAGGTACTATAACTTTGATGTGAGATAGAATTGCACATATTTCTACTCTGAAAAGCATTCACATCATTCAACTAATATTTATTGAGTACCTGCTATGTTCCAAAAACTGTTTGAGGCATTGAACATATATCAGTGAACAAAACATACAACAAACAAACAAAACAAACAAACAAAACCCATAAAAACCTCCTGTGACTTCCAGGATCTTACATTCTAGTGATGGGTGAGGGAGAGATGAAGTATAAACAATTACTGTGATAAATAAGTAAACAACATAGTATATCAGAAGAGTCTAAGTACTATGGGAGAAGTAGGTCTTGGTGAAGGGAATCAGATTGAAAGAAAGTAAAACGCAGGGAGACAGTTGCAATATCTAATAGTGTGGTCAGTTATACCTTCAATGAAAAGATTTGAGGTAAGACTGGAGGTAAGAAGAGCATTCCAGGCAGGGAATAGCAAGTGCAAAGGCCCTTAGCCAGGAGTTTGCTGATGTATTTAAGGAACAGCAAGGGCTCAGCATGAAGTGAATGAAATGAGCAAAAGGGAGCATACAGAACATAATGTGGGGCAGGGGTCAGCAAACTATAGTGTGGCCTGTTTTTGTAAATTCAGTTTTATTGTAGCATAACTATGTCCATTTGTTTACATATTTTCTGTGGCTGCTTTCATGCTGGAACTGTAGAGTTGAGTCAAAGACAACCTGGCCCACAAAGACTAATATTTTTACTGTCTGCCTCTTTATAGACAATGCTTTCTGAACCCTGATGTAGGTAGGGTCTTATAGGCCATTTTAGGGAGGAGCCTTGGGAGGATTTGAGCAAGATCATTATGGTGGCTGTGCTGACAAATTTTAGAGAGGTGAAGATGGAAGCAGGTAAGCCAGTTAAGACCATGGTTCACGAGGTACACCGGGGTGCCCTCAGGACACTATAGCAGATTTGCCAGGGTGTAGCAGGATATTTTATGTATTTTGAAGGATTCACAGCAATGCTTGGCATTTGTTAGATACCATGTGAGTTTCTATTTAGTAGGTCGTCCACAGTTTCAACATTAGGTCATGCTATATTCTTTTCAATGCTGTCATCTCTTTTTGAAGCTGAGTTTTGGGCAGTAGCTGTAATAGAAAGCAACTACTATTTGAAAATCAATGTGGAGGAGGAAATGAGACCAGTATATGTATTATTTTTCAAATGTCTACTTAGTTGTTGGAGCATTGTATTATTATATGATGTATTGTTTTATTGGAGTATTTTTTTTTTTTTTTTTTTGCTGAAGATGCTCTAACAAATCACACAACTCAGTGGCTTAAAAAAAAAGCAGAAGTTTCTTTTTCACAGTTTTGGGGAACAGAATTCTGAAATCAGTATCATTGGGACAAGTTAAAGTGTCAGCAGGACTACCCTCCCTCCGGGGACTCTTGAGAGAGATTTCGTTCCTTTCCTCTTATAGTTTCTGCTGGCTGCTGGCATTGCTTGGCTAATGACTGCAAAACTTCAGTATTTGCCTCTATGATCACATTATAACCTCCTGTCTGTAACAAACCTCCTTCTGCCTCCATTTTATAAAGACACGTGTAATTGTATTTATAGCTCACCTTGATAATCCAGAATAACCTCCCCATCTCAAAATCTTTAATCACTTATGCAAAGACTCTTTTCCTGAATAAGATAGTAATATTTACAGGTTTCAGGGATTGGGACTTGATCTCTTTGGGTGGCCATTATTTAGCCTACTATAGACATAGATACTTATCAAATTGTTGGCGCCTAACAACTTAATAAATGGGACTGTTAAGTTGTTTTGTTTTTTGTTGTTGTTTGTTTTGTTTTGTTTGACTAGTGGCAAGACACCAAGGGCTCTGTGGATCTAGAAGGCTTGGGAACCTGTGAGTTAGGAGGCTCTTCTAATAATTCAGGCAGGAAATGATGGAGACCTTTGGACTAGAGTAGAAATGGAGGAAAGTGGTCAGAAATGGACAAATGCAAGTTGAGGGTAAGGCAGATAGAATTTGCTGATATTCTGGATGTGTAGTAGGGAGAAAAAAGAGAAGTCAAATGATTTCAAAAGTCTCTGGCCTGAGTAACCAGAAAAATGGCATTACCATAAACTGAGATAAAGAAACTTTGCATGGATCAAGTTTATTTATTGGGGAGGAGGGCAGAATGGAAATACCATTTTGTACATGTTTAGAAAAGTAGGCACAGAAAGAAAGAAAAGAAGGAAAAATTACACCTTGACCAGAGCCTGCCTCCAGACTCCACCTGCCCACAGGTTTATTCCACCTTTCATGGTGGCCAAATGTCCCTTTCGGTTGTTGTGTTTTGACTTCTTATTAAAAACATGTACTGAGCAAATGCAGACATGAGGTGCCATGTCAGACAGAGGAGACCTGGAAAGCCTTACCTGACCCAGAGTCCTAACAAGGGTAGGGCAGATAAAGCTCTCCTTTGGGAAACTGAGAGTTACAGGGCCCCCAAATTTAAAATAATTATGTGAAATGATGGAACAGAATTTCAGAAGGATAGAGGGAGTAGCATAATTTTTGAACTTCCCCAAACCTCTCGTGAATTTCCCCCAACCAAATGCCCATGATTAGTGTTTACCATGAAATTAGAAGCCCCAAAAGAGGGTGGGCAGACTACCACCACCAGGCACAGACTTGCCTGGTCTCAGCATTTGTACCAAAGGAAGTGGCAGACAAAAGAAAGCATCACTGGAGAGCACTGGGCCAATCTGAGAAAAGCAGCTGAGACCAGAAGAGGTTTTGCCCAACCAATCTCCAAAGTGAGTAAGTACGAGGGCCTGGGACAGAGTGTGAAAGACTGTAGCAATCTAGCCCCGTGAAACTGAGCACCAGAACTCCTTTCCAGGATGTAGCCCACACAGAAGAGACACTTCTGGGAGGAATCACAGACACAAAGGGGAAATGTCTTGATAAAGTCCGGGAGGGGAAGAGAGCCAGGAAATCTCAGAAAGCAAGCCCCATGTTTATGAATACTACATTAACACACACACACACACACACACACACACACACACACACACACACACACACACACGCACAGACACAGTTCTGTGATGTTAAAAAAGGGATTCTCAACACCACCTCCTTGCTTCCTCCAGCGACCCACAGGTCTCTCAAGAAGAGACCTTTGAACTGGCGCCTGCGTCCTGTGAGCTGTTTCAGCAGCGGCTCAGTGCGCATGCGCGCCCAGTGCTCTCAACCAGTGGACATGGACGCTTCCAGCGGGTTTTTCTCGTGAGCTTCAGTTGATGGCGGTATTTAGAAAAAGTGGCACGCGCGGGCGGTTGATGGAGGGGAACTTGGTCGGCTCCTCAAGTTAATATGTAGGCCCCTCCTGAAGTTTGATCTCATTTACCAGAAACCTCTGGATGTTGTGCTCTGAAAGCTACGTTGGCCCCCTACAGACACTGGCAAATATTGAGGACTTGGGGAGGCATATAAGCCTCAAATTGAGGCTTTGCTCCACCATGTGCAATGTTACCTCAGTCCATTGCTGAACCTCACTCGTGGCATGGTGCTACTGGCCTTGCATGTTGTGAAGGTTAACTGAAGTACTACTGCATTAGTGGGCCTGTTGCATAGGTGTTGAGTAAATGATCATTTAGATCCCACGCCTGTTCTGGGTGGGCCTCCTGCTGTAGCAGTTCACATGACTGGGACCCTGTTAGCAGATTCCCCAGGAATAACTCTGAGCCCTTTCCACTCATCTGATTTGTACACATCTTCCCCAACTACAATTATACATGGAAAAGGCAACCCAAACCTTTTGGAATTATGCCCTGAATATGTTTTCTAAAATACCTATCTGGTGGTCATGAGACATAAGGCTTGCCTCTACAAGAGACTTTATATTTCTTCTGGCCAACCTAGACTCATCTTCTGTCATGTTCACTCCATTCAAATTTTATTCTTTTAACCCTAATCTCAGACCCTGCTGCTTCTGCCATTTTCCCCATTCTTGCTTCTTTTTATAAACCTAGAAGATCTCTCCACTTTTGGCCCTGGGCCAATTTTCTTCCTCTTTTGTCAATTCTTATCGCCTTTCCCTCATTCTCTCATCAAACTTCCAATTCTTTCTCATACAACATTTAATCCCACCCTCACCAAAGAAAAACCACAGTTAATAGCATTTCAAAACTCAAAAGTCTTCTTTATTACTCATCTATTAATTCTATTACATTTATTTTAGTTTTATTGTTTTAAAATATATCAGAATAAATAGAGAAATTATATCTATCTATGGAAAAACAGCTGGTATCCAAAGGAGCAACAACAATCCAACAATCCTAGCACTTTATATTGCATAGCCGTAGTATCGAGCAATTTCCATATCTTTTTCCCTCTCAATGAAAAACTGCACTTTCCCCAAAGAGGTGTATTTGGCAGCATTCTCACGCTCTTGTTGAGCCTTCCTTTTCATGGCCTCCCGCTCTGGCCTTTGCTCTTTTGTGATGGGCTTTGACATTACTGGCTCAGGAACATTCGGTTTCCTCCATGGAATTGGTTGGAACCGAAGTCTTGGATTAGATATTGGGTTTGAGGTTTAGGTGGAGACTGGGCCTTGGTCACAGCAGCGGGAACAGGCTCCGCTGGAGAGAAGTGCAAGATGATGTTTTGTAGGGCACAGGCCTAGAAGCAGCAGACTGAGAGACAGTAGGCCGGGTGGGGTTTGTCAAACCTGGTTGAGCTGGGTTGGTCAAAATTGGCCGAGATGGTCTGGCAGGACCTGTTAAAGATGCAGGAACTGGCCGGGACGAATTGGCTGCAGTAGGTTGAGATGTGTTAGTAGAACCAGGCCTGGCATTGAAAGCCACAGCAGGCCGATGCGATGCCAGAGACTGTGGCCTGCGAGAAATGGGTCGAGCCTGAGGCTTGTCCAAGGTTGGAAAAGGCAAAGGTACCAACTTGACCTTCCCAGGAGGTGGCAGCTCATATTGGGATGGAGATGAACATTCATTTTCAGAACTGCCATCTGGTTTCTGGGGTTTGACTTGAGTTTTCTCAGGACCTTTGCACTCGCATGGGGTATCCAGCCATCGTTTGATAGCAGGGGATGGCTGAGGGCCTTTGGAGTTGCTTGAATTTCCCATGGCCCAGGAGGAAGAGAGTCCAGTTTTCTTATCACTCTTCTTCCCCAGTGCATGAAAAACCTGCACAGACTCCAGCATGTGCATGCCTAGGCAGCTTCGAGGCTTTTTGAAGGTCTCTTGACTCAGCTCAGGTTGATTTTTTTTCCGCTTCATCTTGGGAATGGTTGGCTTCTCTTCTGCTTTGACTTTGTTCCCTGACTGCTTACTCTCTTCAGCTTTCTTAGAGTTGTTTTCTCTGGTCTTTTTGGTCTTTTCCTGCCCGTGGTTCTTAGTTTTGCTAATCCTGCTGGATGCAGCTTTCTGAGGTTTGCTGTTAGAATGTTTGGCCATATTCACAGGAGCCCTGTCACTGGCTGCAGCATTGCAAATAACCACGTCTCCCCCTAACAGGCACTGTGGGTTCTTAGCCTGGATTTTGGCCTTGGGAGCACCACTGATAGGCTCAGAGGCTTTATGTTTGTTCTTCCTAGCTTGATCAGAGGGACCCTTTATGACACTTGACTTTTCCTGCACCTGGTTCAACTCGACGGTTCTGCTATCTTTGGCTTTGATCACCTTGGGACTTTTGGATTGATCAAGGTCATTCAAGGAATTGAAGAGTTGGGGAAGGTGAATATCCTCCACCAGTGTAGTAATGTCTGCAAAATCATCACTAGATTCAATCCCATTTTCAAGTGTCCCTTGGTTCTTAAGGCTCAGGCTATTCTTTCCCAGATCAGCATTTTCAGAACCAGACAGCTCTTCTTGGCCAAGGGGATCAATGCAGGCCAGGAGCTGGTGAATATCAGGGATTTCTAAAGGGAGCAGTGGGGGATCGTGGTTTCCTGTTGGAATCTGATAGGCATCCAGAGGCTTTGAAAGTTTAATTTTAATATCCAAATTCTTATTCTCTTTTTGTTCCTGGCTTGGAGCTGGAGGCAGTGCTAAGAGATTGTTAGAACTCTGGACTGGATCTACCATTGAAATGTCTCCAAGCTCGGGTGGTGGGTTACTCTCAAGTATCTGGATATTTCTGCTACTGCAGGACTTGGGCATTCTGGAGTTTGTGATAGACAAAATGTTTGGCTTGGAGGTTGCAATCCCAGGGACGTCTCCATCCCCAGGGAAGTTTCCATCACTACAAAGGAACCAAGGAAGAAGTCAGTCCCTGGGAAGATGCTCCCCTTATCAACAATGCGGCAATCACGCCCCTTCCGACAATGGGAAAGGCATTTCTACCACCTCTTCCTAAGGATCATGGACAGCGCCCCGTGCTAAAATATAGGAAGAACTGTTCTAGTTCTTACTGGTAAGCATTTATGTCATTGTTTCTTGATTTCTTTGTATTTCACAGGGTTTTTATACATCAAATAAAAAATGTTAAGTGATTTCTAAAATGTTTTACAAGCTTAGCATTCTCATATGGAATCTTGCAATTCTTTCCACTTTCCTGAGAGAATTAAGAAAGCTTCACACCATAAACTGGGAGAGGGAATGGAGCTCTTCCTGATGAAATGTATAAGCAAGGACATATTCTCAGCCTGCTTGCTTTGGGCAAGATCTTGGAACACAATGTCCTGTTGTAAACTAAGCAAGTGAGGGAAAGTTAGACTGGCACTATCACAATGAGAATTCTGAAATGCCTTCCAAAGAGACTAAAGCAATAGATCAGAGAAGGGAGTTCATTACCATATGGTAGTGCAATGGGACAGATCAGGTAGGGCAGTGAAGTATGGTATCCCGTAGTATGCTCTTGGGGTTCTCATATACATAGCATACATGGCCATTGCAATGTCCCACTTTCCCACCTCTATTATGTGTTCTTATATACAGACGGAAAGTGGAGAGCACTGAGTGAGGGAAATGGTTATTGAAATCTCAGGACTTAAATTCTATCTATCTGTGGACTTGCCACTTCCCTGCTGCAGATCCACCCTATTTTTGAGGGGTGACCATACTTCTCTCCCTTTTTGCTGTTTGTACTCACCTTGAAAACTTGTCTCTGTGATGGGTTGAGCAGACATAGAGTAATAGATTCCAGCAGCGGAGGCTGGTGGTAGGACATTTGTGGGCTGAACCTCTTTCAGTACCATGATCATTTCTGGTTGAGGGGCAGAGGCCCTACTCCCTGTGTACGATGTGGAGCCGCAGGGTTGCAGACAAGGGCCAAGTTCTCCAGATAGTAGAGGCTCCAGTGTGCCTTGATTATAGTAATATACCTGACTTCCTTCCTGGTAGGGAAGTGACAGGCTATGTCCCTGATTTGGAATCTGAGATGGTGTCCCCTGAACAAGACTGGCAGAAAGGGATGGATACAGAGGGACCATGTTATTGGCATCTGAAGTTTTATCATATGGGGATGCCATAGACATGGAAGAAACAGCTGCATCCTGATCAATAACAGTTACAGTGAAGTCTCCAAGTGATGATGACTTCTTTTCAGTGCCCCTTGTGATATCCCATTCAAAAATCCCTGGGTAGGTAGCAGCTGAAGTGGAGATCTGGCTCTGACCAGTAACTCCAGACAACATAGTTGTGCTACAATGTTGGTAAAGGTAGGCACTACCCATGAGTGGCTGAAAAGAGGTGCCAGAGGCTGATGGCAGTAGCCATGCTGAATTGACAGCTGGAGCAGAGACTCTGGAGAAATTGCAGACACTTCCTGTTAGAGATGCTGCATTGCTCACTACGGGAAGAGAGAGCTGCAGAGAATTTGGAGTTCCAAGTAAAGGTGTATTTTGGAAATTCTCTGTAGGGAACAAGAGGGTGATGAAAAAAATCAATAGGCTTGATAAACTCTTACTATATTTGAGGAGTAGCATTATCTTAAGGTTGTTACTATCAGGAAGCCTCTAATACCAATACTCACTGAAATAGCAAAAATCAAACAGTTTATGGTGGTCGTAAGTATTAGAGCAGTTTGCTGCTCTTCTATATTAACTGTCTATGCTCCCATCTTAGGCACAAATGTGCAGAAGACCCAAGTGGTATGGTTCATACATGGTTTTCTAGGCTAGAAGCAAATGCTTCCTGCCCTATATTTTCCTTGAGGCTGCACTAGTATTGACTTGTATGCAACTTCCTAGAATTGAAACATTTTAGACCCAGGAGTCTTTAGAGAACCTCTGCTCTAACATTCTCATTTTATAAGTGAGGAAACTGAGGCTCAGAAAGGTCAGATAGACTTGTTCAGGTTCTCCCATTATCTTAGTACCATCACCAGGTTATATAACCTAAGCATCCTGACTTCCTTGCTAGGTAGGACTCTGCTCTGAGCATTATACTGCCCCAAACTGGGAGCAATTGAACTTCTAAATAGGTGTGTGTGTGTGTGTGTGTGTGTGTGTGTGTGTGTGTGTGTGTGCACTATTTTTGTCCATTAGAAAACAGTACAGCTATTACCACTGTAATTTTCAGTGTCTCATTTTGCTTATGCAGTTTACATGCTGTTACCTAGAATTCACATATAGCTCACTCCAGTCGGTAAATTTAAAGGGTCATTCTTACCCGCTACCAGCCTGGTTTCTGATCCTACCTCAAAATGACTATTGGGGAGTGAGTTTCTCAAGAAGTTCTTTTTGAGAGAAAAATGTTATTTAAACTCTTTGAGCTTTAGGTTACTCATCTATAAAGTGGTTATAATAACAATAACAGTAATAATTCATACATGAATAAGTGATATATTACATATGATTTATATGAAAAAATGTAATAAAGTCTAGAAAAACAAAGAAAAATCGTGAAAAATGTATCAGAATGAAAAAGGAATATAGAGATAATGAAAACTGGGGTATGTAGCAAGCATCAAAGCATAATAAACTTACTAATAAGTGAAGTTCTGTATCATACATGCAATATTATAAAAGTGAATATTACATACTCTTTTAGTGAATACTGCTAACCAAAAAACAGCCCACAAAAGATGATCATTTTGAGTGAATTCCTAGACATTACATGCAGAGAAGATATAGCAGGAAAATTACATAACGACCAGCAAAATGCAATAAATGTGAATGGATAGGTAGCCCCAATGTATGTAGACAAATATTTTGGTAAAAATTAGTACAAAGCAGAGAGCCAAATAAGTGACAAGAAATTCCATCTTTGTGCTCATTCATGTTTTTTATGAATGTTACCCAGCAAGTAACATATTAAGCCTAGTAGAAATATATATATTTCAATTAACATAACCACATAATAAACAGAAAAGAACACTTACAAAGTATCGTGAAGATTTTTATATTTATCTTAAAACCTAGATTGTAACCATCTTCAACACCCAAGAAAGTGTCATCCCCAAAGTCTTAAAAACGATCATTGCTAGAATCCAAGTTTAAAAAATGAATGCAGGAAAACCCAGAGGACTCCACAAAGTTGTTTTCATTTTTTTAATTAACTTATTTTTTAGGTGAGACAACCCCTGGTTGACCTCATAGATTTTAAGGACCTTGTCATCTTACAACCCCTTATTTTTTTTTTTTTAATTTTTTGTGCCTACAGCACCTGGTCTTCGTAGGTGGTCCTCCATCCAAGTACTAACCAGGCTCGACCCTGCTTAGCTTCTGAGATCAGATGGGATCGAGCTTGTTCAGGGTGGCATGGCTGTAGCAAAATTGTTTTTAGATAAATGTGAAATTAGAGATGTGGGGCTTGACTTTTCCTTTTTCCTTTTAGGTAGCTAAAAATCTAAAAAGAGATGATGGCTGTTCGTTAGTACGCTCTTGTGTTAGGAAGAAAATAACTATAAAGATGAAAGCAGCTTTGACTTGGAACCTGTAACACCACAAAGGAATTGGTCCTCCTGATTCAATGTAGGATATATAATTTTTAAAAAAACTTAATTTTATTTTTAATAGGCAAAACATCTACATAGTTTAAAAACCAGAATGAAATGAAATGCTAGAAATTGTTTCTTCCAGCCTCCTAGATAACTGCCTTTATTAGTTTCTTGTATATAAGAAGCATCATTTCTAAAATATATTTCTAAAATGTTTATATTTAAAACTGTCAAGTGCCATCTGTGTTCAGAGTGACAACAGAAAAACAAACATAAACTGAATATGACTTCTTTGGTAAGATACTTTAGTAGTGATACCCTATTCTGGCCTTACTTTCCTTTTTAGTCAATTAATGTAAGCATTTACGAAAATCAACTTTATTTTACCCTGCTCTGAGCAGATTTCACCCTATGCTCTTTCTGCTTTAATTTAAAATCTTTAGTTCCCTTCAACATTCCATCATCCCAAACTACCTCTTTTGTTCTTGAGAGCGCCTCCATGCTCTCCCTCTTCATTCTTACATTTTTCGCTCCCTCATTCTTATATTTTCTCCTCCCTCTTGGTTCTGGGTGGGCTGTGCTGATGAAAAAATCCTAAACTTCCTTACTTTTTAATACTTGCCTCCCTATAGCCCAGTATTCTCCATCATCTTAGTTTAGATAGAAAACTTCAAGACAGGTGAATATTACTTTTTGAATAGCACTTAATTTAAAATACTAAAGTTGAAATACTAGTGGTGGGACACTATCACACATGAGATATCGTGTACATATTGCTGGTTTTCTACGTCACCCTAGGTTTTCTCTCTGTTTCTGTTGAAACACTCTCAAGAAGCCTTTGATTTCATTTTCTATATGGGTGTCCTTTAAGACTTAACATTAGAAAAGAAAGGGATTAGAGGTAACAACCAATCTAATATTGTAATGTAACAGATGAGGGAAAAAAAAGATTTTTGTAAGAGAGTCGATGACTTGTCCAAAGTCACACAGCTAGTAAATGTCAAAATCAAAACTGAAATTAGATTTCTAGTTTAATACTTTCCGCCATTATTCTATGTTATTTTGACTCTACTGCTATATTTAGGGAAAAAAAATCTAATGAAAAACTTTAAAGACTTTCTTTTCTTACCTGACATGGTCAGAGAAGAAGAAGCAACATCAATTGCAGATACAAGGGATGATGGGATGATACTCGAGGATGTCTGAGTGGCTGAAGCCAAAGTGCGCATGTGCCCAGTACGAAGGTCACTGGTCACACTGGTCACTGGTCACTTGCGATGATCCAATTTTATTTACAGACAGCTCCATGGAAACCCAAGCTTCTACCAGGTGGTGGTAGGTTTGGTGGGAGAATGATGTCACAAAGCAGGCAGTTTAAAGGTATGACAGGACCAATAGGGAGGTCAGATTCCCAACAAGAAGACATGATTGGGTGGAGGGAGTGGTAGGGGAGTTAAACCACACCTAACTGGTTAGGCTCCAGGGATAGATGTGATAGTCTAAAAAACAGATATGATAGTCTCACTTTCTCCAGGCTCTTATGTTAGGGAAATAATCTCAATGTTTCTTATGGGCATTCTTTAATATAATTAACTAGTAGTTGCTTATATTCTCTATATTATACTTTATAACACATATTATATATTTATAATTATACATACTGTTAATTAATAGAGAGGAAGGAAAGGGACATCTAGGTTGCACAATTAGAATTGTTCTGATATCCTATCATCCCATCTGATTACTGAATTTACTGCAGCTGTAAAGGAGCAAAGGAAGGAATTAAGGCGCTTTTGTAACTTGGTTATAGAGTAGGGAGAAGTTTGTTGAGTGCACCTTGTGGAAAATGATGTGGTCCAAGGTCTGTTCTTTCAGTTTGTTTTTGAATTCTACCTTCCTTGGGCTGGGCTAGGCTGGACTGGGTTGGGTCAAATCGAACTTGTATCATTCTTCTGCTCTCCTTTTTTCCTCGTCTTCATTATAAACATTGCTTCTGAGACAAGCTTGGATTTTGCATTCTTACACTTATGGATCTTACTTCTGTCACCTTCCAGCAGCAGGGGTCTTCTTTTCAGTGCCTGATGTTTCCAAAAACGAACTCTGCCCATTAGAAGCAAATACCAGAGAACTAGGAGACACAGCTGATTGCAAATGTTTCCTTTTCCAGCCTTTGGTTGCAATTCTTTTGCCCATAATTTGCTACCTCTGGTTCCTTGGGTGACAGAGGTATCCTGCTATCCTGCTTTTTTGTGTGTCAAAAGCATTCGCAATACTTCCCTTTTTTTCTCACATAGGTTTATCCAGTGTGGCAGTTATTGTAGTCTTCTTCCCTTTTGCAAACAGCCACTGTAGAATCTTGGGACTCTAGAATTCTCTGTCTGCTCATGCTTAGGTTCAAGGCCAGAAAAAATGAAGAGGAGAATAGTTAGAGAAAGAGGATATTCATGGAGAATAGGGAACAGGCAAGGTGAAAGGGTACAGTTAAAAAGAGATTCATGTGGATTTTTTGGTTTCTGTGAGAAATAAGCTGACACATTTTGGTTTCATTTTGTTTTAACAGAATAGAAAATTTAATATATATATATTTAATGTAAATAATATATTTATGTAGTTAAACAGTGTAGCAATTGTCACAAAGTCTGTACACCTAAGAGAATGATCTTAAATATATTTTTTACTTTTTTTTTTGTCATATTATATCACTTACATCATTTTTTGGTATGTTTGTGGAATGTAGATTGTTTTTATGCTCTGTATCAATGCTCTGATTTTATCTACATGTTATTTTTCCTTGTATCTTTAAAGACTCCAACATTGGAAGACGTGGTGCATATATTTATTTTTTATTTTAAATTTTATTTTATTATTAGTTTAAATATACAGTACATTGGTTAGACATTTATATAGTTTATAAAATGATCCCCCTAATTACTCTTTCTTTTCTCTGGCTCTACACATAGCCATTACATTAATGCTGACTGCATTCCCTATACCGTGTTCCTCATCCCCATGACCATCTACCAACTACTAATTTGTACTCCTTTAATCCTTCACCCCTTTCTCCTAGCGCCTCCCAATCCCATTCTCTCGGGCCACTCTATATTTGTGAGTCTGTTTTTGATTAGTTTGTTCTTTTTGTTCCTTAGAGGCCGCATGTAAGTGAACTCATATAGTATTTATCTTTCTCTGTCTGACTTATTTCAATCAGCATAATAAACTTTAGGTCCATCCATGCAATTGCAAATGGTAGGAATTCATTGTTAATGGCTGAGTAATATTCCATTGTATATAAGAACCATAACTTCTTTATCCAACTATTTATGGACATTTTGGTTTTCCCCATATCTTGGCTATTGTAAATTGTGCTGCCATGAACATAGGGGTGTGTAGATCCTTACAAATTATTGTTTTGTTTTGGCTTTTTTTTTTTTTGGATAAATACCCAGAAGTGCAATTGCTGGGTCAAAAGGTATATCCATCCACTTTTAAGTTTTTGAGAGACCTCCATACTATTTTCCATAGTGGCTGTACCAATTTGCAATCCCACCAACAGTGTATGAGGGTTCCCTTTTCTCCACATCCTTGTCAACCACTTGTCATTCTTTGATCTATTGATGATAACCATTCTGACAGTTGTGAAGTGTTAGCTCATTGTGGTTTTAATTTGCATTTCTCTGGTGATTATTGACCTTGAGCATCTTTTCATATGTCTATTAGCCATCTGTATTTCCTCTTTGGAGAAATATCTGTTTGGGTCTTCTGCCCATTTTTTAATTGCATCATTTGTTTTTTTGTTGTTATTGAGTTGTATGAGTTCTTTATATATATTTGGATTTTTAACCTCTTATCAGATGTATCATAAGTGAATATCTTCTTACATTCAATCAGTTGTCTTTTTGTGTTGTTGATTGTTTCTTTTGTTGTGCAAAACCTTTTTAGTTTGATATAGTCCCATTTATTTTTTCTTTTGTTTCCCTTGCCCAAGGAGATATGTCCAAAAATAAATTACTAGTAGCAATATCAGAGAGATTACTGCCTATGTTTTCTTCTAGAAGTTTTATGGTTTCAGGTCTTACATTTAAGTCTTTAATCCATATTGAGTCTATTCTTGTATAAGGTGTAAGAAGGTGGTCCAGTTTCTTTTCCTTTTGCATATATGCATGTGTTTCTCTTGATGACTGTTTATTTTGAAGCATCACGAACTAACTTGACCTGATGGATTTTTGTGGAGAAACTTAAAAAGGGGTCTGTAACAGAAACATTGTGGTGAGTTGCACTGTACACTCAAGCATAAGGAACAGCTGTCTGCAGTCAGCCCGACTTGGCGTGGATTGCCTCTGTTTTTCTTCACCTAGTTAGTGCTTTTCTCAATAACCACTCTTGTGACTGAGCTAGGGAATAAGCTGGTTTGGGGGAGGAAATCCATGGATCTAGTCATTTTCCTTGGTGGTAAGCTTTTAAGGGTGCCTAATTGATCTGCCTGGGGATTTTTCCAGTGCCAATGAGTAGGAAGTGCGTGATACACGATGCCAAGAGCCCACAAGAGAATAGCTCATAGATAGGCTCTCCAAAGAGATTTATTTTGTTTATAGGCCTATTTTTTCCTATTATGACACATGAGTTTTTTCAATGATGGAGAGAATGCTTATCCGAGAAGAAACTGTGAAGGGTGTTAACAGTATAAATGTATAGCTTAACATATAATTTTTTTCATGGTTTCCCCCTAAGCTTCATACCTCAGATAGCTAACTTCCATGATGCTAGTACATAACATGAAGCTAACAACATATGTTAAATATCTACAAGCCAGATCAGTCTTTTTTCTATGTTTTCATGGAAATCAAGGGAATCCATAGCTACTGCAGGTTAGGATGGTTGGTATAAGACTGGGGGAAGTATGGTAAGACAAATTCTGGTAGCAGTAAAATGTTTACATGTTAAAATACTCAGTTCTAACATTCAATTCTATTTAGGCAAAACCTGAGTTAGGCCTTTTCTGGTTCTCAGCCTCTATAACTATCTTCTCTCTGCAGTTCTAGCTATTTAACTTTAGCTTGTAGGATCAGCATCATCTTAACCTCTAAAAGAATCTTAAGGGTAGGAGGAAGAACCTTAAGAACTGTAGTCCAACACTCTGAAACTTAGCATCAAGCCCTATCCTGACCTAAAGCCTTATCTTTATAGTTAGGTTAGTGTCTTATCCCATAGACTCACTTCCTGCATTTTGTTCCCACCCCGAGCTTCTGCCTTTTAGCAAATTTGAAATGCAAGACAAATATAACTTTTTAAATTTCTGATAGATTTATGTCACATTTTGTACATTGTCATGTTTGTAGATATTTGTGCCATTCATATATATATATATATATATATATATATATATATATATATATATATTACCACTACATAACTACTGGATGACTTTTTTTTTTACAAATTTAAAAGAATATTTTATGATTTAGCACTGAATTCGTGCCTAATTGTAAGTTTGCAAAATGTACCTTGCAAACTTATGTCTTTACTTTCTCCAAATAGCAATTTACTAATATTGACCCCATTTTTAATTGTTTTCAGAACTGTAAATGCTTGTATATCTAAAATTGGTTGTAATAGAGCTGTCCCAGAAGTGTAAAACATAGTGCTCTTTCTGCCCATTTGTTCAGTTATTTATTTATTCATTCATTCAGTAATTCTGACCTTTCTGACCCTCCATTTACTCAGCTCAAATGGTTGTGAAGATTACTAACAGTATATAGGTAAGATACTTTCAGAAATTAGAAGCTGAGAAGTAAAAAAAACACACACACACACACAAAAACATTTGCTATTATAATTACATACAGTTTAATCTGGAATTTAGTATTCTGTTCTGCCTTCGGACCTACTGTAGGACACACTGTCCTTTGCTCTTTCACTTGTAGCAGAATTCAGAGTTTTTCTAACAGGTACAAATCCCTATGTCTGACACTGTGTGGAAATATTAGACTTGAGCTCCAATCTTATTTCTCTGTTATTTTTTGTATTCTCTAAAATGTAAATACATACTGTCGTCCTCTAGCATGATACGTGGCACCTGATAGGAATCAGTAAGAATTTCATTGTGAGTGGGAGTGTAGATTGATACAATATTTTTGGAGGGTAATTAGGCAGTATCTTTCAAAAATTTGTTTGCACATCCTTCATCCCAGCCATTCTACTTCTAGGAATTTAGATATGTTGAAGGATATTTACATTGCGTCATGTTTGTAACAAAGAACAAAAAAAGTGAAAACGGCACTTATAATCAGTGGAATACTATTCAGCCATTAAAAATAATAGAATGGATATACACATAAATCAGGAAAATCTGTATCCAAGATATATTGTAGCATATGTATAATATACTGCTTTTGTGTAAAATAGAGAATATATGTATATGTACAAATATTTATATGCAATATAGAATAAGTGTGAATATAAGCCCTTGGACAGATCTAGAATAACCACACAAGAAACTGCGGGAATAGGTGTTAACTTTTCATTCTATGTCCTGGAGTATTTGAATTGTGAAGGGTACGTACGTGAACTCATCGACCTGTGCTTCCTGGTGCGGGTAAGGAAGGCACTGTTGACACTAGAGTCCTATTTACTAATCAAGCTTCTCAGCCAGCCGGTCTGATGACGTCATCATAAAGAGCGGTGGCGCATGTGCAGTAGCAAAGGAGCCTGGGAACTGCGTGGGTTGCTTCCGAGGTGCTTCCTGTCCTCTGTCTTGTTTTGACACCGAGGGAGTTGTACTGGCGTCTTTGGCGCTCTTGGCATTTGGTGGGCGGCATCTTGGGGCCCACATGAGCCAATGGCACCGTGCCCGCGGCGGCTGGGGCCAGGGTCGCGTCTTTTCTGGACATTCTTCAGCCAAGAGGAAGGGCGGAAACCGCATCCCGGAAAGGTAATATTGCCTCGGCCCCTGGGCATAGCCCTTCGAGCTCGTAGCTCTTGGGCCCGGGCTTCATCTCTTGTGGTCTGCCTGGCACTGCCGCGCGCTTGGCTGGTCCGTCCCTTGCTAGGAGGTATTGACCCATTCGCCGCTCCGCCCACAGTAGCTGAAACGGACCGTCTGTGATGTTTGAATTTCGCTTATCTTTTTAAAAGAGAGGCTCTGGTCATTGCCTCTCTGGTAAAATGCAGAGGGACTTTTTTTAAGGTGGGACCGTCAGTGTTGGGGATACCCTTGAATTGCCAAAATGGAGCCCCCGAATTCTTGAAGCTGTGTTTTTTTGGCACTGAAAATATGAGTAACAACTAAGTTTGAGTGAAAAAACTCACTTGTACCGCTGAACTTTTCACCGAAAAAGTTGGTTTGTATTGTTTCCAGGAATCACGAGGGGCGTACTGTTGCTTCCTAACAGGTCTTATTTGAGATACCTATTTTTATAGGTTCAAATGATTAACTTTGAGATTGCTCATATGTTCAGTGAACTCTTCTTTATTCCTTGAGACCTTTGTTTTCTCCATCTCGTACCTCATTAAGTCCCCTTCGTTTACTCTCCTGAAAATCTTTTGAATCTTTCATTTCCTTTCTGTCAGCAACTTAATACAGACGTTGCCTGATTTGTTGCAATTAGGTCCTAAGTAGTGTGCCTATATTTGCTCATTTCCTTCCAATTCATTCTTCACATAAATATTGGAATAGGCAAATTGGAACATTGCTCATAAAGGTCGCGCTCCCAAAAAAAAAATTCAAGGATAAAAACAAACTCTTTACCATGACCTTTAAGACTGTGTGGTCTAGAATCCTTTCTGCTTCTCCAGCCTCAACTTGTGCCAGTTTGCCCTCACTTTCTATGCTTCTGATACACTGAATTAACCTTAGTTAGTTCTAACTTATCCGACAGAAGTCAGCTCAAATATTACTTTTCACTGTGACTCCTAGAATTAGGTGACGTTTACAATCCCTTTTCTATCCGGTTTTCTTTTAAAACATCAACTTGAATTTCCCTACCGATTGAATTTGATGGAATCAGTTGTATGAGTACTAAAACTTAAGTGAGAGAATTGAATTTAAACTATTTCAGTCAACATGTGAGTATTAATGATGCGTTCATATTCAGGACCAAGCTTGGTTTTATTAGAGATACAGAAGTTCTGCCATCTCTTGTTTTAAATATGCCTTATTTGTTGAGACCTTTGCCCTGTTTTGTTGCCTTGTGTCTGTTTTTAAGATGGGGAAACAGAAACAAAGGTGGGGTTGAATTAATGGAGCAGCAAAATGAAGAGAAAAGAAGGGACCTACTGTGTGGGCTGTGATTTCCCTTTTCGAGGAGTCTTCAGTCTGTGCAGGAAGACAGGCCAATATAAAATTTGGCTAACAAAAAATGTATTAATAGGTGGAAAGACTATCTCCCAGTTGGACAGCGGATGCCTGGGACTCGTTTTATTGCTTTCAAAGTTCCTTTGAAAAAGGTAAGCAAAAATTAATTGAATATTCTTTCAGAAATCTGAATTAACCATGTAAAACACTGGTTCTCATTCCCATCACACTCCATTTTCTTTCTTTATAGCAAATACTTTGTAATACACCCTTTACTACCCTGAAATGAAATTCGTAGATAAATACGACCTACTTCCATACTTAGTTTTAAAGAAAAAAATCAGTATAAGTATAATATAAAGACTAAATAAAAGAATTTATAATAAAATATTATATATTTTATGTTTTAGTATGTAAATGTTTAGGCATGACTATACTGGAAATAAAGAAATAGTTACTTGCATCATGAATGCAAAAACTGCAAATAAAGACTGATCTAAATGGGTTATATTGCCTTAGTGGTAGGCGTTTCCATGGCAGTGAACAGCTCTGAGTAGACTGCCAAATAAAAAAGTACAATCTTCATTTGTTTAGTAAGATGATTACTATCCTGGAAAATCCAATGTACATTAAAACTGTGCAAAAACCCTTTGTTTCAGTTGTGAAATGGAGTTAGTTTCTAAGGCTTAGATAATTATGAACAGTTTTTTCACCTATGTGAATGTTGGGTAGGACATTCAAGAGTCATTCAGGTATGAGACACATTTGTAAGACTGTTCTGAGTTTGTCTAGATGTTTGGCATCAATGACCCCACCCACTAAGTGTGAGTAAGACCCCTTTGCTTGAATTGTCACAACCAAAAACAAACAAACAAACAAAAACCCTGAATCAGCAAGGTCAGAATTTCAGCATGAAAACTCTGAAAATTGTGTTTTTGTTTAAAACTAAGAAAGGAATAGGTGGTGAAAGCATTTGACCAATATAAATAAGGTGAGAAGAGATTCTGTGTTTCAAACTGCCCAGCATAGCATGGATTAGCATCAGGAAAAGGACACTTTGAATATATTGGGCATTTATTTAATTTATGACTTAGGTCAGGTTTCCTTTTTCACCTATATGTCAATTCGCACCTCTGGTCTTAAAAATTAGTCATTTCATAAAGATATGCATATGATTCTCATTCACATCCACCAACACCAAGCATAGTGTTTGACATATAATAAGTACTTAACAAGTCTTTGTTGAATGAATGAATGGATTCCTTACCCTCATTTGCAGTTGCTGTGACATTTCTCCTTTATTCCTCCTCTTCTCTATGCAGTTGTCCTAACTCATCAGTCCCTACTCTGTGGCCTCTAAAAGTGGATTCTTGAGATTTTACGAGAGGCCCTGCTTAGCTCGTGCCTGAAAGTACATCAGCAAGAGAGAAAAGAGACTCTTCAGTTTCCTTTCTTCCACACAGCCACAAATCTTTGCTGTATGATGTCATAGAAAGCCTCTTCTAGCTCTGTATACTGAAGTGATTTTATTCAGTGTTGGGATTGTTTAAGGCACCATAATGGGAATGACAGAGCTGTATAACTCTCCCAGTGCAGTCCCTATTCATGCAGTAGACTTACAGAGATGAATTACTCATGGCAGTGAAGTGTGGCATTGGTTTCCTGTGTGTTCATGGAAGTCACTCAAGGACAAGCATTCTCAATACTTAACAGTCACTACTCCAGCATACTGGAATGTAAAATAGAATATGTTAAATGTCAAATAAATGCCATGGCAAGAAATACTTAAGAATTCTTAGGAGTGGGAAATAATAACAGGTTAATCAAGGAAGGCTTCCTAGATAAGTTAGATAACTAACTTATTTAGTTATCTAAAGTTAGTTATTGTTTAGATAGCTAGGGGTGATAATTGACCCATCAGCTCCAAGTCTTAAAGAAACTGACTAGAAAGATTGTATGCCTTGTAATTAATTTACTCTTCAAAACTTACAATATTATGCAAAAGACTCAACATCATAAATCTGTTAAATCTTTCTAAGCTATAAATTTAACAGCATCTGAAATAGGCTGATTCTAAAACTCACATAGAAAAATAAACATAAATAGCCAGGAAAATTCTGAAAAAGAATAATGGTGGAAGAGGGTCATCTAGCCCTACCAGATATGAGGCCATATTAAAAGTTGTTAGAGCACAGGGTTTTTAGGGCAGTGAGTGTTGCTATAAGGGTAAATACATGTCATACATAAATTGGTCAAAAGTTTTGGAATTAGAACATTAAGAGTAGCTCATAATGTCAAGTATGGACTTTAATTGATAATGATGTGCCAGTGTTGGTTCATTGATTCTAACAAATGTACCACACTGATATGGAATGTTGATGGTGGGATAGGCTGTGTGGGATGAAGGAGAGAGGGTATAAGTGGAAAATTCCTGTACTTCCTGCTCAGTTTTGCTATGAACCTAAATGTGCTCTAAAAACTCGTCTGTTAAAAAACAACAACAACAACAACAAAAAACTTGCTGGCACTTGAATAACCAATGAGATCAATAGGACAATATATAAATAAGTCAAATACATTAAGAATATTTAACAATAAGGCCCATTCTTCATATGTATAGACATTCAAGATGTATTTATAAGTGCCTATATATAGTCACCCACTTGGAGCTGGAGATACAGTGGTGGACAAAATTGATGTGGTCCCTGCCGTCTTGGAGTTTATGGTCTGGTTAGGGGACCAACATGAAACAAACACAAATAAACATAGATGTGAGCTTATTTTCTTCCCTCCACTCTGGAAGAAAAGATTGTAATATAACTTGTAAATTTCAGAAAAAAGTGAAAACATTCATTTGAATCTCATTGTATATTAGCATCACAGGGCTTGAATAAATGGATAATAAAAGATTTTAAGCACATATTTGCTATTTGTTATTATTTCTTCTCTCTGACAGAGTTTTGAAGAGAACCTTGCTCCAGAAGAACGTTTTTCTCCCTTGGATCTTTTTGACAAAATTCAAGGACAGAATGAAGAACTTGGACTGATTATTGACTTAACATACACTCACCGCTATTATAAACCAGAGGTAAATAGAAACCTTAATTGAAAAGGACCTTCTTTTAGATACTATAATAATTCATAGTACTTAGTAATTATCACCTTATGCTAAGGTGAATCCAGGTCTTTCGTGGGTAATACTTCAAAAAGGGAACCAAGTGGTTTCTTTTGTTACACAATTCTTTCTTTCTTTTAAATTTATTTACATTAGTTTCAGGTATACAGTACATTGGTTAGACATCTATATAATTCATAAAACGATCCCCGCAGTTGCTCCCTCCCTCCCCGGCCCTCCACCTAGGCATCTTATTAATGCTAACTGCATTCCCTATGCTGTACTCCCCATCCCCGTGACCAACTATTAACTACTAATTTGTACTTTTTAAAACCTTCACCCCATTCTCCCAGCCCTCCAATCCTCCTCCCCTCTTCTGTCACCAAATTGTCCACTATGTTTGTGAGTCTGTTTTTGATTAGTTTGTTCTTTTTGTTCCTTAGATTCTGCATATAAGTGAAATCATATGGTATTTACCTTTCTCTGACTTATTTCACTCAGCATAATAACCTCTAGGTCTGTTCATGTCGTTGCAAATGGTAGGATTTCATTTTTTTTAATGGCTGAGTAATATTCCATTGTTTATATGAACCATAATTTCCTTATCCAATCGTCTGTGGTTGGGTATTTAGGTTGCTTCCATATCTTGGCTATTGTAAATTGTGCTGCTGTGAATATTGGAGTGCATAGATCTTTACAAATCATTGTTTTGGTTTTCTTTGGATAAATAACCAGAAGTGCAATTGCTGGGTCACAAGGTATATCCATTTTTAATTTTCTGAGGAACCTCCATACTATTTTCCATAGCAGCTGTACCAATTTGCAATCCCACCAACACTGTTTGAGGGTTCCTTTCCTCCGCATCCTCACCAACACTTGTTTTTTGATTTATTGGTGATAGCCATTCTGATAGGTGTGAGGTGATATCTCATTGTGGTTTTAATTTGCATTTCTCTGATGGATTAGACCTTAAGCATCTTTCATGTGTCTATTAGCCATCTGTATTTCCTCTTTGGAGAAGTATCTGTTCAGGTCTGCCCATTTTTTAATTGGATTGTTTTTTGTTGTTGTTGTTGAGTTGTACAAGTTCTTTATATATTTTGGATATTAACCCCTTATCAGATGTATCATTAGTGAATATCTTTCCCTTCAGTCTTGTCTTTTGTTTTGTTGATGTTTCCTTTGCTGTACAAAAACTTTTTAGTTTGTTAGTCCCATTTGTTTATTTTTTTTTTGTTCCCTTGCCCAAGGAGATATATCTGAAAAGAAATTCCTGTTAGTAATTATAGAGAGTTTTACTGTCTATGTTTTCTTCTACAGGTCTTGTAGTTTCAGGTCTTACATTTTAATCTTTAATACATTTTGAGTCTGTTCTTGTATACGGTGTAAGAAGATGGTCCAACTTTTTTTTGCATGTATCTGTCCTGTTTCCCAATATCATTTATTAAAGAGACTGTCTTTACCCCATTGTAATTCTTATCTCCTTTGTCATATGTTAAGTGAGCATATAGGCGTGGATTTATTTCTGGGCTCTCTATTCTTTCCATTGATAATGCATCTGTTTTTATGCCAGTACCATGCTGTTTTTGATTACTGTAGCCTTGTAGTACAGTTTGATATCAGGTAGTGTGATACCTCCAACTTTGTTCTTCTTTCTCAAGATTTCATGGCTATTTGAGTTTTTATGGCTCCATATAAATTTTAGGATTCTTTGTTCTAGCTCTCTGAAAAATGCCATTGGTATTTTGAGTAGATTGCATTGAATCTATAGATTGCTTTGGGTAGTATGGCCATTTTTAACCATGTTGATTCTTCCTACCTATGAACACAATATATGCTCCATTCATTTATGTCTTCTTCACTTTCTTTTTTCATGACTTATAATTTTCTGAAAATAGATCTTTACCTTCTTAGTTAATTTGATTCCAGGGTATTTTATAGTTTTCAATGCAATTGTAAATGGGATTGTTTTCTTAATTTCTCTTTCTGAAAGTTCATCATTGGTGTATAAAATGCCACTGACTTCTGAATATTTATTTTGTAACCTGCTACTTTACTGTTTGACTCTAACAGTTTTTTGGTGGAATCTTTAGGGTTCTCTATATATAGTTCATGTCTTCAGCAAATAATGAGAGTTTTACTTCTTCCTTTCCAATTCAGATGCCTTTTATTCTCTTTTTGTATTATTGCTGTGGCTAAGACTTCAATACAATGTTGAAGAGGAGTGGTGAAAGTGGGCATCCTTGTCTTTTCCTGATCTTAAGGAAAATGCTTTTAGCCTTTCCCCATTGATATGATGTTAGCTGTAGGTTTGTCATATATGGCCTTTATTATGTTGAGTATGTTCCCTCTATTCCACTTTGCTGAGAGTTTTTATATAAATGGATGCTGGATTTTGTTGAACACTTTTTTCTGCATCTATTGATATGATCATAGTTTTTATCTTTTCTTTGTTAATGTGGTGTATCACATTAATTGATTTTGCATATTATACCAACCTTGCATCCCAGGAATAAATCCAACTTGATCATGGTGTATGATATTTTTAATGTATTGCTGAATTTGTTTGCTATTTTTTTGAGGATTTTTGCATCAATGTTCATAAAGATACCAGTTTTCTTTTTTTTTGTAATGTCTTTGGTTTTGGAATCAAGGTAATGGTGGCCTCATAAAAGAGTTAGGAGCCTTCCCTCTTCTTGAATTTTTTGGAATAGTTTGAGAAGAATAGTGTTAATTCTTTGAATGTTTGGTAAAATTGCTATGAAGCCATCTGGTCCAGGACTTTTTGGGGAGGTTTTGATTACTGATTCTATTTCATTGGTGGTAATTGATCAGTTTCAGATTTTCTGTTTCTTCTTGACTCAGTCTTGGAGAGATTGTATGTTTCTAGGAATGTGTCCATTTCTTCCAGATTGTCCAATTTGTGTGGTATAATTGCTCATAGTATTTTCTTATATCATTTGTATTTCTGTGGAGTCTGTGGTTATTTTCCTCTTTTCATTTCTGATTTTATTTATTTGAGTCCTCTTTTTTGATGAGTCTGCTAAGGGTCTGTCAATTTTGTTTATCCTTTCAAAGAACCAGCTCTTGGTTTCATTAATTTTTGTATTGTTTTTCTAGACTCTATTTCATTTATTTCTCTGATCTTTATTATTTCCTTCCTTCTATTCACTTTGGGCTTTGTTTGCTGTTCTTTTTCTAGTTCTTTTAATTGTAAGAGTTAGAGTGTTATTTGAGCTTTTTCTTGTTTCATGAGGTAGGCCTGTATTGCTATGAATTTCCCTCTTAGGACTGCTTTCATTTGTCCCATAAATTTTGAGTCGTCATGTTTTCAATTTTGTCTCTAGGTATCTTTTGATTTCTTCCTTGATCTCATTAATAACCCATACGTTGTTTTATAACATGCTATTTAGTATCCATGTGTTTATGTATCTTCCAGTTTTTTTCTTGTAGTTGATAACTAGTTTCATACCATTGTGATCAGAGAAGATGGTGATGACGATTTCAGTCTTCTTAATTTTTTGAGACTTGATTTGTGTCCTAACATGAGGTCTGTCCTTGAAAATGTTCCATGTGCATGTGAGAAAAATGTATATTCTTGCTGCTTTGAGGTAAATGCTCTGAAAATGTCTAATTAAATCCATCTTCTATGTGTATCTTTTAGGCCCATTGTTTTCTTGTTGATTCTTTGTCTGGAAGATCCGTCCATTGGTAGTCATGTGGTGTTAAAGTCTCCTACAATAAGTGTAATTCCTATTGATCTCTCCTTTTATGTCAGTCAAATAATTGCTTTATGTATGTAGGTGCTCCTGTGTGGGTACGCATATGTTTTACTATGGTTATGTCCTCTGATTTATCAATGCCTTTATCATTATGTAGTGCCATTTTTGTCTCTTATTATAGCCTTTGTTTTAAAGTATTTTATTAGATATAAGTATTACTACCCAGCTTTTTTTTCATTTCCATTTGTGTGAAATATCTTTTCCCATCCCTTTACTTTCAGTCTGTGAGTATTGTTTGATCTGAAGTGGGTCTCTTGTAGACAGCATATGCATAGTCTTGTTTTCTTATTTATTCGGTTACCCTATGTCTTTTGATTGGAGCATTTAATCCATTTATGTTTAAAGTGATTACTGATAGGTAACATTGTTACTGCCATTTTATTATTCCTATTTGTTATTTTATTTTCTTTTTTTGCCCTTTTTCTTTTTACAGAAAACCCTTTAATATTTCTTGTAATGCTGGCTTGTTGGTGATGAATTCCTTAAGTTTTCCTGTCTGGGAAGCTCTTTATCTCACCTTCCATTTTAATTGAAAAACTTGCTGGGTAGGTATCGTGGTTGTAGATTCTTGTTTTTCATAGCTTTGAATATTTCTTGCTTTCCCTTCTGGCCTGCAAAGTTTCCATTGAAAATCAGCAGACATTCTTAGGGGTACCCTTGTAAGTAACTAGCTTCCTTTCTTCTGCTGCTTTAAGATTCTTCTTTGTCTTTGACCTTTCAGCATTTAATTATATGTGTCTTGTGTAGGTCTGTTGAATTCCCTTGTTTTGGACTCCGTGCTTCCATGAACTTGTATGTCTAATTTCTTTGTCCAGGTTAGGGAAGTTTTCTGTTATTATTTCTTCAAATAGATTCTCAATCCCTTGCTCGCTCTCTTCTTCTTCAGGTACTCCTATGATCTGGATATTTTTATGCTTCATGTTGTCCCAGAGGTCTCTTAAACTATCCTCATTTTTAAAATTCGGTTTCCTTTTTTGTTCTGATTGGGTGTATTCTAATACCTTGTCTTCCAATTCACTGATTTAATCTTCTGTTTCGTCCAATCTTACTATTGAATCCTTCTAGTGTATTCTTCATTTAGTTATTGTATTCCTCATTTCTGTCTGGTTTTTTATGGTTTCTATGTCCTTTTTTATGCTGTTGAGGTTCTTATTATGCTCATCCATTCTCCCCAAGTTCATTGAGCATCCTTTATAACCATTATTTTGAACTCTGTCTCTGGAAGGTTTGCTTGCCTCCATTTCATTTAGCTTATTTTCTGGAGTTTTCTCCTGTTGTTTCATTTGTGGTATGTTTCTTTGTTTTCTCATTTTATTAGCCTCTCTGTTTCGTTTCTGTGTGTCAGGAATATTTGTTTTGTCTCTCAGCCTTGGCCAGATGGCCTAATGTGGAAGGTGTCTGTGTGGCCCAGTGGTGCACTCTCCCTGATCCCTTATGCGGGGGCTTGGACGTGATCTTTGGGTTGTGTGTGATCTTCTGTTGTTGCCAGGCCTTTATTGTTAGTAGATGAGTGGATGGGACAATGCTCAGGCTAACTAATTGTGGGAATTGGCTGCACCCACAGGGTAAGAGTAGTTGTGTGGGGGCTGACCCCACTGATGGGATTTGCCCTAGCAGGCTTGTGTACTTGTTGCAACCACCCTTTGTGTCTTTCATAATGGGACTAGTCAGGAGTTGCTCCATTGTGGTGTGAGCCTCCGGATGTGTTAGTTTTGTGGCCCCTTGGTAGGGGCTCTCCCATAGGCCAAGGTCAGCCACTGCTTTTGATTGCTCAGGGACACCCAGTAAGAACTACAAAGCGATCCGCAGATGGTTGTTGCCTATGCTGGATTGACTTTGATGTGTCTCCTTTATATTATCAGACATAGGTGTTTATGATCAGCTGAACTTATTATTTTACCTGGGAGGAGACGAACTGTGCTTTTACCTAGTCTGCCATTTTCCTCTCTGTCTCTGTTACACATTTCTAATTGTTGTCTCAAAATGAACTAAAGACATGATTTGAACTCTAATATTTTGGCAGTAGGCTCCATATGTGCTTAAGAAGTTCTGTAAGCTTCCATGTTCTATATTTTCAAGAGTGTAGTAAGCTTTTAGTAAGAATGGTCGTAGTTTGAAAGAAAGGAATATTCATTATGTCTTCGGCACTTATTTTAAGCGGTTGCCTGAGCATGTGTAAGCATCACAGTAAAAGACAAGTTGTTCTCCAGGTTGATGCTTTCTTTTCCTAATATCTTTTGATGTAATACAGAAACCTATATATTCTGTTGGCCCATGTGACATGTCAGTGGGAAAGAATTGTCCTCCTTCTGACCAGTTCCATCACCTTGGGAAACAATAATACTTAATATTTGTTTAGCAGTTTGCCATTTAAAAAAGTACTTTTTCATACTCTAAGTTAGTTAATCTGCACAAAAATCCTTTGCTGATGAAGTAGTAGTAGTATCGATATCTCCTACTGAGTGCTTCCTCTACACTAAGCTCAGGATAGATGATTACAATAACTAATTTTTCAGGTTGTGAAATTGGTACTCAGAAAAAGAAGACATTTGAGCTCAATTATTACTTTTTTTATTGTAAAATATTATAAATAATAATTATCATTTTAACCATTCATACATGTACAGTTCAGTGGCATTAAATACATTCACAGTGTGTGTAACCATTACCACTGTCTATAACCATAAATTTTTCATCATCCTCGACAAAAGCACTATTAACCGTTAAACAATAACAACCTCATTTCCCTTCACCTCAGCCCCTATTTTCTATCTCTGTGAATTTGCCTATGCTAGATACCTCATATAAGTGGAATCATACACTATGTTTTTCTGTGTCTGGATTATTTCACTGGACATAATGTTTTCATGGTTTATCCACTGTTACAATATGTAACAAAATGGCGTTGCTTTTTATGGCTGAATAGTATTCTCTGTGTGTATATGTCATATTTTGTTTATACGTTTGTGGATACTTAGGTTGTTTTCTACCTTTTGGCTGTTGCGAGTGATGCCGCTTAATATTGATATACAAATATTTATTCAAATACCTGCTTTCAGTCCTTTTAGATGTATAGGTAGGAGTGAAGTTGTTGGATCACATGGTAATTCTATGTTTAACCTTTGAGAAACTTCCAGACTTTTCCCGTGTCTTCTCGTTTTTAAACAATTATCATAAATTTTAAACATATACAGAGGTAGACATAACTGTGGGTGTTAGTTGTACACCGTTGAACTCATCCAGCTTTAGTATCACCTGTTAACTGCATTTCATCTATACTTCTACCTGTTTCATCCTTTTCCATATTATTTTGAACATTCCATATATTATATCATTTCACTTGTACATTATATTTATAGGTATAGTTAAAATATAGGACTTTTATTCCTTAATGTCATTCTTTAATATTAACTATCCATTCAACATGCAAATTTGCAGTTGTCTTCTACATGTCATTAAAAAATCATTTTAAGAATTGGAATTAGATCCAAATAAGGTCCACACTTTGCATTTGATTATGTCTGAAGTCTTATTTAATCAATAAATTCTTCCTGTGTTGCCTCTCTGTCTTTCATTTCTCCCCTGAAATTTTTTTTTTTGAAGAAATCAGATAGTTTGTCCCATATAGATTTTCATGATTGCATTCCCATGTGTTAACATATCTTTAGTCTTTTTATTGTAAATTGGTTGTCGGACCTAGTGGCTTGATCAGATTCAGGCTTGATTCCCCCCCCCCCCGCCCCCCAAGATACTTTCATGGGTGATAATATGTTCTCCGCCGGAGACATATAAGTAAATGCCTCTTTTTTGTAGTATCAGCAGTCATTGATGATTGATACCTGCATTCATTAATTCATTTGGGGCTTAAAATGGTGAATTCTTTTGTTCTTTTTTCATTCATAGCTGGATATATTGTCAAAAGAAGCATTCCTAATTAACTGTTTGGTTGCCCAGTTACAGAAGCATGATTTCTTTCCCTTTATTTAATCGTTTTCAAAATTGTAAGTGGATTTACTAATACCCTCAATGGTGACCAAGTAGATTTTTATTTTTGTTATTGTTTTGTGTCATTATGGACTTCGTTGCAATTATTTTATTGAGGCACGAATTGAGGCCCTATCTTTGGCTAGTTGGAGCTTCTCAGTTTGGCTCCTGAGTCCTTTTGACATTGACAAGACATCAGTTGTTCCTACACTATTTCAGTGGTTGCACTTAGGAAATTGTGTTTGTATGTCTATTTTTACTATAAAAATATGTCATAGGTTCATACTGATACTTTTCCATTTAAATTTAGAATTACAGGATTTTCATTAACATTTCTTTTTCTGGCTTTTATCAGTATCTACTATCTCCTACCCCAAGAATACCACTTCTCAGTAGTGCCTGGTATTTGATCTGTCTCACAAGTCAAATCCAAGTTCTTCTGGCTCTATTCTACTTAAATCATAGTAGCTTTATGGCCTTGAAATGTAAAATATTTATACAATATTTAGTTATATATACATTCATTTACATAAACTTTGCTTTCGGTTTGTATACCTATTGCCTATCCATTCTGTTAGTTTTAATGAAAATCAAATGATACTTCCTGGTTGAAGCAGCTTTGGAAAAAATGGCTCTCTTACCAGATTACTGACAAGCTAAGTTTATTATAATCTCTTGGTTTATACTCCGGCTCTTCTAATTAATTTTTAATTCTTTCTACAAATGAAATAACATAGGTTTTCATGTTTTGCCTTATAGGACTTACCAGAAACTATTCCTTACTTAAAAATTTATACAGTTTGGGCATCAGGTACCTGATGATGACACTATTTTTAAATTCAAATGTGCCGTTAATGGGTTTTTGAAAGAAAATAAAGATAACGGTGAGTTGTTTTTTTTTCCTACATGAACTTTGGTTTGCATTTTAAATGGCGTTGGGGATTTTAATATTTTTAATAGTGTTCTGATATTCAACCTTTTGTGTCTGATCATGTGGACATATCAGATGGTGCTAATAGAGTAAGGTGTTTTTCCTTTTTATGGTTGCAAATAAACATTTCACTTTGGAAACTGAATTTAGTTGCAAAATATGAACTGAACTAGCTCACTCATCTCTTTTTAAAAAAATTTGAACGGAAAATATGTAATAAAATAAAAACATTCTTTTTTCTTATTTGTTGGTTAAGAGGTGAGAGTTGGGTGGAAGAAAAGATCAGAATCTCAGCATCTTAGAGTAATATAGAAGAAAGAAAAAAAGGGAAGGTTTGGAGTGAGATAGACAGCTAGAGGCAGAACAAAATGGAATGGACCAGTGGGGTTGCATCCTCATCATACATATTTAGGATATTTCTGCTGTGTTCCACGTTGGGTACAAGTAAGGAAGGACACTACCACCTCTTATTCTTAGACTTCAGACAGGAAGAACTCAAAAGGGGTGGTGTTTTCTTGTTCCTGCTTTGAGATCTACCTTACTCTGTTGAAAATAGATCTTAAAAGCTTATGAATTTTAAGGATTCATTTGCCTCTTTCTGGCAACTATCTATCAGGAGGAATGTGATATTTGCTATATTTTTAAGACAGGTATCTTTTTTCTTTGGAAAGCCACTCACCCACAGGACAAAGTGTTTGTTTTTGCCCTCTTTCTAATTTAGCTTAAGGAATATACTCTTAAATAATTCTGACATGTTGTAAGATGCTATTTATACATAGATGTGTGTGGTGTGTGTGTGTGTGTGTGTTTTGAATATATATGAACAGGGAGTATAGAGATGGGAAAATAGGGATGGGAGGTGAGAGAGAGACGGGACCAGTGGGTTTCAAGATAAATTTTCAAACTATAACATGGTCATTTAATGTAGGTACTAGCTATTAACTATTTAGGCCTTGGCACAGACCTCCTTGTACTTAAAACTTGAGAGGCTGGACTTTGCCTTTGATAAGCACAGCATCTACAGGGGAGGTAAATTGCCATTTGTATAAACCATAGTCACAAAAATATTACCTCTTAAGATGTTAGAGTCCATTTGTTGGCCTGCTCACCGTTTCCAGGGCCTTGTGGGAAACCATTTTAATACAGTGTTCCATCTGTATGAGATCCGTATGAGTACATGAGAACGTGTTTGTAATTTGGTTGATTCACCTGTTACACTGAGTTAGTCTGTTGCGTAGGCTGGCCCCCATGTTGGCCTCTGCTTGTGTTATGCTGATTTTACTGTGTCTTGCAGTGCTCCCTGCCAAGTGGTCCTGGGATCTGACTTATGATCCATTTGGCTACCTCTGCTATACACCCCTCCTACAGATACCCAACTCACTGATGAAGGGAGCCCTACACAGTTCACTCTCTAGAACTGGTAGGGACTCAGAAAGTAAATTGATTCAGTAACCACTTGAGAGCCTTTTAGGTTTATGATTAGGGTACAGGGATTCAGAGGTGAAGAGCAATCTTTGTTCATTAGAAATTCATACTTATTTAGAAGATTAATGTAGTAATTATAAGACAGTGGTTAATTATAATAAAAGAATAAATTAAATGCATGGGAATATAGAAGAGAGATTGAGGAAGGCCTTACTGAGGAGTCAGTGTTTGAGCTGAGCTGAGTGAAAGCGGATTTTGCAGAAGATTTTAAAGGACAGCTCAGTATTGGGAACAGGTACAAAAGGCTTCAGGACTTGAATTTGTAGCATGGAGAGTGGCTTCTGGTGCCTCTAGAGAGTAGTCTGAAAGGGCATAGAATTCATATGTTCATTTTCAACAAATATTTATATAACACTTTTGAAGTTGAAGGCACTGTTCTAGGAAGTAGGAACAGGACAAGTTCTTGCCTTTACATACATTACATTCTAGTGGCAGAGAGAGAGAAAGAAGTGAGTATATGGAATGTCAGATGGTGATAAGTGCTTTGGAGAATAATAAAACAGAATAAAGAAAGAGGTGAGGGAATGTAGTAGGTGATCAGAGAGACCTGACTGTTAAGATACCATTTTAGCAGAGCCTTCATGGAAGGAAGGAAACCAAGCCATTGGATGTCTGGGAAGACAGTGTGGGTAGTGTTCTAAAGCAGAGGGAAGAATAGTACAAAGCTCTGAGGATGACTGTTCCTCAGCATGTTTGAGGAATAGTGAGGAGGCCAATGTGACTGGAGTGGGAGAGAGAGTGAGGTCAGAGCAGTAGAAAATGGGAATCAGAGAGGTAGGCAAGAGGCAGAAGGGAGGTGCATCATGTGGGTCCCTGTAAGTCATAATCAGATCATTGTGTGCTTAGAGTTCAGATGGAGAGCCAGGCTGATATTCGTTTATTAAGAGTTCTGAATGCTGCCAAACATTTGGGCTTTAATCTATGCAAAATGAAGATTTTTAAGCAAGGGAGCAGCCCAGCCAAGTGTATATTTTAGAAAGACAATATCTTCCCATATGGAGGATTCAAAAGAAAGAGAAGAGATTAGATGTAGTGAGGTAGTAAATCTAGGCAGGAGATGACAAATACCTTCCTATCAGACAACCACTAGTCATAGGCATAAATTTTGCAGAGATCAATTACATGTGTTGTTTTTATAATTTCTTCATAATTTTTAAAATGATGTGAACTAAGAAATCCTATTGGCATAGCTGGAAAAATGTTTAAGACTTGATTCTCGTATTGTTCTATTTGCTTGCTGTGTTCCTGGGCTTACATCACCAAGTCTGTGTTTTATAGTTTACCTGAGAGCGTACTTCACAGGACACATAGACTGTGGTGGGTGAGAAGCAGCAAATGAGAGAGAGCATGGAAGCACCCTGGGAACTCAAGAGTACTGCTGAACTGTCCTTTCTTATTAATATTCAGTATTAAAAGTGAAGGCATTCCATTTGTTTCACTCAGAAGCAAATTTCATTCTTTTTATAACCTGTTGTTCTGTTCTTTAACTCTCTTTTTTCTATAATTAAATCAATTACTGATGAGCACTCTATATTAAGACAAATGGGTTTGTGTCAGTGCATTTTTCTGTTAGTACCTGACCAGGCCTTCACCAGTTTATACTATGTGTCTAATCAAGGGCTATGCAAATTTCTCAGAGAAAAACACTTCTCTTCAGAGTTATTTTTGGGGTAGTTGTAGAATTATGGTAACTATTACTCTTCAAAAATTGTATAAGTTGTTTTCAGGGTATCTACTCCATTTAACTCTGTTTTTTGTTTTTATAGACAAACTTATTGGTGTTCACTGTACCCATGGTTTAAACAGAACTGGCTACCTCATCTGCAGGCGAGTGGCCAACTCCAAGAAGCAGACCATGTTTAAGTTGTTTTCTTTAAATAGTAATGTAATCAAGTTGCAAAAATGCAATCAGTGTAGAAATGTATGAAGTAGGAAACAATCTTGTCCCCCATTTAGATTACCACAGTAATAATTTAGTGCCTATTTTTTCAGACTTAAAAATGCAGCTATAAGCATATATGTCTAATTTAATAGTATAATATTTAGACATTGTTTTATGATTTCATATATGGTGGACATCTTCCTATGAAAGTATTTGGAGACCTCATTCTTTTAAAGACATTGTTCTTTTGCTTACTGATGAATTTAAAGTCAGAAGATTTTGATATAAAACATTGAAATACTAAATATTGCTCTGTGATCACCTTTGAATATATATGTTATTGTCTCAGAAACAATTTAACTTGGAATGGAACTTCTGAATCAAAGATTTTATGCCTTATGCTTTTTGTGGATGTTGCTACAGTGTATCGATTTATGTTTGTTTGTTCAGGAAATATTTATTGAATATCTCTTATGTGTAAGCACTGTGCTGGATGCTAGCAAAAAAGATTGTGAGACTTCATGAACAAAGAGACTCGACCTGCTCTTTGTGGACCCTAACAGTCTAGAGAGGGAATACCTATTCAAGAATCACATAAATGCATATAGAATTACAGCTCTGACCATAAACCAGAGAAGAGGAACATGGTACTATGAGAACATATTAATAGGATTTAACCGCATTATGGAGATTAGAGAAGGTTCCCCAGGTATGTTTGAGCTGATATCTGAAGGATGAATAGGTATTAATAGGTACATTGAGGAGAGAATTCAGGGACAGTAAAGACCATGTAACAGGAAAGCATATGCTGTGTTGTAGAAATTGGCCAGGGATGCTAGACCAAAGGGGAAGTATGGGTAGGAGCTAGATCATGGAGGCCTATTTTTAAGATTTTGGACTTTAACTTAGGAGTAATAGAATATCATTGAGCTTTTTTTGTTGAGGGTGAGTGTGTAGAATATAATCAAGTTTTTGCATTTTCAACCTGTTATTTTGGTATTCCGTGTAAAGACAATGCAGGAGGCAAAGAGAAAACCAAGTAGGCAAGTTGGGAGGCTTTTGTGGAAATCAAAGCACGATGGTGCTTGGACCAGGGCATAGTGGTCATTTTAGTGGAAAGATGTGGACATATACTAGAGATATGTAGGTAATATCATTACTACTGGTGGTGGGTTGAAGATGAGAGTAAGGAAGAAATGGTTGACAAATGATGGTGACTCCTAAGTTCCTGAACCATACTTTTTGGTTAGATAATATTTTTTAGATATGATAATAGTATTTTTCCCATTTGTCTTTTCCTATTTGTTGATTCCTGGTAAATATTCTGTCATATTAAGTAAGTTTCTTCTTTCATTTATTAATTAATTTGTTGTATTACAATCAATTTTATCAATAGATTTTCTAAAGTTGGGACATCCTTGCATCCTTGGAATAAAGCCTTTTTTGTGGTCATGGTATATTATTCTTTAATAATTATTGAATTGGATGTGCTGATATTTTCCTAGGATTTTATATTTATATTTGTAAGTGATTTGGATCTTTTTTGAAAATGATTGATATTTTTCTTTTTATATATAAATACTCAAGTTATGTTGTTTTGTTAGATATTGATTGATGTAGAAGGCATGAGGCCAGATGATGCAATTGAATGTAAGTACGAGGGTTGTCAAGGTTTTTCCCTTTCTATAAAAGTAAAGGTAGAAATGTAGATGAATTTCTAAAATGTTATGAAAAAAAAAGAAAAGGATTGTAATTCATTTGTTCTGACATGAGATAATCTATAGCAAAAGTTTAAAAAGAGGTGTATCTGGAAATAGTGAGATATAACAGCCTGCATTATTAGTCAGTGTATTTTAGCTTTGATCTGTTTTCTCTGGAAAAGATTTGCTTTTTGTATAGTTATTTCTAATACTTTTCTACTTCTCAGTATTCAATAGGTGCGGGACATTGCTTAGAGAGGACAAAACTACATTGAAAGACCTTCAGAATGTCCCATCAGAAAGTAAGTTGCATTTTATATGTTGAGATTTCTGGTTAGGAGATCTGTTTTTTACATTTAAGTTACACATACCTATTCTTTCTTGTAGCTTGTGTACCTGCTCAGGGAAACCTAAACAAATAGGAACAGGGGAGTGGGAGAAATGGGGAGGATGGGATTGTTATTTCGTAGGCCAAAATATAGACACTCAATCAGCTACTAAAATTGGAAACCAGTAACATTGTATGTAAACACATTTTCTTCCAGGGACTGGGATTCCAGTGTGTCTAGATCAGGTGGCTGTCACTACGCAACATGTGTCCACACCACTAAGCATATCGTTAACCGAGGACCAAGGAATAACGTGCACTGGGCCCAGGGCCACCCAACACCTCCTCGGCACTTCCACGCCTGGACCCAAGACATGCACGGTCAGTAATGTATCTGCTTTCCCTTTTTCTAGAATCAAAATAGGAGTGAATAATGTTACTAATTGCTACAAACACATTATAATGATGAGGAGGACTTGGTGCTTTCTTGCTGATCAGTGTCAACCAGAGGTGATCTTTTGCTCCATATTTTGCATTTAGAGTTGGAAAATAAGTATAGGGTGGGGAAATGTGATTTTTCAGAGGCGGTTAGGAATCGGACTTAGAAATTTTCTTTGATTCTAAACTTAGTTTAACCCGGCAACAATTTGGTGACTGCCAAAAAGGATCCTCCATACTTTGGCTACATTAGTAGTGGTATAGTTTTCAGAATAAAGAAGGTTGTTATTTAAAGAGGACATAGAATTACCGGGAAAGTAGTAAAATTCCAGTAAAGAAATTTGCAGAGGATCCGAACAGATAAAATCGCGAAAGAGTTTTCACTTGGGAAACGGGAGAAACAGTTGTAATAGCCTATTTCGTGGCCTCTTCATCAGCGATAGCTTTCGATAAAGCAGTCCAGTGTAATGGTTGTCAGGCTGGACCTGGATTTGCATCCTGGCTCTGGCATTCACCTACCATTTGATCTTGGATAAGGTCTCTAATTTCTACTTTTTTGTCGATTTGATGGAAATCTTTACATTACTTACCTCTTAGGGAGCGTTGTCGACTATTACATGGAAGTACTTTAGCACATTGTATGTGAACACTTTTCAAAAAGACGTTGGCATTTTAGAAGATGTAAACGTTTTTAGAAAAATGTTGCTTATGTTGCGAGTGGCACTGAAAATTGGTATCCCTTAGAAACGAAATTTTAACAGCCATAAAAATGCTTCTACCTGGTCATTCCACATTAAGACTGGTACTTCAAACTATGGAGAAAGTTAAGTTCAGTCATTCAGCACATTTTCAAACCCCCTACTATGTATCAGACAGTGCACTAGGTGCTCAGGATATGATATTACGTGTTCGGAGATGGTAATCCCAGCATTATGTATAGCAGTGAAGAGACATAGAGAGCAGCTTGCATAACTAACAATGGAAAATAGGCAGGCAAATTATTATGTCTGTACTGTGACATTTTATAAAGCCATTGAAAGTGATAGCACTTATAGTAAGGGAAAAGAATAGGTTATGATTCAGCAGTCAAAAAAGATGCTAGAGGGAAAGAGCAAGAGAAACATTACCCGTCGAATTAGATATCCATTTATCTATACAGAGAAAGCAGCTTTATATTTTCAAAAAGACATAGCTTATTCTGTCTCACGTGAACCTGCCAGACTTGGAGAGAAAGTGTCTGATTGGGTAGTGTCGGCATTAATCTTTGAGAGAGAGAGAGAGAAAGGCTCCTGGGAAGCTGCTGTGTACGCGAGGCATTATGGTAGGTAATTTAAGTATGTTTTCTTAATTCACCTTCAAAACAACCCATGAGGATGGAAGTGTTAGGAACTCCGTTTATAAAAAAACTAAGAAGTCCAAAGATTAAGCAGTTTATCAGCTGAGTTCACAAGGAAGAAAACAGTAGAACTAGAGTGTCTATGTATAAATTTATAAAGCGCACTGCGTATTTTTTTAAAAACTAATAATAGTTTATTACTTTTTCTTTTTAAGAAAGTGTTCACAGAATCATAACGTTTACCAGAGAGGTCATAAACCCTCCTCCTGGTCCCCCTGGAGAGGACCACTCACAGAGGAAATACTCTTGGAATGTAAAGCCAAGTGCCAGCCGAGTAGTCCAGAATCAGAGGTGGTATTCTGGCAGTTACCACGGAATGTCCTATCCAACCTTTTCTGGATGGACCAAGTGACACAAACCTATCGTGGAAATTTTATCTGGAGACAGAACAGGACTGAAGACGGCTGGGGTGAATTTTTATAAGATAGGTCCAATGACGTTTATAAATCTATTCTGTTTCTCCCTTATGTGTTCCGACTTAAGAAAAAGTTACATTGATACTTAACTCTTTGCTGATAAACTCGTGGTATTTGCAACAGTGAAAGAAGTAATCTGTTTTCAGCCTTAACGATTTTTAAAGGAAGATGTTATTTTCTAACAAAGTAATAAAGAACATCCCTTGAACATAATTTTTTTTAATTTAAAATTCTTTTAAAAATTCTAACTCTCCATGTATTTCCCTTTTGACTAGACTTGTGATATGAATGTGTGTGTCAAAAAGTTTTAGTCATGTTCTATTCTGTCGTGTTCTCTTATTGACCCAATCATAAGAGTATCATTGTTTTTACCCCTCACTGTTCAAGATTTCTATTAAGATCTACCTGGGAGACAATCTCTTTGAACCTAATCATTATTTGTAATTAGTTCTGGTCTTTTTGTGATTAGAGTTTTTTTTGGCAGTCTGTCGTGGGACTTGACCAGCATCCTTTCACTGAATTGTCAGATATGCACATCTAAACACAGGAGTGGAGAAACTGTTAGGGATTGGTCGTCACAGCTGGGGGAGAGAGAGACTGATTGGTAAACCAGAATGCTGGGTAATTTACCTGACAGGGTAACTGATGTCAACCGGGTAGAACGATTCAGACAACTGGAAAAACTTTCATAGGCTATAAAGGTTGCTTCCTGAACAGACTAGGATACGACCTTTAAAAGCCTGGGTGTCTGGGAAGACTTGCATGGCTCCTTGTGTTTTTGCTGCTCTGTTGAACGTAACATGCTGGGATCTATCTCCGCTTGCCTCTCACGGGGCAGCGATGCCTTGACCTTGACTTTTGCTAAATTGTCTCTTTTGCTGGTATACCTCTAGAACCTAGGTGGGTCACTGGGGGAGTGTTACTTGTTTTTAGCTGCAGAGGAAGTTAGAAACTGTTGCTCAAGTATGTGGTCTCACCATCATGACATCATAAGCCTTTCGTATGTATTTAATGAATATACTTGGGTAACTTGGCTTCAGTTTTGAAAAGCCTCTGATTTTGAAACATTGTATCAGGATGTGTGATGTGGTAGGTTATCTTCTCTGTTGTCTCATATATAAGCAACATGTGGAACCTGACCCTAAGGAAGTGCTCTAACTCCAACTACTCTCCTGGTCTTTGATGAGCTCAGTCAAGTTGCTACCCTTCACCTAAGTGATGGTTCATGTAGTTTTTCTCTGCCCACCACATTTAATAGGAGACATGAGAGTCTTTATCGATAAAAGGCGGTTCTTGTGGAATTGTTCCCCCGAATACATCATGAAAGCTCAGCTGGAAAGAAATCGGGAGCAAGACAACTGGTGAGGCAAAAAAGAACAAGCAGGAGCAGGCAGGTACGGGAATCCAACGAGTCTACTAGTTCTAAGGCATTCCTTGGCAAGCAGTTTCTAAGGAGGACCTTTCCAGAAGAGTCATCTTATAAACACTGCCACCGTTGAAATATAAGCACTGGCACCTTGAAAATCCTTTCTTGACCCAATTGTCTCCTCTGTCCCTACCCTTCAGTTTCAGCTAACCAGCTATCGCTAAGTCTTGTTCACAAACTTGTCTCCTTTTTGCTATCTCCTGTCTCATTTATTCTTCAGCACGCTGTAGTTCTGGCTTCAACTCGTACTGTAGCCATTGAAAGTTTTCTAGCTAATAGGACCAGCCACTCCTTTTTCAAAAAAGGTCTTTAGCGTTCTGTTTAAAACTTTTAAAATTTATTTTTATTAAAAAACACATGTGCTCATTTAAAATTCCAATAATTCTACCAAGGTTTCCATGAGAAAGAATAGTCCCCAGTCACCAGCTACTCGATTATCACTCCCCAAAGGCACTCGCTAAGTATTTGCAACCTCCTAGAATTTGCCTCTATGTTTAAATCCCCTGCATATATCATATATTGCCGTTTATTGATTTCTTCAACTTGGGATATTATCTCTTGCCTTCGTCCTGTGGAAGATGAGGATTTAGCTTTTTCACAATGTCTGCCCACATGTGTACTTCTGTTACCTCATCTTTTCAGTATAATTATTTTCCCAACTTTGGTTAAATCAGTATTCTAAATTTAAGTTACTTGCTGGGTATATATCATTCACCCCCGAGCCATAGTATAGCATGCTTATGTTTTCTTTCTTACACCACTTCCCTGGCCCCATTCTTGCCGTATTTGCCTCTTTTCTGTGCACCTGTCACTAATTCATCCCCCGGCTCTCTAATACTGCTATAACAGTTCTAACATGGATAGGATAAACACATCAGATTTGTTTTTGTTTGGAATCTTTCCTGGGACTCTCTTGACTTGTTCCAGGCTGGGCACTGTATTCGCTTGCTAAGGCTGCCATGACAGTACTACAGACTGGGTTACTCAGACAATAGGAGTTTAGTTTCTTAAAGTCTGGAGGCTAGAAGTCTGAGGTAAAGGTGTTGACAGGGTTGGTTTCTTCTGAGGCTTCTCCTTGTTTATAGTGTGGCCATCTTCTGTCGCCCTCACATGGTCTTCCCTGTGTGTCTTCTGTGCCCAGATTTCCCCTTCTTTTAAGGACAGCAGTTAAATGGGATGATCAGAAGTGTGGAAGAGTCGGCTCCCACAGTGGGGAGTCTTGATAAATGGAAGGCAAAAAACCCTAGGACTTTGGCAGGAAGATCGCCCACCCCCCTCCTGTTTCCTGTAGACCACTCTCAGGAATGGTTTTCCCTTTCAAGTCCAGAGGAAGTCCCTCCTGCTCAGTGAACGCTCATGCCAACCAGTGTGTCTTTCTGGCTCAGTGAGGAAATCCATTCCCCTACATCGCTTTGCATCTTTCCGCTGTTCACTTACCTGTTTCCTCAGCCTCACCACTCAAATAAAACACCAGCACTTTATTCCTTGCCTTAGGCTCTGCTTCTAGAGGGCCTCAGTAAGACAGTCAAGTATTTGTTAATCTGGCAGGGTCGTCGTTTTAGTCGGTCAACCAAGCATATGAGCGTGGGAAATATCAGGCCCTTCCGCTGTTTGACATTGAGGTCCTGCAAATATTTATACCTTTCAGGAATTGAGAAATGTCAGTTACGTCCGAGGTAACAGTTTTTTCCAGAAATGCAGGTTTCATTTTGTCGGTTATTTTCACATGGCATGAGAATAGTTTTAAGAGTCTGGGTGTGTTCCAGGACCCACTTGTTCCGATAACACTTGCAAGGTTAGATTCATTTTTACAGTGGCAACCGTTATTCATATTTATGCGAGCCCGTGTATTACAGAGGAAAACAAGGTTGATCTTCTTATGAAAGTTCTCAGTTAACACTTCATTAAATCAGATCTTTTTGAACTAATTTTATGATGCATCATAATCTCCCTTCTGCAACTATAGGTAAAGATCATTTTTACCCCGAGGTGACTTTAAAAAGCAATAAAACTCATTCACTTTTAGTGTACACGTCTATGAATTGTGACAGTTTTTACAACTATACTGGAGTACAGTTTCGTCACTCTCGAAAAGTCCCTGTCACTGTGTAACCAAAGTGCTCCCAACAACCCCAGATTCTGGCAACCACTGATTTGTTTTCAGTCCCTGTAGTTTTGTCTTTTTAAGAATGGCATGGAAGTGAGATCATACAGTATATAACTTTTTGAATGTGACTTCTTTAATTAAGTATAATGCTTTTGAGAGTCATCATGCCACTGAGTAGCTCAATAGTTCATTCCTTTTTATTGGTGAGCCAGTATTCTTTGTATAGATCTACCACAGTTTGTTTCTCCATCGCCAGGTGAGTGATTGGGTTGTTTCCAGTTTTTGACCTTTGAACAAAGATGCTATAAATATCGTGTCCAGGTTTCTACGAGCATATATGTTTTCCTTTAGGGTGGGAGTGCTGCTATGGAGTGTGTTTGATTTTACAAGAAACTGCCAAAGTAGAAGTTTACATCGCGGCCAACAAGGTATGGGAGTTCCAGTAACTCACATCCTCACCAACACAGTGTTTTCAGTGTTTTATTTTTGTCTAGCTGTTCTGATACAGATGTAGTGTTGTCTCACCTTCGCTCCCACATCTCCGCTTGTGAAGGGGGAGGCTCGACACCCCCTGCGTCTGTTCACACGACTCAGTGCTACGAAAGCAGGGCTCTGGGAAGGGCGGGCGGGAAGGCGTCCGGAACCTCTGCGCCGGGACAACGTTGCAGCCCCTGCGAGTGGCGGTGCTGCGACCGAGCTTCCGGAAATCGAGGGCTTTGTTTCCGAGGGGAAGATCTTCCCGGACCAACTCGGGAGGCGGCGGTGAGTCCTCCCAGCGCAGGAGCTGGCCGGCGCTGCTGGGAAGAAAGGGGCTGGCGGTGGGAGAGCGGAAGGGCCAGTCCCCGCCAGCTGTAACCCGTTTTTTGTTTTGTTTTTTTTGTTGTTGGTTTTTTTGTTTTTTGAGTAGATGCTTGGGGTCCCCTCCACCGTTGTTTATCAAGCCTTCCCGGGGCCGGGCCCTGGGAATCCAGCACGGACGGTGTCGGCTCAGTCTCTCCCCTCAGGGTTCCTACAGCTTAGTGAGGCTGCATGAACCAGCTCGGCTCCCGAATCCCTGAAGTGGTGACCAAGGGCTGAGAAGGAGCTCGTGGAATAGAGACCCAGGCCCGGGGCTCCGAGCGCTCTGGGAAATGGACTCCAAACAGCGAGTCGAAGGGAGGGAGGGATTGAGTGAGGGAACTACGTGTCCGAGAGGGCAGAGTGGGGGAGAAAGCTCGTGACGAAGCTGAGGCCACTGCGGCGGTGGCGGAAAGAGCGCAGTCGGGGGAGAGGTGCGCTTGGCGGCAGAAGAGGGAGGAAGGGCCCTGGTCATCGAATGCGGGGCGCTTTGAGGTGAAGTTGGGGCCTTATCGGAAGGGTAGGGGGAGGAGAAGATTTGGTTTAGGGTTTGAAAGGATCTCTTTGCCGGGTAGTGGTTGTAGGATAGAAGGTCAGGAATTGTGAGTCGAACACTTCTAGGTGGCCCCAGCTGTACATGAGAGATGGTGGCCTACGGTGGTGGCAGTGGGTAGTGGAGAGAAGTGGACAAATCAAAGTGTTACTTAAGCGGTAAATTTGACAGGACTTTATGGGTTAGATACGGGATTTGAGGTGATTCTAAATGTGGGGCCTAAGTGAGGGAATTACGGAACACACAACTATTTTGATGTGTGCTAGGGGTCCTTTTCCCCTAGTGTGAAGTCAAAAACCACAAAGGTTTTTTTCTCCCTGATTATATATACTCATTATATGCTGTGTGCTCTCCCTGTGGAAAACTCAAAGCATGCACACAAACATTTTTATAGAGGACAGTATAAATAACCTATAACACTGTTACCCAAGATGGACGTATTTTGCTGTGTTTATTAAAGGTTTTGTGTTCTGTGTACATATCTTGGTGTAATTGGGTATAAAATTGTATTATCTTCTGTATTATTTTCCATTGGACAGTTTCATGACAATAAAGATTGAACTGCCGTATGCCAGGGCATCATTCACAGATATTTTTTTCCTGAATGGAACACAAAAGGTCAGATGTAATTCCACCAAGTCAGAGAGAACTTTTGGTGAATTTTCCTTTGACTATGTTTTCTCTTCTTTGCTCCTTTTGAGAAACTTCCCGTTTATGCCACATTTTATGTTTTGTTTTCCTATCAGATTCGTTTACTTAATGTTATTGCCATTTTCACGCATCTTTCACTGCTTCAAGACTTCAGTTTTTAATGACTGTTTAGTCAGCAGCAGTCCCCTGTTATTAGGTAAACATGTTTTCAGCTGTCTTTGTTAGGATGATAAGAGGGAAATCTTATTTACCTAAATTCTCAGGTTTCCAATTTATTCCTTGAATTCTAGTCCTAGAATGGAACCTACCAGATAAAAGGGAAAAAGATATGTATCAAATTGCCCCACCCAAATATCTCATTAAGACTTTGATCGAAATTATTTCAGAGATCACATTTTTGCAATATTTTGTTTTCCTACTGAAAGATACAGTTGTGTCTTTCTAGTTATTCAAGTTGTCTCTTATTCATGTTTTATATCTTTTCTTGTAAAACTTATGTCTAAGACTCGCCTGTTTGTTAATTATTTAATAATTGTACGTGCTCTGCTCAGATTTCAAATGTGAAATGAAATCTTTGAGCTGAGTGTGTCACTTTGTTCTATAAAATGATTTTCTTCCGTAATATGTGTGTCTCGGTTCTACTTGAATATAAATAAAAGGATGAGATCCCAAAGCTAAAAAGGCTAAGCAGAGTGAGGTTTGATTAATACCATACATAACCTGTAGTCTAAAGAGTTCCAGGTATCCTGCTCTGAGTTGGTTAGGGAAGCTGCCCTCGCCATGCATCTGAGCTTACCTTGTCTGTACAATTGGGAACCAGCCAGCTACCTTGATCCTTTCTCAGAATGATGAACAAAGCTAGAAACAACTCAGCAGGATTAGCAATATAACATCTCGAGGATCCTCAAGAAACAAGGCATAGTGAGAGACGTCCTCTGATCTCTCCCTTGAAACAGCGATAAGCTGAATGTCTAAAACACACAAAATACACCCAAACTGCACACCAACACATCTGAGAGTGGGATCTGCGCAGGTCAGAAACCCAGGTTTCGGGCTGTGGACTGAGAGAAACAAGCTGCCCCTAGCAGCCACTGGAGGTCCTTGCAGGAGGAGGGGGAGAGGTGGAGGTGTGGCGACGTTCCTGAGCAGCCTGTTTGGCAGTGCCGAACTTCTAGCAGCCAGCAGCAGGGTCCAGTCATCAGAGCAGAAGGCAGAGAAGCGGGGCAGGACTGCAGAGAAACAACAGTTGATTTTTACCGGCTCCGGTTGCAAAACCGAGGCTGAGCCACGGCCAGCCCCCAGTTCCCAAACCAGAGGGCCCCTCCTCTGATACCCTCCCATACCTAACAATGCGGAGCCCCAGGGGAACCTGAACATACGCTACTGAAACTGTCATTAACACTGACAGGGACTGAAACGGAAGGTAGTGAGCATGATTAAATATCTGTCAGAAAATAAAAATACATTTTTAAGGCTTCATATAAAGCAGGGATCCAAGAGGTTCAACACCACCCACTGGAAACCGAAAGAAAAGCGTCCTCTTTCCAGAAGGCTAAAGAGAGACCTTTATATAATAAATCTTTCTGGGAAAACAACAGAATACACTTCCATTAATGCCCGGGCAGAGAACTAGTCCATTAAACACCATTACAACCAAGGTGACAAGGTATCTCAGAAAGAAAGAGAAAAAAAGTCTTCAGAAAGTAAGCTTACAGACATAGATATATGTGACTTAAATGACAGAGATTTCAGGATGATACTTCTGAAAAAACTCAATGAGATCCCAAACAACTCAAATCAACATTTTCAGGAATTGAAAAAAAACTAGATGAGCGGAGCAAGGAGATCGAAACCCTCAAAAAGAACCAAATAGAACTTCTGCAGAGGAAGAACACACTGCAGGAGTTGAAAAATGAATTAGCAAGCTTTGGAAATAGAGTCGAGCAAATGGAGGAAAGGAGCAGTGCTATCGAGACAGAAACCTAGAAATAAATCAGAAGGAAGATGAGAGAAACCAAAAAAGGAAAAAATAATGAAGGAAATACGAGAACTAGCTGATACTATCAGGAGAGGAAACATACGTATAACGGGCATTATCGAAGGTGAAGAATGTATCCAGCTAGGCACTGTGTACATATGAAGGAGAAATTAAGACATTTTCAGATACACAAAATCGAGGGAATTCTCCACTGCGAGGCCTACACTACATGAAATACTGAAAGGGGTCAGCTCACCTGTAACAAAATAACAAACGAAACCCCCCCCCAAACTACATAAGTAGGAGTAAACTGATTATCAGACAAATAGAAGCAGAAGAGTGCAACCCTTACTACGAAGAGGGTATTATAAGCTTAAATAATACTAAGAGAATTGCTATAGCAAGATAGTAATAAACGTTCAGCATACATAGGAACAAATTGAGGTAATAATGACTGAAAAGGGGAAGATTCAAAGATCCAAATTTGCAGAGGGGACTAGAGATAAGGCACATGCAGAAGGAAATAGAAGACTGTGTGTGTGTGCGTGTCCTTTTCATAAGGTTCGGGAATCCACATTTGTAGAAAGTGTGTGATTAGATGAGGGACAGTACCCATGCCGTTTGCTGTTGATTAGCAATGCTTCTGTTTTTATCGAACTTTTAGGAAAGGTTAAAAGAACAGAAATTACTTGAAAAATAGTTAGAGATGCAAAGAACTGGAAGATGCGCCTTATGTAAAATATAGTTAGAAACTTTGTTGACGAAAGCATTCTCTGTGAAAGAATAGAGAACTTTAAATATCAACCTTATGTAGTACATTTGTAATAGAAAGAAAGTAAATTAAGTATGAAGTTCATGTGTGGATGTGTGTTTTTAACACTGCTACAAATTTGGTTTCTGTGTTTAGAGAGTTACCACCATAACTGCAATTTGACATAAGTGATGAATTGCCAGCTACTGTGCACATTGTAATCACATTTGCAATTTCATACTGTTGTCCCAATAAAAGTAATTTCACTTCTACATGTTTGTGTAATGAAAGTTAGTAGTTCATGACTATCCGCGTGTCATAATTTGTCATTTATTTTCACAGGTATATAAAGTATCTGCACCAGAAGAAAGTATTGGGACATTATTGGATGGTGTGATTTGTAGAATGTCAACAACAGATGTTTTATGAAATGGAAGAAACATAATTTTCAACATTTATAAAAAATGTTGATTTTCCTTTGATGTTAAAATTTGTCTGTGTTCATGGTAGAAAACTTTTAAAAACAATGGTATGGCTGAGGGAAAAAACCAATCTACCTCTTAATATTTTAAAAGCTTGCTACTTTTACTATTATATGTTACTGTCGTCTAGTTTTCTATTTCTATTCAAATATATTTTATTTTTCTATAATTGGGATCGTAATTGCAAACAGCTAATGGCTGTCTAGAGTGGAGTAGGTTTTTGCCTTACTGATTTTACGTCCACCAGCTCGTATCCCCGCCCTTACCTCTGAGTACTCCAGCATTCCCTTTCCAAGAGTCCTGGTTCTAATTGTTCTACATGCCACAATTAATTTCATTCTCATAACACTATCTGGGGATGCTGTTATTACTCCCATTTTACACACAGCCACTAAAGATCATAGTAACTTGCCTGGGGCCCTATGCTAGTGTAAATGTTTTATAAATGGTTTGCGTCTTGTTCTCACTTTGTATTTTGCTTGTGTCAGTCAAAGTAGATTAGGACAGAGGTCTGCAAAGTCTTCTGTGAAGGGCCAGAGAGTAAATATTTTTGGCCTTGCAGGCCGTCTGATCTCTGTTGCACCTACTCCTCTATTGCCTTTGTAGTGCAGAAGCATCTACAGCATAGCGATGAGTGTGGCTGTTTTATGTACAGATATAAGTACTGGGCAGGACTTGTCTCAAGGGCCATGGTTCGTGGACTTCTGGGTTAGACTAGGCTGCACTTCTGGTCTATAAAGCTCACTGGTTCACGTGAAGATACCTGTTTCTTGCTAACTAGCTAGTGTAAATCAGTAGGAAGACTCACTGCAGTGACTCAGGAGACCAGTCTGCTGAAGGCTCCATGAATTACTGCACAGCTAAAAGGAACACAATCAATTATAAGGTGGCTCATAAAGCTTCCATGTGGAAGTGACAGATATCGCTTATCTCTGGGTCCACTGTCCAAAGCTGGTCACGTGGCCCTGCCACGTTCAAAAAGGCAGAGAAGTGTGATCCTGCATCTTGCTCGAAAGTGGAGAGGTAGAGATGCTTAGGGAACAAACGCATGATTTCCCTCACGAGCATATAATACAGAAGCACACAGCTAACATTCCTTGTGTGTATCCTGCTAAAAACGTGACATGCACTACCTGATTTAGTCCTCACAGCAACCCCAAGAGATTTCACCACGCTGGATTAACCACGCTGGATCTCTCCACTCTACTTTGAAAATTTCAAGCATACACAACAGTTGAAAATAGTACAACGGACATTCATGTGTCTTTCATGTGAGTTCACCATTTGTTATGTCTTGTTACATTTGATTGCTCTCACTCCTTTTTACCTATGTGCACACGTCACACACACACACCCCTTTTTTTCTTTTGAACTATTTGAAAGCTAGCTGCAGACCTCATGACACTTCATTCACCCTACTTCGTGTTTATTTGTCATGTCTTTTAATGTGTTTAACCTAGAACAATCCTTTTTACCCACGTCCCATTTGCCCCGAGAATGCTCGCAAGTAGCGCTTGTGGCTGCAGTGTTGACCCCGAGATAACTCGCAGATTACAGTCCTAACCTTTCCCCCAAGGTTTGCCACGAAATATCCCACTTTTATTATTTTTTCATTCCTCTAGTGTATCAACAGTCTGGAAACAAATGACATCATTCTATTTATAGAATTCTGTTTTCGGTAGTGATATTTCCATTTACAAAATAGAGTAATTCTTTTTGCTGAAAATGTCAAATCCAGAGAACGTCAAATTCTGACATGTGATGTTAACATCCTCGCAAGCAGTTGTTAGCCAAAGATTCATTCGATGGATCTGATTAGTGTGTACATTTCTGTTACATTAGGATTAAAGACAAGTTCTGTTTAGAAATCACCCCAAGAACAGTTTTTATGTTTTCGCATTGAAAACCAGTCATGTGCTTCAGTCTCAAAGAGCGTGTTTATGTAGAATTAAATTAATGCTCGCAGTGAGCTGCACTTTTTTTCTAATGAGAAATGGGTAAAGAAAAAATGATCAGATGTGGGCAACTGAAGAACTCAAATCAATAGTATACAGGGGAGCTTCTAGATCTGCAGACCAATTCAGCACTTAAGGAAGCAGAATTTTAAAAAATCACAGTTTCTTCCCTTTAAAAAATCTGAGATGGAGAACTGACTCAGGCAGCGAGGCGAAGATTGTAAGAAACAGCTGGAAGAGGAAGAAGCAAGAAAGCTGGAAAAGATAACTCAGTGGCAGGATTAACTGAGAAAATTAATAAATGGCATCTCCGTTATGAAAAACAAGAGAAAACTTCCAAAGCAATTGAGTAAAGCTCTGCGTATCAACACTGATCTTTCAAAGGCTTTTCTTCCTAAAAGTAAAGAACCTTTTTCTCTCAAAACCCGATTAAAAAGGGTATTAGACATGGACAATGGACTCCTGGTCACCAGAGGGAGGAGGGAGGGTGGAGGGGAGAGGTAAATGAGGTTGGTGGGTTGGGGCAAATTAAATTATTTCTTCAAGTAAAAAAACAATAATAATAATTAAAGAAGGCACTAGAAACTGCTGTTTAGGCCCTATGGAATTTCAAGCAACATGTAAGTAAACCTCAGAAACAGCATAATGAGTATTTTTAAATGTATTTAATATTAATTTCCTATCCTTAGGTATCAAAAAGGAAGTTCAACATTTTTACCAGTATGTCTTCTGGCATTTTTCTTTCTATTGCCAGTACTTCCTCCTTGGCATTCACTTTATCACCTCCTTCTAACCCTTGTCCTTGACTTTGCAGCTTTACAACTCATCCCATCCACTCAACCTTCTTTTACAGATCACTCTCATGGTATCATTCCCTTTTTCTAAAACCTAGGTGGTTTCAAGATTCTAATCGCCAGGTTTTGTAGGTTGATGATATTCAGGGCTTTTCTAATCTGAACCTCTTAATTAGGATAAAACACTTGGTTTGTCTTTGCCTCTCCTCTGATTATGCTAATAGTGTTCATCTGTGGTAGCCATGGTCCATTCATCCAGCTGAAGTGAGAAATGACGGCATGCCTAACTCCATTGTAATCTCTTTGTCTCTTAGAGTCGCTGAGTTGGTCAATATTTGCAGATTCCTAGACTCCATACTAGACATAACATACTAGATTTAATTCTGAGATATACTAAAATTCTGAGAACCTCTGGCCTTGACCTTTTTAGAGAATGTCATATTGATTGGCATTGGCTACTCGGGTTGCAGAGGAGTAACGCGCAAGGCCTGAAGGGGTTAAGCAAGGTTTATGGAAGCAGAGTGAGAGCGGAATTGAGATGAAGATGGCGTCAGCCCCCAGCGAGAGGACCTGAAGCTTACTTGGGGCTTGAGGCGGCCTTTTTGGATGGGAATATTTCGGCGGGTAAATTGGCGCGGAAGGGAGGAAAGTCCAGTGAAACGGAAGGTGAGCATGTAGCGTTGCCAACACTGACGTTGCAAGGCCCGGTTTCCCCAGGAAGATAAGGGACGACGGAGTCTGCGTCCCGCTCTTCAGGGTAGGTATCGGGCGCTCCTGGACCTAACATTGACCTGGCTACTGGGTGTTTGGTTATGTTTCTGTAATATGATATAAAGTCACACTTTCAGTCACTAACCGTCCCGAAAAATAAAATAATGATGTTGACATTTTTGAGAAGTACCGTACAAGTCTTTCAGAATTCCACTATCGATTCGTTCATGATTCGAGGTGGTTTAAATATTTAGGGGAAAAATAGTAGATAGTGTCCTTCCCGTTTCACGTCATCAAGAGGCACATAATGTCACGTCAATCTTGGTACTTGGTTCTCTTTCGGGTAGCTTCCTAGAAGGGGGATTATTGGGGAAGGGGATATACACTCCTTCAAGGCTTTCGATACCAGAAAGGTGCCAGTTTGCACTCCCAGTAGGAGAGTTCACAAGCAAGCTCACAGGCAATGCCCTTCACTTGTAAGCATAGTTGCCATTTTGAGAGGTCAGACTCTGGTGAAGGTGAACCTGCATGTGTACAGTTTGTATGTTTGGAAGAGTGGTTTTACAGGTTTGCTTTCTGTAACTGTAGTTGAGTTTCAGCTCTTTGACAAGAAGGAAACAACAAACAAACAAAAAAAGCAGTGCCATTTCCTGGGAAAGAAGAAGTTAACGTAAGCTCCATAAGACTTTCAGAGAAAGTCATTTTGAGCCAGTTTAGGAACAGTGTCCCTTATGTGAACCAGGTAACTCCAGAGCCTAAATTCTCCACCTGCAAAACAGCCTTTGTTAGAGGGCCTTGGGTGCTAGGGGGGAAGGGATGCAGGTCGGTTGGTCACATGGCTTTGGTTTCTTAGACAACGATTGCATATTCAGGAAAAGTTGGGGTGTCTCCCCTGTAATCGGATAAGGTGTGGAAGGGGATTCTGTAACTAGGTGATCATTGCTCCCCACTCCCCAGTCTTGGGAACACCCAAGGCTGTGAGGCAGTTCAGGGGACGGGTCTTTAATCCCCCATCGTCTACCAGCACCCTCTCACGTGCACTCAAAACTACCGGAACAGCCCATAAGGACTGGGCCTTCTTCTCAGGCTGTTCCAGGCCCTGCTACTGCCCCCAGGCCACTCCCCTCCTAATTCCTGGTGATCACAGAGGTGAATGAAAAACAGCTCTTTGCCCTGTCATAAGCTGAGCTCCTTGATACTGAGGTTAGTGTATATCAGATTTCCAGTAGCCAGCCAATGAGGTGCACCCAGGGCCTGCTCCACCTCTGGGGTGACAGAGGCCCTGCACAGTTGTGCTGGATGGCAGTCGGAGGCTGAAGGGAGAGGCCAGGCTGAGCCGACCTGGACGCTTGAGGCTTTTGTGGTAACAGGTGAGAGGGCATGGGTGGTAGGTAGTACAGTGGTCTGAGTATGGCCAGGAGCCCCAGACCCTCCTCCTCTGAATCTCATGGCTCGGCCATTGTAGGTGGTTGACTCTTACACCACCTCAAAACCTAAGAGTTTGCAGTCAAGGGGAAAGAAGCCTTTGCTGTATTAAGTGCAGTGGAACACAGGATTCTGCAGTACATGGTCCCCGGGAGAGGGACCAAAGAAAGAGTAGGGGACGTGTGGTCTGGCTGCTGCATGGTGTCCCTCCTAATGTACCAGGAACTGAGAGGAGACCCAGAGCAAACAGAAAGAGGGCTTATGGGAGGATATTGTATACACCAGAGCTTTAATTATGCTGTTTTCTTTAATCCTTAAAACAACACGGGAAGGCGCGTTTTGACTTTACCATACCCTGCAGATGAAGAGACAGAGGCTCAGCGAGGTTAAGTGACATGCCCAAGGTCACGCAGCTAGAAAACAACAAAGCCAGGGTCAGATGCACGTGCTGTTCTGACATTCCATTTCCCAGTGCAGCGGCCTCCTTTTCCTCAGACAGAATCAGAAAGACACCCTTGAGCAGAGTGTCTCTGGTTTCCAGGAGGTTGGGGAGATGGGCGTTCTCACATGGCTTCCTCTCTCTTCCCCAGTGCTGCCAGAAAGGGGTGCAGGGACGCCTAGCTCTCTCTCACCGCCACATCCTGAAGCTGCTGAGGACGCAAGTGCTCTTGCTTGGGGTGCCCCTCGCCATATTCCTGGGCTCTGGCTCCTGGACACAGAAGTCTTCCATGGCTCCTTATCACATCCGCATGTACCGGGAGAGCGATCGCCAAAGGGTCGTGGACTTGTTCTCCCAGGGAATGACCGAGCATGTCCCCAGCACTTCCGCCATATCCTGAAGCTGCCGAGAACGCAAGTGCTCTTGCTTGGGGTGCCCTCGCCATATTCCTGGGCTCTGGCTCCTGGGCTCTGGCCCTCATGGCTGGCCTCACCCTCCTGGCTGCTCTGAGGTCCTTGCTAAATTCCCCTGGACCCAGTATGTGACAAGTTGTATGGACACAGATATGTCCGACATCACCAAAACCTACTTAAGCGAGCGTGGCTCCTGCTTCTGGGTGGCTGAGTCTGAGGGGACAGGTGGTGGGCATGGTGGGAGCTCTGCCAGCTGAGGAGCCCACCTTGAGGAGAAGCAGGTGGAGCTGTTTCACCTGTCTGGCCACGAAGTGCCGGGGTCAGGGATAGCGAAAGCCCTGATCAGGACTCTCCTCCAGTTTGCACGTGACCAGGGCTACAGTGAAGTCGTCCTTGTCACCAGCATGCTGCAGGGCTCCGCCCTGGCGCTCTATGAGAGCATGGGCTTCCAGAAGAAGCGCCAGTACTTCCATAACTGGGCTGGGCGCTAATCGCTGTCAGACAATTGCAACTAATCTACCGGCTGCCCTCTGCTCAGGTGTCTCAGTACTGCAAGAGAGAGGGAAGCTGTGACCTGTTTCCTTGTGGATTAACCAGAGAGGATGGGCCTCGGGCCCAGTGCCGCTGTGTGCAGCCCATGCAATCTTCTGAGCTAGCTCACCACCAGCACTGGGTGTCCTACACGTCGTATTGTGTTACCAAGGCACGGTCTTGACTCCGTTCCTTCATTTCAGGTTCTTTTCTGCCTGGACTTGGTGGGTCCCCTCAATTCCCTCTCCCAGGCCATCTTCCTCCTCCATCCTGATGCCTTGCATCTTCCCTCCTGCTTCCCAGAGAACTGTCATCCGAACCCCACCCATGAAACTGTTGTCCTCTCTGGGTGTTTAAATTAAACTTCTTGACCCCCTGAGTGTGTTTAGCTTGGACATTTAATTGGGGGGCCTGTCACGTTTCCCTGGCAGGAAGAGGAGGGACCAGCAATCTTGGGACTTGTTCCCACCAGCTCTCCTTATTTCAGCTAGCTATCTCAGCAGGAGGAGTTCACACGTGGCCACCACTGGAGCCAGAGATGAGGAAGGCCCTCAGTGCCACGAACGCTTCGAATGATTTAAGCAACAATTCAATGTCTTTACGCATTTCAGGCAGACTTGGTCCGTGCCCTCTAGGACTAATCCAGGCAGAGGCGCTGAGAGACAAGGGGGCACGTGGGGACAGTATGTCGTCTCATCAGCGTGAGGGTGAGGGAGGTACTGACGCACCGTGAAGGACGTTGAAAGAGGCACCGAACATTCTCCCTGGTCAGGGCTTCCCAGAGGGGCCAGGGCTCCTGCTCTGAGCACTTGAACTGGAGTGAGCTGGCCCGCACCTGCTCCAAACTCTGCCCTCACTGCCACCCACACTGAGGTGCTCTAGTTCTTAATAAGTGGAAGCTCTCTTTCTGCTTGGGGCCTCTGTGGGTGCCGTTCCCTCTGTGGAATGTCCCCTCCCGCCTCTCCTCCACCCATCCTCTCTGTTCATTTAATTCCTCCACTTCTCAGCGGAGTTGCAGGGAGATTGGGCTCGGAAAGATAGTTTCCGAGTATGGGGTGGACTTGGTGACTGTCCTAAATGCCACTGAAAACTTATCTTCTGCTGAAATTCGTTTCTAAGAAATGAGCGGGGAAAAGGAAGAGTGCGATGGTTCCAAAGTCGAAGGAACATTCCAAAGTTTGGAGAGAGCACACATGTTGATAAGTGCGAAAAACGTGACATGCACTACCTGATTTAGTCCTCACAGCCAACCCCAAGAGATTTCACGTGTGATTAACCACACTGATCTCTCCACTCTACGAAAAAAATTTCAAGCATACACAACAGTTGAAAAATAGTACAACGGACATTCAGTGTCTTTCATGTGAGTTCACCATTTGTGATGTCTTGTACATTTGATTGCTCTCACTCCTTTTACCTATGTGCACACGTCACACACACACACCCCTTTTTTTCTTTTGAACTATTTGAAAGCTAGCTGCAGACCTCATGACACTTCATTCACCCTACTTCGTGTTTATTTGTCATGTCTTTTAATGTGTTTAACTAGAACAATCCTTTTTACCCACGTCCCATTTGCCCCGAGAATGCTCGCAAGTAGCGCTTGTGGCTGCAGTGTTGACCCCGAGATAACTCGCAGATTACAGTCCTAACCTTCCCCAAGGTTTGCCACGAAATATCCCACTTTTATATATTTTTTCATTCCTCTAGTGTATCACAGCTCTGGAAACAAATGACATCATATCTATTTATAGAATTCTGTTTTCGGTAGTGATATTTCCATTTACAAAATAGAGTAATTCTTTTTGCTGAAAATGTCAAATCCAGAGAACGTCAAATTCTGACATGTGATGTTAACATCCTCGCAAGCAGTTGTTAGCCAAAGATTCATTCGATGGATCTGATTAGTGTGTACATTTCTGTTACATTAGGATTAAAGACAAGTTCTGTTTAGAAATCACCCCAAGAACAGTTTTTATGTTTTCGCATTGAAAACCAGTCATGTGCTTCAGTCTCAAAGAGCGTGTTTATGTAGAATTAAATCAATGCTGGCAGTGAGCTGCACTTTTTTTTCTAATGAGAAATGGGTAAAGAAAAAATGATCAGATGTGGGCAACTGAAGAGCTCAAATCAATAGTATACAGGGGAGCTTCTAGATCTGCAGACCAATTCAGCACTTAAGGAAGCAGAATTTTAAAAAATCAGTTTCTTCCCTTTAAAAAAAAATCTGAGATGGAGAACTGACTCAGGCAGCGAAGCGAAGATTGTAAGAAACAGCTGGAAGAGGAAGAAGCAAGAAAGCTGGAAAAGATAACTCCAGTAGCAGGATTAACTGAGAAAATTAATAAATGGCATCTCCGTTATGAAAAACAAGAGAAAACTTCCAAAGCAATTGAGTAAAGCTCTGCGTATCAACACTGATCTTTCAAAGGCTTTTCTTCCTAAAAGTAAAGAACCTTTTTCTCTCAAAACCCGAATAAAAAAGGGTATTAGACATGGACAATGGACTCCTGGTCACCAGAGGGAGGGAGGGATGGAGGGGAGAGGTAAATGAGGTTGGTGGGTTGGGGCAAATTAAATTATTTCTTCAAGTAAAAAAAACAATAATAATAATTAAAAGAAGGCACTAGAAACTGCTGTTTAGGCCCTATGGAATTTCAAGCAACATGTAAGTAAACCTCAGAAACACCTGTGGAAGATTATTTTATTATTTTATTATTACTTATACTTTTGTTTGTGGTTATTATGTTCATAATGAGTATTTTTAAATGTATTTAATATTAATTCCCTATCCTTAGGTATCAAAAAGGGGAAGGGTTCTAGTCCCCCATCCTCTACCAGCACCCTCGCAACATGCCCTCAAAACTACCGGAACAGCTCATAAGCCCCTGTGCCTTCTTCTCATGCTGTTCCAGACTCTGCTACTGCACCCCAAGACCACCCCCCTACTAATTTCTGGTGATCACAGAGGTGAATGAAAAACAGGCTTCGTTTCCTGTCATAGCTCAGCTCCTTGATACTGAGGTTAGTGTATATCAGATTTCCAGTAGCCAGCCAATGAGGTTGCGCCCAGGGCCTGCTCCACCTCTGGGGTGACAGAGGCCCTGCACAGTTGTGCTGGATGGCAGTCGGAGGCTGAAGGGAGAGGCCAGCCTGAGCCGACCTGGACGCTTGAGGCTTTTGTGGTAACAGGTGAGAGGGCATGGGTGGTAATACTGTGGTGTCAGTGTGGCCAGGAGCCCCAGACCCTCCTCCTCTGAATCTCATGGCTCGGCCATTGTAGGTGGTTGACTCTTACACCACCTCAAAAGCCTAAAATTGCAGTCAAGGGGAAAGAAGCCTTTGCCGTATCCTGTGCTGTGGAACACAGGATTCTGCAGTACATGGTCCCCGGTAGAGGGACCAAAGAAAGAGTAGGGGACGTGTGGTCTGGCTGCTGCATGGTGTCCCTCCTAATGTACCAGGAACTGAGAGGAGACCCAGAAGAAACGGAAAGAGGGCTGATGGGAGGATATTTTATACGCCAGAGATTTATGTTATTTTTGTTTAATCCTTATAACAAAAATTAAGATAGAATATATCCATCACACCAAAGTTTCCTTGTGCCCCTTTGTAATTCCCCCTTTCCACCTAAGGCTCCTTAACCAAGCTACCACTGATCTGCCCTCTATCCCTACGGATATGTTTTATATAAATGGCATCATATCATATGTACCATTTTTATGTGTTTTTAACCATTCAGCATAATTATTATTCAAGCCTGTTATTGTATGTAGTAATAGTTGATTCTTTTTATTTCCAAGTTGCAGTCCATTGTATGGATATACAGTGTGTTTATCCATTCACTTGGAGAACATGTATGTTGTTTCCTGCTTTTGTGGTTACTAAGAAGCTACAATGATCAGGAGTTTTTTAAATGTGTATTTTCTTAAGTTTATTGGGGTAACATTGGTTAATACAATTATATAGGCATGATAAACACTGGCGTTGGGAACCCCAAGCATCTACTCAAAAAAAAAAAAAAAACCAACAAAAAACAAAACAGAAAACGGGTTACAGCTGGCGGGGACTGGCCCTCCCGCTCCCAACGCCAGCCCTTTCTTCCCAGCAGCGCCGGGCCAGCTCCTGCGCTGGGAGGACTCACCGCCGCCTCCCGCGTTTGTCCGGGAAGATCTTCCCCTCGGAAACAAAGCCCTCGATTTCCGGAAGCTCGGTCGCAGCACCGCCACTCGCAGGGGCTGCAACGTTGTCCCGGCCAGAGGTTCCGGCCGCCTTCCCGCCCGCCCTTCCCAGAGCCCTGCTTTCGTAGCACTGAGTCCTGTGAACAGACGCGAGGGGGAGTCGGCCTCCGACCGTCACTACCGGGGATGTGGGAGCGACGGTGTGCGTAAGGGATGGGGCATTGAGTGTGGGTGCCAGGGCTCTGCCTTGTACCTCACCCGTACTGGGCCGTGGACGAGACATCTTCATTTTCTTTCTGAGAAAAATCTTGGTCGACATGTGCTCTGCATACACTTGTCTCTGCTGGTCGAGATGCAAGTTTTCTTTCAGGGCATGCGGGAGCTCAAGTGCTTTTTACTCCCCAGCGCTCATTTAGGGAGGATCTCCACCATGCCACCATGCTAGGCGATTGGTCGTGCCTACTTAAGAAATCGATGACTACGTTAATGAAGTCCACATGTCGTCGTCTACTAGGCTCGGTAATGTGGTTTGTCATCGCTGAATGTATCAGCCTTCAAGAGAGGAGGTAATCCCCTGAACAAGCTGTAGAGAATATTTTCCATGATTTTTATGGTTGGGGCTCATCTTGGTGAACGCTTTCCTTTACACAGGAATGCGTTGGTTTATAGGGGTGAACGTAGCTGCCTTCCTTTTCACCGGAAGACAGGGAAACAACAAATACTGCCGTTGTGTGCGTTTGTGCTATGGAGAAAAATCTAAAGGGGAGAAAGTCAGGCAGTGGGTATGACTATTTTAGATAGAATGGTGAAGAAGTATCTCACCAAACGGGGCTGGCCATTTGCACAGTGAGTGGAGGAGGTCCGGAAGCAAGCTGTGTGCATGTGGGAAAGCAGCATTCCAGGCAACAGACAGAGTTCAAAGGCGCTGAGACACATAAGGCCTTAGCCTGTGTCCCGGAAAGCAAATAGAAGCGTGTGGCTTGAACGCAATGGGAAAATATTTGGGAGAAAATTATTTATCCTGACAAAGACTGGTATCCAGATTCTGTAGAGAACTCCTACAACTCAAACACAAGAGAAACAACCTAATTAAGAATGGGTGGCATAATTGAACAGACACTCCACAATCGATACATGAAAGGTCAACAAAACATGAAATGGATGCTCAACGTCATTAACCATCAGAGATATGCAAATTGAAAACGAAATGCGATACTACTCAAACACCCAGTGAGGACTACAATTTAAAAGACTGGTAATATCAGGTGTTGTCCAACGTGCGGAACAACTGATACCCTCATGTATTGCTGTTCTGAAGAAAACATAAAAACCACTTTAGGAAAGACTCTGGCAGTTTCTTTACAAATTACATATAATTTAATAATCAAAAGTTATTTATAAAATGTACATACCATACCCAGAAATTTCACTCCTTGGCATTTACCCTTGAGAAATGAAGACATGTGTCCAAAGGATTTTACATGAACGTTTATAGCAATTGTACTCCTAATAGCCAAAACGGAATACCCCATATCCGAAGGACACATCAATGGATAAACAAATTGCGGTAAAACTATACAATGAAATGCTACTCTGGAACAGAAGGAATGAACTACTATACTCGAAAACAATACTTGGAATATGGATAAATTTAAAAACATGCTTAGCAAAAAAGAAAAATGCGGGAAACTAAAGTATGTTTTCTGTGTGATCCCATTACTACGAAACTCTAAATTACAAATTTATTCGATACTAACTAAAAGCAAATTAGTGTGCTAGGGATAAGAGAGTGGGAGACACTGATTGGAAGGACCCCAAAGGAACCTCTGCAGTGAAGCCAAGTTCCATATCTAAATGTGGTGTTCCTTACGAGGAAATATGAACTTGTCAAATCATCAAATTACGCACTTTAAAGGAGTACATTTATTAGACTATAATGTATGCTCAAAAAAGTTGATTAAAAAAATAGACATGGGATCTTTGAAACATTGCGTAGTGAAAGACGTCCCCAGTTCTCCCCCTTGATACAACAAGAAGCATAAACATTTGAAACTCAACAAAGAAACACCCAAAACTACACTCCAGCACATCTGAGCGTGGGATCTGTGCCTAAGAGCCACACAAGTCAGAACCCCGGGTGTTGGGTGGTGGACTGGGACTGTAAAGAGGCTGCCGTCATAGGCACCAGGAGCCACTATAGAAAGAGGGGGTGGGGAGAAGGAGCGGAGAGTTCCCTGAACAGCTCTGCTTGGGAAAGCTGAGTGAGCTTGCTGTGGCCAGCAGCAAGGTCAGTCATCAGGGCAGAAAGCAGGGAAGTGGGATGGGAGAAGCACAACAGTTGATCTTTTACTGGCCCTTGTTAAACCGAAGCTGAGCCGCAGTCCCCAATCCCCAAACCAGAGGGTCCTCCTCCCATACTCTCCAAGACCTAACAACGGCAGAGCCCAGGGGAATCTGAGAAAACGCTACTGAAACTGTTGCTAACACTGAGGGTAGTGAGTGTGATGAAATGTCTATCAGAAAATAAAAGACATTTTTAAGGCTGTATATAAAGCGGATCCGAGAGGTTCAACACCACCCACTGGAAACCAAAAGAGAAAAGCGTCCTCTTTCAGAAGGCTAAAGGGAGACCTTCATATAAGAATCTGTCTGGAAAAAAAATGCAGAATACATTTCCATTAATTGTCAGGCAGAGGTAGAGTCCAGGAGACGCCTGGACAACCAAGGTGACAAGGCATCTAAGAAGAAAGACAAAAATCTCCAGGAAATCATCTTGCAGATAGAAATATGCGACTTAAATGACACAGAATTCAGGATGGTAACTTCTGAAAAAACTCAGTGAGATCCAACACAACTCAAATCAACAATTTCAGGAACTGAATAACAACTAGAGGAGCAGAGCAAGGAGAATGAAACCTCAAAGAAACCAAGTAGAATTTCCGCAGAGGAAAGAACACACTGCAAGGGTTGAAAAATGAAAATAGCAATCTTGGAAATAGAGTCAACCAAATGGACGATAGGATCGGTAATATCAAAGACAGAAATCTAGAAAAAATCAGAAGGAAGAAGACAGAGACCGAAGAATGGAAAATAATGAAAGAGAATTACAAGACCTAGCTGAAACCATCAGGAGAGAAACACACAAAGAATGGGCATTACCAAGGTGAGGAAAAGGAGCAGGGACTAGAAAGCATTTTCAGACAAATAGTGGATGAGAATTCCCCAAATCTAAGGAATGAGCTGGAGCTTGGAATTCAAGAAGTCAACAGAACGCCTAATTATCCAGCCCAAAGAGGCCTTGACCAAAGACACACTGTATTAAAATTATCAAATCAACAACAAAGACAGAATTCTCAGGGCAGTCAGGGAGAAGAGAACGGTTAACTTACAAAGGTAAACCCATCAGACTATCGTCGGAATTTCTCCGCACAAACCTTACGAGACAGAAAGGAATGGAATCAAATATTTAAACTATTGAGTGAAAGGAACTACCAGTCTAGAATAATGTATCCACTAAGCTCTCCTTGAGAACGAAGGAGAAATCAAGACCTTTCTAGCCATACACAAATTAAGGAATTCTTCACTATGAGGCCTGAACTACAGGGAATACTGAAAGGGTCAGCTCACCTAATACAAAATGATTTTCAAAAACATACATAATTAGGATTAACTGACTATCAGGCAATAGAACACAGATGGAAAAATCCTAATAAGATACGAGCAAACCGAATACAATGACGTACTAAAAGATTATACACCATGATCAAGTGGGCTTCATCCCAGAGGACATGGATGGTTCCACATATTCAAATCAATAAGGCGATACACCACATAAACATTTCAAAACATAAAAATCACATGATCATATAAATAGATGCAGAAAAAGCTTCGACAAGAACAGCACCCATTAGTGATCAAAACATTTAACAAAATTGGGATAGAAGGAGAGTACCTTAACATAATAGAGGCCATATATGACAAGCCCTCAGCCAACATTATACTTAATGGTGAAAACTAAAAACTTCCCTCTGAGATCAGGAAGGGCAAGGCAGTCCCTTCTCAACACTGTTATTCAACATAACATTGCAGATCCTAGCGAGTGCAATCGGGCAAGAGAAAGACGTAAAAGGCATCCAAATAGCAAACAAAGAAGTCAAACTGTCACTATTTGCAGATGGCATGATTCTTTATATAGAAAACCCTAAAGACTCCACAGAACACTACTAGAAACAATAAGCAAATACAATAAATTCTCTGCATACAAAATCAACCTTCGAAAATCCATAGCATTCCAATACGCTAATAACGAAGTGCGAAAAAGAATGGAAACAGTAATTCCTTTTTGCAATTGCAACAAAAAGAACAAAATACCTAGGAATAAATATAATGAAACATGTGAAGGACCCATATAATGAAAACTACAAGCCTCTATTAAAAGAAATTGAAGGGATGCAAAGAAATGCAAAGATATTTTGTGTCCTGGATCGGAAAAAATGACGTAGTTCAAATGACCATATTACCTAAAGCATTACAAAGATTTAATGCGATCCCCATCATAATCCCATCGCGTTTTTTTAAAGAAATAGAACAAAAAAATCATCAGATTTGTATGGAAGCACAGCAGATCCGAATTGCCAAAGCCATCCTGAGAAAAAAGAATGAGGCTGGAGGCATCACTCTGCCGACTTCAAATTATACTACAAAGCAACAGTAATCAAAATGCCATCGTATTGCAGCAAAAAACACACACACGGACCAGCGGAACAGAATCGAGAGTCCAGAAGTAAGCCCATATTTATATGGGCAAATAATTTTTGACCAAAAAAAAAAGCCAAAAACATACAGTGGAGAAAGGAAAGCCTCTTCAATAAATGGTGTGAGGAAAACTGAAAGCCACCTGCAAAAGAATGAAACTAGACTGTGTCTATCACCACACACCAAAATGAACTCAAAGTGGATTAAGGACCTGAATATAAGACTGGAATCAATACACATGCATGCAAGAAAACATAGGAGCTAAATCAAGAAGCTTGGACTTAAATAGGATGTTGAAACTTGACCTCAAAAGCAAGGGACGTAAAAGCTGAAAGAAATGAATGGGACTGCCTCAAACTACAAAGCTTCTGCTCAACAAAAGAAAATGTTCAACAAAGTAAAGAGACAACCATCCGAATGGGAAAATTTATTTGCAAGCAACTCTCCAATAAGGGCCTCATATCCAAACCATACAAAGAACTCATATGACTAAATAATGACAAAAGAACAAATGATCAATCACAAAAATGGGCAGAGGGACCGGACAGACACTCTAGCCTAGAGGGCATACAAATGGCCAAAGAATATATGAAAAAGATGTTCAACATCGCTAGCTATTAGGGACAATGCAATCAAACCCACCATGAGCGATACCATCTCACACCTCTTAGAATAGCTATAATCAACAGGACAAGTAATGACAAAGTTGGAGAGGATGCGGAGCAAAAGCGAAACCCTCGTGCACTGCTGGTGGGACTGCAATTGGTACAGCCCACTAATGGAAAACAGCATGGAGGTTCCTCAAAAACTAAGAATTGATGTACTATATGATCCAGCAATCCCTCTACTGGGTATTTACTCAAAGACTTGAAAACCCATATGCGAAAAGATATTTGCACACCGATGTTCATAGCAGCATTATTCACAGTGGCCAGGAATGGAAGCAACCCGAAGTGTCCTATGATAAATAACTGGCTGAAGAAGCTTGGTAGCTTTAATACAATGGAATCTTACTCAGGCATAAGCAAAAGATGAAATACTGGCCATTTGCGCAAACATGGATAGACCTCGAGATAATCATGCCAAGTGAAATAAACCAGACAGAAAAAGTTGAAAATCACATGAGATCACTTATAACATGGGATATAAACAAAGAGAGACTCCTGGACATGGACTATATACACTAGTGGTTACCAGACGGCAGGGTGGAGGAGGATGGGCAGGTAGAATGGTTAAAAAGGGGGTCAAATATAGGGGCATAGGGGTTCGGGTGAAGTGGTTAAAGGGGATCAAACATATGGTAGCTGAAGGAAACTGGACTTTGGGTGGTAAACACACAATAGAATATACAGATGTCAAATTATAATGCACACCTGAAAATTGTATAATTGTATTAACCAATGTTACCCCAGTAAAACTTAATTTAAAAATACACATTAAAAAAAAAAAAGCCTGTTCATTGTAGCTTGTTAGTAACCACAAAAAGCAGGAAACAACTGAAATGTTCACCAAGTGAATGGTTAAACACACTGTATATCCATCCAATGGACTGCAACTTGGAAATAAAAAGAATAAAACTATTTCTACACCACAATAACAGGGATGAATCTAAATTATGGTAAATTGGAAAAAAGACTAAAAATAGTAACGTGTGGTATGATGCCATTTATAAAAACTAATCTGTAGGGATAGAGGACAGATCAGTGGATAGCTTGGTGATGGAGCCTCAGGTGGAAAGGGGGAATTACAAAGGGCACAAGGAAACTTTGGGGTGATAGATAGATTCTGTCTTATTGTGGTAACGGTTCATGCATGTTTCACGTCAAGTGTATCAAATTATACACTTTAATAGTCAGCGTGTTGTATGTTATTATATTTCTGTGCTGTTTTAAAAAATCGTGGTAGAACACTAACATACATCTGTAGATACGGAACAGCTAGAATAAAATAAAACAACTGAAAACACTGTGCTTGGTGAGGATGTGAGTTAACTGGAACTCCCATACCTTGTTGGCCGCGATGTAAACTTCTACTTTTGGCAGTTTCTTGTAAATCAAACACACTCCATAGCAGCCATTCCCACCCTAAAGGAAAACATATATGCTCGTAGAAACACATGGACACTAATTTATAGCATCTTTGTTCAAAGGTCAAAAACTGGAAACAACCCAATCACTCACCTGGGATGGAGAAACAAACTGTGGTAGAATCTATACAAAGAATACTGGCTCACCAATAAAAGGAATGAACTATTGAGCTACTCAGTGCATGATGACATCTCAAAAGCATTATACTTAATTAAAGAAGTCACATTCAAAAAGTTATATACTGTATGATCTCACTTCCATGACATTCTTCAAAAGACAAAACTACAGGGACTGAAAACAAATCAGTGGTTGCCAGAATCTGGGGTTGTTGGGAGCACTTTGGTTACACCAAGTGACAGGGACTTTTCGAGAGTGACGAAACTGTACTCCAGTATAGTTGTAAAACTGTCACAATTCATAGACGTGTACACTAAAAGTGAATGAGTTTTTATTGCTTTTTAAAGTCACCTCGGGGTAAAAATGATCTTTACCTATAGTTGCAGAAGGGAGATATGATGCATCATAAAATTAGTTCAAAAGATCTGATTTAATGAAGTGTTAACTGAGAACTTTCATAAGAAGATCAACCTTGTTTTCCTCTGTAATACACGGGCTCGCATAAATATGAATAACGGTTGCCACTGTAAAAATGAATCTAACCTTGCAAGTGTTAATCGGAACAAGTGGGTCCTGGAACACACCAGACTCTTAAACTATTCTCATGCCATGTGAAAATAACCGACAAAATGAAACCTGCATTTCTGGAAAATCTGTTACCGTCGGACGTAACTGACATTTCTCAATTCCTGAAAGGTATAAATATTTGCAGGACCTCAATGTCAAATCAGCGGAAGAGCCCTGATACTTCCCACTCTCATAAGCTTGGTTGACCGACTAAAACGACGACCCTGCCAGATTAACAAATACTTGACTGTCTTACTGAGGCCCTCTAGAAAGCAGAGCCTAAGCAAGGAATAAAGTGCTGGTGTTTTTATTTGAGAGGTGAAGGCTGAGGAAAAAGGATAGTGACAGCGCAGAAAGATGCAAAGCGATGCAGGGGAATGGATTTCCTCACTGAGCCAGAAAGACACACTGGTTGGCATGAGCGTTCACTGAGCAGGATGGACTTGCTCTGGACTTGAAAGGGAAAACCATTCCTGAGAGTGGTCTACAGGAAACAGGAGGGGGGTGGGCGATCTACCTGCAAAGTCCTAGGGTTTTTTTGCCTTCCATTTATTCAAGACTCCCCACTGTGGGAGCCGACTCCTTCCACACTTCTGATCATCCCATTTAACTGCTGTCCTTAAAAGAAGGGGAAATCTGGGCACAGAAGACACACAGGGAAGACCATGTGAGGGCGACGAAGATGGCCACCTATAAACAAGGAGAAGCCTCAGAAGAACCAACCCTGTCAACACCTTTACCTCAGACTTCTAGCACTCCAGAACTTTTAAGAAAACTAAACTCCTATTGCTGAGTAACCCAGTCTGTAGTACTGTCATGGCAGCCTTAGCAAGCCGAATACAGTGCCCCAGCCTGGAACAAGTCAGAGAGTCCCAGGAAAGATTCCAAACAAAAACAAATCTGAATGTGTTTATCCTATCCATTGTTAGAACTGTTATAGCAGTATTAGAAGACCGGGGATGAATTAGTGACAGGTGCAAGAAAAGAGGCAAATACCGGCAAGAATGGGGCCAGGGAAGTGGTGTAAGAAAGAAAAACATAAGCATGCTATACTATGGCTCGGGGGTGAATGATATATACCCAGCAAGTAACTTTAAATTTAGAATACTGATTTAACCAAAAGTTGGGAAAATTAATTATACTGAAAAGATGAGGTAACAGAAGTACACATGTGGGGCAGACATTGTGAAAAAGCTAAATCCTCATCTTCCACAGGACGAAGGCAAGAGATAATATCCCAAGTTGAAGAAATCAATAAACGGCAATATATGATATATGCATGGCATTTAACATAGAGGCAAATTCTAGGAGGTTGCAAATACTTAGCGAGGCCTTTGGGGAGTGATAATCGAGTAGCTGGTGACTGGGGACTATTCTTTCTCATGGAAACCTTGGTAGAATTATTGGAATTTTAAATTGAGCACATGTGTTTTTTAATAAAATAATTTTAAAAGTTTTAAACAGAACGCTAAAGACCTTTTTGAAAAGGAGTGGCTGGTCCTATTAGCTAGAAAACTTTCAATGGCTACAGTACGAGTTGAAGCCAGAACTACAGCGTGCTGAAGAATAATGAGACAGGAGATAGCAAAAAGGAGACAAGTTTTGAATAAGACTTAGCGATAGCTGAAACTGAAGGGGTAGGGACAGAGGAGACAATTGGGTCCAGAAAGGATTTTCAAGTGCCAGTGCTTATATTTCAACGGTGGCAGTGTTTTATAAGATGACTCTTCTGGAAAGGTCCTCCTTAGAAACTGCTTGCCAAGGAATGCCTTAGAACTAGTAGACTCGTTGGATTCCCGTACTGCCTGCTCCTGCTTGTTCTTTTTTTGCCTCACCAGTTGTCTTGCTCCCGATTTCTTTCCAAGCTGAGCTTTCATGATGTATTCGGGGGAAACAATTCCACAAGAAACGCCTTTTTATCGATAAAGACTCTCATGTCTCTATTAAATGTGGTGGGCAGAGAAAAACTACATGAACCATCACTTAGGTGAAGGGTAGCAACTTGACTGAGCTCATCAAAGACCAGGAGAGTAGTTGGAGTTTAGAGCACTTCCTTAGGGTCAGGTTCCACATGTTGCTTATATATGAGACAACAGAGAAGATAACTACCACATCACACATCCTGATACAATGTTTCAAAAATCAGAGGCTTTCCAAAACTGAAGCAAGTTACCCAAGTATATTCATTAAATACATACGAAGGCTTATGATGTCATGATGGTGAGACACATACTTGAGCAACAGTTTCTAACTTCCTCTGCAGCTAAAAACAAGTAACACTCCCCCCAGTGACCCACCTACGGGTTCTAGAGGTATACCAGCAAAAGAGACAATTTAGCAAAAGTCAAGGTCAAGGCATCGCTGCCCCGTGAGAGGCAAGCGGAGATAGATCCCAGCATGTTACGTTCAACAGAGCAGCAAAAACAACAAGGAGCCATGCAAGTCTTCCCAGACACCCAGGCTTTAAAGGTCGTATCCTAGTCTGTTCAGGAAGCAACCTTTATAGCCTATGAAAGTTTTCCAGTTGTCTGAATCGTTCTACCCGGTTGACATCAGTTACCCTGTCAGGTAAATTACCCAGCATTCTGGTTTACCAATCAGTCTCTCTCTCCCCCAGCTGTGACGACCAATCCCTAACAGTTTCTCCACTCCTGTGTTAGATGGCATATCTGACAATTCAGTGAAAGGATGCTGGTCAAGTCCCACGACAGACTGCCAAAAAACTCTAATCACAAAAAGACCAGAACTAATTACAAATAATGATTAGGTTTCAAAGAGATTGTCTCCCAGGTAGATCTTAATAGAATCTTGAACAGTGAGGGTAAAAACAATGATACTCTTAATGATTGGGTCAATAAGAGAACACGACAGAATAGAACATGACTAAAACTTTTTGTACACACACTTCATATCACAAGTCTAGTCAAAAGGAAATACATGGAAAGTTAGAATTTTAAAAAATTTTAAATTAAAAAAATTATGTTCAAGGGATGTTCTTTATTACTTTGTTAGAAAATAACATCTTCCTTTAAAAATCGTTAAGGCTGAAAACAGATTACTTCTTTCACTGTTGCAAATACCAGCTTTATCAGCAAAGAGTTAAGTATCAATGTAACTTTTTCTTAAGTCGGAACACATAAGGGAGAAACAGAATAGATTATAAACGTCATTGGACCTTATCTTATAAAAATTCACCCCAGCCGTCTTCAGTCCTGTTCTGTCTCCAGATAAATTTCCACGATAGGTTTGTGTCACTCGGTCCATCCAGAAAAGGTTGGATAGGACATTCCGTGGTAACTGCCAGAATACCACCTCTGATTCTGGAATATTCGGCTGGCACTTGGCCTTACATTCCAAGAGTATCCTCTGTGAGGGTCCTCTCCAGGGGGACCAGGAGGAGGTTATGACCTCTCTGGTAAACGTTATGATTCTGTGAACACTTTCTTAAAAAGAAAAAGTAATAAACTATTATTAGTTTTTAAAAAATACGCAGTGCGCTTTATAAATTTATACATAGACACTCTAGTTCTACTGTTTTCTTCCTGTGTGAACTCAGCAGATAAATTGCTTAATCTTTGGACTTCTTAGTTTTTTTTATAAAACGGAGTTCCTAACACCTTCCATCCTCATGGGTTGTTTTGAAGGTGAATTAAGAAAACATACTTAAATTACCTACCATAATGCCTCGGTACAGCAGCTTCCCAGGAGCCTTTCTCTCTCTCTCTCAAGAGATTAATGCCGACACTACCCTAATCAGACACTTTCTCTCCAAGTCTGGCAGGTTCACGTGACAGAATAAGCTATGTCTTTTTGAAAATATAAAGCTGCTTTCTCTGTATAGATAAATGGATATCTAATTCGACAGGTAATGTTTCTCTTGCTCTTTCCCTCTAGCATCTTTTCTGACTGCTGAATCATAACCTATTCTTTTCCCTTACTATAAGTGACCTATCACTTTCAATGGCTTTATATAAAATGTCACAGTACAGACATAATAATTTGCTGCCTATTTTCCATTGTTAGTTATGCAAGCTGCTCTCTATGTCTTCACTGCTATACATAATGCTGGGATTACCATCTCCGAACACGTAATATCATATCCTGAGCACCTAGTGCACTGTCTGATACATAGTAGGGAGGTTTGAGAAATGTGCTGAATGACTGAACTTAACTTTCTCCATAGTTTGAAGTACCAGTCTTAATGTGGAATGACCAGGTAGAAGCATTTTTATGGCTGTTAAAATTTCGTTTCTAAGGGATACCAATTTCAGTGCCACTCACAACACAAGCAACATTTTTCTAAAACGTTTACATCTTCTAAAAATGCCAACGTCTTTTGAAAGTGTTCACATACAATGTGCTAAAGTACTTCCATGTAATAGTCGACAACGCTCCCTAAGAGGTAAGTAATGTAAAGATTTCCATCAAATCGACAAAAAAGTAGAAATTAGAGACCTTATCCAAGATCAAATGGTAGGTGAATGCCAGAGCCAGGATGCAAATCCAGGTCCAGCCTGACAACCATTACACTGGACTGCTTTATCGAAAGCTATCGCTGAATGAAGAGGCCACGAATAGGCTATTACAACTGTTTCTGGCCCGTTCCCAAGTGAAAACTCTTTCGCGATTTATCTGTTCGGATCCTCTGCAAATTTCTTTACTGGAATTTTACTACTTTCCCGGTAATTTCTATGTCCTCTTTAAATAACAACCTTCTTTATTCTGAAAACTATACCACTACTAATGTAGCCAAAGTACAGAGGGTCCTTTTGGCAGTCACCAAATTGTTGCCGGGTTAAACTAAGTTTAGAATCAAAGAAAAATTTCTAAGTCCGATTCCTAACCGCCTCTGAAAAATCAACTTTTCCCACCGTATACTTGATTTTCCAACTCTAAATGCAAAATATGGAGCCAAAGATACCTCCTGGTTGACACTGATCAGCAAGAAAGCACCAAGTCCTTTGTAGCAATTAGTAACATTATTCACTCCTATTTTGATTCTAGAAAAAGAGAAAGCAGAGATACCTTACTGATCACGTCATGTCTTGGGTCTGGCGTGGAAACGCCGAGGAGGTGTTGGGTGGCCTTGGGCCCAGTGCACGTTATTCCTTGGTCCTCGGTTAACGATGTGCTTAGTGGTGTGGACGCATGTTGCGTAGTGACAGCCACCTGATCTAGACGCACTGGAATCCCAGCCCCGGAAGAGAATGTGTTTACATACAATGTTACTGGTTTCCAATTTTAGTAGCTGATTGAGTGTCTATATTTTGGCCCATGAAATAACAATCCCATCCTCCCCGTCTCTCCTGCTCCCATTCCTATTTGTTTAGGTTTCTGTGAGCAGGTATATAAGCTATAAGAAGAATGAGAATGTGTAACTTAAATATAAAAACAGATCTTCTAACCACAAATCTCACAGGTAAAATGTAACTTACTTTCTGATGGGACTGTTCTGAAAGGTCTTCAATGTAGTTTTGCCTCTAAGCAATGTTCCCAGCACCTATCGAATACTCACGAGCAGAAAAACTGTTAGAGATCACCACACAATAGCAAATCTTTTCCAGAGAAAGCAGATCAAAGTTGAAATCCACTGACTAATTATGCAGGTTGTTATATCTCACTATTTCCAGATACACCCCTTTATAAACTTAGGCAAAAGATCGTCTTATGTCAAAACAAATGAATTAAAAGTTTTTCTCTTTTTCTACAAAACTTTAGTAACTCCCCTCTATTTTTACCTCCAACTTTTAAAAAACTTATTTATTTTAAATTAGTTTTAAGTATACAGTACATTGGTTAGATATCTGTATAGTCTGTAAAATGATCCCCCCAGTTGCTCCCTCCCTCCCTGACCCTGCACCTAGCCAATATATTAATACTCACTGCATTCCCTATCCTGTGCTCCCCATCCCAGTGACTGTCCATCAGCTACTAATTTGTACTTTTTTAAACCTTCACCCCATTCTCCCAGTCCCACAACCGCCCCTCCCTCTGTCTTCCCCAAATTGTCCACTATATTCGTGTCTGTTTTTGATTAGCTTGTTCTTTCTGTTCCTTAGGTTCCGCGTATAAAGTGAAATCATATAGTATTTAGCCTTCTCTGTGTGACTTCAATACTTTCTAGGTCCATCAAGGCAATATCTTTTTCCATCCCGTTTCTTTTAGTCTGGGTGTTTCTTTTAATCTGAATCGAGTGTCTTGTGGCGGCATGTAGGGATCTTGTTTTCTTATCCATTCATCTCCTCTATCTTTCAGTTGGAGCACTTGATTCTTTTCCATACGAGGTACTTATTGATAGGAATGTAGTCGTCGCCATTCTTTATTCCTTCTTAAGGAAGTCCCTCCACATTTCCTGTAATATTGGCTTGGTGGTGATAAATTCCTTTAGCTTATTTCTGTCTGAGAAACTCTTTATCTGTCCTTCAACTCTAAATGATAGCTTTGCTGGATAAAGTATTCTTGGTTGTAGATCCTGGGTCTTCATCACATCGGATACTTTGTTCCAAGCCCTGTGTACTGCATAGTTTCTTTTGAGAAATCAGCTGCCAGTCATATGGGTGTTCCCTTGTCGGTAACTATCTGCTTTCTCTTGCTGCTTTTCAGATTCTCTGTTTGTATTTAACCTTTGGCATTTTAATTATGACGTGTCTTGGTGTGGGCCTTTTTGGATTCCTGGTTTTGGGGATTCTCTGACCTTCCTGGGGTCGTATGTCCATTTCCTTCACCAGGTTAGAGAAGTTTTCCATCATTAGTTCTCAAACAGCTGTTCGACATCCTGTTTTCTTCAGGTATGCCAACCAGATGGATATTTTGACCCTTAATAGTGCCGCATATGCTCCTTAAATTATTTTTTATAGTCTTGGCATCTTATCTCCTGCCATTCTGATATAGTGTCCTTGGATTTCCCGTCCTCTAGATAGGTCATGTGATCCCCTTCCTTATTCATTTTGTTATTTCCTTTGTTTATTCCATTGAATACACTTCCCATCTCAGATGACGTGTTCTGCATATCAAACTGGTTCCCTTTTCAGATTTTCATTTGCAGTTTTATGTTTTTTCTCTCTTTGTTGAAGTTCTCAGTGAATTTATCTACGCTTCCCAAAAGTTCATTGAGCATCTTTATAACCAGTGTTTCGAACTCTGTGTCCGTTAGACCCCATTATATCTGGGTCTCTGTTCTGTCCTCTCACATGATTTCTGCTCTTCGGTCTTGCCATTTTGGTTAAAGGTTAAGGGCTATGAAAACCCAAGCTAAGGGCAAGGGTCGAGATAACTCAGGGACAGAAGAAAAAATGGGTGAAAAGTTTTGTTTTTGGCTTTCCAGTGGAATTTGTTTACTGCACGTCTGAACAAAACCTTTGCTAGATAAATGACAGTCTGACCTCAGTTTGGCTCTGCAGATACAGGAATTTACTCCCTCCAGCTCAAATTTGGGGTATTCTTAAGTGACTAAGAATCTACCTGGAGGTGTTTGAGGGTACCCTCAAAACAAGCTTGTCCACATAGGGAATTCCAGCACAACTATAATTAAGGAATTTACTCACCCTGGGCACAGGAAGGCTGGTTACAAGAGCGCTCCAAGTCCTCGCAGTTGTGTGAGACAGCAGGGGAGAGCAACCGAGACACGTGAGAGGCTTGAAGCGCTTGGCATGTAATGCCACCCTTCAACCCACTACGCAACATCCCTAGAAATTTGTTCAGAACCCCGCAGAAATCAAAAAAGATGAATAAATAAAAATAGAAATAAAGGAACCACGGGATATAGTGCCTCCAAAACCGACAAGCCTCCAATCCCCATTAATACTCCAGCAGATGTACAATTCCTAGGGATCCCTTACTTGCAAGTACCTACAGAAATGGGAAGATTTAACTAGAAGTGATATCGACTCAGATGGCCAAAATGGAGTTCTCATACACTAAATTAACTTTGGGTGCACATTTAGAAAAAGCCGGCTCTAAAATCAAAACGAATGAATGGGAAGCTTACCTCGGCTGGCCAATACAGCCTCCGAAATGGAGCACAGAGAGACCTCCTTCTCTCCAGGAAGTTAATAAGAACACGCTACAGGTTGTCTCTGAACGAAAGGCTTCTGGAGCTGTTCAGAACCCGCACACGCACCCCTTTCCTCTTCTCCAACTGCCTCCTGTACCCGGAACGTTGTTGTGTGGACTCGCTCCCCTTTGGTCCTGTTCCCCTCGCTCTTCTGGAACCACCTCTCCCAGCTCTCTACTGACCTCGGGGACACTTGGAGTAAGAAGACCAGCCCAGGCTAGACTCGGAAAACACAACCAGAAGTTCAGCAGCTTCCCTTGGGAGAAGCTGTCTCAGGCAGCGGGGAACCAACGACTGTATATGTTCCTTGGACCAGAA